>JAZHRO010000063.1:166690000-167940000 GCA_037157565.1 Thalassia testudinum | reverse complement strand
ATTTAGTGCAGAGTGGAGCCAGCCACCCCAGGGACCCGGGGTTAGGATTGGCCACTCTGTACCAACTTGTTGGCCCTCGTGTACGTAGTACCAAGGAGAGCTACTAGTGTTAGGAGAGTACTAGCTACCCCATGGGCCCCGGGGTTCTGCTAGCCTCCTTCACCGACTTGTTAGGCCCACTAGGGCAAACCAGGGTAGTCAGGCGAGGGTGCGCGGACTGTGGAGGGGCAAGGCCCCGGTTTGGTTACTGTTGAGGGGTTGGACCCCTGTTACTGAGAGGGCTCTGCCCTGGTTCCGTGCTGTGCTTTGGGCGCACCCGTTAACGGAAACGACTGACCGCGTGCCAGTGCGGGCTAGCTACCTGTGCGTTTATCGCGCGTGCCGTAGTCACCGTTACGTCTGTCAGTGACCTTGGGGTGGTTGACTGAGGGTAGGATCACCACGGGGGACTCTCCCGGCCAGGAGAGCACCACGTGCTACTTCTACTTTTGGAAAAGACTGCAATCAAGATCGTTCCCACGAGGACATTCGAGATCAAGTAAAGGATCTGAGAAATAAATGAAATAGTGAGAAAATTGAAAGATGTGAATAAAGGAAGTAATAGAACATAACAACTACTGTACACTCTACTGTTGTCTTTAGTTAGTTTGCCACTCTACTCAGCGTTTTGCTGACGTGTTACACTCGTTACCTTTTTCAGGACCAGGTGTTGAGCAGCCAGGGTCAGCGGCTGCAGAGGACGTTGGGCCGAGTAGGGTCCAGTAGAGTTTACCACAGTCTTTTGTACCTCTTTTGTTTCTGTTATAGTGAGTAGTTTTGTTTCCGCTGTACTTTCTTTACCTGCAGTTCGTGTTATATGATAAATGTTGTTCTACTGTTGTGGTGGTACCTACTGTAGTAGTTTCTTTCCTTACTGCTGTACTTTCTTACTGTTAGTTATATTCATGCTGAATGTGATTTATTTTACTGTCTTTTGGTTACTTCCTCGTTGGACGACTAGGTCTTGGGATTAGTCGAGTCGGTCCGGTTCTCGTGTCTCGTAGGGACTCGGGAACCGGGTCGTTACATCGTGGCATAGACATTATCTACCATGATGCCAACAATGGGAAATTTCTTGAGGAGGTCTCCCCATACCTATAAAATACTTCAAATGCTATGCAACTATACTTTGGAAAGCTAGGAATAAAAGATAATGAAATGTAATGACATTTTAGTAATAGCACAGTTCAAGGTGTGTAAGTGGAGATTACTTAAACTAGCACTACATGTCTAACTACGATAGAGTCTTGCCTCAATGGCAAACATTCAAATAAGATTGTTGCTTGGGCGGTGTATACGTATAGCTCAATGATGTAGACAGTATGCATCCCAAAGCTACCATGCAATCTGGTCACGGATGAACTCTCCGCCCCTAACCTCATTCGCATCAACTCCATGACCCACCTCCATGTCACCAAAATCTTCAGATTCATGAATACCATCAGCAAAGAATAAATCGTCAGCTACAAATCGACGGATGATGTTCTGTATAATGCATGCAGCCATAACAATGCGTCTCTGCGTTCTGAATGAGTAGAACGGCCTCTTGTCTAGAAGAGTAAATTGCTTCTTAAGAATACCAAATGCCCTTTCCACCACTTGTCTCAATTGTGCATGGCGATGGTTGTATAATTGCCTCTTGTTTTGGTAGGCACGACATTTGTATTCCTGAAGGTGGTAGGCGACACCTCGAAAGGGTGCAAGGAGCCTTTCTATGTTTGCGTAACCCAAATCACCCAAGTATCTCTGACCAGACGGGACTCTGAAATCACCAGAATTTAGGGCCCACTGTAGAACTCGCATATCCGCTGCGGAACCTTCAAATCCAGTTGCAATGAAAGGAAATTCCAGGTTGAAATTGATTGCTGCAAGGACATTCTGGCTAGTGTACCATTTCCTATTTCTAAACCTTGCTTGGTCGGAAGCTTTCACTGTGGCGCGTACATGACACCCATCAATTGCACCAATGGCTTCCTACATGCATTTAACTCAAAGTCACTTTAGAGGGTTATGAAACAAAATAATAGCACATTTGGTACGCATCTTCTTAGTCATGATGTTACCTTGAAATAAGGATAGAAGTTAGAATTGGTTGCAATCTTCTCAGGAACTGGCATGTCAGCTAGTGGTTGTCGGATGAAATCCTTTTTAAGAGCAACAATAGCTTTCAAGCCGTTATTAAAGTATCAACTTATGATCTCCCCAGAGTGCTGGAAGAGTTCCATGACATGGCGATTGGATCCTCCATGTCCCAAAATCGATAGGACAATGGAAACTTGCTCCCTCACAGTGGTGTTTCTTGTATCTCTCATCAATCCTCAAGTCGACATAGTCTCCACCAAAGAATGAAAGCATTCCTTCAATAGTCGGAACTCATCATAACATCTAGATAGGTGACCAGCCAATACATCATGAACCCACAAATGACCTGTCATAGGGTTCGTGTTTCTTGGCCTCCTTGAAATGTGTGCATGGCATTCAGCATATTGCACTGTTAGCGGTAGAATCATTTCTACTATTGCCATTTCATCCTCCTCGGAGCTACGTAAGTTTTGATAAATGCTCTGGTGTTCCATCCCTGGATTGTAGTGAAATCAATGTTGAACATTGATAAATACAAATAATATAACATGATACTATGGCCTACGTTACTTGGAAGATATTCGAACTGGATTGCAACGTCAACGCATTTTCATTTTCATCAACTTAAATAAGTCTGCTTCCATCACCATACCTCACTTACCCATATAGAGAAGACAAAAGTACATCCAGACAACACCTACATAGATAGAACTACATTCGGTTACAAAAGCAAAGACTAACAATCGCCCAACTTCCAAATACAGCTTGCAAGGTACTCATGGCTCGAAGATATCCAGCACTTGGAGGTATTTCAGGAAGGGCTTCCCGCGTATTGAGAGACGATATATTAGTTCCAGTATATCCTAAGATTCAAAAGAAGGTGGAACGACCAGGTTTTTAGTATCATTCCAGATCCAACCTTCCATCTGGAGGAGTTGATTGATTAAGAGGAACGTATGCTTGATTCTTTTCCACCTATTACGAAATACCAGCTCGTGCAGTTTAATGCTAGTTAAATTGTTGAAGCATACAGTCACTTCACTCCATCCATTCCTTGTCAGGTTGCCTTCAGTCCACTTGCCATTAAGTTGTTCCCACTTGATCAGGCACAATAAAATGGTATCAACTACTTCACACCATGCGAAGGGGGGTGACTACATCCTAATTGTCAAGTAAGATAGCTACTTTATGAATAAAAACCATTGCATCATATACTCCCCCATAATGAACAAAATGTCAGCTGAAGTTAACTTGAACTAAAAGAGTTTGAAACTAAAACTCATGATCCAAATAATACAACAATAACCACTAAGTAGGCTTGGAACATAAACTATAGAATTCATTAATTGGAATAAAGATGACCGAGTACGGAAGGAACCCTACAAACCATCTTAAACCATTGCTTGAAAGGCACAAACCCATCAAAGGCCATAGTCATTTACCAAATGCTTATGTAGCCATATAGCAAGGGCGCCATTATCCTCGAGAATATGTTGAAATACCACCTGCTATGCTTCCATAGTGAACAAATCCGCCAATGTGACAAGGTCATTTGACTCTATCATTGGCAACTTCTCTCTCACTAAATGTAAGCACTCTTTAATCTCCTTAGAAATGTCTGGCCTCTTCGGTTTGGAAATATGGTAGTCCACTATTTTCTTTAGAAGTGCATTTGTCTCTGCTATTTGTTTAGAAGTCACAACTGTAGATGAGCTTCCTCTTTGACGCTTCCCACCGTTGTTACTGTTTCTTGTGGAGGATCTCTTCTGGGAAGTTGGAGAAGGTTCCTGTATAGGAGGAGGAGTGGAGTTTTGCAGGGGGGAAGGGTGGGGTCTAATTCCTTCATTGGGTATGAAGTTGGAGTAAGATGGGTTTGCATTGGAAAAAGATGTGAATCCCATGGTTTGGAAATTGGGTGTTGAAGACTGAAACGAAAAGTAGTCAGGGTCATTTCCAAATGATTGGGAGCCAAGATTGAATGCTCCATTGGTGAAGTTAAGGTTGGGAAGCTATGCCTGTGATGGGACATCTTGATAAGAAGGTATGGAGGTAAACAAGGAAGGCCTTGAAGTGTTTTGCGTGGTAGTTTGAGACTGACTACAAGACTGATCTTTTTCTTCCTCTTCAACTTGAGATGATATTGCATGCTCTCCTGTGGCTATGTCCCAGCCAACTATAATGTTCACATCATTGTAATGAGGGAATGGATGATCCCTTAATTTTCGCAAATCCTTCAGAAGCTATGAAGAAGCAAAATGAAGGAAATAAGTTTTACAACCCTAAACGGTAAGCTGAAAAGTGTATCTATTGAGAAACTAAAAAGTATATGAAGATAGGCAACTACCTCAGCCCAAACATCGGGGCTTGATGCAATAGGGAGGTTGTTAATGGGATCTAATCCCCACCTACTTTTGTTGAGTAGTGTATGGTCTTGTCGAAACTCCATCTTCAACATCTTCCATCGATGAAGAATCTTATGGTGATTATAATCTAGATGAGACATCATTAAACTCGTTGTCGATTTCTTTCTAGGCATGTTTTGTGAAGGATCCATCCTTCCAGTCCCCATTGTGATAATGATCCAGCAAGATTCGCATTAAGATTGCATCTTGCTCGTGGTCCCAATTTTTAGCTCGTTTCTTCGATGAGCTTGGTTGTCCTTGACCACCATTCATTCTACAACAAATGAAATACAGGACATGATGTGGGTCAACTTATAATTTCATTGAATCAATTAAGTAATCCTATGCTGAAGATTAGCATCCTTGGAAGTCATTTTGTGTTTGAAAAGGGTTCAAACACAAAATGGTACAATAGTCCTACACCTAAATGCATTGGCTATTTTGTGACCTGAGGATATAAATAGCTATAGGTGTTTTAAATTATAGTACTTGTTCAAAAGGGACTAAAGTTTGAGGGTTTGCAACTTCATCAATGAACTTCTAAATAGGTAAATGTACTAAAAGGTAATTAAAAGTCCATTGATGGTATATTTTTGTATGGTTTTTAATTCTTTGATAAAGGTAAATGGTCATTGATATGATGTTAAACATGTGTTGAAGCCCTCCAAAAATAAAGACCATATTCTATGATTATGTCACTAAGATTAATATTTACCCTTCCGATATTTTGCATACCTCATTTGACACCTACCTGAATCCAAACAGCAAAGGTTATCTACCGCTCTCGTATTTTGCATACCTCATTGATATCTTACCGTAGCCCTCTTACCAAATGGAAATAATATTATGCAGGCATCAAAAGCATAACGGACATAACTCACAAAAATTAGAAGTAAACACCCATCAAAAGCATAACTTACATAAATCAAAAGGAGCTTATAGAAAATAGCAAACTCTCTTTGACTATTGCAAAAGAAATTAGATCCATGTATGGTCAAATATCACAAATGCAAATATATATTCCATCATTTCCTAAATGCATGATACTCATCCATACATAAAACACATCTATATATCACATGTTTTGAAATGTATAAATAAAGATTACACATGTCATGAATATTAAAAAACAAAACCAAATAACATGCAAATGATAGAAAAATCCATGTAAACAATCTCATGTAAAGGATCCTTGTTCGAAGATAAATAAGAGATGAAAACAACGAATATCTTTTATTACACCTTCACCTTGAGAAAAGGTATATCAATTATCAACTGGCAGAATGTCCCATGTCTATGAGGAAATGCATAACCCCACTATCTACACACTACCAAGTAGACTACGAAACAAGGACCCTTCACCTCCTACAGAAACAGTTTCTATCAGGAAAAATGAAACTCCACTGTCTCAACCATATCCACACTTCTGCTAACAAACTAAACCAAAGAGTAACTAGAGCATCTCACTTGGACCAATCCAGCTAACTCCTCTCCTCAAAAGACAACCCATGTCCGTCAAGATATCCAAGCTTCTCCAAACAGATATGAAGCACCAACTATATGAAGCACACTCCATTCATGAAGGAAAACAAAATATAGGTTCAAACAAAGATGGTGGTGTTTGACTGCAAGAGAGAACCAAAGAGGTGTGGATGAAAAAAGCTATCTAAGCAATTAGATTCAAAACAACAAACTCTCTTTGAGCACTGAGATTAAGATGGTGGAGAAAGGGGGTAATGGCAAACAACAACAAGTCGAGTAGGCAACCGTGTTAGTAACAGCTACAAGTAACAGAATGCTAAATGGAAAAAGGAAATGGGTCAACCGGGTTGCTTTAGCAATTGGTTGGAGTAACTTGCCATAGGGAGAGTGTCTTACCTGTTAAGAACGCAGGTCTTCAACTCCTCGTGCACTGTCCTCACCCGATCGAGCAGCAACACCTCTTCAATCGATTCCACTTCACCTGATAGCCATGCAAAAAATGTGCTTACATTTCTAGGATAACAAGAGCTCATATAGGTTTGGAAACCAAAAGCTTACTATGAGCAACTCACCTTCTTCCTCCTCCAAGAACAAATCAAGACCACCCACAAAATAGCATCCACTGAGCATGACCCCAATTTATAGAACTTCCTACTCCTTACCCTCATCTGCATAGCAGCCCATTCATAATTACTGATATGGCCACAAGCAGATGAAGAGGGGCTGTGTGGGATCATCTGCATCATCGGGATCTCATGTGCAGAAAAACTAGCCATTCCAAGGGAGATATACCAAACATGGAATTCAGGGGTATATCCCACATAAAAGAAAAATCAAATGCACAGGTCATTGGAAAGAAAATCGCATCAAATGCTCATGCTGAAAGTCCTTTTGAAAATATTCATGTGTAGAGAACGACTGAAATAAAATCGCACCAGTCGAAGTTATTAAGCAAACCCTAGCAATGAAGAACAGGGAAGAGGAAAAGTTGTTCCAGAAACCATATCATGGTCTGCAATGATCGTTTGATATCGATTCACAGCAACCAAAATAAATGATCGGAGGTTTAAAGTGTGCATTTGAAGCCCTCCCAAAATCGAACAGGTTGAAATCAATATGCAATCCTTGCATACATATATCCCCTTAGAGCTTCTTGCACCAACCAAAGTAAATGTAGTGAGATATAACTCAGTCAAGTTCAAACGTAGCATGCATGCTCGGAAAGGAAGACAGATAAAATGTGGTGTGACTAGTTACTAGACCAGATCATGAATGCCCTTGCAGTCGAGTAAAATCTCACCCACCTCACAACGAAAAAGATCAAAGATGAGTACAAACACCTTGCAAGGTGAGATCCTCTTCCGACACAAGCATCGTGTAACCGATGTGAAAAATCCGTAACCTAAACAACGATCAAAAGAGGCGAATACAATACACTCATGTACTGAAATGGGGGAGGAGGCGGCGGTGATCTGTAGCCAAACAATGCCTCCTCGAGCATGACAAGAACGTTGCCATAATCGATCGCGATGATCGTAAGTGCGAGGAAGGGGAACATAATGCTTGCTTCAACTGAAAGTGTTAGGAGGAGGCGTTGCATAGAAGGTGCTCTTTCGGAGTTAGGGCTAGCGGAATGGAAATGAAGCATAACCCTCATTCCACCCTTGAAGAGGAATACTGTTATGGCAGAATACCAACCCAAAATACTACCCATCTTTATGACGGCCTTTCAAGGCCCAAACCGGACTTTTAACCCCTACTTCCTCAAAACAAACAGGCCCAAAAAGATTGAGGGCATCTTTACAAATCTACTCATGGACATCTCTGCAAATTACCACTCTTTACGATGACAATTTTCAAGACGAAGTGATGGTATGATGAAAATTTTTCTTTTACAATCTTTTGCATGTGGAGATTTTGAGGTGGAAAACCAAAAGTACAACAGAAATAAAGCAGGAGGTTGTTACATCAAGTCCTAGTTTTACTTGCTTTTTATTTTGAGTGATTGTAGGAAAAAAAATGGAAGATTGGAGACTATTCGAGGCCTTAATTTTTCTTTGGCAAAAGGTTCCAACGAGATCTGAGCTTAGAGAAGGCACATCGACCTCCATTCTCCATGTTCCTTCCAGATGCATCAAGATGTTTCCTAGTGGTGTAAAAATATTTCACAACAATTATGGATCCATTGTTTGGATTGTTAGATTTTAATCAGCAAGGTTTTTTTAAGTTTCATGATTCGATAGCAGACCACCACGGTTGATAAGTTGGATGATTACCCTAAATGAAAAAATAAGATGAAAGATCTTTTATTTGTGAAGGTTATGTAATTTTTATTTTTGCCTCTCTGAAACTTGAACCTAAAAGTAATGAAAAATTGAAGTTTGAACATGAATAAGTTTTCAGCTTTGTTAAATAGTTCTTTAATGAGAATGTCTAGAGCTACATCCTAAATGAAAATCTTGCATAGAATTCATGCACCAAATTGGAGAATCTATAATGTCTCAAAGATTGACAACAAATAATTATTTTTGTCCAAAGGATTGATGAAATTGAGATTTAAAGAAGGCACTTCAATGCTAGATTTTTTAAAGAATTTTCAAGAAATCATTAGTTAATTGTCTAGCATGGGAATTAAATTTATGGATAGATCTTGAGATCGTTGTTGCTCGCTACTCTACCAGATACACGAGAGATCTTAAGGCCTAGTTTGGTGATGGGGACAAATTTTGTGGAATAATCTATTTGTAGCTAGGTTATCTTACACTTATGTTTGAAATGTAGAAGGGTTATCATGTTGGGTTAACTTGTCACTATTTGGTATGCATAGGGATAACCTAATGGGGTATCTTGTGTTTTGTGAGATTGAAGGATGACTTAACGTACTGGATAAGCCTATCTTACCCCTCCTCTAGGATGGCTTGTCCTAGGTTAAGTCCTAACTTGAGTTGAGTAGTCTCAGTAACGAAATAAAGATAACTTATGTTTTTCAAGGTTATCATACAGTAACCAAACTACGCCTAAGGGTCATGCTTACTCATTCTACACCTAATGGGAATGTTTCCTTGGCGATCCTAAAGTTAAGTATTCTAAATAAAGAAATGAGAAGAAAATCTTAAGGTTATTCTTCATAGTTAAAGGTTCATGACGAGAATTAGGGTTGAAGCAAATACAAGAATGACAGGGTTAGAAATAAAAGTAGAATCAAGTTTAGGTCTAGGTATATGAATATAGAATGTCACCATTATGGAATGAAAGGGTACATAAAAATGAAGACAAACAAGAAAAGAAAAATGATAAAGATGATAAAGTTGCCACTACAACTTACCATGACTTATAGTTTCACTACAAGAAAAAAAGTTTTTTGCAACGATTCAAAATTGTCGCCAAATAGCGTCATTGAAAGTTATGTCGCAGTAATGTTTTGGTGACAACTCTAAACCATCACCAATACTATTGACTGAAGTTTAGGAAACCTTTAATAAAATGTTGAAGAAAAATGAAAAAAAATATTTACACTATTGTGACTGTTGATACTTGGCAACGATTTATTGATAACTGTCACTGATATCCAACTAGCGACTACTATTTCATAACCATCACCAAATGTAACTTTTTCATAAGAATGACAATGTCATTTGGCAATGATTATAAAATGGTTGCCAAACACATTGGTGACAGTTTTATAATATTTTTTATTTTTGGATATTTTATTTTGTGATTGTTTAGAGATATATATAAATACCTATATACATATCCCGCCAATTCCACAATAATACAAATAAGGAAAAACACAAACTTCATACCAATCATTCATTTAAAATAATCATACAATGCATAGAAATAAAATGAAATCACATTATATTGAAAATGTATACATAAAACAAATGTATAAAAAGTACACAAGTATACTACGCTAAGGCACCTACCCCAAACCCACCAAAATTAATTGTCATCGTCTTGACAATATAGTGTGTAGTGAGAGGACAAATGATTTGGCCCACCTCGTTGCAACATATACATGAGCTCCTAGAATTGTTGACTATTTACCTTGACTAGCTCAGTAGCTTGCAAGGCACTGATTAACTCAATTTTGATGTTTACAAATGTGCCATAATGCTTTGATGAGGTTAATTGATGAGGTGCAAAAATATAAAGAAGAGTTGATGATGATGATGACTTATTACTTGAAGGAAAATATAAAGGAATTTGAATAATGATGATTTGAAAAGCTTCAATTGTGGATCATAAAAATAAGAGTTTATTTTTATATTTTATAGATCTTTGTAAAAGGGCCATAAGCACTACACTTATGGATAAGTATAAGGCTCGTCTTGTTGCAAAATATGTCACTAAAAAGGAAGGCATTGATTTCAAAGAGACATTCATCCATATTTCTTCGAAAGACTCATTTAGAACTATAATGGCTTTGGTGGCTCATTTTAACTTAGAGTTACACCAAATGGATGAAAAATAACGTTTCGTAACGGTGACACTAATGAAATGATATATATGGTTCAACCAAAACACTTTGCCTCAGGTGATGTAAAGAAAATGGTTTGCAAATTAAAGAAAGCCATCTATGGTCTAAAACAAGCTTCACGTTAATGGTATTACAAATTTCATCAAGTTGTCTCATTTGATTTTGAGACAAATTCAGTTGATGAATGCGTATACCATAAATTCGATAAGGGAAAACATATTTTCGTAGTTTTATATATCGATGACATATTACTTATCTCTAATGATAATGGTTTGCTATTTGAAATCAAAAGATTTCTCTCAAACAAATTTAAGATGAAAGATCTTAGTGAAGCTTTTTTTGTATTAGAAATCCAAATACATCGAGATCAATCTCTAGGTATCCTTAGATTATCATAGAAGAACTACATTGAAACCAATCTAAAGAGATATGGCATGGAAAACTATAAGGTAAGAGACACTCTTATGGCTAAAGGGGATAAATTCTCCCTTAATCGGTGCCTTGAGAATCAGGTTGAAGCTAAGGAAATGGAGAACATTCCTTATGTGTCAGAAGTGGGAAGTTTGATGTATGCACAAGTTTGTACGCAGTCAAATATATTGTATACATTATTTGCATATTAGACAGATACTTAAGTAATCCCAAACCCGATCATTGGAAAGCAGCCAAACAGGTTATGCGACATCTATAGAAAATGAAAGACTTCATGCTCACATATAAGAGATCAGACACTTTGGAGGTCCTCGAGTATTTAGACTCTGATTTTGCTGGATGTTAGGATAGCCGAAGATTCACTTTGGGCTATATTTTCCTGCTAGCAGGAAGAGCCATTCCATGGAGGAGTGCTAAGCAAATGATGATAGCTACCTCTATAATGAAAGCAGAATTCATAGCATGCTTTGAAGCCTCGAATCAGGGAATATGGCTTAGGAATTTTGTCACAGCTTTATGTATTATGGGTAGTGTTGAAAGATCACTACGGATCTATTGTGACAATAATTTGACAGTGTTGTATTCAAATAACAATAGAAGTTCATCAAGGTCAAAGCATATTGACATAAAGTTTCTGGCAATCAAAGAAAGAGTTCAAGGTGGTCAAGTGTCCATAGAGTACATCGAAACTCACTCCATGGTGGCAGACCCTCTCATTAAAGGGTTAACGCCAAAATTTTTTCTTGAGCATGTTGCCCGAATGGGTGTTGTATCTTCTCTATGATACTACAGTTTAGTGGGAGTTTATTTCATTCTGGTGTTCATTAGGTGTGGGCATGTTCATTTATTTTTGTGCAAATAAAGTTATGTTTGCTTTGAACTCGATGTATATTGCTTTTTTGATCTCTTTTAATTAGGTTGAACTAGTTGAAAGATAGGCATGTATGGATCAATTTAATATGCAATTTCTCATACTATGTATCCATATTTAATCTATGTCATTATTTGTGTTGTTATATGTGATCATTGAGGAGTTTAGTCAAATAATAAGGTGACGAAAATCTCATTAGTCCTATGACTAACATAATTTGGACAAGATTGGTGGAGGTGTGTGTGTGTGTGTATATATATATATATATATATATATGATATACAGTTTTGAGCTCATACAATTTTGAATTAATGTAAGGTTATATGGATAATATATGTAGCAGAAGTGAGAGATTATTAGAATCATTATATGGGCATACATATATTATTATAAGGAAACCTACATTAATACATATCATATATGTATGTATCCGTTTATATGGCCGTTATATGTTCCAATAAGAATTGGGCATATTACACTTCCAATAATATGGGGTTAATTACATAGAAACCCTTTGGCGAATTACAATTTGTTGATGGGTAGAACTGTCAATTCCATTTTAGCGGCTATGGTCCCTAGGAGTATGAGAGTACTGGGCGATTTTGTTTTCGTGCACCCCATCACGAGAAATATAAGGGCCTAAGGAAAACTGAAAGGATACAACATCTCTTTCTTCTCTTCTGCACTCACTCTCTCTTTAGACCATTGGAAGCACCATTGCCAAAGCCGTAGAAAATCTCTACTGGAACACGAAGGATCATTGCATGTGTCCTCTATTTGCCAATCGAAGCAATGGATTTAGGTAAGAGTTCCATCTCATGGGTTTTGGATTTTCAATACAAAGGAATAAGTGATTCTGGGATTTATGAAAATCTTCTTTCATGATTTGTTTATATCGAATTCGGGGATTTTCATTCATGAAAAATCTATCAATAATTTGATCAGATTTACAAAATGTTGAACCTGAGTGGTTAAAAAAGGAAGGAGCAAAAAATAAAAAAACCTTTTGAATGTTGGAATGGATTGACCTATAACCTCGTTTCTAGATATATATGGAGGATAAGTGTTACGACCCGGTTCCCGGATCTCTACAGGACCCGAGACCGGCTCGTCTCGACTAATCCCAAGACCTAGTCGTCCAACTAGAAATAACCAAAAGCAGGAAATAAACCACAATCACATATGCAATATAACTAAGCAGAAGACAAAACAAGACGTAAAGGAATAGCAGAGGTAAAAGTCTCAACAAAGCAATGCATGCCATCACAACAACAACAGCTAAAAAGAAGACTAAAAATAACAAGAACAGTAAAATAGATGTCTAGTACTCATTACAATAGCAGGAAACTAAAGAACTGGAAAAAAACGACTAGGGCTGGGCTTGGCTGGTGATGGGAACATCATCATGAACCCTAACTAACTCATTTTGACCTAGAAAAGAGAACAAAAGCTCCTACATAACCAAATGAAGGGCCTAACTCAAGAAATAATCAGTCTGAGAGAAAAGTAAGAAACAAAGGGTAAAACTGCAATTTTACCATTGCAGTACAACAACAGGATTTCTCAGGGGTTAAACATAGGTCAATTGGTCTTAACAAGATAAAAAATGAATCGGTTCAATCAGAAAAGGGTTAATGTGCAATCTGGAAATTAAATGACTTATTGTAACCCTAAAACAGACCCACTTAATTCAACAAGGTTCTGGTCAGGATAAAATTCACCTAAACCCTCTAGAATTCATGGAAAAATATCCTCTACAGTTAAGAACCTTCAATTTGGTCATTGGTGCCCATTTTGACCTAAATAGGGGTCCTAGTCAAATATTTGCCTTAAATTGGGTTTTTGTGTAAAATGAACAGTCAAACGTAGTCAAACCTAAAATCCAACTTCACCATTGGATTACTTAGGTCCAAATTAGGTTTATACCAAAAATTTGAACCTAAGGGGAGTTCACCTTGACCTACTTTGCAAAATAGTCCAACCCAATTACTTTTAGGCTCCTAGCTTTTGAAAACCTTGCAGACACCCCCTAACTTCCTTGTCATTCTTTGCAATTAGGTCCCTCCGCAATTACAGCAGAGGAATCATACTCCGGTGAGGATTCAAGGGGGATTTCTCCTTGATTCCTCAGAGACTCCCACTCAAATTTGAAAGGGAGATTTTCTGAGGAATTCCCGATTGTGTGAACCCAATCTCAATCCCTGGTTGCCACCCAATCTCTCATGCGAACACATGAGAGATTTGGGTATCTCTCGCTTTCCAAGTCCAGTGAGGCCGCCCGTGCTTGGAAGCTTGCCTTCGAAGCACAAGGCACTCTGCCTGTGACTATAAAAGAAGCCCTAGGCCCTGCCGTTCATCTTTATCTTGGTTTGGCTAGAGACAACCCCCCAATTTCTTCTCTTCTTCTCCGGCCAGACACCTAGCGAGCTTCGACGACCTATTTCTCCTCCTCTCGTCGCTCTGCCACAATACCAGTGGCAGAGTTGTCTCTACCTCCGTCGTTCGTGTCGTGCCATACCTACGCACGCACCTGCATCCTCTTCGTCGTCGTTGTCCCCCTCCACTGGGATCTTCGTCTCCGACGGCGGTAGATACGCGTCGTTCGCCATCTCTTCCCCCTTCATCCCTAAAATAGGTCAGATACTTTCCCTCTCTCTTCTCTTTATTTTTCCTCTCTCTATTTCTATTTTCACCCCTCGACGCTCACAGACCACCACCATCGTCTCCACCTCTAGCAGACCACCGACGAGCTGCTTCCATCACTCCACGCACCCATCCACCTCGCCAAACACCTCAGAAGCTCCACCACCTTCCACTGATCATTTCCCTCCTCTGCATCGACCACCATACCCTCTACACTCTTCCCCCAAACAAACCCATCACCATGGCCACAGAATGACCTAGGCACGCACGCCCAGGTCGCCCCGTGCCACGCCGACCACCGGGACATCTTCACCGTGCCACGACAAAGCCTCCTACATGTTCTAATGAGGCCGCAAGGCTGTGTTGCTTGAACACAGGTTCTGACCTTCGTTGCCATTGAAGCAAATGTGAAGCTTGCTCGCAAGCTCGAACCAGGTAGCCTTGCTCTAGGTGTCCAGGTCCAGGCAACGCGGATTGGTCGCATGCATACTTCCAGCCAAGAGATTGGTTTTGGAGGCACTGCAGTCGCTGCAATTAAGCGTGACCCCCTGCGGGCACGTGTAAGAAAGCAGGTGGGACATTTAGTCCCACTTCGGTAACTTTAGAGGAGGTGGAGTGGTATATGATGAAATTGTGTCAGGGGCTTATCGCCTCCTGACACGGGGTGAGGTCTCACTCTCCCCACCACGCCTCGTCCATGCCCACGCTCTGTGGACCTGGTATCCTGACCCAATTACCCGTGCACTCCTCGCGCATCACCCACGCCGGTGCACCTGGTCCCAGGCACGCTAACCTGACCCATTTACCCGAGATGGCTCTGGGAGAGCGAGCCTAAGAGAGAAAAGAGAGAGAGTTCACGGGGAGGGTAGGGGTAGGTTTTGCACTTTGCAGGGAAAAGAACAAAGAGGAAGTTGAAGGAAAAGCTAAGGAAAGAAGGAAGAAGCCACAGCTGCAGCTGCAGAGAAGAAGAAGGTTGAAGGGAAGGCACGGTTGAAGAAGAAGAAAGCTGAAGAGAAATAGAAGCCAAAGAAAGTCAGAGAAGAAGGAAGAGAAAGTCAAGGCAGAAAGGAAGAGGAAGAAGAAGGAAGGAAGAAGAAGACAAAGGAGAAAGAAGCCACCGCCAAAGAAAAGGACCAAAGCCAAGGCAGAAAGAAGAAGAAGGAAAGAAGAGGCAGAGAAAGAAAGAAGGAAAGAAGAATAGAGAAGCCAAAGAAGAGAAAGAGAAGAACAAGCCAAAGAGAAGAAGCAAGAGAAGAAGAAAAGTCAAACACTTTTAAGACATCTAACTCTATACTCAGACGTCCAATTCTTCCCAATTTCTCTTTTGTACTACATTTTATTATTCATATACTCATGCTTGACATTCTGAATTATATTTTGAGTAGTTTTAAGTATTCAAATTGCATCTATTATTGAGATTAGTGCATGAATTTCATTTGCTCCCTGTGTTTGACCTCGAACTTAAACATCGAGTAATAAAATTTATTTGTTTTGAATGCTTTTTCGACTGTACTACAACGTGATCTTTTTAAAACCCGATCAAGCACTCCTAACAGCTGGGTCCAGCACCCTCTGCAGCTGGAAACTCTAGCTGTTCCACTCTTGGTCCTGAACAGGGTTATGAAAAGACAGAGTCAGCGAACACTGAGTAGAGTAGTGTTTACATTATTTATGTGCAAATAAAATAAAACAAGCAACCAGGTTTTATTCTCATTTCTATCTATCAAATCTATGTATTTCTGGTTCATTTATTTCACAAAGGATCCAAGTTTTTCTTGATTTTGCTTGTTTCTCGTGGGAATGATCTTGATTGCAGTTTTTTCCATGGAGTAGAAGGTACACGTGGTGCTCTCTTAGCTGGGAGAGTCCCCCGCTTTAGTCCTACACCCAGTCAACCACCTCGAGGTCACCGTCGCGACGTAGCGGTGACTATGGCACGCGTGATAAGCGCACAGGTAGCTACCCCGCACTAGCACGCGGTCAACCATTTCCACTAGCAGGTACACCCAAAGTACAGCATGGAACAGTATAGGGCCTTGCCCTCTCAGAACAGGGGTCTCGCCCCTCAGAACCAAACAGGGGTCTTGCCCCTCCACAGTCCACGTACCCTTGTCTGACTATCTCGGTTTGCCTTGTGGGCCTAACAAGAGTCAATGTAGGTTGGCTAGTCTAACCCCAAGCCCCGTAGGGCAGCTAGCTCCCTCGATACACTAGTAGCACACCTCGGTACTACGTACACGAGGGCCAAACATGAGTCGGTGTAGAGTGACTAGGCCTAACCCCGGGTCTCAACCTTAGAGGCAGCTAGCACCCCTCTACACTAAAAGGGGCAGTTGCTCCCCTTGGTACCATGTATGCAAGGGCCAGCTCACTTCCTGTCTACATACCAAATTTTCTATCATACACAGGAGTTCTACTCCAAATTCTCCGTAGGGTTCATCCTCATATTTATCTCATTATCAACATCCGGATCACACTATCCAATTCTCAATTTTCCATCACATACAGGCAGCTTGTGTTTTCATGTCTAAAACAGTATCTCATAATTACACTAATATCATTTGCTAGCAATTTATTTTAAACATGCACTCAAGTAAATAGTACAGCTCAAAACATGCTCATACATTTCTACCCTAGGGTTCATTCCACATCCTAGAGTTCGATCCAATTATTCCAAACAAGCACATTCTTATTTAAATATTAACAACTGAATTAAATCACTCTACCAGGTATAACGGGAGGAATGGGGGCCTGCACCGTAGATCGCGTCGTCTTCGCGAGCCCTGAACAAGCCACCGACTGGTGACCTGTACCAACGACTAAGTCACATCAGACGAGCTCAAAACAGTAGGTACTCAACACGAATATGTAGAGAAACTCGAGTGGAAAATAACGGTATTTTGTTTGCGGAAATGTGATTCCATTTGGGCCCCAAATGGGCCAAAAACATGGTTACTGTCCAAAATCAGATGTCTGGGACTATTCCCAGACGTCTTAAAAGATGTCAGATCTTACCTCTCACTTCCTGTGGTTGCCTCATACGTCCAGACTCCTTTGCAACTGCCTGAGGGAAGTCCTAGGCGTCGAACCTTCCTTCCAATCGTTTGGAAGTGCCATTGGACGTCTGGCGAAGTGGTCAGACATCCAAAAGTGCCAGGAAAGGTGCACCGCATGCCTTTCCAATGCCTTGCAGCTGCATACGAAGACACAGACCCATTTTCTACCAAAAGTCCTACGCTACTGTCTGCATGGCGAAAAGTAGCGTAGAAACACGTACCTTCACGTCAAAAATGTGTTTTCAGACGTCAAGCTTCAGCTCTGGACGTTCCGATGCTTCTCCAGACGTCTGGTCGCTGTACCAAACGTCTAATACTAGAAAACTAGTATCCAGTATTAGTTCGCACGGCCTGTCCTCCTTGCGCCTTCGCCTTCAGGCACCGCAACAGCGTCTCCCGCCACTGTAAGAGGTCGAGGACTTCTGCCCACTAGCCCCTCCTCCTCGCATGCGCCCTCGGGTACTTCCATGAGCTCTCGACTGCATGCTCGTAAGCTTCCTCCCAAGCGCCACCGAGCTCGCGTCGCCACTCCTGCAGTAAGATACTCCTCGCGGACGAGTTCATGTGAGGCCTCTCCCCCTTTCTCATGCCCGCTCGCTTGCTTGCTCCCTCTCACTCTCCCTCACACACTTGTTCACGCTCTCCCTCCCTCTCTCCTTCGCGCACTCGCCCGTGGCAGGTGGGAAAAGGTAATGGCGATGAAGGTGGTCGTCAGAAGGGGAAGGAGAGGAAGAGGGTGGTGGCTAGTGGTGATGGGGAGAAGAAAGGAGGTTGGGGGGTTTAAAAAGGTGAGGATTAGGTTTTCAGGTGAGAGGGTCATGAGGAGAGAGAATGCTCCAACCACCGTGCGCACAGAGGAAAAGTAAAATTCGATTTTTTTCCCACTTCCAAACGTCCAGACCTATGTCCAAATGTCTGAACAGAAGTCTGACTGACACTCTAGATGTCTTACCCGACAAAAAGGGTGGCGGGTCCTTTCGACATAACTAACTTAAAGGAACTTTTGTCCCCGAAACTTGGGCTATGTATGGTATGGAAAAGGTAACGTAAAAACGCATAACAAACTTAAAGCGAACAAAAGTATGTCCAAAGAGACGTACCCTCAAAAAGCTCTGGGTACCACTCTCGCATTGTCGCCTCAGGCTCCTAAGTTGCCTCCTCGTACCGCTGGCTTTTCCATAGAACCCTTACTAGTGGTACCTGCTTCCATCTCAGATTTCAGATGGCTCTATCTAGTATCTGTACTAGCCTCTCGAGATAGGTCAGGTCATCCCCCACCTCGATGCTCTCGTGGCTTAGAACGTGGCTAGGATCGGCGACGTACTTCCTGAGGTTGGACATGTGGAACACGTCGTGCACTCCAGAAAATTGGGAAGGGCAAGTCGGCAAGCAACGGGTCTTACTTGCTCCAGGACCTCAAAGGGCCCCACAAACCTTGGCGCAAGCTTCCCCTTAACCCGAAACACTGTAAGCCCTTCATGGGCAAGACACAGAGAAAGACGTGATCCCTAACCTTGAACTGCACATCTCTATGCATCTTGTCGGCATAGCTCTCCTGCCTGCTCCTGACAGTGCGGAGTCATCTGTGAATCTGCTCTATCACCTCTTGACTCTACTGGATTAGCCTGGGACCAGCCACCTATACAAAGCCTCGTAAGGTGCCATGCAGATGCTCGAATAATAACTATTATTGTATGCAAACTCTACTAGGGGTAAATGCTCCTCCTAGAAGCCTCTCCAGTCTAGTATACAGGCACACAGAAGGTCCTCAAGTGTCTATATTGTGCACTCTGACTGCCCGTCGGTCTGGGGGTGGCAGGCTATACTGAACCTCAGACACGTCCCCAAGGCCTGCTGGAACTCTGCCTAGAACTGAGAAGTAACACTAGTATCTCTGTCGGATACGATCTCACGAGGAACTCTGTGCAGGCACACCACATCTTTGATGTATCACTCCGCTAGCTGTGCTGGCCCAAAGGTGACTCGGATCGGTAGAAACCATGCCGTCTTCGTCAACCGGTCTACGATCACTCAAACTGCATCGTGTATTAGCTGAGTAACTGGTATACCCACCACCAAGTCTATGGTAATGCTCACCCACTTCCACTCTAGCACAGGAAGTGGCTACAATGGCCCTGCAGTGTCTGTAAGTACGGGTCGGCCATCTGCCCTGCGATGATGTGGCCTATTAGCTCTGGTCGTGCCTGTCGCGTCACTGTCACTGCCCCACAGTACCCCCGTGACTCCCGGGGTCGCCAACTGCCCACCTCCTCCATGAGTCTCCATCTCTATGCCTGTAAGCTGGCCAAGTGGGCGGGTGCCTTCCGACTCAAGGCATTGGTCACCACGTTGGCCTTCCCTGAGTGGTAGGAGATGCCGCAATCATAGTCCTTCAGGAGCTTTAACCAACGTCTCTGCCTCATGTTGAGCTCCTTTTGGTCAAACAAGTACCTGAGACTCTTATGATCTGTGAAGGTCTCGAAAGTCTCACCGTAAAGGTAATGCCTTCATGTCTTCAACGCGAAAACAACTGCTGCCATCTCTAAATCATGGATAGGGTATCTATGCTTAGGGGGCTTCAGTTGCCGCGAAGCGTAAGTGACAACATGACCCTGCTGCATGAGCATACCCCCTAACCCCTGCAATGAAGCTTCGATGTAAACCACGAAACCACCATTGCTGTCCGGGATGGTAAGTATAGGAGTTAAAGACAGTCTCTCTTTCAACTCCTGGAAACACACCCTGCACTCATCTGTCCAGGAAAAGGGCACGTCCTTCCGGGTTAGTTGGGTCATAGGATGCGTGATCTAAGAGAATCCACTAATAAACCGTTGGTAGTAACCTGCTAGTCCCAGAAAGCTGTGTATCTCTGTCACTGTGCATGGCCTCTCCTACCTGAGTACAGCCTCTACCTTGGCTAGGTCCACAGCCAATCCATCTCTTGAAATCGCGTGGCCCAAGAAAGTCACCTGTCTCAGCCAAAACTCGCACTTGCTTTACTTGGCATATAGCCTGCATCGCCTCAAGGTATCCAAGACCATGCATAAATGCTGTCCATGCTGTGCTTGACCCTGTGTGTAAACGAGTACGTCGTTGATGAACACCATCATGAATTGGTCTAAGTACGGCTTGAAACGTGGTTCATCATATTCATGAAGGCAGCAGGGGCATTGGTCAGCCCAAACAACATGACCAAGAACTCGTAGTGCCCGTACCGGGTACGGAAAGTTGAAAGGTACCATCCTCCTTCCTTACGAACTATACAGGGGTTCCCCACGGGGATGCACTGGGTCTCACAAAGCCCTCCCCCAACAGGTCCTGTAACTAAGACTTGAGCTCTCGTAGCTCAAGTGGGGTCATCCTGTATGATGCAGTAGGGTGGAGTTGGTCCCCAGTGCTAGTGAGATCTCAAACTCGATCTCACGTTTAGGCGGTAGTCTTGGCAGCTCCTCTAGGAAAACGTCGGGGTACTCACAGACCACTGGGATACTCTGAAAGTCAGCCACAGGGCTAGGCTCTACCACCACACAGGCAAAGAAGCCCTCACACCCCTGGCTCAAAAGCCTCATTGCCCAGGGTACGGAGATGCACCTGAAGTCTCCGTCCACCAGCTGACCGTGAAAATCAAAAGGGAGGCAACTTCGGTATGGAGAAGACGATCTTCCTCCCGAAATAGTCCATCAGGGCGTGACAGGAGAACAACCAGTCCATCCCTAGTATCACGCCAAAATCCTCCATCTGGATCACAATCAGGTCAGCGGGAAGGTTGTGTCCCCCCTCATGCTGACCTCGTAGTCCGTGTAGACCTCTTCGGCTACAAACAACTGGCCACCTGGGCCTCTTGAGCAAAAATGGGGTCCTCTAACAATACTCTGCCCTGCCTCAAACTGACGGCAAAACTTGTAGAGACGAAAGGGTGGGTGGTACCGGAATCAAAAAGTATGTACACTAATCTGCCAGAAATGGTAACCATACCTACCACCACAGAACCTGAAGCCCTGGCGTCTTTGTGTGTTAGGGCGCTGATACGCCCCTCAGCTCTCGGTGCAGACGAAGTGGCGACACTCTAGGTTAGGTGAGCAGTAGCTAGTCGGTACCCTCCTCACAATGGCGGTCCTCCCCAATGCACCTGGTGACCACGACCGCCAGCTTGGCCTCCAGTGCTCGGTGCGGGGAGCATCCACTGTGCTTCGGCCCTAGATGGGCAATCCCTCCTAAGGTGGCCCGACTGGCCACACTGGTAACAGAGAGGTACATGACCTCCTCCTATAGTAGGTCCCTGCTGGCGGCTGGGCGGGGGTCCGGTGCTAGCAGCTGGGCGGGGGTCTGGTGCTGGCAGCTGGCCCCTGTCTGGGGCCCCCAAAGGCCACTGGTGGTCCCGTAAAACGAGACGGCTCTCCTGCGGGCACTGTATGCCTCCTCTTCCGACGGCCCTATGAGCACCCCAACTGGTAGGGCCCCCTCTGATCTCCTCTGACTCGCAAGTGCTATGGTGACTCCGCCATGATACAGGAGACTCCCCTTCCACACCCTCGGAGGAGGCAGGGGGCGGTGAAGCCGGCGAAAACTGAAATTCCTCTCGTACTACCTCTCGGATCAACTGGATGAGGTCTTGGGCCTAGACACTCAAGAGGAGAGGCGAGGCAGCACTGGTCCCAAGCCCAACACGTCTACCCATGCGCCTACAACGAGGCATCTCCTACAAGGAGATGAAAGTGAAAGAACAAGGACTGTCAAGAACACCCGGTTACATGAAGAAATACAACTCAAAAGCGGAGATCAAAGTTAAACGTTGTGATGGCTATTTTAGTTACATGCATATGAGTGGTCACTTCCAGACCATTTGGTTCATTTCCTGGGACGACCTTGCTCTGATACCATCTTGTTACGACTCGATTCCCAGATCCCTACAAGATTCGAGACTGGCTCGTCTCAACTAATCCCATGACCTAATCGTCCAACAAGAAATAACCAAAAGTAGGAAATAAACTACAATCACATATCTAATGTAACTAAGCAGAAGGGAAAATGAGACGTAAAGGAATAATAGAGCTAAAAGTCTCAACAAAGCAATACATGCCATCACAACAACAACAGCGAAAAAGAAGACAAAAAGTAATAGGAACAGTAAAACAGATGTCTAGTACTCACTACAACAGCAGGAAACTAAAGAGCTGGAAAGAAATGACAAGGGCTGGGCTCTGCTTGGCTCAGCACCCTCTACAGCCGGAAACTCGGGCTGCTTTACTCCTGGTCCTAAATAAGGTTACGAAAAGACAGAGTCAGTGAACGCTGAGTAGAGTGGTGTTTACATTATTTATGTGCAAGTAAAGTAAAACATGTAACTTGGTTTTATTCTCATTTCTATCTATCTCATCTATGTATTTTTGGTTGATTTATTTCACAAAGGATCCAAGTATTTCTTGATCTTGCTTGTTCCTCATGGGAACGATCTTGATTGTAGTCTTTTCTATGGAGTAGAAGGTACACGTGGTGCTCTCCTCGCCGAGAGAGTCCCCCGCGGTAGTCTTACACCCAGTCAACCACCTCGAGGTCACTGTCACGACGTAGCGGTGACTACGACACACATGATAAGCACACAGGTAGCTATCCCACACTGGCACGTGGTCAATCATTTCCGCTAGTGGGTACACCCAAAGTACAGCACGGAATAGTATATGGCCTTGCCCTCTCAGAATAGGGGTCTCGCCCCTTAGAACCAAACAGGAGTCTCGCCCCTCCATAGTCCGCACACCCTCATTTGACATCATGGTTTGCCCTGTGGGCCTAACAAGAGTCAATGTAGATTCGTTAGTCCTAACCACGGCCCCGTGGGCTGGCTAGCTCCCTTCCTACACTGGTAGCACACCTCGGTACTACGTACATGAGGGCCAAACAGGAGTCGGTGTAGAGTGACAAGGCCTAACTTCGGGTCTCAACCCTAGAGGCGGCTAGCACCCCTCTACACTAAAAAGGACAGTTACTCCCCTTGTTACCAAGTATGCAAGGGCCAGCTCACTTCCCGTCTACATACCAGATTTCCTATCATACACAAGAGTTCTACTCCAAATTCCCCGTAGGTTCATGCTCATATTCATCTCATTATCAATATTCGGATCACACTATCCAATTCTCAATTTTCCATCACATACAGGTATCTCGTGTTTTCATGTCTAAAATGGTATCTCATAATTACACTAATACCATTTGCTAGCAATTTATTTTAAACATGCACTCAAGTAAACAGTACAGCTCAAAACATGCTCATACATTTCTACCTTAGGGTTCATTCCACATCCTAGAGTTCGACCAATTATTCCAAACAAGCACATTCTTATTTAAATATTAATAACTGAATTAAATTGCTCTACTGGGTATAATGGGAGGAATGAGGGCCTGCACTATAGATCGTGTCGTCTCCGTGGGCTCCGAACACACCACTGGCTAGTAACTTATACCAGTGACTAAGTCACATCGGACGAGCTCAAAAAATTAAGTACTCAACACGAACACGTAGAGAAACTCGAGTGGAAAACAACGGTACTCTTTTGCGGAAATCCAATTCCGTTTGGGCCCCAAATGGGCCAAAAACACGGTTACTATCCAAAATCAGACGTCTGGGACTATTCCCAGACGTCTTAAAAGACATCAGATCTTACCTCTCACTTCCTACGGCTACCTCAGACATCCAGACTCCTCTGCAACCGCCTGAGGGAAGTCCCAGACATCGGACCTTCCTTTCAGTCGTCCGGAAGTGCCGTCAGACGTCTGGTGAAGTGGTTAGACGTCCAAAAGTGCCTGGAAAGGCACACCGCGTGCCTTTCCAATGCCCTATAGCTGCATACGAAGACGCAGACCCATTTTCAGCCAAAAGTCCTGTGCTACAATCTACATAGCGGAAAGTAGCGCAGAAACATGTACCTCCATGCGAAAAATGTGTTTTCAGACATCCAGCTTTGGCTCCGGACATCCTGATGCTTCTCCAGACGTCTGGTCGCTGTACCAGATGTCTGATACTGGAAAACTAGTATCCAGTATCAGCTCGCATGGCCTGTCCTCCTCATGCCTTCGCCTGCAGGCACTGTAGCAGCATCTCCCGCCACTACAAGAGGCTGAGGACTTCTACCCGTGAGCCCCTCCTCCTCGTATGTGCACTCAGCTCCTTCCACGAGCTCTCGATTGCGCACTCGCGAGCTTCCTCCCAAGCACCACTGAGCTCGAACCGTTGCTCCCACAGTAAGATACTCATTGCGGATGAGCTCCCATGAGGCCTCTCCCTCTTTCTCACACTCGCTCGCTCGCTCTCTCTCTCTCTCACTCTCCCTTACGCACTTGTTTATGCTCTCCCTCCCTCTCTCCTTCATGCACTCGCCTATGGCAGGGGAGAAAAGGTAACGACGATGAAGGTGGTCGCCAGCAGGGGAAGGAGAGGAAGGGGGAGGTGGCTGGTGGTGACTGGGAGAAGAAAGGAGGTGTAGGGGGTTTAAAAAGGAGAGGATTAGGGCTTCGGGTGAGAGGGTCGCGAGAAGATAGAACGCTCCACGTGCCGCGTGCATGGAGGAAAAGTAGGTTTCGATTTTTTTTTCCCACTTCCGGATGTCCAGACATCTAGACAGATGTTTGACTGACACTCCAGACATCTTATCCGACAAAAGGGTGGCAGGTCATTTCAATAGGTAGAACTGAGATCATCTAATCAAATGAGAAATAGCACCAAAAACAATGACAGGAATCAAGTTAAGATGGATCACAAAACAAAGAGATTAAATAAGAAAATAAAAGAAAATCAAAGAGCAAGAGAGAGGAAGAGAATTGGTAGGGGAATGCCACTGTGTGGGCTGTTGCTTGATCGATCAAATTAAAATGGAGGCATTTAAGTGTATGTAAGTGATGATCATTATAGTTGTGTTTGGATGTGGACTAAAAATGTTTATTAGGTGATGTGGTATGGATAGGATGAATGGTATCGTGGATTAGGAAAATGTGTCATCTCAAATCTTCATACATAACATATTAACACATCTATGACATCTAACTTCCACTTCACTTTCTAACAAAATAATAATAATAAAATAATTCAATATCAAATATAAAATAAATAAACTCCATACTCTATATTAAATCATATCAACTTACACTTTATAATACATAAGTAAATTTCTCTATCACATCCACTTCCACCGTCTCAACATTTACTCCAATACCACTAAATTTTATCTTGGGAAACGCTAGTCTATCCCTAACTCGGGCTACAATTCTTAGTGGTGTCTGATTATGTAAGGCCCATGTTAAATAGTCATTTGATTTGAAACATGGATGTATGTACTTGAGTGGGAAGAGTTGGCTTTGTTTGGATGAGCGATAACAAGCATGACTATATGACATGATGGCAATAGCACGAGCAGTATCATAAATAATGTTATGAACAGTACCAAAATGTCATTGTAAATCTTCATACACAACATATTTACTCACCTAACATATTTAACTTTCACTCATTTCATTTTCCAACAAAATAATAATAAAAAAATAACCTGATATCAAATATAAAATAAATAAACTATAACTCTTTTCTCTATATTTAAGGTGCATCAACTTACAATTTATAATATATCAACTCATATATCACATCCATTCATATTATCCCATCACTTGTACCAGTAGCAATAAAATTTATGCCATCCTAAATTCTATCTAGCATCTAAACCCAAAGTTTATTATATTTGTATGAGAGGAAAAGATAGGATTTTTTTTTAAGGGAATAGAATCAGTGGAAGTTGAAATGGAGCTTTGTGCATGTGGATTACATTGTTCTTGGTGGCTTTTCAGCTTTGCAATTAAAACTGCAAATATTCATTTAGATGTAGTGGACCAGACATACATTTAAATCGGCAAGGCTGGTGGAAGTCAGACTGATGTATGGCTACAAGATTAATATCATATATATCTACAAGGATGTTCACATGGGGAATCAAATTAAGAAATAAAATTGAAAATGACATTGAAAGAATATTGCAATAGAAAAGATCGGGGTGGTGATTCTGAAGGTGTTAAGTACGTAGAGAGATGAAGAATTTTGGGAAGAAAAAGGAAAAATAGATGCATGTATGTACTGCATAATCGATGCATAGATCGTTCCCAAGGAGCACGTGTCGACATGTGATGTGTATTTCTGCAGTACTTCATTTCCTACCAATGGAGCTGACTTGATATATTTTTGAATTTCAACGTTGCTTGTTTTCCATGCATTACTTTTTTTTGCTCCAATTTGCATCGTTATTACCTTGAAGTGCTTCACCTTTATCGGCCTGCATCAATGAAAAGTATACATCTGTACGAATAGAGTTCCTTCATCCATACCGCTTTATGTTGTTGCTACGTATGCGCCATTTGGACTAATTGCTTTGAGCTACTACGTGTCGTTGTACTTCTTCTTATGCGCCATTCTTTGTGCTTCTATATGTGCGCCATCGTGTTTGGCTGGTACATTTGCGGAATCTGTGCTTCTACGTGTGAGCCCCCGGATTGTTGCGGACGATGCCTCCTCATCCATTCCTTCTACGTGTTGTGCTGCATTTATAGCTTTGTGTTGCTACATGTAAACAATCACTGTGTGCTGGTACAGGTGCTAAGTTAGTACTATCGCTTCGAGCAGCTATGTGTTGTTTAGTTGTGCATCCCCGATCGCTGATCCGGGTACGTTGGAGAAGAGCACTCCCTATCTCTGTGCACACGTCTTTAGCTACTGTTAATTCCACTCTAATCTGTACTCATGATAGCATATGCTTTACTTACCTTGTTGGCCACTCTGTAGTGATGAGGTGTGGCTCATCATAGCTAAGATGCCCAAGTTAAGTTAAAAATTAGATTAAATACTACATAATTAATACAAGAAATTGATTAAGTGCGGAAATTAAGAAAAATGGCCTAAAACAACAAATTGATGTTAAAAATGTACAATGAGGTCACAAAATGAGATATTCTTTTACTAAATGTAATTTGATTATCCAATGAACACATATTTGGGTTCAAAAGTTCAAATTAAAAGTGAAATCATATTCCTAGATGTTCAATTAAGCTTCAATAAAAACTTCATGACAAATGGACATCAAGAGGACCCCGTATTCATTAGATTACATTTAGGTCCTTCATATATGCACATTTAAAAGCTCAAGGACCATTCGGTAAGTCGTTAGGGGCCTTCTTGTAGACTCCAAGGACCGTGCTACAATAATCTTCGCCACTTATGGGTTTCTTTACAATTCTTCCACCATTTCTCCCATAAGGGCTTCCTTGCAAATTCTCCAACAGACCTGCAGTGCACCTGGTACATTGTAGCCACCATGAACTCGCGCTATAGTAGCCGTTGATTCTCCTCACCAACCATTCAATGATCAATCTCAATCCAATCTTCACACATGCCTACACTTAACATCACCTCACCCTCTAGATCTGATCCTACGGCTAGATTTTATCCAAATGCTTCCCGTGCATCATCCTTCTCATCGCCATCGCCCATACCTTAATCACCTAATCACACCACTACGGTGATCGCAATCACTCGCGCACCTACTTAAGAACCTCCCTAAGCTCACGTGCAAGGTATCAGCTCCCTCCTACCTTCTCGAGCTGAGCAATTCCTCCTCTCCAATTTCCTCTGCCCATAACACCCCTGTTCCTCCACCTATGTGATGGAATTCCACTTCCTGTGATCACTCCTCGTCACAAAGGACCATGTAGCACCTGAGGGTGACATCGAGCTTCACTAGCAAGCTTTCAGACCGCTGGAGATCTTCCCCCATTCATTGTTGCAGCCACTGCTGCAGTTCTCCTTATAGGTCCCGTTCGTCCAATTAGATTGGTTTTAATGCTTTCTAGAATAGTTTAGAGTAGTCATTAGTGTACTATAGATCATATAGGAGTAGGTTAGATGGTGAATTGTTTGATGTGTTAGTTAGATTAGAGTTAGATGCGATTTCTCCCTCTCTGATCAATTCAAATTAGAGAGGTGATTTTCCACTTCCACTTCGATTCCCCGATCTTTCTTCGCATCCCATCGCCCACATTGACTGATTTCTTCTCATTTTATTTGCCAACCACCCATTCATCAAGGCATCAAATCAGATATGATGCTCTTGGCCATTCAGGTCTGATTTGACTGCCTAATTTCATTTGAGGGTCACTCCGTTCATCCCACTTAAACACAATAACCCTCACGCGGTACTAAATGAAGTAACTCATGGTTTTTGAAAGATTTGAGGGTTTGGGATTCAATTTTATTGGATTTCACCGATTGATCTAAGCTTTCTCTTCACGCTATTTATGGCGTAAGAGAGACACTAGATCAGAGTTTTTCTTGGATTTTGAGCTCTAATCAAGTTCAAATGAGTCCCAGATCTATTAGAGAAGATCTGAGATACTTCTGAATTTGGATTTATCGCCATTGAAACCTTAATTTGCATTCTCCTTTTACATTGTCTACAATGTAAGATGAGGATCATATTAGGATTTCAAGGATTTTTGGGAGACTTATCTGATTTCTATTGGTTTTCAAGATGATTATATGAGTTTTCAAATGAGTTTTCATGTTAATGACTCATCTCAGATATGGGATGCAACTTTACAGTCCTAATCTAAGATGAGATTTGAATTTCAAGGGGTGTTTGATGAAGATTTCAATGTTCAAATTTGACTTTAAATGAGTTTTAAGCTTGAGCAAGTTTTAAACAATTGCTTGAACAAGATTTTTGGTTTAAATTCTTATTTTAAAAGGGGAGAGAGGGGGGAGTCCCCACCCTCCCCCCCCCCCCACCCCCCGAGGGTCCTCGAATTTCTCGCTTGCCACGGAGCAGCTCCGTGATCTTAGCCATGACCACTCTCCGATGTCGAGTCAAGGTGGGGACAGCATTAGTGATGCATCCCCCCATGAGGTCGCTATGCGTGTTTGAGCATGCCGCGGGGGATCGAACCCACGTACCCTGTACAGGGAACGCCTTATTGGGAGCGGGCACACCAACTGTGCTACCCCAAGACCTCTAGGTTTAAATTCTCCCATATCCGTACATAAAAGGGTTGCATAGTAGCTATATTCTTTGGGATTGCACCCTGATTGCAAGTAATTGGAAGGTCTAAGAATAGTTTTTCAGTGGAGTTAATACTTAATTAATCTCTTTTCTTCATGTTGTGGCATAAGAAAATGATAGATGTATCTCTTCTTGGACAGTAGCAATTGCTCCTTGTCTATCAGACTAAATTGATCTCTTCGTTTGGACTTTTGACCCTCGATCTGATTTTGATGTGAATTCAGACTTCATGGAGAACATGTGTGATATTTTAAAGAGACTCTTCGTGGGTTTAATTCATAGATTTGACTACTGATCTTGCAGCAGTAGCAGGTCTGAGTAGCTGAATTGCAACTGCAGCAATAGCCACTGCCTTGGCTGGTTTGAAGAAGGTTTGAGCTGGTTTTTGAGGGAATGGATGAGCTGAATATGTGTGTATTGCTAGAATATTGTTTATAATCATTCGTGTACAAGTTGGGTTTTAATTTGACTTGAATGGCTGATGATTTCATGTTTAAAATCCTTTATCAGTTATTTTTGAGTGCAATAACTATCCAACTTGAAATTTGAGTTAAAATTGAGTTTAAAATCTTGTTAAATGATTATAACTCTTCCATGTGCTATGCTGAATGCATGTGAGTGTTTAAACCCTTTGTTCAACCTTTGAAACACTCATAGAGGCCTTAGGTTATTTGTTTCAAACTTCATTTAGGCTCCTGTAACGACCCGGTTCCCAAGTCCCTACGAGACACGAGAACCGGACCGACTCGACTAATCCCAAGACCTAGTCGTCCAACGAGGAAGTAACCAAAAGACAGTAAAATAAACCACATTCAGCATGAATATAACTAACAGTAAGAAAGTACAGCAGTAAGGAAAGAAACTACTACAGTAGGTACCACCACAACAGTAAAATAGAATTTATCATATAACAAGAACTGCAGGTAAAAAAGGTACAGCGGAAACAAAAACTACTCACTACAATAGAAACAAAAGGGGTACAAAAGGCTGTGGTAACTCTACTGGACCCTACTCGGCCCAGCGTCCTCTGCAGCCGCCGGCCCTGGCTGCTCAACACCTGGTCCTGAAAAAGGTAACGAGTGTAACACGTCAGCAAAACGCTGAGTAGAGTGGCAAACTAACTAAAGGCAACAGTAGAGTGTACAGTAGTTGTTATGTTCTATTACTTCCTTTATTCACATCTTTCAATTTTTCTCACTATTTCATTTATTTCTCAGATCCTTTACTTGATCTCGAATGTCCTCGTGGGAACGATCTTGATTGCAGTCTTTTCCAAAAGTAGAAGTAGCACGTGGTGCTCTCCTGGCCGGGAGAGTCCCCCATGGTGATCCTACCCTCAGTCAACCACCCCAAGGTCACTGACAGACGTAACGGTGACTACGGCACGCGCGATAAACGCACAGGTAGCTAGCCCGCACTGGCACGCGGTCAGTCGTTTCCGTTAACGGGTGCGCCCAAAGCATAGCACGGAACCAGGGCAGAGCCCTCTCAGTAATAGGGGTCCAACCCCTCCACAGTAACCAAACCGGGGCCTTGCCCCTCCACAGTCCGCGCACCCTCGCCTGACTACCCTGGTTTGCCCTAGTGGGCCTAACAAGTCGGTGAAGGAGGCTAGCAGAACCCCGGGGCCCGTGGGGTAGCTAGTACTCTCCTAACACTACTAGCTCTCCTCGGTACTACATACACGAGGGCCAACAAGTCGGTACAGAGTAGCCAGTCCTAACCCCCGGGTCCCTGGGGTGGCTAGCTCAGCTCTGCACTAAACAGGGGGACAGTCGCTCTCCTTGGTACTCCGTACTCAAGGGCCAGCTCACTTCCCCAATTCTATTCCTTTCGCTTTCCAGGAGTTCTACTCCTACTTCCCCGTAGGGTTCCAGAACATCTCATGTCTTACTTTCCAGTTTCACGTTCTTACAACCCATGATCCCAATCATGTTTCTTTATTCATAACAGGCAGCTGTGAATTCAATTTACAGGCAGCTTCATATATTCCTTTCCATTTTTCCAAGACTGCATTATTATATATTCCACTAGTTTTTCCATCCTAGGATTCATGCCATATCCTAGGGTCTATCATACAATCTAGTTTTCCGGTCCTAGGATTCATGCAACACCTAGGAACTATCATTCCATATATTTCTCATTCCTAGGATTCATGCAATGTCCTAGGTTCTAGTTATGGTTCCATACTTTAACAAATTTTTATTAATACTTAAAACCACTCTACCAGGTACAACGGGAGTAATGGGGGCGTGATTGGGAATCCCGCGCGCCTCCGCGACTCTCAAGACTGCAACCGAACGAGGTCCTATCACAAGGATCAAACACAAGGAGTGTCTCAAAACAGTGTATAGCTACTGTAGACGGGTAGAGGAATTACTTCTGAAAAGAATGCAACTCGAATCGCGGAAAACGGAGCCCGAACGGGCCCTAAACGGGTCGAAAAAGACGATACTGTGCAAAATCAGACGTCTGGAACTCCTTCCAGACGTCTTAAAAAGTGGATCAGAGAATTACCTGTTCAGCGTGGTTTCCCAGACGTCCAGAAGTCTGCGGGGACGTCTGCCCTAGATCCCAGACGTCCGATGGTCCCTCAGGACGTCTGGAGGTCACTCCCGCCGTCTGGTACAACTTCCAGACGTCTGATTCGCAAAGGATGGCGAATCAGCGAACCTGCGCACAGCCAACCCCCTCCCTCAGTATGGTCAGTCGACAAGAAGGAAGAAGAAGGCGGAAACTCACCTTTCAGACGTCTGTATGATCTTACAGACGTCGACCTTGCCGTCTGGCTATCAATCCAGACGTCTGATTCTGGAAATTTTTCCAGAATCAGGACCCTGCTCGGCCTCCGCTCGCGACGCCGCCCGCGTCGCACCTCGCGCTCCTGCTGCTCAGACCGCAGCAGGTCCCTCTCCGCGTCGCTCCGCGCCCCCTACGCCCTCCGCCAGCCGGCCAAGCCGCTCCGGCGAGCTCGCCCTCACGGCAGAGCTCCGCCCTCGCACGCCGCACCTCCGCGCTCACTGCGGCCGCCGCTGTCGCCCTCGCGTCCGCTCGCTCTCGCGCACAGGAAGGAGAAGAAGAAGGAGACGGTGGAGACGGGAGGGGAGGCGCGCCCCTTTTAACGTCGCGCGGAGAGGAGAGAGGAGGTGGCAGGCCGCCTGCAGCCGCAGAGAGAAAAAGGGGGAATATGCGGTCTGCGCGCTCAGGCGCGCAGGCGACTCGCGTGTGTCGAAAATAACGGATTTCCAGATGTCTTGAAACTATCCCAGACGTCTTATCAGACGTCTGGTTGTGATCCCAGACGTCTTGTCCGACGTCTGAGCCACCTCCCAGACGTCTTAAAATACGTCTGGGGCACACATTCGTTACAACTCCTTTTGTATGAGATTTGTAAATAAATAAAATACATAAAAAATATAAAAAATAAATAAACCAATCTTGAGTAAGATCAGGTATTTTTCTAGGTATGTGCCAAGTTTCAATGTATTCTGAACCTTTAGATTGGTAGAACATACCAGCCGACGGTTTAGTATACTTTGAAATTTAATAAAAGAACCAAAGTCTAGAACACCAAAAAGAAACTTCTCTCATCTCATCCTTTCTCTCTCATCCCCTACCTCCATTATACATACAAAACTATAAAAATAAAAAAATCCCCAAAAATACCTTGTACATTGTGTATATACTTGTAATTATAATTTAAAATTAAGCTAGATGTATATATTGTAAAACATGTAAATAATGTATATAAATAACATATATATATTCTATATATTAAATTAAACATTTATAATGATTTATTGTATATATAGCTTTATTGTATAATTATATATTAATTTATATTAACTTAAAGGTATAGTATGTTAAGTAATTATAAAAACCTATGTATATGTATATAATTATATCTAATATTGTACATATGTATTTAACTAAGTAATATATATTGTATGATATTTGTAAATTAATTTAATAATATATTGATAGTAGGTAATTAAGTTATTAAATTAATTAAGTAAATTATTAACGTAAAATAAATTAAATTAGTAAGTTAAGTTAATACTGAAGTAATTTATTATGTATGCTTGTATAATATTATTTCAAGTATCTTCAAACTATTTATACCATATTTATAGTGTATTATAATATTTATAACTTAAATATGTACATAACTATCTAAAACATGTATTTAAATGTAAATAAATTAAAATAAAATCTCTAAAATAAATTAAAAATGCATAATAAATACTTTATTATATAAATTAACTCTGTATAAAGTCAATTTCATAATTAAGTTACTAATTTGTACGATAATTAACAAATTAAACCTGAATTCAATGTATAAAAAACCCTAACTTTAACTAATTTTAGTATATATCTAAATAACTTATTTTGTACACTAATAATACAATTATATGGCCATATATAAGGGCTTTGTAACCATATAATTTATTTACATTTTAGAGCTAATCATGGCTTTCAAATCGATGACCAAAACCTTTGCATTTAAACACATCAGAATGCAACACAGCACCGATTTGGTGCTTAAGTATAGTGCCACATCGTAGGTGCACAGATGCTTGAAGCGGTATTTAAGGATTTGGTGCACCAAATGCTTCATCGTCAGCGCTCGACACACCAATACCCATTACATCCCTCTCCTGTGATCTAATACTAAGCATTTATTTGAACAGTGCATGGGCTGGGGGCTTGCATTGTAGTTGGGCCCATATTGGGTCTGTCATGGGCCTAAAATTGAATGAAAACATACAATTATTGAACTAGGGCTGGTCCCTAGTAGTGGTTTGGTCCCACCTCTATGAGGTACTGTGTATCCCATGAAAAGGATGAGCCCGCCCGTTAAAAACACAATTTTTGGGTTAATGAACAGTGAACCGAAGCTGTGTGAAGGAGAGAGGTCCTGAGAAAATTTCCAAGTGTTAAAGAAGAGAAGAGAGGGAGAGAACCTAAGAGGAGGAGAAGAGAGTTAGAAAAATTCTAAGTGTTGTGAGTCGCATATGTGTGCTTGAGTAGTGTATGTATAGATACTAGTATGCATATAGTGTAAGTATATAGTATATGTATGTAAATAATATAAATAAACTATATGTAAATAATATATACGGAGGTATAGTATAAATATATATGTGTATAGGTAGATTAGTATATATATGTTTGAGTCTACATGTTACTGTATATATCTATATGTTACTGTATATATAGAATATGTTACTAAAGATATTATTATGTTAATATGACTTAGTATAGTATATATTAGTAGCTATTCTTGTACCTACATTTAGGTCTTACTTAGGGTAGTTATGCATAACTAACTTAGTGTAGTATTAATTGATTTTTGAAGCATGTTATTTGTAATTTTGTTTAAGGCATTGTAGGTAGAATTAATTGATTCTTTTGTATATAATTAACTAATTCATTCATTAATTGATTTATTGATTCATTTGTAAATAAAATTAATATTTTTGGAATAAAAGAATATTTTTGGACATAAAGAGTAATGTATATTAATAATTGCCTCCTAGTGAATGACTAGAAACTAATTAGTAGAAATTGTAATTAAATAAAATGACGTGACATCTATTTGCATTGTGATGACTATACTACAACAACGACATTTAAAACATCATTTTTATTGCAACACGCATGTCTTCAATCAAGCAATGACGTCTTCATTCATATCATGTTGTCATAGTTCATCTATGCTTTCCTGTGATTGAAGATGCCTGGGGCTTTTTTTGTAGGTTCATGATATTACGATGCCTAACAATCCTAACTGTGTTAACAATTGACTCGCAAAATGTATTGGTTGTAGTCACATTTTTATGTGCAGTGGTAGGAAGCTTGTTCGAACACGGTATCCATGTGCTCTGACAGTGTGTGCTGGTTTAATTAAGTAGAGTTGAAATATTAAAAAAAAAAAGTGCTAGTGAAGTAAATTAGAATTGCTTCTGATTGAAGTGGATAAGCATGCATATTCGAACTAAATTGAAAATTAAGTTATTGCATACAACTACTTAGAGGTGCGATAATGCATTGTTGAAAAGAGGGTGAAGTTCTCTTGTAGTTGTTGACAACCATTGTGCACTGTAAACCATTAATTCTTGTCTCATGAAAAAATATTACCGATTTAGGGTACAATTGTAATCCACTTAAATCCCTTTAGGAATAATAAATTTGATTCTCATGAGATAGACACGTAATTGAAATAGCAATTAGGAAATTGGATGGTTTTGTAAAGGATGTTCATACCTTAATTGTTAGTCATTGAAGTATGTATGTTATCCATTGACATAGTTCAACTCAATTGAGAATTTCGTGGTTCAAATTTTCCAAGGTTGTTTGGATCAAGTACTGGGCATATACTATGCATGGACTGTTGGTAATTAATTTCACATTAGGAGAATGAGTAGCCATGGTTGGTGTGATGATGTTGGTTATTGTAGGATGTCATCAAGGGTAATAGGGAGTGGATGTATGGTAATGCTATCAACAGGTGCATACAAAGAGTTCTTTTATGGGCTCTCTACTTGATAATGTAGATGTCATGTGCTATGAAAACAGCTAAAATAAAGTAGATCATTCAACTGTGCAAGAAAGTGGCACACCAAGCATACAGGGTTACTGATAAATTTGTTATTGTTTACACTTCTCTGGCTATGAAATATTTCTTGTTAATGTTCATGAAGGTCGATCTTTGATATCATCCTTTGCAGATGAAATTCGATGTTGTGCTATTGCACATACACCACCCATCGACTAAATACTTGCTACTGATAATAACCACAAAACAGGTCACATAGCAACACCAAACTCATACTAGTAGTATAATCGATTTCCAGAATAGGATTTCCAGTATTTGATTATTTCTTATATAGAAAGAGTTGAATGCACAAGGAGAATTATATAGTAGAAATTTGATTTCATTAGGTCAGCACAATGTTATCAACGGAATTTGATATATGCTATTTCTTGTATAGGTCACTCATCACATTATATGCAATGAATTAGCTAGCTAAAGACAAATACATGAGAAGTAATGTTCAGAATCAAACAAACAATTACATCGAATATTATGTTGTGATGTCTACGTTGAGCACACAAACTGATGAAGAAACAATTATATTATATCTGAATATATAGTCCATTTTCGTGGCAACTTTTGTTCATCGCACATTTATGAAGCATGGTTGTCGTGAATTGTAATGTAGGATAAAATTGAAATGTTCTTTGAATTAACATATTGGTGTGCAATTGTAGATTATTGTACTTAGAGATGTAATAAGATTTGAAGCTGCAATTTAGGTAGTAGCTTGAGTGTAAGCACTATTAATTCTCTCTTGAACTGAAACCACTCTTGTACACCAGAGGTGCTAGCACAGCTCACATTAACGCACACATTGATATCATTAAGTAGTTAAAAAAAGTAGTCCATATCATAGGTCTAACAAAAGCAGCTAAGAAGAGCTAACAAAAGGGATACATGATTGATATCCAATGCACACAACAAAAGGAAGCTCATGCCATGAAAAGAAAAGAAAGTCGAGTTTAGATGCAGCTTATAAAACTTGCTGGGACCACTGTCCCTGCCCCTATGCTAATCTTGAAATCACAACCCTTATCTCTATAGTTTTGAATGAATAATAGAAAGTTGTTACTAGGAATAACGTAGATGTCAAAATGAGAGATTATGATTTTACTGGGACCACACTCCTTGCCCATATGCTAATCTTGAAATCACAACCCTTGTCTCTATAGTTTTCAATGAATAATAGAAAGTTGTTACTAGGAATAACATAGATGTCAAAATGAGAGATTATGATTTTACCCCTTCAAGGTTTGGACACACAAGATGGATGCGCCTTTTATCCATCTTGAGCTTTCTCAAGAACTTACATACACTAGTAGTAAATAGGTTCATCATTAACATAACTACGATGCACATCATCCATTTCAAAGGTAAACTGCAATGAGGATCAAATATTAATGGTAATGAACGCTAGAGCACTGAGTTGGGAGTGAGTTGCGATGGTGTGTGGGTTGTGTGTGTGGAAAGGGTTTGAGCCCATCATGTGGGAAGCATACGGTTAACGTATCTGTGTTGCACTGATAAATGCCACTTTATCATCATCATTAATATCGATTCACATCTATTTCCTAAGGTTTTATCAATTGCATTACATTATCTCATTGCATTTAGCATGCATTTGCATTTAGGGTTTAGAACATGGATTAGCATTTATTTTACATTATCTTATGTAGTTACCATTTGATTGCTAGGGACAAATGCTTTGAAAATCATAAAAGCCTTGTTAGTATGGAAGGCATAAGGAACAAGTGTGAAGTCATCTCGGGAAAGCTCCTTCCAGCTCGTCCTCTACTTAGATAAGCTACTAGCTAGCTTAGCTAGCTCCTCCACTACTCCAGCTCCTACCCAACTCCCTCTCCACCTTAATGGCCATCCACCTACATTAAAACCACCAACCATTGTCACCTAAAATGCACTCCTTGGCACCCTTCCACATGGCACCAAGGAAGCTTCTTAACCACCCTCCTTGGCACCCTTTCACATGGCTCCAAGGAAGCTTCTTAACCACCATCCATACTAGCCTATAAAGAGATCCCACATCCTACCATTCAAACCATCCTTGGTTAGCAAAATACTTCCTATATTCTACCCATATCCCACACCCAAGGAGGAAGAAAAGAGAGGTGATCAAAGGGAACACCCACCTTGTCCCTTTGGTGTTCACCTTCTCCTATCTTCTTCCTTGGCTCCATGCCAAGGAGCACATCCATCCAGGGAGGACGTCCACCTTGGGAGGAGAAGCATTCAAGGAGCAAGGAGGATCCTTTTCAGGCCTAGGATCTGCTGAGTCTGGAGCAAGGATATCTTCAAGCATTTTGGGAAAATTTTCTTGCTTGTTATTTTTTTTTTTCATCTTTGTTGTAGTAATTTAAAGCATTCCTCTACTTGGGGATTAATTGTATGGTGCCATTCACACAATTGAGCTCCCCAAGTACTTTTGTAGATTCAACTACATTTCTTAATTCTAAAGTGCATTTCCATATCTTGTTGTCTTTATTTTATGCGCTTTAAATTCATTTTTTTCTAGTAGCTTTAGTGCACCACTTCTCCTTTCTAATTACCCTAGGTGCACTTGCTAGGGTGAGCTTAGAAAGGTAGATTCTTTCATTCACTTAGGTGTAGTCAAATCAACTTTCCATGTCTCGATTATTGAAAAAAACCTAAAAATTCACAAAACCCAAAAGACAAAAAGAAAAGTGTCAATTTGAGTGAGCAAAAAAGAGAACCATCTATTTAACTAACAAATTGGCCTCCTTGGAATGACTTTAGATACTCCACTATCTAGGTTTACAAATTTAAAAGTTTGCAATTTACGCATTTCAACGACATAAAAATCCGCAATTACAAAGCCACGTATTTTCGCTACCACCATGCTATGGTCTTGTGGTATCGTATGTCCATGGATGGTGTTGTTGGATGGAGTCACCTCCTTCACTTTGTCCTACATGCATTGTAGTTTGAGGAATCTGCAAACTTGTTCTAACAAAAGAGTAGTTGTGGAGGATCAGATTCTTATGCAATGACCTTACTTGGACTTGCTTCATTCATTTGTATGTGTGTGGGAGAATGGCGATGCTTGTACATTTTAAATAAACCTTTATGTCAAGGTGGATTTATGTTAAAATAAATCTTCAAAAAATTGAATCACATAATTTGATAATATGGTGCTTAACATAAAAAAAACACCTGAATCACACTTAAAACAAAAAAAAGCAAAAGCCTGGAATAAAAAAGGAGCATACCATATTTACTTTTAAATGGATATACTCGTTTGTATTTATTTGAAAAAGATGTGAGGATAGCCCACAACATGCACCACATTACCAATGTTCATTGCGAACATCCTTACCAAAATTTATTCTAATATCCAGAAACCTCACTATCCATTTGAAGCATTGAAGCTGAAATTATAATGACCATGCTATTCATATCATGGATCGATATCAGCATCTTTTGACCCCATTGCACACCACCATCAGGATCTATAGCTATCATCCTGTACATACCACCAAACCACCTACCATATAGCCCACATGACTACCCATTGGACCATCCTGTAGATACTGACAAAGAAGCAGCACTAAAGCACCACTCACCATAAACAAACCACCCAATGTTTGAAGAACATTTGAAGGAAATTGAAATAATGAACAAACAAATGTGAGAGCACAATGCATAGCACACAAAGCAGAAACAAATGGAGAAAAAAACCTCATTTGCACACAAAATTCACAATATAACATTAACATGAACAACGTCACATAAATGATGCTCCAAAAAATATTCAAATAATAATAATAATAATGTAAAACAAAAAAGACTAGCACACATTGACGTGTGATTATTTCATGCCCAAGTAAATATAGAGAATCGTTGACTACCACATTTAGACATTTCTAGGGAAAGTTTACCTCTGATCGTGCACTCCGAAGACTGTGTCAGTCTGTTAAGCCTGGTGCTCTTGCATAGATGTGTGTGTTGCAACAAGTTGGTTGGGGAGGGTGTTTACGGTGACTCTAGAGATTGTACCGATGTGCTGATGTTATGACCCGATCCTAGATCCCTACAGGACCCAAGACCGGCCTGCCTCGACTAATTCCAAGACCTAGTCGTCAACGAGAAATAACCAAAAGCAGGAAATAATTCATAACCACACATGCAATGTAACTAACCAGAAAGTAATCAAGAGATAGTAAAAGAAACAGAGCGAATAGTCTATCAATATTACAGGCCATCACAACTACGACAAAGAAAAGTACAGCAAAAAAATAACTGAAATAGTATTACATAGAACAAAATACTTACTACTACAACAGAAGCTAGGGAAACAATAAGAAAATGCAGCTAAGGCTAGGCTCGACTAGGCCCAGCTCCCTCTGCAGCCGGTGGTGCTAGCTGCTCAACTCCCTGACCTGGACAAGGTTATAAAATTTTCGGAGTTAGCGAACGCTGAGTAGAGTGGTAATTCAACCATTTACATGTAATTAAGATAAGCAATTAATTAATGCAATTAAGTAATTATCCATTTTCATTTAGCTCAACCAAGTAGTTCTAATTTGTTACTCCCTTATTCATCTAATCATTTCTTGATCTGGCCTGTTCCTTATGTCGAAAAATAATGATAGTTCATTTGCGAAAATCTGATTCTGTTTGGACCCTAAATGGGCTAAAAACATGCACACTGTCCAAAATCAGACGTCTAGGACTAGTCCTAGACATCTTAAAAGACGTCAGTACTCACCTTGGGTTTCCTGCAGCTTCCTCGGACATCCGAATCCTTCCGCGATCGTCTGAGGAAAGTTCCAGATGTCGGACTCCCCCTCTGATCGTCTGGAAGTACGGTCAGATGTCTGGAAATGTGTCCAGATGTCCAAAAGTGCCTCAAAGGGCGCACCGTGCACCTTTCCAACTCTCTGCCCCTGCGTACACATGCATAAAGCTAAAAATGACCAACCATATCCCATGCAATAAGGCCTACATGGCCGGAACCATGTAAAAGTATGTACCTTGGCACAAAGCGTGCTTTCAGACGTTCGCCTTTAGCTCCAGACGTCCCCCTGCTACTCTAGACGTGTGGGATGTGTTCCAGACGTCTGATATTGGAAAATATCCAGTATGTAGAACTCTCAAGAGACTTCTCCTCCTCGCCGCTTGCAGTTGCTACGCCAGCAGCTTCAGGAGGTCTCGAAGTTCACCTTCACAAGGTCCTCCTCCTCGTACGCATCCTTGACTCCTCCTGCATAAGCTCCTCCGAGCTCCCATGGCTCCCCCGCGAGCTCCTCCACGCTCCCGTTTCCCTCTCCCCCTCCTCCGCATCTCATCTATCTCCTTCCTCTCCACCCGTCGCGCTGAAGGCTGGGAGGGAGGTGGCTGTTGACAAGAGGGAAAGATGGGGGTGGTGACTAATGGAAATGGAGAGGGTGGTGTGGGTGTGGGGGTTTAAATAGGAAAGGGTTAGGGTTTGGGGTGAAGAGAGAGAGAGGGGTGTGCGTGTTACGTGCGAGTGGAAAAAGAAACACAAGGTATGGTTCTTCTACTTTCAGACGTCGAACCATCTATCTAGACATCTGAACAGATGTATGATGAACAATCCAGACGTCTTATCCAACCCAAATGGCAGCGTGTCATTTCAACATAACAAACTTAAAGGAAGTTTCATCCCTACAACTTGAGCCAAGTAGGGTGCGAAAAAAGTAGCGTAAAAGTGCATAACAAACTTAAAGAGGATCAAAATAGATCTGAAAAGATGTACCCTCAAAAAGCTCTGGGTACTATTCTCGCATTACCGCCTCAGGCTCCCAAGTGGCCTCCTCATATCATTGGCTTCTCCATAGGACTTTCACCAGTGATACCTACTTCCGTCTTAGACTCTAGACAGCTCTATCTAATATCTGTACTAGCCTCTCAGGATAGGTCAGGTCGTCTCCCACCTCGACGCTCTCGTGGCTCAGAACATGGCTGGGATCAGCGATGTACTTCCTAAGGTTGGACACATGAAACATGTTGTGCATCCTAGAAAGCTGGGGAGGAAGGGCAAGCCGATAAGTAACATGTCCTACCTGCTCCAAGACCTCAAAGGGTCCCATAAACCTCGATGCAAGCTTCCCTTTAACCCCAAAATGCTGCAAGCCCTTCATGGGTGAAACACGGAGGAAGACGTGTTCCCCAACCTCGAACTGCACCTGTCTGCGCTTCCTATTGGCATAGCTCTTCTGCCTACTCCTGACAGTGCGGAGTCGCTTGTGAATCTACTCTATCACCTCTTAACTTTGTCGGATCAACCTGGGGCCAACCTCCCACTTGGTCCCCAGTTCGACCCAACTCAAGGGTACGGTACACCTCCTCCTATACAAAGTCTTGTAAGGCACCATGCCGATGCTCAAATGATAGTTGTTATTGTATGCAAACTCTGCCAAGGGCAAATGCTCCTCCCAGGAGCCTCTCCAGTCTAGTACATAAGCGCGTAGGAGGTCCTCGAGAGTCTGTATGATGCGCTCTGACTGCCCGTCGATTTGGGGGTGGTAGGTGGTACTGAACCTCAGACAAGTCCCCAATGCCTGCTGAAACTCTACCCAGAGCTGGGAAGTGAAACAAGTATCCTTGTCGAATACAAAGTTGCGAGGGACTTCATGTAGACGCACCACATCTCCGACGTATCTCTCTTCTAGTTGTGCTGGCCAAAAGGTGGCTCGGATCGGCAGGAACCGTGTCATCTTTGTCAACCGGTCTACTTTCACCCAAACTGCATTGTGTCCCCATTGGGTAACTGGTAGGCCCACCACTAAGTCCATGGTGATTCTCTCCCACTTCCACTCTGGCACAAGAAGTGGCTGTAATGGCCTTGCAGGCCTCTGGAGCTCGGCCTTCACCTGCTGGCATACCCAGCACTGCTGGACAAACTCACCAATATCCTGCTTCATCCCTCTCCACTAGAAGTCGCGTCGCAAATCATGGTACATCTTTGAATTTCTGGGATGTATGGTGAACTGGGACCTATGTGCCTCAATCAGGAGCTCTCTCAACAACTCCTCATATCTAGAAATGCATAGTCATCCCTTAATGCTCAGTATCTCGTCTAAGAAGGAAAAGTCTCATGGGTCCCCGTCAACACCCTGTCTCGCAGTGTCTGCAAGTACGGATCGGCCATCTGCCCTGCAATGATGTGGTCTATCAGCTTTGGTCATGCCTGTCGCATCACTGTCACTGCCCTGCAATACCCCCATGACTCCCGGGGTCACCAACTGCCCACCTCCTCCATGAGTCTCCAACTCTGTGCCTACAAGCTGGCTAAGTGGGAGGGCGCCTTCCGGCTCAAGGCGTCAGCCACCACATTGGTCTTCTTTGGGTGGGTGGTAGGAGATGCTGCAGTCGTAGTCCTTCAGGAGCTCTAACCAACGCCTCTGTCTCAGGTTGAGCTCCTTCTGGTCAAAAAAGTACCTAAGGCTCTTGTGGTCAATGAAGATCTCGAATGTCTCACCATATAGGTAGTGCCTCCATGTCTTCAGCGCGAAGATAACTGCTGCCAGCTCTAAGTCATGGGTAGGGTAGTTATGCTCATGGGGATTCAGTTGCCGCAAAGTGTAAGTGACAATGTGACCCTGTTGCATGAGCACACCACCCAACCCCTGCAACGATGTGTCGGTGTAAACCATGAACCCACCACTACTGTCTGGAATGGTAAGTACAGGAGCTGAAGTCAGTCTCTACTTCAACTCCTGAAAACACGCTTCACACTCGTCGGTCCAGGAAAATGGCACGTCCTTCTAGGTCTGCTAAGTCATAGGATGCGCGATTTGAGAGAACCCTCTGATAAACCACTGATAGTAGCCTGCCAGTCCCAGAAAACTGCGTATCTCTGTCACTATGTGTGGCCTCTCCCACCTGAGCACGGCCTCAACCTTGGCTGGATCCATAGACAATCCGTCTCCCGAAATCACGTGGCCCAAGAAAGTAACTTGTCTCAGCCAAAACTTGCACTTGCTGTACTTGGCATGCAGCCTGCATCGTCTTAAGGTATCCAAGACCATACGTAAATGTTGTCCATGCTGCGCCTAGTCCCATGAGTAGACTAGGACGTCATCGATGAACACCACCACAAACTGGTCTAAGTACGATCTGAAAACATGGTTCATCATGTCCTTGAAAGCAGCGGGAGCGCTGGTCAGCCCAAACGGCATGACCAAGAACTCATAGTGCCCGTACCAAGTACGGAAAGCTATCTTGGAGACGTCGGTCTCCTTGATCCTCAACTGGTGGTAACTTGACCTCAGATCTATCTTAGAGAACATTGTGGCATCTCTCAACTGGTCAAAGAGGTCGTCGATATGAGGCAGCAGGTACTTGTTCTTGACGGTGACTCGATTCAGCTGTCGATAGTCGACACAAAGTCGTAAGGTACCATCCTTCTTCACAAACAACATAGGGGCTCCCCATGGGGACGCACTAGGCCTCACAAAGCCCTTCTCCAACAGGTCCTATAACTGTGACTTGAGCTCTCACAGCTCAAGTGGCGCCATCCTGTATAGTGTAGTAGAAATGGAGTTGGTCCCCGATACTAGTGAGATCTCAAACACAATCTTACGCTCAGGCGGTACTCCTGGAAACTCCTCTTGGAAAACATTGGGGTACTCGCAGACCATTGGAATACTTTGAAAGTTTGCTACGGGACTAGACTCTGCTACAACACAAGCCAAGAAGCCCTCACACCCCTGGACAAGAAGCTTCGCTGCCTGAAGCGCGGAGATTCACCTAAAACCTCCGTCTACCGACTGGTCGTGAAACTCAAAGGGAGGCAACTCTGGTATGGATAAGACAATCTTTCTCCTAAAATAGTCCACAAGGGTGTGATAGGCAGACAGCCAGTCCATCCCTAGGATCACGCCAAAGTCCTCCATCGGGATTATAATCAGGTCGACGGGAAGACTATGTCCCCCTATAGCGACCTCGCAGTCTGTAAAGACCTCCTCTGCTACGAACAACTGTCTACCTAGCCCTCTAATCATAAACGAACCCTCTAACAATATGCTGCTCGGTCACAAAAGAATGTGTGGCACCAGAATCGAAAAGAACATAGACTAATCTGCCAGAAACAATAACCATACCTGCCACCACAGAACTTGAAGCCCTGGCATCTCTGTGTGTTAGGGCATTGATACTCCCTTCGGCCCTAGGTGCAGACGAAATGGCCACACTCTGGGTCGGGCGGGCAACAGCTAGTCGGTACCCTCCTTGTGACTGCTGTCCTCCTCCACGTGCCTAGTGACTGCGGCCACTAGCTCGATCTCCAGTGTTAGGTACGGGGAGCATCTACTGTGCTCCGACCCTAGATGGGTAGTCCCTCCTGATGTGGCCCGGTTAGCCACACTGGTAGCAGAGAGGAACATGGCCTCCTTCCTCAGTCAGTCTCTGGTGGTGGCTAAGCGAGGGTCTGGTGTTGGTAGCTGGTCCCTATCTGGGGCCTCCAAAGGCCACTGGTGGCCCCATAGAACGAGACGGCTCTCCTGCGGCCACCGTGTGCCTCCTCACTTGACGGCCCTATGAGTACTCTAGCTGGTAGGGCCTCTTCCATCCACTGTCAGTGTCTCGCACGGTCGGGTTGGTCTCCTTATAAGTCATGGCCACCTCAACCACACGAGAGAAAGTGGGCAACTTCAGGGGATTCACATACCCCCGAATCATAGGTCAAAGCCCCTTAGTAAACCTCCATAGGCACTCCTCCTCAGTAGACGCAGCTATCGGGGTGAAGCATGACAACTCCAGGAAATGCATGCGGTATGCGCTAATTGTCATCGCCCCCTGACGGAGAGTGTGGAACTCCCACCTCCTCTGGTTCTGCCAGGTTTGTGGAAAGTACTGCTCGTAGAAGAGAGCCACGAACTGATCCCATGTCGGCTCTCTCCCCTCCTAGCCTCTGACTGCCCTCCACCACTTGTGTGCTGCGCTCTCCAGCTGGCATGTGGAAAAGGCCACGCGGCACTCTGCAGGAGGGCGGAGGGTGTCGAACACCTTCTCTATCTACTCTAGCCAGTCCTCTGCCTCGAATGGGCTCTCATCCCCCTTGAAGGAGGGGGGCTTTAGCTTCCGAAATTGGCTAAAAAGCTCATGGTGGAGCTGCAATGGGGGAATAGGTATGCCTCCAAGCAAGGAGGGCTCATGCTCAGAAGTGTCTGAGGGTGGTGGGGGTGGTGGAGGATCACCCCCTCCCTCTCCAGCTCGTATGGCACTGCGGCGGTGCCCCTATCCCATGGAAGACTCTCCCTCCATGTCCTCAGGGAGGGGTGGCCGAGGAGGCTACTGGAGCTCCTCCCATACGATACCTTGGATCAGCTGGGCGAGATCCTGGGCTTGAATGTTGACGAGTCGATTTTTCACTTTCGAAAAATGATGATTAAGAAGATTTATCATTGTAATTCTAAGTGGTGGAAAAATGACTAATCAAAATAATTAGAATTAAAATTAAACCACTCACACAAGAGCAAGTCATGTGCACAGGGAGGCAATGACCTATGTAAACTCACAATTAGGTAGAAATCAAGTTCGCTGAAATATTTGTCAAATCAAACAATGCCTATGTAGCTCTGAATGTAAACCTTAAATTTATGGAGAAGTTAAGGGTTGTTGACGTAATTTTCACGTAAGAAAATTATCCATGTGCAGGGGTATGCCATGTACTTTTCACTTGCATGCATACTAAAATGTAAATCAAAATTAAATGTAATGCATATAGAGATGAATCAATAAGGATTAACAATTATCTAGAAGAATAAGCATAAAGCTGTAAATTCCCCTCAATTTAATTAATCTGAAAAAACAAGAAAATAATTCTTGACAATGGCAATTTCTGTAAATAATAATACACACTAAAATAGGGGATTATACCTCTCTCCTCCTTACGCACAAGAGAGAGGCTCATTCGAGGAGCTACTCTGAGAAAAGGTCGGCCGGAGTGAGGCCTTCGCTGCGGCGGCGACGGTGTGTCGCGACATGGCCTGAGTCGGCAGGACGGAGGAGAGAAGTGACGGCGGCGGCTGTCACTACTACTCTTGTGCACTGGAATGGAGCTACTGAAGGGCGCTGGAGGACGCGTACTATCCACGGGCGGAGTGGCTAGAGTAGCGCACGCTCTACGCGTGCGACCGGAGGTGAGGGCTGGTGGTTGCGAGGAGCGCGCACTCTACTGCTGGAGGGCGTGCAACAGGTGCTGGAAGGTGGTGCCTGCGCTTGGGGCGTACTGCAAGAGGTGTGGTGAGGGCGGCGTAGGCAGAGGTGCGGACGCACATAGAGGGGTGGGTGTGGGATTGGCGCTGGAGGGCGGTGCTGCGCGTGGTGCGTGCGGCAGGAGATGAGGCTTGCCGAGGGGAGGCATGTGTGGGCTGGAAGAGGAGGGCAGCTGCTGCGGGTGTGCGGCAGGGGCTGAGGCACGAGGATGGTGCTGGTGGTTGAGGAGCTGATGAAGAAGAGGCATGGTGATGTAGGGACTCTAATTGGTGGAGTGGTCTGTCACACCACACGCCCACGGTGGTGGAGTCGCGCTGCCCCAGTTGTGTCGGTGGTGAGGAGCAGATGAGAAACTAGTTTCTCTACACAGTAAGGAAAGGGGTGGTGGCCTCCCCTTGCATGACAACAGCTCCACCTCTCTTGTAGCTGTCTGCATGGATGTGAAATGGAGAGGCGGGAGTAGATCCACATTCTCCGCTCGTCCTTGAATGCAGGTTTTAGTGCGGGTAGCTGGTGGCGTTAGAGCGACAAATTCCCTGTAGAGAGGAGAAAATGAATAATAATAAAAAGATTGGTTTATTTATGTTCAAACCCTCAATAAAATGTTAATGCGTATAATGTAACCTAAAGACTAATGCATGTTATTCTAATGCATGCTAAATAATTTATATATGTAATGCATACAGGCAAATAAACTAACTTATTTATATCTTAATACATGCTATGTATACACTAATATCAATCTAATTCCTAGGTACTTAAGTAACTAAATAGCCCATAAATATGGGCTCATCAAATGCCCTCATGCCTAGTTTTTGCTAGTCCCTAGCAAATCTAAGCAATAACCTAGCACTCCAAGTAGACTAGCCAACCCAATTGGTCTTCCTTTAGAAATATGTTAAGCTCAGACTTTAGACCTAAGGTTCCCAAGTAGTTGCTAAGTTACAGACTAGGTCGGCTAAAGGAAAGTTGTAGGCACAGGTTTCCTGATTTCTAACTCTACCCTAGGGTTTATTGATCCCTGAGATTAAAGCATCCGTGCATGTGCATTGATCTGAGTTATTTGAGGTTGGTATGATTGCCAACCTAGAGAGGAAAAAGGATTTTTTTTAATATATATATATTGTTTGATTTCACTAAGTCTAACCTTGGATCAACTATGAACACGGTCTGTGTCGGATTCATTGTCCCCATCATCGTATCTCGAAGGGTGCCTGACTTTCAATGCTTCGAGATAGCACCGCCCATAGCAACCCCAAGAACTCCTGGAAATCGACACTTCGAGATAGCACCGCCCATGGATTTCTTAAGCGAATTCAGGCCTGTGGCAATCGACACTTCGAGATAGGGCGGCCCATGGTACCTGAACCGCACAATGTGCTTACATGCCCCTAGTAGGATGGATATCCTAAGAGACAAGCGTCGAGGAGGTAACATGTTATCATCTCATCTTCAAGGTGAGTATATACTCCACCTCTCCTGCGGTAGGACCTCTTCCAATCAAATTATGTTTTCAAGCTTCTCCTAAGTCAAAACTAAGAGAACCAACTTTTCTTAAAGAAATGAATTAGGGTTATCTATTACTTACACAAGACCAAGTGTGTGTGAAATTTTGATGCTTAGGTTACAAGGACCCGTAAACCAAAAGGTAGAACAAAACTCTAGGTACTACCCAGCCTTTAACTCAATCCCTAGCTTTCCTTCCTCAATCTCTTGAGGAATAGTCCACAACTTAACTCCTACTTAAGTTTTTAAGTCCACAAAGGACCCTAAAGGTCTTAAGCTAGTAGCTAACTTAGCTTCTAAAGTTCGACACCTAGAATCAACTTAGTCTAACCTAAAGTTCTGGTCTGCTTAAGAATGCAGGACCCAGCCAGTTAAGCTCAATAATACAATTTTTTTTTTTGAATGCAATATGCATGAATGAATGCAAAATGTAGACATGCTATAAATAGATGCCTCAGGTCCTCTCCCCCATGCCTAGTTCAAACAATGTCCTCATTGGAAACAAAACAGTTAAAGGAAGATATTACTTGAGGCAGAGAATGGCAGGAGCTAAGGCTCCTCAAGAGTGACTTCGTCAACCAGATGGCCATCCAAAGAAATGTAAGGTTTTAACCATTGACCGTTGATGATAAAGGGAGTTGCTGAAGAGGAAGGGCTTTTAATCTCCACAGCTCCATGTGGAAACACTTTAGTGATTATGTAAGGCCTAGACCAACGAGATTTTAATTTCCCTGGAAAAAGCTTAAGCCTGGAATTGAAAAGGCAGACTTGTTGGTTGGGCTCAAAGGTCTTTCTAAGGATATACTTATCATGCAAGACCTTAGTTCTCTCTGTATAAGCTTGAGAGGTGCCATAAGCATCATTCCTCAGCTCCTCAAGCTCACTTAATTCCAGAAGTCATGCCTTACCTGCCTTTTCTAAATCCATGTTACGATTCAAATAGCCCAAAGTGCCTTATGTTCCAGTTCAACGGGTAAATGGCATGCTTTCCCATACACAATCCAAAAGGGAGATGTACCCAAAGGGGTCTTATAGGCCGTTCGATACGCCCACAAAGCATCATCGAGCTTTTGGGACCAGTCTTTCCTATCAGGTCTAACGGTCTTTTCTAAAATATTCTTCATCTCCCTATTCGACACTTCAACCTGAACACTTGTCTGAGGATGGCAAGGGGTAGCGACCTTGTGAGTCACTCCTAGACTCCTGAGTAGCCGATTCAAGTGGTGGTTTCAGAAATGAGGTCCCCCATCACTTATAATGGTCTTGGGGTAGCCAAAACGAGATATGATATTGGCCTTCACAAATTTCAAAACCACAGAGTGGTCATTTGTACGTGTAGGAATGGCCTCTATCTATTTAGAGACATAATCAACTGCCACCAAGATATATTCATAACCATGGGACGAAGGGATGGGGCCCATAAAGTTAATTCCCCACACATCAAAAATTTCAACAGATTGAATAAGGTGTTGAGGCATCTCATTCCTCTTCCCAATCATTCCAGTCTGTTGACATCTAATACAGGCCTTAACAAAATTATGAGAATCCTTAAATAATGAAGGCCACCAACAATCGGACTGGAGAACCTTAAAAGCAGTTTTCTTAGCACCAAAGTGTCCTCCACAATGAAGTTCGTGGCAAAAACTCAGCACACTTTGTTATTCCTCTTCAGGTACACATCGTCTCAGTACTTGGTCTTGTCCAATTCTAAATAATTCAGGCTCTTCCTAATGAAAATATCTAGCTTGGGAAATGAATCTCTTTCTTTTCTGCTCATCCCAAGAGTCAGGAGTTTCTCTAGTGACCAAGTAATTTTTGATATCAGCATACCAAGGTGAAGTTGGCGTTACTGCCATAAGGGTTTCATTAGGAAATGTCTCGCGGATGTCTCCAGATAGAGAGTCATTAAGCAGAAGGTGAGACAGGTGGTCAGCCACAACATTTTCTACTCCTTTCTTTTCACGTATCTCCAAGTCAAATTCTTGAAGGAGTAGGATCCACCTAATCAGATGTGGCTTAGAATCTTTCTTAGCAATGAGATGTTTCACTGCCACATGATCAGTGAAAATAATCACCTTAGACCCAAGAAGACAAGACCTAAACTTCTCCAGAGCAAAAACTACAGCAAGTAATTCCTTTTTAGTGATGGTGTAGTTTTGTTGTGGTTCGGTTAAAGTCTTGCTGGCATAATGCAGCACATGAGGTCTTCCCTCAACCCTTTGTCCAAGGACTGTTCTCACTGCATAATCCGAAGCATCACACATCAACTCAAATGGGAGTGTCTAATCAGGAGCTCGGAGAATAAGCACAGAGATCAGGGCCTCCTTTAGAGTTTGAAAGGCCTCGACACACTTTGAATCAAAATTGAAGGAAGATTCCTTCACTAACAGGTCACAAAGTGGCCTAGAAATTTTACTAAAATTTTTAATAAAGCGCCTATTGAAGGAAGATTCCTTCACCAACAGGTCACAAAGTGGCCTAGAAATTTTACTGAAATTTTTAATAAAGCGCCTATAAAGGCTGGCATGGCCCAGAAAGGATCTAATCTGTTTGACATTCGTCGGCAATGGGAGTTTGGAAATAGAATCAATCTTGGCTTTATCTACTTCCAAGCCTTGCTCAGACACAACATGCCCAACTACAATTCCTTTCTGTACCATGAAGTAGCTTTTCTCCCAGCTAAGGACTAAACCAGTCTCCTTACATCGCTTCGACACATTCTCCAGATGTAGGAAACACTGGTCAAAAGACGAGCCATAAATGGAGAAGTCATCCATAAGCACTTCAACACACTCATCAATCATGTCTGAAAAAATGGACATCATACACAGCTGGAAGGTTGTAGGGGCATTACATAATCCAAATGGCATATGCCTGAATGCAAAAGTATCGTAAGGACTCATGAACATCGTCTTTTCCTGGTCATCAGGAAAGACTGCAACCTGGTTGTACCCAGAATATCCATCGAGAAAGCAATAGTACTTATTCCCCACAAATTTCTTGAGAAGTTGATCAATAAAAGGCAAGGGAAAGTGATCCTTTTGGGTAGCGGTGTTCAGCTTGTGGTAATCAATACAGACCCTCCATCTAGTTGAGGGTCTAGTCACAACTTGTTCACCTTGGTCATTAAATTCCACAATAAAGCCTGCCTTCTTTGGCACTACATGAATATGACTTACCCATTTACTATCTGCAATGGGATATATGATCCCAGCATCCAACCACTTCAAGATTTCCTTTTTAACCACCTCCCTTATATTAGGGTTCAGACGTCTTTGCATGTCTCTAAATGGCTTGATGGAATCATCAGTATAAATGTGGTGCATGCAGAGTGTAGAGTCTATACCCTTAATGTCAGCAATGCTCCAAGAAATAGCTTCCTTGTGCCTAGACAAGCATTCAATCAGGGCTCCCTCTTGTGCCTCAGATAGCACAGCTGAAATGATAACGAGGAGTGTATCATTGGCACCTAGGAAGACGTACTTGAGAGTGTCAGGGAGGGGTTTCAACTCAAGGTCGAGGGCTTGTATGGTTGAGGGTTTCATAATAGATGTCCCCATCTCAGGTAGCAGACTACCTTGGGCAAAGATGATGGGGAAAGAGACTCAGCAAAAACACCCAGCAACTCCTCAAGTTCTAGTATACTCCTTCACATTCCTTCAAGAGATGGGAATGCTCATTTAGCATGACATGCTGAAGGGGGTCATCACATAACATTGCAGGGGTTGTCTCTTCAATCAAGTCATCTATCACATCAACTTGAGAACAATCCTCAAGCCCAGCTTGTTTATAAGCATAAAACACATTAAGCTGGATTTTCCTAGTCCCAAAGCCCATTTTCAATGCCCCAATATTGCAATTGATTGAAGCATGCGAAGTTGCAAGGAAGGGGAGGCCCAAAATGATGGAGGGTTTGGTTGGCTTGATGGTAGGGTCAGTGTTCAAAACTAAGAAGTCGACGAGGAAGAAGAAATCCTCCACTCTCATGAGGACATCTTCCAAAATTCCCTATGGTGTCTTAAGTGATCGATCAGCAACTTGGAGGATTACCAGGCTAGGCTTCAGATTGCCTCCCCCAAGTTGTTCATACACGTAGCTTAGAAGGATGTTCACCCCCGCACCCAGATCAAGTAGAGCCTCATCAATCTGTAAGTCACTAATAACCATTGAGATGTACGGGGCTCCCGGGTCCTTAAGTTTCGGGGGTGTGCCATGTTGAACAATTGAGCTAATGGAATCAAGCAGGACAACTTTTGTTGGACTTGTTTCCTAGATTGCTGCTTTTTCGTGCACATGTCCTTTAAGAAGCAGGCATAAGACGAAACCTGCCTGATAGCTTCAAGCAAAGGAAGGTTAATCTGCACTTTCTTGAAAGTTTCCATGATCTCATCCGTCTTATCTTTGGCTCCAGATGAACCAGTAGGAGTTTGCCCATAGGTGGATAAGTGCTCTGGAAAGGGCACTCTCGATCTTTGGGTGGAAGGGTTGTCATGTCTAGTAAGAGGTGGAATGGAAGCAACTTCTTCTAGTGAGGTGATTTCAAGCGGAGGAGATTTGGGCAAGTCTTCTCCGGTGGGGGTGAAAGTTGGGGTGGATGGTTTTTCAGAGGGTGATACTATAGGAGCATCGGGTTTGGAAATTTCTTTCCTACTCCTCTGAATAGTCACTGCCTGAGCCTGCTCCCTAAAGACAGTCCCTTTTCCTTTAGGATTCTCCTCAGCAGCACTTGGAAGCTTCCCAGTTTCCCTCCGTCTAACAGCCTCAACAAGGTGTCCTATCTGCAATTTCATTTCATGTATAGCCTTGTCATGAGATTGGATGATGGCACTTTGACTTTTTTGCATAGTTCTCAACATTGCCTTCAATTCATCCATCTCAGAGGTCTTTAGTTGGGCAAAGGTCTGAGGTTGGTTCATTTGATGGTTTTGAAAGGATTCTGCTTTATAATTCCCTGAATTTGAGACATTTCCTTGTCTCCATGAAAAGTTTGGGTGGTTCCTCCATCCCTCATTATAAGTGTTGGAAAAAGGGTCATTACGAGGTCTAGGATGGAACCCTTGAGCAGCATTCAGATCTTCCTGTACAAGCTCAGGGAATTGGGAGGCCACGTGGCAATCCACAGTGGTGTGTGTATTTGTTATGGCAAATGGAGCATTCAGAAGCTTGGGATGTGGAGGTGTTAGATACGAATTGGCCCGGGCTTCACATAAGCCTTTCCATGTTTTGATTCAACAATTGAATCTGATAGGCTAAATTCTGGGTGTCCCTTGCCTCATTCGCCTCCAACTTTCTTTTCATGAGAGTGGGTTGTCTATCCATGTAGGTAGAATTCAAGTGAATAGAATTCTCACTCAAAGTACCAAAAAGGTTCCAAGCTTCATCCTCAGTCATAGAAAGAAAGGTTCCTGCACAGGCACCATCCACAGTCTGCCTGTGCGAATCATTAAGTCCGATGTAGAACCTTTCAACCAGTTGCCACTTAGGCACCTGGTGATGTGGGCAAAGTCTGAACAGGTCATTAAAGTGCTCCCACGCATCATGGAAAGCTTCCCCATCCTTTTGAACAAAACTCATAATTTCCTTCTTAAAGTGATTTGTTTTGCTCATGGGGAAGTACTTCTTCAAGAACTCCTTCTTTAGGGCATCCCAAGTGTTAATATCATCAAGGGTATGATACCAATACTTGGCTTTGTCCTTGAGGGAGAAAGGAAAGAGGGTCTGCATTTGAGCATCATCAGTAACACCCTGCAGCTTCACTGTGGAACACACCTCGGTGAATTCCTCTATATGCCTGTAAGGGTCTAGCAGTACCAAAAAAGGAGGGCAAGAAGGATATGGTAGTGCTTTTGATCTCATAAGGATTGTCCCCTCCAGGTCTACGTAGTGCAGGCCAGCTTGATTGGTTGGAATGAAATATTCCTTAAGATTCTTTTAGGTTCAGGATCATACACAAGTTGTCTCCTAGGAGATCGCCTACCAAGCATGCACTACAAACACAATTCAAAAGGACTTGTTCGGTCTTTACAAATTTAGGCTTTTGACTTTAGTTCAAATTGTAGGTGACAAAGCAAGTTGCCCAATCAATTATGCGCCCATTGTTGACCTTAGAAATGCCTAAAAAGACCTAGTTGGAGCTTAGGTGTTCTTCCCTAAATCTCAAATGGTAGAGAAACTCCAAAGACGGAAGATCGAGGGATGCAGGTAGGCCTAAGTCTCCCTTTGAAGTTGTTCTTTCATGGTGCTTCTTAACTACCCCCAAAAATCCATGACAGGGTATCCCCCTCTTTGGATTTACAAAACCTTTGATCTCAAATTCCGAACACTTTAGAATCCAACAGTAGGAGGGCTCTTGTCCTAGTAGTTCCAAGACCTAGGATTGTCTAAATGTGTGTCATGGTGCAAGAGATATAAGTGTGTATACACTGTAAAATTTTAAGTTTTGAATTTTGAACCGTAGCACAATGTCTCAATTCAAGTCCTTGGTTTTTAGTGTTCCTCCTTAACTTAAAGTCCTTTTTCAAGAAAATATGTGACCACTTAGATCTTTTCAATTCAATTAGGTTTGACCACTTAGATCTTTTCAATTCAATTAGGTGGTCTTACAATTAAATCCAAATGCACATGCGTGAACAATATAGAATCCAAAGAAACAGGACGTACCTTTCCTCCAGCAATCAGCAATGCAAGATGCATGCAAATGCAAACAAAATAAATCTAGAGGTTGCTTATTCACACCTAAATGGTCATCCTAAGGTAGGTAGCTCGTTTCTTTTTTTTTTTTTTTTAGCTACTTATGCACAACCAAAGAAAATGATAAACAGCCACAAAATAAAATAAAAACCTAGATCTAAAGAAAAGGGAACAGGCTCCCAAAAATTATTACCCAACGCGGGCCTAAAACAAAATCGGGGAACAAACCCCTAAAAATGTGCCCCAGAACAAGGGTCTCAAACCAAATGTGCAATGAAAATTAAGTCTAAAGTCTTAATCCTACTCTAATCAAATCAGCGACTAAATGTGCGGAGACGATCGTTACGTCCTTGTCCTTCCCCTCCTGGCAATCTGGTTCCTTGCAAGGTGGCTCGAACAATTTCTCCTTTGGCAACATCAAGGGTCGCCTCTCACGATAGATGGTGTGATGGTGAGTCGTAGAATGTGTGTCGCAGATTGTTGCACTCTCACCAGAATAAAAAAAATCCAGAGTTAAATATAATTTAAATCAATGTGAATGAATCCTCCCCTTTCGTCCCCTTTCATCCATTAGATTTAGGTTAGTTAGGTTCCACTCACTCCGTAGGTTAGCTTAGAACTTCTAAACCCTTATTTCGTCCACCAAATCCGTCATACACCCGTTGTCTTCCCTACGCATGGCCAAGATCCGACGAGGTTTCCTCGAAGCCACATCGCACCAAACTGCTTCGCTCCACTCCCAAAGCATCGCCACACCATCATGACCAAAAGCCCTCTCCTAATTCCACCTTCTACCCACTCAACCGCCTCCCCAACCAACCCACCTTCGTACCACCAACTCCGACCTCCGCAGACCACCACACGCCGCCATCCTCCATGAAACACCCACCATCACCTTTGCCGTACTCCGACGAAGCTAAGGAGCTTTTTAACTGGATCTTTCAAGCTCATTTTCATGCTTTGCAGGTCTTGCTGTCGCCGCTCATCGCTGCCACCATCTCCGACCATGTTCAAGCTCCTACGGCACCAAGAGCACCTGACTCAACTCCTAAGTCCTGCGGAAACATTCCAGGACCCTTTCTAGGTCCCCAATTGAAGACCTTAGTAGTAGCTGCTGCTCCAATTGAAGATGCACCTTCAGCTGCTACATGCGAGGAGAAGAGTGGCGCATTTGTGCCACATCGTAAACGACTAGGTAGTTACTGTGGAATAAATTGATTTTGTGCCTTAGGCTATTCACCCAAGAACATGGGGGTCGGATCCCCTTACCCGCACACCTGCTATCCGCCTAAGCCTCACTCCTCGCCTGCGACACCACGCACGTAGGTCTAGACCCGATATTGCTTAACCTGGATCCCCAAATACCCAATTATGACTCGGTTATCTGAGGTGAAGAAAGAGAGAGGGGAAATTGTGAGAGAGCAGGGGAGGGTTTTGCTCCCTTGTGCTGAAAAGCCTGACACTTAGGCTCTGTGAAGGAGAAGAGAAGAAGAAGAAAGAGAAGGCTCGTGAAAGAAGAGAAGGAGAAGGAAAGCAGAAGAAGAGAAGAAGTAAAAGAAAAAGGCTCTGAAGAAGCACTGTAGCAAGGCGACGTTTAAGTCATTTGATGGAAAGACCCGACGTCTGATTTGGCATTTCAAACTTTAGCCACTTAAGCTTGCATTTCCAATTGAGGATACTGTAGCATTATTTGAATAATTGATATATACATGCTTAGACTAATAATTAGTGATTTAAATCACCATTATTTTATCCTAGGTTTCTTTTTGTCATGTTAAAGTATTGAAATACTCATGCTTATAATTGAATATCACTTTGAGTAGATATTATTCATTGAATATCTCTTTTATGCTTTAATTATGGTGCTCATTTATATGCAATTAAAGATTAGCACGTAAATTTCATATTTGCTCCATGTGTTCGACCTCGGACTTCAATTTAGATTTCGAGTAATAAATTCTATCTATTTGAGAGCGATTTGTCGACTGTACTACAACACATTTCCTAAGCTCGACGAAAAGCTCCATAACATTTTGGCGTCGTTGCCGGGGAGCAATGCGTAATTCATCGCTATTCTTATTTTACTTGATTCTATTTGAGCACTAACTTGCCCTATTTGTTTTCTTGTGATTTTGCGAGGGACATCACGAGGCAATCTTCTACGCAAACCAGCCACTCTCGAGGCAGGTAGTCTCTTTTCTTCCTTAATCAATCTCTTAATCTTGGGAAGATAAAAAAGGAAACAAATCAATTAGGAACCACCTGCCTTATTTTCATAGTAATTATCACTTAAAAGGCAAGTTTCCTAATTTGCGATTCAAAATCAATATCTGATTAAAGTTGAGACCATTCTGATTAGATATTCCTCATCTTGATTTCCTATACGTACTAGGGATTATGCTTAATTTCTAATCATCATGGACTACGTACTTCTTGTTTGAGTCTAAGGTGTACATCTTGAGATTTAATTGGACTTGAAATAGAGCCAACTATTGTTTCTACTGTAGGGTTTTGAAATGTTAGCTCACATTTTGCCTGCATAAAAGGAAATTTACCCTCCCGCATTTGTGTGCTACCCAAACCCATGCTTGAAAAGATCTAACTAGAAGAACCCTAAAATCAAGCTCTAAATTCACTCGAACCCTAAAATTGTGGACCTAATAATCTGAGAGTCAATTCAGGGTGATTTGTACGTCTTGACTCAAATTTCATTCTACATCTTTTAGGGCAGGTAAGGTGAAGTTGGTCTACTTTGTGGGCCAATTAACCTCTAAATTAGGTCACAAATCAAATCAATTTCTAAATCAAGTGAAATCCAAGGCACAAATTAGGCTAAAATTAGTAGACTTAAAGTCTCAATTCGTACATTCTGGTCTACTTGGAACCGCAGTGACAAGAAAGGTCAGGTGGGAGAAACCCTGTAACCCGTGGATGCTCTACTGTGTAGGGGTCTTTGAGAGGCTCTCCCTTCTTGGCTGTCCAGGTAATTCTCGAGTGTGCGAATTTCCGATTTAGAGGTATCATCCACCTTGTAATAGCCTTAGTCATCCAAAAATCTTTGAGTGCCTTAATTAGGTCCAAATCACATCCAATCCCTCATCCTTTCTGTAGAGCACATACACAGGAAGGTCCTTAGGTTTTTAACCTAAGAGACCTCATTAGATTTTCTCGGGAATTTCTGATATGATTGGATTACTTCAATCTGAACTTGAGTTTGATTCTACATCTTGATTCCACCACTTAATTCAAAAATGCAACCTAACATTTTAGGAAAAGAAATTTGGAAACCTATGTCCCAAATGACTAGCAAAGATAAGATGATTGAGGCCACTTATAGACACCATGAAAAACATTGTAGAGCCTTAAATAGCAACATTCAGGATAAATTTGCAAAAACAACAAACCACATTCTGAACCGTATTGAAATAATATGGACATGAATGAAACATGGTTCAACTCGGGATGATCTCTTAGTAGAATACATTGAATTAATGAAATTACATAACAATGGGTGTCTGCAATGTTGGTCAAATCCTTCACTTTTGGAAGAACAATAAGTTCTCAGGGAGAAATAGGGAAAATTGCTGAATACGTTGTATAAAACTATTGATCAAGAATACCCCTACATCCCTTTAGAAGATAATGAGACACCCTGGAACAACACTGATGATCAACATGATTCCCCAGAACCTGGGTTAGAAAATCAAGATTATTATGGACCCTCAACCCAAATGGAAGTCAAATCAAATTATGTGCTGATTGATACACCTGATCTTGAGATGGGTTGGGAGGATCCAATTGAAGGTGTTCACAATTGCAAACCAGCCTTAGAAAATCATGAACCTAGTTCACCAAGCCTTGAATTCCCAGACACTTGTAATGGTGAGCTTAAAATAGAACCTCTCAAGAGTATAAATCCCGAGCCTTATCCTGTTAAGGTAACTCTTGAGATTGACTCTAACATCCCAATAGAGCCCACCCTAGATTCTAGTGATCCAATCCTTACATTTAACCTAGAATCTGGATTCAAGCCTATGTGGGATAATTATGAGGGCCCATGTGATGAGAGTTAGATTTTGAATTTGAATTACAATTCTAGGCCTGTATTTGATGAGTACACTTCTCCAGACTCTTTAGAGATACGAATTGATTTTTCGGAAGTCACACCGATTTATGATATAGATATCAAGGAGTTGGAAGAGCTGGGATTTGATTAGGTCTACTGATGAAATGATTTTCGCTTTCGAAGATGATAATTAAGATGATTTGTCATTGTAGTTCTAAGTGGTGGAAAATCGACTAATCAAAGTATTGAATTAAAATTAAACTACTCAAGAAGAGCAGGTCATGTCCACAGGGAGGCAATGGCCTATTAAAAAGTTGCAAAATGAGAGAAATGATGTTCACTATGATTTCCCTCAACTAATGAGACCAAAATCCACTTTAAATCAAGACAACATTGATAAGATATGCTGAAATTACATTTGTGTGAGTGGAGGGGTATTCAAGCAAAGCAACCACAATATAGTTATTTTTTTTTTGAAAAAGAAGGAAAGCTATCGAATCACGATAGCAATCCAGAGGGGTATTTTATTCATCTTATGAAAAAAATTGGGGGGGCATTACAAAATAGATCCCCAAAGATGTATGAGGGATCAGCACTCATTTACAATTTGCATAACGCACACCGATCTCTCCTGAAATACCCTCACATTCCTCACCCTCCACACACACCACATAGTTTCCGCCATACGCATATGCGGTTTGACCCGCACCATGAAGTTTTGCCATAGGGTGTCCCAAGTAGGAAGCGATGCATGACAAAGTTTTCTCCACACCACATTTGTGATCAAGCAAGTAGAAAAAATATGCCCCACGCTGTCTATGTGGAAGCCACATAATGGGCACTCATGTAGGTCTGCCCCCATCCTCCCATGTCTCAATTCCCTAGTGATTGGCCCTCCCTTCTACACAGCCATAGAAAGATTTGCACTTTCAAAGGAACCTTCAGGAGACATATTTTTTTCCAAATTTGATCATCTTCCAGATCTCTATTAGATTCCACGATCTTTTGATATGCACATGCCGCTGTATAGGTGTTGTTCCATGCATAAGTGTCATCCATTCCATCTCTCGGTCTGAAATTCTAAATATCTGAGATCAATCTCAACTTCTCCTCACTTAGGCAAGTCCCCTCCTTGTTGATTCCAGACCCTGAAATTTGCCATTCACCAGCAGATTCATACCAACAATTGCTTACTACAGAATCCTTATTCTCAGCTGACATATATGCCCTTGGATAGGTATCTTTCAAGGCACCTAGGCCAGACTAGTCCTCCTTCCAGAAACTGAACATATGGCCATCTCCTAGAATTGGCTACAGCATATGCCAATTGGATTTTAAGGCCTGCACAACCGACCGCCAGAAGGGAGAAGGCTGGGCTAGGTAGAGTCTCTTCAGAGCACTATTGGAGCTACCATAGCTATCTCTAATGATTTCAGACCATACCTTACCTTCGCCATTAAGAACTCTAACTACCCACTTTAGTAGCAGTGCCTCGTTGAATTCTTTTAGAGCCTTAATCCCCATTCCACCAAACTCCTTGGGTAGACATAATAGATCCCATTTAATCTGCTGCAAAAGCTTTCCTTCATGTCTCGCTCCCTTCCAAAAGAACTGCTTTTGCATCACATCAATACGTTTCCAAATAGACTTGGGGGCCTTAAAAATGGAAAAATAAAAAATAGGGATAGACGTGATAACAGACTTCAGCAGAACTAATCTTGCACCCTTGGATAGGAACCGACTGTTCCAGCTCTCCAGCTTCACGGAAATTTTGTCGAAGAGGACATTCCAGTCATTCTTCCGTAATTTTAAGCATCTCAAAGGTAGTCCCAAGTACTTGATTGGAAGTGAGATGCGTGGCGTTCCCAAAATAGAAGAGATGGCAAGTTGTTCCTGACTAGAGAGCCCAAAACAGACCAAAGAGGACTTGTCTCCATTCAATTTCAGACCAAAAATCTCCCCAAAGAGTTTCACCATATGTCTTAAAGCTTAAGCTTCAGATTCAAACCCTTCAACAAAAAAAAATTATATCATCAACATACTGGAGTAGAGGAGCCAGAGCCCTACTCATGTAGGGAGTAGCCTCTTATAATACCAGCTTCAGACAACATGCAGGCATATCTTGCAAGGTTATCAACCGCAAGGTTGAAAACCAAGGGAGCAAGTGGGCACCCTTGCCGAACTCCACACTGCGGCTGAATCCAAGCCTGACAGGGTCTACCATTGATAAAAGGAGTGTAAGAAGTGGTGGTGATGCACCTCTTCATCCATTGAATCCACATATGAGGAAAGCCCCTTCTTTTGAAAACTTCCCATAGGTACAACCAGGAAATTGAATCGTAGGCCTTACGGAAGTCCACCTTCCACATGAATGCTTTACACTTCCTCCTGTGCCATCCACTCACCATCTCCTAGGCCATGATAAAGGACTCATGTAATGACCTATTGGGGAGAAACGCAGACTGGGCAAGATGAATTTGATCATGAAGGACCACCCACAGTCTATTTGACAGTATTTTGCTCACCACCAGGTAAATGGAGTTAGAAAGGCTATAGATCTGAAGTTCGAGAACTTTTCAGCACCTTGCATCTTCGGAAGCAAAAAAATGTATGATCAGTTTATCTTATCAAAACCAGAATTCCCTCTCTCGAATTCCCCAATCACCTCCATCACTTCCTTACCCAACAAATTCCACATCTCTTTGTAGAAAAATACTTGCACACCATCAGGACCAGGTGATCTTTCATTGTTCAATTCATTGATGGCTTCCTTCACTTCTTTTTCAAAAATACTCACAATCAAATTGCTAGACTGCTCATCAGAAATTCGCAGAGCCACATTGGTCGCCATTCTCCACAAACCCCGACTGGCTGCCCGTGAGGTCTCGCTGAAGTATTTAACAGCTTCAAGTCTGATTTCTTGCAGGGACGTTACTCTCTGCCTCTCTTTGACAATAGAAGATATTAGATTATGTCTCTTACGAGAACTTGCTGCATGGTGGAAGTACTTGGTGTTGGCATCCCCCTCTTTGAGCCACAGCTGTCTTGAACACCCCTGCCAGTCCATCTCAAGTTTTAGGTCCTCTTCCAGTATCACCTTCTGCTAGACCCTTCTATCATCAAGTTCCTGATTAGATAGAGGGGATAAGGCCTCCTTTGCATCCAAACATTGGAGACTCAGCAAAGTCTCATGTCTCCTTTGGTCTCTTAAAGAAGAGATCACAACCCCATATTCTTTAAGCATGGATCGCATGGCAATCAGCTTAGAGGAAAGTCTGATTGTAGCCAATCCCTCAACATGCTTGGACCTCCACCATCCCTCAAACATTTCACGGAAGCCAGGTTCTCTCAACCATGATCTTCTAAATTTAAAGTATGAGCCTGACCGTACGTGTTCATCACTATCCCATACCAATGGTGTGTGATCTGAAAATGGTCGTTCTAGCCCTGAGACTGAGGACAGGTGATATCTATCCAACAAATCAGTATTTCTAAAGAACCTATCGAGCTTCGACATCAGGCCATTCCCATTCCTCCATGTGAACTCCACTCCAGATGAGGGGAACTTAGTTAGGCCCATATTCTGCACCACCAGCTGGAATCCAAGTGAAGCGTTATCCATCACTCCATTGGGTTGATCCATCCCTATTAACACACAATTGAAATCCCCACCAAATAGCTAGGGCACCCCCTGTACAAGTTTTGCTGCTGCGACCATGTCCTCCCACAATTCCTCCTTGACAGAAGCATCACAAGGACCGTAAACCCCCGTGATGAAGCATATGTCCTCCCCTTGAGTCCTCTTACACTTGCAGGTGATCAAGTGCCTAGCTCTATGAACCTCTTATCACTTGCAAACAGGCTTACCTCCACCAGAAGATGATACCACCAGATCTGCCATGAGAATTAAGGGACACACACTCTGCTAGCCCAGACATAAGTAACTCACTCCGTATCTTCTCATCTGCATCTTCTACATGCGTCTCTTGTATAAGCGCACATTCAATCTCCCACTCCCTCAAATACCTTAAGAGGGAAGCCCTTCAAACATTATCATGTAACCCACGCACGTTCCAAGAGAGGACCCTCATCTACCTCCTTGGACATCCCTACTCTTAGGGGTCTGAATTTTCCCTGCTTTTATAACAGCAGCTATGGTGTTTTCATCCACCTTAGCATGTCTGGATGGATGTTGCTATCTGAGCTTGTAAGGGGATCTTCCAATCCCTGCCTTGGCCAATGACCCAACCTGAAATTTCAACCCTTCCGTAGCTTGAAAGTTGGATTGATTACTCATGACATTGAGAGGGATTTCGTGCAACACCCCAACAGCTAACGCCTCCACATCCGCAGCTTGCTCAATCAGGGCTGCCTCCATCACTTCTTCATTATTGTCTAGATGATGGCAGTCTTTGCACTTCTTGGGTTTAGGGGCTTCATCAGGTGTCTCTCGACCCATCTGTGCCAGGCCACCTTCATCTCGCATAATTTCAGCATAAGATGTCTTATCCTGAAGCCCCATCCCAGTCGTATTCCTAGGTGTAAGAACCAACTGAAGAAGCCAGGAGCTCCCATCGCAGTGGAGAATAATATTCTCAAGTATTGTCCCTCCCCTGAAGACATCCACCAAGACATTCAGCATTCGACCATCACCTTCCCTCAATCCAACCTCAGCATCTTTTGCCAGAATCGCAAAGCCTGCGATCATGGATGCAACCACCTCCTTGGATCGCAGGTGTAGCGGGAGGCCTCTAATTCCCAAACAGCCAGACCTGGAACCAGTTCTCTAAGGTGGCTGCTCAGGCAAAGATCCATCAAATGGCGAAACCAGTCTCGATATCACCGTCAAGCTATCATATGCACTCGACCTAAACTCCAGTCGTTCAACATCAATCATCCCCAAACCTAAAATCACAAATCGCGTGGGGGATAAAACAACAATCTTCCAACCATCAGTAGATAGGGATAAGGAGTTTACCAATTGACGAAGTTTCTCTTGGGTGGGGTTACCTGTCATCACCTCACCAATCAATGCCCCTCTTAGCACCATCTCAGTAGTCCTGATGTCATTCGTCAAGGGAACTTGAATGTCCACCATATGACCCCCATATGTGGGTGGTGGTGGCAGTGGGGGCAGTGGACCCTCATTAGAAGTCCTTCTGGTGTGCATAGGAACCCTACCATTCGATTGTCTCCTACTAAACACACAAGCCTCACGCTTGTGGCCATGGCCATCGCACGCCAAACAAACCAAAGGGGATCGGCACACCACCGCTATATGTCCCCTCCTTAGACATCGATAGCATAAGATCTCCTTATTTGCCCTAGGCCATACACCCTTGGCACGATCCACGCCCGTCATCTTGCCTGTGATATTGGAATCCCCCCTCCGCTCTCTTCGTCTCCAAGCCTTGGACCTCCAGGTTGTCCATCCTCCATTGCCGTCTCTCCCTTGTGCGATCGCCATCGCCAAAGGTCCGTGACTCAACCCCCCGCCACAAGATAATATTAATTAAACAAAATCCAACTTTTGACAATGGTAATGGAATGTAAAAGCTAATACCACCTATACTATAGCAAAATAGGGGATTTGGTTTGGATGGCTTCCACACATGGAGGAGAGGATGACCGGAGGGGAGGAGCTCGTTGGAGGTGGGCGAGGCCGGCACGCATCCGATGGTGGTGGTAGCATGGCCAACGGTGGCCGGAGGCAGTGGTATGGAGGAGAGAAGCAACGGCGGTTGCTATTGTTGCTGCTTCTGTGTGTGGAGGCGCGGCGCTGCTGAAGGGCCGCACGCACGTGGAGGACGTGTGGGCGAGGAGGGAAGGCTAGCTACGTGGGCATGAGGGTGTACGGCTGAGTGGTACCGCAGCTAGCTACTACACGTAGGTGGGTGACGTGCGCGGTGGAGGGGCCATGGCATTGTTGGAGGTGCAGGTGCATGCGCGTTGGGTTGAAGGTGAGGAGGCATGCAGGCTGTGTGGGTGCACCCGGGGAGGGTTGGTTGCGCTGTGGTCGCGGAGATGGTCGCGTATAGCAGCTGCAGGTGCGGTGAGGGGTGTGTGGGCGTGTTGCTAGCCGCGTGTGAATAGGTGGTGTGAGTGCACGCAAGGGGAGCTGCAGGCATTGTTGTTGGGTGTTGTGCAAGCAAGGAGAGGATGCGGCGTAGCGAGAGGTGCAGTGGTGGTGATGGGTTCCTTGAGCAACAGTAGAATGAGATGAATAAGAAGGAGAAGTGAAGGTGGTGCTGGTGGATCTTCAAACGTCCAGGAACTTTCCTGTATGTCTTAACCGCACGTGAATGGTGCGTGGGTGGTGATTTCTGGTGGTGGTTGCTGGTGATGGTGATGAGGAACTCACGGTAAGCTACACAAGCCACTGGTGGCGTGGCGGTCTGTCACCCTGCCTGCCCACAGTGGTGTGGTCTTGTGTACACAGTCGAGGTTGGCGATGGTGGAGTGGAGGAGAGCTTGACTCTCTGTGTAGTAGTGGAGTGGGTGGAGGCATGCTGAGGTCTCGGGTGAAAGCTCCTTTTATGCTGCAGGAGGATGCATGCAGAGGCTGAAGGCATTTGTTGAAGAGGAAGTGAAACAACGAAGATCGTGGGGAACAGAGATCCACGATTATCGCTTATGCATTATCGCTTGTGCATCTCCTTCATGCATCCATTGGAGAAGAAATAAATAAAATAAAGAAAAGAAATGAGGGGTTATTTATGTGCAAGCCCTTAACTTCTATGTTAAATCCTCAACACTATATATAATGCACCTAATTGGTTAACTAATCAAATGCATGCCATTCTAACTCAATTCTAAATGCATTTGGTTATGAATGCAATGCATGAATTATGTAATCAAGTCAAAAATCTAAACTAACCTATTTACATCCAAATGCATGCTAAATAAATGTTAAAAATAACTTAATATCTAGGCATTGAAATACCTAAATAGCCTACAAATATGGGCTCATCAAATGCCCCCATGCCAAGTTTTTGCTAGTCCCTAGAAAATTCAACCAATAACCCAGCTATCCAAGTGTACTAGCCAACCCAATCAGTCTTCTTTTAGAAACATGTTAAGTTCAGACTTTAGACCTAAGGTTCCCAAGTAGTTGCTAAGTTACAAACTAGGTTGGCTAAGGATGAGTTGTAGGTGTAGGTTTCCCTGATTTCTAACTCTACCCTAAGGTTTATTGGTCCCGGAGATTAAAGCATCCGTGCATGTGCAATGGTCTGATTTATTTGAGGTTGGTATGATTTCAAACCTAGAAAGAGGATTTTTTTTCCACTCATATATATTTTTTGTTTGATTCCTCTAAGTCTAACCTTAGATCAGCTATTAACACGATCTGTGTCGGATTCATTGTCCCCATCATTGAACCTCGAAGGGTGCCTGGCTTTCGATGCTTCGAGATAGCACTGCCCATAGCGACCCCAAGAACTCCTGGCTATTGACACTTCGAGATAGCATCGCCCATGGATTTCTAAAGCGAATTCAAGCCTGTGGCAATCGGCACTTCGAGATAGGGCCGCCCATGGTACCTAAACCGCACAATGCACTTACATGCCCCCAGTAGAATGGACATCCTAAGAGACAAGCACCGAGGAGGTGACATGTTATCATCGCATCCTCAAGGTGAGTATATACTCCACCTCTCCTGTGGCAGGAACTCTTCCAATCAACTTGTGTTTTCAAGCTTCTCCTAAGTTAGAACTAAGAGAACCAAATTTTTCCCCAAGAAAGGAATTAAGGTGATCGTTATTTACACAAGACCAAGTGTGTGTGAAATGTGGATGCTTAGGTTACGAGAACCCGTAAACCAAAAGGTAGAAAAGACATCAAGTACTACCCAGCCTTTAACTCAATCCCTAGCTTTCCTTCCTCAACCTCTTGAGGAATGGTCTGTAACTTAACTCCTACTTAAGTTTTTAAGTCCACAAAGGACCCTAAAGGTCTTCAACTTAGCTTCTAAAGTTAGACACCTAGAGTCAACATAGTCTAACCTAAAGTTCTGGTCTGCCTAGGAATGCAGGGCCCAGCTAGTTAAGCTCAATAATGCAAAATGTTTTTTTTTAATGCAATATGAATGCATGAATGAAATTTTTTGTTTTTAAATGCACTATGAATGCAAAATGCTATAAACAGATGCCTCAAGTCCTATCCCCCCATGCCTGGTTCAAACAATGTCCTCATTGAAAGTAAAATGGCCGAGGGAAGATGTTACCTGGGGTAGGAAAGAAAGGAGCTAAGGCTCCACGAGAGTGACCTCATCAACCAAATGGCCATCCAAAGTAACGTAAGGTTTTAATCGTTGGTCGTTGATGGTAAAGGGTGGTGCTAAAGAGGAAGGCTCTTGATCTCCACTGCCCCATGCGGAAACACTTTGGTGATAATGTAAGGTCCATCCCAACGTGATTTCAATTTCCCTGGAAAAAGCTTAAGTCTGGAATTGAAAAGCCAGACTTGTTGGTTGGGCTCAAAGGTCTTTCTAAAGATATACTTATCATGCAAGACCTTAGTTCTCTCTTTATAAGCTTGGGAGGTGTCATAAGCATCATTCCTCAGCTCCTCAAGCTTAATCAACTCCAGTAAACATGCCTTACCTGCTTGCTCTAAATCCATGTTGACTCTTTGGATAGCCCAAAATGCCCTATGTTGAAGTTCAACGGGTAAGTGGCACACTTTCCCGTACACTATCCGGAAGGGAGACATACCCAAAGGAGTTTTGTAGGCTATTTGATAAGCCCATAAAGCATCATCCAGCTTTTGGGACCAATCCTTCCTATCTGGCCTAACAGTCTTTTCCAAAATGTTCTTAATATCTCTATTCGACACTTCCACTTGGCCACTCGTTTGAGGGTGGTAAGAGGTAGTAATCTTGTGAGTTACTCCCAGACTCCTGAGTAGCTGATTGAAGTGGTGGTTCTGGAAATGAGGTCCCCCATCACTTATAATTGTCTTGGGGTAGCCAAAGCGAGATATGATATTGGCCTTCACAAATTTCAAGACCACAGAGTGGTCATTTGTGCACGTAGGAATAGCCTCTATCCACTTAGAGACGTAAGCCATTGCCACCAAGATATACTTAAACCCATGGGACGAAGGGAAGGGACCCATGAAGTCTATCCCCCAAACATCAAAAATTTCCACAGGTTGGATAGGGTGTTAGGGCATCTCATTCTGCTTCCCGATCGTTCCAGTCTGTTGACAACGAATATAGGCCTTAATAAAGTTATGAGAATCCTTAAATAGAGTAGGCCACCAAAAATTGGACTGGAGAACCCTAAAAGCTATTTTCTTAGCACCAAAGTGTCCTCCACAATGAAGTTTATGGCAAAATCTCAACACACTTTATTACTCCTCTTCAAGCACACATCTCAATACTTGGTCTTGTCCAAGTCTAAATAATTCTAGCTCTTCCCAATGAAAGAATCTAGCTTGGGAAATGAATCTCTTCCATTTCTGTTCATCCCAATCGCCAGGAGTTTCTCCAGTGACCAAGTAATTAACGGTATCAGCATACCAAGGTAAAGTTGGTGTTACTGCCATAAGGGTTTCATCAAGAAATGTCTCGCGGATGTCTCCAAATGGAGAGTCATCAAGTGGAAGGAGAAATAGGTGGTCACCCACTACATTTTCCACTCCTTTCTTTTCATGAATCTCCAAGTCAAACTCTTGAAGGAGTAGAATCCACCTAATTAAATGTGGCTTAGAGTCCTTCTTGGCAATGAGATGTTTCACTGCCACATGATCAGTAAAAATGATCACCTTAGACCCAAGAAGATAAGACCTAAACCTCTCCAAAGCAAAAACTACAGCAAGTAATTCCTTCTCAGTGATGGTGTAGTTTTGTTGTGGTTTGGTTAAAGTCTTGCTAGCATAGTGCAGCACATGTGGTCTTCCCTCAACCCTTTGTCCAAGGACTGCTCCCACTGTGTAATCCGAAGCATCACACATCAGCTTGAATGGGAGTGTCCAATCTGGATCTCGGAGAGTAGGCGCAGAGATCAAGGCCTCCTTCAAAGTTTGAAAGGCCTCGGCACACTTTGAATCAAAATCGAAAGAAGATTCCTTCGCCAATAAGTAGCAAGGAGGCCTAGAAATTTTGCTGAAACTCTTAATGAATCGCCTATAAAATCCTACATGGCCCAGAAAGGATCTAATCTGTTTGACATTCGTGGGCAATGGGAGTTTGGAAATAGAATCAACCTTAGCCTTATCTACTTCCAAGCCTTGCTCAAACATAACATGCCCAAGTACAATGCCTTTTCCATAAAAACCTCGATGCACTCATCAATCATGTCCAAGAAAATGGACATCATGCACCGCTGGAAGGTTGCCGGTGCATTACATAATCCAAATGGCATACACATGAACGCAAAAGTGCCGTAGGGACTAGTGAAAGTTGTCTTATCTTGGTCGTCAAGGAAGACTGCAACCTTGGTTTACCCAGAATATCCATCTAAAAAGTAGAAATACTTGTTCCCTGCCAATTTCTCGAGGATCTAATCAATAAAGGGCAAGGGAAAGTGATCCTTCTGGGTAGTGGTGTTCAGTTTGCTGTAGTCAATGCGGACCCTCCAGCCAGTTGAGGGTCTGGTCACCGCTTATTCTCCCTGGTCATTGGTTTCTACAGTAAAGCCTGCCTTCTCTGGCACCACATGGATTGGACTAACCCATTTGCTATCCGCAATGGGATATATGATCCCAGTGTCCAACCACTTCAGAATCTCCCTTTTAACCACCTCCCTCATGTTAGGGTTAAGACGTCTTTGCATGTCTCGAAATGGTTTGATGGAATCATCGATATAAATGTGATGCATGTAGAGCGCAAAGTCTATACCCTTAATATCAGCGATTGTCCAAGCTATGGCTTCCTTGTGCCTTGATAAGCATTTTAGCAATGCTCCTTCGTGCACCTCAGATAGTGCAGATGAGATGATTACAGGGAGCGTATCATTTCGTCCAAGGAATACATACTTGAGAGAGTCTGGGAGGGGTTTCAGTTCAAGGTTGAGGGCTTGTATGGTTGAGGGTTTCATAATAGAAGTCCCCATCTCAGGTAGCAGATCTACCTTAGGCAGATATGATGGGGAGAGAGACTCCGTAGAAACTCCAACCAATTCCTCAAGTTCTACTACATCCCCTTCACATTCCTCCAAGAGATGGGAATGCCCATTTAGCATGACATGCTGAAGGGAGTCATCACATAAAATTGCAAGAGTTGTCTCTTCAATCAGATCACCTACCACCTCAACTTTGGAACAACCCTCAAATCTAGCTTGTTTACAAGCATCAAACACATTAAGCTGAATTTTCCTATTCCTAAAGCTCATTTTTAACTCCCCAATGTGACAATTAATTAAAGCATCAATGTCTGGAACCAAAAATGAGGTGAGCAAACAATGTGACAGCTGTGGACGCAACCCTGCAGTTGAGGCTCCTGATCTCAAAAAGAGGAAGGATTGCCACTATGTTATGGCTGAGAAGGATCAGATGGAAGATGTTGCAACACCTGCTGAAAATAGATCAGTTTCGATAGGCAAAGAGGGTGACTGTCTGGAGGTTGCTGAGACTGAAGTGGCAAATTCTGAGATGATCTGCAGTATGGAGTTGGGCAGTACAAAAAGGGAGTTGAGGCTTAAAGAGCCAAACCAGATGCAGCACTTGAGTCCTGTTGAGCGAGAATCTACGCTAACGTGTTTGGTTTTTGGAAAAACCCGTCGTTGTAGTTCGAAAGCGAAGGATTCGTGTTCAACAAATAAAATTTATACCGAAATAAGAATTCCGGGTCGAACACAGGGAGGCGAACGTTTGATTTAAAAAAACTTCGCGTTTCGTTTTTTTTTTTTTGTCACCAAGAAATTCAATTTAAACTATCTAAGTATCTACAACAAATAAAAGAGAGAGAGGGAGTAAGAGAGAGAGAAGGAATACTATACATGGAAATCAAAATGAGATGTAGAATAGACAAGGAATTTATCATAAAAGAGTTCTTTCATTACAACTAGAAAACATAAAACAATTACTCTAGAAAGCATTAAAAGAATGGAGGGAGAAATGTCCTCCTCGACGATCGCTCGGAGGACGAATAGACTACTCTAGAAAGCAGTAAATCTATACTAGAAAGCAGTAAAAAGAATAGGGAGAGAGAAATCCTCCTCGACGGTCGCTTGGAGGACGAGCCGGACGGGACGACGCCTGGACGAAGGAGAACGAAGCGGGACGAAGGAGGACGAAGCAGAAGAACGGGAACGAAGCAGCACGCCGTCGTCGTCGCGGGATCCACTTCTGAAGGGGGACGAAAATTTGGACTTTATCTCGCGAGAAGCATCCCGGGTGTGGGACAAGCTTCTCTTGAGCTTTGGAGAGGTAGAGAGGAGAAGGAAGGGATGAAAATTTCGTATGGAGGGGGTCTCCTTTTATAGTTGCAAGGAGTGGGGGCAAAATGGACATTACATCTTCAAAATAATAAATAAGGGGTCTTTAGTGACGGATAAAACCGTCGCTAAAGCCCCGCCGTCGCCGTCGCCGCCGCGCCCACGCGCACCCGCTCGGCTGGCCTGCACGCGTAACGCAGACGCACGTCCGCGTCGTCTCAGCCGTCCGATCGCGAGATCGGACGGCTTAGATCGCGCCCGCGCCCGCTGCGTAGTGCGCCGCCCGCGTGCGATCGCGCGCCCACCAGGGCGTCCAATTGCGCGTCGGCGCTATCGGGCGCGCGCGGCCGTTGGATCTTCATCCGACGCTCGTGCGCGCCCGCTCGCCCGCGCCTTCGACCCCCTCTCCGCGGCTCGAACCCGCGACCTCCGCTTCGCCCGCAGCTGCGTCGCCGCTGCGCTACGCGGGCGAAATGGTCGCGCGGACGTTTTTAAACGCGCGCGACCGCAGCCGTTGGATCGAGATCCAACGGCGGAGAGGAGACGTTGCGCGGTCTTCACAGGACTCCTGCGGCCGATTGGGCGGCTGGGATGGCGCCACGTGGCGCCATCTTGGCCGTCCATCTTCTGGAAGTTGTAGATGGTGCCACGGATGTCGGATTGACTCGATTTTTGTGTCGTTCGGCTGCGATCGTCGATCCGAATTCATCCGTGTGGTCGGATTTTCCATCTGAAGTGCGGATTTACACCATCCTGGCCCTTGATCTTCTAGGGTTCCCCGGTCTCTATCTGATGCTACGGATGCCTGATTAGGGCGATCTTGGAGTCGTTGAACTCCAATCGTCGCCCTGATCATATCCATACGGTTGGATCTTTGATCCGAGGCCCCGATAAAATATTTGCCCTGTCCAAGCACATAAAAGGAGACAATTAACCTCCATTTTATTCAAACTACTCTAAATGCAAGATGATGCATGTAATGCAATATTTATATCATGAAATGCAATCCTATGCTTAAGAACATGCATAAATAGACATTTTAAGTAGTGTAAATGTGTTTACATCATACCCCCATGCCTATCTTTTGCTAGTCCCTAGCAAAAACTATATGCTATTTATAAAAGAATTAGGTTAGATTATTTGGACCTGAGTTATTTTCAATCATTAAGAAATTGTCTACTTAAGAACTGAACTTTCAAAGACACAACAGTGCCCGGGTATCAGCCAAAATGCAGACCGCCTCAAGCCTCGCCTTATTCAAAGAAAAATTTCTTTTTCTGTTTTTACTCTCTTTTTTTAGATTTTCAAATTTTAGGATTTAAGAGTGGCTTTCTACGGCCATTCAACTCACCCAAGATTTGATGAGAACCCTAAGTTTTAAGCATCTTATTGTGATTGTGATAGACTCGTTGACCGGCAATTAAAACGGACTTCAGATTGCTACGCCTCTAGGTGACCTCAAAAAGAATTCTGCCTAAAGGTGTATCTTTACAACCGGTAGCTTTCTCCCTACTTTTATTTTTTTTTATTTTTATTATTTTTTTTAACGGGGTCAACACAAGGGTGAATCCAGTGTATATCTCCCCGGTTTATTCTACTTCTCCGCTTCTTCCTAAGTGTTTTGGGAATTTTTAGTGCATTTTCTGAGCTGGGTTCTGGACAACCGGTCGATGAGCTGTTACCACCGACAACTTGCCAGCCATACTCGTGCGGCGAAGTGTGGCTTATTTCTTTTTGTTCTTTTCTCCTTTTTGATTTTTTTTTTTTTTTTTTAAGTAGGTGGCTTCCCTGGTCTAAGATTTACCTAAAGGCAGCAAAAAGAGAAAGGTCCAGTGACTGGGCTCTGGACAACCTACCTATGGGCTGTTACCCACGATAACTTGCCAGCCATATCACCCTAGAAGGTTCATTAGCTACCCAATTTCCGTTAAAATCTCCAAACAACGAGTCAGTGCAAAGAAAGTGTGTAGATGCTTAAGACTCAAAATTCCCTCACATCAGAGGGCGGGTTGATAAGTCGTGTACTTATCACCCAAACTTATTTACTCCAATTATAATAAAATTCAGGTTGGCGAGAACTCGAAAAACAAATCCACATTTTAGTGGATACATAGGCTGATTAAGTCCAAAGACCTGAAGGGTCTTTGTGTTCAAACCATAATATAGTATTTCTTAAGATCGAAAATTTTCTTAAACCCAAATTCTCTTTCCTAATTTCGATTTTTTTTTTTTTTTTTTAATAATAAAACAAATCTACGGAGCTGACGAATGAATTCAAAGATAAATATCCACCCCCCCATGCCTATCTAATGCAATGTCCTCATTGTATTAAAAAGACATAAAACAGAGTGGAAAAGCATAGAAAGCACCTGAATTGCGTGGATATCGGGTCCGCTCCGAGATGAAAATGAAAAAGAACTGTATATGTGCTGAGTTTAGTGCCTTCAGCTAGGCACACTATACAAAGAAAAGAAATGAAGAATTCACATGTGCAGGTCAGAATTAGAATAAACAGAAGAATCCTCTGACCTGTCAGCAGAGGTCCACAGATGTGGACCAGATTGTGGTGCAGACCCACACCCCATAATCGAGAATATCTTAGGTTCTGGATAAAAATTACCCAAAACCTAAAATCAGAATGCAAGCGGGGTCGGGCCTGCGATTTGTGAGGATGCAACCCAAGTCCCAAATGTCGGGTTACAGAGAATTGAAGCTCAAAAGGATAATCGTTAAATGTGTGCTTGAGTTTGACATCCTCGAAACAAATGTCGTAAGGGTTCTGATTTGATGGTTTCAGTTTAAAAGGAACCCTTCGACTCAATCTTCCATTTCCTCCAAAATTGACTTCCCAAATCAGAATTTCCCGGCTCCTATCCTCCTCATTCGGCATATCAAATTCCATGACCTCTTGTATATTCATCACCCCATCTGAAATCTCCAAGTCTAGATGATGTGGCAAAATCAAAATTGACTTGGGTCTAATTATCTCAGAATTAGAATCATCAATAAGCTCAACAGGGTGTAACTGATAATCAGGGCATTGAATTAATTCCTCCAGAAAATGCGATTCTGGATCTGTATCATGTGCCCTAATAAGATCAGTTTCCTCAGTTATTGGGCTATCAAATGATCTATCAGATTCCTCAGGCCCAATCGTCTCACAAAAATCGTGATTTGAAAACTCGTGTGAGACTTCGCAACTTGAATCTTCACCATCAGGATCCGTATCAATGTATGTCCCAAAATCATTTGTCACTTTGCGTTCCAAGGAGACATACGTTTCCTCGTAACCTGGCTCAGGGATTTCAGGTGAAGAAATCAAATCATCCTTAATTGGTTGTTTTAATTCAATCTGGTCAGCTTCGTAACACGTGTCCCCCCCAACAGGTGCCTGAGCGGGTTCTGTCATTGGCTTTCCTGAAGAGAGTTCATCCTGGGAATTATTCCAAGATTGAATCAAAGCAACCACGAATCTCATCCTCAATTTCGCTAATTTCCCAAGTAGAAACTCACCCGGGTTCTTATCCTTAACATCCTGCAGCCAATCCAACAAAGACTTGTTTAAATCATCAATCATTTCAATCAGGGGCTCCAATCTCTCAATGCAAGGTATTGGCTGAACTTCTAAAGATTGAATGATATTCCTCAAGTTAGCCAGAACCTTATCTTGAACCTGATTAACCTGAACCAAATGAGTTGGTTCAGGGTTGGGCGGGTTTGACATCAATGTAGAGGAATTAACGAATTGAGATTCGTTATACCCATCCTGATAATAGGTCATTTCAGATTGTTCAAAAGATGGAGATGACCTAAAGGCAGTGAAATCAGAGGATGGGTAAGGATCAGTGTATCCTTCTTGATTGTAGATCGCATTAGGTTGTTCATGAAAGGAGGACGATCTATAATCGATGCAACCCTGAGAAGGATAGAATTGAGAATCAAAGTGTTCAGGGTTAGACCCTAAACACGGGGGTCCGGAATTGTATCCCCAATCCGAATTATCCCAACTAACTGATGGTCGATTACAATACGAGTTGGGATAATCGTCATGTTGAGGATAATTTACAACAGGAGGGAAAGAGCGGGAATGCGTGAAATATGTGGAAGGATTCATGAGACACGGGAGGAAGAAAGGTGCCCTGCAATACAAACAATCAAACCTGTCCTTAAATGGGTTAGCCTACAGACCTACAGACTCCCAAAACCCGTCTTGAGATAAAGGAACGATTTGATCTACTTCTGTCTGTTCAATCCAACCAGTTAGAAGGAGGGACTGGGGAGAAGGTTCTTCCTTCGGCTTGCACCTCCGGTTCCTAGTGTACCCCCCAGCCGCGATCGTTTGACTCTTCTCCCCTAGCTAGACATCAGATTGAACAATAGAAACAGACTAATCGAAAATAATCTCGTTCTGAGTTCTGAAGAGCGAGTCCAATCCTTAAGGCCAACGTCTACTCTGTTTTATTTAGGGCTAGGTTTGAATGTGCTTTGGAATGTGATGGGCCCTTTAAATGGGTTGTGCCCTTAATGATTGATTGCTTTGTGTGTGCGTGCACAACCAGTGGTTTTCAAGCAAGATTATTTTTGATGTGGTGAATTTTAAGGTTCAAATCTTGCTTAGTAGCTTTTAGGATTCAACTTTAGGTGTTTTCAATCAAATTTCATTGGCACACCAGGTTTTGCAAGCACAGGTGAAGATATTTTCCTTTAAAGTTTAAAAAGAATGTGGAGTGCCTGGTAGATCCCTAAGAGTTGAACCTAATTGGCAGCTACTAGATGAGTTGATTTTATTTGAAGTGGTGCGGCCCAAACAACTCAAACAACTGGCCTGATGCACCACCTAATTAGGCACACAAATGATTACCCAATCTGATTTCTACTCGATTATGTGTTTGGATGTGTGTACCGGCTCCTAAGATTGGTTTACCGGTTGAGTTAGAAAATCAGATGAGGTTGTGTACCTCTGTGAGATTTTTTTTTTATTTTTTTCTTTTTTTAATGTGGGAGTTGGAGTGAGTATGGATGTCAAACAACAAACAATCTAACCTTAGAGTTTATAAGAACACCTAGGTTGATTGATGTTTGAATTATTATGTGATGAAATGAAATCTAATGGGTGGGAGGTGGGGGATAACTTACAAAACTTTCCACAACCCTTTACTCCGATCTACCGCTTTTGCCTGTCTCGAAAGAGTACCTGCAATTACAATAAGAAAGGAGAAAAGTGAGGTAAATGATTTGTAAGTTACAAAACAGGAAGAGAAATCAAAGAGCGTTGCCTCCCCAGCAGCGGCGCCAAAATGTTGAGCGAGAATCTACGCTAACGTGTTTGGTTTTTGGAAAAACCCGTCGTTGTAGTTCGAAAGCGAAGGATTCGTGTTCAACAAATAAAATTTATACCGAAATAAGAATTCCGGGTCGAACACAGGGAGGCGAACGTTTGATTTAAAAAAACTTCGCGTTTCGTTTTTTTTTTTTTGTCACCAAGAAATTCAATTTAAACTATCTAAGTATCTACAACAAATAAAAGAGAGAGAGGGAGTAAGAGAGAGAGAAGGAATACTATACATGGAAATCAAAATGAGATGTAGAATAGACAAGGAATTTATCATAAAAGAGTTCTTTCATTACAACTAGAAAACATAAAACAATTACTCTAGAAAGCATTAAAAGAATGGAGGGAGAAATGTCCTCCTCGACGATCGCTCGGAGGACGAATAGACTACTCTAGAAAGCAGTAAATCTATACTAGAAAGCAGTAAAAAGAATAGGGAGAGAGAAATCCTCCTCGACGGTCGCTTGGAGGACGAGCCGGACGGGACGACGCCTGGACGAAGGAGAACGAAGCGGGACGAAGGAGGACGAAGCAGAAGAACGGGAACGAAGCAGCACGCCGTCGTCGTCGCGGGATCCACTTCCGAAGGGGGACGAAAATTTGGACTTTATCTCGCGAGAAGCATCCCGGGTGTGGGACAAGCTTCTCTTGAGCTTTGGAGAGGTAGAGAGGAGAAGGAAGGGATGAAAATTTCGTATGGAGGGGGTCTCCTTTTATAGTTGCAAGGAGTGGGGGCAAAATGGACATTACATCTTCAAAATAATAAATAAGGGGTCTTTAGTGACGGATAAAACCGTCGCTAAAGCCCCGCCGTCGCCGTCGCCGCCGCGCCCACGCGCGCCCGCTCGGCTGGCCTGCGCGCGTAACGTAGACGCACGTCCGCGTCGTCTCAGCCGTCCGATCGCGAGATCGGATGGCTTAGATCGCGCCCGCGCCCGCTGCGTAGTGCGCCGCCCGCGTGCGATCGCGCGCCCACCAGGGCGTCCAATTGCGCGTCGGCGCTATCGGGCGCGTGCGGCCGTTGGATCTTCATCCGACGCTCGTGCGCGCCCGCTCGCCCGCGCCTTCGACCCCCTCTCCGCGGCTCGAACCCGCGACCTCCGCTTCGCCCGCAGCTGCGTCGCCGCTGCGCTACGCGGGCGAAATGGTCGCGCGGACGTTTTTAAACGCGCGCGACCGCAGCCGTTGGATCGAGATCCAACGGCGGAGAGGAGACGTTGCGCGGTCTTCACAGGACTCCTGCGGCCGATTGGGCGGCTGGGATGGCGCCACGTGGCGCCATCTTGGCCGTCCATCTTCTGGAAGTTGTAGATGGTGCCACGGATGTCGGATTGACTCGATTTTTGTGTCGTTCGGCTGCGATCGTCGATCCGAATTCATCCGTGTGGTCGGATTTTCCATCTGAAGTGCGGATTTACACCATCCTGGCCCTTGATCTTCTAGGGTTCCCCGATCTCTATCTGATGCTACGGATGCCTGATTAGGGCGATCTTGGAGTCGTTGAACTCCAATCGTCGCCCTGATCATATCCATACGGTTGGATCTTTGATCCGAGGCCCCGATAAAATATTTGCCCTGTCCAAGCACATAAAAGGAGACAATTAACCTCCATTTTATTCAAACTACTCTAAATGCAAGATGATGCATGTAATGCAATATTTATATCATGAAATGCAATCCTATGCTTAAGAACATGCATAAATAGACATTTTAAGTAGTGTAAATGTGTTTACATCAAGTCCCCATGCAGTTGAGGTTCCTGAGCCCAAAAAGAGGAAGGATTGCCACTGTGTTATGGCTGAGAAGGACCAGATGGAAGATGTTGCAATACCTGCTGAAAATAGATTAGCTTTGATAGTCAAAGAGGGTGATTGTCTAGAGGTTACTGAGACTGATTTGGCAGATTCTGAGATGAACTGCAATATGGAATTGGGCAGTATAGAAAGGGAGTTGAGGCTTAAAGAGCCAAGCCAGATACAGCTTGCTATTCCAACTGATTTGCAGTATGGCTATTCCAAACAAAAGAGAGGCGTGGGTAGATCTCCATATGTGCTGAGAAGGAGAAGGAAGGAGCCTCCTATTGTGGAGCAAGATATTGCTAAATCCATTATGGTAGAATATGTGGGCTGCAAGGCCAATGGGGATCTCTCAATTGAGAAATGAGAGTTTTGTCGTGGAATGTGAGTGGGCTACGCAACAAGCAAAGAAGGGCTTCTCTTTGTAGATATCTCTCTGAGTGGGAGATAGACTGTGCCCTTTTACAAGAGACTAACTTGGAGAGGGAGAATGGTCAAGAATGGGACTGTTTTAAGCAGTCTGGCCATAGTGATATTGTGGCTAAGGGTGCTGCTGGTCGGTCTGGTGGTTTGGCTTTTTGGTGGAGAAAGTCTGCCATTTCAGTAACTGAGATTTTTCGTGATAGGTTCTTAATTTCCTGCAGGTGTCACTCTCCCCAAGGTGATATGGAATGGTTTATATCATGTATTTATGGTCCTTGTGTGGCAGCAGAGAGGGTTGCCTTGTGGGAGGAACTTCATGCAATGCATCAAAGAGTGCAAGAGACTCCATGGCTGTTAGGGGGTGATTTCAATTGCTATCTTTCTGGTGATGACAATCCAGATGGGAGACTGGACAGTTCTTCAGCAGGCTTCCAATTGGCTGTGCAGAACATGGGCTTGACTGAATTTCCCATCAGTGGTGTGGAATATACTTGGAGGAATGGAAGTGGACAGATTTCCAAATTGGACAGATTCTTTGGCAGTCCTAGTTTGTTAGAGAGATTTCAGTTATCAGCTGTTTTGAGCCTTGATAGGCCGTTCTCTGACCACACGCCTTTGGTTTGGGACAGTGGGGTGAATGCAGACACGGGGTCATATTTCAAACTCAAGAGATCTTGGTTTAGGGAAGAAGGCTTTGTGCAAATGGTTTCTCAGTGGTGGCAAAGCAAGGATGTTCAAGGCACTGCTACACAGCAGTTGGCTGCAAAATTGGTTGGTCTGCGTGAAATGTTGAAAGAATATGGGCAGGCTGTGAATCTGATTAGAGACCAGAAGAGGAAGGAAGCCTTGACAGTCATCAGGGATTTAGATATGAAAGAGTGCAGGCTGAATTTGGACCAACAGGAGCAGCAAATGAGGCAGCAGATGCAAGCAATTGTGGGGGATGAAGACCTGAAAATTGAAATGGATTGGAGTGAAAAATCCAGACAGCTTTGGCTTAAAGAGGGTGTTGCGAACACAAAATTTTTCCATCTTGCGGCCAGTGCTAGAAGGAGATTCAACCGTATTTCATCTATTAAAGTTGAAGAAAGAAATATTACCTCGGTTAAGGAGATCAGATCTGAAGCAACAAAATTTTTTAAAGAAGCTTCCAGGGCAACTCCAAGAGGTTCATGGAGGATGGCAGCAATGGATTTCCCTTGTGTAACTAATGAACAGAGTGACATGCTTGTGACCCCTATTTCTGAACAGGAAGTGCTAAAGGCCATTAAAGATTTAAATAATGAAGGGGCTCCAGGTCCAGATGGTGTTCAGGTGTTTTTCTACAGAGAGCTATGGAATGTTGTTAAGGTGGATGTGTTGAAGGTTATCCATGAGTTTGAACTGGGTAACTCTGGATTTGAGAGGTTGAACAAATCCTATCTGTTTTTGCTGCCCAAGAAATAAGTGCAGAAAGTTTTTCTGATTACAGACCCATTGCGTTATCAAATTCCATCTACCTTATTATTAGTAAGGTTATTGCTAACAGATTGCGGGAGGTTCTAAAGGATTTGATTATGCCTGTTCAATCAGCTTTTCTTCCGGGGAGATCGTTACAAGAGTCATTCATTGTGGCGCAGGAAATTGTAATGGGGTGGTAAAGGAGAAAATCAAAGGCTTTCTATTGGAAAGTGGACTTTTCAAAAGCCTATGATTCTATCTCCTGGTCATACTTGTGGGAGATCTTTAGAAGGAGGAAATTTCCACCCTTATTGATTCAATGGGTGAAGAGATGCATTACGATAGCCTCTTTTTCCCCATTGATAAATGGTAAACCGTGTCGTTCTTGGATTCAGCCCCAATGTGGAGTAAGGCAAGGTTGTCCTATTGCCCCTTTGATTTTTAATCTTGCGGTGGATACTTTGGCTAGGTTTGCCTGCAAATTGGCTGTGGATGGTTTTATAAGGGGGTATTCAATGTCTAATCATAGGGCTCTAGCTCCTATACTTTAGTATGCTGATGATACTGTTTTTCTTGTAGAAGGGGGGAAGAGAGAAGCGCAGGCTCTGTTACATATGGTTAAATTGTTTGGAGAGGTTTCTGGGCTCAGATTGAATGGAAGTAAATCTTCCCTGGTCTGTTTTGGGATGAATGATGGTTTACAGAATGAGATCTCTGCCATTCTTGGTACACCTGTGGTGCCATTACCGATTAAATATCTGGGTCTGCCTTTGAAATGTTCTAAGTTGAAGAAAGCAGATTGGTCTTTCCTCTTTGAAAAGGTAGCTACAAAATTGGAGGGCTGGAGCAGTAGATACCTATCAAAAGGGGGGAGGTATATATTATTGAATTCTGTTATCACATCGATTCCTATTTTTTTCTTCTCTGTCTTGAGAGCTCCAAATTCTATTTGGAAAAAGCTAGAGGTGATGCGGAAAAGATTCTTTTGGAAAGGGGCCTCCCATCAAGGAGCTTTCTTTCAACCCTTAAAATGGGAGTCAATTTGCAAACCAAAGAAGCTGGGAGGCATGGGTGTCAGATCCCTTAAGGAATTCAATGAAGCTTTACTTTTGAAATGGGCTGTTCGGTTACTGCAGAGGGAAAAAAAAATTTGGACAGAAATTATTCAGGACAGTTATGGGAGTACCAATGATGAGAAAAATCGTCTTAACCCACGTAAACCATCCCCTTTTTGACTTTCTGTGGTGCGGGCCTTGAAGGAAAATTGGAATTTTTTCAAATCTGTTTTAGGTGATGGAAAGAGCTTTAAGTTTTGGCTGGAGAATTGGGTACATGGAGGGACGCTTAAAGATAGGTTCCCCCTTGCTTATGCTGCGGCAGCAAATAAAAATGCAGTGGTAGCTGATTATTGGGATGCGGATTTGGAGCAGTGGCTGTTAAATATTGGTGGGAGGAATAATCATGAAACAAGAACCCGAGTAGAGAATGAACGTCTCATGCAAGAGCTTGCTGCTTTCAAACCCATGCCTCATGAATATGACACATACAAATAGGAAGGTAATTTTTCTACTGCGGCTGCCTATGACAAATTGATAATGTCCTCCAGGATGGCGGAAGATGAAGAAATGGGGAAAAAGCTATGGAAGTTAAAAATACCACTAAAGTTACAAATTTTCTTATGGCTGTGCAGGAGGGATGGTTTGATTACTGGAGATCTGAGCCACAGAAGGATGGGGACCCCAACCCAGTTTTGTTATTTGTGTGGGTTGCATAATGATTCTACAGATCATATCTTCTCTTCATGTGCTATCACTGATTATGTTTGGAGGAGAGTATGCAATGAGTCCTTACCCACCTGGGGAAATTTGTGGAGCTGTCTGGTAGATGGGAATAAGCCTTATATACATATGGTGGCTGTTCTGTGGGCGGTATGGAGGTCTAGAAATGAGTGTGTTTTTCAGGAGACCCCAGCTCATGTGGAAAATATTGTAAATTTATGCTGGAGGCTCATACAGTGCTGGGAGTCGAACTTCTAAATTATTTTTTTTATTATCAATAATAGCTCTCCTGGTTTGCTATCAATGATTTGATAGCATTCCTTTCTTCCTCAAAAAAAAAAATTAATTAAAGCATTAGAAGTCGCAAGGAAAGGGTGACCCAAGATGATGGAGGGCTTGGTTGATTTGTTGGTAGGGTTAGTGTCCAATACTAGAAAATCAATAGGGAAGAAGAAATCCTCCACTCTCACGAGATGATGTAAACATGTTTTACACTACATAAGATGTCTATTAATGTATGTTCTTAAGCATAGAATTGCAATACATACTATAAATATTGCATAGCATGCATCATCTTGCATTTAGATTAGTTGAATAAAATGGAGGTTACTTGTCTCCTTTTATGTTCAATGATAGGGCAATTTTTTATCAGGGCCTCGGATCAAAGATCCAACCGTACATATTTGATCAGGGTGACGATTGGAGTTCAACAACTCCAAGATCGCCCTAATTAGACATCTGTAGCATCAGATAGAGATCAAGGAACCCTAGAAGATCAAGGGCCAAGATGGTGTGAATCTACACTTCATATGACAAATCCGATCGCATGGATGGATTCGGATCGACAATCGCAGTCTAACGATGCAAAAATTGACTCAATCCGACAATCGTGGCACCATCTACATCCAGAAGATGGACGGTCAAGATGGTGCCATGTGGTGCCATCTCAGCCACCCAACCGGCCGCTGCACCCGCCACTCCATCTCTTCTTCAATATGAGTGCCACTTCTCTGCCATTGGATGATCATCCAATGGTTGTGGATGCACACGCACAAACGTAAGCGCGACACAAACGCGCTTGTAGCACGTTGGTCAAATGCGCTTACGCAATGAAGAGGCACGCGTTCGATCCTTGGCGAGTGGCAGTTGAGGTGTGGAGAGCAGGCGCGATTGACCACTCGATCGTGATCGAGCGGTCGCGCATGCTCAATAGCGCTCACGCCACATCAGATGCCCACACGTAATGCGGGATCAGACGCGGGCGAGCGCGTGGGTGAGGTGCGGCGTGGATGCATCTCAGAGATTTCAAGAACGTGAACACGCGTTTCATGCACGGGAGGCGAGCGGGCACGTGAGTGCCGCCCATGAAGGCCACGTTCGGAGCTTTAGAGACGGATTTATCTGTCACTAAAGGTCCTAAATTAATGTTTTTCAAATTAAAAAGACCAAATTGCCCTCACTCCTTGCAACTATAAAAGGAGACCCCCTCCATACGAAATTTTCATCCCTTCTTTCTCTTCTCTCCCTCTCCAAAGCTCAAGAGAAGCTTGTCCCACACCCGGGATGCTTCTCAAGAGAAAGTCAAATTTTCGTCCCATTTCGGAAGTGGATCCCACGACGACGACGACGTGCTGCCCCATTCCCGTTCTTCCTGCTTCGTCCTCCTTCCTCCCGCACCGTTCCCCATCTTCTAGGCGTCGTTTCGTCCAGCTCGTCCTCCAAGCGACCGTCGAGGAGGATATTTCTCTCTCCATTCTTTTTAATGCTTTCTAGAGTAGATTTACTGCCTTTCTAGTGTAATCATTTTCTGCTTTCTAGTCGTAATGAGTAGCGTAATGAACAATCTCTTTGATAATGAATTCCATGTTCATTCTACATCTCTTCTTGGTTTTTATTTGTAATATTCTCTCTCTCTCTTCTATTTATTGTAAATAGATAGATAGTTCCTAATCAATTATTCTGCTTCATGACAAATAAAACAAATGCGTATTTTTTAATCAAACATCCGCCTCCCTGAGTTCAACCCAGGATTTCTATTCCGGTATAAATTTTATTTGTTGAACACGAGTTCTTCGCTTTCAAGCTACGACGACAGGTTTTCAAAAAATGAAATACGATAGCGTAGTGACTCGTCGTTTCAACATGAGGACATCTTTCAGCAAGCATCGTGGTGTCCTCAAAGATTGGTCTGCAACTTAGAGGATTACGGGGGAAGGCTTTAGATGGTCTCATCCAAGTTGTTCATATACATAGCTCGAAAGCATGTTTACCCCCACACCCAGATCAAGCAGAGCCTCGTCTATATGTAGGTCGCCAACGACCACTAAGATGTATGGGGCTCCTGGGTCCTTAAGTTTTGAGAGTGTCCCATGTTGTATAATTGAGCTAACAGAATCAGGCAGGACAACCTTTGATTGGACCTGTTTCCTCGATTGCCACTTTTTCGTGCACAGGTCTTTTAGAAAGTAGGCATAGGACAGAACCTGCCTGATAGCCTCAAGCAAAGGCAGATTAATCTACACTTGCTTGAAAGTCTCCATGATTTCTCCCGTCCTATCTTTGGCTCCAGATGAGCCAGCAAAAGTCTGCCTAGAGTCAGATAAGCACTCTGGAAAGGGCACTCTTGGTCTCTAGGTGGAAGGGTTGTCATGTCGGGTATGTGGGGGAATGGGGACAACCTCTTTCGGTAAGGTGATTTCAAGCAGAGAAGAGTTGGGCGGCTATTCTCCGATGGGGGCAAAAGTCGAGGTGGATGGGTTTTTAGAAGGTGGGACTATAGGAGCATCAGGTTTGGAAATTTCTTTCCCACTCCTCAGAATAGTCACCGCCTGGGCATGCTCTCTAAAAGCAATCCCTTTCCCTTTAAGGTTCTCCTCAGATGAACTAGGAAGCTTCCCAGTCTCCCTTTTGCTCATGGCCTCGACAAGGTGTTCAATTTGGGATTTCATCTCATTGATTGCCTTGTCATGAGATTGGATGATCATGCTTTGATTCTCCTGCATGGTCTTCAGCATGGCCTTAAGCTCATCCATCTTAGAAGTCTTGGGTGGTTGGGAGGGGATAGGAGGTTGATTATATTGTTGATTTTGAAAGGGTTGAGGTCTGTAATTTCCTGAATTGGAGACATTCCCCTATCTCCATGAAAAATTGGGGTGGTTCCTCCATCCCTCGTTATAAGTGTTGGAAAAAGGGTCATTACGAGGTCTGGAACAGAACCCTTGGGTAGCATTCAGGTTAGCCTGTACAATGTCAAGGAATTGGGAGGCCAAGTGGCAATCCACAGTAGCGTGCATATTGCCTTGGTAAATAGAACATTCAGAAACTTGTAGAGTAGAGGCATTTGGCATGAGTTGGTTATGGTTTGACATAGGCCTTTCCATATTTTGGTTCAACAATTGAATCTGGAAGGCTAAATTCTGGGTATCCCTAGCCTCATTTGCCTCAATCTTTCATTCCATAAGAGTGGGTTTCCTATCCAAATAGGCAGAATTTAGGTGGATAGAATTCTCACTCAAGGTCTCAAAAAGCTCCCAAGCCTCATCTTCAGTTTTTGTAAGAAAGGTTCTTGCACAGGCACCATCCACTGTTTGCCTGTGCTTGTCATTTAATCCAATGTAGAACCTTTCTACAAGTTGCCATCTTGGCACTTGATGATGGGGACATAAGCATAACAAATCTTTGAAGCGCTCCCATGCATCATGAAATTGTTCTCCATCTTGTTGAGCAAAACCTAAGATTTCCCTCCTATAGTGATTAGTTTTCCTCATGGGGAAGTATTTTTTCAAAAACTCTCCCTTCAAGGCATCCCAAGTATCCACTCTACCATCTAGAGTGTGATACCAATGCTTAGAGTGTGATACCAATGCTTCACCTTATCCTTGAGAGAGAAAGGAAAGAGGATTCACGTTTAGGCGACATCAGTAACTCCCTGCAATCTCACCGTGGAACAGACCTCGGTGAATTCCTCCAAATCCTATAGGGGTCCTCCCTAGAAGTACCATAGAATGAGGGCATCAGAGGTATGGTACTACTCTTGATTTCATATGGATTGTTCCCCCCAGGTCTTCTCAGTGTATGGCTAGGTTGGTTGGTAGGGATAAAATAGTCTCTCAACGATCGTTGATTCTCCACTATATCTTCTTCAGCCATCTCTCTTCTCTCTTGGTTGGCTCTCCTAAGGATTCTTTCAAGTTCTGAATTAAACACAAGTTGTTTCCTCAGAGACCGCCTACCAAGCATACACCACAAACACAATTCAAAAGAACTTTTATGTCTTTAATCAATTAAGGCCTTTGAGATTTTATTCTAGTTGTAGGTGACAATACAAATTGCCCAATGAATTATGTGCCTATTATCGACCTACAAAATGCCTTAATAAAGTCCTAACTGGAACTTAGGTGTTCTGCCCTAAAGTTCAAATGGTAAAGTACTCCAAGGATGGAAGATCAAGGGATGCAAGTAGACCTAAGCCTTCCTTTGAAGCTGTGCTTTTACGGTGCTTCTTAACCACCCTCAAAAATTCGTGATAGGTTATCCCCCTCCTTGGAGTTACAAAACTTCCGAACTTAAGTTTCAAGCACTTTGGTATCCAATGGTAGGAGAGTTCTTTCCTAGCAACTCAAAAACCTAGGAGTGTCTAAATGCGTGCTTTAGTGCGCAATCATGCACGTGTGCATTCACCGTAAAATTTTGAGTTTGAATTTTTGAACCGCAGCACAATATCTCAAATAACTCCTTGGCTTTTACTGTATTCCTCCTTTACTTAGTCCTTTTCAGACATTTGATGTGACCACTTGTTAGATCATTTCAAGACAAATTATGTGGTCTAAGAATTTAGTCCAACTGCAAATGCATGATCAAGATATGGATGCAAAGTAAGAGGATGCGTACCTTGCTTCCAGCAATCAGCGACGCGAGAATGCACGCAATGCAGAAAATAAATCTAGAGGCTGCTCATACACACCTAAATGGTTCTTCCTAGGGGCAGGTAACTCGTGTTTTGTTTTGTTTTTTTTTTGTACCTACTTATGCACAAATAAAATAAATACATGAAAGAGAAGAAAAATCTAAGTCTAAAGAAATGGGAATAGACTCCCAAAAAATTACCCAACACGGGCCTAAAAGAAAGTTAGGGAACAAACCCCTAAATGAACCCCAGAACAAGGGTCTCAAACCAAATGAATATGAAGTCTATATTATCTATTCTATCTATTCAGAATGGAGGAGTTGATGCTTGCAACTTCCTCAAAATGTTCTCCTCCAAATTGTGGCTCAAGGTCCACCTCAATTGTGTGCACGGCGACTATGTTGCTCCTAATGAGTGGCCAATGGATGACGCCGAGGGTCACCTGATCTCTGAGGCTAGTGCGGCAAGATGTAGAAGATATGTGTTACCTCGCTCCAAAAAGATCGAAGTTAAATATGCCTAAAAAATAATGTGTGAACAAATAAATAGATAAATGCGAGTTTAACAAGCTTGTTGCCTCCCCGGCAACGGCGCCATTTGGCGAATCTATTTTCGCTTTCGAAGATGATAATTAAGATGATTTGTCATTGTAGTTCTAAGTGGTGGAAAATCAACTAATCAAAGTATTGAATTAAAATTAAACCACTCGAGAAGAGCGGGTCGTGTCCACAAGGAGGCAATGGCCTATTAAAAAGTCACAAAATGAGAGAAATGATGTTCACTATGATTTCCCTCAACTAATGAGACCAAAATCCACTTTAAATCAAGATAACATTGATAAGATATGCTGAAATTGCATTTGTGTGAAAGTGGAGGGGTATTCAAGCAAAGCAGCCACAATATAATATTAATTAAACAAAATCCAATTTTTGACAATGGCAATGGAATGTAAAAACTAATACCACCTTTACTGTAGCAAAATAGGGGATTTGGTTTGGATGGCTTCCACACATGGAGGAGAGGGTGGCCAGAGGGGAGGTTGCTGAAGGTGGGCGAGGCCGGTGCGCATCCAGCGATGGTGGTAGCATGGACAATGGTGGCCAGAGGTAGCGATATGGAGGAGAGAAGCGACGGCAGTGGCTGTCGCTTCTGCTTCTGTGTGCAGAGGTGCAGAGTTGTTGAACGGCTGCATGCATGTGGAGGATGTGCGGGCGAGGAGGCAAGACTAGATGCGCGGGCACTAGGGTGTGTGGTTGAGCGATATCGTAGCTAGCTGTTGCATGTAGGTGGGTGCCGCGCACTGAGGAGGGTGCGCGGCGCTGCTGTAGGTGCGGGTGCGCACGCACGTGGGCTGAAGGCGAGGAGGTGCGCAGGTTGCGTGGGTGCATGCAGGGAGGGCTAGTCATGCTGTGGTCGCAGAGATGGTTGCGTACAGCAGCTGCGAGCGTGGCGAGGGGTGCGTGGGTGTGCTGCTGGCCGCGTGTGAACAGGTGGTGCGAGTGCACACGAGGGGAGCTACGGGTGTTGCTGTTGGGTGTGCGCTGGCGAGGAGTAGAAGCAGCGTGGTGAGAGGTGCGGTGGTGGTGATGGGTTCCTTGAGCAACAGTAGAAGGAGATGAATAAGGAGAAGTGAAGGTGGTGTTAGTGGATCTTCAGACGTTCGGGAACTTTCTAGGATGTCTTAATTGTGCGTGAATGGCGTGCGGGTGGTGATTTCTGGTGGTGGTTGCTGGTGATGGTGGTGAGGAACTCATGGTAAGCTACACAAGCCACTGGTGGCACGGCAGTCTGTCACCCCGCTTGCCCGTAGTGGTGTGGTTTTGTTAGTCGCTCTGAAACGGGTTTTAAAATTGTCACATTGTAGTATAGTTCAAATTAGTGCGAAAAATAGATAAAATTTATAACTCGAATGAAAGTCTGAGGTCGTTCGCTGGGAGCAAATAGGAATTCAATCGCTAGTCTCCATTTATATGAAAATGAGCACAAGAATTAAATCAGATAATGGCAAGTAATGAGTGATATATACTCAAAATGGATTATCAATGTATACCATGAACATAATAAGAGATTAATGTGGCAAAAAGAAAGTTAAGGAAAAAGAATGGTGATTTGGATCACCAATTATTAGCCTCAATTAAGCATTTATCAACCAATCAAATGTTTGAATAGTACTAATCAATCAGAAATGCCACGTAGCCACAGTGCCAAATCAAACGTCAAGTATACACTCAGACGTCTTAAATGTTACTACAGTGCCTCAGGGAGGCCTTCTCATCTCAGCCTATTCTTCCTTCTCTATGTTCTTCTTTCTCTCTTTGGCTTTTGTCTCTTCTCTTCTTCTTTCTTTTTACTGTTCAAGCCTTCTTCCTTCTTTCTTCCTTAGCTTTTGTTCTTCACGCACAGAGGGAGAACATTCTTTAAACAGCTAAGTATCAGTCATTCCTTTTCAAAGCAAAACCCCCCAACCCCCGCGCTCTCTCTCTTTCTTCCTCGTCTCTAGGTCAACCTCTTTCACGCCCTCTTAGGGCCATGCACGCTAGCAGGTTATTAGGTAATCGGAGGATCCATGTACCTGGGTCCAGGGTCACCGATGTGGTGTAGTTACCGAGGAGTGAGAGCATAGGTAGGCAAGTAAGTGACGGTGCGGGACCTCACCCCAATGTTTGGAGGCGATAAGCCTAATGCAAGAAAATAATTTATTCACTGGGAAGGCTTCGTTCACCACCGATGTGGGACTAAAGTCCTTGGTCTTCCTCGCGAAGCAGCAAAGGTGTAGATCCTTCAATTGTGGATGCTATAGCTGCTAAGATGCCAATTGGGAATGCAGTTGGCATCGTGGAATGAAACCGCATCTCCTGAATGTGAAGGCAATGTCGAAGCGAGTCGAACGGAGGTGAATGGAGTTGGAATTGACGACGGCGACAGCAGAGGGTGGCTGATGGGAACACCATCATAAGCACTAACTAGCTCATTTTGACCCAAAGAAGAGAACAAAAGCCCCTACATAACCAACTGGAGGTCCTAATTCAATGAATAACCATTTTGGGAGAAAAGTAAGAAACAAGGGGTAAAACTGCAATTTCACCATTATAGTACAACCATGGGTTTTCTCATAGGCTAAACACAGGTTAAATGGTCTTAACAAGATAAAAAGTGGGTTGGTTCAAATAGAAAAGAGTTGGTGCGAATTTTGGGAATTAAATGACTTTTTGTAACCCTAAAATAGACCCACTTGATTTAACAAAGTTATAGTCAAAATAAAATTCACCTAAACCCTCTAAAATTCATATAAAAATATTTTCTATGGTTTAGAACCTTCAATTTGGCCATTGGAACCTATTTTGACCTAAAATGGGGTCTCAGATAAATATTTACCCTAAATTAGGTTTTTACGCAAATTGCCCAGTCAAACGTGGTCAAACCCAAAATCCAACCTCACCATTGGATTCCTTAGATCTAAATTAGGTTTTTACCAAAACTTATACCTAAGAGGAACTCATCTTGACCCACTTTGCAAATAGGTCCAGCCCAATTACATTTCTACCCCTATCTTTTGAAAACCTCTGCAGAAACTCCCCTAGCTTCTTCTTCGTTCTTTGCAATTAGGTCCATCCGCCATTATAGCAGAGGGAATCCTACTCCGGTGAGATTGCAAGGGTGATTCCTCCCTGATCTCTCAGAGAATCCCCTTCAAAATTGAAAGGGAGATTCTCTAAGAAATCTCCTGCAGTATGAACCCATCACTGAACACTAATTTATATCCAATCTCTCATGTGAACGCATGAGAGATTTGGGTCTTTTCGAGCTTCCAACTCTGGCGCACTTGCCGTGCTTGGAAGCTAGGCTTCCAAGCACAAACCCAACCTCCAGGACCTATTTAAGAAACCCCAACTCATTCCACATCTCCTCAGCTTGGAATTGGGTCGGTCCACCCTCAATTCGTCTCTCCTCGCCGGCTACAACATCTCCACAACCTCCGACGACTCTGTCCTGTCTCTCTTGTTGCCCAACCACAATACCAGTGGTTGGGTTGCCTTCCTCTCATTCATCCGCGTCGGCCATACCAGCCCTGATGCTACCTCTGCCCTTATCTTCGCTGCTGCCTCATCTACAGAGATCTTCGTCTTCGATGTCGGCCGTACCAGCCCAAATGCCTCTCCTATCTCCTTCATCCTTAGGTTAGGTCAGTTAACTTCTCTTTCCCTTCTACTCCTATTCCCCCTCTTTATTTCTCGAAAATACCCCTCGATGCCACCGATCTCCCTCACCTTCTCTACCTCCGGCCAGACCTCCAGTGAGGCGTCCCCATTGCTACGCACCTCCATCCGCCTCGCCAACCATCCTACAACCTCCGCAACACTCCACTGATCATCTGCCACTACTCCAATCACTCCGCCACTCACCCAAAAGGGCCCCTGAACACACCCACTCACACGGCCACAGAGCGCCCTAGATCCACCACCACAACCGTTCCCACACCACGTGACCACTGCAGCATCGCCGTGCCTCGGCGAAGCGTCCTGAACATTCTGACGTGGCTGCAAGGCCGTTTGCATGATTGCAGGTCCAGAGGATAGCCACCATTGACAAACAGCAAGGAGCTTGCTTGCAAGCTTCTCCAGGTCTGCCCGCTCTAGGCTTGTGTCCCAGGCTGCGCGGGGCACACTCATGCACAACTCCAGGCATCTAATTTGTGTTGAAGGCTGAAGCTGCAGCTACAATCAAACGAAGCATCTTTGCTGCAGACGCGTGCGAGGAAGGTGGAAAGTTAGTCCCACCTCATAAACTTTTGGCGCACTGTAATTGCACAAATTGTTTTTCTGCATTAGGCTCTTCGCCTCCTACTCACAGGGTGACGTCCCTCTCTTCCCTCTCATAACCTCGTTCGCGGCACTTCCCACGCGAATCTGGCCACGACCAGTTTACCCAAATCAACTCACTCCTCGCTCACCACCCACACCGGTGAGCCTGGACCCAGGTCTCTGTTAGGTCCGATTACCCAACTCGAATGTGGCTCTGGGAGAGCAAACCAAAATAGAGAAGAGAGAAGAGAGGAATGCTACGCAGGGGAAGGGGGGTTTTGCTGTGGAAAGCTTGGCTCCACACTAAGCAAAATCCAAGGAAGGAAAAGGAAGAAGGAAGGAGAAGGGTCAGGCGAAGAGGAAGAAAGGAGAAGAAGCTAAGGCAAAGAAGAAGAAGAAAGGAAGAAGAAAGAAGCTGAGGTTCGCAAGGCTAAGTCCAGAGAAGAAGAAAGAGAAGAAAGAAGGAAGAAGAAGCCAAGGAAGGAAGAAGCCAAAGAAGGAAGGAAGAAGAAGAAGACAGAAGGTAAAGAAAAGAAAAGACAAAGAGAAGAAGGATCCAAGGACAGAAAGAAAGGAAGGAGAAAAAAAGAACTGCAGAAGAGAGAAATCAGAGAAAAAAGCATTGTAGCACTTCATTTTTAAGACGTCTGATTACAAAATCAGACGTCCAATTCTTCACAAGTCCTCAATTATATTTTTAGCTACATTTATTCTTATTATCCATATACTCATGCTTTATATTTTTCATTAGATTTTTTAGTAATATTATGTGTTCAAATTGCATTCATTGAGCTTAGTGCATGAATTCCATTTGCTCCCTGTGTTCAACCTCGGTCTTTAAAATTCGAGTAATAAATTGTATTTGTTTTGAACGCTTTTCGACTGTACTACAATACGACCTTTTTAAAACTCGATCAAGCACTCTTAACATTTTGGTGCCATTGCCGGGGAGCAACGTGCAATTCATCACTAGTCTCTGCATTATTTTGATTATATTTGAGCACTAACTTACCCTATTTGTCTTATTGTGATTTTGCGAGGTATTTCACAAGGAGATCTCTCGCGCAAATCAACCACTCCAGGGCAAGTAACTTCTCTATTCTTCCTTAATCGAAGCTCCTAATCTTGGGAAGACGAAAAGGAAACTATCAAATTAGGGATCACCTGCATTCTTTTTATAGTAATTATCATTTAAAAAGGCTACTTTCCTGATTTACGAAATTTTGTTCACATCTTATTAGAGTTGAAGCGATTCTATTTAGAGATCCTACCCCAAAATTCCTGTGCTTATTAGGAATTACGCTTAATTTCTAATCTTCTTGGACTATGCATTTCTTGTTTGAAGTCCAAGGAGAACATTTGTGAAAATCAAAGAGGACTGAGAAATAAAATTAGGGTTTCTACATTAAGGTCTTGGAGTGCTAGTTCACACTTGCCTATATAAAAGGAAACAAACCCACCCACATTTGTGTGCTACCCAAGACCTTGATTGAAAGGATCTAATCAGGACAAACCCTAAAATTAGGCTCTAAGATCACTTGAATCTTAAAATCCTTAGACGTAATAACCTGGGAGTCAAATCAGGGTGATTTCTAGGTCTTGACCTAGAGTCATTTTGCCATCTTTAGGGAAAATTAGGTAAAGTTGGATTACATTGTAAGCCAACCAACCTCTAAATTAGGTCATAAGTCAAAACAACTGCTAATTCAAGTGAAATCAAAGGAACAAATTAGGATATAAAACTAGTAGACTTACGAGGTCAAGTTATCTATTCTGGTCTACCTAGACCCTCAGTGACAAGAGAGGTCAGGGCACTCTACCGTGTAGGGGTCTTTGCAGGACTCTCCCTCTCTGGCTGCCCAGGTAATTCTCAGGTGGACGACTTTCTGATCAAGGGATATCATCTGCCCTGAACCTCCATAGTCATCTAAAAATCTTTGGGTGCCTTGATTGGGTCAACATCACATCCAGCCTCTCATCCCTTATCTTTAAAGCACACACATATATTCAGTGGGATTCTCTTTCAGATCAAATCACTTCGATCCAAACCTGAATTCTGATTCTACATCTTGATTCCACCAACTGACTCAAATATGCAGCCTAGTTACTTAGGAAAACCATTCAAGAAACCTGAATCACAAAGATCCATGAGAGAGAATGATTGAGGATGCCCTTGAATTTTATGAGATTGAATACAAAACCTTAAAACCTATAGAAGACATTCGGGTTAGTGTACCAACAACAACAACCTTCATCATAAACTGTGCCCAATTGTTATTAACAGAAGCCACAAAAGGATCAACCCGAGACATTCTCATAACAAGATACATTGAGATAGAAAAATTACATAACTTTGAATACCTCCAATGCATGACAAATCCTGTAATTTGGGAACAACACCAAGATGATCTTGAAAAATGGGAAGAAATGATGAGATTTTTGAAACAAGTTATCGATCAGAAATACCCGTACATGCCCCAAACAATTCATGAAACATCTTGGAATAGTATTGAGGATCAATTTGATTTCCCAAATCCTAGGTTTGAGGCACAAGGTTGTTGTGGATTCCCAACCCAGATTGAATATAACATGCCTGATCTTGAATTAGGTTGGGAAGTACCAATTGCAGGAGAACACAATTTTGAGCTAGCCCTAGAAAACAAAAATCCTGGGTCACCAAGCATAGAATTCCAAGACTCTTGTAATGATGAGATTAGAACAGAACCTCTCGAGGGTGTAAATCCTGCCCCTTATTCTGATAAGGTGACCCTCGAAGGTAATCCTGACCTAGATTCTAGTGATTCAACCCATTTGAAAGATTACAAGGCCCTGTATGACGAAGATCACAGTTTAAATGAGGATTATGATTCTGAGCCTTTGTTTGATGAACATCCCTGTCCAACATCCTCAGAAATACAGATTGATTTTTTGGAAGTCATGCCAATCTACGATACAGAAATCGAGGAGTTGGAAGAGTGAGGTCTTGATTGGGTCTTCCCCATAAGCCAAAAGCCTAAGCCCAGACCCCATAAAGACACCTTTTTAAGCTCAGAATCTAAGAATAGGCTAGATCCAAGTCAGGCTAATGAGTCTACATCTTGTGATTTATTCTATGGTGGAACCTCTGATCTCGAATTTGATTAAGAATTTGAGTCTCGCAATCTCTCCGATGATTTCGAATCTTACCATGATTTCAGAGAACCATTGTTTCCTGACTACGACGAGCCAATCTACGACCTCAGCTCACATGATTCATTCTCCGACTCCGACTCTGAGGTCCCTAATCCTGAGATAACTGATTTAAATTCAGGTTCCAGTAAGATGGAATTATTTCTTTTCGATCCTCAGGAATCAAGACCAGAAAGTGCTGGGAGTGATGATAACCCAGAATTCGAATCTTTTCTTGACTAAGATTTTCCTCATCCTATAAACACTCTTCAGGCATTCACTTTTGAATTTGATGGCTACTATGAGGACTCTCTAAATGAACCCACCTGTCATTACTTTCTAGAAGAGCCCTCATACACAATTCTTATTGAATCCTCCTCCACATATACAGAACCCATCCAAACCCATTTTCAACCTCGACCTGCAACCGGACTCAATTTCTATTCTGATTCCCTTCTTCCTGAGCCGATTGCAGAAGATTCACCTCCACATCTTTTTTGGGTTTCAGACATTGATCAGACCATGAATCATGCTCCATCATTCTTTGATCACTTTTGTAGGGTTTCCGCATCATTCACTGATTATTTTGAGGATCCCTACTCGGATCATGCTAATTTGACTCAGCCAAACCGTAGATTCACACTTCCATATCATTTCGAGCTCCATAATATATGGTGGGTGCCACACTTCTTGATCTACATTTATCAAGCCACCAGATTGATTGGGTTTGGGCTGCATCATCAGCCTATCGATTTGAACAAGCACCTGGTTGGACCAACCAGGCTCTTGATCAAGGTGCTTGTTCAACAAAATGAAAAGAAAAAGAAGAGATAGTCATTAGTAAGAAATTAAGGGATTAACTAAGTTCTAGACCATATTAAGAAAAAGAAAATGAAAGGAAAAAAAGTGCTAATGAGACATAAAAGAGATTAGTAGGAACGCTGATCTTAGGCCTCTTGGGCTAGACCCCTAGGCTTAAAAATTCAAGTATCCGCTAAGATGTGGATAGTCCTCAAGAGGTTATGGAAAATGTGAAGCTTAAGTATTAGGTCTAAGGCTTAGGGAGTATTTGGCCTCATTAACTGACCTCTAGTTTGCGAGACTCAGTAACCTAAGCACCCTAATTCACACATAGTCTGGTTTAGTGCGCATAAGTATCAAAATCACGCAAAAGCATTTAATTGAAAAAGTCGCCTAGATTAGGAGCGGCCGATCAACACAAGTTGATTTGGACGAGTTCCCGATGCGGAGAGGAGGGAAATTCCACTCGAAGATGTGCAATAACATACCGTCTCCTCAGTGCTTGTCTCCTAGGATATTTACATATCCTATTGAGGGCATGTAAGCACCCTATGCTGGTTCATATGCCATGGGCGGCATTATTACGAAATGTCGATTGCCAGGGTCTGGATTTAGCTACAGAACACCATGGCAAGATTATCTCGAAATCTTGAAAGGCAAGGTTCTGGGGGTTACCTTGGGCGGTGTTATCACGAAGCATCGATTACCAGGGACCCTTCGAGGATTGATGATGGGGACTAGGAATCTGATATAGACCATGTTGAGAAGCCAATCCGAAGCTAGAAATAAAAAGAAAAGAGAGAGAAAACTCTCCAAACAAAGAAAAATCCTCTGTCTCTCTCTTCCGAAAATGCACTGCAAACTGAACCGAGGCTAAAATATGTTACAAGCATGAGTGCTTTAACTGCGGAGTCTAACGAATCTTAGGATAGTTCTTGTAGGCCTTAAAAACCTTTGCGACGAACTGAGGCTAGAGCTGGTCAGGTCCGGATCTTGGTTGGTACTTGAGTACATCTAGGCCTACTATCGGCATTCTAACTAATCAAAAGAAAAAAAGCACTCATCATAGTTTTGAACATCAAAGAACTCATGGTCTAGAATCAAAGTTAAAAACTTAAAATTTTACTAAGGGACTAGCAAAAGCTAGTCATGGGGGTATGATGGGAACACCATCATGAGCCCTAACTAGCTCATTTTGACCCAAAGAAGAGAACAAAGGCCCTACATAACCAACTAGAGGTCCTAATTTAATGAATAACCATTTTGGTAGAAAAGCAAGAAACAAGGGGTAAAACTGTAATTTTACCATTGCAGTACAGCCACGGATTTTCTCATGGGCTAAACACAGGTCAAATGGTCTTAACAAGATAAAAAGTCGGTTGGTTCAAATAGAAAAGGGTTTGTGCGAATTCTAGGAATTAAATGACTTCTTGTAACCCTAAAATAGACCCACATGATTTAACAGGGTTATGGTCAGGATAAAATTCACTTAAACTCTCTAAAAATCATATAAAAATATTCTCTAGGGTTTAGAACCTTCAATTTGGCCATTGGAACCTATTTTGACCTAAAATGGGATCTCAGACAAATATTTGCCCTAAATTGAGTTTTTACATAAATTTCCTAGTCAAACATGGTCAAACCAAAATCCAACCTCACCATTGGATTCCTTAGGTATAAATTAGGTTTGTACCAAAATTTGGACCTAAGAGAAATTCATCTTGACCCACTTTGCAAATAGGTCCAGCCCAATTACATTTCTACCCCTATCTTTCGAAAACCTCTGCAAAAACCCCCTACCTTCTTTCGTTCTTTGCAATTAGGTCCCTCTACCATTATAGCAGAGGGAATCCTTCTCCGGTGAGATTGCAAGGACGATTTCTCCCTGATCTCTCAGAGAATCCCCTTCAAAATTGAAAGGGAGTTTCTTTGAAAAATCTCCTTCAGTATGAATCCATCACTGAACCCTAATTTGTACCCAATCTCTCATGCGAACGCATGAGAGATTTGGGTCTTTTTGAGCTTCCAACTCTGGTGAACTTGCTGTGCTTGGAAGCTTGGCTTCTAAGCACAAACCCAACCTCCAGGACCTATTTAAGAAACCCCAACTCATTCCGCATCACCTCAGCTTGGAATTAGGCCGGTCCACCCTCAATTCGTCTCTCCTCGTCGGCTACAACATCTCCACAAGCTCCGACGGATCTGTCCTGTCTCTCTCGTCGCCCAACCACAATACCAGTGGTTGGGATGCCTTCCTCTCATTCATCCGCGTCGACCATACCAACCTTGACGTTGCCTCTACCCTCATCTTCGTCGCCGCCTCATCTACGGAGATCTTCGTCTTAGACGTCGGCCGTACCAGCCGCCTCTTCTGTCTCCTTTGTGCTTAGGTTAGGTCAGTTAACTTCTCTTTCCCTCCTACTCCTATTTCCCCTCTTTATTTCTCGAAAATACCCCTCGACGCCACTGATCACCCTCACCTTCTCTACCTCTAGCCAAACCTTTGGCGAGGCATCCTCGTCGCTCCGCACCTCCATTCGCCTCGCCAACCACCCTACAACCTCCGCAACACTCCACTGATCATCTCTCACTACTCCAATCACTCCACCACTCACCCAAAAGGGCCCCCAAACACACCCACTCACACGGCCACAGAGCACCCTAGATCCACCACCACAGTCGTTCCCACGCCACGCCGACCACCGCAGCATACTCACCGTGCCTTGGTGAAGCCTCCTAAACATTCTAACGTGGATGCAAGGCCATTATGTGATTGCAGGTCCAGGGGGTCACCGCCATTGACGAATAGCAAGGAGCTTGCTTGCAAGCTTCTCCAGGTCTACCCGCTCCAGGCTTATGTCCCAGGATACGCGGGGCACACTCGCGCACAACTCCAGGCATCTAATTTGTGTCGAAGGCTGAAGCTGTAGCTACAATCAAACGAAGCATCTTTGCTGCAGACGCACGCGAGGAAGGTGGAAAGTTAGTCCCACCTCGTAAACTTTTCGTGCACTGCAGCTGCATAAATTATTTTTTTGCATTAGGCTCTTCACCTCCTACTCACGGGGTGAGGTCCCTCTCTCCCCTCTCACAGCATCGTCTGCGGCACTACCCACGTGAATCTAGCCATGACCCGTTTACCCAAACCAACTCACTCCTCGCTCACCACCCATGTCGGTGAGCCTGGACCCGGGTCCCTGTTAGGTCCGATTACCCGACCCGAATGTGGTTCTGGGAAAGCGAACCAAAATAGAGAAGAGAGAAGAGAGGAACGTTATGCAGGGGAAGGGGGGTTTTGCTGTGGAAAGCTTGGCTCCACACTTAGCCAAATCCAAGGAAGGAAAAGGAAGAAGGAAGGAGAAGGGTCAGGCGAAGAAGAAGAAAGGAGAAGAAGCTAAGGCAAAGAAGAAGAAGAAAGGAAGAAGAAGTTGAGGTTAGCCTTGGCAGGAAGAAGCCAAAGGCAGGAAGGATGAAGAAGAGGACAGAAGAAGCCAAGGCGGGAAGAAGCCAAAGAAGGAAGGATGAAGAAGAAGACAGAAGGTAAAGAAAAGAAAAGACAAAGAAGAAGGATCCAATGATAGAAAGAAAGGAAGGAGAAAAGAAGAACCGCAGAAGAGAGAAATCAAAGAAAAAAGCACTGTAGCACTTCATTTTTAAGATGTCTAATTACAAAATCAAACGTCCAATTCTTCACAAGTCCTCAATTATATTTTTAGCTACATTTATTCTTATTATCCATATACTCATGCTTTATATTTTTCATTAGATTTTTGAGTAATATTATATGTTCAAATTGCATTCATTGAGCTTAGTGCATGAATTCCATTTGCTCCCTATGTTCGACCTCAAACTTCAAAATTCGAGTAATAAATTATATTTATTTTGAACATTTTTTGACTGTACTACAACGCGACCTTTTTAAAACTCGATCAAGCGCTCTCAACAGTGGCAATGACCTAAAAACACACATACGGCCTCTTAGCCCAATTAAAATGGTTTAGGATCATCGCCTAGGTCTAAGGAAGATGGTGGTGGTGTTTTTGTGGCTTGTGGATGTGTGTGGTGTTTTGTGGAGGTCGGAGGAGGAGCGCGACGGTGGGTGTGTTCGGTGGGTCATGGGAGTGAGTGGAGTAGGAAATAAAGGTGGGTCTTTGATGTAGGTGGATGTGGTGATGGTGTAGAGGGTTTTGGCGAGGCGGATGGAGTGGTGTAGCGGTGGGGATGCCTCGCCGAAGGGATTGCTGGAGACAAGGATGATGAAGGTGGTCGCGTGTGTTTGGTGGTCGAATTGAGAGATAGAGAGAGGGAAAAAGTATGGAAGTAGAGGAATCTAAAGAACCTAGTTTAGGGACGAAAGGGGGAGAGATTCTTACGCCGGTGTGATGGCCGGACGTGGGGGAGATGAACCTCCGAAGGGAGAGATGGCAAGGAAGAGGGGGATCTAGGAGCCCCTAAGTTGATCGTCCAGGAGCGGAAGAAGGAGGGGAGGAACGTAGCACTCGCAATTTGGCCGTTGGGAGGCCGTCGGATGACAGAGGGAGGAGGTCATCAGAGCTAAGGTCGGAGCTAGCCGTGGAAGAGAGGGAAGACGTTGTTCTGGCCTTAAACCTTACTAAGGAGATGCACAAGGCCACGAAGGTCCTTTTATAGGGCTCTAGAGGTCGATTTGAGCTTGGGAAGCAAGCTTCCCAAGCTAGGAAAGCTCACCAGAGTTGGAAACCTAAAGATACCCGAATCTCTGATGCGTTCTCATGAGAGATTGGGATAGTTTTGGGGCTCAAGACTGGATTCAGTGGAAAGAGAACTCTTGAAGGAATCTCCCTTCCAATTTTAGAAGGGATTGAGCGAGAAATCAGAAAGATCTTCCCATTTGAAGGTCGTCGGAGCTTTAGGATTAGGATTCTAGGGCAGAAGGGACTTTTTTGTGCAGAAGATGACAAAGTTGGGGGGCTATTTGTAAGAAATTCAAAGGCTAGGGACATGAGTGTGAGATAAAAGAGTCAGACGAGACCAAATTGCAAACTAGGTCAAGATGATCTCAGATTAGGCCCAAATTTTGGTAAAAACCTAATTTGGACCCAAGGAATCCAATGGTGAAGTTGGATTTTTGTTTTGATCTGGTTTGACTAGGTAATTTATGTAAAAACCTAAATTAGAGAAAAAGTCTGTCTGTGACTCTATTTTGGGTCAAGATGGGTTCCAATGATCAAATCAAGGTTGCCAAACCATAGAGAATATTTTTATATGAATTTTAGAGGGTTTAGGTGAATTTTATCCTAACCAAAACCTCATTAATTAAGCAGGTCTATTTTTAGGGTTTCGGAAATCATTTAATTCTCGAAACATGTGAAAACCCTTTTCTGTCTGTACTAACACACTTGTTAGACTCTTATGATCATTTGACCCTTAATTAACCGCTGGAGAAACCCATGGTTATTCTGCATTCATGATATGATGGTAAAATTATAGTTTTAACCCTGGTTTCTTGTATTTCTCTCAGAAAGGTTATGTAGGATCATTTATTGATGGAAATTGACTAAATAAAGCTAGATATGGATGATGATGATGTTATCATCACTTGTGTACACAGTTGAGGCCGTCGGTGGTTGAGTGGAGGAGAGCTTGACTCTCTGCACAGTAGTGGAGTGGGTGGAGGCCTTCTGAGCTCTCGGGTGAAAGCTCCTTTTATGCTACAGGAGGATGCGTGCGGAGGCTGAAGGCATTTGTTGAAGTGGAAGTGAAGCGACGAAGATCATGGGGAACAGAGATCCACGATTGTCGCTTGTGCATTATCGCTTATGCATCTCCTGCATGCATCCGTTGGAGAAGAAATAAATAAAATAAATAAAAGAAATGAGGGGTTATTTATGTGCAAGCCCTTAACTTCTATGTTAAATCCTCAACACTATATATAATACACCTAATTGGTTAACTAATCAAATGCATGCCATTCTAACTCAATTCTAAATGCATTTAATTATGAATGCAATGCATGAATTATGCAATCAAGTCAAAAATCTAAACTAACCTATTTACATCCTAATGCATGCTAAATAAATGTTAAAAATAACTTAATATCTAGGTATAGAAATACCTAAATAGCCCACAAATATGGGCTCATCATCTACCCTAGGAGCTAAGAACCCGAGCCTATGCCTAATAAGGACACCTTTTTAAGCTCGAAATCTGAAATTAAGTTAGATCCAAGTCAGGTTGTTGATTCTTTGCTCATTCTCGCAAATTATCTGACGATTTCAAATCCTACTCTGATTTCGGAGAACCTTTATTTCCTGATGACTATGAACCAATTTACGACCTCAGCATCCATGATCCATTCTTCGACTCTGACTATAAGGTCCCTGATCTCGAGATCATTGATTCAAAATCAGGTTCTATTGAGATGGAATCATTCCTTTTTTATCTTCAGGAATCAGAAACAGTAAGTGCCGAGAGTGTTTGCAATCCAGAATTCGAATCTTTTATTTACTCAAATTTCCATGATCCTATAAGCACTCTCCAAGCATTTACCTTTATTTTGATGAGGACCCTCTAAATGAACCTACCTTTGAATCATTTCTAGAGGAGCTCTCAACACATACAGTTCTCATTGAAGCCACCTCTTCTGCAATACGTACAAAGCCTTCCAAAACCCCTTCCCAACCTCGACCCACCACCGGAATCAACTTCTACTCTAATTTACCTCTCTCTAATCCAGTTGCATACGATTCGCCTCCATCTTTCAATCGGGTTTCAGACATTGATCAGATCAATAATTACATCCCATCCTCTTCTTATCGCTCCAGTAGGGTTCCTACATCATCTACAACTTCATTTTCTTTTGAGGATCCCTACTCTGATCAGGCTGAATCGACCCAACCAAACCCTAGATTTTCATTTCCACATCCATTTGAACCTCAAAGTATCTAGTGGGCTCCACATTTAGTGATTCACATCCATCAACCCACCAGACTAATTGGGTTTGGGCTACATCATCAACCTATTGATTTGAACAAGCACCTGGTTGGACCAACCAGGATATTGATCAAGGTGCTTATTCTACAACACTCCTCTGATTTGACAACTCCCTCTCCTTGATCACCTTCTGCTTGGCTGAAGGCATTGAATTTAGCACTTAATGAGAGGCAACCCATCATTCCAAAAAATCATGACCCTTCTGATCATCCTTTTGAGCTACACTCCTATTGCACTTCTAAGTTCAATTTTAGAACAGCTGACTCCACCTTTAGTATTTGTATCAAAGCTTGAAATCATCCGCAACAATCATCTCGACCTATTCACCCACTCTTTGAACCTATTCTAACCCATGAACCAAGTTGATTTCATACCCTCCGATTTACAATGAGGACATTGCAAAACTTAGGCATGGAGGAGTGTTAAAGTGCAGACATATGGAAATTCAAATTCTCTGAGGGGTTCTCACAAAAAAAGTACATATTCAAAAAACCAAAAAAAATATAAAAATTGAAAAAAAGAACAAAAAAATGGAGAAAGGGAGGAAAATTTTGAGAATTAATTACATATCATTCTTGAGGAGAAAAAGAGGAGAATTTAAATGTCAAAAGGAGAAAAAATCAAGAACAAAATTGATAGTCATTAGCATTTAATTATGAAAGTTATTTAAGTTCTAGACCTAATCAAAAAGAAAAGAAAAATTAAGTCCTAAAATGACAAAGAGACAAAAAGATTAGAATAAGTGTTGATCTTAGGCCTCTTGGACTTGTTCTAGGGCTTAAACATTCTCGTATTCGTTAAGATCTAGATTAATCCTCAGGTGGTTGAGGAAAGTGCGAGGCTGATGTATTAGGTCTAAGGCTTAGGGATTATTCGGCCCCATTGCCTACCCTTTGGCTAGCGGGACTTGGTAACCTAAGCACCCAAAATCACGCACTTAATCTAGTTTAGTGCGCTTAACAAAGAAAAATCTACCAAAAGTATTCTATTATGAAAAGCTATCTTGAAGATCTAAGCTTAGGAGCGGCTCAACAACACAAGTTGATTAGACGAGTTCCCAACGCGGAGAGGTAGGAAATCCCCTTCAAAGATGTGTAGTAATATATCGTCTCCTTGGTTCTTGTCTCCTAGGATATCTAAATATCCTACTGGGGGCATGTAAGCACCTTATGTTGGTTTAGGTGCCATAGGCAGGATTATCCCAAATTGTTGATTGCAATGGTTTGAATTTAGCTACAGAACGCCATGGGTAGCACTATCTCAATGTGTCGAAAGCCAAGGTTCTGGGAGGTTGTTTGGAGCGCTGAATTGGGTTTTAAAAGTATTGCGTTGTAATATAGCTGAAAAAGCGTTCAAAATAGATATAATTTTATTACTCGAATTTGAAGTCCGAGGTCGAACACAGGGAGCAAATTGGTATTTAGAAATCAAGATCGCAATTTAGAATTTAAAAGAATATGCAATAATATCAATATCAAAGTGTAAAAATACAGGAGTAAATGGTGATGTAGATCACCAAATACTCCTACAATATCTACTAAGGAACTCAATGTATATGAATATGAATTAAACTCAAATTGGACATCTGATTTGTAAATCAGGCGACTTAAATGTCTGATGCTACAGTGCTCCTTCTGATTTCTTCTTTCTCTGCTTTTCTCTTCTTTCTCTGGTGCTTCCTCTTCTCTTTCTTTCTTCTTCTTTGGCCTCTGTCTTCCTTTCTTAGCTTCTCCTTCTTCCTTCAACTTATTCCTTCTCTTCCTTTCTCTGCTGGTTGCCTTCTCTTTCTCTTTAGCTTCTGCCTACAGCAAAACCTATCCCTACCCGCACGCTGCTCTCCTCTCTTTCTCTCTTATGTTCTGCTCTCCTAGAGCCACACGAATAATCTGGTTATCAGGTTGGGTGCGTACCCAGGACCAGGCCCACCGGCATGCGGTGGTGGGCGAGGAGTGTAGGTCGGGTCGGGTCAGCCAAGTCCGCAAAGGCAAGGTCATGGACAAGACAGATGAAGGGTGAGTGGGACCTCACCCCATGGTAACTGAGGTGATGAGATGATATCACTTTTTCAATTTATTCTGGTGCAGGCGCTCTTTCATTTCCTAGGTGGGACTATCCGCCCACCTTTCTTCGCACACACCTGCGGCAGAGACAAAGCTTTCAATTACAGCTGCTGCTATGTCCTTCGACTAGAATTGAGAGCCTGAATTCATGCGCGAGAGTCTTCCGTGCAACCTGGGACAGGGGCTAAGAACTGGCAAGGCCTGGAGGGACCTCAAGCTTGCCTCAAGCTTGGTCACCAATGGCGGATTACGCCTGTACCTGAAATCACAAAGACGGCCTCGTAGCCATGTCAAATCTCTCAGGAAGCGTCGCCGAGGCACGACGAATGTGCTGGGGTGGTTGGCGTGGCGTGGGGACGTCTGTGCAAGCGTGCCTAGGGCACACTGTGTGCGAAGGTCTGGGTGTGTTCGGGGGTGCATTTGGGTGAGTGGCACAGTGTGTGTGAAGTGGGGGGAAGTGTTCAGTGGCGTGAGGGAAAGCTTATGGGCTTGTCGGCAAGGGATGGGTTGGCCTGTGGAGGTGGAGCGGCCTCGCCGAAGGTGGTGGCCAGAGATGAAGGGGATGAGGGTGATGGAGGTCGGCAGTGGTCGATTTTGGGAAATAGAGAGTGGAGAAGAAAGTAGAGGGAGAAGGGAGCTTATCTGGGGTAATAGTGGATGAAGGGGAGATGAAGATGGCATCGGACACATACTGCTAACGCAGGAGACGAAGGTGCTCGAGAGAGACGGTCGGTGAGGATAAATGGGGGCAAGGGCGTTAGCAATGCGGACGAAAGCAAGGAGGAAGAGTCTGCCACTGGTATTATGGTCAGTCGACGAGGGAGAGTAGGGAAGGTCGTCAAAGCTTGACGAGCGAATCGGTCGGAGGAGGAGAGAAGAATTTGAGAGGGTCTCTGGTCAAATTCAAGCTTAAGGAATGCAGTTGGATCTGGGGCTTCTTAAATAGGTCTCTGGAGAAGGATTTGTGCTTGGAAGCCAAGCTTCCAAGCAAGGCATGCTTGCCAGGGAAGGAAACTCAAAAGAGATTCAAATCTCTCATTAATTCGCATGAGAGATTGGGAAGAAATTAGGGCATCAAACTGAGAGTCCATATTGGAGGGATTTTCTCAGAGAATCTCCCTTCCAATTTTGAAGGGGATTCTCTGAGCATTCAGGGAGAAACCACCTTCTAAAGCTCGTCGGAGTAAGATTCCTCTGCTATAATGGTGGAGGGACCTCATTGCGAAGATGATGAAGAAGCTAGGGGGAAGTTTGTAAGGGTTTTTGAAAGATAGGTGTATAAATGTAATCAGGCTGGACCTTTTTGCAAACTAGGTTAAGGCAAATTCATCTTGGGTCCAAATTTTGGTACAAACCTAATTTGGACCTAAGGAATACAATGGTGAAGTTGGATTTTGGGTTTGACCACGTTTTCCTAGGAATTTATGCAAAAACCTAATTTAGGGTAAATATCTGTCTGAGACCTCATTCTAGGTCAAGATGCGTTCCAATGGCCAATTTAAAGGTTCTAAATCCTAGAGAATATTTTTCTATGATTTTTAGAGGGTTTAGGTGAATTTATCTTGACCAGAACCTTGGTTAATCAAGTGGGTTTGTTTTAGGGTTTCAAGAAGTCATTTAATTCGCAGGACACATACAAACCCTTTTTTGTCTGATCCAACCCACTTATTATCTTATTAAGATCCTTTGACCTTTGTTTATCCCTTGAGAAAACCTATTGTTGTACTGCATTGGTAAAATTACAATTTTACCCCTAGTTTCTTATTTTTCTCTCAGAAATGTTATGCAGTGAATTAGGACCTTCAGTTGGTTATGTAGGAGCTTTTATTATCTTCATTGGGTCAAAATGAGCTAGCTAGGGCTCATGATGGTGTTCCCATCAGGGGTTGCCATGGGCAGTGCTATCTCGAAGCATCGATTGCCAAGGACCCTTCGAGGATTGATGATGGGTATAGGGAATCCGATACAAACCATGTTTAGGGCCAATTTGAGGCTGGATCTAGGGAAACCTAGAAAGAAAAGAGAGAGAAAACTCTCCAAATGAAAAAAAAATCTACTTCTATCCCTCCCTCTTCCAAAAAATTACACTGGCAAACTGAACCTAGGCCTATTACGTTTATGCACGGGTGCTTTAACCGCTAGGTTCAATGAACCTTTGGGTAGTTTTTGTAGGCCTTAGAAACCTTCGAGGCAGACTGAGACTGAAGCTGGCCAAGTCTGGATCTTGATTGATACTTGAGTACCTCTAGGCCTACTATTAGCATTCTGACCTAATTTCTAAAAGAGAAACAAAATTAGGACTCTAAACTTCAGAGCATGGTCTAGGACTTTAGTTCTTTCCATATGATTTTGCTAAGGGACTAGCAAAAGTTAGGCATGGGGGTATGATGGGAACACCATCATGAGCCCTAACTAGCCTAATTTGGCTCGATAAAGTTGATAAAAAGCTCCTACATAACCATCAGAGGGTTATAAATGCATAATGTTCTGTTTTGAGAAGATAAGAAACCAGGGTTATTTCTGCAATTTTAACTGCATTTCATAAGTGCAGAATAACCACAAGGAATTCTAAGGGTTAATTAAAGGTCAAATGGTCATTAATGTCTAATAAGAGGGTCTGTGAAGAGAAAAATGGGTTTTCGCGTGTTTCAAGAATTAATGGACATCCGAAATCCTAATTTTAGACCCACTTAAATAACTATGGTTCTGGTCAGGATGAAATTCACCTAAGCCTTCTAATAATCATATAAAAATATTCTATAAGGTTTGTTATCCTTAATTTGACCATTGGAACCCATTTTGACCTAAAATAGTGTCTCAAATAAGAAGTTACCCTAATTTGGGTTTCTATGCAAATTACACATTCAAACTTGGTAAAACAAAAATCTGACTTCACCATCAGATTTCTTGGGTCCAAATTAGATTTGTACCAAAATTTGGGCCCACTTAGAGATCACCTTGACTTAGTTTGCATTTTAGTCCAGTTTGACTCTTTTTCTCTCAAGTAAAACCCTAGCTTTTGAAATCCTTGAGAATAGCCCCCTAAATTTGTCATATTATTCACATTTAGGTCCCTACTGCCATTTCCATGTGAACACATCTGCAGCCGACCTTCAATCAAGGAGTTCTCCCTGATTTCACGCCCAATCTCTTCCAAAATTGGAAGGAGAACTCCTGAGAGAATCCCCTTCAATTTAAGCCACGCATTGGGCTCTGATTTGCGCCCAACTCTTAATGTGAATCAATTTAACCTATGGTTTCATACTTCACGAAGCTTACGAGCTTCCAAGCTTGGTTTCCAAGCTTGGAATGCCCTTCTAAGCCCTATAAAAGATCCCCTGAGGACAGACCGTCCTCCTTAGCTTGGTTTGGAGGTCGAATTCCCCCTCTTCCCTTCTCCCCGACCACCATCTCCACCAACTCCAGTGAGCTCCTCCATCCACCTTCCTCGTTCATCGTCACAGACAATAGTTGACGGATTCCCCTTCGTCTCGTTCTTCCATGTCTCGCAACACCGGCGAATGCCTCCTTCCTCGTCTTCCTCGCTGCTTCTTCACCACCGGAGAATTCATCTTCCCCACGTTTGGTGTAGAGGCGGAAAATCCCTGGAAATGGCAGAAAAATGTTGCATGAAAAAATCCCTGGCAACAGCGCAAAAATGTTGTATCGGAAAAGTCGTCACAAAAGGATTTGAGTTTTGAAAACCCATCGTTGTAGCGTAATTTGCAAGAAAAATCCATCAATAGATAATTGTAACCGAAACTCAAAAGGAATTTTGGGTCGAGCACAAGGAGGCGGACATTTGATCAAAAATCACGTTTGATTTGTTGTCACGAAGTAGCTAGCTGGTCGAATTAAATCTAAACTAGCTATCTACTTAAAGAATAATTAATAGAAAAGAGAGAGAGAATAATACAAATAAAGACAAAATAGAGATAGAATAGACATGAATTTCATAACCACAGAATAATGTTCATTACAACTAATCACTACACTAGAAAGTTGAAAATATTACAACTAAAAAGCGGTAAATCTATTCTAGAAAGTAGTAAAGAGAAGGGAGGTGAGAAATTATCCTCCTCGACGGCTGCTTGGAGGATGAGTCGCGTTAACGGAGAACCCAGAAGAATGTGGTAAGATGCAAGACGAAGGAGAATGACAATGGACAATGGAGAACGGGACAGGGCGACGTCGCAGTAGGATCTGCTTCTCGAACGGTAGTGAGAAGACAACCGCGGGATGCTCTACAAAGGAAGTGAGAAGATGGAAAATTATTTTTGTAACTCTAATGGAGCATCCCGAGTTTGGGACTAGCTTGTAGAGCCTTTGAGGGGGTGAGAGAAGAGAAGAAGGGATGAAGAATTCTAGTGGTAGGGGTCTCCTTTAATAGTTGTAGGGATTAAGGGCAATTTGGTCATTTTATGTTTTAAAACATTAATTCAGGGTCTTTAGTGATAGATTTAAGCATCACTAAAGACCCCAAACATGGGCTTAGGTCCACGCACGCGCCACCTTCTACTCTCCTCGCTCGCTCAACTCATAAGCCACAATCTTGCGCATAAAAGCCCTCAGCGCCGCTTCTTCTTCATGCACATAGCTCTCGCCTCTCCTCAACCGTTCGATCGTTGATGGAGGGTTGAGATCGCGTGCTGATCGCACTTGAGAACACGCGTTGGGAGCATACGATTGCACATCCTCCTCGTGCATCTGATCATGCATCCACGCTATGCCCCACATGGCTCGCATCTACGCCATTTGTTCATGATCGAATGGCTCAATTACACCCTTGCACGCAAGGAGAGAGCGCCCCGCAGAGACTCAAACGCATGATCGGTGGCCGTGTAGCACCTTATCCGCTGTGCTGAGGAGTCATTTTAGGTGAGCTTCAGAATTCCTCCACGATCTCTCTCTCGGCCGTTGGATTTCAATCCAACGATCGAGATCGTCTCTTGGCCTTATTCTTTAGAAATGAAGGGGCATGACTAGAGAGGATCTCAGCCGTTGGATTGAGATCCAACGGTTGAGATTGAACATTCATTTAAGGAGAGAAAGGGCAGTGATGATCCTTTGGCTGGTTTGGGCGGTTAGGATGGTGCCACGTGGCACCATCTTGGCCGTCCATCTTCATATGCTTGTAGGTGGTGCCACGGATGTCGGATTGGATCGATTTTCACGCTGTTGGGCTGCAATCGTCAATCTGAACCCATTCGTGTGATCTGATTTGTCATCTGAGATATGAATTTGTACTGCCTTGGGCCTTGACCTATGATCTTTCTCAAACTACATTTAATGCTACGAAAGTTCGATCGGGGCGATCTTGGAGTCGTTGAACTCCTCTCGTCACCCTGATCAGATCTGTATGGTTAGATCTTCAATCCAAGATCCCGATTAAATGTCACCCTGTCACCTGACCATAAAAAGGAGAAATTAACCTAAAATTTATACAACCTAATCTAAATGCATGATGATGCATGTTATGCAATATTTATAATGTATAATGTAACTTTATGTCTACGAACAAGCAAAACTAGACGGTTATGTGATATAAACGTGTTTACATCATCCGACATACCACCAGCATGGGAATCCTCCCCTTTTGTCCATTAGATTTAGGTTAATCAGGTTCCTCTCGCTCCGTAGGTTAGCTTAGAACTTCTAAACCCTTGTTTCATCCATCAAATCCATCGTATGCCTATTGTCTTCCCACTACATGGCCAAGCTCTGGCAAGGCTTCCACGACACCACACCGCACCAAACTACTCTGCTCCACTCCCAAAAGCATCGCCACACCACCGCGACCAAAAGCCCTCTCCTAATTTCACCTTCCACCCACTCAACTGCCTCCCCAACCAACCCACCTTCGTACCACCAACTCCGACCTCCGTAGACCACCACATGCTGTCATCCTCCACAAAACACCCACCATCACCTTCGCTGTACTCCGGTGAAGCTAAGGAGCTTTTTAACTGGGGCTTTCAAGCTTATTTTCATGCTTTGTAGGTCTTCCTACCGCCACTCGTAGCCGCCTCCATCTCCGACCACGTTTAAGCTCCTACGGCACCAAGAGCACCTGACAAAACTCCCAGGCCCTACGAAAACATTCCAAGACCCTTTCCAGGTCCCCAATTGATGACCTCAGTAGCAGTTGCTGCTCCAATTGAAGACACACCTTCAGCTGCTATGCACGAGGAGAAGAGTGGCACATTTATGCCACATCGTAAATGGCTAGGTAGCTACTGTGGAATAAATTGATTTTGTGTCTTAGGCTATTCGCCCAAGAACATGGGGGTCAGGTCCCCTTACCTGCACACCCAGTATCTGCCCAAGCCTCACTCCTCACCTGTGACACCACGCAAGCAGGCTTGGACTCGATACTGCTTAACTTGGATCCCCAAATACCCGATTATGACTTGGTTATCTAAGGAGAAGAAAGAGAGAGGGGAATTTATGAGAGAGCAGGGGAAGGTTTTGCTCCCTTGTGTTGAAAAGCCTAACACTTAGGCTCTGTGAAGGAGAAGAGAAGAAGAAGAAGGAAAGCAGAAGAAGAGAAGAAAAAGAAAAAGGCTCTAAAGAAGCACTGTAGCAAGGCGACGTTTAAGTCGTTTGATGGAAAGACCCAACGTCTGATTTGGCATTTCAAACTTTAGCCACTTAACCTTGCATTTCCAATTGAGGATACTGTAGCATTATTTGAATAATTGATATATAAATGCTTAGACTAATAATTAGTGATTTAAATCACCATTATTTTGTCCTAGGTTTCTTTTTGTCATGTTAAACTATTGAAATACTCATGCTTATAATTGAATATCACTTTGAGTAGATATTATTCATTGAATATCTCTTTTATGCTTCAATTATGGTGCTCATTTATATGCAATTAAAGATTAGCGAGTGAATTCCATATTTGCTCCCTGTGTTCGACCTTGGACCTCAATTTAGATTTCAAGCAATAAATTCTATCTGTTTGAGAGCAATTTGTTGACTGTACTACAACGCATTTCCTAAACTCGACAAAAAGCTCCATAATCGTATGTCATTATGCACAAAATCTAAATCTAGTTCCATTTGGGTTAAGGTCCATAACAACCTCTACCTTCGAACCTAGGCTCTGGGAAGTCACATTGATCAATTTCTGAGTGGTGATATGGGTACTTCTAATTAATGGCTTGTTGCAACAGATTTAACATATTTCCATGTTTCTCAATGTCACCTTGGTGTATCTCCCAGAGTGGTGGATTTGTAAAACATTGTAAGCCCTTTGTGCTATGTAATTCCCACAATTCACTGAATTCTGGTATGAGGGCATCCCAGGTTGAACCATTTATCATTCGTGTCAACATCAAATGAGCACGGTTCACAATGAGTTGTTGTCTCTAACATATTAACCTGAATGCTTCTAAAGGGATCTAAGGTTTTGTAATACTCATCATGGTGTCTAAGAGCAACCTTGATCATTTTCTCTTTCATGCTCATACAGGATTCAGATGTCTTGAACACTCTTTCTATGTTGTCAGGTTGCATTTCCAAATCAAGTAGTGGATTAGAATGTAAAATCAAATTCAGGTCCAAATTGAATTGATTAGATCATATATTCCCCCAAAAGATTAACTCTAATGGAGGCCTCTAGGTCAAACCTAGGGACCTCTCTTGTGTATGTGCACTACAGAATAGATGAGGGACTGGATGTGTATTGGACCCAATCAAGGCACCCAAAAAATTTTGGATGACTAGGGCTTTTGAGGTAAATGGACCTCTTTGATTAGAAATCCACACCTGAGAATTGCTTGGGTAGCCAGGAAGGGAGAGTCCTGCAAAGACCCCTACACGGTAGAGCATCCCCACAGGTTATAAGGTTTCCCCCACCCGACCTTCCTTGTCACTAAGATTCCAAGTAGACCGGAATGCGTGAATTGACACCCAAGTCTACCAATTTTAGCCTTAATTTGTGCCTTGAATTTCACTTGAGTTAGAAGTTATTTCAATTTGCGACCTAATTTGTAGGTTGGTTGATTCACAAAGTGGACCAACTTCTCCTGACCTACCATAAGGTTGAGGATGAAATTTGGATCAAGACCCAAATCACCCTGAATTGGTTCTTAGGTTATTAGGTCTCAAATTTTAGGGTTCAAGAGAATTTGGAGCCTTCATTTTAGGATTTTCTTGATTAGATCAGTTCAGACAAGGGCTTGGGCGGCACACAAATGCGAGCAGATTAATTTCCTTAATTGTAGGAGAATGTGTACCAACACTTCAAAACCCTAATGTGGAATCCCTAATTGTCTCTATTTCAAGTCTAATTTCATTTCAAATATAACACTTTGGACTTAAACAAGAAAGTGGGTAGTCCAAGATATTGAGAAGTTTAGCACAAATTCCTAATAGGCACAAGAGATTAGGATGTGGAGTCTCTAATCAAATCATCTCAACTTCAATCAGATATCAATTACCTTTTGCAAATCAAGAAACTTTTTCCTTTCAATTATAATTACTAAAAAAATAAGGCAAATGAATCCTAATTAATTTTGTTTCCTTTTTTTCTCCCCAAGATTAGGAGATGATTAGGGAAGAAGAGAGATTTTACCTACCCCTAGAGTGGTTAATTGTACGGAAGATCTTCTTGTAATGAATCTCGCAAAACACAGCAAAGTACATAGGGCAATTTAGAAATTAGCTCAATCAATCAAGAATGACTAGTGGTCAATTGCATGTTGCTCCCCAACAACGACGCCAAAATGTTAATCCACTTTCATCAAGTTTAAAATACGCATTGTAGTACAGTCAACAAAAGCGAATTAGGATTTAAATTTGTAAGCTTGAGAAACAAAAATGAGTCTAAGGTCATTCACAGGAGCAAATGTGGAATTCACACATTAATCACAATTATAACATATGAGCGCAATGATAAAGATATGAAATGAAAATTAATAATCAGAATATATTCAATGATAGGCCAAATTATATCTCAAAGAGCAATAAGATAAAAAGAAGAATTTAAAACCTAAAAATGGTGATTTAAATCACCACTTAATTCCTACATTTAAGCATATATCAATAAGCCAATTCAATTTTGCTGCAGTGGTCTTGAACCACTTATTCAAATATCCACATCAAATATCTCTACAGTACTAGAGTCAATGCTCAGCACAAGCACAAGGGCAAGCACAAGGCCTCAACGTACAGTACAGAACACAAGGGTCCCAAGCACAAAGCCTCAGTACCCTAAACAAGGCACATGGACTCAAAATAGAGTGTAAAGCCTCAACACAAGTCACAAAGTACAAAGCCTCAAAATGCCTAACTATTGCGCATATTAGCAAGCATCTCAAGGCAACAGTGCATGCACCCCAATGCAAAATAATGCATAGGCTCTCACCCGAGTACGCGCTCACATGTGCATGTGAGCGAGCATGTATGTGTGCGTGTGTATGGGGTAGGGGACTCGACCCCCAGTGTTTGTGGGCAATAAACCCTCAACACAAAAACAATATATATGTGTTTGCAGTTTATCTGCCCTTGATGTGGGACTATATCTGAACCCCCTCCTTCACGTGCTGCTGCAGAAGATTAGAGATTGAATTAGAGCTGTGATTAGCCCATATTTGTGGGCTATTTAAGTATTTAAGTGCCTAGACATTAGGTTAATTCTAACATTTATTTAGCATAAATTAGGATGTAAATAGATTAATTCATATGTCTAATTTAATTACATAATTCATGCATCTTATTAATATTTAAATGCATTTAGAATTAACTTAAAATTGCATTAGTTAACTAATTAGGTACATTGCATGCATTAATTTAGGTTAACATAAAAGTTGAGGGTTTGCATATAAATAACCATAATTTTTATCGTTATTTTTATTCTTCTTCTACATGCAACGGCTGCATTTCTTCCTCCAGCTGCCGCAGTGAAGAATCCAATTAAGGAGGAGTAGATGTGTTGGATCTGGCCGGGCAGCTGATTTCAAAAGAGAGGAGGAGGCAGCCGAGTTCAGGAGGCCTCCACCCCCAACCCACACTGTGCAAAGAGTCCATCTCTTCCATTCCATACCGCTGGCCTCAACCGCGACGACGACCCTCCACCACCGTGGGAGTGTGGTGTGACAGGCCACACCGCCATCCGGAGATCGTCCACATTACCGTGAGCACCTCGCCGTGCACTAATAATGGCGGAAGTCCCGACAGAACCGTGGCTAGTCTTTGTTTGTTTTAGTGCTTATTACAGAAATATCGTTGTGATATAGATAAAATAGCTACGAATTTTTTTACTCGGAAATAGTTTCCCGAGGTCGAACTCAGGGAGCTACTGGAATTCTAGAAGTATAATGTTTCTTTATTACAAAAATAAGACAAAGAGAGAGAGAGGGAGAAGTAGATTTCTATCTCTTGGCTTTTTCTTCTTCTCTTCTTTCTCTCTTTGCTTGTCTTCTTCTTCTCTTCTTTCTATTTTCTTCTTTACGGGTCTTCTTCTTTCTTCTTCTCTTTATTTTCTTTCTATATTCTTTGGAGCTTCATCCGTCGTTTGATATCTCAGTCAGACGGCTTAAACGGCGGTCTGCTACAGTGCTTCCCCTTTCTTCCTTCGCCGCTTCTCCTTCTTCTCTTCTTCTTCTTCTTCCTTGGCCTTCTGCCTTACTCAACTGCAAGGCTTCTTCTTCTTCTGCTCTTCTTCTTCTTCTTGCGACCAAGTGTGAATCTTTTTCCTCGCACCCTGTCCCTGCACAAAGCAAAACCTAACCCTTCCCTCTACCTGCACGTCTCTCTCTCTCTGCAAACCGCTCATAGGAAGCTCTCCCAGAGCCGGGTTATCGGGTCGGGTAGCATACCCAGGACCAGGCATATCGGCGTGTATGGTACGCGAGGAGTGCACAGGTGGTGTTGGGTCAGGTCCGTCGGATTTGCGTGGTGAACTCGCGGACCAGGCGGGTGAGTGGGGTGCGGGACCTCACCCCAGGTGTCTCGAGGCAATTAAGAGAAAACACAAAATCAATTTAAATCAGCGCGGCGTTTCGAAAACTTACGATGTGGGACTATTCTGCTCGCCCTTCTCGCGCGTGCCCGCAGGAGAGCCACGACCTGTCCTCAGCAGCTGCGTCCTCGCCTCTCTTCGCAGACCTGCTCGTTTCCTTCGCCCAAGTCCCTGCAGCTCGCCTCAGCTGGGATCCTGCTGCTGCAGGGCCTGGAGCTCGCGTAGAAGCTCCTTCAGTCGTCGTCAATGGCGGCTGGGGCTCCGACCCTATCAGACAGAAACATGGCCTCTCGGCCTAATCAGACTACAGGGTGACCTTCGCCGTGGCACGGCAAAGGTGATGCAGGGTGTAGCAGGTCGCAGGACGGCCTAGGCGTGCGTGCCTAGGTCGACCTGTGACCGGAAAAGTGGGTGTGTTCGACGGGGCTTTGTGTGGGTGTGGAGTGGCAGTGAAGGGGCGGAAGTGGTTCAGCGTGATGAGGCGGAGATTTTGGGTCGGTCGGCGAGTCGTGTGGAGTGGCGGAATGATGGGGGCGACTCGCCGGAGGTTGGCCGGAGGCGTGGAAGACGAGGGTGGTCAGGCGTTGTCGAGGGGCGGTTGAATAAATTGAGTTGGGGAAAAGAAAGAGGGGAGGAAGGGAGATAACTGTTACCTACTTATAGGAACGAGGGGGGCCGGAGCAGGGCGGCAGTCGTACCGACTGTCGCCGGAGAAGAAATACCCAGAGGGGGAGAGTGGCGGCGAGGAAGAGAGCAGGAGGGCGCGCGCTGGGTACGACGCGACGTGGGTAGAGCAGGAGAAGGTGGCTCTGCTGCTGGTATTGCAGCAGAGCGACAAGACGGAGGAGGAGGAGCCGCTGGAGCTGGTGGGTTTCTGCCGGAGTGGGAAGAGAGGAATGGTAGGGGTTTTCTCCATTAGGACCAAGCTACCAGAGTCGGCTGGCGACGCTGGTCCTTATAAAGGCGATGGCGGAGGGGTGGGCGCAAGGAGGCGACGTGCCTCCCTCGTCGGAGAATGGCCGGGATTTTGACCCATACCTTCCGCGCGTTTGCACGGAAGGTGTGGGCGAGGACAGACGGCATGGCGGTGTCCCTGCGACAGCAGACGTCGCAGGGAACACCGGGTTCATCCTGTAGGACGCCTCCCTCACCCTGCGCGGTGCCATGCTCTGCGCAAAGTTGCCGGAGCATGGTGCTACACAGGACTTGCAGGAGGGACCTGTATGCAAAGAACGACGAAGAACCTAGGGGTCAAAATGCAAGGGTTTCGAAAGTTGAGGGTCAAAAAGTAATAGATGAGGACCAAATTGCAAAGTCGGTCAAGAAGGTCTCTTCTTATGCTCAAGTTTTTATGCATGACTAAATGGGACCTAAGGATTCTAATGGTGAATTTTATTTCTAGGTCAGACCTTGCTTGACCAGCCAATTTACGTAAAAACCTAAATTAAATCATTAATTGGGCATGGTTCTCAATGTAGGTCAAAATGGGTTCCCAAGGCCAAATTGAAGGTTCCAAACCCTAGAGATTATTCTTCTATGAATTTTAGAGGGTTTAATCGATTTTTACCCTGTCTCGAACCTCATGAATTGAAGTGGATTTGTTTTAGGGTTACAGAATGTCATTTAATTCCTTAGAGTTGCTGTAGCCCTTGTTGGATCTGATCATCCCACTTTCCTTCTTATTAGGTTAGTTTGACCTATGTTTGGACCCTGAGTTACCCTGTTTAAAGATTGTGTTGGTGAAATTGCATTTTTACCCCTTATGACTTATTTTCTTCTTAAACTTAGAATTCTCTGAGTCAAGCCTTTCTATGAGTTATGTAGGAGCTTTTTCTCGAATCTCTAGGTTAGATTGTGCTAGTTAAGGTTCATGATGAGGTTCTCATCATGCACCTCCCTCGCCGTCGTCACCAACAACCACCGTCGCAGTTACTGCAATCACTCCTCAGCCAGTTAAGACATCTGGGAAGTTTCCCGGACGTCCGAATCTTTGACCTCCCCCCACACCAGCAGCAACCACCCTCGCCCACTTCACCTCCAGCACCTGAACCGCCAGCCCTCGCCCGCTCACCTGAACAGCCAGCCCTCACCCGCTCACTCCACGCCCGCCCGCACGCCCTCCAGCTGCGCGCAAGGCGGGCACAGCCAGCAGCCTTCCCACGCCTGCAGCCTTCCCGCACCTGTAGCCTCCCCACAACTACCTGTAGTGCCGCACCAGTGCGTGCGCGCACTCGCCTACAGCAGAGCTGCCCTCCTCCAGCGCACTACAGAATGCCCGCCACCTCCGTGTGCACCATGCAGTAGCAGTAGCCATGTACGCCAGTAGTGCCACATCCGCATGCGCGTAGTCCCGTGCGCACACCTCCTCGCCAGGATACCAGCTGCGCCTGCCCACGTCGCACGGCCTGCGGCACTTCAGCCCCCTACTAGAACCCACCACCAACCGTTCCTCCGTCTGGCCGGCTCCGGCCACCACGCGACTCGCTGCCACCACCGCTACGAAGCCCTCGGTCCAAAGAACTTTCTCCGAGCTTCCCGCCTCCGGCCGTCCACTCCTCTTCGCACACGGCCAAGGGGAATAAATCCCCTATTTTGCTACAGTATCCATGCCATTAATAATTACATTTTCTGCCATTGTCATCTTTTAAGGATATTTTATTGAATCTGCATTGCAACAAATATCCTCTAGTTATTAAGAATTGATATTTCAGCATGATTTCTTGATTCAACCTTAATCTGAAGGCAATTTTGGCTTGATTCTTGTCTAAACTAACTACGAACAAACATTTTTAACCGGTATGAATTTAAATACGTCATTGCCTCCCTGTGGATACGACCCACTCTTCTGTGAGTGGTTATTTCTTTTTAAATATTAATTAGTCAAATTTTCCACCACATAAAACTACAAACAACTTTAAAGCGAATAATCGACTCATCAAATGGCGCTGTTCCTGGGGAGGCAACAGACGCAATAATTTCACCTGATTTTATTTTGATATTTGTCAATTGCAAAGTGATTTGACCATTTATTATTTTCTTTTCTGTGCGAGAAATTTGCGCAAGAATCAACCATTGTGAGAGGCAACCCTTGACGTCGCCAGAGGAGAATTGGACGAGCTATTTTGAAAAGGAGGAGAAGGACGAGGATGCGACGGTCATCATTATATATTTAGTCGCTAATCTGATTAGAATAGAATTAAGACTTTAGATTTAATTTTTTATTGCATTTGGTTTGAAACCCTTGTTCTGGGGTATATTTTGAGGGGTTTGCTCCCCGATTTTGTTTTAGGCCCGTGTTGGGTAATTTTTGGGAGCCTGTTCCCTTTTCTTTAGATTTAGGTTTTTAGTTTATTGATTACTTTTATTTGCTTGTGCATAAGTAGTTTAAAAAAAAAATGAAATGAGCTACTTGCTAGAAGCTGCCTGCCCTTAGGACGAACCATTTAGGTCTGTATGAGCAGCCTCTAGATTTATTTCTCTGCATTGCGTGCATTCTCTCATCGTTGATTGCTGGAAGCAAGGTACGCATTTTCTTACTTTGCATCCTATTCTTGATCACGCATTGCACTTGGACTTAATGCGAAGACCACCTAATCTGTATTGAATAAATTAAACAAGTGGTCACATATTTTCTAGAAAAAGGACTAATTAAAGGAGGGACATTTTAAAAACCAAGGATTTGATTTTCAAACTTGGCGTGCGATTCAAAATTCAAAATCTTTTGCGATGTATGCACACTTATTTCGCTTGCACCACGGCACGCTTTTAGACACTCCTTAGGTTTGGAAATACTAGGACAAGAGTCCTCCTACCGTTGGATTCTGAAGTGTTCGGAACTAGAGATCAAAGGTTTTGTAAATCCAAAGAGGGGGATACCCTGTCACGGATTTTTGGGGGTAGTTGAGAAGCACCGCGAAAGCACAGCTTCAAAGGAAGGCTTAAGCCTACTTACATCCCTCGATCTTCCGTCTTTGGAGTTACTCTACCATTTGAGATTTAGGGAAGAGCACCTAAGCTCCAACTAGGTCTTCTTAAGTGAGCCGTAGGTGGACAATAGGCACGTAAATTGATTGAATAAATTGTATTGTCACCTGCAATCTGACTTAAAATCAAAAGCCTAAATTGGGAAAGACCTAAAAGGTCCTTTTTGAATTGTGTTTTGCTTGGGGAATTCTGATTGAGGTGTGAGTCAGAATGGACCACATTGATTTTCATCCTTTCACATCTTGCCCACACCTTCACCCCCACTTTGTATTCTTCGATCCCAGACGCCGAGATGATCCATCCCTTGATGGACATAATGACAATCATTGGGATCTGTTTTACTCCTATTATAGGAGTATTGGCCTGGTTAAGCCACAAATCAGTGAGCAGAACCTAGGAGCGGGATTTGCTTTACCCAATATCCCACACACCATAGAAATACCCAACCCACCCTCGCTAAAAAATTATAATGGTTGGACAGACACTCCTAGGTACTATAAGCTTGAGCCTGACTTCTCTCATGATAGAAATGACCTCTCCTCTTTGAAGATGGAAATACAGAAAATGCAAAACGAAATGATTGAATTGTTAGGAGAATCTTCGAGAGCAGGCCAACAAGAAAGAGATGAAATTAGCCACCCAATCTACCCTATTGAAGATGACGTACACCCCTCTACAATAGATGCATCTCCGGTGGGAGAGCTACACTTTAAGTTGGAGGGAAATTCTAGGGAGAATAGCTACTTTTCGAGGATCGATTTTGAAACCTCCACATTAGATGACACTTCCTTGAGAGATCCACACCTTAGGTGGGAGGAAGATACACATGAAAGTAGCTATGCATTGGATGAAGAAAGGTGGCAACCCGAGGAAGATGATGATAAGGTTGAGTATCCACCTGAATTATATTGGAGTCAAAAGAAGGGAATGATGGTACCATTGGAAGACCTCGACCCAGATGATAGTATTTTCGTGACATTTGATGAAGTGGGTCAAAGTCAAGTTGTTAATCCTACCCTCCCTTCTGATCACGAGATGGAACTCAAGTCCACCCTTAGGAAACCTAACCCTAAAGAAATTGACCTATCTGAGGAATCTAATGTTACTAATGTAAACCATTTACCTCAGATAAAGCACCCTAGGAGATCTGCTGAGATATTAGATGATTCTAGGCCTTGGGTACATGATGAATTGTGTGATGAGGAGAAAGATGAATTATATGAGGAACCTACATTCAAGATTTGGAGTGACACTAAGGGTGATTATGTCTTATTTGAAGAGTTAGCCCCTGAGGATGTCACAAATTTGACCAAATTAGGTTTCCTTAGCACAACCATTGATAATATTTCTCCTCATGATGAAATGATAGAAAATTTCAAAGCAACTTCTAAGATTTATGTGGATTCACATATAGACTCTGAGGAAGATTTGAGTAAAGAACAAAAACCTAGGGATGACATTGATAGGATAATCCCTAGATCTGTTGCTTCCAACCTGCCTTCATTCATTTCGAAGTCACCCTCTAATTCGCTTATATCTGAAAGCGAAATTGTGACTCCTGATCAAGAGCAGGAAGCTATATGTGATGGTGCAAGGAATGCTAGGGATGAAATTGAGGATTTAGAAAGAGTGTTAGGGATGGACACCAAGCTGATTAGACCCAACTTAGACCTTATGGCCATCCCACAACCTCGTAACTTGGACACCCTAGACAATCCTTGCCTTAGAGAATTGGTCACTTTTGTTCTAAACAAGGGGCTTAATAGACCAATATTTCCCGTAACGGAGTATCGGGTATGGATTAATGATTTCTTTAGTCAATCCATTACCCTGGGGGTTTATCTTTGCACCATTCCTTCCCCATTCTTTTTGGAGGATCCATCTCATCCTCCCCCTACCCCTTTAGAGGTTGTTATACCTATTTATCCTTTAGAACCTCCTCTGGTGACCTAGGAAGATTTCATTCCCATCTTAGTTGGGCAAGCATTTGCTATTGGGATTCATCATCAGCTCGCCAACATCCTAGGTTACCTATTTTCTAGGCCAACATTGCTTTGCTCATTTTTAGGGCCTATTTCTGCAATTCTTGAACCTGATTTGCAGGTTCTTTGGCTATTCAGCCCAGCTCTGACCCAGGTAATATCCTTCTATGCAATGACATTGTTGATTTTAGGCATGGGGGTATTAACTTGAGGATATACATAGCATAGTGCATTCATTGCATACATTTGCATAAAAAAAAAAGAGTTTTGAGCTTAACTGGCTAGATCTTGCAGTCTTAAGCAAATCAGAACTCTAGGGTAGACTAAGTTAATTCTAGGGTCAAACTTTAGAAGCTAAATGAGCTACTAGATTTAGACCTTTAGGGTCCTTTGTGGACTTAAAAACTTAAGCAGGAGTTAAGTTGCGGACCATTCCTCAAGAGGTTGAGGAAGGGAAGCTAGGGTTTGAGTTAAAAGGTGGGGTAGTACCTGGAGTCTTGTTCTACCTTTTGGTTTACGGGTCCTTGTAACCCAAGCATCCAAATTTCACACACTTGGTCTGGTAATTAACTTAATTTCTTTCTTTCTGAAAAGAGATTTGGTTCTCTTAGTTTTGACTTAGGAGAGGCTTGAAAACACATTTTGATTGGAAGAGTTCCCGCCACAGGAGAGGTGGAGTATATACCCACCTTGAGGATGCGATGATAACATATTACCTTCTCGTCTCTTGTCTCTTAGGATATCCATCCTACTGGGGGCATGTAAGTTCATTGTGCGGTTTAGGTACCATGGGCGGCCCTATCTCGAAGTGCTGATTGCCATAGGCCGGAATTCGCTTAAGAAATCCATGGGCGATATTATCTCGAAGTGTCGATTGCCAGGAGTTCTTGGGGCCATTATGGGCGATGCTATCTCGAAGCATTGAAAGCCAGGCACCCTTCGAGGTATGGTAATGGGGACAATGAATCCGACACAGACCATGTTGATAGCTGATTTGAGGTTAGACTTAGAAGAATCAAACAAAAAAAAAATATATATATATATACATATATTAAAAAAAAAAGTTTTTCCTTTAAATCAAATAACTCAGACCAATGCACAGGCACGGATGCTTTAATCTCAGGGATCAATAAACTTTAAGGTAGAGTCAGAAATCAGGGAAACTTGTGCCTGCAACTCGTCTTTAGCCGACCTAGTCTGTAACTTAGCAACTACTTGGGAACCTTGAGTCTAGAGTCTGAACTTAATATGTTTCTGAAGGAAGACCAATTGGGTTGACAAGTCTACTTGGAGTGCTAGGTTTCGCTTAATTTTGCTAGAGACTAGCAAAAACTAGGCATGGGGGTATTTGATTAGCCCATATTTGTGGGCTATTTAAGTATTTAAGTGCCTAGACATTAGGTTAATTCTAACATTTATTTAGCATAAATTAGGATGTAAATAGATTAATTCATATGTCTAATTTAATTACATAATTCATGCATCTTATTAATATTTAAATGCATTTAGAATTAACTTAGAATTGCATTAGTTAACTAATTAGGTACATTGCATGCATTAATTTAGGTTAACATAAAAGTTGAGGGTTTGTATATAAATAACCATAATATTTTATCATTATTTTTATTCTTCTTCTACGTGCAACGAATGCATTTCTTCCTCCAGCTGCCGCAGTGAAGAATCCAATCAAGGATGAGCGGATGTGTTGGATCTGGTCGGGCAGCTGATTTCAAAAGAGAGGAGGAGGCAGCCGAGTTCAGGAGGCCTCCACCCCCAACCCACACTGTGCAGAGAGTCCATCTCTTCCATTCCATACCGCCGGCCTCAACCGCGACGACGACCCTCCACCACCATGGGCGTGTGGTGTGACAGGCCACACCGCCATCCGGAGATCGTCCGCATTACCGTGAGCACCTCGCCGTGCACCTCCCTCGCCGTCGTCACCAACAACCACCGTCGCAGTTACTGCAATCACTCCTCAGCCAGTTAGGACATCCGGGAAGTTTCTCAAACATCTGAAGCTTCGACCTCCCCCCACTCTAGCAGCAACCACCCTCGCCCACTTCACCTCCAGCACCTGAATCGCCAGCCCTCGCCCGCTCACCTGAACCGCCAGCCCTCACCCGCTCACTCCACGCCTGCCCGCACGCCCTCCAGCTGCACGCAAGGCGGGCACGGCCAGCAGCCTTCTCGCGCCTGCAGCCTTCCAGCGTGCAAGGCGGGCTCGGCTAGCAGCCTTCCTGTTGTCAACGTTTTGTGCGGGTTTAAAGTATATCACGTTGTAGCACAACAGACAAAACGTCTAAACATATATAAAGAATTTTATTACTCGAAAATCGGAGTATCCGAGGTCGATCACAGGGAGCAAATGGAATTTACTACTAGTCAAAATGTAATTGAACACTCTAATTTACTCAAAATATCAATTCAACTATGAATGTATGTGATTAAAAGTAGTTAGGACAAAAAGAAATGAAATTGGACGTCTGATCTTGTGATCAGACGTCTTAAAAGTATGTTCCCTTTTCTTCTTGATTATTCTGCTTCCTCAGCAGTCTCTCTGTTTCTTCTTGTTCTGCTGCTGTGTTTGCTTTCCTGTCTTGCTCCTTCTTCTTCTCTGCCTTGCTCCTTCGTCTTCTCCTGCGAAGGCTTCTTTCTTTCTTCTTTGGTCTCTCTGTTCTTCCTGCCTTTCCTTCTTCCTTCTTCTTTTCCTTCTCGCACCTGAGTCCTTCTTTCTCAACGTTTAGCCTGTGCCTACACAGAACAAAACCTATCCCTTCTCCCTCTACCCATGCGTCTCTCTCTCTCTCAAGCAATTCACTCATGGACGCTCTCCCAGAGCCACAGCCATAATCGGGTCGGATCGTACCCGGGACCAGGCTCACCTGCAGGTGATGATGCGCGAGGAGTGCGTAGGTCTAGGTCGAGTCGGATCCGCCAGATCCGCGTTGTCAAGCCGCAGATGAGGAGGGTGAGGGCAGTGAGGGACCTCACCCCTGTGCTTACGGAGGCACTAAGATGATAACACAAAAAAAACTTATATGGTACCTGAGTGTTGCAATCCCACGATGTGGGACTATCTGGTCTCGCCTTCACGCGCGCCCGCAGAGTTTTGTCACTCGATTGCCCAAGCTGTTGACTCTGCTGGTGCTCCTTGCTGGACTCACTCACCTCGCGACACTCGCGCGAGTGTGCAGCACCTGTAGCCTGGGAGACCGAGTGCCTGGAGCTTCGTTGGAGCTTCATCAGAGGTCGTCCATGGTGGCAGGAGCTCAAATACTGTCATGCACAAAACGAGCCTCTCGGCGCAATCAGATCAACTAGAGACCTTCGCCGTGGCACGGCGAAGGCGGTGGACGATGCTGTAGGCCGCAGGTCGGCCTAGGCGTGCGTGCCTAGGTCAACCTGTGGCCGTAGATGGTGGGTTGTTCGGGGGGTGATTATGGAGGTCTGGAGTGGCAGTTGTGGGGTGGAGCGAGTTCCTGGTGGTGAGGCAGAGCTCTCGAGGTGGTTGGCGAGCCGTGTAGGGGGCTGGAATGGTGGAAGCGGCTCGCCGGAGGTCGGTTGGTGATGTGGAAGATGAGGGTGGTCAGCGTCGGTCGAGGGGTAATCAGATGAGATAACAGGGGGAAAAGAGAGAGGAGAGGATGGAGAGGAGTTCTAACCTAATTGTAAGGACGAAAGGGGACGGGAGGCGGACAGCAGTACCTGCTGTCGCCGGAGAAGATGATGCCCAGTGGGGGAGAACGGCAGCGACGACGGGGCTGAGGCGGCGTGCGCGGGTACTGCGCGACGCGGAGGGAAGTCAGGAAGCTAACTCTGCCACTGGTTTTGTGGCAGAGCGAAGAGGGAGGGGAGGGGGGTTCGTCGGAGCTTGCTGGGACTTTTGGCCGGGCAGGAGGAGACGAATTGGGGGTGGACACTCGGCTAAATCAATCTCGGGTCCTGCGGCAGGGTCTGGGGGGTGTTTTATAGGTGCTGGCCGCTCCTGTCAGCGCGTGGAGAGCGCGCAATTAGGTCTGCCGGCTTGCCGGAGTTGGAAGGAAGGTGGATACCCAAATCTCTCATGCGTTCGCATGAGAGATTGGGTTCACACCAGCGATTGTAATTGGCTTTATAAGGAAGGGAATTCCTCAGAGAATCCTCCTTCCATTTCTGGGAGGGAATCTCTGAGGGATTAGAGAGCAATCTCTCTCCGAACCTCGTCGGAGCTCGGTTCTGCCCTAGCAATGGCGGTAGGACCGGTTTGCAAAGGAGTCGAAGAACCTAGGGGGCTCTCTGCAAAGGTATTCAAAAGATAGGGACCTATTTGTGATTTGGGTGTACTAAATTGCAAAGTAGGTCAAGATGACCTCCCCTTAGGTCCAAATTTTGGTATAAACCTAATTTGGACCTAAGGAATCCAATGGCAAAGTTGGATTTCAGGTTTGACCTCGTTTGATTGGACATTTTGCGTAAAAACCCAAATTAGGTTAATTGAAGAGCTAGGACCCTAATCTTGGTCAAACTAGGTTCCAAAGGCCAAATTAAGTGTTCTAAGCCCTAGAGGATGTTTTTCTATGATTTTTAGAGGGTTTACTTGATTTTTATTCTGACCGAAACCTTGTTAATTTAAGCGGGTCTGTTTTAGGGTTACCACGTGTCATTTAGTTCTTAGATTGCACATAAACCCATTTCTGATTAACTCAACCCACTTTTTATCTTATTTGGACCATTTGACCTATGTTTTGCTTCTGAGAAATCCCTTTTATGTACTGTAATGGTAAAATTGTAGTTTTAACCTTTATTTCATGTTTTCTTCTCAGAGCACTTGTTCCTTCAATTAGGCCTTCTTCTAGGTTATGTAGGAGCTTTTATCTTCTTTATTGGGTCAAAATGAGCTAGTTATGGCTCATGATGAGGATCTCATCACTTCCCGTGCTTGCAGCCTCCCCGCCGCTACCTGCAGTGCCGCACCAGTGCGTGCGCGCACTCGCCTGCAGTAGAGCCACCCTCCTCCAGCACACTGCAAAACGCGCGCCACCTCCGTATGCACCCTACAGTAGCAGTAGCCGTGTACACCAGTAGCACCACCTCCGCAAGCGCACAGTCTCGTGCGCACACCTCCTCGCCAGGATACCAGCCACGCCTGCCCACGCCGCACAGCCTGCGGCACTTCAGCCCCCCACCAGAACCCACCACCACCGTTCCTCCATCTGGCCGGCTCCGGCCACCGCACGACTCGCCACCACCACCGCTGCGAAGCCCTCGGTCCAAAGAACTTTCTCCGAGCTTCCCACTCCGGCCATCCACTCTCTTCACACATGGCCAAGGGGAATAAATCCCCTATTTTGCTACAGTATCCATGCCATTAATAATTACATTTTCTGCCATTGTCATCTTTTAATGATATTTTATTGAATCTGCATTGCAACAAATATCCTCTAGTTATTAAGAATTGCTATTTCAGCATGATTTCTTGATTCAACCTTAATCTGAAGGCAATTTTGGCTTGATTATTGTCTAAACTAACTACGAACAAACATTTTTAACTGGTGTGAATTTAAATACGTCATTGCCTCCCTGTGGATACGACCCGCTCTTCTGCGAGTGGTTATTTCTTTTTAAATATTGATTAGTCAATTTTTCCACCACATAAAGCTACAAACAACTTTAAAGCAAACAATCGACTCATCAAGCTACTGCATTTGGCAATTCATTGTGATCGAGCTACGACTGCTGCTTGTTACACTCAATCGGTGATGCAGGAAGCTATGCTAGGTCAATCCATAGCCGTTTGAGGTTGAGTCGAGCTCGAGGATGGCCGGAAGTGCATGGTCAGTGACGAGGAAGACGATTGGTGGTGGCGACACCTGAAAACAAGAATACAACCTCCCAACCCAATTAGACTAGCTCAGAAGTTTCGCTGTAGTGTGAGGGAAGAAATGGTGGTGGTGATTTGGTGATTGGAGCATTGTAGTGGCTGAAGGGTGAAGAAGTGATGGTGTCATGGATCGATTCTTTGGCCGATGGGTGGAATGAGCGAAGCCCTCAATTTCTTGAGGGCTTTTGCTTGGAGGGCGGTAAGGAAGCTTCTGGTGGAGTTGGTGAAGTGTTTGGGTATGTGTGGTGTCTCCCCAACCTCGCCGAAGGTGCGACCGGTGCTGGAGAAGATGAAGGGGGAGATGTGTACGTAGATTAAATTGGGGAAATAAGGGGTGAAACCTAAGCTAACGAGGTGGAAGAGTGGATAGACCTAATCTAAGGGATGAAAGAGGGGGAGATCCACACAGGTTTGACATGCCAGTGTCGGAGGAGGTGAATTCTTTGGTGATGAGGACGACGAGGAAGAGAGGGGTAGAGAGCCTCCGCTTTGGCTGGCTAGAGGCGGACGAAGATGAGGAAGAGGGAGACGCTCCCAATTTATCCATTGGGAGGCCATAGGAGGATGGAGGGTGGTGTCGCCGAAGCTGAGGTCGGAGACAGCCAAAGAGAAGGAAGAAGAAGTGTTTTGGCCTAAAACCTAGTTGAGGAAGATGTTGGAACCTAGGGGTGTTTATATAGCCCCTCTTTAGGCTCTCAAAGAGTCGATTCGAGCAAGTTCTTCTTGCTTCAAGGTCAGTGATAAATCCCATTTTATCATCATTCTTATGCATTAAAACAAACCTAGCTCTTAGGATTTTAACTCCGCAAATGAATTTTTGGGTTGCATTATGCATAAACTAGGTTAGGCTTGCATCACACATTTTTGTTGTGTTTTTGATGTATTTTTGTGTGTTAGGGATATACAAATACTCAGATCTCAAGAACCCTAGCACCCGGGAAGGCAACTGGTGAAGAAGAAGCTCAATCCAGCTAGAACTCAGCTTGATCTAGCTCACCATAATTGGATTCCAGCTCACTTGAACTAGGGTTAGCTCATCGTAATTCCATTCAGCTGATCTCAACTAAATGGCAGCTTAAGAGGGTTCATCTTAGCTTACCTTAGGTCAAGTCAGCTCAAATCTAGCTCAACTTAGTTGAGTCTAACTCATCATAGCTCCTATTAGTTCACTAGGAGCTCTAGCTAGCTCAGTTAAGTTGATTGGAGTTCACCTCAGCTCAGGTCCAGCTACATCCAGCTCCACTCAACTCTATCCAGTTGAAGATGACTTCATCTTAGCATAGGAAGCTCAAGTCCAGCTCCCAGGGACTCAACTTAGATCAACTTAGTTGAGCTAAGCTACCTTAGCTACTCCAACTAGCTAGGTCCTCCCTGGGAATATCAGACCTAGCTCACCTCAGCATATTTCAGTAGAAGCCAGCTTGCTTTAGCTTGGCTTAGTAGCTAGCAAAGAACTAGCAAGCTAAGCTAGCTAAAGTAGCTCCATGCCATCTTCTTCAGCAACTACCAGCTCCAGTTCAGCTCTAGACAACTTCCTCCAGCTCCTCTCCTCTAAACCCTAGCTCCCTCTGCCGCCTACCCAACTCCCTACTAGCTTAGCTTATTTAAGCTCCATCTCCCTTGGCCAACCATCATCCCAACCTAACCCTAACTAGCTCCACCAACTAAGCCCACATAAAACCACCTAAGCTACCTCCACCTCTACTTTATTTTGGTGCCAAGATAGATACCCCTTAGCCCCTCAACTACACCCAAAAGGCACCTTTTTTTGGTGCCAAAATAGCCTTCTAGAAGCCCTCGCTTTTGGCACCAAAACACCCCCACATCATGGCCCTTCACCAACCCTACAACCTATCCTAGCCATCCACCTACCCCCCTTCTAGAACCCTAAGTTGGCACCACCTAGCCCCCTTCTAGAACCTTATTGGTGCCAACTCAAGAGACACCACAACCTATAACTACCCCCTTACATCCCTTGAGTTGGTGCCAACATCACTCCACCCTAGGATCCTCAACCACCATCCTAAACCTAATCCTAGCCCTTTATCATCTCCACGCCAACCCCCCTCCATCGTACTCTATATACCCACCTAACTGATGAGAGACTCATCATGATCTCTAATTACCCCTAATTAACTAATCTTCCTAGTTAATTATCTAAGGTTATGAATATATAAGGGTTAATTATTAAATAAGGGATATTTAGTAAAGGACCTTAAAATAAGTTTAAAATGATATTTTATCATTCAATTAATATTATTAATAATTTAATTAATAATTGGACTCGAAATCTTATTAATCATTTCCTTAATTAATAAGTTAAGTAACTTAAACATATTGTATATCTAAGTATATAATAACTTAAGTAATTTTACTTAATCTAATAAATTAACTTAAAAAGTTCAAAAATGTAAATTTAAGGTGAAAACATAATAATTACCTTATTTACTAACATATACGAAAAGTTGAAAAAGATCTAAGTTAAAATAAACCTTCAAAACCTGAGTTTACATTTTGGTCCTTAAAATTCATTGCAATCGGGTCCTTAATTCTCACACAGGTCCTTAAGTTTCATTGCATATAAGTCCCTTTTTCGTCTTCTTCTTCTTCTTCATTTTTTTGGACGGCTGTCGACGGAGAGTTACGCCACCGCACGATCACCGCCCTGCTGACATCATCCTTCCTTTTCCAAGCTCTTGGAGCTTGCGCTCACCACTCCATCTTCATCCATCGATCTAGATTAACCGGAAATCCTAATTTTTGGTGGGAGTTAACCTCACCGTCATCGGAGACGATGCTGGAGGTTAAGCTCCTCAAGCTTCTTCTTCGTCCAAACCTTGCCACTCTCTTCGTCGCCAACCACTATAAATACCCCCTTACCCCTCTGATTTCTCTCAAGTTGGATCCCTTCCCTCTTCTAACACTGTAGCCGACTTCGATAGGTTATTCTCTCTGAAACTCCGGCGACATTCCACATCACTCTCCGACTTCCTCCATCCATCTTGATCAGCCGAGGAGATCCACTGTGGTCAGCCGCATCTCTGGACACAGGCGCCGACCAAGGAATCCTCTGCTTCCGCTCAAATCCACCCGTCGGGGATCTTCCTCTTACACCCTTTGATTTCGTCGTCCGCTATGAACCTTCGGCGGAACCCTATTGACCCCTTCATCCAGGTAATAGTAGATTAGGAGTAGGAGTAAGAGTAGGATAGCTTAGTTAGTTAGATAGTTAGTTAGATTAGAGTTAATGTCAGAATTTTAGTTGTCATCTTCTCCAACTCCGGTGAGCTCCTTGAGCTCGCCAGAGCCTTAATTTTGTCTTTCAAACTCATTGATCATCTTCCTTTAACCCTCACGAACATTTCTAATCCTTTAAAACATTAATTTGATCATTGATTCGCCTAATTCACCTTCACCTCCACCGACTACTGTCGCTGTCCATGGCGACATTAGCTAAGTTTAGAATCACTTTCATAGGGTTCTTCATCATCTATTCATCACTTAAGGACCCTAATCGACACTTTAATATGAGTAATTACCACATATAACTTAAACGCCCAATTTTTAATTAAGCTCCTGAGCTCGTTGTCCATGGCAGCTCAGGAGCAGTTAAAACTATTAATTATATATATTTATGATCGTAAATACTTTTTGACTTGTTTTGACCACTCAATTGAGTGGTAAAACAAGTCCTGAGCTTAATCCAATCCAGATTTATGAAAAGTGAATTTTACTGTTAAATCTTTACTATAATGAGATAATGGAGAATTAATTGAGTCCCTGAGGTTCCTTGCAACCTCAGGAACCTTCTCAGATTAAAAATGGCATAATTTCTCATTCTGTACACAGTTTGCACTTTTCCTGGACTCACCGGAGCTCCGGCAGGCTCCGGCGAGTCAAAACTGAGCTTCAGCCTACAGAACTTAGTGAAGAGCTATAGAATGATATTATTGCAATCATTGATTAGTTTGAGGTCATTTATTTGAAGATTAAGTGACTGGAGCTTAGATTGAGTCATCATCTTCTCCAACTCCAGCAGAGTTGGTGAAGCATGTCAATTAGATCTGAGAAGCATTTAGTGAACCTAGGAGCTTCAGTGAAATGCACTGAAGCTGTTCATGTCCTCAAAATACTGTAACAACCCTTGGTTCCTTCTGACGAACAAACACCTTTAGGAGCTCAAGCGACAAGCCTGAAACCTTAATTCCTATGGTTAGAACACTTGTTAAAGAGGTTGAACAAGTTCCTGGGGTTGAAAGAACCTTATTTGAGGCTTTAATTCCTTAGGAGAAGGCATGATTGCGCAGTAATCATAGGTCTTAATTGACCTAGATTAAGCTAGGACTTAGCATAAGTTAGGATTATTCATGCATGCATACACATTGTCTGCATCTTTACTTCTTTCCTTTAGCTATGCATAAAATAATGTTATAATGTACTGATTAAGTGTATTATGTCGATTGCAGGGAATATGCTGATCAGGAGCTGGATCTGAAGCTGAATCAGGAATAACGAAAGTTGCAGCAGAGCTGGAGTAGAAGGCTTAGATTAGATGTAGGAATAATAATGTAATGGAGTTAAAGGTTTGCTATGCTATTAAGTAGGAATAAAGTAGTAAAATGTGAAGAGCTTAGGTCCATCGTAGCCTTAGGATAGCCTAGAGACTTCCCCAAGCCTTAGCCACCCTTAGATTAGATCACAACACCCTGGGTAGCCCTAAAACCCTAGTTTTAACCCTTATCTAGACGTCCAAATAAGTTATAGGACGTCCAAGACCCTTAGCCATCTCCCGCACACCTCAAACACACTTCTGCAGTGTTATTGGACGTCCAGACACTTTGTCAAACGTCCAATTTCTGTAGAATACCCAAAACAGAACCCAAAATCCCTCCTGACTCTAATTGGACGTCCAGACAACAAGTTTGGACTTCTGATTTTTGAGTATAAGACGTCTGACAATATTATTAGACATCTGATACTGCTCTCCAATTCCTATTTTGAGATTTAAGCCTTGATCTTAGATCTCTAGGTCCCTAAACCCAATTCCAACCCTATAGGAACCTAAATTAAGGTACCCTAACCCTATTACATTACCTCTAGACCTCCCTAAGGATCTAATTAGGTCCTCACTAAACCTAATTGACTTGGATCTTAGTCAATTCCATCAGCCTATTCAATTGGACTCATTGAGTCCAATTAAGCCCTGATCTCAGTACCACTGTCCAATTGGACTCAGTGAGAGTCCAATTGACCTAGACCTAAATTAATTGAGTTGTTTCACTCTCAATTAATTTTCCACACACCCAATTAAACTTGTATTAAGTTTAATTGCACTTTACCTTAGTGAATTAGGGTTTATAACCCTAATTTGAGACATACCTTGACCTAAACCCACTAGAACCTAACCTAATCAACCTAGCCACCTAAGTTTCGACCCACACACACCCACACACACCATCCACACGAAAATATCTAGCCTAGAGTTCTCTAGAACTCTCTACCATGTGTTGTTGCCTTGGTTGCCAAAGTTAGCAACCAAGAGCCATTCAATTTTTAGATCCACATTTGGTGGATCTAAAAACCACCATCCATCCTCTCTCTCTCACACGAGCTCCCACCATAGGCCTCTCTAGAAAATTCCATAATTCTCTAGAGAGCCTCCCTTAGGTCTATAAAAATACCTAAGGGGTGGCCATTTGCACCTATTCACTTCCTTGGCAAATTCACTCCATTGGTGCCATTCACGCCCACTTCCACGTAGCTAGCCACTCCACCTCCACAAGCTCACTACCACCACCATGGAGGACATCATGCCGGGATGTTGGATCAATCCTCCCTCTCTCCAAGGGTCAGCCTAAGCTACATTGGCCGCCCCTCATTCTTCTTCCGACCTCTCCAAGGCCATCGGGGACCACTCCTGAATGCCCTATATTCTGTTAGATTTAGTTTATGCTCTTCATAATTTTATTACTTTTATTACTGCTTAATAGCGTAGTCTTACTTCTCCCCCAATGATGCATGCAAAATCTCCCCATTGATTCTTGTATGCAGTCGTTTTCTGGTAGCTAGATTTCCATTTTAAGCTTTCTATTATAAGCATTCCTCTACTTCCATGTTGCGAACACCTTCCTGAATGAATGAAAGAAATTTTTCTATATATATATATGTCTATGTGTTGAGAATCACCATGAGCTCATCGATTGCAATATATTTGGTGTGATTAAAGTTGCCTGCTTTTCATTACCATCTATTGCAACTAAGCATGTTGTATCTAAATACGTAACAATCATAAACCGCCATGCGATTTCTAAACAAAGTAGAGCGGCAAAAAGATCAATTTCAAAAGTAAAACAAACGCCTCCCAAAGACGAAAGGCCGGGACTCAAAGTCTCGTTATCTTTAGAAATCATTTTTTGACGAACGTTTTTACGCAACTATACTACGATTTCCGATGACTTTCAAATGCGCGAGAACTCTTCCTGTCAAGGCATTAATTAGAAAGTCAAAACATAAGCCTTACAGTCAAACCTAAGTCTGATTCTTGAGTTCTGAGCTTGATTTAAGGAATTGATGAGATAGAGTTGATTCTGATATGTCTGTGAACAGTATTAGAGTGATTAAAATGAGCTCAGATGAATGATTTGGTGAGAATTCAAACCCTACCAGTTTGGGTTATTTTCGAACCCAAACTAACAACAGTGGTATTTTGATAAGTTTTGATCTTAAATCTTGCCTAGATTAGTTTGTTGAAACCCTTAGAACTAGTTGAAATCGATCAGATATGTTCCTCTGTGTCTGTTTGCCTATTTTAAGTCTAAAATCCATTCTCTGAAGCTTTGAGAGAAGCTTGAAGCTTCTCTACTATTCTTGAAGCCTTTAAGAGCTCAAAACCTCTACCTAAAGCTGAGGAATAACCTATAGAAACTATTCAGAGTCTTAGCTAATCTAGATAGTCCATCTATGGACTCTACGAAGATAAACTTCACTTTCCAGGTAGTATAACCCGTAGGAACCCCCTTGTTTCACTCTTCAAATTGAAGGGGAAAACATCCTCTTAACTTAAAATTGACCCTGCAATCTTGTAGATCAACTCAAGAGCTTTCCATCAAGCTTTGAATTGCTTGATTTGGAGCTCTGAGCTAGGAGAAATCATCAATTGAAGTCGGGTCTAGAGGGGGAGAACATTGTCCCACATCGGTAAGACACGAGTGTGCGCCTTAGTACAAAAGGAATTTGTTAAGTAGGCTATCCAGTCCTCAAGCGCTCGGTGCGATCTGAACATCTGACCTTATGAGCATATCTGTGTGTGTGTGTGCAGGCATGTGTGTGCTTGCGGGTGTGCGCCCGAGTGGGCGTGTGCAAATGTGGCCCTGGGAGGGCGAGGCCTGGGTAGGCAATTGAGTCAGATTGGCTCGAATCTATGAACCGAAATTGAACCTTAATGAAATCAAGCGAGGACCGAGTAGGGTCTGGTCCCACCTTGATCTCAGGGTGCTGTGTATCCTCGAAAGGACCTCGCCGCAAATAAGAGTAATTTTTGGTTAAAGAGTAAAAAAAATCGATTCAACTGATGGTTCAAAGGGAAAGCTAAAGGAAAGAGGAGCTGATGGCTAAATGCTGAAGAGACTAAGTGTTGAAGAAGAACAGGCATAATGACTAAGGAGCAAAAGAAGAAGAACGAGCATAAAGACTAAGGGAAGAGAAGAAGAAGGCAGGAGCAGAAGAAGAGAGGAAAGAAAGAGAGCTTGAGAGAGAGAGAGAGTAAAAGTAAAGGATATATAAAAGGAAAAGAGAGAGAAAGAAAGAAAGAGAGAAGAAGAAGAGAGAGGTTGAAGAAATTAAGAAGGATGTTTTTCTTATTTTATTTTTAATTTCTCTTACTTTTAAATGTTGTAATAAGGCATGTTTTAATAGAACAACTCTTATTGCCTTAAGTTCTTTGAAATAAATTGGAAATTAACATGTTTACTTGCTAATAAAGTACATCATTTGAGTAAATGTGTTTTCATATGAAATTTTGTATATTTTTTAAAGTTTAAATCATTTGGCAAAATTCATGCTTTTATAATTAACTTAATTGTGCCTCCTAAACTTATAAAGGAAATAAAAGATAATTAGTGAATTTAGAATGAATTATAACTCCCAGCGAACAACCTGGATTTGACCAATAAAAAAATTTTTCTAAAATGTTAGGTTAATTCGACCCTATACTACTAATTGACACAACTTTGAGTTAACCTAAGTGACTTTTCTCTACTCTTAATTAAGTAAAATTAACTTAATTACTGAGTTGAGTAAGGAAATGTATCACTAACCACCACTAAAAAAGCATCTTCCCTTAGTGTAAATTCCACCCTAACTCTAACCTTACCCCACGGCTAAGAAGAAGGAGGAAGAAGATTAAGGAGGCTATTCCTTGCCTCCTTGGTCCTTCTTCCTTCCCACTCTTCTTCTTGTGCCACGCTAAGGAGGAGACTCTCTTCAACTTGGAGGACGGCCAGGCATTGGTGGAGAAGGGTGGTACACGCCCACCCTTGGAAATCAATTAAGGTGAAAGCATCCACCTTGGAGGAGCAAGTGCACGCCCCCCCTTAGGGATTGCCTGGGAAAGCCACACCTTAGAGGAGGAAGTCAAGAAAAGGAGCCCTTTTTAACTATGGGAGCAGTCGTAGTTTGAGTAAGAGCTTCGTCTTCTTCATCGACAATTTTAGAGGATCATTGTTTTATTTTATGCATTTTTATTTCTAGTAGTAGAAGAATTCCTCAACTAGTGTTTTTGTGTGAAACAAATCTTGTTTTCTATAAAAATTGCCTTCTTCTTAAATAGCTTTTGTCAAATTTTTATTGCAATTTTTCCCTTTATCGTTAGTGCACTTTCACTCCTTTCTTTCTAATTACCCTAGGCCTCCACATGCCTAGGGTGAGCTTAGAAAGAAAGCAGTTTCTGTCACTTAGGTATTAGCTATTAGGTGTAGTTCGCTTTTCCACCATCGAACTCGCGTTACCTTTGTTATTTCAAAATGAAAAATATATATATTCACAAATACCAAAAAGAAAGGTGATTTCTATTTCAAGCAAGAGACTCGATTTTGGAAAAATTTACCTCCTTGGACGACCCTAGATACTTCCCTTATCTAGGATTACAAATTTAAAAGTGACTCAATTTTTGTGCATTACAACGATCTTAAAAACCCTAATTATAAATCGCATAAAAGCCCAATTAGTTGGTCTGAAAACTTGGAATTTCCAAGCTTCCCCGATAAGATTTTGGCATTGGTTGATCTTGAGACATGGTCCAACTTGTAAAGAATCAATTTAGGAACAATTTCTCCAAGTTTGAAGAGATTTGAGCAAGAATTGAGCAAGAAATCTTCGCTCAAAGTCAGCTATGGAGCTCATGTTCATGTTCATGGTGGTAGGTGCCTTTTTGCAAGAACTTCGAGAAAGTTAGGGACCTTATTGCAAGAATTTTGAAAGTTAGGGGGCTGAATGTGAGAAATAGAGATTCTAGGAACTAAATTGTAAACTAGGTCAAGATGGACTCTGATTGCGCTCAAATTTTCGTCTTAACCTAATATGGACCTAAGAAATCTAATGGTGGACTTGGATTTGAGTTTTGATCATGTTTATCTAGGAAATTTTCACAAAAGTCCAAATCAAGCCAAATTCCTGTCTGAAACTTTATACTAGGTCAAAATGGATTTAGATGGTCAAACCAAAGGCACCAAACCTCTTAGAATATTTTTATATGAATTTTAGGATATTTATATGAATTTTATTTTGACTAAAACCTCTTTAATTTAAGTAAGTTGATAATTAGGATTTTTGGTGCTGTTTTCGCTCTCGTAATGAGTGAAACCCTATTTCTGTCAGTGTAGACTTATTTTTTGGTCTTTTATGCTCACTTAACCTTCAATTAACCCCTGAGTGATCCCGTGGTTACTCTGCAATATTGATGTAATTTAAAACAATAGAATTAACCCTATTCTTTTGTCTTCTCAAAATAGATCAGAGTGGAATTATAGCCCTTACGCAATCATTCAGGAGCTTTTATCTCTTGATTCCAACTAATTCAAGCTAGTTATGATGAATGATGGCATTACCATCATACTTCATGTGGTGTTTCATTGAGTTTTTAAACTCTATCAAACTTTAATGAGCTCCGTCGTTGCTCTGATCGTCATTAACATTTTTGACGATCTTAAATTGATGCTTAAATGCTTATGATAGACTCTAACAAACTCTACTCCATCTACTGATCATGTTTATATTGTTGGTTCCAAATTCTATCAATTAATTCTCTCCGAGCTTCTTCGTCTTCCCTAGCTTCGGCGAGGAAGAGTAGCACTAATCCTTCATTTCTTGACCTCGCCAATAGGTCCAGGAGAACTGCCATACTTCACTAAGTCTAGAAATACTTCGTGTAGAATCATTTAAACATCTATATGATCTGTCAAACTCACCTATAGATTACTGAAGGTGGTGAATCCTTAAACTCCATTTTAGTGTTTAATTCCAGTCAAGTTTGATTCCAGAAGGTTTCTGAGGTTAATTTGAGCTTAATAGTATCTTCTATTTGATCTAAACCTTTCCTTTGCTCAGAGTCAACTCCTGACTTGTGTATGGTCAAACATGATCATCATTAGAGCTCTCAGAGCTTTAAAGCTCAGTTTTGAGGTCGTAGACACAATCTAGGAGCTTTTAGGAATAATCTCGATCCATGAATAGTAAGGTTTTTGGTTGCTTGAATTTTGTTGAGAAAAACCTATGTGTTGGGTTAATCTATGCTGTAAAGTTGTTCATCAGATCAGTCTGAAATTTTAGGCTTTTTCCTTTGGTTCTTCGAGTAGCTTAGGACTATTAGGAAAGTGTTTGGGATGCTTAATTGAGTTTTTAAAAGGTCGCGTTGTACTACAGTCGAAAAAGCATTCAAAACAAATATAATTTTTTACTTGAATTTTAAAGTCTGAGGTCGAACACAGGGAATAAATTAAGGTTTAGAAATCAAGATCACAACTTGAGAATTTGAAAGAATATAATATGCAATAAGATCAATGTTATAAGAAGATAGGAATAAATGTAAGCATAAAATATTAAAGGAATCAATGTATGTGAATAATGCACAAAATTGGGCATCTGATTTGTGAATTAGACGCCTTAAAATGATGATGCTACAGTGCTTGATCTTTCTTCTTTCTTCTGCTTCTTCTCCTATTCTTCTTTCTCTGTTTCTGTCTTTGTCTTCAATCTTCTTTATCTTCCTTCTTCTTTGTTCTCTGGCAGCTCCTTCCTTATTCTTCTTCTTTAGCTTCTTTCTTCCTCTTCTGATTTTGGCTGCAGCTTCCTTGCCTTAGCTTTCTCTTCCTCTGCCTTCTTCTCTGTCTCGGCTGCCTTCAGCTTCTTCTTCCTTGAGTTCCTTCCTTCTCTTTGCTGCAGCCCTTCTCCTTCCTTAGCTTATGACTTCGGCTTCCTCCTTTGCCTTCTCCATCTTTTCTTCGGCCTACAGGGCAAAACCTACCCCCTACCCATGCGAGCACTCTACTCTCCTTTCTCTCTTAGGTTTGCTCTCCCAGAGCCACTTCTCGGGTAATCCGGTCGGATACGCGCCCAAGACCAGGCCCACCGGCATGCAGTGGTGGGCGAGGTGTGCGGTCGGGTTGGGTCACCAAGTCCGCAGGGAGTAGGGTCACGGATGAGGCATCGGGTTGGGTGAGAGGGGACCTCACCCCGTGAGTTGGAGGCAATCAACCCAATGCAGAAATTCCTTTTATGTGGGTGTAGCGTGCCAAATGTTTCCAAGGTGGGACTAACTTCCCACCCTCTTTCACGTGCGCCTACAGCCAAGTGTCTTCCTTTGATTGCAGCTGCAGCTTCAGCCCTCGACACCAATTGGATGCCTAGAGACATTCGCGAAGGCTCTCCGCTCGACTTGGGACATTGTCCTGGAGTGGGCACGGCCTGGAGAAGCATGCGAGGAAGCTTCAGGCAGTGCGTCAACGGCGGGGAGCCTCTAGACCTGAAATCACACAAACAGCCTCGTGGCCACGTTAAAAAGCTCAGGGAGCTTCGCCAAGATGCTACGAACATGCAGAGGTGGTCGACGTGGCATGGGACTGCCTGAGGTAGCGTGCCTAGGGCACCCTGCGGTCGTGTGTGTGGGTGTGTTCGAGGGCACTTGTGGGTGAGTGGTGGAGTGTTGTGAGTGGGGGGTTATGATTAGTGAGTTAGGGCGTTGCTTATGGACCGGTCGGCGAGGAGGGAGGTGGTCTGTGGAGGTGGAGCGAACTCGCCGGAGTGGTGGTCGGAGGTGAATGGGATGATGGTGGTGGAGTGCGGCAGTGGTTGTTTGAAGGAAATAAAGAGGGGAAAAGAATGTAGAGAGTGAGGGAGACTTATCTGGGAGTGAAGAGACGAAGGGGGAGGCAAGGATGGCATCTGTGCTTATCGTCGGCACCAGAGATGAAGATGCTTAGTGAGGGAGGTCGGCGAGGACGAAGGGGATGCAGGAGCGTCGGCGGGTGTTGCGCGACGCAGACGAGCGAGAGGAAGAGGAACCTGCCACTGGTATTGTGTCTAGGAGACGAGAGAGAGTGGGAGAAGTTGCCGGAGCTTGATGAGCAGGTCGGCCAGAGGAGGAGAAACGAAATTGGGGGAGTTCTCCAGCTGAATTCAAGCTTGGGAGATGCGGGGTGAATTGGGGTCTCTTAAATAGGCCCTGTCAGTCGGGTTTGTGCTTGGAAGCCATACTTCCAAGCATGGCAAGTTCGTCGGCAATGGAAACTCGAGAGAAACCCAAATCTCTCATGCGTTTGCATGAGAGATTGGGTACCAAATAGGGCTTTTAATTGGGTTCACACTGGAGGAGATTACTCAGAGAATCTCCCTTTTAAATTTGAAGGGGATTCTCTGAGAGATCAGGGAGAAATCACCCTTTCAAGCTCGTCGGAGTAGAATTCCCTCCGCTATAATGGAGGAGGGACCTAATTGCAAAGAATGAAGAAGAGGCTAGGGGGTCAAATGTAAGGATTTTTTAAAGATAGGGGTAGAAATATAATTAGGCAAGACCTATTTGTAAAGTGGGTCAAAATGAATTCCCCTTAGGTCCAAATTTTGGTACAAACCTAATTTGGACCTAAGGAATCCAATGGTGAGGTTGGATTTTTGGTTTGACCACGTTTGACTGGGCAATTTACATAAAAACCCAATTTAGGGCAAATATATACCTAAGACCCCATTCTAGGTCAAAATAGGTTCCAATGGCCAATTTGAAGGTTATAAACCCTAGAGAAGATTTTTATATGATTTTTAGAGGGTTTAGGTGAATTTTATCTTGAGCATAACCTTGTTAAATCAAGTGGGTCTATTTTAGGGTTACAAAAAGTCATTTGCTTCCCAGAATTCACACGAACCCTTTTCTGTTTGAACCAACCAACTTTTATCTTGTTAAGACCATTTGACCTGTGTTTAGCCCTTGAGAAAACCCATTGTTGTACTGCAATGGTAAAATTGTAGTTTTACCCCTTGTTTCTTATTTTTCTTTCAGAAAGGTAATTTAGTGACTTAGGACCTCCAGTTGGTTAAGTATGAGTTTTTGTTCTCTTTTATGGGTCAAAATGAGCTATTTAGGACTCATGATAGTGTTCCCATCATACCCACATGCTTAGCTTTTGCTAGTCCCTTCGCAAAATTTTAAGGTTTTAACTTCGATTCTAGACCATGAGTTCTTTTAATGCTAAAAAACTATGATGAGTGCTTTTTTCTTTTGATTAGATTAAAATGCCGATGATAGGCCTAAAGGTACTCAAGTACCAACCAAGATCTGGCAACCCCTAGAACCCTGGCAACCGATCATGGCAACCCCCAGGACCCTAGCTTTCGAGATAATCCCACCCATGGCATTCTGTAGCTAAATCCAGACCCTGGCAATCGACATTTCGTGATAATGCCGCCCATGGCATCTGAACTAGCACAGGGTGCTTACATGCCCCCAATAGGATATGTAAATATCGTAGGAGACAAGCACCAAGGAGATGATATGTTATTGCGCATCTTCGAGGGGAATTTCTCGCCTCTCCGTGTCGGGAACTCGTCCAAATCAACTTGTGTTGATCGGCCGCTCTTAATCTAAGTGACTTTTTCATAATAACTTAAATGCATTTGCGTGATTTTGATACTTATGCGCACTAAACCAGACTGTGTGTGGATTGAGGTGCTTAGGTTACCTAGTCCCGCAAACTAGAGGTCAGTTAACGAGGTCGAATACTCCCTAAGCCTTAGACCTAATACTTAAGCTTTGCATTTTCCCCAACCTCTTGAGGACTATCCAGATCTTAGTGGATACTTGAATTTTTAAGCCCAGGAGTACAGCTCAAAAGGCCTAAGATCAGCGTTCCTTCTAATCTCTTTTGTGTCTCATTAGCACTTTTTTCCTTTTGTTTTCTTTTTCTTGATATGGTCTAGAACTCAGTTAATCCCTTAATTTCTTACTAATGACTATCTCTTCTTTTTCTTTTCATTTTGTGATCCTTTTCACTTTTCCCCTCATGATTTGTATAGCCTCAAAATTTTCTCTCCCCTCATAATTGTTTTGTTCTTTTTCAAGAATTTTTTCATTTTTTTTGGTATTTTTGTGATATGTGATTTTTTTGTTGAAACATTTTCTTGTGAGATGATTTTTCACAGTGTTTTGCACTTTCATACCTCCCATGCCTACGATTTACAATGTCCCCATTGTAAATTAGGTGGGTTCGAGTTCAACTTAGATCATTCATTAGAATAGATTTTGGGTGGGTGAACAGGTCGAGGTGACTGTTGAGAACGATTTCAAACTCGGGTACGGGTACCTGAGGTGGGGTCGACTGTTCTAATGGATGAACCCTAAAGTGCAATATGAATTCAACATAGGAATGTCAAGAAAGGTTTTGAGTTTTTCAAAAATGGCAGGTTGCCTCCCGTTAAGCGCTGAGTTTTATGCCATCGGCTGGGCACAATGAGCTCAGGGAGAATGGAGGGTAAAGGATATCTCAGCCAAATTTGTATCGGTTAGGTCAATGAACGGTTTGAGTCTCTAACCGTTCACGATGAAAGGTTCTAAATCGTTGCTGAGTGGACTGATCTCGATGGCTCCATTTTCGAAGATTCATCGAATGAGGTAAGGTCTGATCCATTTTGATCATAGTTTTCCTGGAAACAATTTAAGCTTGGCATCAAAGAGTAGGACTTTCTGACCAGGGTGGAAGATCTTTCTAGATATGTGTTTGTCGTGAAAGGTCTTAACTCGCTCTTTGTAAATTCGCAAGTTCTCATACGCGTCGTGGCATAATTCATCGATCTCGCTCATTTGAAGCTTTCTGTGGGTTCCTACCTTAGAAAGATCTAGGTTGCAGTTCTGTACTGCCCAATAAGCTTTGTGCTCCAATTCGACGAGGAGGTGGCATGCCTTTCCGTACACCAATCTGAAGGGAGACATATCTAATTGGGTTTTGTGGGCGGTCCTATAAGCCCACAAAGCTTCCGAAAGTCGGGATGACCAATCTTTCCTGTCAGGTCTAACAATGACCTGGAGGATTTTCTTGATCTCCCGATTTGATAGCTTAGCTAGACCATTAGTTTGGGGGTGGTAAGGAGTAAAGATTAGATGCGACACTTCATATTTGGTCATCAGTGACCTGAACTGAGCATTAATGAAATGGGTCCCTCCATCAGAGATTATAGCACATGGAATCCCGAACCGCGAAAAGATATTCTGATGAATGAATTTGATAACCACCTTATGATCATTAGTTTGGGTCAGAATGGCTTCGATCCATTTGGACACGTAGTCAACAGCGAGTAGAATGTACTCAAAGCCGTCTGAAACAGGAAAGGGTCCCATAAAATCAATCCCCCATACGTCGAAGATTTTGCATATGAGAATTGGCTGTAAGGGCATCATATCACGATGGCTCATGTTGCCTAAGGTTTGGCAACGAGTGCATGCCCTACAGTGATTATATGCGTCCTTGAAAATCGTGGGCCAATAGAAGCCGCACTGGAGGACTTTTGCTGTGGTTTTATGACCTGAGAAATGTCCATCACATGCCTGGTCATGGCAGAAGGATAATATGTCCTGAATTTCCACTTCCGCGACACATCGTCAAATGATCGGATCGGCACTGATGCGGAAAAGATACAGGTCTTCCCAGAAGTAATACTTGGCATCAGAAAGCAATTTGTCCTTCTTGGCCTTCAGCCAATCGGATGGAATCTGATGTGATGCTAGGTAGTTTACTATATCAGCAAACCATGGAAGCCCTGTATTGATAGTCAGGAGGTGCTCATCAGGAAAATGTTTCGTGATGGGTCTGAAATGGTCGATAATCTCAAAAGGGAGGCAGGACAAGTGATCAGCTACCACATTCTGTTTTCCCGCTTTGCTGTGAATCTCGAGGTTAAATTCTTGCAATAGCAAGATCCATCAAATTAGTCATGGATTCGCGTCCTTCTTTGCAAGGAGATGCCTAACAGCTGTGTGATCCGAGTAAATGATAACACGGGAACCCAGGAGATATGATCTGAACTTTTCCAGGGAAAATACTATGGCTAGCAGCTCTTTCTCAATAATTGTGTAGTTATGCTAAGCCTCGTCGAGTGTCTTGCTAGCATAGTAGATGACCACGGGTTTCCTGCCCAAGTACCGCTCCTACAGCGAAATCAGATGCATCGCACATGATCTCAAAGGGTTGAGACCAATCAGGGGACTGTAGGATCGGAGCTTGGGTAACTCAATCATGGAGGATTTCAAATTCTTGAGTGCATTCCTTGGAGATTTCGAAAGGAACATCCTTAGATAGCAGCGTGGTCAGGGGGTGTGCGATCTTTGAGAAATCAGGAATGAATCAACGGTAAAAACCGACATGCCCTAGAAAAGATCGGATGTCCTTGATTGAGCTAAGCATAGGGAGTTTGGAAATCAAGTTCACCTTGGCTGGATCGACCTGGATGTCTTTTTCTGATATGAGATGTCCCAGGACAATTCCTTCAGGCACCATGAAATGGCTCTTTTCCCAGGAAAGAACCAGATTCACGTCAATGCAAAGCCTGAGGATTTGGACCAAGTGCAGGAGGCAATCGTCAAATCATTCTCCGAATACTAAAAAGTCATCCATGAAGACTTCCAGATAATCACCTACCATATCTAAGAATATGGCAAGCATGCACTGCTGAAAAGTAGCAGGTGCATTGCAGAGACCGAACAGCATCCTTCGGAATGCATACATTTCGAAGGGGCAGGTGAAAGCGGTCATTTCTTGGTCCTCAGGATGGATTGCCACCTGGCTATAACCAGAGTACCTGTCCAAAAAGCAGAAAAACCTATTTCCCGCTAGTTTCTCGAGGATCTGATCAATAAATGGTAGTGGGAAATGATCCTTCTTTGTGGAGGTATTGAGTCTTCTGTAATCAATGCAGACTCTCCACGAATTTTCCACACGGGTCGGTATGATTTCTCTCGTTTTAGTCATGATCACGATGAGTCTTGCCTTTTTATGCACAACCTGGATTGGACTCACCCACCGACTATCGGAGATCAGGTAGATGATCCCTACATCTAACCACTAGATGATCTCCTTTTTCACAACCTCCTGCAGATTAAGATTCAGACGTCTATGCATTTCATGGGAAGGTCGTGTGCCCTCTTCGGTGTAGATACGATGTGTGCAGTAGGAAGGGCTGATACTAGTCAAATCATCGATAGTCCATCCAATGGCTCTATGATGTTGTTGGAGAACAGTAATCAGATGGGATTCTTGATTAGGTGTGAGTCTAGAGTTGATAATCACAGGAGGCATCTGATTGGAACCCAAAAAGACGTACTTAAGATGGTCAGGAAGAGGCTTGAGTTCCAGGACAGGGTTATCAGCAGCAGCGGGCGGTTCAAGGTGTGTGTGAGGAACAAGGGAAGGAGTTATGGGTGTATCTAGGTTGGGTTCAGACTCCTCTGATTGCTGGTTTTGTTCCTCTTGTGGTTGATCGGAAGTAGTCAAGTTGTCCTCAATATACGGATCGTCAACCACAGCCTTGATGTCACATATTTGTTCTATAACACCGTAATTAATCCCTTGTTGGGCCTTAAAGATGTCAATCTTTAGCATTTAGTTCCCAAATTTTAGTTCAATTTGGCCCTCCTTACAATTTATGTTGGCCCTTGCAATGGCCAGAAAGGGTCTCCCTAGTATAATTAGTGTATCCCTTGGGTTTTCTGAAGCATCCATATCCAAGACTACAAAATCCACCGGGAAATAAAAATCTCGCACCCTAACAATGACATCCTCAAGAACTCCTTTAGGTGACTTTATAGATCGGTCAGCCAATTGTAATGCCACCTCTGTTGGTTTAAGCTTAGATTCCTCAAGATGGTCATGTAGGGATGTAGGTATTAAGTTTATGGAGGCTCCTAGATCTAATAAAGCTCTATCAAATTGGTTATCACCAATGGTACAGGAAATCAATAGAGGACCTGGGTCTTTTGCCTTAGGTGGGAGTTTGCTCAAAATTACAGAGCTGGCTTACTCTGACAGTACGATTGGACTCCCACTTTTGGTTCGCAGCTTATTCTTAGGTGTACACACGTCTTTCAGAAATCGTGCATAAGCCGGTACATGGCGGATCGCATCCATCAACGGGATGTTTATATGAACCTATTCAAAGAGCTTGACTAGGTCATCCTCAGGTGCCACAGGTTTGGTTGTCCTCTTTCCCTTGGTCAAGGCCTTAGGAAATGGAACCTTGGATGGTTCCTCTAGAATAGGTCCAGGTTCTTGATCTGGGACAAGGGTGTCCTAGATAACTATCCTAGGGCTTGGGTTACTACCAGGATGAAAGTGGCTTGGGTAGGGTGGGTCTTGTGTTGCTTTGCCACTACGGGTTGTAACAGAATTCAGTCCTGCCTGGTTTTGGTTTGGAGTTGGTAAAATAGGTGGCTGCTGCTGAAATCCCGCATATGATGTCGAAGATTCCATCCCATCGGGTGATGGAACAGAAGGGGCCTAATAAATCATGTGGGCTTGGCTTGGATTTGGGTTCATAACGTGCCTCTGGTTTGGTACGTTATTTGGATTTGGCAGAGGTAGCGAAGGAACTGTGCCAAGTTGGAGGGAATTCGCCATCTAGGCAAGTTGATTGCGAACCTCTATGATCTCATCCTTGTGATATTTTTGCATAGCCACATTCTGATAAATGCCAGTTTATTATTATTCTTATGCATTAAAACAAACCTAGCTCTTAGGATTATGCTCCACAAATGGGTTTTTGGGTTGCATTTAAGCATAAATTAGGTTAGGCATGCATTGCATTTTTTATTGTGTTTTTAATGTGTTTTCGTAAGTGTTAGGGATAAACAAATTGCCAAATCCCTAGAACCCTAGCACTCAAGAAGGCAACAGGCGAAAGAGAAGCTCAAACTAGCTGGAACTCAGCTTGATCCAACTCACCATAGCTGGAATCTAGCTCACTTGGATTAGGGTCAGCTCATCCTAACTCCATTCAGCTCATCTCAGCTGAATGACAGCTCAAGAGAGCTCATCTTAGCTCACCCTAGCTCAAGTCAGCACAGATCTAGCTCAACTTAGCTGAGTCTAGCTCATCTCAGCTCCTATTAGTCCACAGGGAGCTCTAGCTAGCTCAACTGAGTTGACTGGAGTTCACCCCAGCTCGGGTCCAGCTACATGCAGCTCCACTCAACTCCAGACTACTGAAGATGACTTCATTCCAGCTTAGGAAGTTTAAGTCCAGCTCCCGGGGACTCAGCTTAGCTCAACTCAGTTGAGCTAAGCTAACTTAGCTACCTCAACCAGCTTGATCCTCCCTGGGAGCACCAGACCCAGCTCACCTCAGCTCATTATGGTAGAAGCCAGCTCACTTTAGCTTGGCTTAGCAGCTAGCAAAGAACTAGCAAGCTAAGCCAGCTAGAGTAGCTCCATGCCACCCTCTTCAGCAGCTGCCAGCTCCAGTTCAAGGTCCAGACTTCTCCTCCTCAGCTCCTCTCTTCAAACCTTAGCTCACATTACCTACTCCTCTACTCCATAGCTAGCTAAGCTAGCTTAGCTTAGCTTAGCTTAGCCAGCATCCAGCTCCTTAGCCATCCACCACCTTCAACTCAACCCTAGCTAGCTCCATCAACGAAGCTCACCTAAGCTAGCTATCCTACTCCAAGTTGGTGCCACCACCATCACACCCCTTCACCCCATCACCACTACCAAAAGCCACCTATTTTCCCTCCAAAATAACCTTCTAGAACCCTTCCCTTTTGGCACCAACTTTCCCTCCATAATTCCCTTCATCTCCACCATACACCTCTTCTTAAATCCATCTCCACCATCCACCTAACCCCCCTTCTAGAAGACCCTAGGTTGGCGCCAAAATGGTGGTGTCTCTCCACCACCAAAAGCCACCAACACCACCATAACCACCCCCTTAACACCCGTTAAGGTGGTGCCAACTAACCCTAGCCCTAGGATCATTTTAACCACCCATAACCACCACCAAACTCCATCCTAGCCCTCCACCTATTCATGCCAACTACCCCCTCTCCTCCTCTATATAAACCCACCATATCACCACATAAAGATCATCCTCCATTAGTTTTTTATTCTACCTATACCCGCCTACACCTATGGCCAAGAAGAAGGAGTAGAGAAGAAGATTAAGGGGGCATATCACCTGCCCCTTTGGTGCCTTCTTCTCCCCACTCTCTTCAACTTGTGCCACGCCAAGGAGGAGAGCTATTCTACTTCAAGGAGGACGGCCAAGCAAAGGAGAAAGGCCTAGGGTGGACGTCCACCTTTGGAGGAGAAGAATTAAAGGTGGTAGCTTCCACCTTGGAGGACACCATCTTCGAGGAGCATAGCAAGGAAGGAGTTGGAGGACTCTTTTCAAGCCCGTGAGCTACCAGGCTTGGAGCAAGAAGCCTCCTCTTCTTCACCATCATCATCATCAAGACCATTAGTTTTATTTCATTTTTGTTGTACCTTGATAGTTGTAGTAAAAGCTTTCCTCTATTAGGGTTCCTTGTAAAACTGTTTTTGGTCCTAGTTTAAAGTTGCTTTCTTTTCGCAATCTTTATCGCATTATATTACTTTATTTTTTAGCACTTTTCACTCCCTCTCCCTAATTACTCTAGGCCTCCACGTGCCTTGAGTGAGCTTAGGGAGAGGAATTAATTGTCACCTAGGTGTTAGCATAGTAATTATAGGTGTTAGTCTCTTTCGCCAACAAAATCCAAGTATTCCTGTTATTTCAAAAATCCATAAAAAGTATATACTTAAAGGACCAAAAATAAATTTGATTTCCGTGTTTTCAAGCAAGAGATTTTGATTTGCAACTTGCCTCCTTGGACGACCCTAGATACTCCCCTATCTAGGAATATAAATTTAAAAGCATATGTGATTTTGCATGTTACAACGACTTTAAAAACCCTAATTACAAATCACATGATTTTTTGCATCACATTCGTCTTCTGAATGTTAGCCAAAGTCTGAAGGATAAGAGTCATTTGATCTGTTTGAGTTGGCCCAAATTGATAGGTGGGGTTGGGCCGAGGCTGAGGTGGCTGATATGGATAAGGAGCTTGTGGACGGGGTTGATATGGTGGCCTTTGATTCTGATTATTTCCCGCCCACAGGAAATTAGGATGATTCTGCCATCCAGGGTTATAGGTATTAGAGAATGGGTCATTATGAATGGCGTTGAGGTCCTCGCAGGTCTGAGGAACCTTAAGAAAGTCAGAATATGAGGGTTCAGAGTTCCCCAACTAGAGTAGGTCGAATTGGAGATTCCTCCGATCCTAGAGTCAGGTGGGGGTGGATACGGGTCCATCCCCTAAGAAGATCGGTGATAGATGTTATGCACAGTTTCCCTCCCAGAGGGCGGTTATGCAAACGGGTTCTGCGCAGAGGTGGCTCGCTGCAGATGTCGAGTCAGCTCATCCACCTTCTTCTCAATGATAGAGACCTTATCCAACCGACTGGCCATCAATTCCAAGTTGACAGATGCGGGCAGGCCCTGCATCTCATGTGCCTCCCTTGGATTCGTCGATGCACGAGCATTCATCCGGTCAAATAATCCGATGGAGTCATTATTGATGGAGTTCTCGCACATATTCTCGAGAATCTCCCACACAGTGTCTTCGTGTTGACCCATGATATTTCCTCTGCAGGTTGCATTGATGAATAAGCAGATATCTTCACGGAGTCCATGGTAAAAGGACTAAACTTGTTCCCATTCAGGAACTCCGTGATGGGGGCACTTTCGCATGAGGTCCAGGAAACGGTCCCATGCTTCATGAAGGGGTTCTCCAGATTGCTGGGTGAAGTGTGTGATATGGTGTCGTAAGGCATTCGTCCGACCAACTGGGAAGAACTCTTTTAAGAACTCGGATTGTAGTTTAACCCATGTGTTGATGGGACACGTTTGAGTTTGATACCAGTGAGCTACTTTGTCCATGAGAGAGAAGGAGAATATCTTCATGAGAAGAATATTCCAATTGTGGACATCTAACCCGAAGGTCTGGGCCAGATGCTTGAGTTGTTTGATGTGCTGGAAGGGATCCTCGGAATTAAGCCCATGAAACTTTGGAATAACACAAATCATGTTAGGCTTGAGTTCAGAATCAGAACCTCCATCCGGGATTTGGACTCGAGGTTCTATCACCACCACAGCGAGATTATAGTGATCTTGCATCATAGGATGCTGCGGTGGGTTTACAAAGGCTTGAAATAAATCATTAAGGCACTGAAGTTGGTTTTCAAGGTTATTCTCTTCTTCTACTGGTTGTGCCATGATGATGGAAGAAGGAGAATTTGGTTCAGATGAATTAGAGGAGATGTCTATGTGGTGGGGTTGCTGCACAAACACGGACATCGAGGCCTGGCCTCGACGGGAGTGAATCACTAAAGGAGGTCTCAAGGATGGTCTTAAGGACCTCCTACTGAACATGCACCGATGGTTTGGACGAGAGTAGAATGTGATGGACCCAATCAAGACACCCAAAAAATTTGGATGACATAGAGGTTCGGGGTGGATGATACCCCTTAGTCAAAAAGCCATCCACCTGAGAAATACCTGGGCAACCAGAGAGGGAGAGTCTCGCAAAGGCCCCTACACGGTAGAGTGCCCCCATGAGTTACAGGGTTTCCCCCACCCGATCTCTCCTGTCACTGATGTTCTAGGTAGACCAGAATGGGGACTTTGACCTCTTAAATCTACCAGTTTTAGTTAAGAGCAAGGGTGCTTAAGATTCCACTTGAACTTTAGATGTATTGAGTGCAAAAGTGACCTAATTTTAAGGTTGGTTGACCCAACAAGGGGGTCAACTTCACCTATTTGTCCTTTGAGAAGTTTTAGGTCCTTTCTTTTAGGATTTAAGTGAGATTAAGAGCCTAAATTTTTAGGGTTTTCTTGAATAGATCTCTTCAACCAAGGCTTAGGCACACCTCTTTTTGGAGAGTTGATTCTTGCTTATGGAGTGTCTCTAAACTCGTAAATTGAAATCCTTAATTTGGCTCTAATCTTGGTCCAATTTAGTTTTCCAAAATATGGTATCTAGGGCTCAATCAAGAAGGTGGTAGCCCTAGTTACCTTAAATGGATGTACAAATCAATATTGTTGTTGAAATCAAATCAGGCAACTTTGGTGAATTAGCTAGAAATAGAAAGCAGGTAGCCCTAATAGATTTTATCTTATTATTTTCCTTTTCAGAATGAGGGGCTTAAGAGAAAGAGGTTAATCAGAAATTACCTGCCTCGGGCGTGTTTGTTGTGAGGCTGTCTTTTGTTGAATCTTCTCCCCTGAAACAACCACAACAAAATAGATATATCAAGTTAGTACCAAATTAGCAATTGCAATCAAGATTTCTAAATCGCCCATTGCTCCCTGGCAACGGCGCCAAAATGTTTGGGACGCTTAATTGAGTTTTAAAAAGGTCGCGTTGTAGTACAGTCAAAAAAGCATTCAAAACAAATACAATTTTTTACTCGAATTTTAAAGTCAGAGGTTGAACATAGCGAGCAAATTAGGGTTTAGAAATCAAGATCACAACTTGAGAATTCGAAAGAATATAATATGCAATAAGATCAATGTTATAAGAAGATAAGAATAAATGTAAGCACAAAATATTAAAAGAATCAATGTATGCGAATAAAGCACAAAATTGGACGTCTGATCATGCTACAATGCTTGATCTTTCTTCTTTCTTCTGCTTCTCCTATTCTTCTTTCTCTGTTTCTATCTTTGTCTTCAATCTTCTTTATCTTCCTTCTCGGTTCTCTGGCGGCTCCTTCCTTATTCTTCTTCTTTGGCTTCTTTTTTCCTCTTCTGATTTTGGCTGCAGCTTCCTTGCCTTAGCTTTCTTTTCCTCTGCCTTCTTCTCCGTCTCAGCTGCCTTCAGCTTCTTCTTCCTTCAGTTCCTTCTTTCTCTTTGTTGCAGCCCTTCTCCTTCCTTAGCTTTTGACTTCGACTTCCTCCTTTGCCTTCTCCTTCTTCTTTTCTTCGAACTGCAGGGCAAAACCTACCACCTACCTGCACGAGCTCTCTTCTCTCCTTTCTCTCTTAGGTTCGCTCTCCCAAAGCCACTTCTTGGGTAATCGAGTCAAATACGCACCCAGGACCAAGCCCACCAGCATGCGATGGTGGGCGAGGTGTGCGGTCGGGTCGAGTCACCAAGTCCGTGGGGCATGGGGTCGCGGATGAGGCGTCGGGTCGAGTGAGAGGGACCTCACCCAATGAGTTGGAGGCAATGAGCCCAATGCAGAAATTCCTTTTATGCGGGTGCGGCATGCCAGATGTTTCTGAGGTGGGACTAACTTCCCACCCTCTTTCACGTGCATCTGCAGCCAAGTGTCTTCCTTTGATTACAGCTGCAGCTTCAACCTTCGACACCAATTGGATGCCTGGAGACATTCGTGAAGGCTCTCCGCATGACCTGGGACTTTGTCTTGGAGTGGGCACGGCCTAGAGAAGCTTACAAGGAAGCTTCAGGTAGTGCGTCAATGGCGGCGAGCCCCTGGACCTGAAATCACACAAACAACCTCGCAGCCACATTAAAAAGCTCAAGGAGCTTCGCCATGGTGCGGCGAACGTGTAGAGGTGGTCGGCGTGGCGTGGGACCTCCTGAGGTAGCGTGCCTAGGGCACACTGTGGTCATGTGTGTGGGTGTGTTCAGGGGCGCTTGTAGGTGAGTGGTAGAGTGTTGTGAGTGGGGGGTTATGATCAGTGAGTCGGGGCAGTGCTTATGGATCAGTCGGCGAGGAGGGAGGTGGTCTGTGGAGGTGGAGTGAACTCTTCGGCATGGTGGCCGGAGGTGAAGGGGATGATGGTGGTGGAGTGAGGTAGTGCTTGTTTGAAGGAAATAAAGAGGGGAAAAGAATGTAGAGAGTTAGGGGGACTTATTTGGGAGCGAAGAGACGAAATGGGAGGCAGGGATGGCTTCTGTGCGTATCGCCGACGCCGAAGATGAAGATGCTCAGTGAGGGAGGTCGGCGAGGATGAAGGGGATGCAGGAGCGTCGGCGGGTGTTGTGCGACGCGGACGAGCGAGAGGAAGAGGAACCTGCCACTGGTATTGTGGCTAGGCGACGAGGGAGAGTGGGAGAAGTGGCCATAGCTTGACGAGCAGGTCAGACGAAGGAGGAGAGACGAAATTGAGGGAGTTCTCCGGCTGAATTCAAGCTTGGGAGATGCGGGGTGAATTGGGGTCTCTTAAATAGGCCCTAGCGGTCAAGTTTATGCTTGGAAGCCAAGCTTCCAAGCACGGCAAGTTCGCCAGCAATGGAAACTCTAGAGAGACCCAAATCTCTCATGTGTTCGCATGAGATTGGTTACCAAATAGGGCTTCTAATTGGATTCACACTGGAGGAGATTTCTCAGAGAATCTCCCTTTCAAGTTTGAAGGGGATTCTCTGAGATATCAGGGAGAAATCACCCTTTCAAGCTCACCAGAGTAGGATTCCCTCCGCTATAATGGTGAAGGGACCTAATTTCAAAGAACAAAGAAGAAGCAAGGGTTTCAAATATAAGGGTTTTTGAAAGATAGGGGTAGAAATGTAATTGGGCTGAACCTATTTGCAAAGAAGGTCAAGATGAATTCCCCTTAGGTTTAAATTTTGGTACAAACCTAATTTGGACCTAAGGAATCCAATGGTGAGGTTGGATTTTGGGTTTGACCACGTTTGATTGGGAATTTTTTGAGAAAACCCAATTTAGGGTAAATATATGCTTGAGACCCTATTATAGGTCAAAATAGGTTCCAATGGCCAATTTAAAGGTTATAAACCCTAGAGAATATTTTTCTATGATTTTTAGAGGGTTTAGGTAGATTTTATCCTGACCAGAACCTTGTTAAATCAAGTGGGTTTGTTTTAGGGTTACAAGAAGTCATTTAATTCCCAGAATTCACATGAACCCTTTTCTGTTTGAACTAACCCACTTTTTATCTTGTTAAGATCATTTAACCTGTGTTTAGCCCTTGAGAAAATTATTTGTTGTACTGCAATGGTAAAATTACAGTTTTACCCCTTGTTTCTTATTTTTTTCTTAGAAAGGTAATTTAGTGACTTAGGACCTCCAATTGGTTAAGTAGGAGCTTTTGTTCTCTTTTGTAAGTGAAAATGAGCTAGTTAGGGCTCATGATAGTGTTCCCATCAGAAAGCACTAAGTGAAGTTTTCAAGAGCACTGTGAAAGAATGTTTCTAGGTTTTCAACAAGATTTGCAGATGTGTCTCCAATATGGAGAGTAGACAAAGCTTGAAAGAGTTGTTGGGTTATGCCAATCATTTAGATAGATTGAATTAGTGATCTAAGAATTTTAGGAGATAATCTAATCCTTTGAGTAGCTGTTGAGGTCGTGTTGGTACTAATTGGAGAAGTTTTTGCATGCAATCAAAGAATTGAAGCTGATGATGTGAAGAATTACTAATGTTGTTGCTGTGTACATCCGTGTGCTAATAGAGGAGCACTAGGGATAGTCCCACCTCCGTGGCAACTAGGTGCTAAATTGTAGATATTAGTAAATGCTCCCATGGGCTCTTCACCCAATAGGAGGTGGGCTCCCCTAATGAGCATACATGACCCTTTTGTTAGTGCAAGGGCACCACGATCATTTATTTTGATGATAACAAAACAACTTGATATTTTACATTTGCCTTTGAGTCCTAGATTTTAAGTAGATTGCAAATGTTACAAGTGTAAAGATGGAGATCAAGCTCACATCCATGGCGGATTAGAGGAGCTTGATAGAGAAGGAGCATTGTGAGGAGCGAGAGCTTGAAGACAGAAGAATATGATAGATGTTCTTTTGTCTTGTACTCTGTAATTATTTTTTTCATTCTTTGCTCTTTCATTTTCTTAGATGCATGTTAAAGAGCCTCAAAGTATCAACACTGTAGTCTTAGGAACACTTTCTAGACTATAAGACACTTAGGATTTCCGGAGAGAATTTAGAAAACCTAAATAGGCTTGAGAAAGTGTTATCAGACGTCTAATCTGATAATCTGATGTCTGATAGTGAACTTTAAGATGTCTAAATGTTGAATCAAACTTCTAAACTTTTAGGGCTAGTCTTAGAGCCTTCTGTCTATTGATTTTAGAAGATTGACCCTTAGTCCAAACGTCTTAGCAGATGTCTAATGACTTTGTTAGACATCCAATTAGTGGAACGTTGGCTTACAAAATATGATCGTTGAGAAATGACCTTTAAGCTTCTATCAAACGTCCGTAGAGGACCTCCGACATCTGATAAAGTGACCGTTAGCCCTCGATTGAGCCAAAATCACTTCTATTGAGACTTATAGCCATTTGTGCCTTGGGAAATCCATTCCCACAGTTAATTAGGTTTCCAGATGTCCAGACCTTGTTCCAAACATCCAATATGTCTTCTGACTAAGTTACACTAGAACCCTGTTTAGGTCTGACTCAAGTCAGTAAGGAAACCCGTCTAGGATTAGACGTCTGATTTAGTTTCCAGATATCTTAAGAGTATCTTCCAGATGTCTGATAATTTTCCCAAACGTCTGATGACCCTGTCAGAATCATTAATGATTCTGATTGCAACTTGATTTGCCTTGTGATGATCCCCAACAGCTACCTAAGGCTTCCATAGCCTTCCTAGGCCTTCCTAAGCCATCTATAAATAGGAGAGGCCCCTTACATTGTAAAAAGACACCAAGACACACCAAGCAATACTATTTCCACATCTTTTGTGTCCAAGAGAAGTAGAAGAAGCTCTAGCTTTCCAAGTGTTCGTTCCACACCTGAGAGCTTCATCCAGCTGTGCACTCGCTCTCACTCGACGATTACGAGAACGACGCAATGCCTTTGCATGGTTCATGCACCCACGTCGTCAAGTCGATGCACTTCCAGCAAAGGGAAGTTTATTTACCTATAGTAGCTAGGTTTATTTGGAGCTCTATAGGTTGTATTGTATTTTATCTTTGCTAAATGGTTGGGTATCCACTTTGCGAATTCCTGTCTCCTTCGTAAGACAAAAACCTTCTTGTGAAGAGAAGGGGTTTGAGGCACACTACTCTCGGGTTCAAAGTAACGTCGGTTGTAAGAGGTTAAACTACCCTCGTTAAAGTAGTTTGTTAGTGGATTTAATCAACTTGGTCGATCGGGAAATCCTAACTCGAGAGGGTTTGGTGGTGGATTTCACCCGATTTGGGTTTCCACCTAAAAATACTTGTGCAAATTGTGTGATTGTTTTTTGTGTGAGATTGTTTATTTTATTTCCGCTTATTTTTCGCATCACGCAAATCTCACCCCCTCCCATCGGAATCTACACCTTTACCCTTTAAGCTTATATTGACGGTTGATTGCCTAGGAGGGGCGGCTTGCAGGAGAATGCAATCATGACACGTGGCATAATCCTGGCCGTAAGCCAATATTTTTTAAAGTATAGTATAATATGTACTTGGCTTTGAATTGAATTGAATTGAACATGAGCTTAATATGTGCATAGTGTGCAAATAACAACCTTTTTAGGCATTCTCTTACAAATTTTTTATGCAATAAATATCATGTTTTCAATGTTCATAATCTTGTATGTTTAACATCAATTGAAGAGCTGATTGCCATGTTTAATGATTATTCTTCTACAATTAATTCATGCATTTAACATGTACTTAAGTTATTAATTAACTAATTAAGCTAATGTAATTAATTAAAGCCGCTAAATTAAGATAAGTAACTTATACAAACCTACTTAGCTTAGCATAACTCAAGTAGAAATAAGTTATAATATGATTATATTTATTTATTATCTATACACCTAAGTTAATTTAACATAAGCTTAACTTAATTCACTTAACTAACTTAATACAACCTAGTATTAATAAGTTAATAAATAATTATTCCTGATCACATATCTAATTTAGTAAGCTAACCTAAGTCTAATTTAGCATTAAGTTAAAGTAAATCTCTTATATTTAAGTTATTTAATATTATAAATTGTATTTATAAGTTAAGTATTAGATAAGTTCTTAACTTAGTAATTTAACCTAAGCTTTAGTAACAAGTTAAGCTATATTAAGTTATTAAGTTATATGTACAATAAGTAGTTATGTATTAGTATAGTAAGCTATATATGTTAGTTATAAATTATACTCGTAATTATATTATTAACTTAAGTAATAAAATATAATTTTAAGTAAGTAGTCTAAGGTGTTAAGTAAATAAATGTACATATGCTCTATTTATTAACTTAAGCTAAGTATAAGCTATGTGTATATTATAAACACTTAAGTTGATCTAACTTATTAAATATTGAATCTAGTTAATAACATTAAGTGTAATTAATATAATTAACATAATCAAGATAATTTAAAATAATAAGTGATGAATTAAGTTATAATTAGACTATCAATGAATGATCTAGGCTCATCCAATTTTATAAATTTATAAAATATATTGATTGTCTTGCACACTATATATACTATGACATAATAAACTCTAATTATCAGATATCATTTAGGCATGAGTCTAAGATCGATCTTGGAATCAATTGGTGGTATTCTCAACGATTACTTCCTTTGATCAAAATTTTGAGCTTGACATGCATATGCCTTTTTCTCCACCATCGACACTCTATTCCTTTGCTGCATCGAAGTCTCCCGTAGGCATTAAATAATTATTCGGTCGTGTCAAATGATAATGATACTTATTAATTTATGAAAGTTATACATTTTTATGAAACAGTATAGATCGAGTAGATGTTAGAATAATATGTTTTGTACGTTAAATAAAGACAATACATCTTATTTTATCGTTGAGAATTAATCGGCTCAAACGGTGAAAACCCAGTTTGGTTCATCCTGCGAGAACGCCATGGATATACATTGGCCGCGTGTCTGCCAAGAATAGTGGTGTTTAGGTAGGGTGGTTGGGAGTGAGGGAGGGGTCAAAGGACCATTCCTCTTTAGCAAGGTTTCATGAAAATTGATATACTACTCTAATTGGGTGAAACTCAATCAATCCTAGGTTTCAACCTATTTCCGTAATTCCACCCGTGACTCCACCTCTCAGGAAGAAGGCGAGGTAGCTTCGAAGGTGGCAAGGCGGTGGACGTGTGATGGGAACACCATCATGAGTCCTAACTAGTTCATTTTGACCTATGAAAGAGAACAAAAGCTCCTACAAAATCTAGAGAAGGGCCTAATTTAAGGAAAAATTGTTCTGAGAAGAAAATAAGAAACAAGGGTAAAACTGTAATTTTACCATTGCAGTACATCAACGGGATTTCTCAGAGGCTAAACATAGGTCAAATGGTCTGAACAAGATGAAAAGTGGGTTGGTTCAATCAGAAATGAGTTCATGTGCAGTCTAAGAATTAAATGACATCTTGTAACCCTAAAATAGACTCACTTAATTCAACAAGGTTTTGGTCAGGATAAAAAACAAATAAACCCTCTAAAATTCATGAAAAAATATCCCCTAGGGTTTATAACCTTCAAATTGGCTTTGGGAACCTATTTTGACCTAAGTAGGGGTCCTAGCTAGATATTTAACCTAATTTGGGTTTTTGTGTAAAATATCTAGTTAAACATGGTCAAACCTAAAATCCAACTTCACCATTGGATTCCTTAGATCCAAATTAGGTTTGTACCAAAATTTGGACCTAAAGAGAGGTCACCTTGACCTACTTTGTAAAACGGTCCACCTAATTACATTTTGGCCCCTATCTTCCTCGTCACTCTTTGCAATTAAGTCCCTCCACCATTATAGCGGAGGAGTCCTACTCCGGCGAGGATTTGAGGAGGATTTCTCCCTAATTCCTCAGAGATCCCCTCTCAGATTTGAAAGGAAGATTCTCCGAGGAATTCTCTATCATTTGAACGCAATCCCAAGATCTGATTTGCACCCAATCTCTCATGCAAACGCCCAAGAGACATGGGTATCCTTCGCACATTCCTTCTCCGACGAGGATTCTTGTGCTTGGAAGCTTGTCTTCCAAGCATAAGAGCCTCTGCTAGTACCTATAAAATGACCCCTTGATCCGGCCGCTCAGATTCAGCTTGGCTTGGATGGAGAAAACCCTCCAATTTCTTCTTTTCTCCTTTGGCCAAGTGTCCAATGGGCTCCAGCGACATCTCCTCCTCCTTCTCGTCGCTCTACCACAATACTTGTCACCACCCGGTCCCAAATCCTTACAGGATCTGAGATCGGCTCGCTTCGGTTAATCCCAAGATCCAGTCGTCTAATAAGAAATGACCAAGTAACATTCATCAAAGCACAATCACACAAGTACAGTAGCTAAGCACAAAGAAATTTACAACAGGGTGAAGGTTCTTACTAGGAGGGGGTGACGTAATAATTGCGGAAATAAAATATATAAAGCAATCTCACAAAATAAGCAATCACAAAATGTGCACAAGTAATTTTTAGGTGGAAACCCAAACCGGGTGAAAACCACCACCTAACCCTCTCGAGTTAGGATTTTACGATCAACCTAGTTGATCAAATCCACTAAACCGAATCACTTAAAACGAGGGTGATTCAACCTCAATACAACCACGCTACAAGTACGAGGGTAATGTTCCTCAACCCCTTCTCTCCACGAGAAGGATTTTGTCCCACGAAGGAGACGGGAATTCGCAAAGCGAATACCCAACCAAAATAACAAAGGTAAAATAAACAACAAACCTATAGAGCCAACAAAGTAATAAACCTAAGCTTCTATAGGATTTAGGAAACTCCCCTTTGCAAGGAGTGCGTCGACGATGACGCGGGTGCGTGAGCCACGCAACGGCGCAATGTCGCTCTCGTAGGCAACGGCGGGAGAGCGGGTGCGCGAAGGGAATGATGCTCTCAAGATGATGGAACTTGAGCTTAGAGAGCAAGAGCTTCTTGGACACAAGAGAGTGGAAAATACTTGATCTTAGTGTATCTTGGTCTCTCTAGGTGTATATCTTGTGTGCTTAAGTGCTTTTCTTGTATGTCTAAGTGTGTAAAGGCTCCCCTCTATTTATAGAGGCCTTAGGAAGGCTTTGGAAGGCTTAGAAAGGGTTCTATAGCCGTTGGGAACAAAGTCCAAGAGAATCAGGCCGAAATCAGGACAATGATTACATTTGATAGGGTTATCAGACGTCTAACTCTGGCATCAGACGTCTGGAAGGCCACTTTAAGACGTCTGATTTCAAGGTCAGACGTCTGATTCTATGCGGGTTTCTCCCTGACTTGAATCAGATCTAAACAGGGTTTTTGTGCAAGTCCATCAGACGACATATAGGACGTCTGGCACTATGTCTGGACGTCTGGAAACCTACTTTTACTGTGGGAATTGATTTCCAAACGTTGCAACGGCTAGAAAATCTCTGAGAAGAGATTTTGGGTCAGCCGAGGCAAAACGGTCATTTATCAGACGTCTAGAAAGACCTAAGGACGTCTGATAAGGCTCTAACGGTCATAATCTTGACTGTCTGCTAAGCTAGCCAACGGTCCACTAATTGGACGTCTGTCAAAGCCATCAGACGTCTTCTAAGACGTCTGGTCTAAGGTCTGGACGTCTGAATTCATCAGACAGAACTAACTATGTCCAGCCTAACAGTTATCAGACGTCTGAAACAACAGTCAGACGTCTTAAAATGCTTTATCAGATGTCTGATTTGGGAATTAGACGTCTGGAAGTGCTGTTTGAACCCTATATTGGTTTTCTAAGTATTCTACAGAAAACCTAAGAATCCTAGGGTTGTGCCGGTGTTCCTAGGACTACTGTTAGGGTTCTTTGAGGCTCTTTAACATAATTTCTAAGGAAAAAAAGAGCAACAAAAGAAATGAAAAATACAACAAGTACAAAAGAAGGAAATCTATCCTATTCTTCATTTCCTTCCATCTTCAATCTTTCGCTCCACGCGAACCTCCTCTGTTTTCCGTCAAGCTCCTCCAATCCGTCCTGGATGCGAGCTCGAACTCCGTCTAAACACGTCCACATTTGCAATTGACCTGAAATCTAGGACTCAAATTGCAAATGTTAAATAACACGTGTTTTGTTATCATCAAAACAAATGATCGTGGTGCTTTAGCACCAACAATCTCTCCCTTTTTGATGATGACAAAACCGTAAATAATAATGCAGAAAATCCTCCCCCTTTTTGACATTATCAAAAAGGTTTAATTGGTTTTATATTTCCTATAACTCCCCCTTAAAACATGCTCTTCTATGAGTTTATTTTAACAAAGGTAATATTCTCCCCCTTTTTGTGACAACAAGATAGCTATTATTTTTCTCCCCCTTACTAAAGGAAATTTAGCTACCTTATATCTCCCCCTTAAAAATTGACAATTAGCTCATCATTTTTCATTTTTTAACTCCCCCTATCTAAATGCTTTTAACAAGATAGGGTTAAGAATTTTACCTCACCTACCATGGCCAATAAAATGGCCCGAATGGTGGTGGTGGAAGCCACATCGGATGGGGCTCCCATCCGTAGCTTGGAGGCCCGGGCATTGGCGTCGGTCTCCAATCTGGTGGTCGACGTGCGGCGGGTCCGTCGTTTGTTCGCCGTCTCGTCGGTCTTCTTGTTCTCCTCCTTGGTCTACTCCTTGGTTCCCCTAACTTGAGTTAACCAGCCTTGAGTTTGTAGGTCCAGTCCTGTGTATTGTAGTTATCCCTGAATCCTACAAAACAAGATTCCAAATTTTTCTTCGGTATCCAAGTAAGCTTGGATCCGGATTTGTTAGTGGGTCTCCTTGACGGAGATCCTTTCTCAACCTTAGGGCTATAAAAATTATCAACTTTGTTGATTAGTTTGTTAGAGTTTTCCCTAAGAAATGCAATTTCTTTTTCTATAGTATTCATCTTAGTCTTTAAATCAGAAATTTCTAACTTAAGACTATCATTTTCCTCAATCAACTTATTATTTTCATTGATGAGGTTATGATTTTCTAATAACAGGTTATTATTTTTAGGACAAGCTTCTAGATCCTTAAGTTTTATTTCTAACCTATCATTTTCATTTTTAAGAAAACTAAGGTTCTTTTTAATGCTTTTATTTTCTATCCTAAGTGATTTACTAATCTCAAAAAGTTCATTAAAAGCTTCTTGAAGATCGAGATTTACCTCGTTGTCTGAGTCGCTTTCGCTGTCGCTTCCTCTGGCCATGAAGCCGAAGCAAGCGGTTTCTTCTTCTATGGTCTTTTCTTCTTCTTCTTCCTCCGAGCTAGAATCGTCCCAAGTGGCTTGGAACGCCTTCTTCTTAGATTTCTTCTCCTTTTCCTTCTTCTTCTCCTTTTTGAGAAGAGGGCATTCTGGTCGCAGATGCCCTTTCCCGTTGCAGTGGTAGCAACGTCTCGGGATTTCCTTCTTCTCCTCTTTCTTTAATTCCCTACAAAACTTGGAAAAATTTTTAAGTAAAATTCTAAAGTCTTCGTCGTCGGAACTTACCTCGCTATCCGACGCGGCTCTGAAGGCGAGAGTCTTCTTTGGTTTAGGCTCCGATGTATCCTTCTTCTTCTGCTTCAACTTAGTCTCGTAGGCCATCAAATTGCCTAGGAGATCTTCCATGTTGAGCTCCTCCATTTCGTTCACCTCCTCGATGGCGGTGACTTTCTGTTCCCACTCCGGTCCAAGGGAACGAAGAAGCTTCCCTTGAAGCTCCCCCTTGATGAAAGTCTTTCCTAAAGCTTTCAAGTTATTTACAATGAGAGTGAACCTAGTGTTCATCTCACTTAAAGACTCGTTAGATTTCATTGAAAAAGATTCAAATTCTTGAGAAAGTAAATTAATTTTTGAGGTTTTTACCTTAGAGGTACCTTCATGAGTTACCTCGAGTGTGTGCCAAATTTCATATGCGGTGGCGCACTGCGAGATTCTGTTGAATTCTTTCGAGCTGAGCGCGCATTAAAGGGCGTTCATGGTCTTTGCGTTTAAAGAGAGCTCACGGATTTGTTGCTGCGAGTAGCCTCCCGCGAGTTTTTCTGGGATGTCGGAAGGCATCTCACATCTGGCCCAGACCGTGAAGTCGGTGGCTTGAAGCCAGGTCTTCATCCGCAACTTCCAGTAGGGGTAGTTGCTCCCGTCGAAGAACGGCGGACGGGTTGTGGACTGCCCCTCGGAGATCCTGATTGCTGATGTGCTTCCCTCCATTTGATCTCTTGCCGGGTTGTTACGTCGAAACAGCAAGACCTGCTCTGATACCAATTGAAGGTTCTTACTAGGAGGGGGTGACGTAATAATTGCGGAAATAAAATATATAAAGCAATCTCACAAAATAAGCAATCACAAAATGTGCACAAGTAATTTTTAGGTGGAAACCCAAACCGGGTGAAAACCACCACCTAACCCTCTCGAGTTAGGATTTTCCGATCAACCTAGTTGATCAAATCCACTAAATCGAATCACTTAAAACGAGGGTGATTCAACCTCAATACAACCACGCTACAAGTACGAGGGTAACGTTCCTCAACCCCTTCTCTCCACGAGAAGGATTTTGTCCCACGAAGGAGACGGGAATTCGCAAAGCGAATACCCAACCAAAATAACAAAGGTAAAATAAACAACAAACCTATAGAGCCAACAAAGTAATAAACCTAAGCTTCTATAGGATTTAGGAAACTCCCCTTTGCAAGGAGTGCGTCGACGATGACGCGGGTGCGTGAGCCACGCAACGGCGCAATGTCGCTCTCGTAGGCAACGGCGGGAGAGCGGGTGCGCGAAGGGAATGATGCTCTCAAGATGATGGAACTTGAGCTTAGAGAGCAAGAGCTTCTTGGACACAAGAGAGTGGAAAATACTTGATCTTAGTGTATCTTGGTCTCTCTAGGTGTATATCTTGTGTGCTTAAGTGCTTTTCTTGTATGTCTAAGTGTGTAAAGGCTCCCCTCTATTTATAGAGGCCTTAGGAAGGCTTTGGAAGGCTTAGAAAGGGTTCTATAGCCGTTGGGAACAAAGTCCAAGAGAATCAGGCCGAAATCAGGACAATGATTACATTTGACAGGGTTATCAGACGTCTAACTCTGGCATCAGACGTCTGGAAGGCCACTTTAAGACGTCTGATTTCAAGGTCAGACGTCTGATTCTATGCGGGTTTCTCCCTGACTTGAATCAGATATAAACAGGGTTTTTGTGCAAGTCCATCAGACGACATATAGGACGTCTGGCACTATGTCTGGACGTCTGGAAACCTACTTTTACTGTGGGAATTGATTTCCAAACGTTGCAACGGCTAGAAAATCTCTGAGAAGAGATTTTGGGTCAGCCAAGGCAAAACGGTCATTTATCAGACGTCTGGAAAGACCTAAGGACGTCTGATAAGGCTCTAACGGTCATAATCTTGACTGTCTGCTAAGCCAGCCAACGGTCCACTAATTGGACGTCTGTCAAAGCCATCAGACATCTTCTAAGACGTCTGGTCTAAGGTCTGGACGTCTGAATTCATCAGACAGAACTAACTATGTCTAGCCTAACAGTTATCAGACGTCTGAAACAACAGTCAGACGTCTTAAAATGCTTTATCAGACGTCTGATTTGGGAATTAGACGTCTGGAAGTGCTGTTTGAACCCTATATTGGTTTTTTAAGTATTCTACAGAAAACCTAAGAATCCTAGGGTTGTGCCGGTGTTCCTAGGACTACTGTTAGGGTTCTTTGAGGCTCTTTAACATAATTTCTAAGGAAAAAAAGAGCAACAAAAGAAATGAAAAATACAACAAGTACAAAAGAAGGAAATCTATCCTATTCTTCATTTCCTTCCATCTTCAATCTTTCGCTCCACGCGAACCTCCTCTGTTTTCCGTCAAGCTCCTCCAATCCGTCTTGGATGCGAGCTCGAACTCCGTCTAAACACGTCCACATTTGCAATTGACTTGAAATCTAGGACTCAAATTGCAAATGTTAAATAACACATGTTTTGTTATCATCAAAACAAATGATCGTGGTGCTTTAGCACCAACACAGGGGGACAAAGGAATATTAATATTATGTCATAATACAGCCATCACAACAAAACGAATACATGTAGTAGAAGACAAAGCTATAGAAACTCACTATCAAACAGTAGAACTAAAGCTAGGCTCGACTAGGCCCAACGTCCTCAGCAGCCGATGGCTCGGGTTGCTCAAATCCCTGACCTATACAGAATTTATTTAACTGGAGTCAGCTAACGTTGAATAGAGTGGTGGCTAAGAAGTAACATGCATTTAACATAAAATTTTCCATTTTCCAATTATATTATACATGTGGGTGCGTAGAGATCTCTAATTAGGATTTGTTAATTAATCTTCTGGTTTCCTATAGGAACGATTTTGCTTGCAGCTTCCCGTGATATAAGATGCCCACGTGGCACTCTCCAGGTCGGGGGAGTCCCACCGTGGTAGTCCTATACCCGGTCTACCACCCTAAGGTCACGGTCGTGACATAGTGGTGACTACGGCACACGTGATAAGCAAGCAGTTAGCTACCCCGCACTGGTACGCGGTCAATTCTTTCTGCTAGCGGGTACGCCTCAACGTACAGTGCAGAACAGTATAGGGCCTTGCCTTCTCAGAACAGAACAGAGGTCTTGCCCCTCCTCAATCCACGTACCCTCATCCGACTACCCTGGTTTACCCAATGGGCTGACGAGAGTCGGTGTAGGGTGGCCATGCCTAGCCCTGGGCCCCCTGGGGTGGATAGCTCCCTCCTACACTAAGTAGCTCACCTCGGTACCACGTACACGAGGGCCAGTAAGAGTCGTCGTAGAGTGGCCAAACCCACCCTAGGTCCCAGCCCAAGGGCGGCAAGCTCCCCTCTACACTACAAGGGATAGTTACTCTCTTCGGTACCACGTACACGAAGGTCAGCTTAACTCCCTTAACAGCTGCCCATAGGCAGCAAATTCCCAGAACCAATCGGTTCTCCGTAGTATGGTGTTCTTGTTTACATTCCCTGTGGGGTTCGTACAGGAGTTTCTTTTTCACATCCAGGTTGGAATGTTCGGAACAAACAGTTCAATTACCATTTTATTACAGTAGGGGTCCATTTTAGCTAAAAATAGGAAACTTTCGATTACTCAATCATTCACATACAGTAGGGGTCCATTTTAGCTAAAAACAGGTAGCTTTTGATTACTCAATCATTCACATGCAATTTCTTCTAACCCTAGTGTTCATGCCAAGACCTAGGGTTCAAGAATTTATTTTCGAGTATACGTTTATTCCTTCCTAGGGTTCATCTCAAGTCTTAGGATTACTTACTAGCATGTACTAAATTAGAGATTTAAGGTTGTAACCACTCTACCTGGGTAACCGAGTGGAATGGGGACTCGTACAGTGGCTCTCGACGTCTCCACAGGATCCGTACACCTGACGGACTGGAGACCTAAAACATGGGTTGATGGGCCAAAAGGTTCAGAAGGATATAAACAAGGTATCATTATACAGAGAAACTTGTACGGAAAACAGAGACGGTTCGTTTGCGGAAAAGCAATAATAATAGGGCATTACATAGCCCAAAACATGTTGTCAGACGGAAATTAGACGTCTAGGAAAGGTCCCAGACATCTTAAAATAATTCTTAGGGATACCTCTCTCGGTGTTCCGCTATCAGACGTCTGGAACTCAATGCTGACGTCCAAGGACTCTGTCAGACGTCTGGGGATGCTCCCGGACGTCTGAAAGTGCCTCAGCTATGCTCCCGACTTATGACACATACACATACACTGTCAGGACTTGTCAGAGAGGAAAAGTACGGAAAGTCGATCTCTACCAGACGTCTTGCTCTACCTTCGGACGTCCGATAAGACGTCTGGGTGTCTCTCCGGCCATCTGATTCCGCGGAAAAATGACTTCCGCGGAACCGCTCTGGCTCCCCTTGCCTGCAGGTGCTGCAGCAAAACGACGCTGCACCCTCCGCTCTCGTGCTTTCTCTCGCTCGGGCTCTCCTCTCTTCACTCGCTGTAAAGAGCGTGTGGCCTAGACGTCTTTTAAGACGTCTAGAAGGTTGTCTAGACGTCTGACCAGATGTCTGGGATAGTTTCCAGATGTCTGGAAATCCGTTATTTTCGACACACGCGAGTCGTCTACGTGCCTGAGCGCGCAGACCGCAATTCGCCCTTCCTCCCTCCTGCGGCTGCAGGATTCCCCTGCCGCGAATCCTTCTCTCTCCTCTCCGCGCGGCCTTAAAAGGGCACGCCTCCCCTCCCGTCTCCACCGTCTCCTCCTTCTTCTCCTTCAGCCAGTGAGCGTGAGCGTGAGCGCGAGCGCGAGGGCGGCAGCGGCGGCCGCAGTGAGCGCGGAGGAGGTACGGCGTGCGAGAGCGGAGCTCTGCCGTGAGGGCGAGCTAACCGGAGCGGCTTGGCCGGCCGGCGGATGGCGCAGGGGGCGCGGAGCGACGCGGAGAGGGACCTGCTGCGGTCTGACCAGCAGACTTGCGAGGTAAGACGCGGGCAGCGTCGCGAGCGGAGGCCGAGTAGCGCCCTGATTCTGGAAAAATTTCCAAAATCAGACGTCTGGGTTGATAGGCAGACGGCGAGGACGACGTATGGTAGCTCATACAGACGTCTGAAAGGTGTGTATTCCGCTTTCTTCTTCCTTCCTGTCGACTGACCGTACTGAGGGAGGCAGTTGGCTGTGCGCAGGTTCGCTGATTCGCCATCCTTTGCGAATCAGACGTCTGGAAGTTGTACCAGACGGCGGGAGTGACCTCCAGACGTCCGGGGTGACCATCGGACGTCTGGGAGATAGGACAGACGTCCCCGCAGACTTCTGGACGTCTGGGAAACCACGCTGGACAGGTAATTCTCTGATCCACTCTTTAAGACGTCTGGAAGAAGTTCCAGACGTCTGATCTTGCACAGTATCGTCTTTTTCGACCCGTTTAGGGCCCGTTCGGGCTCCGTTTTCCGTGATTCGAGTTGCGTTCTTTTCAGAATTAATTCCTCTACCCGTCTACAGTAGCTATACACTGTTTTGAGACACTCCTTGTGTTTGATCCTTGTGATAGGACCTCGTTCAGTTGCAGTCTTGAGAGTCGCGGAGGCACGCGGGATTCCCGATCACGCCCCCATTACTCCCGTTGTACCTGGTAGAGTGGCTTAAGTTTATTATTAAAATCTGTTAAAGTATGGAACCATAACTAGAATCTAGGACATTCCATGAATCCTAGGAATGAGAAATGTATGGAATGATAGCTCCTAGGTGATGCATGAATCCTAGGGCTGGAAAACTAGTGGAATGTATAATACTGCAGTCTTGAAAAAATGGAAAGGAATATAAAGCTGCCTGTAAATTGAATTAACAGCTGCCTGTTATGAATAAAGAAACATGATTGAGATCATGGATTGTGAGAACGTGAACTGGAAAGTGAAACATATGATGTTCTGAGATAAAGAGCTGAAACCCTACGGGGAATTAGGAGTGGAACTCCTGGAAAGAAAAAGGAATGGAACTGAGATGTAGTTTGTACTATCTCTTGGGTACGCAGTACCAAGGGAAGTACCTGTACCTGTTTAGTGCAGAGTGGGGCCAGCCACCCCAGGGACCCGGGGTTAGGATTGGCCGCTCTGTACCGACTTGTTGGCCCTCGTGTACGTAGTACCGAGGAGTGCTACTAGTGTTAGGAGAGTACTAGCTACCCCACGGGCCCCGGGGTTCTGCTAGCCTCCTTCACCGACTTGTTAAGCCCACTAGGGCAAACCAGGGTAGTCAGGCGAGGGTGCGCGGACTGTGGAGGGGCAAGGCCCCGGTTTGGTTACTGTGGAGGGGTTGGACCCCTGTTACTGAGAGGGCTCTGCCCTGGTTTCGTGCTGTGCTTTGGGCACACCCGTTAACGGAAACGACTGACCACGTGCCAGTGTGGGCTAGCTACCTATGCGTTTATCGCGCGTGCCGTAGTCACCGTTATGTCTGTCAATGACCTTGGGGTGGTTGACTGAGGGTAGGATCACCACGGGGGACTCTCCCGGCCAGGAGAGCACCACGTGCTACTTCTACTTTTGGAAAAGACTGCAATCAAGATCGTTCCCACGAGGACATTCGAGATCAAGTAAAGGATCTGAGAAATAAATGAAATAGTGAGAAAATTGAAAGATGTGAATAAAGGAAGTAATAGAACATAACAGCTACTGTACACTCTACTGTTGCCTTTAGTTAGCTTGCCACTCTACTCAGCGTTTTGCTGACGTGTTACACTCGTTACCTTTTTCAGGACCAGGTGTTGAGCAGCCAGGGTCGGCGGCTGCAGAGGACGCTGGGCCGAGTAGGGTCCAGTAGAGTTTACCACAGTCTTTTGTACCTCCTTTGTTTCTGTTCTAGTGAGTAGTTTTTGTTTCCGCTGTACTTTCTTTACCTGAAGTTCTTGTTATATGATAAATGTTGTTCTACTGTTGTGGTGGTATCTACTGTAGTAGTTTTTTTCCTTACTGCTGTACTTCCTTACTGTTAGTTATATTCGTGCTGAATGTGGTTTATTTTACTGCTCTTTTGGTTACTTCCTCGTTGGACGACTAGGTCTTGAGATTAGTCGAGTCGGTCCGGTTCTCGTGTCTCGTAGGGACTCGGGAGCCGGGTCGTTACACTCGCTCTCGCCCTCGCTCTGTTCTTGACTATGGGGTGGGCAACGAAGAGGAGGGGGAGAGGCTTATAAAGGGAGAAGAGGTGAGGGGGTGGGATGGCGAGGCATGGCGCGGTGTGGCATCTCAGGAGGAGGTGTGGTAAGGTGCGGTGAGGGAGGAGTATGGCGTACGTACGTTCCGTGCTGAAAAGCATTTTTAGACGTCTGGTGAACATCCCAAACGTCTTAAATGGCCAAAGGGGTGGTGGGTCATTTCAATAGCAGTGGCAGAGCTGTCTTCACCTCCTTCCTCCGCGTCGCGCCGTACCTGTGCACACACCAAAAGCCCCTTCGTCGTCGTCGTTCTCCCTGCACTAGAATCTTCTTCTCCGACGGCGGCAAATACGTGCCAGCCGTTCTCCTATCCCCCTTCGTCCCTTAAGTAGGTTAAATCTCTTCCCCTAACTCCTCTCTTTATTTCCCGCTTCTTTATTTCTATTTTCAACCCCTCGACACCACAGACCACCACCATCTTCCTCATCTCCGGCTGACCACCGGCGAAGGCGCATCCATCACTTCACGCTTCCATACACCTCACTAGAACCCTCATAACCTTCGCCATCATCCACTGACCACTTTCCCCATCTCCATTGTTACGAACGCACTCCAAGACTTTTTTTAAGACGTCTGGGAGGTGGCCCAGACGTCTGGAACCCCTTCCAGACGTCTGGGATCTATTTTTCGGTGGCACGCGGGGCTGCGTCTGCGCGTAGGCGCGTGCAGACCCGCAACCGCCTTCCTCTCTCTTTTTCCCTCTCTCCTCCTGCGACCGCAGTCTGTCTCGCTCTCTCTCTCTCCTCTCCCTCACTCTCATCACCTCCGCTCCTCCTTCTTCTTCTTCTTCCAGCGAGTGCGAGCGCGAGCGGCGGCAGCGATAGTCGCGGTGAGTGCGGGAGGAGGTGCTGCGCGAGGGAGGAGGCGCTCAGCCGTGAGGGCTCGAGCTTGCCGGGGCTGCTAGAGCCGGCCGGAGGGGGAGCAGTAGACGCGGGGTGATGCGGGAGGCCTGCTGCAGCTCGAGCAGCAGGCGGACGAGGTGCGGTGCGGCAGTACGTCACGGACGGAGGGCGAGCCACGCTCTAACTATGGAAAATTTTCCAGAATCAGACGTCTGGGAATCCAACCAGACGACGGGGAAGACGTCTGGAGGACTGTCCAGACGTCTGGTAAGTAAATTATTTTTCGTCTTCTTCCTTTTCTACGACCGTCCGTACTGAGAGCGAGGAATGGGTACGCGCAGGTTCTGAGATTCGCCATCCAACGCGAATCAGACGTCTGGCTGTAGTGCCAGACGACGGGAATGACTTCCAGACGTCCGGGGTGACCATCGGACGTCTGGGAATTAGGCCAGACGCCCCGCAGGCTTCTGGATGTCTGAGAGACTACGCAGGACAAGGTACCATCTGATCCCCATTTTTAAGACGTCTAGAAGAAGTTCCAGACGTCTGATTTTGCACTGTTTCATCGTTTTCGACCCGTTTAGGGCCCGTTTAGAGTCCGTTTTTCGCGTTTCGAGTTGCGTCCTTTTCGGAATAAAATCCTCTACCCGTCTACAGTGATTAGATACTGTTTTGAGAAACTCTTTGTGTTTGATCCTTGTGATAAGATCCCGTTCCATTACAGTCTCGGGGGTTGCGGAGGCACGCTGGATTCCCGACCACGCCCTCAGTACTCCTGTTGTAATTGGTAGTGTGGCTTTTAAGTTTATTAGCATAATCTGTTAAACTATGGAACCATAAATAGAACCTAGGACATTGCATGAATCCTAGGAATGAGAAACTAGATTGAATGATAGATCCTAGGGTGTTGCATGAATCCTAGGGCTGGAAAACCAGATTGTATGATAGATCCTAGGGTATGCATGAATCCTAGGATGGGAAAACTAGTGGAATATATGAATACTGCAGTCTTGGAAAAGTGGAAAGGAATAAATAGCTGCCTGTAATTTGATTTAACAGCTGCCTGTTATGAATAAATAAACGTGATTGAGAACATGGATTGTAAGAACATGAAACTGGAAGGTGAAACCTAGATGTTCTGAGTTAAAAGAGCTGGAACCCTACGGGAAATTAGGAGTAGAACTCCTGGAAAGAGAAAGAAATGGAACTGAGAAAGAAAGACGTGGTAGTGTGCTATCTCTTGGGTACGTAGTACCAAGGGAAGTACCTGTTACCTGCTTAGTGCAGAGCGGAGCCAGCTGCCCCAGGGACCCAGGGTTAGGTCTGGCCACTTTGTACCGACTTGCTGGCCCTCGTGTACGTAGTACCGAGGAGAGCTACTAGTGTAAGGAGAGCACTAGCTACCCCACGGGCCCCGGGGTTCTGCTAGCCTCCTACACCGACTTGTTAGGCCCACTGGGCAAACCAGGGTAGTCAGGCGAGGGTGCGTGGACTGTGGAGGGGCAAGGCCACTGTTTGGTTACTGTGGAGGGGTTGGACCCCTGAGAGGGCTCTGCCCTATACTGGTTCCGTGCTGTGCTTTGGGCGCACCCGTTAATGGAAACGACTGACCGCGTGCCAGTGCGGGTTAGCTACCTGTGCATTTATCGCGCGTGCCGTAGTCACCGTTACGTCTGTCAGTGACCTTGGGGTGGTTGACTGAGAGTAGGATCACCACGGGGGACTCTCCCGGCCAGGAGAGCACCACGTGCTACTTCTACTGTTCGAAAAAGACTGCAATCAAGATCGTTCCCACGAGGAACATTCGAGATCAAGTGAAGGATCTGAGAAATAGATAAATTGTGAAACAATAGAAAGACGTAAATAAAGGAAGTAAGAAAATAAAACAGCTACTGTACACTTTACTGCTTCTTTAGTTTAGCTGCAACTCTACTCAGCGTTTCGCTGACGTGTTACACTCGTTACTTTTCAGGACCAGGTGTTGAGCAGCCAGGGTCAGCGGCTGCAGAGGACGCTGGGCCGAGTAGGGTCCAGTAGAGTTCCACTGTTCTTTTGTGCCCTTTTGTTCTACTGTAGTGAGTAATTTTTGTTACTCTATGTACTTTTCTTTAACCGCAGTTCTTGTTTTGTTATAAATGTTGTTCTACTGTTGCAGTGGTACATGCTGTAGTAGTTCTTTTTCTTACTGCTGTATTTTGTTACTGTTAGTTATATTTCATGTTGAATGTGGTTTATTTTACTGCTCTTTTGGTTACTTCCTCGTTGGACGACTAGGTCTTGGGATTAGTCGAGTCGGTCCAGTTCTCGTGTCTCGTAGGGACTCAGGAATCGGGTCGTTACATCCATCAACCGTCATCACCTCCACACTTGCCCCCAGACCAAACCCACTTTCATGGCCACAAAGCGACCTAGGCACGCAAGCATAGGCCACCCTGTGGCCAGACACCCACCTAAACACCTTCGTCGTGCCACGACGAAGCTGTCTGTGTGTTCTAATGGGGCCAAAAGGCCGTATTGTTTGAAACACAGGTCTGACCTCCACCGCCATTAGCGCCGGCTTGAAGGAGCTTGCATCCTTCGCTCCAGGCTGTTGCGCTCCAGGTGAATAGGCCCAGGTGATGCGGATGGAGTTCTCGCACACGTACAACCAAGTGAGTGGCTTTGTAAGGCATCACAGCTGCAGCAATTAGGCATAACAGGCTCCTGTGGATGCAAGCAAAGCGGTGGGACTTTTAGTCCCACCTCGGAAAGTTAGGAGTGCGCAGAGTGATATAAGTTGAAATTGTGTTTCAGGCTGGTTGCCTCCGAACATGGGGTGAGGTCGCCTCGCCCGCTCATTCGCCTCGTCCATAACCCACGCTCCGCGGACCTGGCCTACCCGACCCGTTTACCCAACACTCCTCGCGCACCACCCACGCTGGTGCGCTTGGACCCGGGTGCGCATAACCCGACCCGAATACCCGATTGGCTAGCTATGGGAGAGCGAACCTAAGAGAGAAAAGAGAGATAGTGTACACGGGGAGGGTAGGGGTAGGTCTTGCACTCGTGTTTGTATGGAAAGGAAGAAGGAAGAGGAAGCTAAGGCCAGAGAAGGAAGTTGCAGCCGCAGAGAAGCTAAGGAGGAAAAGTAGAAGGACTGAAGGCTGAAGCTGAGGAAGCTAAAGGAAGCTTGGCTGAAGAAGGAAAGAGAAAGAAGGAAATCAGAAGCCAAGGAAGAAGAAGGTAGGAGAAATCAAGGCAGAAGAAGAAGACAAGGAAGGAGAAAGGCACTGTTGCAAGAGAAGTCAGGGAAAGAAGAGCCAAAGCTAAAGGAAAGAAGAAGGAAGGAGAAGGCAGCAAGGAAGAAGAAGCCAAGAGCCAAAGTCAGAGAGGAAAAGAAAGAGAAGCTAAGGCAAGCACACAGAGGAAAGGAAGAAAAAGAAGAAAGAGGAAAGCTAAGGAAAGAAAAGAAGACAAAGAAGGAGAAAGGTACTGTTGCAAGAAAGAAGAAAGGACTAAGGCTGAAGGTAGAAAGGCAAAGAAGAAGTGGAGTCAAGAAGGAGAAGGCAGAAAGAAGAACCAAAGAAGGAAAGAAGAGGAAACTAAAGAAGAAAGCCAAGAGAATAAGAATCAACTTTTTTATTCTATTCCTCTTAATTTTTCTTTTATTGCTACAATTCAGTATTCATAAACTCCTGCATTATATTTTGAAATAGATTTTAAGTAGATTTAAGTGTTCAAATTACATTAATTGAGATTAGTGAATAAATTCTATTTGCTCCCTGTGTTCGATCTCGAACTCAACATTTGAGTAATAAAAATTCTTATTTGTTTACGAGGCGATTTCACTTATACTGCAACGCAACATCATTTATCTTTTAAAAACTCGATCTCGCCTTCAGGTAAACAATGTGCATCACCAAATGTGGGGAATGCTGGATTGAGCATAAGGAGTACCAAGCGTATGGTGTCGAGTGTTGGAGTACCAAGCAACTCCCTGTGCGGCTTGACCTCTTCTGCTTGTGCTCATCTCCGTTTGAGTGGTGAGGGTTGCGACGACCTAGCATCTAGTGTGGTGGCTGCGGGGTGCACTTCCAAGCTACGACGGCGACGCCCGGTGGGAGATGGCAACTACTATGGTGGCAACGTCCGGTGGTGGCATCCCTCCATCTGGCCGCACTAGTGGATGTCTCGCAAGCTCGTTTGGTGGGAGGGCTTCCATATGATGTCGATTCTTAATTTCCACTTCGCTCCACCTCCACCTTCACCTGGATCGATGACATTTTTGTGGATTGGTGCTACATTGAAATTGAACTCACCATGACCAAGTGTTTCGTCGACTTCATTCCGATCGATTGTCACCTATTAGCACGATTCGTCAACAACATTGGTAATACTTTGCTATATCAACTATATGGTGTAAGTTCTTTCCCACTTGGAAAATGGTATTTAGAATTCTTGTTTTCTATTTTTTCAACTTTTATTTTCCTTGTGATAACCATTTTTTAGAGTTCCCCCCTCTGTAGGATATCCTTCTTTTTTACCCATTAAGTTACGATGCATCATTTTAGTTCTCTTCGTAAAAAATTTCCTTCAGAAAGAAAACAGCATGTCATTTACGAGATCCCTACATAGACGTCGTAATCATGATTTCATTAATTTACTGGCCAATGACTAGATCTCTCTTCAGTGGAACTAGCTATTTTAAAAAGGAATTTTTACATAAGTATTATTATAAATTTTTATAATTAATATAAGATCATTATATTAGTAATATGAAATTTGATATCCCACTTCCAAAATTATTACTTGTTAGTTATTACGGTTAAACTTAGGTCGCATATGAATGTAGCATAAGTGCAAGGTTATCCCTCCTAAGAGGGCTTAAGGTATTATTCATGAATGATTTGGATAATATTCATCACTTCCATCAATATTCAAATCAAATCATTCAATTACATCATATCAATACCAACATATATTAAAATATATTCACTTTAACATAACTATCCATTAAACTATGTTTAATATATTACATCAACTCAGTCATAACATTACATTAATATATCAATTATTTTATCCTCCAACTTATTTCCCAATCCAAATAAATATCCCCCTCGATTTATCTTATCTTTACAATATTTTATCACGCAACCAAAAGTAGCCTCAACAATTGTAGATTAAAAAGTGAGGAAAATTATTCTTTTACCCACAATTTTTATGTTTTCCTCTCCCCTACCTTCCTCCACTTTCTTCCTCCCCCCTCCACCTTACTCACTAAACCTTTCAAGCTCACCTCTCCCCTCTTAGGTAGAGCTCTAGGATGCTGATGTTGAAGCTTCATATGTCACCTATGGTAATGTCATAAACCCCCTCCTTGAGGATGGTGTTGATCCTCTCGAGGGTCATGTATTGGATGCTCCCTATAGAGGAGTTATAGGGGTCCAAAGTTTAGGAGAAGATGTAAAAGACCCCAAAGTTAACAGTTACCGAAGGAGTCGAGGAGGAGGTTGGGGCTTGATGCCCCAGTGGATGATCTTGTAGTGGTGGAGGTAAGAGAGGCATTAGATGATTTGGGAGGCGATCTCCTAGAGGTGTGGCTTCAAGGGGAAGCACCTCCCTTGGAGAGAACCATAGTCCATGTAGTCAAGGAGGATCTGGATCTTGCCCCCATGGTCGGACATGTCTTAACAGTGGACCACAAAAGGGTTGTTCATAGTGCATAGGATTTCAATCTCGCGGTGAATCTAGAGGAGGATGTAGTCCTTGTGGTGGTCGTAGATCACCTTTAGGGTGTAGAGGTGGGAGGAGGCTATTGGAAGTGGTCAAAAAGATAATGAAAAAATCCGAAAAAAGGGGGAAAAAAACCAATAAACCACTTTAACGTGGTGGATGCGATGGTGGAACCGTTCTCCCTCGCATCATGGAGGCGGTAAGGGCAAAGATGGCTTGGAAAGGGGGTTTGCCTCCTGTATAAAAACATGGATCCCCCACCCATCATGGATAAGAGAAAAAATGTGAAAAACTAAGTCAATCGGAACCCATAAAATACATACCCATCTTCCCATCGGAGAGGGGGGTGGTGACGGACTAGGTAGATGATGCCCCCGAGGCTGCAGTTGATGTGACTAAGGTGGTCAAAGTTAGTGAAGAGGAGGGGAGTGGGAGGGTGGTGGTAGGAGAAGTTAGAGGAGGAGTGGGTGAAGGAGGGTCCTTCATGGGGGTTTAAGGGAGGGATGATTGTTGATGATGGCAAAGAAGTTGATGATAAAGCAGATGAAGATTATGGGGAAGGGGAGGTGGAGTGGAGAGGTGAGCTTGGGAGGTCCGATGAGGAAGGTGCAACGGGGAGGAGAGAGGAGGAAGAGGGAGGTGGATAGTAAGGGAGAGAGAAAAAAGTATAAATTTTGGGTAAAAAAATAATTTTTGTTACTTTCTTTTTCATAATTGTTAACTTTAACAAAAATAACTAATAGAGTGATAATTTCAAAAATTATCACTTTTTCAATGATATTTAAAGTAATATTAAGAATACAATAATATTATATTAATTACAAAAGTGTATTATGATATCTATGTAGAAATTTTCTTCAAAAATTATTGTAATGTAAAATATTTTTCTTTGATAAGATGTTTTTAGCTGAGAGCAATATAAATCAACTCCAGTGGGATTATCATTAGTTAGGAACGTTTCAATTGTCATCAAATTCCAACCCCAGTTACTAATCAGGATGTTGTCGTTTACTTAGGTACTTATTCTTTTTGTTACTAAAATTTATAGACGAGATTAGCGAGCAAAACCCTACCACACCAAAGGATTAAGACACATGGGGCAGATGAAGGTTTGGTTAAAGTAGGCATCCAAATCCTACCTTGAATTAGGTGATGCACATCTGGAAAAACACTACTAAAGAAGGCATTGTTTGCGACAGTAGGTAGATCGTCGTTAAATGTAACTTTAGCAACTATTTTAACTGAATTCGTCACTGATAATTGTTTTAAGTGGGAGATAATGATGTTGGTAGACATCTTTTGACGATGCTATTTGGTAATGATTATATAATTTTTTGCAATAATTTTGAACGATTGCCAAAAGGTCATTCTCTTGTGGTGAAAAAGTGAGGGCATTCGTATTTGGTAAAGGAAATATTTTTGTGGAATAAAAGAAAGTGTAATAAAAAAATAAAATAAGTAAATTTTAATATTTAAGAGTTTAACTTAATTAAACTTATCTTACAAATATGGTGAAATAAATTTTCATCGAATTAACTATATTTTCTTAATCCGATGTAAATAAATAACGGGTTAAATGGTGAAAACACAACCCAAGGAAATAATGATTCCAGGGCAATGATGGCCGGTGAGTTAAGTCATAGAGGAGATAATGACTCTATGTAAGATAATACCTTAGAATAGTAAAACCCAAAAGTAACACCCTAACCTATCATCCATTTGATAATCAGAAAAAATAAAAAAAACTGTAATAATGGAATCTTACCGTAACTGTAGGGAACAATTCACTCTCACAAGGGGGATGTAACGCCCTCGACGTTGAAAAATTCACCATCTTGGACAAGAAAGTAAAAAAGAAGAAAAGTAAAATCAGATCAACAAATAAGAGTGAAAAGCCTCGTTCTGGTCCGCTCTTAGCAATGCTCCAAGCTTTTTTAATATGATACGTGCCAGTGGGACCATGCTGATGATTCACGTACAACGAGGATGGAAAGTAGCTGCTGACATCCGGTCGGTTCAATCCAATTGAAAATCGATATGTTATTTGTCGGATAGATAGATTCAAAAAGTAAAACTCAAAATTAATGTAAGTTGATCAAAATCAGATCAAATTCATCAACTTAGTTAAATCGGTCATCCTATTTAATCATTATCTTTAAAATTAAAAAATTTTAAAAAAAATGTGTATGTAACTTTAGAATTTGAAAATAAAAATTTAAAGATTTGTGGGTTCTCAAGATTAGATTTAAATTTTAATTTTATCTTTTATTTTTGTTTAATTTTTATTAAAAATATGCCAATTTTACAATAATTAAAGTTGTAAAATAATTTTCTTATTACATATCTTTATTGATTTATATGGAACACCAATTTAATCTAATTAGATTTAGTTGGATCAATATAAATTAATTGAAGATTTTATAATTTAATTTTTTCTATTTTTTTCACATATTGACATCATTACTAGATCAACCGATATATATCATCAATTAAATCACAAAAATATCAAATCAACACTTGACTAGTTCAATAATCAAATTAATTTTTAAAATATTAGCTAACAGAGCTCCTAATTGTAATACATCCAGCTTTCAGCATGACCCCATGGGAAGACTTTAGTTGTGGCTTATGTGAGAATTCAAACTAGCTATATATATACATACTAGTGTATTTGATCAACACTTCGTTGCGAGATCAATGAAAAGAAAAAAATAGAGAGATGTGGGAATCCAAAATAATAAAAAATAAAAGAAATTATAAAAAATGTTTGTGAATTAAAATAATTTTTAAAAACTAATGTGTCATTCATTGTAGCAAAATAAGAGTGTGCATCCATTTGCTAGTGACTACACATTTTCTTACATCAACACATTAATTATTTTATCCTATTACTTATTCTATTTCATTAAATAAATATTCACATAACTTATTTCATCATATATTATATCCTAGATTAATCTTATTCTTCAAGCAAACGTAAATCAAAAGAAATTTGATGATCAACTCAAATTGGATGAGGTGATGCCATCTCATGATATATACATATGATCAAATACACTAATTTTATTCTAGCTAGGGAGAGAGATTCATTTCCATAGATAAATTAAAAGATAATGAAATAGTAGAGAAAAGATCAAAATCTATACCATATACCAAAAAGATTACTTAATTGGCAACTCAACGAGGGTTTGGAAATGTTTCGTGATTATCATACTTTTTTTCTTTTTGGTAGTACGTAATTTAGGATGCGTTCCGAATCGGTATTATTTAATTGAAGGTTTAGTTGCATGAAAGGGTGGGGGGATATGGTAATTGAATATTATCATAGATAATGTCATTCATCATTTCGAATGGAATTCTTTTCCCTTTGTATCCGCGTCATAGCAAGAGCAATCGAGTGATAGGCATGATGCGTGATAGGATAAATTGCAATGACTTGATCAAAATTTTTCAACTTTTACCTCTTGTTCTCCTTTTCAACCACGTAGGAGAGGCACAAATCTGGCCACCGTCGGATGTTCGAGGAGAGCATAGGGAATGGGAGGGAGAGCGGTGGGGGGAAGGGGTGTGCCACATGTGCAGCACGTTTAGTGTGTATATATATATATATATATATATATATATATATATATATATTGTGCATCCTGTGCGTGTATGGTTGACATGTAATTGTCATCTTAGAAATATCTATCTCAGGTCAATTTTTGCTGCACCACAAATTTGGATTCGTGAGGAAGGTCTAGAAGTTATACCAATTATTTGGTGCACATGGTGGAGAAATACTACAAAAGAGGGGGAGGGAGTAGGCTATTATTGTAGAATGAGAGCGGAGGGGTCGAGGGGGAAGGAAGGTCGGACACGTGGCTGCTGGAACTCTCCTTCAGTATATAGCTATTATATTTGACCTCTATATGATGTGTATCATATGTATTGGAAAAATTAAAAAAAATACTAATAATATTTATAGTTAAGATCTGAAATTTTATTGAGTAGCTTATATTTAAAGGTATAGTTACAAATATTTCATACGATGGTAGAAAAAATATACTTTAATATATAGATGAACATAAATTTACTTTTTTATAGTAGTATAATAATATATATTGTACAATACTTCATGCAAAATAAAGTATTCCAAAAAAAAAAGTAATTTCTTGCCTATAAAATAAATAAATAAATAAATAATGTATATCATATATATGGAGTAACACAATTAAATTCACCTTTGAACACATTAAAATACTTGTCAAAAAAAATGCATAACTTTTATTTTAAGATTATGACTAAATTGGAAATAGTTATTAAGAGCATTATATTTATAGAACTAAATATATCTATTAACAATGAAAATAAATATTTTAAGGAAAGAATTTATTTTTAAAGATAAAAATGTATAAAAAAAATGTATTTGTTAATATTTTTCAATGAATGTTCGTAAATATTTGTTAAATATAATTTTATGCGATATTCATTTCTAAATTTTCTTTTTCTATTACCTCTACCTCTTACATTATAAAATACGTTAACTTTTACCTTTTTATATATCTATTTTTTGATTAAGGTACCATAACTCTTTTTAATTTTGGTTAAATAGATGATTCTTTTTTAAATTGTGTCTAATTCTCTCATTTTTTCATATGACCTCTTTGATTTCTACTACATAGATGAGTTATTTTTAAATTATGTAGGTTGGAGAGAAAGAGAGTAATGATATTACTTCTTAAACTACATCTTAAGGAATTGCAACTTTAACATGGATTTAGATATCTCTTCTAAGAAAAAATTATCTAAAATTTTTAAATATTTTATTTAAAAGAATCACATTTTTAACTACCACCACCCTCTATTAGCTTTTCCAACTACTTTTTTTTCTTAGCTTTTCCAACTACATTAGTGTAATTTCACATAGAATAATTATTTAAAGCATACTTAAGCTTTTTCAACGCTTCCTAAAGCTCAAAAATAAAAGGATGCGGGTCGAGAAATGTAAAAGTTGATGCAAAAGTTGATACGTAGCTGTAAATGTGGTCCCAACCCATGTTCCTTTTTATGCAAAAAAAGTACTGACAGATGGTGAGATCCACCACTGTTGAAACCAACAACAAACCACTTTCGTAGGGGTTGCAAACCACTCCAAATAAGTTGCATTGGTGTAAAAATCACTTTTTACCTTCAGAACCACTTTGCACTTATGCAAAACCACTTTGCACAAATACAAAATCAGATTGCACCTTCAAATAATTTTGTACAGGTGCAAAGTAAGATTGCACCGGTGCAATATTATTTTGCATGGATGTAATATTTTTTTGCACGAGTGCAAAGTAAGGTTGCACCTTACTTTGAACTACTTTGCATCGGTGCAATATTATTTTGCATGAGTGCTGTAACGACCCGGTTCCCAAGTCCCTACGAGACACGAGAACCGGACCGACTCGACTTATCCCAAGACCTAGTCGTCCAACGAGGAAGTAACCAAAAGACAGTAAAATAAACCACATTCAACATGAATATAACTAACAGTAAGAAAGTACAGCAGTAAGGAAAGAAACTACTACAGTAGGTACCACCACAACAGTAGAACAACATTTATCATATAACAAGAACTGCAGGTAAGGAAAGTACAGCGGAAACAAAACTACTCACTAGAACAGAAACAAAAGAGGTGCAAAAGACTGTGGTAAACTCTACTGGACCCTAGTCGGCCCAGTGTCCTCTGCAGTCGCCGACCCTGGCTGCTCAACACTGGTCCTGAAAAAGGTAACGAGTGTAACACGACAGCAAAGCGCTGAGTAGAGTGGCAGACTAACTAAAGGCAACAGTAGAGTGTACAGTAGCTGTTATGTTCTATTACTTCCTTTATTCACATCTTTCAATTTTTCTCACTATTTCATTTATTTCTCAGATCATTTACTTGATCTCGAATGTCCTCGTGGGAACGAACTTGATTGCAGTCTTTTCCAAAAGTAGAAGTAGCACGTGGTGCTCTCCTGGCCGGGAGAGCCCCCCGTGGTGATCCTACCCTCAGTCAACCACCCCAAGGTCACTGACAGACGTAACGGTGACTACGGCACGCGTGATAAACGCACAGGTAGCTAGCCCGCACTAGCACGCGGTCAGTCGTTTCCGTTAACGGGTGCGCCCAAAGCACAGCACGGAACCAGGGCAGAGCCCTCTCAGTAACAGGGGTCCAACCCCTCCACAGTAACCAAACCGGGGCCTTGCCCCTCCACAGTCCGCGCACCCTCGCCTGACTACCCTGGTTTGCCCTAGTGGGCCTAACAAGTCGGTGAAGGAGGCTAGCAGAACCCCGGGGCCCGTGGGGTAGCTAGTACTCTCCTAACACTACTAGCTCTCCTCGGTACTACGTACACGAGGGCCAACAAGTCGGTACAGAGCGGCCAATCCTAACCCCGGGTCCCTGGGGCGGCTGGCCCCACTCTGCACTAAACAGGTACAGGTACTTCCCTTGGTACTGCGTACCCAAGAGACAGTACAAACTACATCTCAGTTCCATTCCTTTTTCTTTCCAGGAGTTCCACTCCTAATTCCCCGTAGGGTTCCAGCTCTTTATCTCAGAACATCATATGTTTCACTTTCCAGATTCACGTTCTCAAAATCCATGATCTCAATCATGTTTCTTTATTCATAACAGGCAGCTGTTAATTCAAATTACAGGCAGCTTTATATTCCTTTCCATTTTTCCAAGATTGCAGTATTATACATTCCACTAGTTCTTCCATCCTAGGGTTCATGTCACATCCTAGGATCTAGCATACAACTAGTTTTCCAGCCCTAGGATTCATGCATCACCTAGGAGCTATCATTCCATACATTTCTCATTCCTAGGATTCATGCAATGTCCTAGCTTCTAGTTATGGTTCCATACTTTAACAGATTTTATTAATAAACTTAAGCCACTCTACCAGGTACAACGGGAGTAATGGGGGCGTGATCGGGAATCCCGCGTGCCTCCGCGACTCTCAAGACTGCAACTGAACGAGGTCCTATCACAAGGATCAAACACAAGGAGTGTCTCAAAACAGTGTATAGCTACTGTAGACGAGTAGAGGAATTAATTCTGAAGAGAACGCAACTCGAATCGTGGAAAACGGAGCCCGAACGGGCCCTAAACGGGTCGAAAAAGACGATACTATGCAAAATCAGACGTCTGGAACTCCTTCCAGACGTCTTAAACGGTGGATCAGAGAATTACCTGTTCAGCGTGGTTTCCCAGACGTCCAGAAGTCTGCGGGGACGTCTGTCCTATCTCCCAGACGTCCGATGGTCACTCCGGACGTCTGGAGGTCACTCCCGCCGTCTGGTAAAACTTCCAGACGTCTGATTCGCAAAGGATGGCGAATCAGCGAACTTGCACACAGCCAACCCCCTTCCCTCAGTACGGTCAGTCGACAGGAAGGAAGAAGAAGGCGGAAAACTCACCTTTCAGACGTCTGTATGATCTTCCAGACGTCGGTCTTGCCGTCTGGCTATCAACCCAGACGTCTGATTCTGGAAATTTTTCCAGAAACAGGGCGCGACCCGGACTCTGCTCGCGACGCCGCCCGCGTCGCACCTCGCGCTCCTGCTGCTCAGACTGCAGCAGGTCCCTCTCCGCGTCGTTCTGCGCCCCCTGCACCCTCCGCCGGCCGGCCAAGCCGCTTCGGCAAGCTCGCCCTCACGGCAGAGCTCCGCCCTCGCACGTCGCGCCTCCTCCGCGCTCACTGCGGCCGCCGCTGCAGCCCTCGCGCTCGCTCGCTCTCGTGCACAGGAAGGAGAAGAAGAAGAAGATGGTGGAGACGGGAAGGGAGGCGCGGCCCTTTTAACGCCGCGCGGAGAGGAGAGAGAGAAGGCGCGGCAGGCGTCTGCAGCCGCAGAAGAAAGAGGGAATATGCGGTCTGCGCGCTCAGGAGCGCAGGCGACTCGCGGGTGTGGACGATAACGGTTTTTCAGACGTCTGTAAACCATCCCAGACGTCTGGCAAGACGTCTGGATGTGATCCCAGACGTCTGGTCAGACGTCTGGGCCACCTCCCAGACGTCTTAAAATACGTCCGGGGCACGCGTTCATAACAATTTAACAAACTCAAAGGAAGTTTCGTCCCCGAAACTTGCGCCAACTAGGGTCTGGGAAAAGACGTCCAAATAACCATAACAAACTCAAAGAGGACCGAACCCGGTCCGAAAAGACGTACTGATGAGAACCTCATCATGAGCCATAACTAGCTCATTTTGACCCAATACAAAGGATAAAAGCTCCTACATATCTCAAGGAAAGGCTTAACTCAGAGAATTCTGAGTTTGAGAAGAAAACCAGTCATAAGGGGTAAAAGTGCAATTTTACCAGTATAATCTGCATACAGGGTAATTCAGGGCCCAAACACAGGTCAGAACAGCCTAATAAGAATAAAAGTGGGACGAGATGATCTAGCAAGGGCTACAGCACTTTCAAGGAACCAAATGATAATCTGTAACCCTAAAACAACCCACTTCAATTCACAAGGTTCGAGGCAATGTAAAAATAGAATAAACCCTCTAAAATTCATAGAAAAATAACCTCTAGGGTTTAGAACCTTCAATTTGGCCTTTAGAACCCATTTTGACCTACATTGAGAACCATGCCCAATTAATAACTTAATTTGGGTTTTTGCGCAAATTGACCGGTCAAACAAGGTTTAATATGAAAATAAAATTCACCATCAGATTCCTTAGGTCCTAATTAGTCATGTATAAAAACTTGAGCCTAAGAAGAAACCTCCTTGACCGACTTTACACTTTGGTCCTCATATATTTACTCTTTGGCCCTCAACTTTTGAACCCTCGCATTTAGGCCCCTAACTCTCCTTCGTTCTTTGCAAACAGGTCCCTCCTGCAAAACCCTGCCAGCACCATGCTCCGGCGACCTTGCGCGGAGCATGGCGCCGCGCAGGGTAAGGTGGAGGACCTGGCATGTGTACCGGGGGGTGCCCTGCGTCGTCAGCCGTCGCAGGAGCACCCCCATGGCCCTTGCAGCCCCCCATACCGGCCGTGCGAACGCACGGACGGTATGGGTTCGAATTCCGACCATGCTCCGGCGAGGGAGACACGTCGTCTCCCTCCGCCTTCCTCCCTGCTTCAACCCTATAAATACCCCCCGCCGCTCCACCGACCAAGGCAGCCTGGATCTGACGGAGAAAACCCCCAGCTTTCGTCTCTTCTTTCTCCGGCAGACGCTCACCAGCTCCGGCGACTTCCTCTCCCTCCACCTCTTCGCTCTGCCGCACTACCAGCAGCAGAGACCTCCTCCCCTGCTCTTCCCGCGCCACGCCGCACCCAGCTGGCGCCTCTCCAGCCTTCTGCTCGCCGCCGCCCCTCTCCCTGAGCATCATCTTCTCCGGCGACAGTCGATACGACTGTCGCCCTGTTCCTCCCCCTTCGTCCCTGCAGTTAAGTTAGACTTACTCCCCTTCTCCTCCTCTTTCTTTCCCCGCTTTCGATTTAGTCAATTAAGCCCTCTACCGACCCTGTTCACCCTCATCCTCTCCGCCTCCGACCACCCTCCGGCGAGCCGCTCCCATCACCTCAGCGACCCACACGGCTCGCCGACCACCGCAGAACTTCCGCCTCCTCACCCTGATCCTCTTCCGCCCCTCCACTTCCCACCAAACACCCTCTGCAGACCCACCGAACACACCCACTCCCTCGCTCACAGTCTGACCTAGGACGACCTAACAGCTCCATCTCGCCCCCTGCAGACCCCCTGACCACCTTCGCCGTGCCACGGCGAAGGTCCTCCGCCTGTCTGATTTGGCCGAGAGGCCGTGCCATTGGTTTCAGGTTCCAGGCCTTGACCGCCATTGGCGAGGAAGCTCGAAGCCTGCTCGAGGTTGCTCCAAGCCGAGATATCCCAGATTGAATAGCCACGGCCAGCGCGGAAGAGTCTCACGCACACACCCTGGCCCTCGATTGGAGCTGAACGCCTCAACAGCCGATGCAATTGGGAGCACCATCCCTGCTGCAGGCGTAAGAGAATTGGGGTGGGACATTTAGTCCCACCTCGGAATCTCTCAAAGGCGCGCGGACACATAAATTGAAAAACTGCCATACGCTGTTTGCCTCAGTTACCACGGGGTGAGGTCCCTCTCACCCGACCCGACCCGACTCGGCCTCGTCCGTGACCACGCTCCGCGGACCTGGCCCGACCCGATTAGACTGACCTGCACTCCTCGCCCACCACGCACGCCGGTGGGCCTGGACCCGGGCCTGGACCCGGGCCTGACCCGAACCCGATTACCCGATAGCGCTCTGGGGGAGCTTCCGAGGAGTGATTTCAGAGAGAGAGATACGCGGGGGAGGGGGGTAGAGTAGGTTTTTGTCTTGACGAATAAACTCTGAAGTGTGCAGGCCAAAGAAGAAGAAGCAGACCCGCTGAAGAAGAAGGAGCTGCTGCACTGTAGCGAAGGCATTGTTAAGTCGTCTCAGCACCGGGGCAGACGACGGAAGGTCAGCAGCCAAAGAAGAAGAAGACCCGCTGAAGAAGAAGGAAGAGCAACGGCCATCGCGAGAGAAGAAAAAGAGAAGTCAAGGCAGGTGAAGACAAAGAAGAAGAAGGAATGAAGAGAAGCAAGAAGCAAGAAAAGAAGAAGATGATCTGACGAAAAAGAAAGAAAGGAAACAAGAAGAAGAGCACGAGGGGAAAATCTGAAGAAAGCAGAAGAAGAAGAAGAAGAAGAAGAAGAAGAAGAAGAAGAAGAAGAAGAACAGGAAGAACCAAAGACAAAGAGGAAGAAAGAAGAAAAGAAGAAGAAGCCAATTTTTCATCTCTCTCTCTCTCTCTTTATTTTTGTAATAGAACTTGTATATCTCTAGAATACAACTTGCTCCCTGAGTTCGACCTCGGGAACTCTTTCAGTTTTCCGAGTAATAAAAATTTTATATGAAACGTTGGTGACAACCGGCTTTACTACAACGATATAACACAAACCCGTCGGTCGAACCATACGCATCATCATTTTGGCGCCGTTGCCGGGGAGCAACGGCTATTCTAGAGGTAAACATTCCTGTTTCTTTTAAGTTCTGATAATCTCCTCTCTTTTGTGCAGCTACAGGAACTCAAGAAGACAAGCAACCACACCAAAGACAGGTAAATTTTTCCTCTCACTATTAACCCCTAAGCTCTAAAGAGGAAGAAAAGAAAAGAACAAGCAATATAGGGTTAACCTGTCTTCCATATTTAGTAACCATAAAAGTTGCATGTTTTCAACTCATTATTTCTGCACACTATTAAGGGTATTTAAGGGCTAACACATTCTTGCTTGAGCCCTAATTACCCAACAAAGAATTAACTGGACCAAGTAGAGCCAACCTAGGATCCAACACTAGGGATTTAGAGACACACTCCTTAAGCAAGAATTGAGAAAACCAAATGAAGTGTGCCCAAGCCCTTGTCTGAAAATACCTATTCAAAGAAAATCTAAAACAATTGGCTCTCTCTAAACACTTGAACCCTAAAAGACAGGACCTAAAAGCTCTCAAAGAAAACAAGAGGTAAAGTTGACCCCTTGGGTCAACCAACCTTAAATTAGGTCACTCTTTGCACTTAAAAGACTAAAGTTCAAGTGAAAACCTTAAGCACCCTGATCTTAAAATTGGTAGACTTAAGAGGTCAAGATCCCCATTCTGGTCTACCTGGAACCGCAGTGACAAGAGAGGTCGGGTGGGGGAAACCCTGTAACCCGTAGGGACGCTCTACCGTGTAGGGGTCTTCGCGGGACTCTCCCTCTCTGGCTGCCCAGGTAATTCTCAGGTGGACGATCTTTCTGATCAAGGGGTCCATCTGCCCCGAACCTCTATAGTCACCCAACAATTTTTGGGTGTCTTGATTGGGTCCAGCACCTGCTTATCTCATCCAGCCCTTCAGTATTTTTCAGGAGGTCCTTGAAACCTCCAATAGAAGTTCACTCTTCCCGAGGCTAAGCCTCGGCTCCTTTGTTTTTGCAGAAATCATTCACATAGCCCCTCTTTCCTCTGATTCTGAACAAAATCCCCTTCTTCCATCTTGATTCAAACTTTGATTCCACCACCTGATCCAATTATGCAGCCTAATTACCTAGCAAGACTACCATTCAAGAAACCTGAATATCGGAGATCTATGAAAGATAAAATGATCGAGAATGCCATAAGATTCTATGAAAAAGAAGAAAAAACCTCAACACCAAGAGGAGATATTCAGGTTGATGTCCCAACAACCACATCCTTCATCATGAACTGTGCCCAAATTCTATTGACTGGAATTTCAAAAGGATCAACCCGAGATATGCTCATGGCAGGATACATTGAGATGGAAAAATTACACCAATCTGAATACCTTCAATGCTTGACAAATCCTGTACTTTGGGAACAACACCAAGATGCCCTTATAAAACGGGTAGAAATGATGAAATCAGTAGAACAAATTATCAACCAGAAATACCCGTATAAACCAGAAACAGAGGATGAACCATCTTGGAACAGTATTAAGGAACCATTCAGTTTCCCAGATCCCGGGATTGAGGCACAAAGTGGTTGTAAAATCCCAACCCAGGTAGAAGATAGCATTAAAATAGGTTGGGAAGTTGCAGGAGAACACAATGCTGAGCCAACCCTAGGCCATAAATCACCAAGCTTAGAACTCCAAGACTCCTGCAATAACAAGATTAGAATTGAACCTCTGGAGGGTATAAATTCCACCCCTTGTTTTGATAAGGCGACCCTCGAAGGTTATTCGGACTTAGGTTCTAATAATTCTACCCACATCCTAAGCCTAGAACCTAGATCTGAAACTTATTGGGAAGATTATGAGGCCCTTTATGAGGAAGATCAAATTTTTACAGGATATGATTCCGGGCCTCTATTTAATGAGTATCCCTCTCCAACATCCTCAGGAAATCTGATTGATTTTTCAGAAAACATGCCAATTTATGATACAGAAACTGAGGAGTTGGATGAGCAAGGTTTTAATGGGGTCTATCCTACCAGCTTAGAGCTTGAACAGAACATCTTTTTGAGCCCAGAAGTGATATATAGGCTAGAACCCAATCAGGCTGCTGATTCCACATCTGATGATTTCTGCTGTGGTGGAATTCATGATCATTTTCGCCAACTCTCCGACAATTTCAGATCTGACTATAATTGCGGAGAGATTCCCCTTCCTGAACGTGCCAGGCCTATCTACGACCTCAGTTCACATGATTCTGACTCTGACTCTGACTCTGAGGTCCTGATTCCCGAGATCACCGATAACACAGAATCATTCCTTTTCGATCCTCAGGAACCAAAAACAGAAAATGCCAAGAGTGATTGCAACCCAGAATCCAAATTTTTTCTCGAATCCGATTTCTTTCATCCTACAAACACTCTTCCGGCATTTGATAGTTACCCAGAGGACTCTCTGCAGAAAATCACCTATCATCTGTTTCTAGAAGAGCCCTCGTACACAATGGCCACCTCATCCGCACACACAGAACGGATCAAAACCTCTTCCAAACCCCGACCCGCAACCGGACTCAATTTCTATGCTGATTCACCTCTCACCGAGCCGATTGCATTTCCACATCGGGTTTCGAACATTGATCAGACTACATACCATGCTCTATCATTCTCTGATCACCCCTGTAGGGTTCCTGCATCAACCACTGATTATCCTACGGGTCCCTACTCTGACCAGGCTGATTCGGCTCAGCCAAACCCTGTGTTTACACTTCCACATCCATCTGAGCCTCATAGTTTATGGTGGGTTCCACACTTTTTTATACACATCTATCAACCCACCAGATTGATTGGGTTTGGGCTGCATCATCAGCCTGTTGATCTGAACAAGCACCTGGTTGGACCAACCAGGCTCTTAATCAAGGTGCTTGTCTTACAAAACTCTGCTGAGTTGACCATCCCCTCTCCATCGCATTTCCCGCTTGGCTGAAGGCATCAAATTTAGCGCTCAACGGGAGGCAGCCCGTCATTCTCTTCGAAAACCTGAAACTTGTTCTGACAGCTTTTTGCACTTGAAGTTCACACTTTAGGACAGCCGACTCCACCTCAGGTGCTTGCATCTGAGATTAGAAATCGTCCGCAACAGTCACCCCGACCCATTCACTCATCAAAACAGCTATCCTAATGTATGAACTTAGTCGAATAGAAACCCCTAGGTTACAATGAGGACATTGCAAATCTTAGGCATGGGGGGGTATGAAAGTGCAAAAACTCGTAAGAAAAGGTTTCAAACAAAAAAATTCACATATGCCAAAAATACCATAAAAATTAAAAAAATTTTCGAAAAAGAATAAGAGGAAAAGAGGAGAAGGAAAATTTTGTGAAGGAGAGAAGAAACAAAATGAAAAAGGAGCACAAAATTATAAGAAAAGTTGATAGTCATTAGTAAGGAACTAAGGAATTAACCTAAGTTCTAGACCTCATTCAAGAAAATAACTGAAAAGTGCACAATAAGATTAGTAAGAATGCAAACCTTAGGCATTCTTGAATAGACTCTTAGTACTCATTAAGATCTGGACACTCCTCAAGAGGTTGAGGAAAATGAAAAGCTGAAGTATTAGGTCTAAGGCTTAGGGAGTATTCGGCCTCGTTAACTAATTTTTGGTTTACGGGACTCAGTAACCTAAGCACCCTAATCTCACACACAGCCTGGTTCAGTAAGCGTAAAAATCAGAATCACGCAGAAGCGTCGCAAAAATCTGAAAAGAACACCTAGAATAGGAATGGCCGATCAACACAAGTTGATTTGGACGAGTTCCCAGCGCAGAGAGGCGGAAAATCCCCTCGAAGATGCGTAACAAAATATCATCTCCTCGGTGCTTGTTTCTTAGGATATTTACATATCCTACGGGGGGCATGTAAGCACTCTGCTGGTTCAGATTCCATGGATGGCATTATCTCGAAGTGTCAATTGCCAGGGTCTGGATTCGGCCACGGAATACCATGGATGGGATTATCTCGAAATCTCAATAGCCAGGGTTCCGGGGGTTGCCATGGGCGGTGCTATCTCGAAGCATCGATCGCCAGGAACCCTTGAGGATTGATGATGGGAGCAAGGAATCTGATACAGACCGTGTTGAAAAGCTAATCCTAGGCTAGAACTAAAAAGAAAAAGAGAGAGAAAACTCTCCAAACAGAAAAAACTTTCTATCTCTCTCTTACAAAACGCACTGCGAACTGGGCCAGGGCTAAAATCATTTCAAGCACGGGTGCTTTAACCACGAAGTCCAATAAACCTTAGGTTAGTTCTTGCGTGCCTTAAAAACCTTTGCTAAAAGACTGAGGCTAAGGCTAGACAGATTTGGATCTTGATTGGTACTAGAGTATCTTTTAGGCCTATGGTCAGCATTCTAACCTAATCTATGCTCAAATAAAAAGGCACTTATCTAAAACCATTGAAAACTTCATGGTCTAGAACAAGGGTTGAAACCTTAAGTTTTTTTGCTAAGGGACTAGCAAAAGCTAGGCATGGGGGTATGATGAGAACCTCATCATGAGCCATAACTAGCTCATTTTGACCCAATACAAAGGATAAAAGCTCCTACATATCTCAAGGAAAGGCTTAACTCAGAGAATTCTGAGTTTGAGAAGAAAACCAGTCATAAGGGGTAAAAGTGCAATTTTACCAGTATAATCTGCATACAGGGTAATTCAGGGCCCAAACACAGGTCAGAACAGCCTAATAAGAATAAAAGTGGGACGAGATGATCTAGCAAGGGCTACAGCACTTTCAAGGAACCAAATGATAATCTGTAACCCTAAAACAACCCACTTCAATTCACAAGGTTCGAGGCAATGTAAAAATAGAATAAACCCTCTAAAATTCATAGAAAAATAACCTCTAGGGTTTAGAACCTTCAATTTGGCCTTTAGAACCCATTTTGACCTACATTGAGAACCATGCCCAATTAATAACTTAATTTGGGTTTTTGCGCAAATTGACCGGTCAAACAAGGTTTAATATGAAAATAAAATTCACCATCAGATTCCTTAGGTCCTAATTAGTCATGTATAAAAACTTGAGCCTAAGAAGAAACCTCCTTGACCGACTTTACACTTTGGTCCTCATATATTTACTCTTTGGCCCTCAACTTTTGAACCCTCGCATTTAGGCCCCTAACTCTCCTTCGTTCTTTGCAAACAGGTCCCTCCTGCAAAACCCTGCCAGCACCATGCTCCGGCGACCTTGCGCGGAGCATGGCGCCGCGCAGGGTAAGGTGGAGGACCTGGCATGTGTACCGGGGGGTGCCCTGCGTCGTCAGCCGTCGCAGGAGCACCCCCATGGCCCTTGCAGCCCCCCATACCGGCCGTGCGAACGCACGGACGGTATGGGTTCGAATTCCGACCATGCTCCGGCGAGGGAGACACGTCGTCTCCCTCCGCCTTCCTCCCTGCTTCAACCCTATAAATACCCCCCGCCGCTCCACCGACCAAGGCAGCCTGGATCTGACGGAGAAAACCCCCAGCTTTCGTCTCTTCTTTCTCCGGCAGACGCTCACCAGCTCCGGCGACTTCCTCTCCCTCCACCTCTTCGCTCTGCCGCACTACCAGCAGCAGAGACCTCCTCCCCTGCTCTTCCCGCGCCACGCCGCACCCAGCTGGCGCCTCTCCAGCCTTCTGCTCGCCGCCGCCCCTCTCCCTGAGCATCATCTTCTCCGGCGACAGTCGATACGACTGTCGCCCTGTTCCTCCCCCTTCGTCCCTGCAGTTAAGTTAGACTTACTCCCCTTCTCCTCCTCTTTCTTTCCCCGCTTTCGATTTAGTCAATTAAGCCCTCTACCGACCCTGTTCACCCTCATCCTCTCCGCCTCCGACCACCCTCCGGCGAGCCGCTCCCATCACCTCAGCGACCCACACGGCTCGCCGACCACCGCAGAACTTCCGCCTCCTCACCCTGATCCTCTTCCGCCCCTCCACTTCCCACCAAACACCCTCTGCAGACCCACCGAACACACCCACTCCCTCGCTCACAGTCTGACCTAGGACGACCTAACAGCTCCATCTCGCCCCCTGCAGACCCCCTGACCACCTTCGCCGTGCCACGGCGAAGGTCCTCCGCCTGTCTGATTTGGCCGAGAGGCCGTGCCATTGGTTTCAGGTTCCAGGCCTTGACCGCCATTGGCGAGGAAGCTCGAAGCCTGCTCGAGGTTGCTCCAAGCCGAGATATCCCAGATTGAATAGCCACGGCCAGCGCGGAAGAGTCTCACGCACACACCCTGGCCCTCGATTGGAGCTGAACGCCTCAACAGCCGATGCAATTGGGAGCACCATCCCTGCTGCAGGCGTAAGAGAATTGGGGTGGGACATTTAGTCCCACCTCGGAATCTCTCAAAGGCGCGCGGACACATAAATTGAAAAACTGCCATACGCTGTTTGCCTCAGTTACCACGGGGTGAGGTCCCTCTCACCCGACCCGACCCGACTCGGCCTCGTCCGTGACCACGCTCCGCGGACCTGGCCCGACCCGATTAGACTGACCTGCACTCCTCGCCCACCACGCACGCCGGTGGGCCTGGACCCGGGCCTGGACCCGGGCCTGACCCGAACCCGATTACCCGATAGCGCTCTGGGGGAGCTTCCGAGGAGTGATTTCAGAGAGAGAGATACGCGGGGGAGGGGGGTAGAGTAGGTTTTTGTCTTGACGAATAAACTCTGAAGTGTGCAGGCCAAAGAAGAAGAAGCAGACCCGCTGAAGAAGAAGGAGCTGCTGCACTGTAGCGAAGGCATTGTTAAGTCGTCTCAGCACCGGGGCAGACGACGGAAGGTCAGCAGCCAAAGAAGAAGAAGACCCGCTGAAGAAGAAGGAAGAGCAACGGCCATCGCGAGAGAAGAAAAAGAGAAGTCAAGGCAGGTGAAGACAAAGAAGAAGAAGGAATGAAGAGAAGCAAGAAGCAAGAAAAGAAGAAGATGATCTGACGAAAAAGAAAGAAAGGAAACAAGAAGAAGAGCACGAGGGGAAAATCTGAAGAAAGCAGAAGAAGAAGAAGAAGAAGAAGAAGAAGAAGAAGAAGAAGAAGAAGAACAGGAAGAACCAAAGACAAAGAGGAAGAAAGAAGAAAAGAAGAAGAAGCCAATTTTTCATCTCTCTCTCTCTCTCTTTATTTTTGTAATAGAACTTGTATATCTCTAGAATACAACTTGCTCCCTGAGTTCGACCTCGGGAACTCTTTCAGTTTTCCGAGTAATAAAAATTTTATATGAAACGTTGGTGACAACCGGCTTTACTACAACGATATAACACAAACCCGTCGGTCGAACCATACGCATCATCACGTACCCGCGAAAAGCTCTGGGTACCGCTCCCGCATTGCCGCCTCAGGCTCCCAGGTAGCCTCCTCGTACCGCTGGCTCCTCCACAAAACCTTTACCAAGGGTACTTGCTTTCGTCTCAAACGGCGAACGGATCGGTCTAGGATCTGCACTGGCCGCTCGGGGTAGGTCAGGTCGTCGCTCACCTCGACGCGCTCGTGACTCAGTACGTGGCTGGGATCGGCTACGTACTTCCTGAGGTTGGACACGTGGAACACGTCGTGCACACCAGAAAGCTGCGGGGGAAGGGCAAGTCTGTAAGCAACGGGTCCAACTCGCTCCAGGACCTCAAAGGGCCCCACGAACCTCGGCGCGAGCTTCCCTCTCACCCCAAACCGCTGTAAGCCCTTCATGGGCGAAACACGAAGGAAGACGTGGTCCCCAACCTCGAACTGCACCTCTCTGCGTCTGCGATCCGCGTAGCTCTTCTGTCTGCTCCTGACAGTGCGGAGTCGTCTGTGGATCTGCTCCACTACCTCCTGACTCTGCCGGATCAACCTGGGGCCAACCTCCCACTTGGTCCCCACCTCAACCCAACTCAAGGGTGCCGTACACTTCCGTCCGTACAGAGCCTCGTAGGGAGCCATGCCGATGCTCGAGTGATAACTGTTGTTGCATGCAAACTCCGCCAGGGGCAGGTGCTCCTCCCAAGAGCCCCTCCAGTCCAGTACACAGGCATGCAAAAGGTCCTCAAGTGTCTGTATCGTGCGCTCAGACTATCCGTCCGTCTGGGGGTGGTAAGCCATGCTAAACCTCAACCTCGTCCCCAAGCCCTGCTGAAACTCAGCCCAAAACTGGGACGTAAAGCGGGTATCCCGGTCGGATACGATCTCCCGCGGAACTCCGTGTAGTCGTACCACATCACGGATATACCTCTCTGCCAACTGTGCTGGTCCCAAAGTGACTCGGATCGGCAAGAATCGCGCCGTCTTCGTCAATCTATCCACTATTACCCAGACTGCGTCGTGTCCCCGCTAGGTAACAGGTAAGCCCACCACCAAGTCCATGGTGATGCTTTCCCACTTCCACTCTGGCACTGGAAGCGGCTGAAGCGGCCCTGCAGGCCTCTGATGCTCGGCTTTCACCTGCTAGCACACTAAGCACTGCTGCACGAACTCACCCACATCCCGCTTCATCCCTCTCCACCAAAACTCGCGTCTCAAGTCATGGTACATTTTCGTGTTTCCGGGATGTATGGTGAATCTGGAACCGTGTGCCTCAGTCAGGAGCTCTCTCAACAGCTCCTCGTCTCTGGGAACGCACAACCGTCCCCTCAAGCGTAACACCTGGTCTGTGAAAGAGAAGTCCCCTGTGTCCCCTGATAGTACTCTGTCGCGCAAAGACTGCAAGTACGGATCAGCCATCTGCCCTGTGATGATGCGGTCTATCAGCTCTGGCCTGGTCTGCCGTGTCACCGTCACTGCCCCACAGTATCCTCGTAACTCTAGAGGTCGCCAACTGCCCACCTCCTCCAAAAGGCTCCAACTCTGTAACTGTAGACTGGCCAAGCGTGCGGGCGCCTTACGGCTCAAGGCGTCAGCCACCACATTGGCCTTTCCCGGGTGGTAGGAGATGCTACAATCGTAGTCCTTCAGGAGCTCCAACCAACGTCTCTGTCTCATGTTGAGCTCCTTCTGGTCGAAAAGATATCTGAGGCTCTTGTGATCTGTAAAAATCTCGAAGGTCTCACCGTACAAGTAGTGCCTCCAGGTCTTCAGCGCGAAGACAACAGCTGCCAACTCTAGGTCGTGGGTAGGGTAGGTATGCTCATGGGGCTTCAGTTGCCGCGAAGCGTAAGCGACAACATGACCCCTCTGCATAAGCACACCTCCTAACCCCTGTAAGGAAGCGTCCGTGTACACAACGAGCCCGCCACTACTGTCAGGGATGGTGAGCACGGGAGCCGAGGTCAACCTCTCCTTCAGCTCCAGAAAACACGCCTCACAGGCGTCTGTCCAAGCGAAAGGCACGTCCTTCCGGGTCAACTGTGTCATAGGACGTGCAATCTGCGAAAACCCTCTGATGAACCGTCTGTAGTAACCTACCAGTCCCAGGAAACTGCGAATCTCAGTGACTGAACGCGGTCTCTCCCACCTGAGCACTGCCTCGACCTTGGCGGGGTCCACCGCCAGGCCGTCACCAGAGATCACATGACCCAAGAAGGTTACCTCCCTCAACCAGAACTCGCACTTGCTGTATTTGGCGTACAGCCTGCGTCGTCTTAGAGTGTCTAGAACCATCCGCAAGTGCTGTCCGTGCTGTGTTCGATCTCTAGAATAGATGAGCACATCATCTATGAAAACCACCACGAACTGATCCAAGTATGGTCTAAACACCCTGTTCATCAGGTCCATGAAAACAGCGGGGGCATTGGTCAGCCCAAACGGCATGACCAAAAACTCGTAGTGTCCGTACCGGGTGCGGAAAGCTGTCTTGGAGACGTCGGTCTCGCTGATCCTCAACTGGTGGTATCCGGACCTCAAGTCGATCTTGGAAAACACCGTGGCACCTCGCAACTGGTCAAACAAATCGTCGATCCTCGGCAGCGGATATCTGTTCTTGATGGTGACCCTATTCAGCTGTCGGTAGTCCACACAAAGGCGTAGGGTCCCATCCTTCTTCTTCACAAACAGTACTGGGGCTCCCCAGGGAGACGCACTGGGCCTCACGAAACCTTTCTCCAAAAGGTCCTGCAACTGGGACTTGAGCTCTCGCAGCTCGAGCGGTGCCATCCTGTATGGCGCGGTGGAGATGGGGCTGGTCCCTGGTACTAGTGAGATCTCAAACTCGATCTCACGCTCGGGCGGTAGTCCTGGTAACTCGTCTGAAAACACGTCGGAGAACTCTCTGACCACCGGGATGCTCTGGAAGTCTGCCATAGGGCTGGGCTCTGCCACCACACAGGCTAGGAAGCCCTCACACCCCTGGCTCAAAAGTCTCGCCACCCGAAGTGCCGAAATGCACCTGAAACCTCCGTCCACTGGCTGCCCGTGAAACTCGAAAGAAGGCAACTCCGGAATGGAGAAGACAATCTTCCTCTCAAAACAGTCTACCAAGGCGTGGTAAGCGGACAGCCAATCCATCCCCAGAATCAATCCAAAGTCCTCCATCTGTATCATAATCAGGTCAGCTGGCAGGCTATGTCCCCCGATGCTGACCTCGCAACCCGTGTACACCTCCTCAGCTACAAACAGCTGACCACTCGGACCTCTGATTACGAACGGATTCTCTAACAGTGTATAAACCTGGTCCAAACTAACTGCGAAACTGGCTGCAACAAACGAGTGCATAGCGCCGGAATCGAAAAGCGTGTAAACGAGTTTGCCAGAAACTGAAACCATACCTGCTACCACGGATCCCGATGCTCTGGCGTCCCTGTGTGTTAGGGCGTTGATACACCCCTCAGCTCTAGGTGCGGACGAAGCAGCCACACTCTGCGTCGGACGGGTAGGTGCTGGCCGGTACCCTGCTCGCGACTGTTGTCCTCCTCCTCGTGCCTGGGAACCGCGGCCTCCTGCACGCCCTCCAGTGCTCTGCACGGGAAGTATCTGCTGACCTCCTGCCCTAGATGGGCAGTCCCTCCTGACGTGGCCCGGCTGGCCACACTGGTAGCAGAGGGGAAACCGACTCCCGCCCTCAGTGAGTCCCTGCTGTCGGCTAGGCGGGGGTCCGGTGCTGCCGACTGGCCCCTGTCGAGGGCCCCCAAAGGCCACTGATGGCCCTGCACAACGTGACGGCTCTCCTGCGGACGCCACGTGTCTCCGTTGAGTTCTCCTAACACGCCTGGTGTGGCGGCGGAAATCTCGTTCCACCACTAACTCCCCTGTCGTACGCTCGGAAGGGGGAGGGGGTGGCGACATGGGTGGAAGCTGAAATTCTTCTCGAACCACCTCTCGAATCAGTTGGACGAGGTCCCGAGACGGTATACTCAGGAGAAGAGGAGGGGTAGTATGTATTCCAAGCCCGACACATCTGTCCCCCGGGCCCTGACCTCGGCCGCGCCTGCAGCCCACCCTCCTAGCTCCACGACGCGGCATCTCCTACAATGGAGACGCGAAACAAAATGAAAAGCGTCAAAACAGACGGTACCTAATGAAACTTCTAAGAGCTCATGTCAAGAGGTATGTTGTGGTGGCTACTCTAGTTATAACATGTGAATTGGTTATTTTCCAATCAGTTGATTCACTTCTCGGGACGACCTTGCTCTGATACCATCTTGTAACGACCCGGTTCCCGAGTCCCTACGAGACACGAGAACCGGACCGACTCGACTAATCCCAAGACCTAGTCGTCCAACGAGGAAGTAACCAAAAGACAGTAAAATAAACCACATTCAGCATGAATATAACTAACAGTAAGAAAGTACAGCAGTAAGGAAAGAAACTACTACAGTAGGTACCACCACAACAGTAGAACAACATTTATCATATAACAAGAACTGCAGGTAAGGAAAGTACAGCGGAAACAAAACTACTCACTAGAACAGAAACAAAAGAGGTGCAAAAGACTGTGGTAAACTCTACTGGACCCTAGTCGGCCCAGCGTCCTCTGCAGTCGCCGACCCTGGCTGCTCAACACCTGGTCCTGAAAAAGGTAACGAGTGTAACACGTCAGCAAAGCGCTGAGTAGAGTGGCAGACTAACTAAAGGCAACAGTAGAGTGTACAGTAGCTGTTATGTTCTATTACTTCCTTTATTCACATCTTTCAATTTTTCTCACTATTTCATTTATTTCTCAGATCCTTTACTTGATCTCGAATGTCCTCGTGGGAACGATCTTGATTGCAGTCTTTTCCAAAAGTAGAAGTAGCACGTGGTGCTCTCCTGGCCGGGAGAGTCCCCCGTGGTGATCCTACCCTCAGTCAACCACCCCAAGGTCACTGACAGACGTAACGGTGACTACGGCACGCGCGATAAACGCACAGGTAGCTAGCCCGCACTGGCACGCGGTCAGTCGTTTCCGTTAACGGGTGCGCCCAAAGCACAGCACGGAACCAGGGCAGAGCCCTCTCAGTAACAGGGGTCCAACCCCTCCACAGTAACCAAACCGGGGCCTTGCCCCTCCACAGTCCGCGCACCCTCGCCTGACTACCCTGGTTTGCCCTAGTGGGCCTAACAAGTCGGTGAAGGAGGCTAGCAGAACCCCGGGGCCCGTGGGGTAGCTAGTACTCTCCTAACAATACTAGCTCTCCTCGGTACTACATACACGAGGGCCAACAAGTCGGTACAGAGCGGCCAATCCTAACCCCGGGTCCCTGGGGCGGCTGGCCCCACTCTGCACTAAACAGGTACAGGTACTTCCCTTGGTACTGCGTACCCAAGAGACAGTACAAACTACATCTCAGTTCCATTCCTTTTTCTTTCCAGGAGTTCCACTCCTAATTCCCCGTAGGGTTCCAGCTCTTTATCTCAGAACATCATATGTTTCACTTTCCAGATTCACGTTCTCAAAATCCATGATCTCAATCATGTTTCTTTATTCATAACAGGCAGCTGTTAATTCAAATTACAGGCAGCTTTATATTCCTTTCCATTTTTCCAAGACTGCAGTATTATACATTCCACTAGTTCTTCCATCCTAGGGTTCATGTCACATCCTAGGATCTAGCATACAACTAGTTTTCCAGCCCTAGGATTCATGCATCACCTAGGAGCTACCATTCCATACATTTCTCATTCCTAGGATTCATGCAATGTCCTAGCTTCTAGTTATGGTTCCATACTTTAACAGATTTTATTAATAAACTTAAGCCACTCTACCAGGTACAACGGGAGTAATGGGGGCGTGATCGGGAATCCCGCGTGCCTCCGCGACTCTCAAGACTGCAACTGAACGAGGTCCTATCACAAGGATCAAACACAAGGAGTGTCTCAAAACAGTGTATAGCTACTGTAGACGAGTAGAGGAATTAATTCTGAAGAGAACGCAACTCGAATCGCGGAAAATGGAGCCCGAACGGGCCCTAAACGGGTCGAAAAAGACGATACTGTGCAAAATCAGACGTCTGGAACTCCTTCCAGACGTCTTAAACGGTGGGTCAGAGAATTACCTATTCAGCGTGGTTTCCCAGACGTCCAGAAGTCTGCGGGGACATCTGTCCTAGCTCCCAGACGTCCGATGGTCACTCCGGATGTCTGGAGGTCACTCCCGCCGTCTGGTAAAACTTCCAGACGTCTGATTCGCAAAGGATGGCGAATCAGCGAACCTGCGCACAGCCAACCCCCTTCCCTCAGTACGGTCAGTCGACAGGAAGGAAGAAGAAGGCGGAAAACTCACCTTTCAGACGTCTGTATGATCTTCCAGACGTCGGTCTTGCCGTCTGGCTATCAACCCAGACGTCTGATTCTGGAAATTTTTCCAGAAACAGGGCGCGACCCGGACTCTGCTCACGACGCCGCCCGCGTTGCACCTCGCGCTCCTGCTGCTCAGACTGCAGCAGGTCCCTCTCCGCGTCGTTCTGCGCCCCCTGCGCCCTCCGCCGGCCGGCCAGGCCGCTTCGGCGAGCTCGCCCTCACGGCAGAGCTCCGCCCTCGCACGCCGCGCCTCCTCCGCGCACACTACGGCCGCCGCTGCAGCCCTCGCGCTCGCTCGCTCTCGTGCACAGGAAGGAGAAGAAGAAGACGGTGGAGACGGGAGGGGAGGCGCGGCCCTTTTAACGCCGCGCGGAGAGGAGAGAGAGAAGGCGCGGCAGGCGTCTGCAGCCGCAGAAGAAAGAGGGAATATGCGGTCTGCGTGCTCAGGCGCGCAGGCGACTCGCGGGTGTGGACGATAACGGTTTTTCAGACGTCTGTAAACCATCCCAGACGTCTGGATGTGATCCCAGACGTCTGGTCAGACGTCTGGGCCACCTCCCAGACGTCTTAAAATACGTCCGGGGCACGCGTTCATAACAAGTGCAAAGTAAGATTGCATCTTACTTTGAATTACTTTGTATCGGTGCAATATTATTTTACATGAGTGTAAAGTAAGATTGCATCAATGTAAAATTAAATTCCAAGTATTTCTTCACGTATAACAAGTGATTTTACACTTAAAAGGTGATTTTTCACCTTAGTGTTCGCTAAATCCTAAACCCTAAATCCTAAGCCCTAAACCCTAAGGTGAAAATTCACCTTTCAAGTAAAAAATCACTTCTCATAAGTGAAATCACTTTCCATAAACCTAAACCCTGAACTTTTAAGTCAAAATTACTTTGCATGGGTGTAAAATCACTTTTGACAGGTGAAACTATCCTTGGAATAATTTTACACTGATGTAAAATGAGATAATATCGGTATAAAAATACCTTATAATAATTTATCACCAGTGTAAAATTTTTTATTAACTGTGTATATTAGGTTAAAGTGTTGTAGTGATTTTTTTAAATGTGGTGAAAACTACCACGTAACAAACCTTACGTTCTTTTATTTCTTTATATTAACATCAATTATTAAGTAAGCCAACATTTTCATCACTGTATAAAGTACAAAAATAATATCCTACGTCACTTTTTATGTCAGAACATACATTCCCTACCTTTATATTCCATTCAAATTTTACTTGATGATAAGAGTCATGTACATGTAAGATCTAATGTGACATTCGCTCCTCAATGGATATCAATGACTTCACATTTACAAAGATAGTGATATGAATATGTTATATTATCAGACTCTTATTTCATGTTTCTAAAGCTTATAAATTAACTAAACCATAGGCAAATTTAACATGAAAAATAGTTTGTCTATTTAGCAACATATTAATGAAATGAATTTTTGTTTTAACGACACGTTGATATTAACATCTTTGTAAATGTAAATGATTAAAACATAGAAGCTAGCATTTACAAAAAATAGATAAATTATATTTTAGATAAAAAGTAAATAAAATAAATATTAGGTAAAGAAAAGTATTAGATAAATAAATATATGATCTTAGATGGCTTCCTGGCAAAAAATGAGAGATATATATATATATTCACATTGTTGAAAGAGATACGAGGAGACAAATACACGTGGAATGGAGTGAAAAAAAAAATAACCAAGTGAATCGATGAGGAGAAGTGATACCTATGTGGGAGAGAGTTGAGAAGAAAAAGTTATGTACAAAAGTTTAGGAAAATTAAAGGACAATGATAGAGATACATTAGTTTGTATATTGATTTGTACATTTATTCATTGATCACATGACACTGTTCGAATATACATAATATTGTTTAGGCACATGACCCCTTTTTAATAAAAAAGGGAGTCATGTATGTACATTACTATGTATAGTTTAGTATACATAAGCATTTTTCATAAGTAAAACCTCGACATGCCATAAATATTTGACATGGTAGGAGTAGCGAGTAATGTCGCTGAGAGAGAGAGGGAGTGAGGGGAGCATTTAATGAGAGAGAGGGGGGGAGGGAGGGATACAGGGTGGGGGAACATTTAGGGCCCGTTTGTTTTGGGGAATCAGTTTTTAAGGAATTGCACATAAAATAATGATTTTAAGGAATAAGCAATGGAATAAGTCTCTTTTAATGTTTGGTTGTCATGTTGAAGTTGTGAAGGAATAAGTGGCAATTATTATATGTTTGGAGGGATTGGATTGTTTGGTTGGAAGAATGAGAAGGGGGAATATATGGGAATGCGATGGATTATTTGGGGAATATTGTACTTATAATACTTGAAATTGACCAAACTACCCTTGAGATGAATGGTGTATCTTGGAAACTTGTGAGTGATTTGTAGGTAGGAAATAAGTGGATGGGAATGCAATGCATGTTAGGTTAGAATAAATTGGTTAAAAGGGTGAATATGACTAAGTAGAGTATTTGGTGATTTTTTGTCAACCATCACCCAAGTTAAGTAGGTAGTTTGAGTTCTGGTGTTAACTTTTGTTGAAATAGGATGTTTCATATTGTTATAATTATTAAATTTTTAAACCCCTACTAAGTGAACTTAATGTTGTAAATAATTTGATGGATAGTGTACTAATATTGTAAGATAAGTAATGGTGTGTGTTAGTAAGATGTAATAATAATATCATTAATTATGTTAGGTGATTGTTGACTATTTGCCTCAAAGTGTAATATTAGAAAGGATGAGTTAAGCTGTTAAGTCAATTAAATTATAGAGCTTGCTATGATATTTGAATAATAAGGTTAGATTATACGAAGTTAGAAGTACATGGATCTATTGTAATTGGAGAGGCAATATTGGAATGCTTATAAGTGTATAAATACCCATTATAAGCTGATCAATTTACACAGATGGCGGTGAAATATACTCAAATTGGAATGTTATCACATTGATAAAAGCAATTACAAAAGTCATGTTTGACATGTACATAGTATAGATGCATCAACTTAAAGAAGACTTGTTCCATATGTACATAGTATGGATACACAAAATTACATGAATGGAATATGATTACATCAAGTACAACATCGTTAATGACATGACACGGGAGAGCTTATATCTTGAAGCATGCAACAATCATATTTGGTGTGTCTTCCACCGAACGTACGTGGATAACATCCTTCGGCTGTCATATCCCAACCTGTACATATAATGTAAAGGTTATAGTGAACGATATGAAGGAAATTCAAGTGAAATTATAAAATGAGACAAGTCATTGCATGTACTTGGAAAAAATGATTGTAGGCGGAGTTGATGCTTCAAACTCCCATTGCATATGCACATGGAATCTGAGTTGATTTAATGAGAGGCTCAAGTAATGGGCATTATTATCATTATAGAGTTGGAGTCAAGGACTAGCCATGTATATACAGGGTCACCAATTCGGATAATGGTGGGAAATATTGGATAATCTTTCTATATATAGTAGCAACCAAGAAAATATCTTGTAGGAAAAATTAAAGTTATGCAAGGTAGAAGAATACACCAATTCGAAGACGTGCAGGCCACAAGAAGTCCAGAATAGTAACAAATTCAAACAACAAGAGTTGAAATAAAAGCAAGAAGTACTGGAACAAAAACAAGAAATACTGGAATTAAGGAACAATATCAATCGAATAAAAAGTGAAATAAAGAAGTGTTGGAACCAAAACAACAGATGAAAGAATATGAGAATAAGATGAAAGAATCATGTTGCAAGGTAGAAAGAAGTAAATCTCCATAAAGAGGAAATCAGATTTTGAAATTGTATAAAATAAAATAAATGATACAAAGTCCATAATCATGTATTACATAATGAAAGGAAATATAGAGAGAAACACAAAAATAAAGTGTAAGAAAATAATAAAGTTATTTAGCTTAAAATCACATAATGGGTTGGGGTTGGCAAGTATAGCAATCCGTACCAATCCCTTTTTCTACCAAATGAGGGATTAGGGTTGCCAATACTTGTCAATCCATGCCAAACCGTTACGTTAAAAAATAAGGTGTTATAGATGCTTCCCTTGAGGCAATGTTGGTGGGACACCTATATATCGTTTGCTCATCAAAGGACTCCCATCATTATGAAATTCCTCGTTTATTATTTTGTCTAATTATCATCATTGCTGAAACTGCAAATAAAGTATTCGTACAAGATGATAATTAAAAAACACAATAGATTATGTACTTCTAACATGTTAAACGAAATAAAAACAAGCTACGAACAAGACTGATACGTTACATGAAATAAGATAACTAGCACAGACCACTACATTGGGCAAACTTAACATGCATGTCCACATCAAAATTAGCACTGATGCATAAAGTAGTTAATGACCAACAAGTACAGGCCTAAGGTAAATAGATCCCATTTTAATGTCTCGGTAGAATTGGCCTCACCAAGTTTGGACCACGGAAATGCAAATAAGGTACGAATATTAATCGAAGTCTACTAAACATGCATCCGTCTCATAGTTGTTGCTAAGCTTTCATCTTGCACAGCTGAATTCACTTCAAGTTTCTCCTCTAGCTCGTGGATCCTATTTTTCAAGATATCAACTTCCGCTTCCGATGCATGAAGCTCCTCTTCCAAACCATGGTATTCCATAATAGTAGTGTTTAGTGTTGATTGCATTTGAGAGAGGCTATTTTGGAGTTTTAAAATGTACTTGGCAGAAGATTTTCGTAGTTGTTTGTACTCGTTTTCCAACTTCTCATAAAGGAATATTAGGAAGTGAAACTCAACCTTCAACGAGAAGAATGTATAAAAATGAGCCATGGCCAAGTTCCTGTATCCACAACCCTATATTTAAATTAAGAGGAAAATGTTCATCAATATGGGATGGTAATTGTTTAAAATAAGATGGGTACGTGTCGGAGGGTTTACTTATAGTATCTCCTCGGGGGCATACGTAGAACAAGCGATCACGAATAGACTCATTTTCTTGATCATTTGTGTCAAACACCAAAACACAGTTGTCGTGGCATAGACATTGTCTACCATGACGCCAACAATGGGAAATTTCTTGAGGAGGTCTCCCCATACCTATAAAATACTTCAAATGCAGTGCAACTGTACTTTGGAAAGCTAGGAATAAAAGATAATGAAATGTAATGACATTTTAGTAATAGCACAGTTCAAGGTGTGTAAGTGGAGATTACTTAAACTAGCACTATATGTCTAACTACGATAGAGTCTTGCCTCAATGGCAAACATTCAAAATAAGATTGTTGCTTGGACGGTGTACACGTATAGCTCAATGATGTAGATGGTATGCATCCCAAAGCTGCAGTGCAATCTGGTCACAGATGAACTCTCCGCCCCTAACCTCATTCGCATCAACTCCATGACCCACCTCCATGTCACCAAAATCTTCAGATTCATGAAGACCATTAGCAAAGAATAAATCGTCGGCTACAAATCGACGAATGATGTTCTGTATAATGCATGCAACCATAACAATGTGTCTCTACGTTCTGAATGAGTAGAACGGCCTCTTGTCCAGAAGAGTAAATCTCTTCTTAAGAATACCAAGTGCCCTTTCCACCGCCTGTCTCAATTGTGCATGGCGATGGTTGTATAATTGCTTCTTGTTTTGGTAGGCACGACCTTTGTATTCCTGAAGGTGGTAGGTGACACCTCGAAAGGGTGCAAGGAACCTTTCTATGTTTGTGTAACCCATATCACCCAAGTATCTCTAACCAAATGGGACTCTGAAATCACCAAAATTTAGGGCCCACTGTAGAACTCGCATATCCGTTGCAGAACCTTCAAATCTAGTTGCGATGAAAAGAAATTCTAGGTTGAAATCGACTACTGCAAGGGCATTCTGGCTAGTGTACCATTTCTTGTTTCTAAACTTTGCTTGGTCGGAAGCTTTCACTGTGGTACGTACATGACACCCATCAATTGCACTAATGACTTCTTACATGCATTTAACTCAAAGTCACTTTAGAGGGTTACGAAACAAAATAATACCACATTTGGTACACATCTTCTTAGTCATGATGTTACCTTGAAATAAGGATAGAAGTTAGGATTGGTTGCAATCTTCTCAGGAACTGGCGTGTCAGCTCGTGGTTGTCGGATGAAATCCTTTTTAAGAGCAACAATAGCCTTCAAGCCCTTATTAAAGTATCAACTTATGATCTCCCCAGAGTGCTGGAAGAGTTCCATGACATGGCGATTGGATCCTCCATGTCCCAAAATCGATAGGACAATGGCAACTTGCTCCCTCACAATGGTGTTTTTTGTATCTCTCATCAATCCTCGAGTCGACATAGTCTCTGTTGGTGCTAGAGCACCACGATCATTTGTTTTGATGATAACAAAACACGTGTCATTTAACATTTGCACTTGGAGTCTTAGATTTTAGGCAAATTGCAAATGGAGTCGTGATTAGACGGAGTTCGAGCTCGCATCCAGGATGGATTGGAGGAGCTTGATGGAGAATAGAGGAGATTCACGAGGAGCTTGATGGAGAATAGAGGAGATTCATGAGGAGTGATAGATTGAAGATGGAAGGACAAGAAGAATAGGATAGAATTCTATTTATTTCTTTCATGTACTTTATTTTCTTACTCTTTTTGTTCCTTAGAACATCATGTTAAAGAGCCTCAAAGTACCCTAATAGTAGTCTTAGGAACACCTGCACAACCGTAGGATACTTAGGTTTTCTGTAGAGAACTTAGAAACCCAATATAGGGTTCAAACAGCCTTTTCAGACGTCTAATTCAAAAATTAGACGTCTGATAATGAGTTTTAAGACGTCTGACTGTTGACTCAGACGTCCGATAACATTTAGGATGGACTTATTTAGTTCTGTCTGATGAAATCAGATGTCCAGACCTTAGTCCAGATGTCTTAGAAGACGTCTGATGTTTTTGCCAGACGTCCAATTAGTGGACCATTGGCTGGCTTAACAAACACTGAAGGATATGACCGTTAGAGCCTTATCAGACGTCCGTAAGCGTTTCCAGGCATCTAATACATGACCATTTTGCCTCGGCTGACTCGAAAATCTCTTCTCAGAGATTTTTTAGCCATTGCACTCTCTTGGAAATCCATTCCCGTAGAAAAGTAGGTTTCTAGACGTCCAGACATAGTTCTAGACGTCCTGTATGTCGTCTGATGGACTTGCACTAGAACCCTGTTTAGATCTGATTCAAGTCAGGAAGAAACCCGCCTAAAATCAGATGTCTGACTTTGTTCCCAGATGTCTTAAACTGGATTTCCAAACGTTCGATGCCAGGATCAGACATCTAATAACCCTGTCAGTGCAATGATTGATCCTGATTTCGACCTGATTCTCTTGGGCTTTGCACCCAACGGCTATGGAAGCTTTCCAAAGCCTTCCAAAGCCTTCCTAAGGCCTCTATAAATAGAGGGGAGCCTTTGCCACTCAACACACACCTAGACACACTAAGAACAAGCATTTCCACTCTTTTGTGTCCAAGAGAAGCCCTTGCTCTCCAAGCTCAAGTTCCTCATCTAGAGAGCATCAATCCTTTGCGCACTCGCTCTCCCATTGTAGTTCACGAGAGCGACGTTGCGCCATCACATGGCTCACGCACCCGCGTCATCAATTCGACGCACTTCCATCAAGGGGAGTTTTCTAATTCCTATAGAAGCTAGGTTTAAATCTTTATTGGCTCTATAGGATTGTTGTTATTTATCTTTGTTACTTTGGTTGGGTATTCGCTTTGTGAATTCCCGTCTCCTTCGTGAGACAAAATCCTTCTCGTGAAGAGAAGGGGTTTGAGGTACGCTACCCTCGTATAAAGTAGTGTGGGTGTAATTGAAGTTGAATCACCCTCGTTCAAGTGATTCGTTTAGTGGATTTGATCAACTTGGTTGATCGGAAAATCCTAAATCGAGAGGGTTAGGTGGTGGTTTTCACCTAGTTTGGGTTTCCACCTAAAAATAATTGTGTACATTGTGTGATTGAATTTTTGTAAGATTGTTTATATTCTATTTCGTAATTTATTACGTCACCCCCTCCGAGTAGGGAATCTACAGTCTCCACCAAAGCATGAAAGCATTCCTTCGATAGTCGAAACTCATCATAACATCTAGATGGGTGACCAGCCAATACATCATGAACCCACAAATGAACTATCATAGGGTTCATGTTTCTTGGCCTCCTTGAAATGTGTTCATGGCATTCAGCATATTGCACTGTTAGTGGTAGAATCATTTCTACTATTGCCATTTCATCCTCCTCGGAGCTATGTAAGTTTTGATAAATCCTCTGGTGTTCCATCCCTAGATTGCAGTGAAATCAATGTTGAACATTGATAAATACAAATAATATAACATGATACTATGGCCTATGTTACTTGGAAGATATTCGAACTGGATTGCAACGTCAACGCATTTTCATTTCCGTCAACTTACATAAGTCTGCTTCCATCACCATACCTCACTTACCCATATAGAGAAGACAAGAGTACATCCAGACAACACCTACATAGATAGAACTACATTCGGTTACAAAAGCAAAGACTAATAATCACCCAACTTCCAAATATAGCTTTCAAGGTACTCATGGCTCAAAGATATCCAGCACTTGGAGGTATTTCAGGAAGGGCTTCCCGCGTATTGAATGATGATGTATTAGTTCCAGTATATCCTAAGATTCAAAAGAAGGTGGAACGACCAGGTTTTTAGTATCGTTCCAGATCCAACCTTCCATCTGGAGGAGTCGATTGATTAAGAGGAACGTATGCTTGATTCTTTTCCACCTATTATGAAATACTAGCTTGCGCAGTTTAACGCTAGTGAGATTGTTGAAGCATACAGTCACTTCACTCCATCCATTCCTTGTCAGGTTGCCTTCAGTCCACTCGCCATTAAGTTGTTCCCACTTGATCAGGCACAATAAAATGGTATCATCTACTTTACACCATGCGAAGGGGGGTGCCACATCCTAATTGTCAAGTAAGATAGCTACTTTATGAATAAAAACCATTGCATCATATACTCCCCCACAATGAACAAAATGTCAGCCGAAGTTAACTTGAGCTAAAAGAGTTCGAAACTAAAACTCATGATCCAAATAGTACAACAATAACCACTAACCAAGCTTGGAACATAAACTATATAATTCATTAATTGGAATAAAGATGATCAAGTACACAAGGAACCCTACAAACCATCTTAAACCATTTCTTGAAAGGCACAAACCCATCAAAGGCCATAATCATTTCCCAAATGCTTATGTAGTCATGTAGCAAGGGTGCCATTGTCCTCAATAATATGTTGAAATACCACATGCTATGCTTCCATAGTGAACAAATCCGCCAATGTGACAAGGTCATTTGACTCTATCATTAGCAACTTCTCTCTCACTAAATGTAAGCACTCTTTAATCTCCTTAGAAATGTCTGGCCTCTTCGGTTTGGAAATATGGTAGTCCACTATTTTCTGTAGAACTGCAATTGTCTCTGCTACTTGTTCAGAAGCTGCAACTGTAGATGAGCTTCCTCTTTGACACTTCCCACCATTGTTACTGTTTCTTGTGAAGGATCTCTTCTGGGAAGTTGGAGAAGGTTCCTGTATAGGAGGAGGAGGGGAGTTTCACAGGGAGGAAGGGTGGGGGCTAATTCCTTCATTGGGTATGAAGTTGGAGTAAGATGGGTCTACATTGGAAAAAGACATGAATCCCATGGTTTGGAAATTGGGTGTTGAAGACTGAAACGAAAAGTAGTCAAGGCCAATTCCAAATGATTGGGAGCCAAGATTGAATGCTCCATTCGTGAAGTTAAGGTTGGGAAGCTGTGCCTGTGATGGGACATCTTGATAAGAAGGCAGGGAGGTAAACAAGGAAGGCCTTGAAGTGCTCTGCGTGGTAGTTTGAGACTGACTACAAGACTGATCTTTTTCTTCCTCTTCAACTTGAGATGATATTGTATGCTCTCTTGTGGCTATGTCCCGGTCAACTATAATGTTCACATCATTGTAATGAGGGAATGGACGATCCCTCAATTTTCGCAAATCCTTCAGAAGCTATGAAGAAGAAAAATGAAGGAAATAAGTTTTACAACCCTAAACGGTAAGCTGAAAAGGGTATCTATTGAGAAACTAAAAAGTATACAAAGATAGGCAACTATCGTAGCCTAAACATCGGGTCTTGGTGCAACAGGGACATTGTTAATGGGATCTAATCCCCACCTACTTTTGTTGAGTAGTGTATGGTCTTGTCGAAACTCCATCTTCAACGTCTTCCATCGATGAAGAATCTTGTGGTGATTATAATCTAGATGAGACACAGTGTAACGACCCGGTTCCCGAGTCCCTACGAGACACGAGAACCGGACCGACTCGACTAATCCCAAGACCCAGTCGTCCAACGAGGAAGTAACCAAAAGACAGTAAAATAAACCACATTCAGCATGAATATAACTAACAGTAAAAAGTACAGCAGTAAGGAAAGAAACTACTACAGTAGGCACCACCACAACAGTAAAACAACATTTATCATATAACAAAAACTGCAGGTAAAGAAGGTACAGCGGAAACAAAACTACTCACTAGAACAGAAACAAAAGAAGGTACAAAACTGTGGCAACTCTACTGGACCCTACTCGGCCCAGCGTCCTCTGCAGCCGCCGACCCTGGCTGCTCAACACCTGGTCCTGAAAAAGGTAACGAGTGTAACACGTCAGCAAAACGCTGAGTAGAGTGGCAAACTAACTAAAGGCAACAGTAGAGTGTACAGTAGCTGTTATGTTCTATTACTTCCTTTATTTACATCTTTCAATTTTTCTCACTATTTCATTTACTTCTCAGATCCTTTACTTGATCTCGAATGTCCTCGTGGGACGATCTTGATTGCAGTCTTTTCCAACAGTAGAAGTAGCACGTGGTGCTCTCCTGGCCGGGAGAGTCCCCCGTGGTGATCCTACCCTCAGTCAACCACCCCAAGGTCACTGACAGACGTAACGGTGACTACGGCACGCGCGATAAACGCACAGGTAGCTAGCCCGTACTGGCACGCGGTCAGTCGTTTCCGTTAACGGGTGCGCCCAAAGCACAGCACGGAACCAGGGCAGAGCCCTCTCAGTAACAGGGGTCCAACCCCTCCACAGTAACCAAACCGGGGCCTTGCCCCTCCACAGTCCGCGCACCCTCGTCTGACTACCCTGGTTTGCCCTAGTGGGCCTAACAAGTCGGTGAAGGAGGCTAGCAGAACCCCGGGGCCCGTGGGGTAGCTAGTACTCTCCTAACACTACTAGCTCTCCTCGGTACTACGTACACGAGGGCCAACAAGTCGGTACAGAGCGGCCAAGCCTAACCCCGGGTCCCTGGGGCGGCTGGCCCCACTCTGCACTAAAACAGGTACAGGTACTTCCCTTGGTACTGCGTACCCAAGAGACAGTACAAACTACATCTCAGTTCCATTCCTTTTCTTTCCAGGAGTTCCACTCCTAATTCCCCGTGGGGTTCCAGCCCCTTATCTCAGAACATCATATGTTTCACTTTCCAGATTCACGTTCTCAATTTCCATGATCTCAAACATGTTTCTTTGTTCATAACAGGCAGCTGTTAATTAATTTCACAGGCAGCTTATATATTCCTTTCTATTTTTCCAAGACTGCAGTAATATACATTCCACTAGTTTTTCCCATCCTAGGATTCATGCCATATCCTAGGATCTATCATACAATCTAGTTTTCCGGCCCTAGGATTCATGCAACACCTAGGAGCTATCATTCCATACATTTCTCATTCCTAGGGTTCATGCAATGCCCTAGGTTCTAGTTATGGTTCCATACTTTAACAGATTTTATTAATGCTTAAAACCACTCTACCAGGTACAACGGAAGTAGTGGGGGCGTGGTCGGGAATCCCGCGCGCCTCCGCGACTCTCAAGACGGCAACCGAACGAGGTCCTATCACAAGGATCAAACACAAGGAGTGTCTCAAAACAGTGTATAGCTACTGTAGGCGGGTAGAGGAATAAATTCGGAAACGAACGCAACTCGAATCGCGGAAAACGGAGCCCAAACGGGCCCTAAACGGGTCGAGAAAGACAATACTGTGCAAAATCAGACGTCTGGAACTCCTTCCAGACGTCTTAAACGGTGGATCAGAGAATTACCTGTTCGGCGGGGTTCCCCGGACGTCCAGAAGTCTGTGGCGACGTCTCCCCTAGATCCCAGACGTCCGATGGTCTCTCCGGACGTCTGGAGGTCACTCCCGCCGTCTGGTACAACTTCCAGACGTCGGATTCGCAAAGGATGACGAATCCGAACACCTGCGCACAGCCAACCCTCCTCCTTCAGTACGGTCAGTCGACAAAAGAAGAAGGAGAAAGCGGAACTCACCTTTCAGACGTCTGTATGATCACACAGACGTCGCCCTTGCCGTCTGGATATCAGTCCAGACGTCTGATTCTGGAGATTTTTCCAGAATCAGAACCTCGCTCGGCCTCCGCTCGCGACGCCGCCCGCGTCGCACCTCGCGCGTCCGCTGCTCCGCCCGCAGCAGGTCCCTCCTCGCGACGCTCTGCGCCCCCTGCGCCCTCCGCCGGCCGGCCAAGCCGCTCCCGGCGAGCTCGCCCTCACGGCAGAGTCCCGCCCTCGCACGCCGCAGCTCCTCCGCGCCTTCGCTGCGCCGCTGCCGCTGCGCCCTCGCGTCCGCTCGCTCCGCCCGCAGCAGGAGAGGAGGAAGATGGTGGAGACGGGAGGGGAGGCGCGCCCCCTCCCCCTTTTAACGCCGCGCGGAGAGGAGAGAGAGACGCCCGCAGTCGCCTGCAGCCGCAGAGAAGATGCGGATCTCAGGTCTGCGCGCACAGGCGCGCAGACGAATATCCCGTGCGAGTATAACTGTTCGTCAGACGTCTGTAAACTATCCCGGACGTCTGGTCAGACGTCTGGATGTGATCCCAGACGTCTTGACAGACGTCTGGGCCACCTCCCAGACGTCTTAAAAGACGTCTGGGGTACGCGCTCGTTACACACAGCATTAAACTCGTTGTCGATTTCTTTCTAGGCATGTTTCATGAAGGATCCATCCTTCCAGTCCCCATTGTGATAATGATCCAGCAAGATTCACATTAAGATTGCATCTTGCTCGTGGTCCCAATTTTTAGCTGGTTTCTTCAATGAGCTTGGTTGTCCTTGACCACCATTCATTCTACAACAAATGAAATACAAGACATGATGTGGGTCAACTTATAATTTCCTTGAATCAATTAAGTAATCCTATGTTGAAGATTGGCGATCCTTGGAAGTCATTTTGTGTTTGAAAAGGGTTCAAACACAAAATGATACAATAGTCCTACACCTAAATGCATTGGCTATTTTGTGAGCTGAGGATATAAATAGCTATAGGTGTTTTAAATTATAGTACTTGTACAAAAGGAACTAAAGTTCGAGGGTTTGCAACTTCATCAATGAACTTCCAAATAGGTGAATGTACTAAAGGTAATTAAAAGTCCATTGATGGTATATTTTTGTATGGTTTTTAATTCTTTGATAAAAGTAAATGGTCATTGATATGCTGTTAAACATATGTTGAAACCCTCCAAAAATAAAGACCATATTATATGATTATGTCACTAAGATTAATATTTACCCCTCCGATATTTTGCATACCTCATTTGACACCTACCTGAATCCAAACGGCAAAGGTTATCTATCGCTCCCATATTTTGCATACCTCATTGATATCTTCTTACCGTAGCCCTCTTACCAAATGGAAATAATACTATGCAAGCATCAAAGCATAACAGACATAACTCACAAAAATTAAAAGCAAACACCCATCAAAAGCATAACTTACATAAATCAAAAGGAGCTTATAGAAAATAGCAAACTCTCTTTGACTATTGCAAAAGAAAGTAGATCCATGTATGGTCAAATATCACAAATGCAAATATATATTCCACCATTTCCCAAATGCATGATACTCATCCATACATAAAACACATCTATATATCACATGTTTTGAAATGTATAAATAAAAATTACACATGTCGTGAATATTAAAAAACAAAACTAGACAACATGCAAAGGATAGAAAAATCCATGTAAGCAATCTCATGTAAAGAATCCTTGTTCGAAGATAAATAAGAGATGAAAATAACGAATATCTTTTATTGCACCTTCACCCTGCAAAAAGGTATATCAATTATCAACTGGCAGAATATCCCATGTCTATGAGGAAATGCATTACTCCACTATCTACACACTACCAAGTAGACTATGAAACAAGGACCCTTCACCTCCTATGGAAACAGTTTCTATTAGGAAAAATGAAACTCCACTGTCTCAACCATATCCACACTTCTGCTAATAAACTAAACCAAAGATTAACAAGAGCATCTCACTTGGACCAATCCAGCTAACTCCTCTCCTCAAAAGACAACCCATGTCCGTCAAGATATCCAAGCTTCTCCAAACAGATATGAAGCACCAACTGTATGAAGCACACTCCATTCATCAAGGAAAACAAAATACAGGTTCAAACAAGGATGGTGGCATTTGACTGCAAGAGAGAACCTAAGAGGTGTGGATGAAAAAAGCTATCTAAGCAATTAGATTCAAAACAACAAACTCTCTTTGAGCACTGAGATTAAGATGGTGGAGAAAGGGGGTAATGGAAAACAACAAGTCGAGTAGGCAACCGTGTTAGTAATAGCTACAGGTAAAAGAATGCTAAATGGAAAAAGAAAATGGGTCGACCAGGTTGCTTTAGCAATTGGTGGGAGTAACTCGCCACAGGGAGAGTGTCTTACCTGTTAAGAATGCGGGTCATCAACTCCTCGTGCACTGCCCTCACCTGATCGAGCAGCACCACCTCTTCGATCGATTCCACTTCACCTGATAGCCATGCAAAAAATGTGCTTACATTTCTAGGATAACAAGAGCTCATACAAGTTTGGAAACCAAAAGCTTACTATGAGCAACTCACCTTCTTCCTCCTTCAAAAACAAATCCAAGACCACCCACAAAATAGCATCCACTGAGCATGACCCCAATTTATAGAACTTCCTACTCCTTACCCTCATTTGCATAGCAGCCCATTCGAAATGACTGATACAGCCACAAGTAGATGAAGAGGGGCTGTGTGGGATCATCTACGTCATTGGGATCTCATGTGTAGAGAAACTAGCCATTCCAAGGGAGATATACCAAACATGGAATTCAGGGGTATATCCCACATAAAAGAAAAATCAAATGCACAGGTCATTGGAAAGAAAGTCACATCAAATGCTCATGCTGAAAGCCCTTTTGAAAATATTCATGTGTAGAGAATGATTGAAATAAAATCGCACCAGCCGAAGTTATTGAGCAAACCCTAGCAATGAAGAATACGGAAGAGGAAAAGTTGTTCCAGAAAGCATATCGTAGTCTGCAACGATCGTCTGATATCGATTCGCAGCGACCAAAATAAATGATCGGAGGTTTAAAGTGTGCATTTGAAGCCCTCCCAAAATCGAATAGGTTGAAATCAATATGCAATCCTTGCGTACAGATATCCCCTTAGAGCTTCTTCCACCAACCAAAGTAAATGCAGTGAGATATAACTCAATCAAGTTCAAACGTAGCATGCATGCTCGGAAAGGAAGACAGATAGAACATGGCGTGACCAGTTACTAGACCAGATCATGAATGCCCTTGCAGTCGAGTAAAATCTCACCCACCTCACAACGAAAAAGATCAAAGATGAGTAAAAACACCTTGTAGGGCAAGATCCTCTTTCGACACAAGCATCATGTAACCAATGTGAAAAATCCATAACCTAAACAGTGATCAAAAGAGGCAAATACAATACACTCATGTACTGAAATGAGGGAGGAGGCGGCGATGATCCGTAGCCAAACAATGCCTCCTCAAGCACGACAAGAACGTCGCCATAATTGATCGCGATGATCGCGAGCACGAGGAAGGGGAACGGAATGCTTGCATCAACTGAAAGTGGTAGGAGGAGGCATTGCATAGAAGGTGCTCTTCCGGAGTTAGGGCTAGCAGAATGGAAACGAAGCATAACCCTCATTCCACCCCCGAAAAGGAATACTATTATGCCGGAATACCAAACCAAAATACTACCCATCTTTATGACGGCGTTTCAAGACCCAAACGAGACTTTTAACCCCTACTTCCTCAAAACAAACAGGCCCAAAAAGATTGAGGGCATCTTTACAAATCTACTCATGGACATCTCTGCAAATTGCCACTCTTTACGGTGACAATTTTCAAGATGAAGCGGTTGTATGATGAAAATTTTTCTTTTACACTCTTTTGCGTGTGGAGATTTTGAGGTGGAGAACCAAAAGGACAACAGAAATAAGGTAGGAGGTTGTTACATCAAGTCCTAGTTTTATTTGCTTTCTATTTTGAGCGATTGCAGGAAAAAATTGGAAGATTGGAGACTATTCGAGGCCTTAATTTTTCTTTGGCAAAAGGTTCCAACAAGATCTGAGCTTAGAGAAGGCACATCGACCTCCACTCTCCATGTTCTTTCTAGACGCATCAAGATGTTTCCTAGTGGTGTAAAAATATTTTACAACAATTATGGATCCATTGTCTGGATTGTTAGATTTTAATTGGCAAGGTTTTTTTAAGTTTCATGATCTGGTAGCAGACCACCATAGTTGATAAGTTGGATGATTAGCCTAAATGAAAAAAAAATATAATTTATGAAAAAATAAGATGAAAGATCTTTTATTTGTGAAGGTTATGCATTTTTTGATTTTTACCTCTCTAAAACTTGAACCTAAAGTAATGAAAATTGAAGTTTGAATATGAATAAGTTTGCAGCTTTGTTAAATAGTTCTTTAATGAGAATGTCTAGAGCTACATCCTAAATGAAAATCTTGCATAGAATTCATGCACCAAATTGGAGAATCTATAATGTCTTTGACAACATATAATTATTTTTGTCCAAAGGATTGATGAAATTGAGATTTAAAGAAGGCACTTCAATGCTTGATTTTTTAAAGAATTTTCAAGAAATCATTAGTTAATTGTCTAGCATGGGAATTAAATTTAAGGATAGATCTTGAGATCGTTGTTGCTCGCTACTCTACCAGGTACACGAGAGATCTTAAGGCCTAGTTTTGTGATGGGGACAAATTCTATGGAATAATCTATTTGTAGCTAGGTTATCCTACACTTATGTTTGAAATGTAGAAGGGTTATCCTGCTGGGTTAACTTGTCACTATTTGGTATGCATAGGGATAACCTAAGGGGGTATCTTGTGTTTTGTGAGATTGAAGGATGACTTAACGTACTAGATAAGCCTATCTTACCCCTCCTCTAGGATGGCTTATCCTAGGTTAAGTCCTTCTAACTTGAGTTGAGTAGTCTCAGTAACGAAATAAAGATAACTTATGTTTTTCAAGGTTATCATACAGTAACGAAATTAGGCCTAAGGGTCATGCCTACTCATTCTACACCTAATGGGAATGTTTCCTTGGCGATCCTAAAGTTAGGTATTCTAAATAAAGAAATGAGAAGAAAATCTTAAGGTTATTCTTCATAGTTAAAGGTTCGTGACGAAAATTAGGGTTGAAGCAAATACAAGAATGATAGGGTTAGAAATAAAAGTAGAATCAAGTTTAGGTCTGGGTATATGAATATAGAATGTCACCATTATGGAATGAAAGGGTACATAAAAATGAAGACAAACAAGAAAAGAAAAATGATAAAGATGATAAAGTTGCCGCTACAACTTAGCATGACTTATAGCTTCACTACAAGAAAAAAGGTTTTTTGCGACGATTCAAAATTGTCGCCAAATAGCGTCACAGAAAGTTATGTCGCGGTAATGTTTTGGTGACAACTTTAAACCATCACCAATACTAGTGACTGAAGTTTAGGAAACCTTTGCTAAAATGTTGAAGAAAAATGAAAAAAAATATTTACACGATTGTGGCTGTTGATACTTGCAACGATTTATTGATAACTGTCGTTGATATCCAACTAGCGACTACTATTTCATAACCATCACCAAGTGTAACTTTTTCATAAGAATGACAATGTCATTTGGCAACGATTATAAAATGGTTGCCAAACACATTGGTGACAGTTTTATAATATTTTTTGATTTTGGATATTTTATTTTGTGATTGTTTAGAGATATATATAAATACCTATATACATATCCCGCCAATTCCACAATACATACAAATAAGGCAAAACACAAACTTCATACCAATCATTCATTTAAAATAATCATACAATGCATAGAAATAAAATGAAATCACATTATATTGAAAATGTATACATAAAACAAATATATAAAAAGTACACAAGTATACTACGCTAAGGCACCTACCCCAAACCCACCAAAATTAATTGTCATTGTCTTGATAATATAGTGTGTAGTGAGAGGACAAATGATTTGGCCCACCTCGTCGCAACATATACATGAGCTCCTAGAATTGTTGACTATTTACCTTGACCAGCTCAGTAGCTTGCAAGGCACTAATTAACTCAATTTTGATGTTTACAAATGTGCCATAATGCTTTGATGAGGTTAATTGATGAGGTGCAAAAATATAAAGAAGAGTTGATGATGATGATGACTTATTACTTGAAGGAAAATATAAAGGAATTCGAATAATGATGATTTGAAAAGCTTCAATTGTGGATCATAAAAATAAGAGTTTATTTTTATATTTTATAGATCTTTGTAAAAGAGCCATAAGCACTACACTTATATGAATAAGTATAAGGCTCGTCTTGTTGCAAAATACTTCACTAAAAAAGAAGGCATTGATTTCAAAGAGACATTCACCCATATTTCTTCGAAAGACTCATTTAGAACTATAATGGCTTTGGTGGCTCATTTTAACTTAGAGTTACACCAAATGGATGTAAAAATAACATTTTGTAATGGTGACACTAATGAAATGATATATATGGTGCAACCAAAACACTTTTCCTCAAGTGATGTAAAGAAAATGGTTTGCAAATTAAAGAAAGTCATCTATGATCTAAAACAAGCTTCACGTCAATGGTATTACAAATTTCATCAAGTTGTCTCATTTGATTTTGAGACAAATTCAGTTAATGAATGTGTATACCATAAATTCGATAATGGCAAACATATTTTCCTAATTTTATATATTGATGACATATTACTTGTCTCTAATGATAATGGTTTGCTATTTGAAACCAAAAGATTTCTCTCAAACAAATTTAAGATGAAAGATCTTGGTGAAGCTTGTTTTGTATTAGAAATCCAAATACATCGATATCGATCTCTAGGTATCCTTGGATTAACACAGAAGAACTACATTGAAACCGATCTAAAAAGATATGGCATGGAAAACTATAAGGTAAGAGACACTCCTATGGCTAAAGGGGATAAATTCTCCCTTAATCAGTGCCCTAAGAATCAGGTTGAAGCTAAGGAAATGGAGAACATTCCTTATGTGTCAGAAGTGGGAAGTTTGATGTATGCACAAGTCTGTACGTAGTCAAATATATTGCATACATTGTTGGCATATTAGACAGATACTTAAGTAATCCCAGACTCGATCATTGGAAAGTAGCCAAACAGGTTATGCGACATCTATAGAAAATGAAAGACTTCATGCTCACATATAAGAGATCAGACACTTTGGAGGTCCTCGGGTATTTAGACTCCGATTTTGCTGGATGTCAGGATAGCCGAAGATTCACTTTGGGCAATATTTTCCTGCTAGTAGGAAGAGCCATTCCATGGAGGAATGCTAAGGAAATGATGATAGCTACCTCTATAATGAAAGCAGAATTCATAGCATGCTTTGAAGCCTCGAATAAGGGAATATGGCTTAGGAATTTTGTCACAGCTTTATGTATTATGGGTAGTGTTGAAAGATCACTACGGATCTATTGTGACAATAATTTGATAGTGTTGTATTCAAATAACAACAGAAGTTCATCAAGGTCAAAGCATATTAACATAAAGTTTCTGGTAGTCAAAGAAAGAGTTCAAGGTGGTCAAGTGTCCATAGAGTACATCGGAACTTACTCCATGGTGGCAGACCCTCTCACTAAAGGGCTAACGCCAGAATTTTTTCTTGAGCATGCTGCCCGAATGGGTGTTGTATCTTCTCTATGATACTACAGTTTAGTGGGAGTTTGTTTCATTCTGGTGTTCATTACGTTCGGGCATGTTCATTTATTTTTGTGCAAATAAAGTTATGTTTGCTTTGAACTCGATGTATATTGCTTTTTTGATCTCTTTTACTTAGGTTGAACTAGTTGAAAGATAGGCATGTATGGATCAATTTAATATGCAATTTCTCATACTATGTATCCATATTTAATCTATGTCATTATTTGTGTTGTTATATGTGATCATTGACGGGTTTAGTCAAATAATAAGGTGACGAGAATCACATTGGTCCTATGACTAACATAATATGGATAAGATTGGTGGAGGTATATATATATATATATATATATATATATATATATATATATATATATATATATATATATATATATATATATATATAGTTTTGAGCTCATACAATTTTGAATTAATGTAAGGTTATATGGATAATATATGTAGCCAAAGTGAGAGATTGTTAGAATCATTATACGGGCATACATATATTATTATAAGGAAACCTACATTAATACATATCATATATATATATGTATCCATTTATATGCCCATTATATGTTCCAATAAGAATTGGGCATATTACACTTCTAATAATATGGGGTTAATTACATAGAAAACCTTTGAAGAATTATAGTTTGTTGATGAGTAGAACTGTCAATTCCATTTTAGCAGTTATGGTCCCCAGGAGTATGCGAGTACTGGCCGATTTTGTTTTCGCGCACCCCATCATGAGAAATATAAGGGCCTAAGGAAAATTGAAAGGATACAACATCTCTTTCTTCTCTTCCGCACTCACTCTCTCTTTAGACCCTTGGAAGCACCATCACCAAAGCCGTAGAAAATCTCTACTGGAACACGAAGGATCGTTGCACGTGTCCTCTATTTGCCAATCAAAGCGATGGATTCAGGTAAGAGTTCCATCTCATGGGTTTTGGATTTTCAATACAAAGGAATAAGTGATTCTGGGATTTATGAAAATCTTCTTTCATGATTTGTTTAAATCGGATTCGAGGATTTTCATTCATGAAAAATCTATCAATAATTTGACCAGATTTACAAAATGTTGAACCTGAGTGGTTAAAAAAGGAAGGGGCAAAAAATAAAAAAACCTTTTGAATGGTGGAATGGATTGATTTATAACCTCATTTCTAGATATATATGGAGGATAGGTGTTATGACTCGGTTCCCGGATCCCTATAGGACCTAAGACCGGCTCATCTCGACTAATCCCAAGATCTAGTCATCTAACAAGAAATAACCAAAAGTAGGAAATAAACCACAATCACATATGCAATATAACTAAGTAGAAAGGAAAACAAGACGTAAAGGAACGACAGAGCTAAAAGTCTCAACAAAGCAATACATGCCATCACAACAACAACGGCGAAAAAGAAGACAGAAAGTAACAGGAAAAATAAATTAGATGTCTAGTACTCATTACAACAGTAGGAAACTAAAGAGCTGGAAAGAAACGACTAGGGTTGGGCTTGGCTGGGCCCAGCACCCTCTGCAGTCGGAAACTCAGGCTGCTCCGCTCTTGGTCTTGAACAAGGTTACGAAAAGACAGAGTTAGCGAACACTGAGTAGAGTGGTGTTTACATTATTTATGTGCAAATAAAGTAAAACAAGCAACCAAGTTTTATTCTCATTTCTATCTATCTCATCTATGTATTTCTGGTTCATTTATTTCACAAAGGATCCAAGTATTTCTTGATCTCGCTTGTTCCTCGTGGGAATGATCTTAATTGTAGTCTTTTCCATGGAGTAGAAGGTACACGTGGTGCTCTCCTGGTCGAGAGAGTCCCTCGCGGTAGTCCTACACCCAGTCAACCACCGCGAGGTGACTGTCGCGACGTAGTGGTGACTACGGCACACGTGATAAGCGCACAGGTAGCTACCCCGCACTGGCACGTGGTCAGTCGTTTCCGCTAGCGGGTATGCCTAAAGTACAGCACGGAACAGTATAGGGCCTTGCCCTCTCAGAACAGGGGTCACGTCCCTCAGAACCAAACAGGGGTCTCGCCCCTTCACAGTCCACGTATCCTCGTCTGACTATCCCGGTTTGCCTTATGGGCCTAACAAGAGTCGGTGTAGGTTGGCTAGTCCTAACCCCGGGCCCCGTGGGGTGGCTAGCTCCCTCCCTACACTAGTAGCATACCTCGATACTATGTACATGAGGGCCAAACAGGAGTCGGTGTAGAGTGACTAGGCCTGTAACGACCCGGTTCCCGAGTCCCTACGAGACACGAGAACCGGACCGACTCGGCTAATCCCAAGACCTAGTCGTCCAACGAGGAAGTAACCAAAAGAGCAGTAAAATAAACCACATTCAGCATGAATATAACTAACAGTAAGGAAGTACAGCAGTAAGGAAAGAAACTACTACAGTAGATACCACCACAACAGTAGAACAACATTTATCATATAACAAGAACTGCAGGTAAAGAAAGTACAGCGGAAACAAAAACTACTCACTAGAACAGAAACAAAAGAGGTACAAAAGACTGTGGTAAACTCTACTGGACCCTACTCGGCCCAGCGTCCTCTGCAGCCGCCGACCCTAGCTGCTCAACACCTGGTCCTGAAAAAGGTAACGAGTGTAACACGTCAGCAAAACGCTGAGTAGAGTGGCAAACAAACTAAAGGCAACAGTAGAGTGTACAGTAGCTGTTATGTTCTATTACTTCCTTTATTTACATCTTTCAATTTTCTCACTATTTCATTTATTTCTCAGATCCTTTACTTGATCTCAAATGTCCTCGTGGGAACAATCTTGATAGCAGTCTTTTCCAAAAGTAGAAGTAGCACGTGGTGCTCTCCTGGCCGGGAGAGTCCCCCGTGGTGATCCTACCCTCAGTCAACCACCCCAAGGTCACTGACAGACGTAACGGTGACTACGGCACGCGCGATAAACGCACAGGTAGCTAGCCCGCACTGGCACGCGGTCAGTCGTTTCCGTTAACGAGTGCGCCCAAAGCACAGCACGGAACTAGGGCAGAGCCCTCTCAGTAACAGGGGTCCAACCCCTCCACAGTAACCAAACCGGGGCCTTGCCCCTCCACAGTCCGCGCACCCTCGCCTGACTACCCTGGTTTGCCCTAGTGGGCCTAACAAGTCGGTGAAGGAGGCTAGCAGAACCCCGGGGCCCGTGGGGTAGCTAGTACTCTCCTAACACTAGTAGCTCTCCTCGGTACTACGTACACGAGGGCCAACAAGTCGGTACAGAGCGGCCAATCCTAACCCCGGGTCCCTGGGGTGCTGGCCCCACTCTGCACTAAACAGGTACAGGTACTTCCCTTGGTACTGCGTATCCAAGAGACAGTACAAACTACATCTCAGTTCCATTCCTTTTTCTTTCCAGGAGTTCCACTCCTGATTCCCCGTAGGGTTCCAGCTCTTTATCTCAGAACATCATATGTTTCACTTTCCAGTTTCACGTTCTCACAATCCTTGATCTCAATCATGTTTCTTTATTCATAACAGGCAGCTGTTAATTCAATTTACAGGCAGCTTTATATTCCTTTCCATTTTTCCAAGACTGCAGTATTATACATTCCACTAGTTTTTCCATCCTAGGGTTCATGCCACATCCTAGGATCTAGCATACAACTAGTTTTCCAGCCCTAGGATTCATGCATCACCTAGGAGCTATCATTCCATACATTTCTCATTCCTAGGATTCATGCAATGTCCTAGATTCTAGTTATGGTTCCATACTTTAACAGATTTTAATAATAAACCTAAGCCACTCTCCAGGTACAACGGGAGTAATGGGGGCGTGATCGGGAATCCCGCGTGCCTCCGCGACTCTCAAGACTGCAACTGAACGAGGTCCTATCATAAGGATCAAACACAAGGAGTGTCTCAAAACAGTGTATAGCTACTGTAGACGGGTAGAGGAATTAATTCTGAAAAGAAAGCAACTCGAATCGCGGAAAACGGAGCCCGAACGGGCCCTAAACGGGTCGAAAAAGATGATACTGTGCAAAATCAGATGTCTGGAACTTCTTCCAGACGTCTTAAACAGTGGATTAGAGAATTACCTGTTCAGTGTGGTTTCCCAGATGTCCAGAAGTCTGCGGGGACGTCTGTCCTAGCTCCCAGACGTCCGATGGTCACCCCGGACGTCTGGAGGTCGCTCCCGCCGTCTGGTACAACTTCCAGACGTCTGATTCGCAAAGGATGGCGAATCAGCGAACCTACGCACAGCCAACTCCCTCCCTTAGTACGGTCGGTCGACAGGAAGGAAGAAGAAAGCGGAATACACACCTTTCAGACGTCTGTATGAGATACCAGATGTCGTCCTCGCCGTCTGCCAATCAACCCAGACGTCTGATTCTGGAAATTTTTCCAGAATCAGGGCGCTACTCGACCTCCGCTCGCAACGTTGCCCGCGTCGCACCTCGCGCGCCTGCTGCTCAGACTGCAGCAGGTCCCTCTCCGCGTCGTTCCGCGGCCCCTGCGCCCTCCGCCGGCCAGCCAAGCCGCTCCGGCGAGCTCGCCCTCACGGCAGAGCTCCGCTCTCGCACGCCGCACCTCCTCCGCGCTCACTGCGGCCACCGCTGCCGCCCTCGCGCTCACGCTCACGCTCTGGCTGAAGGGGAAGGGAAAGGAGACGGTGGTGACGAAGTGAGGGGAGGCATGCCCTTTTTAAGGCGAAGCGAGGAGGAGGGAGAGACGCGGCAGAGCGTCTGCAGCCGCAGAGAATATCGGATATTCGCGGGCCTGCGCGCTGAGGCGCGCAGACGAAGAATCGTGCCAGAATAACTGATTTCCAGACGTCTAGAAGAGATCCCAGATGTCTGTTCAGACGTCTGGCCCACCTCCCAGACGTCTTTTAAGACGTCTGGGGCACGCGCTCATTACAAGGCCTAACCCTAGGTCTCAACCCTAGAGGTGGCTAGTACCCCTCTACACTAAAAGGGACCATCTCTCCCCTTGGTACCATGTACGCAAGAGCCAGGTTACTTCCCATCTACATACTAGATTTCCTATCATACACAGGAGTTCTACTTCAAATTCCCCGTAGGGTTCATGCTCATATTCATCTCATTATCAATATCCGGATCACACTATCCAATTCTCAAATTTCCATCACATACAGGTAGCTCGTGTTTTCATGTCTAAAACAGTATCTCATAATTACACTAATACCATTTGCTAGCAATTTATTTTAAACATGCACTCAAGTAAATAGTATAACTCAAAACATGCTCATCATTCCAACCCTAGGGTTCATTCCACATCCTAAAGTTCGATCCAATTATTCCAAACAAGCACATTCTTATTTAAATATTAACAGCTGAATTAAACCACTTTACCAGGTATAACGGGAGGAATGGGGGCCTGCATCGCAGATCGCATCATCTTCGCAGGCCCTGAACACGCCACCGGTTGGTAACCTGTACTAGCGATTAAGTCACATCAGATGAGCTCAAAATTGTAAGTACTCAACATGAACACGTAGAGAAACTCTAGTGGAAAACAACGGTACTTCGTTTGCGAAAATTTGATTCCATTTGGGCCCCGAATGGGCCAAAAACACAGTTACTATCCAAAATCAAACATCTGGAACTATTCCCAGATGTCTTAAAAGATGTCAGATCTTACCTCTCACTTCCTGCAGTTGCCTCAGATGTCTGGACTCCTCTCCAACCACCTGAGGGAAGTCCCAGACATTGGACCTTCCTTTTAGTTGTCTGGAAGTGCCGTCGGACGTCTGGCGAAGTGGTCAGACGTCCAAAAGTGCCTGGAAAGGTGCACCATGCACCTTTCCAATGCCCTGCAGCTGCATACGAAAACGCAAACCCATTTTCTGCCAATAGTCCTATGCTACGGTCTGCATGGCGGAAAGTAGCACAGAAACACGTACCTCCACGTGAAAAATGTGTTTTCAGATGTCCAGCTTCGGCTCCGGACATGCTGATGCTTCTCCAGACGTCTGGTCGCTGTACCAGACATCTGATACTAGAAAACCAGTATCCAATATCAGCTCGCACGGCCTGTCCTCCTCACGCCTTCGCCTGCAAGCACCGCAGTAGCGTCTCCCGCCACTGCAAGAGGTCGAGGACTTCTGCCCGCGAGCCCCTCCCCCTCTCACGTGCCCTTGGCTATTTCCACGAGCTCTCGACCGTGCACTTACGAGCTTTCTCCCGAGCGCCACCGAGCTCGCGCCGCCGCTCCCACAATAAGATACTCCTCGCGGACGAGTTCCCATTAGGCCTCTCCCTCTTTCTCACACTCGCTCGCTCGTTCGCTCCCTCTCACTCTCCCTTACACACTTGTTCATTCTCTCCCTCCCTCTCTCTGCGCACATGCCCACGGCAGGGGGAAGAGGTAACGACGACAAAGGTGGTCGCCGGCAGGGGAAGCAGAGGAAGGGGGCGGTGGCTAGTGGTGATGGGGAGAAGAAAGAAGGTGTGTGGGGTTTAAAAAGGAGAGGATTAGGGTTTCAGGTGAGAGGGTCGTGAGGAGAGAGAATGCTCCACGTGCCGTGCGCGTGGAGGAGTAGGTTTCGATTTTTTTTTCCCACTTCCGGACATTCGGACCTATGTCCAGACATCTGACTGACACTCTAGACGTCTTATCTGACAAAAATGGTGGCGGGTCCTTTTGACATAACTAACTTAAAGGAAGTTTCATCCCCAAACTTGGGCTACGTACGGTGCGGAAAAGGTAACATAAAAACACATAAAAAACTTAAAGAGGACAAAAGTGGGTCCGAAGAGATGTACCCTCAAAAAGCTCCAGGTACCACTCTCGCATTACCGCCTCAGGCTCCCAAGTCGCCTCCTCATACCGCTGCCTTTTCCATAGAACCCTCACTAGTGGTACCTGCTTCCGTCTCAGACTTCAGACAGCTCTGTCTACTATTTGTAATGGCCTCTCAGGATAGGTCAGGTCATCCCCCACCTCGATGCTCTCGTGGCTCAGAACGTGGCTAGGATTGGCGACGTACTTCCTGAGGTTGGACACGTGGAACATGTGGTGTAGGACTGAGGGCTACTTGGAGAATGTCGATCCCGACGGCCGGCGGTTTAGGTGCGATGGTTGGTGGGATCAGGGAGGGTGAGGGGTGGCATACTTGGAGGTCAAAAGGATGGAGGAGGATGGAACGGGGGAACTCTGACGCATACGGCCAAAGGAGGATGGAGGCGAGGTGGTCTGAGAGAAGAGGAACAAAGTTGACTGGCAAAACTGTTTGCTTTCGATGTCGACGGCAGGGACACTTGGCAGACACCTGTCGATCTCCTGTGGTGTGTCTGGGGTGTGGGGGATTCGGCCACAAAAGGGATTCGTGTAGGGGTTTGGGGGGGTAGATGACTTATCGCCATTTCCCGCACTTTGGAAATTTGAATTCTAGGGCTGGGCGGACGCCACCTCCGCCCCCACTTCTATGCAACTCGGGAGGGCTTATGGCGGATGTGGAGGTTCCTATGATGGCGAGCATCAAGGCTGCAGAGATGGCCTTGCGTGAAGCTCTGGTTGGGGAGGTTATGACTGGAAGACCGACGGCGGAGAATGTTCATGCCCTGGTAACCTCTTTGTCCCTCTCGATTGATTCCTGGCAGATCTCTTTTCTGTCAAGTACACATTTTGTGCTCTTTGGTTTGGGTGCGGAGGATGTTGAGAAATTACGATTCCATACGTCGTGTAACGACGACGTCACGGTGATCTGGAGGCTGGTTTCTCCTTTTGATGGAGCCCTATCGGAGAGACCACCACAGAGAACGGGAATTAGGTCTGGAAATCTTGAGATTGAGGGACTTCCTCTGCATCTGAGGTCGAAGGAGGTTGTGTCGTCAATGATCTCAGGCTTTGCATCTGTGGCTGAAGACGCAGTCATCGGACTGCTTGAGGGGAATGGTCTTCATCGCTGGCTCTATACCTGATCGTCTGATTTTGAGATGTGGTGGAAGTTCCTGGATGCTGAGGCTGAAGTTCTTGGTGGGGGATGATGTGGCAAAGCAGCTTAAGTCGTCTGAACCTACAGCTAATGAGGAGGCGACTGCTCAGGAGCTGCACATGGTTCATGGCGATAAATCTCTGGCTGCCGAGATGTGTAAGGACTTGTGTGATGGGGAGACGGGGATGCTTCAGAATGAAGAAATGGAGGAATTGGGTGGTGGAGAATTGGCAAGATCGTCGACCACAATGGTAGGGGATGTGCTGTCATGTGGTAGGGAGATTCAGGAGCAGGGGAACCTTGATATGCAGCCTGAATATCTGAAAGGCAAATAGGTCTTGCAGGGGAAGGAAGATCTTGAATGTGAAGGGGGATCATGCACAAAGATCAATAAGGGGAGATCACCATACAGCCTTCGACAAAGAAAATCAAAGGCTATCATTCTGATGGATGAAGATGAAGTTGCCAAAGTTATGAAAGTGTGTAGTGGCCAGACCCTCAGGAGAGAGGGTTCCAATGAGGAGTGATGAGAATCCTCACTTGGAATGTGCGTGGGTTGCGCGACAAATGCCGGAGGGTATCTCTGATGAGATACCTAAGAGAATGGGGAATTGAATGTGCGCTCATTTAAGAGACACACATTGAAAGTAATTCTAATAGACTTTGGTCCGACTTGTTAGCTGCAGGGATGAATGAATGTGTACAGATTGATGAGCATGGGAGGTCGGGGGGCATTGCTATCTGGTGGAGGAAGAGGTGGGCTCAGTGCTTGGAAGTTCACAAAGCCAGACATATGCTAACATGCAAGTTTCAGATTCAACAGGGGCAGGAGTGTATCTGGATTACTGGGGTTTATGGACCTTGTACTGCTTCTGCCAGGCAGGAGCTGTGGGAGGAGTGGTCCACAGTAGCTCAGTTGGTGTAGGGGGAAATGTGGCTGACGGGAGGAGATTTTAATTGTGGGTTAACAGGGGCTGATAGGCCTAGTGGCAGCACTGACAGCTCGGCTATTGGATTTCAGATGACAATTCAATCTCTGCAGTTGTGTGAATATCCATCCTCTGGTGTGGAATTTACTTGGCGTAATAGAAACGGGCTGGCTTCCAGGCTTGATAGATTTTTTGGGAATGTGGACATCCTTGTCAGATTCCAATTGTCGACTATGAATGGGTTGAGCCGACCTTTTTCTGATCATACCCCACTGGTATGGGACAGTGGGGAAGAAACTTTGGCTGGCACCTATTTCAAACTGAAAAGGTCATGGCTGACTAAATCGGGTTTTTACCAGATGATCTGTTCTTGGTGGAGAGCTAGAAAGGTACAGGGTCTGCTACTGTCAGATTACCAACTAAGCTGGCTGGATTGCGTGCGATCTTAAAAGAATATGGATCTGTTGTTACCTTGGTGACAGAATAAAGGAGAAGGGAAGCTCTGAGTAGAATCCAGGAGTTGGACTCCAAAGAAGCTGCTGGCCCTCTGTCTGAAGATGAACAGGCTGACAGGAAAATGTGGCAAGGTGTGGTACTGGATGAAGACCTTAAACAGGAAGTCGATTGGGGGGAGAGATCCAGGCATTTATGGCTTAAGGAGGGGGATGCCAATACGAAAATTTTCCACCTTGCAGCTAGCTCTCGAAGGCAATTTAGCTTCATTTTCTCTATTCTTTGTGATGGACATAGGGTCTCCTCTAATCAGGAGATTAAATCTGAAGCCATCAAATATTTTAGGGAAGCTTCTCGGGCAACTAGGAGGGGGGAATGGAGAATGGAAGGAGAAAATGGTCCCAGGGTGACAAGCGAACAAGTCGAGCAACTGACTGCACTAATTACAGAACAGGAAACCTTACAAGCAATCAGAGAATTAAATGCGGAATCCTCCCCGGGCCCAGATGGAATACAAGTTTTCTTTTACAAAGAGATGTGGAGTGTGGTGTGTAAGGAGGTGATGGATGTTATCAGAGAATTTGAGGTGGGTAATGCTGGTTTCGAGAGGATTAACAAGTCATATCTTTTCCTCTTGCCTAAATCAATGGGAGCAAAACAATTTTCAGATTTCAGGCCGATTGCCCTTTCAAACTCCATCTATCTTATCATCAGCAAGGTCTTGGCTAACAGGCTAAGAATTGTTTTACAAGACCTGATTCATCCGATATAGGCTGCTTTCTTGCCCAACAGATCACTTCAGGAGTCCTTTATTTTGGCTCAGGAAATGGTTAATGGTTGGCACCGGAGGAAATGTAAGGCCTTCTTGTGGAAAGTAGATTCTAGAAAGCCTATGACTCGATTTCCTGGCCGTATCTTTGGGAGGTGTTTAGAAGACGAGGCTTCCCCCCCTTTTGGATTTAATGGATGAAATGCTGTATCACCACTGCTTCATTTTCTCCTTTGATCAATGGGAAGCCATGTGGAGCCTGGATCCAGCCCCAGCGTGGGGTTAGACAGGGGTGTCCCCTGGCCCCACTGATCTCTAACCTTGCGATAGATGGGCTTGCAAGGTACGCTTGCAAATTGGCAGAGGTGGGTATAATTAAAGGGTACTTGCTATCAAACAGGAGACATTTGGCCCCCATTTTACAATATGCAGATGACACTGTGTTCTTCGTGGAAGGGTTCAAGTATAAGGCACATGCTTTGGGATTATTGGTGAAGATCTTCGGTGATATTTCAGGTTTATGTTTGAACAAAGACAAGTTTGTTTTGATCTGTTTTGGTATGAATGAACAGGAGTAGATGGAATTAGAGGGTACACTGGGCTCACCCCATACTAAATTGCCTTTGAGATACCTTGGATTACCTTTAAGGGCTACAAAACTGAAAAAATCAGACTGGAATGTCCTGTTCGAGAAGGTGGCTGGAAAGCTAAAAGGGTGGAGTAGTAAATTCCTATCTAAGGGCGGGAGACTGATTCTGCTCAACTCCGTTATTACTGCCATACCAGTCTTTTACTTCAGCATATTTAAGGCCCCTAAATGCATCTGGAAGAGATTGGATATTATGAGGAAGAGATTCTTTTGGAAAGGAGCAAGTCACGAGGGCAAGTTCATGCAGCCCATCAGATGGAACACTATCTGCAGACCAAAGGAGGCTGGGGGGTTGGGAATTAAAGCATTAAAAGAGTTCAATGAGGCCCTACTGATGAAATGGGCCATCAGAATTTTGGATTGCAAGGAGGGGCTGATGGATGATCTGATTAGGGATAGCTATGGGGGATCCAATAGCTATCTGCAAAGGCTTCAGCCGAAGAGGCCTTCCCCCTTTTGGCGATCAGTGATTTCTGCAATCACCTGCTATTGGCATCTGCTACAACCTAAGCTTGGAGATGGCAGATGTTTTAGCTTATGGAATGAGAGGTGGTCTGAATTGGGCCTGCTGAAAGAGACCTTCCCAAGGGTGTATGGTGCTGCTGCTGATAAAGACGCCACAGTTAGCAGTCTGTGGTCCCAGGCTGAAGGTTGCTGGCGGCTGGAAGGGATACAACAGTGCAGGCCGGGCACTCGACTTTGGGAGGAGAGACAGAAACTGATGGAGAATCTGTAGCAGTTGTATCTTATGACAGATGTGAAGGGCACATATTGCTGGTAGGGTATTTTCTCAGTGAAGCAGGCATATGAAAAAATTATTAGGTCTAATAATGAGGTGGAATGGGACCTTTTCGACAGAAAGATTTGGCTTTTGAGAATTCCTCTGAAGGTCCAGATTTTCCTGTGGCTTTACAGACGGGAAGGGTTGATCACTGGAGATCTTAGGCACAGAAGGATGGGGATTGATCTGAATTCCTGCCCCCTATGTGGATTACACTCTGATAGTGCAACACACATCTTCTCCTCTTGCTTGGTCACAGATAAAATCTAGAGGTTGGTGTGCTTAGAACCCCTCCCTCCCTGGGATGCTATGTGGCAGAGGTTCATCAACCCTGTTCGACCATTGGGGGCTATGGCTACTGTTCTGTGGTGTGTGTGGAGGGCGGAGAATGATAAGCTGTTTCAGGGAAGACCAGTGAGATGTGAGAATGTTGTAAAGGAATGTTGGTCGCTCATATATAGTTGGGAAACTTTTTTGTAATACTCTTTTGATATGCAATACAATACCCTCCGGATCGCTATCGGTTTATGATAGCAATCCTCACTGATTCAAAAAAAAAGGAACACGTGGTGCACTCCAGAAAATTGGAGAGGAAGGGCAAGTCAGTAAGCAACGGGTCTTATCCGCTCCAGGACCTCAAAGGGCCCCACAACCTCGGCGCAAGCTTTCCCTTCACCCCAAACACTGTAAGCCCTTCATGGGCGAGACACGGAGAAAGACGTGATCCCCAACCTCGAACTGCACCTCTCTGCACTTCTTGTCAGCATAGCTCTCCTGCCTGCTCCTGACAGTGCGGAGTCATCTGTGAATCTGCTCTATCACTTCCTGACTCTACTAGATCAGCCTGGGACCAACCTCCTATACAAAGCCTCGTAAGGTGCCATGCAGATGCTTGAATAATAGCTGTTATTGCATGCAAACTTTGCAAGGGGTAAATGCTCCTCCTAGAAGCCTCGCCAGTCTAGTATGCAGGCACGTAGGAGGTCCTCAAGTGTCTGTATCATGCTCTCTGACTGCCCATCGGTCTGGGGTTGGTAGGCTTACTAAACCTCAGACATGTCCCCAAGGCCTGCTGGAACTCTGCCTAGAATTGAGAAGTGACACGAGTATCTCTGTCGGATACCATCTCACGAGGAACTCCGTGCAGGCGCACCACATCCTTGATGTATCGCTCTGCTAGCTATGTTGTCCCAAAGGTGACTCGGATTGGTAGAAACTGTGTCGTCTTCATCAACTGGTCTACGATTACTCAAACTGCATCGTGTCCCCATTGGGTAACTGGTAGACCCACCACCAAGTCTTTGGTGATGCTCACCCACTTCCACTCTAGCATAGGATGTGACTGCAACGGCCCTGCAGTGTCTGTAAGTACGGGTCGACCATCTACCCTGCGATGATGCAATCTATCAGCTCTGGTCGTGCCTACCGCGTCACTGCCACTACCCCACAGTACCCCCGTGACTCTCGGGGTAGCCAACTGCCCACCTCCTCCATGAGTCTCCATCTTTGTGCTTGCAAGTCCTTTTCTTTTCTTTTTCTTCTTCTCTTCTTTATCTCCTCTGAGGCTTTATCCGTCGTCTGATATTGCAATCAGACGACTTAAACGGCGGTCTGCTACAATGCTTCCCCTCTCTTTTCTTCATTTGCTGCTCTTTCTTCTTCTCTTCTTCTTCTTCCCGCTTCTTCTTCCTTGGTCTTCTGGTTGTCTTCAGAGCTTCTTCTTCAGCTCCTCTTCTTCTTCTTCTTCCTGCGGCCAAGTGGTGAACCTTCTTCCTTCGCACCCTATTCCTGCACAAGGCACAGCAAAACCTAGCCCTTCCCTCTACCCGCACGTCTCTCTCTCTCTGTAAACCGCTCATAGGAAGCTCTCCCAGAGCCGGGTTATCAGGTTGGGTAGCGTACCTGTGACCAGGGGGTGCGCGAGGAGTGCAGGGTAAACGGGTCGGCCAGGTCCGCGTGGCTTGGGTAGCGGACGAAGCGGGCAAGTGGACCTCACCCCATGTTCTGAGGCGCTTAAGTGAAAACACAAAATCAACTTAAATGGGTGCGGCGCTTCGAAATCCCACGATGTGGGACTAAACTTTGTCCCTCGCGCGTGTGCGCCTACAGGACGGACGTGACCTGGCCTCAGCAGCAATGCCCTCATTTCTCTTCGCAGACTCGCTCCTTGCCTTCGCCCAAGTCCCTCCAGTTCGCCTCAGCTGGAATCCTGCTGCTTCATGGCCTGGAGCTCGCTTGGAAGCTCCTCGCCTTGTCGCCAATGGCGGCCAGAGCTGAAGATCTGCCGAACACAAACAGGGCCTCTCGGCCTAATCAGACCACGGGAGGACCTTCGCCGTGGCACAGTGAAGGTAATGCAGGGTATAGCAGGTTGTGGGGCGGTGCTTAGCGGCAGCCCTAGGTCGGACTGCAACCAAAAAAATGGGTTTGATTGGGGGAGTGTTCTGGAGGTGTGGAGTGGCAGTGGAGGGGCGAGGGGTGTCGGGTGAGGTGAGGCGGAGCTTTTGGGGTAGGTGGCGAGTTGTGTGGAGCGGTGGATTGACAAGGGCAACTCGCTGGAGAGTGGCCGGAGATGGAGAAGGTGAGGGCGGTTGATGGGTCGGCCCGGATAGGTTGTTAATATGATATTTTTATCGTTGAAATGTGTATAGTGGTTAACCTAATTCAGACCTAACCATCTCTTTACAAAATTTTTAACCTGGCCTAATTGATTTTATCTTGTCACTTTTAGGCCCAGGGTCGAACACAGGGAAGTGGGGTTAAAGTCGAGTTTCTACGTTTTCCTTAAAACGCGTCTCTTCCGTTCGTTTATTGTGTTTTTGGTATTTTTCTTATCTAGGTTTTTTATGGTAATCCTTGTTCTTGAGGGACACCCTCAAAATTGTGTCCTTGGCTTTTAGCCAAACAGAGTCCCAAAACAAGTCTTGCTACTCGCAAGACGAGGTACCTGCAAGTCAAAGATTATCTTTTCTTTTTTATGTATTTTTTTTATCTTTTTACTAACAGAAAAGCAAATAGACAGAAAGTAAATATAGTATATATATATATATATACATAGTATATCTATATAGTTATGTATACATACACATATATATAATATATATACATATATATAATATATATATATATATATATATCTACTTATATATACATCTATATACTTATACATATACTTATATATATATAGACATATATACTTATATACATATATATATATATACATATCTATATACATATATGTATACATATATATAGTAATATATATATATATACTTATATACATATATATACACATATATATCTATATCTATATATCTATACATATATAACTATACATTTATATATATATATAGATATATTTACTTATATACATACATATGTACATATATTTTCATGTTATTTATTATACGCTGTATCGTGGGAATATCTGCACCAGTTGCTGATATTCCCTGATACACGCGTACAAAAAAAGCGTGGTCCCATACATCATCCATCCTCCATCCACACTCCACGTGGAACCTAGTCGTGTTGGTTGCGTCTCTCTAGACGTCGACTGACTCGACATAGTACTACACTCCATCGCCACCTCCACCCCCACCCCTTTATATATGGGACAAACGTGTTGGTTGCGTCTCGTTATGTATATAAGTATATATGTCTATATATATATAAGTATATGTATAAGTATATAGATGTATATATAAGTAGATATATATATATATATATATATATTATATATATGTGTATGTATACATAACTATATAGATATACTATGTATATATATATATATGTATGTATGTATGTATATATATATTTATATATATATTACTATAAGTGTGTGAGTGTGTGTGTATGTGTTGGTATAGGTGTGTGTGCGTCGGTGAATGTGTGTGTGTGTGCGTTGCTGTGAGTGTGTGTCTGTTAGTGAGTAAAAAAGAGAGAGAGAGAGAGAGAATACATGAGAGAGAGAGAGCGGGAGCGGGCGGGAGAGATCAGCAGAGAGAGAGAGAGCGGGCGAGTGAGAGATCGCGGACGCGCGAGTTAAGACGTCTGCCGCCTCCGGCGGACGTCTGACGCCGCGTCGTCTGAAGGCGGAGGCAGACGTCTGCAGACGGCGGGTGCGGGTGCGGGCGCGGCTTCGCGTAGGGTTCCTGCAGGCGTGCGCGAAGGCGACGGGCGGGCGAAGGCGTGGAGGAGCGAGTGTGGAGGAGGTCTGCAGGTGGTCGCGGAGGGTTGCGGAGGAGGGCAGGGGGCGGCGCGAGGCCGTAGCCGGCCGCTGCAGTGCGCGCGGCAGACGGCTACAGGTGCAACTGCGAGGCGGACAGAACGGAGACGGAGGCGGGGAACGCCCTGCAGACGCGCGCGGAGGCGGTGAGCAACTGCGGGGACTGTCGCGGAGGAGCGGGAGGACCTGCTGCTGCTGCTGCCGTGGCTTCAAGCTTCGAAGCTTGGAGCGGCGGCAATGGCGTTAAAGAGAAAAAACGAAGCGAGGGAATGCACCACGCCCACCGGCTCGTCGAAGAGCTGGGCGGTGGTGCTCCCACTGTGGTGGTGTGCACCACAGTGGGTTCTCCTGCTCGCCGGGTGCCTCCTCGACGGAGGGCCGACGTATGGGAGGGGAAAGCGGTGGAGAAGATGGCTGCGGGTTTTTGTTGCTGCAGCAGCCTGCCTTGCGAGGATGAAGCTGCAGCTACTTATAGAGGAGGAGAGAGTGGCGTGCCGGCTGCAGCAGGGAGAGGGTGTGCGAGTTGCAGCTATAGGGAGCGGCGTTGGCAGGGAGAAGTGACGGGAAGAAGTGCTGTGTGGCTGCTGCATGCAGCTGCGGGAAGAGTGCAGCCGCGGGAAGGAGAGAAAAGAAGAAATCAAGAGGAAAAATAAAAAGAGGGTGATTTTGCAAGGAGGCACTTGAAGAAGAATGTAACTATGCAGGCGATTGTTTCACTCCTCTTCCTCTCTTGATTAAATGCATGCATGCAAGTGTTTTTACAAATGCGATTACAGGATCCTATTATGCAATGTTAATGCTAGAAAATAGCACAAGAAGGCGTTATTACAGGCGTGTTTTGAGGTGCAAACATATACCCCCATGCCTATCTTTTGCTAGTCCCTAGCAAAATAGTATTTAGAAATGATCTTAAGCTGAAGATTTTCTTCTGAGGTGATACAGGTGTGTTTACTATGGAATATTGTGAGAACCAATTGTAAAGAAGACTACCAGTACTTTAAGTCTCACATGACATAGATCATCTCTCAACTAACCAGGACTCTTGATATTTAAACCTTAAGTACGATTTCCAGGACCCAGGAGGTTTTTGCCATACTCGAGAGCTCAAGAGGTTATGGTTTGTGCATAGTGAAGGATCAAGACTGACCAGATGAACATTAAGACTCAATCCCAGGGTTTCACGAATTTTTAAGTATAGGTTGGTCCCAGTTTCAGCTCATATCTTCGAATTGACCCTTAAGATGATGACGGAAAACTCAACTCCCATTTTCTGATTTTTTTTTTTTGTGGCTCACCGAAAAACAAAGTATACAGACATTTATGAGATATACTGACTCTTTTAAAACATCTCTTTTTTTTTTCTTCTTTTTTTCTTTTTTTTCTTTCTTTTTTTTTTTTTTTGAAACACGTGTCAGTATATCTCTTACAACACATTTTGAAGCACACTTTTTTTTTTTTTTGGTGGGAGAGTTTCTTTTTGGTGGAAAGAGTCGCTCCTAAACACAAGACTAAAGCCTGGGATAAAAGGTCTACCTGCGCGCACAGGTAAGGACTCCACCTTCCCCAATGAACACTAGGGTTGGATCGTATGTTCACCTGGTCTTTCCTGATATGTGTAGTGTGAACCAAGTTTACTTAAGCTCTCAAGAAAAAGCAAACCAACGGATCCTGTACTGGTGTCTCAGGTACAAGAATACATCCTTAGTTAGGAGAGATCTTGATCTATTTTGTCAATGCTTTAAGTGAATTAAGCCGAGCCTGAGCGAATCAAGCTTTTGTGGCATGGAAAGTCTTCAAAATAGAGGTTGAATATCCATAAACACTTATTGCCTTTTTGTTTCAACTTCAAGATCATTACTAAACACCATTTATTATAATATATATATATATATTTTTTTTTTCTTTTTCTTGCATATTTATAAATAGGTGGAAACTGTATGATACCATAACATACCCGGATCCTATGGATGCCTATCCACCCCCCCATGCCAAACAATGCTATGTCCTCATATGCATGCAGGGAAAGGCAGAGGAAGGATGGAAGATCGGGTAACAAGAGCTGAGGTTCAGGGTATAGATCAGGGTGGAAGGGTGGGTGGATGGTGGGTGGTGAAGAGAAAAGTGAAGTGATTGCGATAGAGGTGTGAAAAGTGATGGTGGATGGTGAGTGCTGTTAGGGTGCCTCCCAACAAGCGCTGAATTTAATGTCCCCAGCTGGACTCAGAATGAGGCAAAGAATTAGTTACCCTCCAGCAGGGCAACGGTTTCTCCAACGAGGGCAGGTTCATGAGTCAGATAGGGTTTCAAACGCTGCCTGTTGACCGTAAATTTACGCCCAGATTTGGGATCTTCGATTTCGACGGCCCCATTGGGGAATGGTCTTGAGACCAGAAAAGGACCAGTCCATTTGGACTTTAATTTCCTAGGAAAGAATTTGAGTCGGGCATTATAGAGCCAAACTTGCTGAGATGGCTCAAATTCCTTCCGCCGAACATGGCTGTCGTGAAAAGCCTTAGTGCGCTGTTTAAAGGTTAGAGCAGAATCATAGGCTTCACGACGGAGCTCTTCCAGCTCTTGGAGTTGGAGTTTCCTTTCTCGTTCACACAAGTCTGGGTCGAGGTTACATTGGCGAACCGCCCAATAAGCGCGGTGCTCCAACTCCACAGGCAAATGACAAGGCTTCCCGTAAACGATTCTATATGGAGACATACCAAGGGGAGCCTTGAAGGCGGTCCGATACGCCCAAAGTGCGTCAGTCAGCTTGTCGGACCAATCCTTACGGTCAGGCCGAACCATTTTCTGGAGAATTTGCTTGATTTGCCAGTTCGACACTTCCGCCTGGCCGTTCGTCTGAGGATGATACGGGGATGCGATACGATGGTGGACTCCGTACCTCCTCAGAAGTGCCCGAAAAGAAGCATGGGTAAAGTGGCTTCCTCCATCCGAGATAATGGCCCGAGGGATCCCAAAACGCGCAAAGATATGGTCCTTGACGAATCGGGTGGAGATAACATGGTCAGCACGGCGCGCGGGAATAGCCTCGATCCATTTTGAAACATAGTCGACGGCCACGAGGATGAATTCGAAGCCGTTGGATGGAGGAAAGGGACCCATGAAGTCAATTCCCTAGATGTCGAAGATTTCCGCAGCTAGGATGTGTTGCAAGGGCATCATGTCACGACGTGCCATTGACCCTAATGACTGGCACCTAGTGCAATGTTTGGCATAAGTGTGCGCGTCCTGGTGAAGGGAGGGCCAAAAGAAACCGCACTGCAACACCTTGGCTGCAGTTTTCCTCCCAGAGAAATGGCCTCCACAGGCCTGATCGTGGCAGAAGGATAGCACACTGGGGAACTCACTGTCAGGAATACAGCGACGGATGATTTGATCAGCACCTATCCGAAAAAGAAGTGGATTATCCCAGAAATAATACTTTGCTTCTGCCATGAGACGCTCGCGCTGGTTTTTAGGCCAGCCACGTGGAAGAAATCCAGAAGCAAGGTAATTGGAAATGTCGGCATACCACGGTCCACTTGCCACATTTATTGCCAATAGGTGCTCATCAGGAAAAACTTCATTAATTGGCAGAGTAAGTCCAATATGGTCAGGGTCCAGTCTGGAAAGGTGATCAGCCACAACATTCTGGGCTCCGACCTTATCACGAATCTCAATGTCAAATTCCTGGAGCAGAAGGATCCAACGAATCAGTCTAGGCTTGGCATCCTTCTTGTGCATGAGATGGCGAATGGCCGCGTGATCAGTGAAAACAATAACGTGAGAGCCCAGAAGGTAAGAACGGAATTTTTCCAGCCCAAAGACGACTGCCAGTAGTTCCTTTTCAGTGGTAGTATAATTACACTGGGCCTCATCCAACGTCTTACTGGCGTAGTATACCACGAAGGGGTGCCTATCGCGTCTTTGTCCCAGGATTGCTCCGACTGCAAGGTCTGAAGCGTCACACATAAGTTCAAAGTCGAGGGACCAATCAGGCAGCTGGAGAACAGGGGCCTTGGTGACAGCATTACGCAGCTACGTGAATGCTTGTATACAGTCAGGGCCCATGTCGAAGGGCACGTCGGTTGATAGGAGATGAGTTAAGGGTCGAGAAATTTTGGAGAAGTCTTTGATGAATCTCCTATAGAAACCGACGTGTCCCAAGAAGGAGCGGATTTGTTTGACAGAACCAGGCACAGGTAAATCAGCAATGATATCGAGCTTAGCTCTGTCAACCTCGATACCCCTATCGGAGATGATATGTCCAAGAACAATTCCCTCATGCACCATAAAATGACTTTTTTCCCAGGAAAGCACGAGGTTTACATCAATACATCTCCTAAGGATGCGAGTCAGGTTGGCAAGACATTCGTCGAAAGATGGTCCAAAGACTGAAAAGTCATCCATGAAGACCTCGAGAAAGTCACCCACCATGTCATGAAATATCGCCAGCATGCATCTCTGGAAAGTTGCTGGCGCGTTACAAAGTCCGAACGGCATCCTTCTAAAGGTGAAGGTGCCGAAAGGGCAGGTAAAAGTGGTTTTCTCTTGGTCTCGGGGGTCTATTGCCACCTGGTTATATCCTGAGAATCCATCCAGGAAGCAGAAAAATTTATTTCCCGCTAACCGCTCCAGGATTTGGTCAATAAATGGTAGCGGGAAGTGATCTTTCTTGGTTGCAGCATTGAGTTTCCTATAATCTACACACACTCTCCAAGATGTAGGAGTGCGTGTAGGGATGGATTCGCCCCTGTCATTGACACGGATGGTGAGTCCTGCCTTTTTGGGCACAACGTGAATCGACCACACCCAGGGGCTATCGCTGATCGGGTAGATTATACCCGCATCCAGCCACTTAATGATTTCATTCTTAACGACCTCCCGCATGTTAGGGTTGAGACGTCGCTGCATCTCGCGAGAAGGTCGAGCCTCCTCCTCCGTATATATACAATGAGTGCAGTAGGAGGGGCTAATACCAGATAAGTCTGATAAAGACCATCCAATAGCTGCCTTGTGTTCTAGGAGGACCTTAGTTAGTTTGCACTCCTGCTCCATGGTTAATTTTGAACTGATGATTACAGGGAGCGTTTCATTTGGTCCCAGGAAAACATACTTGAGTGTATTAGGCAGCACTTTTAGCTCGGGACTGGATGGGGAAGGATCTGGCATTTCTTGGGACGAGAGTGTCCCAGACGGGTAGGAGAAGAAGTTAGGAGGAAGAAACTGGCCTTCAGATTGGCCAAGAAGAGGGGCTTCTTGGATAGATGGATCCAAAAATGAATAGCCCCAGTGAGAAGTATATGGGCTCAAGGTCCCAATGTGGATTTGTAAATCCGCCTGATTTGGCGGGGAAGAAAGGGCAATTCGGTCTTCATGAGTGTGGACCGATAGTGAGTAGCCCGGATATGACTCAGACCACGAGGTATGGGAAGCGGAGAAAACCTCGTCAGAAGTCTGGCCAGGAGAAGGTACTGGACAAGGGAGGGATTGGGGAACGTCACAGTATGCGTTGGTCAGGCAGTTATCAGTGTTTATAGGTAATCCGCAGCAGTCCGAATAGGTCCCAATTAGTCCGATACACGCGCTGACGGCCATGTCCTCGTCAGACGTGTCATCCTCAATGCAATCGCAATCAAAGTTCTTGGCTGCCTTGAATATGTTAAGCTTGAGCTTCTCAGATCCAACTGCAATCTCAATACAGCCCGACTCGCAGTCGATGTGGGCGCGGGCTGTGGCCAAGAAAGGTCGACCGAGGATGATCGGACAATCAGAAAGTGAACTAGGAACTTCCATATCTAAAACAAGAAAGTCAACAGGAAAACAAAGACTGTTGACCCTAACCACCACGTCTTCCACCACACCCTTCGGGATTTTGACAGAACGATCTGCTAACTGTAACGTGACAGGGGTGGGTTTCAGATTTCCCAAGGAAAATTTTTTGAGCATGATGGTCGGTATGAGATTGATGGAAGATCCTAGATCAAGCAAGGCACGGTTAAAACTGCAGCCTTGGATGCTACAGGAAATCAGTGGTGTGCCCGGATCTTTCTGCTTCGGTGGTAAGTTTGACAGTATAGCACAACTCGCATGAGGCGAGAGAACCACCGGATTCTTAGTCTTCTTTGACTGTCGCCTGGGTGTTGTGTAGTCTTTGAAAAATCGAGCGACAGTAGGTATGTGGTCGATTGCCTCGAGCAGGGGTACCTTGATTTCTACATCCCTGAACAAATTACGTAGGTTGTCAAAGGCCTGCGTATTTTTCTTTTTGCCTTTTGGCTCCCTTAGTAGAGCCTCAGGGAATGGGACTGATTCTGGCACAAGTTTTGGTGCATCATCCTCTCGCGAATGCGGTATGCATCCCGAATGAGAGGGCGAAGAAGAAGATGGGCCAGGATCAGGTCGAGGCGGATCGACGGTCTGCTTACCGCTCCTCGTAGTGATAGCATTGGACGATGCGGGTCCAGTGGGATCATACGGTGGAGGAGGGTTTGCAATGGGGATATAAGAGTGTGGTGCTGCAGCAGGATTAGCCTGAAATCCCGGTGGAATGCTCGGAGCTTGCAGAACTTGATTAACCTGTCCCTGAGAAGGTCGTACCTGTGGTTGAGAACCACGGGGCACGAAACTTCGCGGGTTTGGAACAGGTTGGGCGGGAAGAGTGCCCTGAGATCGAGTCGCCATGCGTAGTTGACTGATCTCGGCGTTCTGCTGCGCCAATTGGTGCTGAAGAGAGGTCATGTTCTCTTCATGGCGCTTTGACATTTCCGTCATCATTCGCATCAATTTGTCAAGAGGGCTTGATGCGTGTTCAGTTTGTGGTACGCAAGGGCCTGATGGCGGATTTGCCATAGGATTAAACTGGACCCTTGGGATGACGGGTGCGGACGGTCGCATTAGTCCACTCGCGGGGTTTTGGCGCTGCGGGTTGTTGGACCATGCAAAGTTCGGATGATTACGCCACCCTGGGTTATAAGTGGCAGAGAACGGGTTGTTCCCCAGGGCGCAAGCATCTTCTATGCCAGAAGACGCGTTCGCATGTAGATATGCGTCTGAGCACACGGAGGCTTGGTCCTCCGTGTCGAAATACTGGCTCGCAGAAGCCAGTTCCACATGACTTACCGAGTCGCTTGGCGCGACACTCGGTAAGGAAGGTCTAACGGGGTTTCTCGGGATAAGCCTGGTATTAGAAGAACTTGGATTGTGACGAAGTGGTGAAGAGGTGGTGTTTGCCATAGATCGGGCGGGGTTGGCCAGAAGCACGTCCAGCTTCTTGTGCACGACGGAGACTTCATCCAGTTTTTGTGCAATAAGGCTTAGATCAGTGGATGAATGGGAGGGTCCCGTGTCAACTTCGTGGACATTTCGGGGCTGGCTGGTACGATTAAAGGCGACAATGGAAGCATTGTTCATCGAGTTTTCACTCATATTTTCAAACAGCTCGAATGCTCCATTCTCGTCTTTATTCATAAAGTTCCCTCCGCAGGAAGCGTCTGCAATCTGCTTCAAAGTCTCATTTAGCCCATAGTAGAAAATCTGGGCTATATGCCACTTAGGCAGACCGTGGTGCGGACACTTCCTGAGGAGGTCGTTATACCTCTCCCATGCCTCATGAAATTGTTCGCCGTTTTGTTGCGTAAATGAAGTGATAGCACGGCGAAGCGCATTGGTCCGCCCGATTGGGAAGAACTTCTTGAGAAACGCTGTTCGCATCTCTTCCCAAGAGTGGATGGTTCTCCCAAGGGTGCGTAACCATTGCGACGCTTTATCCCGTAATGAAAACGGGAACATCTTCATGAGGACTATAGATAACCCGACATTTCTTGGTTTAACGGTTTCAGCAAGTCGGGTTAGGTCTTCCAAGTGGAGAAATGGGTCTTCACTTGCAAGACCATGAAAGTGAAAATTGATTAGGCCAATTATGTTTGGTTTTAATTCAAAGTCGTCCCCACCCATGGGGACCCGAATTTGTCCTCTGGTCTCTGTAGCAGCGGGATTCTGATAAGAGCTAAGAGACCTAGGCTCCTCCCGTTCGGGAGGGTTCTGCATTTCCTCCAATGTTTCCCGAATGGCTTCGATTTGCTCATTATACATTTCCATTTGGGCTTGGAGGCGGGTTATGGGATCTAAGGCTCCACCACCTGGTGGGTTCTGAGGGCGGTTTCCTCCCTCGAGATTTGGGGGTGGGCGTGCAGCCATGTTTGTGGAGGAGGAGGACGATTCGACTTGTTTTCTAGATTTATCAGTCAATTCAAATAGTTCAAGGTTTTGTGACCTCCTCCCAAACATGCACTACCGCAGGAAGAATTGGGGAGATGAGAAGGGAAAAGGGATGAGAGAAATGACGCCGCAAAGGTACACTTGATTACAAATCAATACAGTCAAGTTCCTAACCTCTACAGTGTGCCCTTAGACCTAAAGATCTAAGTTACCTACTATCACGAACTACGGAACCGAATGCGAGCACCGCGGAACCACCGGGCCAGATTGAAAGGCCGTTTGCCCCAGTCTTAGACACCCGATAGCACGCGGGAACTCTCACCAGCACGTAGTCGCTACACACAGGTAGTTAGACCTCCAATCCTTAGTAAGGGTCAAGTTACTACCAGTTTTAATTAGAGGCTTAGGGTCAAGTGCTTTTGGAATGTGAAGGGCGTTGTTTACGGGTAATGCCCAAGTGATTGATTTTAAGAGTGTGTAAGAACAAGCATGCACCGGGGAAATCTCCTCGAATTGAAGTTTTTATTGGCGAATGGTTTTTAGAGTTCAGCCTTAAGTAGTATGAATTTTAGGGTTTTGCTGAATTACCAATTCAACCAATCTCCGGGTTTTTGCAAAATTACAGGTTTTCCTTCTAAAACCCAAGAAACCCTTCTTCAATTATCAGTTAGTTAATGCATGCTAAAATGCAATGGGCTACCCTAAATGGAGATTTCTAAGTGTGGATGCACGAATCAGTTTTATATCAATGTGACAGGGAGCCAAAGCACTTCAATTCAAGTGCTCCCAATCACCAGAAATGATTTCCACACACAAGGCTTCAACCAAAAGATAAAGAAAATAAAATTGTTGGGGTTGAAGTATTCAGGATCGAATCACAGGCAAGTTTGAAAAGTCGTGGTGGGGTTGGAATCAACTCAATTCCAAGTCTCCCCACCAAAAATGTGATCCTGAATTAAAGATAAGTGAGGCAAAAGAGGGATACAAGCAATCTTTTTCTTTGCCTCAAAGAATACTTCCCACGGCGAAAAATCTAAGAATCAAGATTCTCGGATTTTCGCTATGCGAAGTAAGGCGGGAAATCCCGGGGCAGTGGGAGTGAAGACAACCAATCAATCAAGTGAATTTTAATCCACTTGCCCTTAAGAAATCTCAAGAAGTTTTTCTAGTTTTTAGTTTTAAATTTTTTTTATTTTTTTTATTGTGGTGGCAAGTTAACCCTAATTTGATGAGAAAAGAAAACCTACTTGTTCGGCAACGTGTGCGAAGCTCCAATGCGATGTCGACGTCTTCACGCTCTCGTTCCCGCCTTGGATCTGCTCACGTCCTCGACTTCGTCAGCCTTCTTCTCCTTCCACCAGGTTCACCTGCACACCAAAAAACAATAATACCCGTGAAGAGAGAAGAGACAAATTTAAAGGAATTGGATAGAAACTTACTCGAAAGCACACCTCCCCGGCAACGGCGCCAGAAAAGTTATGATGGGTCGGCCCGGATAGGTTGTTAATATGATATTTTTATCGTTGAAATGTGTATATTGGTTAACCTAATTCAGACCTAACTATCTCTTTACAAAATTTTTAACCTGGCCTAATTGATTTTATCTTGTCACTTTTAGGCCCAGGGTCGAACACAGGGAAGTGGGGTTAAAGTCGAGTTTCTACGTTTTCCTTAAAACGCGTCTCTTCCGTTCGTTTATTGTGTTTTTGGTGTTTTTCTTATTTAGGTTTTTTATGGTAATCCTTGTTCTTGAGGCACACCCTCAAAATTGTGTCCTTGGCTTTTAGCCAAACAGAGTCCCAAAACAAGTCTTGCTACTCGCAAGACGAGGTACCTGCAAGTCAAAGATTATCTTTTCTTTTTTATGTTTTTTTTTTATCTTTTTACTAATAGAAAAGCAAATAGACAGAAAGTAAATATAGTATGTATATATATATATATATGTAGTATATATATAAAGGGGTGGGGGTGGAGGTGGCGATGGAGTGTAGCACTATGTCGAGTCAGTTGACGTCTAGAGAGACGCAACCAACACGACTAGGTGCCGCGTGGAGTGTGGATGGAGGATGGATGATGTATGGACCACGCTTTTTTTGTACGCGTGTATCAGGGAATATCAGCAACTGGTGCAGATATTCCCGCGATACAGCGTATAATAAATAACATGAAAATATATGTACATATGTATGTATATAAGTAAATATATCTATATATATATATAAATGTATAGTTATATATGTATAGATATATATATATAGATATATATGTGTATATATATGTATATAAGTATATATATATATATTACTATATATATGTATATATATATGTATATAGATATGTATATATATATATATGTATATAAGTATATGTATAAGTATATAGATGTATATATAAGTAGATATATATATATATATATATTATATATGTATATATATTATATATATGTGTATGTATACATAACTATATAGATATACTATGTATATATATATATATATATATATGTATGTATGTATGTATGTATATATATATTTATATATATATTACTATAAGTGTGCGAGTGTGTGTGTATGTGTTGGTATAGGTGTGTGTGCGTTGGTGAATGTGTGTGTGTGTGCGTTGCTGTGAGTGTGTGTCTGTTAGTGAGTAAAAAAGAGAGAGAGAGAGAGAGAATACGTGAGAGAGAGAGAGCGGGAGCGGGCGGGAGAGATCAGCAGAGAGAGAGAGAGCGGGCGAGCGAGAGATCGCGGACGCGCGAGTTAAGACGTCTGCCGCCTCCGGCGGACGTCTGACGCCGCGTCGTCTAAAGGCGGAGGCAGACGTCTGCAGACGGCGGGTGCGGGTGCGGGCGCGGCTTCGCGTAGGGTTCCTGTAGGCGTGCGCGAAGGCGACGGGCGGGCGAAGGCGTGGAGGAGCGAGTGTGGAGGAGGTCTGCAGGTGGTCGCGGAGGGTCACGGAGGAGGGCAGGGGGCGGCGCGAGGCTGTAGCCGGCCGCTGCAGTGCGCGCGGCGGACGGCTACAGGTGCAACTGCGAGGCGGACAGAACGGAGACGGAGGCGGGGAACGCCCTGCAGACGCGCGCGGAGGCGGTGAGCGACTGCGGGGACGGTCGCGGAGGAGCGGTAGGACCTGCTGCTGCTGCTGCTGCTGGGTTGCTGCTGCCGTGGCTTCAAGCTTCGAAGCTTGGAGCGGCGGTAATGGCGTTAAAGAGAAAAAACGAAGCGAGGGAATGCACCACGCCCACCGGCTCGTCGAAGAGCTGGGCGGTGGTGCTCCCACTGTGGTGGTGTGCACCACAGTGGGTTCTCCTGCTCGCCGGGTGCCTCCTCGACGGAGGGCCGACGTATGGGAGGGGAAAGCGGTGGAGAAGATGGCTGCGGGTTTTTGTTGCTGCAGCAGCCTGCCTTGCGAGGATGAAGCTGCAGCTACTTATAGAGGAGGAGAGAGTGGGGTGCCGGCTGCAGCAGGGAGAGGGTGTGCGAGTTGCAGCTATAGGGAGCGGCGTTGGCAGGGAGAAGTGATGGGAAGAAGTGCTGCGTGGATGCTGCATGCAGCTGCGGGAAGAGTGCAGCCGCGGGAAGGAGAGAAAAGAAGAAATCAAGAGGAAAAAAAAAAGAGGGTGATTTTGCAAGGAGGCACTTGAAGAAGAATGTAACTATGCAGGCGATTGTTTCACTCCTCTTCCTCTCTTGATTAAATGCATGCATGCAAGTGTTTTTACAAATGCGATTACAGGATCCCATTATGCAATGTTAATGCTAGAAAATAGCACAAGAAGGCGTTATTACAGGCGTGTTTTGAGGTGCAAACAGCGGTCAGGCCCGGTCGAGGGGTAATTGGGCGAATTAAGTTGGGGAAAAGAAAGAGGGGAGGAAGGGAAATAAATGTTACTTACCTATAGGGACTAAGGGGGCCGGAGCAGGGTAGCAGTCGTACCGACTGTCGCTGGAGAAGAAACACCCAGAGGGGGAGAGCAGCAACGAGGAAGAGAGCAGGAGGGCACGCGCTGGGTACAGCGCGACGCGGGAAGATCAGGCGAAGGTAGCTCTACTGCTGGTATTGCAGCAGAGCGACGAGACGGAGGAGGAGGGGCCGCCGGAGCTGGTGGGTTTCTGTCGGAGTGGGAAGAGAGGAAGGGTTAGGGTTTTCTTCGTCAGGACCAAGCTGGGAGAATCGGCTGGCGACGCTGGCCTTTATAAAGGCGGTGGCGGAGGGGTGGGTGCAGGGATGGGCACAGGGAGGCGACGTGCCTCCCTCGCCGGAGAATGGCCAGAAGTGTGACCCATACCTTCCGCGCATTCGCACGGAAGGTGTGGGCGTCAACAGACGACATGGCGGTGTCCCTACGACAGCAGACGTCGCAGGGAACACCGGGTTCAATCTGCAGGACACCTCCCTCACCCTGCGCGGCGCCATGCTCCGAGCAAAGTCGCCGGAGCATGGTGTTGCGCAGAGACTTGCAGGAGGGACTTGAATGCAAAGAACGACGAAGAAACTAGGGGCCAAAATGCAAGGGTTTCAAAAGTTGAGGGTCAAAAAGTAATAGATGACTACCAAATTGCAAAGTCGGTCAAGAAGGTTTCTTCTTAGGCTTAAGTTATTATGCATGACTAAATTGGACCTAAGGATTTTAATGGTGAATTCTATTTCTAGTTCAGACCTTGTTTGATTGGCCAATTTACGTAAAAACCTAAATTAAATCATTAATTGGGCATGGTTCTCAATGTAGGTCAAAATGGATTTCCCAGGCCAAATTGAAGGTTCTAAACCCTAGAGATTATTTTTCTATGAATTTTAGAGGTTTTAGTCGATTTTTACCCTACCTCAAACCTCGTGAATTGAAGTGGGTTTGTTTTAGGGTTACAGAATGTCATTTAATTCCTTGGAGTTGCTGTAGTCCTTGTTGGATCAGATCATCCCACTTTCCTTCTTATTAGGTTAGTTTGACTTATGTTTGGACCCTGAGTTACCCTGTTTGCAGATTGTGTTGGTGAAATTGCATTTTTACCTCTTATGACTTGTTTTCTTCTTAAACTCAGAATTCTCTGAGTCAAGCCTTTCTTTGAGTTATGTAGGAGCTTTTTCTTGCATATCTAGGTTAGATTGTACTAGTTAGGGTTCATGATGCGGTTCTCATCACTATGCTCATTGGGCTTCAGCTGCTGTGAAGTGTAAGCGACAACGTGACCCCGCTGCATGAGCACACCCCCTAACCCCTGCAACGAAGCGTCGGTGTAAATCACGAAACCACCACTGCTGTCTGGGATGGTAAGTATAGGAGCTGAAGTCAGTCTCTCCTTCAACTCCTGGAAACATGCCCTGCACTCGTCTGTCCAGGCAAAGGGCACATCCTTCCGGGTCAGCTGGGTCATAGGATGCGCGATCTGAGAGAATCCTCTAATAAACCGCCGGTAGTAACCTGCCAGTCCCAGAAAGCTGCGTATCTTTGTCACTGTATGTGGCCTCTCCCACTTGAGTATGGCCTCTACCTTGGCTGGGTCCACAGCCAATCCATCTCCTGAAATCACGTGGCTCAAGAAAGTCACTTGTCTTAGCCAAAACTCGCACTTGCTGTACTTGGCATATAGCCTGCGCCGCCTCAAGGTATCCAGGACCATGCGTAAATGATGTCTATGCTGTGCCTGACCCCGTGAGTAAACGAGTACGTCGTCGATGAACACCACCATGAACTGGTCTAAGTACAGCCTGAAACGTGGTTCATCATATTCATGAAGGTAGCGGGAGCATTGATCAGCCCAAACGGTATGACCAAGAACTCATAGTGCCTGTACTGGGTACGGAAAGCTGAAAGGTACCATCCTCCTTCCTTATGAACTATACAGGGGTTCCCCATGCTGACGCACTGGGTCTCACAAAGCCCTCCCCCAACAGGCCCTGTAACTAAGACTTGAGCTCTTGCAGCTCAAGTGGGGTCATCCTGTATGGTGCAGTAGGGTGGGGTTGGTCCCCGGTACTAATGAGATCTCAAACTCGATCTCACGCTTTGGCGGTAGTCCTAGCAGCTCCTCTGGGAAAATGTCGCGATACTCGTAGACCACCGAGATACTCTGAAAGTCAGCCACGGGGCTAGGCTTTGCCACCTCACAGGCCAAGAAGCTCTCACACCCCTAGCTCAAAAGCCTCGCTGCCCAGGGCGTGGAGATGCACCTGAAGCCTCTGTTCACCGATTGACCGTGAAACTCAAAAGAGAGGCAATTCCATTATGGAGAAGGCGATCTTCCTCCCGAAACAGTCCACCAAGATGTGATAGGTGGACAACCAGTCTGAAACGTGGCGGCAACCGGGTTTGAGGGTTTTGGTTTTGTTATAACGTTGTAGTAAAGCCGGTTATTACCAACATTTCAAATATAAATTTTTTTACTCGGAAAATGAAAGAGTTCCCGAGGTCGAACTCAGGGAGCAAGTCGTATTCTAGAGATATACATGTTTCTTTTACAAAATAAAGAGAGAGGGAAAGAATTTGTTGTGATGTTCTTCTTTCTTTCTCTTTCTTCAGATCTTCTTCTTCTTCTTCCTTAGCTTCTGTCTTGGCCTCTCTTCTTTTTCTTCCTTGGCAGCAGAGCTTCAGCTACTAAGTCTTCCTTTCTTCTTCTTCTGCTTTGGCCGTTGCTCTTCTTTTCTCTCTTTCTTCAGCCTGCCTTCTTTTCTTCCTTGGCTGCTGCTCTTCTTTTCTTTCTTTCTTCAGCCTGCCTTCTTTTTCTGCTCTGGCTGCTGACCTTCCGTCGTCTGACCCGGTGCTTCGACGACTTAACTGTGCATTTGCTACAGTGCAGCTCCTTCTTCTTCGCCTGCACTTCTTCTTCCGCGGGTCTTCTTCTTTGGCCTGCACACTTCAGAGTTTTTCGTCAAGAGGAAAAACCTACTCTACCCTCCCCCCCCCCGCGTCTCTCTTTCTCTCTGAAACCACTCTTGGGAAAGCTCTCCCAGAGCTACCGGGTAATCGGGTTCGGGTCAGGTCCGCGAGGCGTGAGCGCGGACGAGACCGGGTAACCGGGCGGGTGTAAGGGGACCTCACCTCGTGTACTGAGGCAATGAGGCTAGTGCACGAAATCAATTTAAATAGTGGAACGTGTGTGAGGCTTACCGATGTGGGACTAAACGCAGACCATCCCTCGCGTGCGCCTGCTGGGAGACCGCGGCTTGGCTTCTGCAGCTGCGGCTTCTATCTGCATACGTTGCTGGCTGGCTGCCTTCGCACGACGCCCCGTACCCCGCAGCAGCTGGAGACCTGGCGTCCTCAAGCCTGGAGCGCGGGAGAAGCTGCTTTAATGTGCGTCAATGGCGGTCGGACCTCAAAACCTGTCGGACACGAATATGGCCTCGCGGCCTAATCAAACCACTGGGGAACCTTCGCCGTGGCACGGCGAAGGTGAGGAGCTGCGCGGCAGGCCGCAAGGAGGTGTCTGGTGGCAGCCCTGGGTCGGACTGCAACCGGAGGAATGGGTTTGTTCGGGGGAGTGTTACGGAGGTGTGGAGTGGCAGTGGAGGGGTGGGGGGTGCTCAGTGTGATGAGGCGGAGGTGCGGTGAGGGTCGGCGAGCCGTGTGGGTTGCTGAGGTGATGGGAACGGCTCGCCGGAGGGTGGTCGGAGGCGAAGGGGGTGAAGGTGGTCAGTGTCGGTAGAGGGCTTAATTGAATAAATTGAAAGCGGGGAAAGAAAGAGGAGGAGAAGGGGAGTAGCTCTAGCTTACTTGCAGGGACGAAGGGGGAGGAACAGGGCGACAGTCGTATCGACTGTCGCCGGAGAAGACGATGCTCAGGAAGAGGGGCGGCGGCGAGCAGAGAGCCGGAGAGGCGCCAGCTGGGTGCGGCGTGGCGCGGGAAGAGCAGGGGAGGAAGTCTCTGCTGCTGGTATTGCGGCAGAGCGAAGAGGTGGAGGGGGAGGAAGCCGCCGGAGCTGGTGAGCGTCTGCCGGAGGAAGAAGAGAAGAAAGCTGGGGGTTTTCTCCGTCAGATCCAGGCTGCCCTGGTCGGTGGAGCAGCGGGGGGTATTTATAGGGATGAAACAGGGAGGAAGGCGGAGGGAGACGACGTGTCTCCCTCGCCGGAGAATGGTCGGAACACAAACCCATACCGTCCGTGCGTTCGCACGGCCGGTATGGTGGGCTACAATGACCAGGGGGGTGCCCCTGCGACGGCTGACGACGCAGGGCACCCCCGGTTTACTTGCCAGGTCCCCCACCTCACCCTGCGCGGCGCCATGCTCCGCGCAAGGTCGCCGGAGCATGGTGCTGGCAGGGTTTTCCAGGAGGGACCTGATTGCAAAGAACGAAGGAGAGTTAGGGGCCAAAATGCGAGGGTTCAAAAGTTGAGGGCCAAAGAGTAAATATATGAGGACCAAAGTGTGAAGTCGGTCAAGGAGGTTTCTTCTTAGGCTCAAGTTTTTATACATGACTAATTAGGACCTAAGGAATCTGATGGTGAATTTCATTTTCATATTAAACCTTGTTTGACCGGTCAATTTGCGCAAAAACCCAAATTAAGTTATTAATTGGGCATGGTTCTCAATGTAGGTCAAAATGGGTTCTAAAGGCCAAATTGAAGGTTCTAAACCCTAGAGATTATTTTTCTATGAATTTTAGAGGGTTTATTCTATTTTTACTTTGCCTCGAACCTTGTGAATTGAAGTGGGTTGTTTTAGGGTTACAGATTATCATTTGGTTCCTTGGAAGTGCTGTAGCCCTTACTAGATCATCTCATCCCACTTTTATTCTTATTAAGCTGTTTTGACCTGTGTTTGGGCCCTGAATTACCCTGTATGCAGATTATACTGGTAAAATTGCACTTTTACCCCTTATGACTGGTTTTCTTCTCAAACTCAGAATTCTCTGAGTTAAGCCTTTCCTTGAGATATGTAGGAGCTTTTATCCTTTGTATTGGGTCAAAATGAGCTAGTTATGTCTCATGATGAGGTTCTCATCATACCCCCATGCCTAGCTTTTGCTAGTCCCTTAGCAAAAACTTAAGGTTTCAACCCTTGTTCTAGACCATGAAGTTTTTAATGGTTTTAGATAAGTGCCTTTTTTATTTGAGCATAGATTAGGTTAGAATGCTGACCATAGGCCTAAAAGGTACTCTAGTACCAATCAAGATTCAAATCTGTCTAGCCTTAGCCTCAGTCTTTTAGCAAAGGTTTTTAAGGCCCGCAAGAACTAACCTAAGGTTTATTGGACTTCGTGGTTAAAGCACCCGTGCTTGAAATGATTTTAGCCCTGGCTCAGTTCGCAGTGCGTTTTGTAAGAGAGAGATAGAAAGTTTTTCTGTTTGGAGAGTTTTCTCTCTCTTTTTCTTTTTAGTTCTAGCCTAGGATTGGCTTTTCAACACGGTCTGTATCAGATTCCTTGCTCCCATCATCAATCCTCAAGGGTTCCTGGCGATCGATGCTTCGAGATAGCACCGCCCATGGCAACCCCCGGAACCCTGGCTATTGAGATTTCGAGATAATCCCATCCATGGTATTCCGTGGCCGAATCCAGACCCTGGCAATTGACACTTCGAGATAATGCCATCCATGGAATCTGAACCAGCAGAGTGCTTACATGCCCCCCGTAGGATATGTAAATATCCTAAGAGACAAGCACCGAGGAGATGATATTTTGTTACGCATCTTCGAGGGGATTTCCCGCCTCTCCGCGCTGGGAACTCGTCCAAATCAACTTGTGTTGATCGGCCACTCCTATTCTAGGTGTTCTTTTCAGATTTTTGCGACGCTTCTGCGTGATTCTGATTTTTACGCTTACTGAACCAGGCTGTGTGTGAGATTAGGGTGCTTAGGTTACTGAGTCCCGTAAACCAAAAATTAGTTAACGAGGCCGAATACTTCCTAAGCCTTAGACCTAATACTTCAGCTTTTCATTTTCCTCAACCTCTTGAGGAGTGTCCAGATCTTAATGGGTACTAAGAGTCTATTCAAGAATGCCTAAGGTTTGCATTCTTACTAATCTCATTGTGCACTTTTCAGTTATTTTCTTGAATGAGGTCTAGAACTTAGGTTAATTCCTTAGTTCCTTACTAATGACTATCACTTTTTCTCATAATTTTGTGCTCCTTTTTCATTTTGTTTCTTTTCTCCTTCACAAAATTTTCCTTCTCCTCTTTTCCTCTTATTCTTTTTCGAAAAATTTTTTAATTTTTATGGTATTTTTGGCATATGTGAATTTTTTGTTTGAAACCTTTTCTTACAAGTTTTTGCACTTTCCTACCCCCCCATGCCTAAGATTTGCAATGTCCTCATTGTAACCTAGGGGGTCTTAGTTCATTCCTTAAGACAGAAATTTGGGTGAGTGGATGGGTCGGGTTGAATTTTTTTGCGGACGATTTCAAATCTCAGATGCGAACATCTGAGTTGGGGTCGGCTGTCTACAAGGGTGAACTTCAAGTGCTGAAAGGTGTCAGAACAAGTTTCAGGTTTTCAAAGAGAATGACGGGCTGCCTCCCGTTAAGCGCTGAGTTTTACGCCATCGGCTGGGCGCAATAGGCTCAAGGGGAAAGGAGGATATAAGATGCCTCAGCCAAATCAGTAGAAGTTACATCAATGAACGGCTTGAGTCTCTGACTGTTCACGATGAAAGGTTCAGAATCGTGGCTGAGTGGACTGATTTCGATTGCTCCATTTCCAAAAACCTGTCGGACCAAATATGGTCCGACCCACTTAGATCTCAGTTTTCCTGGGAAGAGTTTGAGTCGGGCATCAAAGAGTAGGACCTTTTGACCAGGATGAAAGATCTTTCTCGAGATGTGTTTGTCGTGGAAGGCTTTAACCCGCTCCTTGTAGATTTGCGAGTTCTCGTACGCGTCTATGCGTAATTCATCGATCTCGCTGATTTGGAGTTTTCTGTGGGTCCCAGCCTTAGAAAGATCCAGATTACAGTTCCGTACTGCCCAATAGGCTTTATGCTCCAGTTCGACGGGAAGGTGGCATGCCTTTCCGTACACCAGTCTAAAGGGAGACATGCCTAATTGGGTCTTGTGGGCGGTCCTATAGGCCCACAATGCTTCCGGAAGTCGGGACGACCAGTCCTTCCTGTCAGGTCGAACAGTGACTTGCAGGATTTTCTTGATCTCCCGATTAGACAGCTCAGCTAGACCATTAGTTTGGGGGTGGTAAGGAGTAGAGATTCGGTGAGACACCCCGTATTTGGTCATCAGTGACCTAAACTGAGCATTTGTGAAATGGGTCCCCCCATCAGAGATTATTGCACGAGGAATCCCGAACCTTGAGAAAATGTGTTGATGAATGAATTTGAGAACGATTTTGTGATCACAGGTTCGGGTCGGTATGGCTTCGATCCATTTGGACACGTAGTCCACAGCCAACAGAATGTATTCGAAACCATCCGAAACAGGAAAGGGGCCCATAAAATCAATCCCCCAAACATCAAAGATTTCGCATACTAGAATCGGTTGCATAGGCATCATGTCGCGATGGCTCATGTTGCCCAAAGTCTGGTAACGACTGCATGCCTTGCAATGACTGTATGCGTCTTTGAACAGTGTGGGCCAGTAAAAGCCGCACTGGAGGACTTTTGATGCGGTTTTATGCCCGGCAAAATGGCCACCGCATGCCTGGTCATGGCAGAAAGAGAGGATATTGTTGACTTCCCCTTCCGGGGCACATCTCCGGATGATCTGATCGGCACCTATGCGGAAGAGGTACGGGTCTTCCCAAATGTAATACTTGGCATCGGAGCGTAATTTGTCTTTCTTGGCCTTCGGCCAATCGGACGGGGTCTGATGAGATGCCAAGTAATTTACAATATTAGCAAACCATGGAAGGCTAGTACCAATAGTCAGCAGGTGCTCATCGGGAAAATGCTCAGTGATGGGTCCGGAAGGGTCTATCATTTCAGAAGGAAGACGGGACAAGTGATCAGCTACCACGTTTTGTTTTCCCGCTTTATCGCGAATCTCGAGGTCAAATTCTTGCAACAGCAAGATCCATCGGATCAATCGAGGTTTCGCGTCCTTCTTTGCAAGGAGATGCCTCACAGCCGTGTGATCCGAGTATATGATGACATGGGAACCCAGAAGGTACGATCTGAACTTCTTTAGGGCAAATACTACAGCTAGCAGCTCTTTCTCAGTAACTGTATAGTTACGCTGAGCCTCATCGAGTGTTTTGCTGGCGTAGTAAATGACCACAGGTTTCTTGTCATTTTTCTGCCCCAAGACCGCTCCTACAGCGAAGTCGGATGCATCACACATGATCTCAAAGGGTTGAGACCAATCAGGGGACTGTAGGATCGGGGCTTGGGTGACTCGGTCACGCAGGATTTCAAATGCTTGAGTGCATTCCTTGGAGATTTCGAAGGGAACATCCTTGGAGAGAAGAGTGGTCATGGGGCGTGCGATTTTTGAAAAATCAGGGATAAATCGTCGATAAAAACCGACATGCCCTAAAAAGGATCGGATGTCCCTGATCGAGCTAGGCATAGGAAGGTGAGAAATCAGATTAACCTTAGCTCGATCCACTTGGATACCTTTCTCCGAAATTGAGTGTCCCAGGACAATTCCCTCAGGCACCATGAAATGGCTCTTTTCCCAGGAAAGAACCAAATTCACGTCGATGCACCGCCTGAGTATCTGGACCAAGTGTTGGAGGCAATCGTCGAATGATGCTCCGAAAACTAAAAAGTCATCCATGAAGACTTCCAGATAATCACCTACCATATCTGAGAATATGGCAAGCATGCATCGCTGAAAAGTAGCGGGTGCATTGCAAAGACCGAAAGGCATCCTTCGGAAAGCGTATGTTCCGAAGGGGCAGGTGAACGTGGTCTTTTCTTGGTCCTCAGGATGGATTGCCACCTGGTTATAACCGGAGTACCCATCAAGAAAGCAGAAGAACCTATTTCCCGCTAGTTTTTCGAGAATTTGATCAATGAAGGGTAGTGGGAAATGATCCTTCTTCGTGGAGGAATTGAGTCGACGGTAATCTATACGACTCTCCACGAGTTGGCTAATCGGGTAGGAATGATTTCTCCGGTCTCAGTCGTTATAGTGGTGAGTCCTGCCTTCTTAGGCACGACCTGAATTGGGCTCACCCAACGACTATCGGAGATCGGGTAGATGATCCCGGCATCTAACCACTTGATGATCTCCTTTTTCACGACCTCCTGCAGATTGGGGTTCAAGCGTCTCTGCATTTCACGAGAAGGTCGTGTGCCCTCTTCTGAATAGATATGATGAGTACAATAAGAGGGACTTATTCCAGTCAAATCATCGAGGGTCCATCCGATGGCTCTGCGATGTTGCTGGAGGACAACAATCAGACGGGATTCCTGTTCAGGACTGAGGTTGGAATTGATGATCACAGGAAGGGTCTGATTAGAACCCAAAAAGATGTATTTCAAATGAGCAGGAAGGGGTTTCAGTTCGAGGATGGGGTTTTCAGCAGCAGCGGGTGGTTCAGTATAGATGTGAGGTTCAAGGGTGGGAGTTACTGGGTTGTTCACATCTGGATTTGACTCCTCTGTTTGCGGGTCAAGATCCTTCTGTGGTTGATGAGGCATACTCAAGTCATTCTGGAGGTGTGATTCATCAACAAAAGTCTTGATGTCACAAATTTGCTCGATGACGCCGCAATTAATTCCTTGTTGGGCCTTAAATATATCAATTTTCAGTGTTTGATCTCCAAACTTAAGCTCTATTTGTCCCTCCTCACAGCTGATGTTGGCTCTAGCAGTAGCCAAGAAAGGTCTCCCTAGAATGATTGGTGTATCCCTAGGGTTCTCAGGTGCATCCATGTCTAAGACTATAAAGTCCACTGGAAAATAGAAATCCCGCACTCTCACGATAACATCCTCGAGAATCCCTTTTGGTGACTTTATAGATCGATCTGCTAATTGTAATGTCACCTCGGTTGGTTTCAGCTCAGATTCTTCCAGATGGTCAAGTAAGGATGTGGGTATCAGATTTATAGATGCACCTAAGTCTAACAATGCTCTATCAAATTGGGTACCACCTATCTTACAGGAGATCAGGGGAGTTCCAGGATCTTTTGCCTTGGGTGGGAGTCTACTAAGGATTACAGAGTTGGCTTGCTCTGACAGAACAATTGGGCTCCCTCCCTTGGTTCGCGGCTTACGCTGGGGTGTACATATATTCTTTAGAAATCGTGCGTAAGCTGGTACGTGGCGGATTGCATCCATCAAGGGGATGTTTATGTGGACCTGCTCAAAGAGCTTGACCAGGTCCTCCTCAGGGGCCACGGGTTTGGTGGTCTTCTTTCCCTTGGTCAGGGCCTCGGGAAACGGGATCTTGGTTGGTTCCTCTAGGATAGGTCCAGGTTGTGGGTCTGGAACAGCGGTACCTTGGCTAACTATCCTAGGGTCATGGTTATCAGGCTGGGAGTGGTTTGGATAATGCGGGTCCTGAGTTGTCTTACCACTACGTGTTGTTACATAATTTAATCCGGCCTGATTTTGGTTTGGGTTTGGTAGGAGGGGTGGCTGCTGCTGAAATCCCGCACGCGAAGTTGAGGCTTCCATCTCGTCTGGAGATGGGGCAGTAGGGGCCTGATAAATCCATTGAGCGTGGCCTAAATTTGGATTCATAACGCGCTTCTGGGTTGGCACGTTATTTGGGTTAGGAAGAGGTTGGGAAGGGAGTGTGCCTGGCTGGCGAGAATTTGCCAACTGGGCCAGCTGAGTTTTAACTTCAGTAAGCTCGTCCTTGTGCTGCTTTTGAATGGCCGCATTCGATTTTTGAATGTCAGCCAGAGTCTGGAGGATTAAGGACATTTGATCTTGATTTGGCCCTGAAGGATAAGTAGGGTTGGGCCGAGGCTGAGGCGGCTGGTAGTGATGAGAGGGCTGTGGGCGGGACTGAAAAGGTGGTTTTTGGGTTTGGGGATTTCCCGCCCACTGAAAATTGGGATGGTTTCGCCATCCAGGGTTGTAAGTGTTGGAGAATGGGTCGTTCTGGATGGCGTTGAGGTCCTCGCAGGTCTGAGGAACCTCCTGAGAATCAGGGAAAGGAGGAATGGAGTTCCCCCGGCTGGTGAAGAAAGGATCGGATGATCTTCCAGTCCAAGAATCAGATGGGGATGGATATGGATCCATCCCAAGGGAGGATCGGTGGAGGATGTTTTGCACAGTCTCCTGTGTGGAAGGAGGTTGTGCAAAGGAGTTACGTGCAGAGGTGGCTCGCTGCAAGTGCTGAGTCAGCTCATCCACCTTCTTTTCAATGATTGAGACCTTGTCCAATCGACTGGCCATTAATTCCAGGTCGACTGATGCGGACAGGTCCTGCGTCTCATGTGCTCCCTTAAGATTCGTCGCTGCGCGGGTATTCGTCCTGTCGAATAATCCCATGGAGTCATTGTTGATGGAGTTCTCGCACATGTTTTCGAGAATCTCCCATACGGTGTCTTCATGTTGACCCATGATGTTTCCTCCGCAGGTTGCATTGACGAAAAGGCGGATGTCCTCACGGAGTCCCTGGTAAAAAGATTGGACTTGTTCACATTTAGGAACTCCGTGATGGGGGCACTTCCTCATGAGATCCTGAAAACGATCCCATGCCTCATGGAGAGGTTCTCCTGATTGTTGAGTGAAGTGTGTAATCTGATGGCGCAAGGCGTTGGTCCGACCAACGGGAAAGAACTTTTTCAAAAACTCGGATTGAAGTTCTTCCCAAGTGTTGATCGGCCGGGTCTGAGTTTGATACCAATGGGCGGCCTTGTCCATAAGAGAAAAGGAGAACATCTTCATGAGAAGAATATCCCGATTTTGCGCATCTGATCCAAAAGTGTGGGCCAGATGCTTTAGCTGTTTGATGTGCTGGAAGGGATCTTCAGAATTAAGCCCATGGAATTTAGGTATAGCATGAATCATGTTGGGCTTTAGTTCGGAATCAGGTCCTCCAATCGGGATTCTGACTCGAGGCTCAATGGCCACCGCAGCAGGATTGTAGTGGTCCCGCATCATAGGACGCTGTGGTGGGTGCACGAAGTTTTGGAAGAGGTCATTGAGTCGCTGGAGCTGGTGTTCCAGATTATTTTCTTCCTCAACTGGCTGAGCCATGATGGGGGAAGAAGAAGAACTTGGTTCTGAATCAGAAGAGAGAATAATGTGAGGGTGTTGCTGCACAAATACGGTCGTCGAGGCTTGGCCTTGACGAGAGCGAATTTCTAATGGAGGTCTTAAGGGTGGTCTTAGAGACCTCCTTCCGTACATGCACAGTTGGGAGAGGTAAGTTTAGAAGGTGCTGGACCCAATCAAGACACCCAAAAATGTGTTGGGTGACTATAGAGGTGCGGGGCAGATGGACCCCTTGATCAGAAAGATCGTCCACCTGAGAATTACCTGGGCAGCCAGAGAGGGAGAGTCCCGCGAAGACCCCTACACGGTAGAGCGTCCCCACGGGTTACAGGGTTTCCCCCACCCGACCTCTCTTGTCACTGCGGTTCCAGGTAGACCAGAATGGGGATCTTGACCTCTTAAGTCTACCAATTTTAAGATCAGGGTGCTTAAGGTTTCACTTGAACTTTAGTTTTTCTAAGTGCAAAGAGTGACCTAATTTAAGGTTGGTTAACCCAAAGGGGTCAACTTTACCTCTTGTTTTCTTCGAGAGCTTTTTGGGTCCTTTCTTTTAGGGTTCAAGTGTTTAGAGAGAGCCAATTGTTTAGGATTTTTCTTGTTAATTATTTTCAATCAATGGCTTGGGCACACCTCTTTTGGATTTCCTCAATTCTTGATTAAGGGGTGTGTCTCTACTGAAATCCTAATGTTTGACCTTATGTTGGCTCTACTTGGTCCATTTAACTCTTTGTTGGGCAATTAGGGCTCAAGCAAGAATGTGTTAGCCCTTAAATACCCTTAATAGTGTGCAGGAGTGATGAGTTGAAAACATGCAACTTTTTATGGTTACTAAGTATGGAAGACAGGTTAGCCCTATATTGCTTGTTCTTTTCTTTTCTTCCTCTTTAGAGTGTAGGGGTTAATAGTGAGAGAAAAGATTTACCTGTCTTCGGAGTGGTTGTGTGGTTGCTTGTCTTCTTGAGTTCCTGTAGCTGCACAAAAGAGAGGAGATTATCAGAACTTAAAAGAAACAGGAATGTTTACCTCTAGAATAGCCGTTGCTCCCCGGCAGCGGCGCCAAAATGAAATGTGGCGGCAACCGGGTTTGAGGGTTTTGGTTTTGTTATAACGTTGTAGTAAAGCCGGTTATTACCAACATTTCAAATATAAATTTTTTTACTCGGAAAATGAAAGAGTTCCCGAGGTCGAACTCAGGGAGCAAGTCGTATTCTAGAGATATACATGTTTCTTTTACAAAATAAAGAGAGAGGGAAAGAATTTGTTGTGATGTTCTTCTTTCTTTCTCTTTCTTCAGATCTTCTTCTTCTTCTTCCTTAGCTTCTGTCTTGGCCTCTCTTCTTTTTCTTCCTTGGCTGCAGAGCTTCAGCTACTAAGTCTTCCTTTCTTCTTCTTCTGCTTTGGCCGTTGCTCTTCTTTTCTCTCTTTCTTCAGCCTGCCTTCTTTTCTTCCTTGGCTGCTGCTCTTCTTTTCTTTCTTTCTTCAGCCTGCCTTCTTTTTCTGCTCTGGCTGCTGACCTTCCGTCGTCTGACCCGGTGCTTCGACGACTTAACTGTGCATTTGCTACAGTGCAGCTCCTTCTTCTTCGCCTGCACTTCTTCTTCCGCGGGTCTTCTTCTTTGGCCTGCACACTTCAGAGTTTTTCGTCAAGAGGCAAAACCTACTCTACCCTCCCCCCCCCCCCCCGCGTCTCTCTTTCTCTCTGAAACCACTCTTGGGAAAGCTCTCCCAGAGCTACCGGGTAATCGGGTTCGGGTCAGGTCCGCGAGGCGTGAGCGCGGACGAGACCGGGTAACCGGGCGGGTGTAAGGGGACCTCACCCCGTGTACTGAGGCAATGAGGCTAGTGCACGAAATCAATTTAAATAGTGGAACGTGTGTGAGGCTTACCGATGTGGGACTAAACGCAGACCGTCCCTCGCGTGCGCCTGCTGGGAGACCGCGGCTTGGCTTCTGCAGCTGCGGCTTCTATCTGCATACGTTGCTGGCTGGCTGCCTTCGCACGACGCCCCGTACCCCGCAGCAACTGGAGACCTGGCGTCCTCAAGCCTGGAGCGCGGGAGAAGCTGCTTTAATGTGCGTCAATGGCGGTCGGACCTCAAAACCTGTCGGACACGAATATGGCCTCGCGGCCTAATCAAACCACTGGGGAACCTTCGCCGTGGCACGGCGAAGGTGAGGAGCTGCGCGGCAGGCCGCAAGGAGGTGTCTGGTGGCAGCCCTGGGTCGGACTGCAACCGGAGGAATGGGTTTGTTCGGGGGAGTGTTACGGAGGTGTGGAGTGGCAGTGGAGGGGTGGGGGGTGCTCAGTGTGATGAGGCGGAGGTGCGGTGATGGTCGGCGAGCCGTGTGGGTTGCTGAGGTGATGGGAACGGCTCGCCGGAGGGTGGTCGGAGGCGAAGGGGGTGAAGGTGGTCAGTGTCGGTAGAGGGCTTAATTGAATAAATTGAAAGCGGGGAAAGAAAGAGGAGGAGAAGGGGAGTAGCTCTAGCTTACTTGCAGGGACGAAGGGGGAGGAACAGGGCGACAGTCGTATCGACTGTCGCCGGAGAAGACGATGCTCAGGAAGAGGGGCGGCGGCGAGCAGAGAGCCGGAGAGGCGCCAGCTGGGTGCGGCGTGGCGCGGGAAGAGCAGGGGAGGAAGTCTCTGCTGCTGGTATTGCGGCAGAGCGAAGAGGTGGAGGGGGAGGAAGCCGCCGGAGCTGGTGAGCGTCTGCCGGAGGAAGAAGAGAAGAAAGCTGGGGGTTTTCTCCGTCAGATCCAGGCTGCCCTGGTCGGTGGAGCAGCGGGGGGTATTTATAGGGATGAAACAGGGAGGAAGGCGGAGGGAGACGACGTGTCTCCCTCGCCGGAGAATGGTCGGAACACAAACCCATACCGTCCGTGCATTCGCACGGCCGGTATGGTGGGCTACAATGACCAGGGGGGTGCCCCTGCGACGGCTGACGACGCAGGGCACCCCCGGTTTACTTGCCAGGTCCCCCACCTCACCCTACGCGGCGCCATGCTCCGCGCAAGGTCGCCGGAGCATGGTGCTGGCAGGGTTTTGCAGGAGGGACCTGATTGCAAAGAACGAAGGAGAGTTAGGGGCCAAAATGCGAGGGTTCAAAAGTTGAGGGCCAAAGAGTAAATATATGAGGACCAAAGTGTGAAGTCGGTCAAGGAGGTTTCTTCTTAGGCTCAAGTTTTTATACATGACTAATTAGGACCTAAGGAATCTGATGGTGAATTTCATTTTCATATTAAACCTTGTTTGACCGGTCAATTTGCGCAAAAACCCAAATTAAGTTATTAATTGGGCATGGTTCTCAATGTAGGTCAAAATGGGTTCTAAAGGCCAAATTGAAGGTTATAAACCCTAGAGATTATTTTTCTATGAATTTTAGAGGGTTTATTCTATTTTTACTTTGCCTCGAACCTTGTGAATTGAAGTGGGTTGTTTTAGGGTTACAGATTATCATTTGGTTCCTTGGAAGTGCTGTAGCCCTTACTAGATCATCTCATCCCACTTTTATTCTTATTAAGCTGTTTTGACCTGTGTTTGGGCCCTGAATTACCCTGTATGCAGATTATACTGGTAAAATTGCACTTTTACCCCTTATGACTGGTTTTCTTCTCAAACTCAGAATTCTCTGAGTTAAGCCTTTCCTTGAGATATGTAGGAGCTTTTATCCTTTGTATTGGGTCAAAATGAGCTAGTTATGGCTCATGATGAGGTTCTCATCACAGTCCATCCCTAGTATCATGCCGAAATACTCCATCTAGATCACAATCAGGTCAGCGGGAAGGCTGTGTCCCCCCCATGCTGACCTCGCAGTCCGTGTAGACCTCCTCGGCTACAAACAACTGGCCACCTGGGCCTCTTGAGCACAAACGAGGTCCTCTAACAATACTTTGCCCTGCCTCAAACTGACGGCAAAACCCACAGAGGTGAAAGGGTGGGTGGCGTCAGAATCAAAAAGTGCGTACACTAATCTACCAGAAACGGTAACCATACCTACCACCATAGAACCCGAAGCCCTGGTGTCTCTGTGTGTTAGGGCACTGATATGCCCCTCAGCTCTCGGCACAGACGAAGTGGCGACACTCTGGGTTGGGCAAACACTAGCTAGATGGTACCCTCCTCACGACTGCGGTCCTCCGCAACGCACCTGGTGACCACGACCGCCAGCTCAGCCTCCAATGCCCGGTGCGGGGAGCATCCACTATGCTCCGACCCTAGATGGGTAGTCCCTCCTGAGGTGGCTCGGCTGGCCACACTGGTAACAGAGAGGTACGTGACCTCCTCCTGTTGTAGGTCCCTGCTGGCGGCTGGGCGGGGGTTCGGTGCTGCCAGTTGGCCCCTGTCTGGGGCCCCTAAAGGCCACTGGTGGTCCCTCCAAACGAGACGGCTCTCCTGGGGGCGCTGTATGCCTCCTCTCCCGACGGCCCTGTGAGTGCCCCAACTGGTAGGGCCCCCTCTGATCTCTTCTGACTCACCAAATGCTGTGGTGACTTTGCCGTGCTGCAGGAGGCTCCCCTTCCACACCCTCGGAGGAGGCAGGGGGTAGTGAAGCCTACGGAAACTGAAATTCCTCTCGTACTACCTCTCGAATCAACTGGATGAGGTCTTGGGCCTAGACACTCAAGAGGAGAGGCAAGGCAGCACTAGTCCTAAGCCCGACATGTCTACCCCTGCACCTACAACGAGGCATCTCCTACAAGGAGATGAAAGTGAAAGAACAAGGACTGTCAAGAACACTCGGTTAGATGAAGAAATGCGACTCGAAAGCGGAGATCAAAGTTAAACGTTGTGATGACTATCTTAGTTACATGCATATGAGTGGTCACTTCCAGACCATTTGGTTCATTTCCCGAGACGACCTTGCTCTGATACCATCTTATTACGACCTAGTTCCCGGATGCCTATAGGACTCGAGATCGGCTCGTCTTGACTAATCCCATGACCTAGTTGTCCAACAAGAAATAACCAAAAGCAAGAAATAAACGACAATCACATATACAATATAACTAAGCAGAAGGGAAAATGAGATGTAAAGGAACAACTGAGCCAAAAGTCTCAACAAAGCAATACATGCCATGAGAACAATAACAGGGAAAAAGAAGATAGAAAGTAACATGAACAGTAAAATAGATGTCTAGTACTCACTACAACAGTAGGAAACTAAAGGGCTGGGAAGAAATGACTAGGGCTGAGCTCTACTGGGCCCAACACCCTCTGCAGCCGGAAACTCGGGCTGCTCCACTCCTGGTCCTGAACAGGGTTACGAAAAGACAGAGTCAGCAAATGCTGAGTAAAGTGGTGTTTACATTATTTATGTGAAAGTAAAGTAAAACAAGCAACCACATTTTATTCTCATTTTTATCTATCTCATCTATGTATTTCTGGTTCATTTATTGCACAAAGGATCCAAGTATTTCTTGATCTTGCTTGTTTCTTGTGGGAATGATCTTGATTTTAGTCTTTTCCATGGAGTAGAAGGTACATGTGGTGCTCTCCTAGTCGAGAGAGTCCCCCACGGTAGTCTTACACCCAGTCAACCACCCTGAGGTCACTATCATGGCGTAGCGGTGACTACGGCACGCGTGATAAGCACACAAGTAGCTACCCCGCACTGGCACACGGTCAGTCTTTTCCGCTAGTGGGTACGCCCAATGTACAACACGGAACAGTATAGGGCCTTGCCCTCTCAGAATAGGGGTCTTGTCCCTCAGAACCAAATAGGGGTCTCACCCCTCCATAGTCCGCATACCCTCGTCTGACTATACTGGTTTGCTTTGTAGGCCTAACAAGAGTCGGTGTAGGTTGGCTAGTCCTAACCCCAGGCCCCGTGGGGTGGCTAGCTCCCTCCCTACACTAGTAGCACACCTCGGTACTGCATACACGAGGGCCAAACAGGAGTCGGTGTAGAGTGACTAGGCCTAACCCCGGGTCTCAACCCTAGAGGCGGCTAGCACCCCTCTACACTAAAAGGGACAGTCACTCCCTTTGGTACCATGTATGCAAGGGCCAACTCACTTCCAGTCTACATACTAGATTTCCTATCATACACAGGAGTTCTACTTCAAATTCCCCGTAGGGTTCATGCTCATATTCATCTCATTATCAATATCCGGATCACACTATCCAATTCTCAAATTTCCATCACATATAGGTAGCTCATGTTTTCATGTCTAAAATAGTATCTCATAATTACACTAATACCATTTACTAGCAATTTATTTTAAACATGCACTCAAGTAAACAGTACAGCTCAAAACATGCTCATACATTTCTAACCTAGGGTTTATTCAACATCTTAGAGTTCGATTCAATTATCCAAATAAGCACATTCTTATTTAAATATTAACAACTGAATTAAACCACTCTACCAGGTATAACAGGAGGAATGGGGCCTGCACCGCAGATTGCGTCGTCTCCGTAGGCCCCGAACATGCCACCGGCTAGTAACCTGTACCAATGACTAAGTCACATTAGACAAGCTCAAAATAGTAGGTACTCAACATGAACACGTAGAGAAACTCGAGTGAAAAACAACGGTACTTCGTTTGCGAAAATCTGATTTCGTTTGGGCCCCGAATGGGCCAAAAACATGGTTACTGTCCAAAAATCAAACATTTGGGACTATTCCCAGACGTCTTAAAATACGTCAGATCTTACCTCTCACTTCCTGCGGCTGCCTCAGATGTCCAAACTCCTTTGCAACCGCCTGAGGGAGGTCCCAGACGTCGGACCTTCCTTCCAGTTGTCTGGAAGTGCTGTCGGATGTCTGGCAAGGTGGTCAGATGTCCAAAAGTGCCTGGAAAGACGCATCGCATGCCTTTCCAATGCCCTACAGCTGCATATGAAGACACAAACCCATTTTTAGCCAAAGTCCTGTGCTACAGTCTACATGGCGGAAAGTAGTGCAAAAGCATGTAGCTTCGTGTGAAAAATGTTTTTCAGATGTCCGACTTCGACTCCAAACGTCCCGATGCTTCTCCAGAAGTCTGGTCACTATACCAGACGTCTGATACTAGAAAACCGGTATCCAGTATCAGCTCGTACGACCTGTCCTCCTCACGCCTTCGCCTGCAAGCACTGTAGCAGCGTCTCCCGCCACTGTAGGAGGCCGAGGACTTCTGCCCGCGAGCCCCTCCTCCTCGCATGCGCCCTAGGCTCCTTCCACGAGCTCTCAACCGCGCACTCACGAGCTTCCTCCTGAGCGCCACCGAGCTCGTACTACCACTCCCGCAGCAAGATACTCATCGCGGACGAGCTCCCACGAGGCCTCTCCCTTTTTCTAACGCTCGCTCGCTCATTCTCTCCCTCTCACTCTCCCTCACACACTTGTTCACGCTCTCCCTCCCTCTCTCCTTCGTGCACTCACCTGCGGCAAGGGGGAAGAGGTAACGGTAACGAAGGTGGTCGTCGGCAGGTGAAGTAGAGGAAGGGGGTGGTGGCTGGTGGTGACAGGGAGAAGAAAGGAGGTGTGGAGGGTTTAGAAAGGAGAGGATTAGGGTTTCAGGTGAGAGGATAGCGAGAAGAGAGAACTCTCCGGGTGCCGCGCGCACGAAGGAAAAGTAGGTTTCGAATTTTTTTTCGCACTTCCAAACGTCAAGACCTATGTCCAGATGTCTAGATAGACATTTGACTGACACTCCAGACGTCTTATCCGACAAAAAGGGTGGCGGGTCATTTCAATAGGTAGAACTGAGATCATCTAATCAAATGAGAAATAGCACCAAAAACAATGACAGGAATTAAGTTAAGATGGATCACAAAACAAAGAGATTAAATAAGAAAATAAAAGAAAATCAAAGAGCGAGAGAGAGGAAGGAAAAGAATTGGTAGGGAAATGCCACTGTGTGAGCTGTTGCTTGATCGATCAAATTAAAATGAAGGCATTCAAGTGTATGTAAGTGATGATCATTACAGTTGTGTTTCGATGTGGACTAAAAATGTTTATTAGGTGATGTGGTATGGATAGGATGAATGGTATCATGGATTAGGAAAATGTGTCATCTCAAATCTTCATGCATAACATATTAACACACCTATCACATCTAACTTTCACTTACTTCACTTTCCAACAAAATAATAATAATAAAATAATTTAATATCAAATATAAAATAAATAAACTCTATACTCTATATTTAAATCATATCAACTTATAATTTATAACACGTACGTAAATTTCTCTATCACATCCACTTTCACCATCGTGGGAAACGCTAGTCTATCCCTAACACGGGCTACAATTTTTAGTGGTGTCTAATTATGTAAGGCCCATATTAAATAGTCATTTGATTTGAAACATGGATGTACGTACTTGAGTGGAAGAGTTGGCTTCGTTTGGATGAGCGATAACAAGTATGACTAGATGACATGATGGTGATAACACCAGCAGTATCATAAATAATGTTATGAACAGTTTCAAAATGTCATTATAAATATTCGTACACAACATATTTACTCACCTAACATATTTAACTCTCACCCATTCCATTTTTTAATAAAATAATAATAAAAAAATAACCTGATATCAAATATAAAATAAATAAACTATAACTCTCTTCTTTATATTTAAGGTACATCAACTTACGATTTATAATATATCAACTTATATATCACATCCATTCATATTATCCCATCACTTGAACCAGTAGCAATAAAATTGATGTCAATCCTAAATTGTATCAAAAGATAAACTCTATCGAGCACCTAAACCCAAAGTTTATTATATTTGTATGAGAGGAAAAGATAGGATTTTTTTTTTAGGGAATAGAATCGGTGGAAGTTGAAATGGAGCTTTGTGCATGTGGATTACGTGGTTCTTGGTGGCTTTTCAGCTTCGCAATTAAAACTGCAAATATTCATTTAGATGTAGTGGACCAGACATACATTTAAATCGGCAAGGCTGGTGGAAGTCAGACTGATGTATGGCTACAAGATTAATATCATATATATCCGCAAGGATGTTCACATGGGGAATCAAATTAAGAAATAAAATCGAAAACGACATTGAAAGAATATTGCAACAGAAAAGATCGGGGTGGTGATTCTGAAGGTGTTAAGTACGTAGAGAGAAGAAGAATTTTGGGAAGAAAAAGGAAAAATAGATGTATGTATGTACTGCATAATCGACGTATAGACCGTTCCCGAGGAGTACGTGTCAACATATGATGTGTATTTCTACGGTACTTCATTTCCTACCAATGGAGGTGACTCGATATATTTTTAAATTCCAACGTTACTTGTTTTCCACGCATTACTTTTTTTTTGCTCCGATCTGCATTGTTATTACCTTGAAGTGCTTCACCTTTATCGGCCTGCATTAATGAAAAATATACATCTGTACGAATAGAATTCCTTCATCCATACCGCTTTATGCTGCTGCTACATATGCACCATCTGGGCTAATTGCTTTGAGCTGCTACGCGTCTTTGTGCTTCTACGTGTGCACCATTCTTTGTGCTTCTATGTGTGCGCCATCGCGTTTGGCTGGTACATTTGCGGAATCTGTGCTTCTACGTGTGAGCCCCCGAACCGCTGCAAATGATGCCTCCTCATCCATACCTTCTACGTGTTGTGTTGCATTTATAGCTTTGTGCTGCTATGTGTGCACAATCACTGTGTGCTGGTATAGATGCTAAGTTAGTACTATTGCTTCGAGCAGCTACGTGTTGTTTAGCTGTGCGTCCCCGATCGCTGATCCAAGTACGTTGGAGAAGGGCACTCCCCATCTCTGTGCACACGTCTTCAGCTACTGTTAATTCCACTCTAATCTGTACTCATGACAACATATGCTTTCCTTACCTTGTTGGCCACTCTGTAGTGATGAGGCGTAGCTCATCATAGCTAAAATACCCAAGTTAAGTTAGAAACTAGGTTAAATACTATATAATTAACATAAGAAATGGATTAAGTGTGTAAATTAAGAAAAATGACCTAAAACAACAAATTGATGTTAAAAATGTACAATGAGGTCACAAAATGAGATATTCTTTTACTAAATGTAATTTGATGATCCAATGAACACATATTTGGGTTCAAAAGTTTAAATTAAAAGTGAAATCATATTCGTAAATGTTCAATTAAGCCTTAATAAAAACTTTATGACAAATGGACATCAAGAGGACCTCGTATTCATTATATTACATTTAGGTCCTTCATATATGCACATTTAAAAGCTCAAGGACCATTTGGTAAGTCGTCAGGGACCTTCTTGTAGACTCCAAGGACCGTGTTATAGTAATCTTCTCCACTTATGGGTTTCTTTGCAATTCTTCCACCATTTCTCCCATAAGGGCTTCCATGCAAATTCTCCAATAGACCTGCAGTGTACCTGGTACATTGTAGCCACCATGAACTCACGCTACAATAGCCGTTGATTCTCCTCACCAATCATTCAATGGTTAATCTCAATCCAATCTTCACACGTGCCTACACTTAACATCACCTCACCCTGTAAATCTGATCCTATAGCTAGATTTTATCCAAATGCTTCCCGTGCATCATCCTTCTCATCGCCACTGCCCATACCCTAATCACCTAATCACACCACTGCGGTGATCACAATCACTCGTGCACCTACTTAAGAACCTCCCTGAGCTCACGTGCGAGGTATCAGCTCCCTCCTACCTTCTCGAGCTGAGCAATTCTTCCTCTCCAGTTTCCTCTCCCCAAAACACTCCTGTTCCTCCACCTATGCGATGGAATTCCACTTCCTACGACCACTCCTCATCGCTAAGGACCATGTAGCACCTGAGGGCAACATCGAGCCTCACTAGCAAGCTTTCAGACTGCTGAGATCTTCCCCCATTCATCGTTGCAACCACCAGCTATAGTTCTCCTTATAGGTCCCGTTCTTCTAATTAGATTAGGTTTTAATGCTTTCTAGAATAGTTTAGAGTAGTCATTAGTGTACTATAGATCATATAGGAGCATGCTAGATGGTGAATTGGTTGATGTGTTAGCTAGATTAGAGTTAGACATGATTTCTCCCTCTTTAATCAATTCAAATCAGAGAGGTGATTTTCCACTTCCACTTCGATCCCCCGATCTTCCTTCACATCCCATCGCCCACATTCACTGATTTCTTCTCATTTTATTTGCCAACCACCCATTCATCAAGGCATCAAATCATATATGATGCTCTTGGGCATTCAGATCTGATTTGAGCACCCAATTTCATTTGAGGGTCACTCCATTCATCCTACTTAAACACAATAACCCTCACGCGGTACTGAATGAAGTAACTCACGATTTTTGAAAGATTTGAGGATTTGGGATTCAATTTTATTGGATTTCACCAATTGATCTAAACTTTCTCTTCACGTTGTTTATGGCGTAAGAGAGACACTAGATCAGAGTTTTTCTTGAATTTTGAGCTCTAATCAAGTTTAAATGAGTCCCAAATCTATCAGAGAAGATCTGAGATACTTCTGAATTTGGATTTATCGCCATTGAAACCTTAATTTGCATTCTCCTTTTACATTGTCTACAATGTAAGATGAGGATCATATTAGGATTTCAAGGATTTTTGGGAGACTTATCTGATTTTTGTTGGTTTTCAAGATGATTATATGAGTTTTCAAATGAGTTTTCATGTTAATGACTCATCTCAGATATGGGATGCAACTTTACAGTCCTGATCTAAGATGAGATTTGAATTTCAAGGGGTGTTTGATGAAGATTTCAATGTTCGAATTTGACTTTAAATGAGTTTTAAGCTTGAGCAAGTTTTAAACAATTGCTTGAACAAGATTTTTGGTTTAAATTCTTATTTTAAAAGGGGAGGGAGGGGGGAGTCCCCACCCTCCCCCCCCTTCGAGGATCCTCGAATTTCTCAATTGCCATGGAGCACCTCCGTGATCTTAGCCATGGCCACTCTTCGGCACCAAGTTGAGGCGGGGACAGCATTAGTGATGCATCCCCCCATGAGGTCACTATGCATGTTTGGGCATGCCGCGGGGGATCGAACCTGCGCACCTCGTACAGGGAATGCCTTATAGGGAGCGAGCACACCAACTATGCTACCCCAAGACCTCTAGGTTTAAATTCTTCCATATCAGTACATAAAAGGGTTGCATAGCAGCTATATTCTTTGGGATTGCACCCTGTTTGCAAGTAATTGGAAGGTCTAAGAATAGTTTTTCAATGGAGTTAATACTTAATTAATCTCTTTTCTTCATGTTGTCTATGGCATAAGAAAATGATTGATTAAGTTTTATTTTTGTGTGATGATGAATCTTGCTTGGATGATCTATTTTATGGTGTTTGCAAGATTTTAAATGGAGATTTATGGATTTGATTCAATCTAATCTTCTTGGACAGTAGCAACTGCTCCTTGTCTATCAGACTAAATGGATCTCTTCGTTTGGACTTTTGACCCTCGATCTGATTTTGATGTGAATTCAGACTTCATGGAGAACATGTGTGATGCTTTAAAGAGACTCTTCGTGGGTTTAATTCATAGATTTGACTATTGATCTTGCAGCAGTAGTAGGTCTGAGCTGCTGAATTGCAACTGCAGCAGTAACCATTGCCCTGGCTGGTTTTAAGAAGGTTTGAGCTAGTTTTTGAGGGAATGGATGAGCTAAATATGTGTGTATTGCTAGAATATTGTTTATAATCATTCGTGTACAAGTTGGGTTTTAATTTAACTTGAATGGCTGATAATTTCATGTTTAAAATCCTTTGTCAGTTATTTTTTAATGTAATAACTGTCCAATTTGAAATTTGAGTTAAAATTGAGTTGAAAATCTTGTTAAATGATTATAACTCTTCCATGTGCTATGCTGAATGCATGTGAGTGTTTAAACCCTTTGCTCAGCCTTTGAAACACTGATAGAGGCCTTAGGTTATTTGTTTCAAACTTCATTTAGGCTTCTTTTGTATGAGATTTGTAAATAAATAAAATGCATAAAAAATATAAAAAATAAATAAAGTAGTCTTTAGTAAGATCAGGTATTTTTTCAGGTATGTGCCAAGTTTCGATGTATTCTGAACCCTTTGCTCGGTAGAACATACCAGCTGACAGTTTAGTATACTTTAGAATTTAATAAAAGAACCAAAGTCTAGAACACCAAAAAAAAACTTCTTCTCTCATCTCACCCTTTCTCTCTCATCCCCTACCTCCATTATACATACAAAAATTATAAAAATAAAAAAATCCCCAAAAATACCTTGTACATTGTGTATATACTTGTAATTATAATTTAAAATTAAGCTAGATGTATATATTTTAAAACATGTAAATTATATCTAATATATTTAACTTAAAGGTATAGTATGTTAAGTAATTATAAAAACCTATGTATATGTATATAACTATATCTAATATTGTACATATGTATTTAACTAAGTAATATATACTGTATGATACTTGTAAATTAATTTAATAATATATTGATAGTAGGCAATTAAGTTATTAAGTTAATTAAGTAGATTATTTTTTTTTGAAACATAATTAAGTAGATTATTAACATAAAATAAAATAAATTAGTAAGTTAAGTTAATACTGAAGTAATTTATCATGTATGCTTGTATAGTATTATTTCAAGTATCTTCAATCTATTTATACTATATTTATAGTGTATTATAATATTTATAACTTAAATATATGCATAACTATCTAAAATGTGTATTTAAATGTAAATAAATTAAAATAAAATCTCTAAAGTAAATTAAAAATGCATAATAAATACTTTATTATATAAATTAACTCTGTATAAAGTCAATTTCATAATTAAGTTACTAATTTGTACGATAGTTAACAAATTAAACCTGAATTCAATGTATATAAAACCCTAACTTTAACTAATTTTAGTATATATCTAAATAACTTATTTTGTACACTAATTACACAATTATACAGCCATATATAAGGGCTTTGTAACCATATAATTTATTTACATTTTAGAGCTAATCATGGCTTTCAAATCGATGACCAAAACCTTCACATTTAAACACACCAGAACACAACACAGCACCGATTTGGCTCTTAAGTATAGCGCCACATCATAGGTGCACAGATGCTTGAAGCGGTATTTAAGGATTTGGTGCACCAAATGCTTCATTCGTCAACGCTCGACGCACCAATACCCATTAAATCCCTCTCCTATGATCTGATACTAAGCATTTATTTGAACAGTGCATGGGCTGGGGACCTGCATTGTAGTTGGGCCCATATTGGGTCTGTCATGGGCCTAAAATTGAATGAAAACGTACGATTATTGAACTTGGGCTGGTCCCTAGTAGTGGTCTGGTCCCACCTCTATGAGGTACTGTGTATCCCACGAAAAGAACGAGCCCGCCCATTAAAAACCTAATTTTTGGGTTAATGAACAGTGAACCGAAGTTGTGTGAAGGAGAGAGGTCCTGAGAAAATTTCCAAGTGTTGAAGAAGAGAAGAGAGGGAAAGAACCTAAGAGAAGTGTTACGACCCGATTCCCGAATCCCTACAGGACACGAAACCAGACCGACTCGACTGATCCCAAGACCCAGTCGTCCATCGAGCAAGTAACCAAAAGTAGTAAAATAACTACATTCACCATGAAAGCAACTAACAGTAACAAAAGTACAGCAGTAAAGGAGTAAACTACTACAATACACACCACCACAACAGTAGAAAATTTAAACAGGTATAGGAATATAAAGTTTAAAATAAAAGAGTCCAGAAGTGTAACAGAAATACTTACTACAACAGAAACGGGGTACAACAAAAGGTACAACTACTGGACTCTACTGGACCCAGTACCCTCTGCAGCCGTAGGCTCTAGCTGCTCAACACATGGACCTGAAAAAGGTTATGAGTACACGAAATTAACGAACGCTGAGTAAAGTGGCAACCAGATAACTAAGAAAATAGTAAAGGTGAACAGGTAGCTGTTGTTTTCAATTTCTTTCTTTATTTAACTAAATATTCTTTCTTTTATCACTTGGTTTATTTATCAAGTCTTTTTCTTGATCTTAAATGTTCCTCGTGGGAACGATCTTGATTGCAATCTTTTCCGAAGAGTAGAAGTAGCACGTGGTGCTCTCCTGGCCGGGAGAGTCCCCCGTGGTGGTCCTGCACTCAGTCAACCACCTTAAGGTCACTGACAGACGTAACAGTGACTACGACATGTGCGATAAACGCACAGGTAGCTACCCTGCACTGGCACGCGGTCAGCCGTTTCCGTTAACAGGTGTGCCCAAAGCATAGCACGGAACCAGTATAGGGCATAGCCCTCTCAGTAACAGGGGTCTAGCCCCTAAGAAACAAACAGGGGTCTCACCCCTCCACAGTCCACGCACCCTCGCCTGACTACCCTGGTTTGCCCAATGGGCCTAACAAGTTGGTGTAAGGCGGCTAGCTGAACCCCGGGCCCCGTGGGGTGGATAGCTCTCTCCCTATACTAGTAGCTCTCCCCGGTACTGTGTATGTGAGGGCCAAAAAGTCGGTGCAAAGTGGCCAATCCTAACCTTGGGTCCCAACCCTAGGGCGGCTAGCTCCGCTCTGCATTAAGCGAGGGGACAATCGCTCTCCTTGGTACTCCGTACTCAAGGGCCAGCTCACTTCCCCATTCACATTTCCAGTTCCATTCCATTTATTTCCAGGAGCTCTACTCTTAATTCTCCGTAGGGTTCATGCTCATGTTTCTCAGGCCAAGCCATACTAGGTTTCATCATTTCAGGTTTATTCGCAGGTAGCTCGTGTTTCCAACATCCAATCTTTCATTTCAAATTCATATATAGGTAGCTCGTATTTAATTTCAAACAACAGGAATTTTACATGCAACAGTTGCTAACAATAGTACTTTACATTTCACAGGCAGCTGTTATCCAATTACAGGCAATTGTTATTATTCTATTTACTCATCCAAGACTGTAATTCATGCATTCCATGCAACTATTCCAGTGTTTCTAGTCCTAGGATTCATGCCATACCCTAGGCTTTAACATTCATTCCAGATATGCATTCATGTTTGTAATTTAACTAGGGGAAGCCACTCTACCAGTAAACCCAAGAGGGCTTGATCGGCAGGTCCACGTGCCTCAGCAAACCCCAAATCCGCAACGGAACGAGGTCCTATCACAAGGATCAACATCTGTTACGAACGGGCACTCCAGACTTCTTTTAAGACGTCTGGGAGGTGGCCCAGACGTCGTGCCAGACGTCTGGAATCACTTACAGACGTCGGACCAGACGTCTGGGATCATTTCCAGACGTCTGGAAATCGGTTATTTTGGCACGCTGCTGTTCTTCTGCGCGCCTGAGCACGCAGACCTGCGTTTTCTCTCTCTCTCTCCCTCTTTTTCCCTCTCTCCTGCGGCCGCAGACGCCTCTGCCGCGTTCTCTCTCTCCTCCTCGCACGGCCTTAAAAGGGCCACGCCTCTCCCTCACTCCCGTCACCTCCGCCTCCTTCCTCTTCTCCTTCAGCCAGTGCGCGAGAGCGAGCGCAAGGGTGCAGCGGCGGCGGTGACAGCCGCGGCGGGTGCGGGAGGAGGTGCTGCGCGGGGGAGGAAGAGCTCAGCCGTGAGGGCGAGCTCGTCGGGGCTGCTAGGGTCGGCCGGCGGGGGGGCGTAGCGGGTGCGGAGCGACGCGGGAGGACTGCTGCGGCTCGAGCAGCAGGCGGAGCACTCGCAGCGAGGCCGTGCGTCGTGAGCGGAGGGCGAGTGGCACCATAGTTCTGGAAAATTTTCCAGAATCAGACGTCTGTGCTTCTAGCCAGACGACTGGAACGACGTCTGAAAGGTGAGTTCTTCCGTCTTCTTCCTTCCCTTCGATTGACCGTACTAAGAGAGAGAGGAAATGGGTACGCGTAGGGTCGGAGATTCGCATCCAACGCGAATCAGACGTCTGGCTCCAGTGCCAGACGGCGGGAACGACTTCCAGATGTCCTAGGTAACCATCGGACGTCTGGGAACTAGGCCAGACGCCCCCGCAGGCTTCTAGACGTCTGAGAGCCCACGCAGAGCGAGGTAATTCCCTGATCCACTTTTTAAGACGTCTGGAGAAAGTTCCAGACGTCTGATTTTACACTGCTTCGTCATTTTCGACCCGTTTCGGGCCCGTTCGGGCTCCGTTTTTCGCATTTCGAGTTGCGTTCTTTTCGGAATTACATCCTCTACCTGTCTACAGTAGCTGTATACTATTTTGAGAAGTTCCTTGTGTTTGATCCTTGTGATAGGACCCTGTTCCGTTGTAGTCTCGGGGGTTGCGGAGGCACGCGGGATTCCTGGCCACGCCCCCAGTTCGCCTGTTGTAACCGGTAGAGTGGCTTTAAGTATAATCTGTTAAATTTTGAAACCATAAATAGAACCTAGGACATTGCATGAATCCTAGGAATGAGAAATAGATTGAATGGTAGATTCCTAGGGTGTTACATGAATCCTAGGGCTGGAAAACTAGATTGTATGATAGATCCTAGGATATGGCATGAATCCTAGGATGGGAAAACTAGTGGAATGTATGAATGCTGCAGTCTTGGAAAATGTGGAAAGGAAATAATAGCTGCCTGTGAATTGAATTAACAGCTTCCTGTTATGAATAAATGAACATGATTAAGAGTATGGGATGTATGAATGTGAAACTGGAATGTCCTGAGTTAAAGAGCTGGAACCCTACGGGGAATTAGGAGTAGAACTCCTGGAAAGTGAATGGTATAGAATTGGGGAAGTGAGCTGGCCCTTGAGTAAGGGGTACCAAGTAGAGCGACTGTCCCCCCTGTTTAGTGCAGAGCGGAGCCAGCCGCCCCAGGGGCCCGGGGTTAGGACTGACCACTCTGTACTGACTTGCTGGCCCTCGTGTACGTAGTACCGAGGAGAGCTACTAGTGTAGGGAGGTACTAGCTACCCCACGGGCCCTGGGGTTCTGCTAGCCTCCCACACCGACTTGTTAGGCCCACTGGGGCAAACCAGGGTAGTCAGGCGAGGGTGCGCGGACTGTGGAGGGGCAAGGCCCCAGTTTGGTTACTGTGGAGGGGTTGGACCCCTGTTATTGAGAGGGCTTTGCCCTGTACTGGTTCCGTGTTGTGCTTTGGGTGCACCTGTTAACGGAAACCACTGACCGCGTGCCAGTGCGGGTTAGCTACCCGTGCATTTACCGTGCGTGTCGTAGTCACCGTTACGTCTGTCAGTGACCTTGGGGTGGTTGACTGAGAGTAGGATCACCATGGATGACTCTCCCGGCCAGGAGAGCACCACGTGCTACTTCTACTGTTCGGAAAAGACTGCAATCATGATCGTTCCCACGAGGAACATTCGAGATCAAGTGAAGGATCTGAGAAATAGATAAATTGTGAAACAATAGAAAGATGTAAATAAAGGAAGAAAGAAAATTTAAAATAGCTACTGTACACTTTATTGTTTCTTTAGTTTAGCTGCCACTCTACTCAGCGTTTTGCTGACGTGTTACACTCGTTACCTTTCAGGACCAGGTGTTGAGCAGCCAGGGTCGGCGGCTGCAGAGGACGCTGGGCCAAGTAGGGTCCAGTAGAGTTTACCACAGTCCTTGTACCTCTTTTGTTTCTATTTTAGTGAGTAGTTTTTTTATTTCCGCTGTACTTTCTTTACCTGCCGTTCTTGTTATATGATAAATGTTGTTTTACTGCAGAGGACGCTGGGCCGAGTAGGGTCCAGTAGAGTTACCACTGTTCTCTTGTACCACTTTTTGTTCCATTATAGTGAGTAGTTCTTGTTTCCGCTGTACTTTTCTTTACCTGCTGTTCATATTATGTTATGAATGTTGTTCTACTGTTGTGGTGGTATATACTGTAGTGGTTTCTTTCCTTACTGCTGTATTTCCTTACTGTTAGTTATTTTCATGCTGAATGTGGTTTATTTTACTGCTCTTTTGGTTACTTCCTCGTTGGATGACTAGGTCTTGGGATTAGTTGAGTTGGTCCGGTTCTCGTATCTCGTAGGGACTTGGGAATCTGGTCGTTACAAGATGGTATCAGAGCAAGGTCGTCCCGAGAGGTGAATCAACTGACTGGAAAATAACCAATCCACATGTCTATAACTAGAGTAGCCACTACAACATATCTTTTGACATGAGCTCTTAGACATTTTCGTTCGGTATTGTTCCGTAGTGACGTGTTCCGTTTTGTTTCGCGTCTCCTTTCAGGAGATGCCTCGTCGTGGGACCAGTGAGGCGGGCCGCGGGCGCGGCCGAGGATGAGGTCGGCGAGGTGGGCGTGCCGTTGCCGACACCCCAGTGGACCAGCCACTACTCCCAGGCGTCCAGGCCCAGGACCTCGCCCGGCTGATACAAGACATTGTACGAGAGGAGCTCCACCCACCGCCCTGAGCGCCTCACCCTGGGGCTGCGAAGGGGGAGTCCTCTGTGGGACCACTCGACGGATGCGACGCTGGACACGGGGGAGGGGATGGGCCGCCGCAGCCCCCACCTTCCTCCGATACTTCCGTGCACGAGGCACCTTCGCCTGGAGGTGCACCAGCACCTCCCCTACAGCGCCACTTCGAGCTCTTCGGGCAGTTCCGGAAGCTGAAGCCCCCCTCCTTCAAGGGGGATGAGGACCCGACCGAGGCAGAGGACTGGCTTGAGCAGCTGGAGAAGATTTTCGACACCCTTCGCCCCCCGGTGGAGTGCTGCGTGGCCTTTGCCACGTACCAGCTGGAGAGTGCGGCACACAGGTGGTGGAGGGCGGTCCGGGGATAGGAGAGGGACGAGCCGACCTGGGACCGGTTCGTCGCCCTCTTCTGCGAGCAGTACTTCCCCCAGACGTGGCAGGACCAGAGGAGGCGGGAGTTCCACACTCTCCGCCAAGGGACGATGACCGTGAGCGCGTACCGCACGCGTTTCCTGGAGCTGTCCCGCTTTGCAGCGACAGCGGTAGCTACTGAGGAGGAGCGCCTTTGGAGGTTCACCGAGGGGCTCCAGCCTGCGATTCGGGGGTATGTCAAACCCCTGAAGCTGCCTACGTTTTCGAGGGTGGTGGAGGCAGCTATGACTTACGAGGAGACCAACCCATCCGCGCGAGACACTGACGGCGGGCGGAAGAGGCCCTTTCAGCCAGACTTTTCACAGGGCCTGTGAGAGAGGAGACACGTGGCGTCCGCAAGAGAGCCGTCACATTTTACAGGGCCATCAGTGGCCTTTGGGGGCCCTCGACAGGGCCAGTCACCAGCACTGGACCCCCGCCCAGCCGACAGCAGGGACCCACTGAGGGTGAGAGTCGGGTTCCCCTCTATTACCAGTGTGGCCAGCCGGGCCACATCAGGAGGGACTGCCCGTATAGGGCGGGAGGTCAGCAGATACTTCCCGCGCAGAGCACTGGAGGGTGCGCAGGAGCCCACGGTTCCCAGGCGCGAGGAGGAGGACAGCAGTCGCGAGGAGGGTACCGGCCAGCACCTACCCGTCCGACGCAGAGTGTGGCTGCTTCGTCCGCACCTAGAGCTGAGGGGCGTATCAACGCCCTAACACACAGGGACGCCAGAGCTTCGGGATCGGTGGTAGCAGGTATGGTTTCAGTTTCCGGCAGACTCGTTTACACGCTTTTCGATTCCGACGCTACGCACTCGTTTGTCGCAGCCAGTTTCGCAATTAGTTTAGATCGGGATTATACACTGTTAGAGAATCCGTTCGTAATCAGATGTCCGAGTGGTCAGCTGTTTGTAGCTGAGGAGGTGTACACGGATTGCGAGGTCAGCGTCGGGGGACATAGCCTGCCAGCTGACCTGATTATGTTACAGATGGAGGACTTTGGAGTGATTCTGGGGATGGATTGGCTTTCTGCTTACCACGCCTTGGTGGACTGTTTTGAGAGGAAGATCGTCTTCTCCATTCCGGAATTGCCTTCTTTCGAGTTTCACGGACAGCCAGTGGACGGAGGTTTCAGGTGCATTTCGGCACTTCGGGCGGCAAGACTTTTGAGCCAGGGGTGTGAGGGCTTCCTAGCCTGTGTGGTGGCAGAGCCCAGCCCTGTGGTAGACTTCCAGAGTATCGCGGTGGTCAGAGAGTACCCTGACGTGTTTCCAGACGAGTTACGAGGACTACCACTCTAGCGTGAGATAGAGTTTGAGATCTCACTAGTACCAGGGACCAGCCCCATCTCCACCACGCCATACAGGATGGCACCGCTTGAGCTGCGAGAGCTCAAGTCTCAGTTACGGGACCTTTTGGAGAAAGGTTTCGTGAGGCCCAGTGCGTCTCCCTGGGGAGCCCCGGTACTGTTTGTGAAGAAGGATGGTACCCTATGCCTTTGTGTGGACTACCGACAGCTGAATAGGGTCACCATCAAGAACGGATATCCGCTGCCGAGGATCGACTTATTTGACCAGTTGCGGGGTGCCACGGTGTTTTCCAAGATCGACTTGAGGTCTGGATACCACCAGTTGAGGATCAGGGAGACCGACGTCTCCAAGACAGCTTTCCGCACCCGGTACGGACACTATGAGTTTTTGGTCATGCCGTTTGGGCTGACCAATGCCCCCGCTGCTTTCATTGATCTGATGAACCGGGTGTTTAGACCGTACTTGGACCAGTTCGTGGTGGTTTTCATAGACGATGTACTCGTCTATTCTAGAGATCGGACGTAGCACAGACAGCATTTGCGGATGGTTCTGGACACTCTGAGACGACGCAGGCTGTACGCCAAGTACAGCAAGTGCGAGTTTTGGTTGAGGGAGGTGACCTTCTTAGGTCATGTGATCTCTGGAGACGGCTTGGTGGTGGACCCAGCCAAGGTCGAGGCAGTACTCAGGTGGGAGAGACCGCGTTCAGTCACTGAGATTCGCAGTTTCCTGGGACTGGCAGGCTACTACAGACGATTCATCAGAGGATTTTCACAGATTGCGCGTCCTATGACACAGTTGACCCGAAAGGACGTGCGCTTCGCTTGGACAGACGCCTGTGAGGCGTGTTTTTTGGAGCTGAAGGAGAGGTTGACCTCGGCTCCCGTGCTCACCATCCCTGACAGTAGTGGCAGGTTCGTTGTGTACACGGACGCCTCCTTGCAGGGGTTAGGAGGTGTGCTCATGCAGAGGGGTCACGTTGTTGCTTACACTTCGCGACAACTGAAGCCCCATGAGCATACCTACCCTACCCACGACCTAGAGTTGGCAGCTGTTGTCTTCGCGCTGAAGACTTGGAGGCACTACTTGTACGGTGAGACCTTCAAAATTTTCACAGATCACAAGAGCCTCAGATACCTTTTTGATCAGAAGGAGCTCAACATGAGACAGAGATGTTGGTTGGAGCTCCTGAAGGACTACGACTGCAGCATCTCCTACCACCCGGGAAAGGCCAATGTGGCGGCTGACGCCTTGAGCCGTAAGGCTCCCGCACACTTGGCCAGTCTACAGTTATAGAGTTGGAGCCTTTTGGAGGAGGTGGGCAGTTGGCAACCTCTAGAGTTACGAGGGTACTGTGGGGCAGTGATGGTGACACGGCAGACTAGGCTAGAGCTGATAGACCGCATCATCACAGGACAGATGGCCGATTCGTACTTGCAGTCCTTGCGTGACAGAGAACTGTCGGGAGACCCGGAGGACTTCTCTTTCACAGACCGGGTGCTGCGCTTGAGGGGACGGTTGTGCGTTCCCAGAGACGAGGAGCTGTTGAGAGAGCTCCTGACTGAGGCACACGGTTCCAGATTCACCATACATCCCGGAAACATGAAGATGTACCACGACTTGAGACGCGAGTTTTGGTGGAGGGGGATGAAGCGGGATGTGGGTGAATTCGTGCAGCAGTGCTTAGTGTGCCAGCAGGTGAAAGCCGAGCATCAGAGGCCTGCAGGGCCGCTACAGCCGCTTCCAGTCCCAGAGTGGAAGTGGGAGAGCATCACCATGGACTTGGTGGTGGGCTTACTTGTTACCCAGCGGGGACACGACGCAGTCTGGGTAATAGTGGATAGACTGATGAAGACGGCGCGATTCTTGCCGATCTGAGTCACTTTGGGACCAGCACAGTTGGCAGAGAGGTATATCCGTGATGTGGTACGACTACACGGAGTTCCGCGGGAGACCGTATCCGATCGGGATACCCGCTTAACATCCCAGTTTTGGGCTGAGTTTCAGCAGGCCTTGGGGATGCGGTTGAGGTTTAGTACGGCTTACCACCCCCAGACAGACGGACAGTCTGAGCGCACGATACAGACACTTGAGGACCTTTTGCGTGCCTGTGTACTAGACTGGAGGGGCTCTTGGGAGGAGCACCTGCCCCTGGCGGAGTTTGCATACAACAACAGTTATCACTCGAGCATCGGCATGGCTCCCTACGAGGCTCTGTACGGATGGAGGTGTACGGCACCCTTGAGTTGGGTTGAGGTGGGGACCAAGTGGGAGGTTGGCCCCAGGTTGATCCGGCAGAGTCAGGAGGTAGTCGAGCAGATCCACAGGTGACTTCGCACTGTCAGGAGCAGACAGAAGAGCTATGCGGATCGAAAACGCAGAGAGGTGCAGTTTGAGGTTGGGGACCACGTCTTTCTTCGTGTTTCACCCATGAAGGGCCTGCAGCGGTTTGGGGTGAGAGGGAAGCTCGCGCCGAGGTTTGTGGGGCCCTTTGAGGTCCTGAAGCGGGTTGGACCCGTTGCTTATAGGCTTGCCCTCCCTCCCCAGCTTTCTAGTGTGCACAACGTGTTCCATGTGTCTAACCTCAGGAAGTACGTAGCTGATCCTAGTCACGTACTGAGTCACAAGAGCGTCGAGGTAGGCGACGACCTGACCTACCCCGAGCGGCCAGTGCAGATTCTTGACCAAGCCGTCCGCAGTTTGAGACAAAAGCAAGTACCCCTGGTGAAGGTTTTGTGGAGGAGCCAGCAGTACGAGGAGGCTACCTGGGAGCCTGAGGAGGCAATGTGGGAGCGGTACCCGGAACTCTTCGTGGGTACGTCTTTTCAGACCGGCTTCGGTCCTCTTTGAGTTTGTTATGGTTTTTATGACATTTTCCCGCACCCTAGTTAGCGCAAGTTTCGGGGGCGAAACTTCCTTTGAGTTTGTTATATTGTTACGAACGGGCGCTCCAGACGTCTTTTAAGACGTCTGGGAGGTGGCCCAGACGTTGTGCCAGACGTCTGGAATCACTTACAGACGTCGAACCAGACGTCTGGGATCATTTCCAGATGTCTGGAAATCGGTTATTTTGGCACGCTGCTGTTCGTCTGTGCGCCTGAGCGCGCAGACCTGTGTTTTCTCTCTCTCTCCCTCTTTTTCCCTCTCTCCTGCTGCCGCAGACGCCTCTGCCGCATTCTCTCTCTCCTCCTCGCGTGGCCTTAAAAGGGCCACGCCTCTCCCTCACTCCCGTCACCTCCTCCTCCTTCCTCTTCTCCTTCAGCCAGTGAGCGAGAGCGAGCGCGAGGGTGCAGCGGCGGCCGCGACAGCCGCGGCGGGTGCGGGAGGAGGTGCTGCGCGGGGGAGGAAGCGCTCGGCCGTGAGGGTGAGCTCGCCGGGGCTGCTAGGGCCGGCCGGCGGGGGGCGCAGCGGGCGCGAAGCGATGCGGGAGGACTGCTGCGGCTCGAGCAGCAGGCGGAGCACTCGCAGCGCGGCCGTGCGTCGCGAGCGGAGGGCGAGTGGCGCCTTGGTTTTGGAAAATTTACCAGAATCAGACGTCTGTGCTTCTAGCCAGACGACTGGAACGACGTCTGGAAGACTGTCCAGACGTCTGAAAGGTGAGTTCTTCCATCTTCCTCCTTCCCTTCGATTGACCGTACTAAGAGAGAGAGGAAATGGGTACGCGCAGGGTCGGAGATTCGCATCCAATGCGAATCAGACGTCTAGCTCCAGTGCCAGACGGCGGGAACGACTTCCAGACGTCCTGGGTGACCATCGGACGTCTGGAAACTAGGCCAGACGCCCCTTGATAACACCACGCAAGGGGGTAGTAATTAGGTTGAATATGGCCCATCTTTAGAATAAAAGGCACAACATAAAGTAGAATAGGAGCGTTGCATGCATCAAGTACCAAGATTGCTTATAAACCGTATTAATAGCCATTTGTGTAAAGTATTTGTCAAAGCAGGCCTCAGATGAGCAATCGGACCGCACGGATGGATTCAGGACGACGAACGGAGTCCAACGGACTCAAGATCAGCCAAATCCGACATCCGGAGCTCCCACAATGGGCCCAAGAAATCATGACCGTTGATCTGGAGATCAACGGCCCAGAATGCGCCACGTCGCCCCGCCCCCGCCGCTCGCCCGCCCCCAAGCCAGCCAAGGACGAATCTCGGCCGTTGATCTTCGATCGAACGACCGAGATCCGCGCGCTCGCCCGCGGTCGCCGCGACAAAGCGCGGGCGTGGCGCAACGGTTAGCGCGCACGCCCGCGTCGCGGTGACGCGCGTTCGAATCGTGCGGAGCGGAAATCAATTGCGAGCGAAGGGCGCGGCAAAATTGAGCCGCGCGATCAGCAGCGAGCGGCTAGGATTGCGCCATGCAGCGCGACGACAGCGCCCCACCTCCCACGCGCGCGCGCACGCCGGGCGGAAAGGCGCGCGCGCACGCGCGCCCGAAGCGCGATCTCAGCACGGGAGCGGGAGGCTCTCAGCCGTCCGATCTTCAATCGGACGGCTCTCGTTCATCATCCACGGATCGCGCTTGGAGAGAGAGAGGGGGCGGGCGGCTGACCGGCGGCAGAAGGCCTTCACCGACGTATATGGAAGCGGTTTTAGCGACGTTCCGGATGTCGCTAAAGCACATTCTTCTTCTAGGAGGCCCTTAACTCTATTTAAACCCCCTTCTACCACCATTCAAGGCATCCTCTCCCACTTGCAACTACTCCGCTCCTCTCCTAGCTAGTCTTAGGCACTCTTGTAATCGCCGGAGATGACGAGCCGCCGACGGAGCCTCCTCCACCGCCGTGGCTGCCTCGTCGCTCTCCACTCTCTCTCTACCTCTCTCTCTCTCTTTTAAGCTTTCATTTACTTTTGTTGAAGAACGTATTTAATATTGTAAACCATGAACTATGAATGCATGTTTAATGAAGTTATTTTCCATTTAGTTGCCATTTTAATTTCTGTTTAAAGTGCATGATCAAAACCAAGATCCTTCTAACCCTAAACTCTCTCTATCTCTCTCTTTTCAAAACCGTCTCTTTCGCAAGCAAAACTCCGCCTTTTTCGTGACAACAAGTGGTAAATAAAATCCGATTTCCACGCCTCCCTGAGATCGACACTCGGACTCACCTCCGTTTACTTCTTTTGAAATCGACGTATCAAGTGCAACTATAACGACACCTCTTAACACACACGCACGAAGGCACGTCAGTTTTTGGCACCGTTGCCGGGGAGGCAACGGATTTGTTTTATCACCTCCATTCCACACTCATTCTCACATCGTCTAATGCCCTATTTTCCTTTTTACTTGACGGTTGCAGGAATTCGACGCATGGACGGCGAAGCGACGCATTCCACGACGGTAGCAAGGGAGTAGGCGCCTCGAGGACCGATAGTAAGTAACCTATCTCTCATTGTTTGCTTGCGTGAAAAAGATAAAAAAAAAAATCATAAACTAAAAAAATTGGCGTGGTGAATGATTGCTTGACCCACATTCTTAACACATCACCCTACAAAAAAATGTACACTCTAATATGCTGGATAAATTCTTGGAGTGTTCTTTTCTCTTTCTCTTGAGTGGTGTTTGCGAAGCCACCGTGAGTTGACCTGGGCCGCACCACTCAACCCTAAAACTGACTCATCTAATAGAAGCTGCACGATTATCAGGATGAGTACACTAGGATTTTAGAGCCTCTACAAAATAAAAGGAAATCTACTTTCACTAAGTTGTGTGCAGAACTTGACGTGCCCACTGAAACTTGTTTGAAAATATTAAAACACGTCAACCCTAAAAAGTACTTAAGTAAGGATGAAACACTAAAAGACACTATATCTTAACAAATCCTTGCTTGAAAATCATGTTTTGCTAGAAGCACACACTTTGAAAGTGGAAAATTAAGAGGCACCACCCCAATCAATGCCTCATCACATCACCCTAAGCACAAGCACTATCCTAGCCCTTTAAAACTGAGTAGACGTGCCCTAGGCAGGACTGAGTTAAGTCTCAAAAGGTGAGGTTTTGTCTGCTAGGCACTTGGCTTTCATTCCCTTGGTAGAATCTGGTGACTAGGCTGCGGGGCAGTGTCAAACGACCGTGGTTGTGGGGTCTATGGAACCGGAGGCGCAAGCCAAAGGAAGAACCTTCCCTGCAATCCCCTCGTAATCAACCTGGCCAGATTAGCCTTGAGAAGGGGAGTCCAGTGCTTACGGACTTAATCACCCTTTGTGAGATTTCTAGGTCTCCTAAGGAATACACCATAAGGATTAGGCTTGCGTGCTTGATTGAAACACATTTCTCGCATCTGTCGCCCTCCGCATCCCCTCCTGTTCTTCTCTAGTGTATGCACGGGAGGCGCTCACTGCATCCTGAATTGTGTGTTTTGGGGCAGGAATCTAGGCGACGTAATTCTGTTGAAAACATGGCTGAACCTAGGGTAGATGAGGCTGAAGATCAACCCCCACCAGATGCTATGGCTGTCGTCCAGGCTCAAATCAATGCTAACCATCGGCTTCAGCAACAACAAATCCACACCATCATGCAAGCCATACAACGGTTACAGAACCCGCAAGAACAACCACCACCTTTCAATGACATACCAGGACAACCACCACTTGATTTACCACCATTTCAGGACCAGCCAAGACCCCTCCGTGATTTCTATAACCCTTCTGCCATTAGAGTCGAGCCACACCTTAGGATCCCCGAAGGGGGAGACGATTTTGAGCTAAAACCTAATGTATTAAGTCTAATCCAGAGCCACTTTCATGGAAGCTCAAATGAAGACCCCTTTCAGCACCTAGAAGATCTCGACCGCATAGCAAGAACAGTAAAACCTAGGAACATTAGCCTTGACATTGTTCTAATCAAGATGTTCCCTTTCTCATTAAGAGACAAGGCTTCTCATTGGCTTAGAACCCTAGGTAGACCCATCACCACTTGGGAGGAACTGAGGCACGCATTTTTAAAGAAATTCTTCCCCATAGGAAAGACCAATGCCCTCAGAAGAGCTATCACTACCTTCACACTCCAGGGTGGGGAACAATTTCATGAGGCGTGGGAAAGATTCAATGAACTTTTGAGGAAATGCCCACACCACGAAGTTCCAAGGTGGCAATTGGCCCAAATCTTCTACCACGGTCTGGATAGCAACGTACGGAACTTCGTTGATGCCTCATGCAGGGGAAACTTCCTAAACAAAGACGAGGAGAGTGCGTTTGAGCTCTTTGAGTCTATGAGCGAGAACTCGCTCAACAATGCCTCCATGAACCAGTTTAACAGGTCCAGTCAACCCCGTGGTGGGATTTATGAGGTGCAAGCAAATTCTGGAATGGTTGACATGGACATCATTGCCAAAAAGTTGGATCGAGTGGAATTGGTGGACAAGAAGATTGATGAGCTTCTAAACCAGACCAGGAACCCCTTGCAGACTTTCACCCTAGCAAAGGGAGCACATAATGTTGACCTGGTCCAACCCTTCACCCAACTGAACCTGGAACAACCCCCAACCATGTTCCAAGGAGGGACCTTTGCTCCCTCGACCCTTGATTACTCCCTTCCTTCTTCATCAACATCGGCTATTCTAGAAGATGTGCAAGCCGTCCAAGGATATGCAAAACCTGACCCTTTCTCCAACACTTACAACACCGGCTGGCGTAATCACCCCAACTTTGGTTGGACAAACCAGAAACTACCGCAATTCCAAAACCAGCCCAGGCCAAACCAACAGCCACACTTGCCCCCTATCAGCAAGGACCACCAGTTAGACCCCAATATAACCAAAATAGGGCGGCCCCTCCCCCACAAAACCAAATGGACACCCTAATAAAGATGATGGCTGACATGAACCAAAAACATCAGGAAGAAATGGCTTTGGTAAAGGGACAGTTAAACCAACTCTTGGACTGTAAACAGCAAGGATCTCTACCTTCCCAACCGCAACCAAACCCGCGAAACATAATTAACAGAGGCCCCAATTCGCAAGGGTTCCAAGGCAACCCCGGGCAGGCTCATATGGTCCAACCGGCCCCACAAACACCTCCTGGGTTTGGCGCTTCTTCATCCTCGTCTCCTCAAGGATCACCCCATGGCCCCAATGCCTCTGCGAATGCGGTGACCTTGAGAAGCGGCACCAAAACCCAGGATCCCAAATGGCCGACTCTCCCCGAGACTTTACCCGACTTAGAAGAAACACCAACCAAGGACCCAAACATGGAACCAATTCAGACACCCTATCCTGAGGCCTTGGAAACAATCAAGAGAAAAAAGAATACTGTGGAAACTGAGGAGCTGATGGAAATTTTTAAACAAGTATAGATTAATATTCCGCTTCTAGAAGCTGTCAAACACATCCCCGCTTACGCCAAGTTCTTAAAGGATGCCTGTACACCCAAGCGTAAGCCGAGACCTCAAGCACTTAGGAAGGTTGTAGTCTCTGAGCAAGCCAGTTCCGTGATATCAAGCAACCTTCCACTCAAACGAACTGACCCAGGAGCACCCCTGATTTCCTGCAACATCGGGGACATGACATTTGATAGAGCGCTCCTGGACCTAGGTGCTTCTATCAACCTAATTCCCACAACCTTGTACCACCAATTTGGTTTTGGGGAGCTGGCACCAACCCCTGTCACCATCCAGCTGGCGGATAGATCAGTGAAAACCCCGAAGGGGGTTGTCGAGGACGTGATTGTACGGGTCAAGGACTTCTATTTCCCAGTCGACTTTTTGGTGCTCGACATGGAAGTCCCTGAAAAATTACAGAATGCACCCATAATCTTAGGCAGACCTTTCTTAGCTACGGCTAAAGCAAACATCGATTGCGACACAGGATGTATGGAAATCGCCTTCGGAGACAGGAAAATGCAATTGGATATCTTCCGGGCAACAAAGTCTTTTGATTGTGATTACATTGAGGAACATGATCCCGTGGAAACTTTAATCGAGGAATGCCTTACCCTCAGTTCTGTCTCAGACCACCAAACTCGTAGTTCTGACTCGTCGCCATCATTACCTGTGGACCTCTGTAAGGCTGAGTATCATCACATGACACCATTTGAAGAAATCGATGTTGATCAACTACCGCCCTTTCCATTCCCATCGACTGTGGTCCCACCCGCACCTGAACTTAAACCATTGCCTGAGAATCTCAAGTACGTCTTCTTGGGACCTGGCCAGACCTTCCTAGTGATTATTAATTCCCATCTAACCAAGGATCAGGAACTAAGGTTGACTGCAACTCTTTCAGAACATCGGGCCGCCATTGGTTGGACCATCTCAGATCTAAGAGGAATTAGCCCCACCTATTGCCCCCACAAGATTTACCTGGAAGACGGGGCCCGACCTTCCCTCCAGATGCAGAGACGGTTAAACCCTAACATGCGGGAGGTCGTTAAAAAAGAAATTATCAAGTGGCTCGACGCCGACATCATCTACCCTATCTCTGATAGCCCCTGGGTGAGCCCTACTCAAGTGGTTCCAAAGAAGGCTGGGCTCACCGTTGTCACTAATGATCATGGCGAATCCATTCCCACCCGCACCACCACCGCATGGCGGGTGTGTATTGATTATAGGAAGCTTAATGAAGCCACTAAGAAGGACCACTTCCCCTTGCCATTCATTGACCAAATCCTTGAAAGATTGGCAGGGCAGAAGTATTTTTGCTTCCTGGATGGATATTCAGGATATAACCAAGTCGCAATTGCTCCGGAAGATCAGGAAAAGACCACATTCACTTGCCCGTATGGCACGTTTGCATTCCGTCGAATGCCGTTCGGGTTATGCAACGCACCCGCGACCTTCCAGCGTTGCATGCTAGCCATTTTTTCAGAAATGGTGGGTGAATACTTGGAGGTCTTTATGGATGATTTCTCTGTATTCGGGAATTCATTCGACCATTGTTTGAGCAACATGGAGAAAATCCTGAAACGATGTATCGAGGTTAACTTGGTGTTAAGTTGGGAAAAGAGCCATTTTATGGTTCAAGAAGGAATTGTCCTCGGACACATCGTTTCGCATAGGGGCATCGAGGTAGATCGAGCTAAGGTTGATTTAATTTCCAAACTTCCTCCACCTAGTTCGGTCCGACAGATTCGCTCTTTCCTAGGACATGTTGGCTTCTACAGAAGGTTCATCAAAGACTTTTCCAAACTTTCCAAACCCTTGACCGACCTTCTAGCCAACGACGCCACTTTCCACATGTCTCCTGATTGCACCCAGGCTTATCATACCCTCCGGGACTTAGTCTCCACCGCACCTGTACTTCAACCCCCAGACTGGTCCCAGGATTTTGAGATTATGTGTGACGCATCAGATTTTGCCATAGGCGCTGTCCTAGGACAAAGGCAAGACAAGAAGCCCGTGGTGATCTACTACGCGAGCAAAACGTTGGACGAGGCCCAACGTAATTATACGGTCACAGAAAAAGAGTTGCTTGCTGTAGTCTTTGGACTGGAAAAATTCCGATCATACTTGCTGGGATCCCACGTGACTATCTACACCGACCATTCAGCCATCCGGCACCTGTTGGCCAAAAAGGACGCAAAACCCAGGCTCATCAGATGGATCCTGCTTTTGCAGGAATTTGACCTGGAAATCCGAGACAAGGCCGGATCGAAAAATGTGGTGGCTGACCACCTGTCAAGACTTCATCCAGACCACATTGGACTCTCCCTACCTCTATCTGATACCTTCCCTGATGAACACATCCTAGCCGTGCAAGACAAGAAAATGCCATGGTATGCTGACTATGTCAACTACCTGGTTATAGGACAAACCCCGCACAGCTGGTCCAGACAGCAACGGGACAGGTTCTTGGCTGAGGCCAAGCACTATTTCTGGGATGATCCCATGCTGTTTCGCCTCTGTGCTGATCAGATCATCAGGAGGTGCCTCCCCGAAGACGAAGTTCAGAGTGTGCTTTCGTTTTGTCATGACCAAGCGTGTGGCGGCCATTTCTCTGGCAAGAAAACAGCTGCAAAAGTTTTGCAGTCTGGATTTTATTGGCCGTCCCTATTCAAGGATGCACACATCTTTGCCAAGACTTGCTCACGATGCCAAACACTAGGGACAATGACCAAAAAAGATATGATGCCCCTTCAGCCCATTTTGATTGTCAAAATTTTCGACGTTTGGGGTATCGATTTTATGGGCCCCTTTCCACCATCCAACGGCTTCGAGTATATCCTGGTCTCGGTAGACTATGTTTCCAAATGGATTGAAGCCGTCGCCACCCGACGATGCGATCACAAGACGGTCATGGACTTTGTAAAGAAGAACATCTTTTCCCGGTTTGGAATACCCAAGGCCATGATCAGTGATGGTGGAAGCCATTTTATCCATTCCCAGTTCTGTGCCCTACTTAGAAAATACGGGGTAAACCACCGCATTGCCACCCCGTATCATCCACAAACAAATGGGCAGACTGAGGTCTCAAACAGACAAATCAAGAACATTTTACAGAAGACTGTGAGACCTGACAGGAAAGACTGGTCCACACGACTTGATGATGCCCTGTGGGCATACAGGACCGCTTTTAAGACCCCGATAGGCATGTCACCTTACCGCTTGGTCTTTGGCAAAGCTTGCCATCTCCCTGTCGAATTGGAACACCGGGCTTACTGGGCTGTTAAGCAATGTAACATGGATCCCCAGTTAGCTGGTGCGCAAAGGACTCTTCAATTATCTGAGCTTGAAGAAATTCGTCGGGATGCCTTTGACAATAGTCGGCTATATAAGGAGAAAATGAAAGCCGTCCACGACCGACTCATTCATAGGAAAACCTTTGAGCCAAACCAACAAGTCTGGCTATTTGATGCACGCCTGAAACTCTTCCCAGGGAAACTTAGGTCCAAATGGACAGGACCATTTCGGGTGGTCAAGCCCTATTCCAATGGGGCAGTCGAAATCGCCGATCTTACTACCGGGCACACCTTTACAGTCAATGGTCAAAGATTGAAGCATTTCCTGGCCCAGGTACCCCCCAAGGAAAGTGTCACCCTTGTTGAGGGCTGACACCAAGCACCGCCCAGCTGGAGGCGTTAAACTCAGCGCTTCCTGGGAGGCAACCCAGCGGATTCAGACTAATCTGGTAGTTTACGTCACTCAGGTACTATCTTTTTGAACCCTTCTGCATCCATGCATCTGCCAATGAGGACATTGTCCAACTTAAGCATGGGGGGGATGGTAAATTGCATAATCCTGAGCTTAATTAATCAGTCTGAATGAATAAATTAATTGATTAAAAAAAAAAAAATTTTGAATTTAGGAAGAAAAACTTAGGCATTAGAAACTTGTCAATAGTGGGAAATAATACAAAAAGAACTTAAACGCTTAGACTTTTCAGGCCTTCAGGCTTAATCAGCCCTAGTGTCCATTAAAATATGGATTTAGCGGTGAATCCTTGCAACTTTAAGCTATTCTTATCCACCTAATAAATAAGGTAATAAGTATACGACTTATCAACTCACCCTCTAACTCAGGAAAACTTTGAGTCTAAGAATCTACACACATTTTTGCACAGACTCACTTCTTGGAGATTTTGACAGAAATTGGGTAGCTAATGAACTCTCTAGGGTGGTATGGCTGGCAAGTTGTCGTGGGTAACAGCCCATTGGCAGGTTGTCCAGAACCCAGCCACAGGCCATTTTCTTTTTCGCTGCCTCTAGGTACATTTGAGATTAGGGAAGCCACCTACGAAAAAAAAAAAAAGAAGAAAAGAAAATAAACCACACTTCACTGCACAAGTATGGCTGGCAAGTGATCGTGGGTAACAGCCCATTGGTCGGTTGTCCAGAGCCCAGCTCAATAATTGCACAAAAAGGCCAAAACACCTAAGGACGAAGTGGGGAAGTAGTACAAGCCGGGGAGATATACACTGGAAAATCCTTGTGTTGACCCCAAGTAAAATGAACGTAGGGAGAAAGCTACCAGTCGAACAAATACACCTTCAGGCAAAAATTTATTTTCTTTTCCGGACACCTAGAGGCGTAGAAACTCGAAGTCTGTCTCAATTACCGTTAAGTGAGTCTATCACAACATTCACACCAAGATGCTTAGCACTTAGGGTTTTGACCGAGTTTTGGGTGGGTTGGGTAGCCGTAAAAAGTTACCAACCCACACTGAATTCCGAAAATTCTAAAAAGACATATATAGATATATACGTATACATATGTATAGTTATATATACAAAGCAAGGATTCGGGCGATTCGTATTTTGGAAGACACCCGGGCGCTGCTTAGTCTTTGTAGATTAAGATCTTCGTATATTTCCTCTTATTGACGAGTAACGAAGTGCCAAAGCAATTACTTCTTGAATTCTCCAAAGAAATAAAGGCTAGAATAAACCTTGCTAGGGACTATCAAGGAGTAAGCATGGGGGTATGATAACACCACGCAAGGGGGTAGTAATTAGGTTGAATATGGCCCATCTTTAGAATAAAAGGCACAACATAAAGTAGAATAGGAGCGTTGCATGCATCAAGTACCAAGATTGCTTATAAACCGTATTAATAGCCATTTGTGTAAAGTATTTGTCAAAGCAGGCCTCAGATGAGCAATCGGACCGCACGGATGGATTCAGGACGACGAACGGAGTCCAACGGACTCAAGATCAGCCAAATCCGACATCCGGAGCTCCCACAATGGGCCCAAGAAATCATGACCGTTGATCTGGAGATCAACGGCCCAGAATGCGCCACGTCGCCCCGCCCCCGCCGCTCGCCCGCCCCCAAGCCAGCCAAGGACGAATCTCGGCCGTTGATCTTCGATCGAACGACCGAGATCCGCGCGCTCGCCCGCGGTCGCCGCGACAAAGCGCGGGCGTGGCGCAACGGTTAGCGCGCACGCCCGCGTCGCGGCGACGCGCGTTCGAATCGCGCGGAGCGAAAATCAATTGCGAGCGAAGGGCGCGGCAAAATTGAGCCACGCGATCAGCAGCGAGCGGCTAGGATTGCGCCACGCGGCGCGACGACAGCGCCCCACCTCCCACGCGCGTGCGCACGCCGGGCGGAAACGCGCGCGCGCACGCGCGCCCGAAGCGCGATCTCAGCACGGGCGCGGGAGGCTCTCAGCCGTCCGATCTTCAATCGGACGGCTCTCGTTCATCATCCACGGATTGCGCTTGGAGAGAGAGAGGGGGCGGGCGGCTGACCGGCGGCAGAAGGCCTTCACCGACGTATATGGAAGCGGTTTTAGCGACGTTCCTGATGTCGCTAAAGCACATTCTTCTTCTAGGAGGCCCTTAACTCTATTTAAACCCCCTTCTACCACCATTCAAGGCATCCTCTCCCACTTGCAACTACTCCACTCCTCTCCTAGCTAGTCTTAGGCACTCTTGTAATCGCCGGAGACGACGAGCCGCCGACGGAGCCTCCTCCACCGCCGTGGCTGCCTCATCGCTCTCCACTCTCTCTCTACCTCTCTCTCTCTCTTTTAAGCTTTCATTTACTTTTGTTGAAGCATGTATTTAATATTGTAAACCATGAACTATGAATGCATGTTTAATGAAGTTATTTTCCATTTAGTTGCCATTTTAATTTCTGTTTAAAGTGCATGATCAAAACCAAGAGCCTTCTAACCCTAAACTCTCTCTATCTCTCGCTTTTCAAAACCGTCTCTTTCGCAGGCAAAACTCCGCCTTTTTCGTGACAACAAGTGGTAAACAAAATTCGATTTCCACGCCTCCCTGAGATCGACACTCGGACTCACATCCGTTTACTTCTTTTAAAACCGACGTATCAAGTGCAACTATAACGACACCTCTTAACACACACGCACGAAGGCACGTCACCCCTGCAGGCTTATGGACGTCTGAGAGCCCATGCAGAGCGAGGTAATTCCCTGATCCACTTTTTAAGACGTCTGGAAGAAGTTATAGACGTCTGATTTTACACTGTTTCGTCGTTTTCGACTCGTTTCGGGCCCGTTCGGGCTCCGTTTTCTGCATTTCGAGTTGCGTTCTTTTCGGAATTACATCCTCTACCTATCTATAGTAGCTGTATACTATTTTGAGAAGTTCCTTGTGTTTGATCCTTGTGATAGGATCCCGTTCCGTTGCAGTCTCGGGGGTTGCGGAGGCACGTGGGATTCCCGACCAAGCCCCCAGTTCGCCTGTTGTAACCGGTAGAGTGGCTTTAAGTATAATCTATTAAATTATGAAACCATAAATAGAACCTAGGACATTGCATGAATCCTAGGAATGAGAAATAGATTGAATGGTAGATTCCTAGGGTGTTGCATGAATCCTAGGGCTGGAAAACTAGATTGTATGATAGATCCTAGGATATAGCATGAATCCTAGGACGGGAAAACTAGTGGAATGTATGAATACTGCAGTCTTGGAAAATGTGGGAAGGAAATAATAGCTACCTGTGAATTGAATTAACAGCTGCCTGTTATGAATAAATGAACATGATTAAGAGTATGGGATGTATGGACGTGAAATTGGAATGGTGAAACTGGAATGTCCTGAGTTAAAGAGCTGGAAGCCTACGGGGAATTAGGAGTAGAACTCCTGGAAAGTGAATGGAACAGAATTGGGGAAGTGAGCTAGCCCTTGAGTACAGGGTACCAAAGAGAGCGACTGTCCCCCCTGTTTAGTGCAGAGTGGAGACAGTCGCCCCAGGGACCCGGGGTTAGGACTGGCCACTCTGTACCGACTTGCTAGCCCTCGTGTACGTAGTACCGAGGAGAGCTACTAGTGTAGGGAGGTACTAGCTACCCCACGGGCCCCGGGGTTCTGTTAGCCTCCCACACCGACTTGTTAGGCCCACTGGGGCAAACCAGGGTAGTCAGGCGAGGGTGCGCAGACTGTGGAGGGGCAAGGCCCCTGTTTCGTTACTGTGGAGGGGTTGGACCCCTGTTACTGAGAGGGCTTTGCCCTGTACTGGTTCCGTGCTGTGCTTTGGGCGCACCTGTTAACGGAAACCACTGACCGCGTGCCAGTGCGGGTTAGCTACCCGTGCATTTACCGCGCGTGCCGTAGTCACCGTTACGTCTGTCAGTGACCTTGGGGTGGTTGACTGAGAGTAGGATCACCATGGATGACTCTCCCGGCCAGGAGAGCACCACGTGCTACTTCTACTATTCGGAAAAGACTGCAATCAAGATCGTTCCCACGAGGAACATTCGAGATCAAGTGAAGGATCTGAGAAATAGATAAATTGTGAAACAATAGAATGACGTAAATAAAGGAAGAAAGAAAATTTAAAACAGCTACTGTACACTTTACTGTTTCTTTAGTTTAGTTGCCACTCTACTCAGCGTTTTGCTGACGTGTTACACTCGTTACCTTTCAGGACCAGGTGTTGAGCAGCTAAGGTCAGCGGCTGCAGAGGGCGCTGGGCTGAGTAGGGTCCAGTAGAGTTACCACTGTTCTCTTGTACCTCTTTTTGTTCCGTTATAGTGAGTAGTTCTTGTTTCTGCTGTACTTTTCTTTACCTGCAGTTCATATTATGTTATGAATGTTGTTCTACTATTGTGGTGGTATATACTGCAGTGGTTTCTTTCCTTACTGCTGTATTTCCTTACTGTTAGTTATATTCATGCTGAATGTGGTTTATTTTATTGCTCTTTTGGTTACTTCCTCGTTGGACGACTAGGTCTTGGGATTAGTCGAGTCGGTCCGGTTCTCGTGTCTTGTAGGGACTTGGGAATCGGGTCGTTACAACATCCAAGACCACTCAGAATAAGATAGAGGTATTCCAACAAGTAGAGAAACTTAAACAGAGAACAACGGAATCTTAATTGCGGAAATCGGATCTCAAACGGACCCTAAACATGTCAAAAATAGTAATCCTGACTCATATTAGATGTCTGGAACATCTTCCAGATGTCTTAAAAGAAGTCTAGAACCATACCTAGACCCTACGCTACTCCTCAGACATCCAGGGACTCTGTTGAACCGTCTGGACCCAGTTCCAGACGTCCGACCACTTTTCCGGACGTTTGGAGATGCTTCCCACCGTCTGGTGCCTCACCCAAACATCTGAACTGCGTGGGAGGGCGTGTCCCGCGCCTTCCTGAAATGAATCCTGCACGCACGATGCAAAATCTTCTCAAAAGGGCATGGAGCAGTGCCTCGGCGGAACGACCTACATGGCCGTATCTGCAAAGAAGGTGTGGGACGCGGAACGTACCTCTCAATCGTCTGGAGCTTCTTCCAGACGTCGTCTATGTCGTCTGGACGTCTGTCCAGACGTCTGATTCTGGGAAAATCCCAGAACTAGGGACTGCCCTCGCCTCCTCGTGCTGCGCATGGTCACGCCACGCCCGCTCAACCGCTGCTCTGGCTGTAGCAGTGTCGTGGAGAACCTCCCCGGCGTACCTCTCTGCCTTGCGCACGCCTGATCGGCTGTGAGCTCTCCAGCTAACTCCCTCACGAGCTCGTGTGCTCTCCTTTCTTCCCCTCGCTACTCCTCTCCACCGCTTCGCTCGGCTGCAACTCGCTGCTCTCGCTCTCACTCTCGCTGGAGGAAGGAGAAGGTTGCTGGAAGTGGGGTGGTGAACGAGGGAGAGGAGAGGGGTTTAAGTAGGCACAAGTTAGGGTTTCATCGACGAGCGGAGAGATAAGGAAAGTGGTACGTAGAAAAATTGATTTCCAGACGTCTGGGAAGGCCTCTAGACGTCTGACCAGACATCTGACCCAAGTCCTAGACGTCTTAAAGTGATTTAACAGTACGGGTCTTAATAACATAACAAACTCAAAGGAAGTTTCATCCCTGAAACTTGCGCTAGCTAAGGTGTGGAAAAAGAACAATATACGCATAACAAACTCAAAGAGGATCGAAGCCGGTCCAAAAAGACATACCCTCAAAGAGGTCCGGGTGCCACTCGCGCATCGTCGCCTCAAGCTCCCAGGTAGCCTCCTCGTACCGCTGGCTCCTCCACAAGACCTTCACCAGGGGTACTTGCTTCCGTCTCAGGCTCCGGATGGCTCTATTTAGTATCTGCACTGGCCGCTTGGGGTAGGTTAGGTTGTCACCTACCTCGACGCTCTCGTGGCTTAGGACGTGACTGGGATCGGCGACGTACTTCCTGAGGTTGGACACATGGAACATGTCGTGCATACCAGAAAGCTGGGGAGGAAGGGCAAGCCTGTAAGCAACGGGTCCAACCTGCTCCATGACCTCAAAGGGTCCCACAAACCTCGGTGCGAGCTTCCCTCTCACCCCAAACCATTGCAGGCCCTTCATGGGCGAAACACGAAGGAAGATGTGATCCCCAACCTCAAACTGCACCTCTCTGCGTTTCCGATCTGCATAGCTCTTCTGCCTACTCCTGACAGTGCGGAGTCGCCTGTGAATCTGCGCGATCACCTCTTGACTCTGCTGAATCAGCCTGGGGCCAACCTCCCACTTGGTCCCCACCTCAACCCAACTCAAGGGTGCAGTACACCTCTGTCCGTACAGAGCCTCGTAGGGTGCCACGCCGATGCTCGAGTGATAACTGTTATTAAATGCATACTCCGCCAGGGGCAAGTGCTCCTCCCAAGAGCCCCTCCAGTCCAGTACACAGGCACGTAAAAGGTCCTCAAGCATTTGTATCGTGCGCTCTGACTGTTCGTCTGTCTGGGGGTGGTATGCTGTACTGAACCTCAACCGAGTCCCCAAGGCCTGCTGAAACTAAGCCCAAAACTGGGACGTAAAGCGGGTATCCCGATCAGATACAATCTCTCGTGGAACTCCGTGCAGACGTACCACATCGAGGATATACCTCTCTGCCAATTGTGTTGGTCCCAAAGTGACTCAGATCGGCAAGAAATGCATCGTCTTCATCAATCTATCTACGATCACCCAGACTACGTCGTGTCCTTGCTAGGTAATGGGCAAGCCCACCGCCAAGTCCATGGTGATGCTCTCCCACTTCCACTTTGGCACTGGAAATGGTTGCAATGGCCCTGCAGGCCTCTAATGCTTGGCCTTCACCAGTTGGCACACTAAACATTGCTGCACGAATTCACCTACATCCTACTTCATTCCCCTCCACCAAAGGTCGCGTCTCAAATCATGATACATCTTTGTGTTTCCAGGATGTATGGTGAACCTGGAACCGTGTGTCTCAGTTAGGAGCTCTCTCAACAGTTCCTCGTCCCTGGGAAGGCACAAACGTCCCCTTATGCATAGCACCTCATCTGTAAAAGAGAAGTCGCCAGGGTCCCCTGCCAATACTCTGTCACGCAACGACTGCAGGTACGGATCGGCCATCTGTCTTGTGATGATGCGGTCTATCAGCTCTAGCCTTGTCTGCCGGGTCACAGTCACTGCCCCACAGTACCCCAATAACTTTAGGGGTCGCCAACTACCCATCTCCTCCATGAGTCTCCAACTCTGTGCCTGTAGACTGGCCAAGTGGGTGGGCACCTTCCGGCTTAAGGCGTCATCCACCACGTTGGCCTTCCCCGGATGGTAGGAAATGCTGCAGTCATAATCCTTTAGGAGCTCTAACCAACATCTCTGTCTCATGTTGAGCTCCTTCTGATCAAACAAGTATCTGAGGCTCTTATGATCTATGAAAATCTCAAAGGTCTCACCGTACAGGCAGTGCCTCCAAGTCTTCAGCGCGAAGACGACAGCTGCCAGCTCCAGGTTGTGGGTAGGGTAGCTATGCTCATGGGGCTTCAGTTGCCGCAAAGCGTAAGTGACAACGTGACCCCTCTGCATTAGCACACCTCCTAACCCTTGCAAAGAGGAGTTCGTGTACACAATGAACCTGCCACTACTGTTTGGGATGGTAAGCACGGGAGCCGAAGTCAGCCTCTCCTTCCACTCCTTAAAACACGCCTCACAAGCATCTATCCAAGAAAAGGGCACGTCCTTCCGGGTCAACTGTGTCATAGGAAGTGCAATCTGCGAGAAACCCTTGATAAACCACTTGTAGTAGCCTGCCAGTCCCAAGAAACTGTAGATCTCTGTCACTGTACGCGGTCTCTCCCACCTAAGCACTGCCTCAACCTTGGCTGGGTCCACAGTCAAGCCATCCTCGGAGATCACATGACCCAAGAAGGTCACCTCCCTCAACCAGAACTCACACTTGCTGTATTTGGCGTACAGCCTACGTCGTCTCAGTGTCTAAAACCATCCGCAAGTGCTGTCCGTGCTGTGCCTGATCTCGAGAGTAGATGATCACATCATCAATAAATACCACCACGAACTGATCTAGATATGGTCTGAACACTCGGTTCATCAAATCCATGAAGGCAGCGAGGGCATTGGTCAGCCCAAACGGCGTGACCAAAAACTCGTAGTGTCTGTACCAGGTGCGGAAAGCTGTCTTGGAGACGTCTTTCTCTTTGATCCTCAACTGGTGGTAGCCAGACCTCAAGTCTATCTTGGAGAATACCGTGGCACCTCGCAACTGGTCAAACAAGTCGTCAATCCTCGGCAGCGAATACCTATTCTTGATGGTGACCCTATTTAGCTGTCTGTAGTCCACAGAAAGGCGTAGGGTACCATCCTTCTTCTTCACAAATAATACCGGGGCTCCCCATGGAGACGCACTGGGCCTCACAAAGCCTTCTCGAGAAGGTCCTGCAACTGGGTCTTGAGCTCTCGCAGCTCAAGGGGTGCCATCCTGTAAGGTGCTGTGGAAATGGGGTCAGTCCCCGGTACTAGTGAGATTTCAAACTTGATCTCACACTCGGGCGGTAGTCTTGGCAACTCATTTGGGAACACGTCGGGGTACTCTCTGACCACCGGGATACTCTGAAAGTCTACCACAGGGCTGGGCTCCGCCACCACACAAGCTAGGAAGCCCTCACACCCCTAGCCCAAAAGTCTCGCCGCCCGAAGTGCAGAAATGCACCTGAAGCCTCCGTCCATTGGCTGTCCGTGAAACTTGAAAGGAGGCAACTCCGGTATGGAGAAGACAATCTTCCTCTCAAAGCAGTCCACCAAGTCGTGGTAGGCGGACAGCCAGTCCATCCCTAGAATCACGCCAAAGTCCTCCATCTGTATCGCAATCAGATCAGCGGGGAGGCTGTGTCCCCCAACACTAACCTCACAACCGATGTAAACCTCCTCAGCTACAAACAGCTGACCACCCGGACCTCTGATCACAAATGGATCCTCTAACAACACACAGTCCTTCCCCAAACTAATAGCAAAACTGGCAGCAACAAACGAGTGCGTGGCACTGGAATCAAAAAGTGTGTAAACTAGTTTGTCGGAAACTGTAACCATACCTGCCACCACTGAACCTGAAGCTCTGGCGTCTCTGTGTGTCAGGGCATTGATACGCCCCTCAGCCCTAGGTGCGGACGAAGAACTGCACTCTACGTCGGATAGGTAGCCGCTGGCCGATACCCTCCCTGCGACTGTTGTCCTCCCCCTCGCGCCTGGGAACCGTGGCCTCCCGCTCGTCCTCTAGTGCTCGACGTGGGGAGCATCTGCTGACCTCCAGCCCTAAACGGGCAGTTCCTCATGATGTGGCCCGGCTAGCCACACTGGTAGCAAAGGGGAACTTGACTCCCGCCCTCAGTAGGTCCCTACTGACGGTTGGGCGGGGGTCCGGTGCTTGCAGCTGGCCCCTATCGGGAGCCCCCAAAGGCCACTGACAACCTCGCAAAGCGTGATGGCTCTCCTGCGATCTCCACATGCCTTCTCTCTCGTCGGCCCTGTGAGTAGTCTGGCTGGTAGGGCCTCTTTCGTCCGCTGTCAGTGTCACGTGCGGATGGGTTGGTCTCCTCATATGTCATGGCTGCCTCCACCACCCTCGAGAACGTAGGAAACTTCAGGGGTTTGACATACCCCCGAATAGTAGGTCGGAGCCCTTCGGTGAACCTCCAAAGGCGCTCCTCCTCGGTAGCCACAGCTGTCGCGGTGAAACGAGACAGCTCCAGGAAATGCGTGCGGTACGCGCTCATGGTCGTTGTCCCCTGGTGGAGAGTGTGGAACTCCCACTTCCTCTGGTCCTGCCACGTCTGGGGGAAGTACTGCTCGCAGAAGAGGGTGACAAATTGGTCCCAAGTCGGCTCGGCCCTCTCCTGAACCCTGACTGCCCTCCACCACCTGTGTGCCGCGCTCTCCAGCTGGTACATGGCAAAGGCCATGCGGCACTCCACAGGGGGGTGAAGGGTGTCAAAGACCTTCTTAATCTGCTCAAGCTAATCCTCCACCTCGGTCGGGTCTTCATCCCCCTTGAAGGAGGGGGCTTCAACTTCCGGAACTGTCCGAAAAGCTCGTAATGGCACTGAAGTGGGGAAACTGGTACGCCTCCAGGTAAGGAGGGCTCGTGCTCGGAAGTGCCGGAGGAAGGTGGGGGCAGTGGAGGGCCACCCCCTCCCCCACGTCCAGCGCTGTGCCTGTCTCGTGGTCCCATAGAGGACTCCCCCTCCGCAGCCCCCGAGAGAGGCGCTCGTGGAGCCAGGTGAAGCTCCTCTCGTACGATCTCCCGTATCAGCTGGGCGAGGTCCTGGGCTTGAATGCTCGGAAGTAGTGGCTGGTCCACTGAGGCATCAGGCTCAACGTGCCCACCCCTCCGACCTCATCCTTGGCAGCGTCCGCAGCCCGCCTCGCTGACCCTACGTCGAGGCATTTCCTGCAAGGAGATGCGAACACATAATAGAAAAGATGTCAATTCCATAGATCTTCAACAAGGACAACTAGAACAGATGTCAAAAGGTACATTATGGTGGTTACTCTAGTTATGAGCACGTGAATTGGTTATTTTCTAGCTAGTTAGTTCACTTCTCGGGACGACCTTGCTCTGATACCATCTTGTTACAACTTAGTTTCCGAATCCCTACAGGACACGAGACCGGACCGACTCGATTGATCCCAAGACCCAGTCGTCCATCGAGCAAGTAACCAAAAAGTAGTAAAATAACCACATTCACCATGCAAGCAACTAACAGTAACAAAAGTACAGCAGTAAAGGAGTAAACTACTACAGTACACACCACCACAATAGTAGAAAATTTAAACAGGTACAAGAATATAAAGTTTACAATAAAAGAGTACAGAAGTGTAACAGAAATACTCACTACAACGAAAATGGGGTACAACAAAAGGTACAACTACTGGGCTCTACTGGGCCCAGCACCCTTTGCAGCCATAGGCTTTGGTTGCTCAACACCTGGATTTGAAAAAGGTTATGAGTACATGAAATCAGCGAACGTTGAGTAGAGTGGCAACCAGCTAACTAAAAAAACAGCAAAGGTGGACAGGTAGCTGTTGTTTTCAATTTCTTTCTTTATTTAACTAAATATTCTTTATTTTATCACTTGGTTTATTTATCAGGTCTTTTTCTTGATCTCGAATGTTCCTCGTGGGAATGATCTTGATTGCAGTCTTTTCCGAAGAGTAGAAGTAGCATGTGGTGCTCTCTTGGTCGGGAGAGTCCCTCATGGTGGTTCTACACTCAGTCAACCACCCTAAGGTCACTGACAGACGTAACTGTGACTACGGCACAGTGATAAACACATGGGTAGCTACCCTGCACTGGCACGTGGTCAGTCATTTCCGTTAACGGGTGCGCCCAAAGCACAGCACGGAACCAGTATAAGGCATAGCCCTCTCAGTAACAGGGGTCTAGCCCCTAAGAACCAAACAGGGGTCTCGCCCCTCCACAGTCTGCGCACCCTCGCCTGACTACTCTGGTTTGCCCTCCAAAATAAGATTTCTAGTATTTGATTATTTCTTATATAGAAAGAGTTGAATGCACAACGAGAATTATATAGTAGAAATTTGATTTCATCAGGTTAGCACAATGTTATCAACAGAATTTGACATATGTTATTTCTTGTATAGGTCACTCATCACATTATATGCAATTAATTAGCTAACTAAAGACAAATACATGAGAAGTAATGTTCAGAATCAAACAAACAATTACATTGAATATTATGTTGTGATGTCTACGTTGATCACACAAACTGATGAAAGAAACAATTATATTATATCTAAATATATAGTCTATTTTCGTGGCAACTTCTGTTCATCGCACATTTATGAAGCATGGCTGTCGTGAATTGTAATGTAGGATAATATTGCAATGTTCTTTGAATTAACATTATGGTGTGCAATTGTAGATTATTGTACCTAGGGATGCAATAAGATTTGAAGCTGCAAGTTAGGTAGTAGCTTGAGTGTAAACACTATTAATTCTCTCTTGAACTGAAACCACTCTTGTACACCAGAGGTGCTAGCACAACTCACATTAATGCACACATTGGTATCATTAAGTAGTTAACAAAAGTAGTCCATATCATAGATCTAACAAAAGCAGCTAAGAAGAGCTAACAAAAGGGATACATGATTGATATCCAATGCACACAACAAAATGAGGCTCATGCCACGAAAAGAAAAGAAATTCGAGTTTAGATGCAGCCTGTAAAACTTGCTGGGACCACTGTCCTTGCTCGTATGCTAATCTTGAAATCATAACCCTTATCTCTATAGTTTTGAAAGAATAATAGAAAGTTGTTACTGGGAATAACGTAGATGTCAAAATGAGAGAATATGATTTTACTGGGACCACACTCTTTGCCCATATGCTAATCTTGAAATCACAACCCTTGTCTCTATAGTTTTGAATGAATAATAGAAAGTTGTTACTAGGAATAACGTAGATGTTAAAATGAGAGATTATGATTTTACCCCTTCAAGGTTTGGACACACAAGATGGATGTGCCTTTCATCCATCTTGAGCTTTCTCAAGCACTTACATACACTAGTAGTAAATAGGTTCATCATTAATATAACTACGACACACATCATCCACATAACTACGACGCACATCAGCCATTTCAAAGGTAAACTACAATGAGGATCAAATATTAATGGTAATGAATGCTAAAGCACTGAGTTGGGAGTGAGTTGGGATGGTGTGTGGGTTGTGTGTGTGGAAAGGGTTTGAGCCCATCATGTGGGAAGCATACGGTTAACGTATCTATGTTGCACTGATAAATGGCAGTTTATCATCATCATTAATATCCATTCACATCTATTTCCTAAGGTTTTATCAATTGCATTACATTATCTCATTGCATTTAGCATTGTAATGACCCGGTTCCCGAGTCCCTACGAGACACGAGAACCGGACCAACTCGACTAATCCCAAGACCTAGTCGTCCAACGAGGAAGTAACCAAAAGACAGTAAAATAAACCACATTCAGCATGAATATAACTAACAGTAAGAAAGTACAGCAGTAAGGAAAGAAATTACTACAGTAGGTACCACCACAACAGTAAAACAACATTTATCATATAACAAGAACGACAGGTAAAGAAAGTACAGCGGAAACAAAAAAACTACTCACTAAAATAGAAACAAAAGAGGTACAAGGACTGTGGTAAACTCTACTGGACCCTACTTGGCCCAGCGTCCTCTGCAGCCGCCGACCCTGGCTGCTCAACACCTGGTCCTGAAAAAAGATAACGAGTGTAACACGTCAGCAAAACGATGAGTAGAGTGGCAAACTAACTAAAGGCAACAGTAGAGTGTACAGTAGCTATTATGTTCTATTACTTCCTTTATTCACATCTTTCAATTTTTCTCACTATTTCATTTATTTCTCAGATCCTTTACTTGATCTCGAATGTCCTCGTGGGAACGATCTTGATTGCAGTCTTTTCCAAAAGTAGAAGTAGCACGTGGTGCTCTCCTGGCCGGGAGAGTCCCCCGTGGTGATCCTACCCTCAGTCAACCACCCCAAGGTCACTGACAGACGTAACGGTGACTACGGCACGCGCGATAAACGCATAGGTAGCTAGCCCGCACTGGCACGCGGTCAGTCGTTTCCGTTAACGAGTGCGCCCAAAGCACAGCACGGAACCAGGGCAGAGCCCTCTCAGTAACAGGGGTCCAACCCCTCCACAGTAACCAAACCGGGGCCTTGCCCCTCCACAGTCCGCGCACCCTCGCCTGACTACCCTGGTTTGCCCTAGTGGGCCTAACAAGCCGGTGAAGGAGGCTAGCAGAACCCCGGGGCCCGTGGGGTAGCTAGTACTCTCCTAACACTACTTGCTCTCCTTGGTACTACGTACACGAGGGCCAACAAGTCGGTACAGAGCGACCAATCCTAACCCCAGGTCCCTGGGGCGGCTGGCCCCACTCTACACTAAACAGGTACAGGTACTTCCCTTGGTACTGCGTACCCAAGAGACAGTACAAACTACATCTCAGTTCCATTCCTTTTTCTTTCCAGGAGTTCTACTCCTACTTCCCCGTAGGGTTCCAGAACATCTTATGTCTGACTTTCCAGTTTCACGTTCTTACAAACATGATCCCAATCATGTTTCTTTATTCATAACAGGCAGCTGTGAATTCAATTTACAGGCAGCTTTATATTCCTTCCCATTTTTTTTCAAGACTGCAGTATTATACATTCCCCTAGTTTTTCCATCCTAAGATTCATGCCACATCCTAGGATCTAGCATACAACTAGTTTTCCAGCCCTAGGATTCATGCATCACCTAGGAGCTATCATTCCATACATTTCTCATTCCTAGGATTCATGCAATGTCCTAGATTCTAGTTATGGTTCCATACTTTAACAGATTTTAAACTTAAGCCACTCTACCAGGTACAACGGGAGTAATGGGGGCGTGATCGGGAATCCCGCGTGCCTCCGCGACTCTCAAGACTGCAACTGAACGAGGTCCTATCACAAGGATCAAATACAAGGAGTGTCTCAAAACAGTGTATAGCTACTGTAGACGAGTAGAGGAATTAATTCTGAAGAGAATGCAACTCGAATCGCGGAAAACGGAGCCCGAACGGGCCCTAAACGGGTCGAAAAAAGACGATACTATGCAAAATCAGACGTCTGGAACTCCTTCCAGACGTCTTAAAAAGTGGATCTGAGAATTACCTGTTCAGTGTGGTTTCCCAGACGTCCAGAAGTCTGCAGGGACGTCTGGCCTAGATCCCAGACGTCCGATGGTACATACGGACGTCTGTAGGTCACTCCCGCCGTCTGGCACAAATTCCAGACGTCTGATTCGCAAAGGATGGCGAATCAGCGAACCTGCGCACAGCCAACTCCCTCCTTCAGTACGGTCAGTCGACAGGAAGGAAGGAGAAGGCGGTAAACTCAACTTTCAGACGTCTGTATGAGCTTCAAGACGTCTATCTCGCCGTCTGGCTGTCAACCCAGACGTCTGATTCTGGAAATTTTTCCAGAATCAGGGCGCGACTCGGACTCTGCTCGCGACGCCGCCTGCGTCGCACCTCGCGCTCCTGCTGGTCAGACCGCAGCAGGTCCCTCTCCGCATCGCTCCGCGCCCCCGGCACCCTCCGCCAGCCGGCCAAGCCGCTCCGGCGAGCTCGCCCTCACGGCAGAGCTCCGCCCTCGTACGCTGCACCTCCGCGCTCACTGCGGCCGTCGCTGCCGCCCTCGCGTCCGCTCGCTCTCACACACAGGAAGGAGAAGAAGGAGGAGACTGTGGAGACGGGAGGGGAGGCGTGGCCCTTTTAAGCCCGCGCGAGGAGGAGAGAGGGGGTGGCAGGCTGCCTGCAGCCGCAGAAGAAAGAGGGAATATGCGGTCTGCGCGCTCAGGCGCGCAGGCGACTCGCGGGTGTGGACGATAACGGTTTTTCAGACGTCTGTAAACCATCGCAGACGTCTGGATGTGATCCCAGACGTCTGGTCAGACGTCTGGGCCACCTCCCAGACGTCTTAAAATACGTCCGGGGCACGCGTTCATAACAAGCATGCATTTGTATTTAGGGTTTAGAACATGGATTAAGATTTATTTTACATTATCTTATGTAGTTACCATTTGATTGCTAGGGATAAATGCTTTGAAAATCATAAAAGCCTTGTTAGTATGGAAGGCATAAGGAACAAGTGTGAAGACATCTCGGGAAAGCTCCTTCCAGCTCGTCCTCTACTTAGCTAAGCTACTAGCTAGCTTATCTAGCTCCTCCACTACTCCAGCTCCTACCCTACTCCCTCTCCACCTTAATGGCCGTCCACCTACATTAAAACAACCAACCATTGTCACCTAAAATGCACTCCTTGGCACCCTTTCACATGGCACCAAGGAATCTTCTTAACCACCCTCCTTGGCACCCTTTCACATGGCTCCAAGGAAGCTTCTTAACCACCATCCATACTAGCTTATAAAAAGATCCCACATCCTACCATTCAAACCATCCTTGTTAGCAAAAATACTTCCTACATTCTACCCATATCCCACACCCAAGAAGGAAGAAAAGAGAGGTGATCAAAAGGAGCACCCACCTTGTCCCTTTGGTGTTCACCTTCTCCTATCTTCTTCCTTAGCTCCATGCCAAGGAGCACATCCATCCAGGGAGGACATCCACCTTGGGAGGAGAAGCATTTAAGGAGCAAGGAGGATCCTTTTCAGGCCCAGGATCTGTTGAGTCTGGAGCGAGGATATCTTCAAGCATTTTGGGAAAATTTTCTTGCTTGTTTTTTTTTTTTCATCTTTGTTGTAGTAATTTAAAGCATTCCTCTACTTGGGGATTAATTGTATGATGCCATTCACACAATTGAGCTCCCCAAGTACTTTTGTAGATTCTACATTTCTTAGTTCCAAAGGTTATTTCCATATCTTGTCTTTATTTTATGCGCTTTAAATTCATTTTTTTCTAGTAGCTTTAGTGCACCACTTCTCCTTTCTAATTACCCTAGGCACACTTGCTAGGGTGAGCTTAGAAAGGTAGATTCTTTCATTCACTTAGGTGTAGTCAAATCGACTTTTTGTGTCCCGATTATTGAAAAAAACCTAAAAATTCACAAAACCCAAAAGACAAAAAGAAAAGTGTCGATTTGAGTGAGCAAAAAAGAGAACCATCTATTTAACTAACAAATTGGCCTCCTTGGATGACCTTAGATATTCCACTCTCTAGGTTTACAAATTTAAAAGTTTGCAATTTACGCATTTCAACGACATAAAAATCCGCAATTACAAAATCACGTATTTTCGCTACCACCATGCTATGGTCTTGTGGTATCGTATGTCCATGGATGGTGTTGCTGGATGGAGTTGCCTCCTTCTCTTTGTCCTACATGCATTGCAGTTTGAGGAATCTGTAAACTTGTTCTAACAAAAGAGTAGTTGTGGAGGATTAGGTTCTTATGTAATGACCTCACTTGGACTTGCTTTGTTCATCTGTATGTGTGCGGGAGAATGGCGATGCTTGTACATTTTAAATAAACCTTTATGTCAGGGTGGATTTATGTTAAAATAAACCTTCAAAAAATCGAATCACATAATTTGATAATATGGTGCTTAACATAAAAAAAAACACATGAATCACACTTAAAACAAAAAAAATATGCAAAATCCTGGAATAAAAAAGGAGCATACCATATTTACTTTTAAATGGATATACTCGTTTGTATTTATTTGAAAAAGATGTGAGGATAGCCCACAACATGCACCACATTACCAATGTTCATTGCGAACATCCTTACCAAAATTTATTCTAATAGCCAGAAACCTCACTATCCATTTGAAGCATCGAAGCTGAAATTATAAATACCATGCTATTCATATCATGGACCAATATTAGCACCTTCTGATCCTATTGCACACCACCATCAGGATTTATAGCTATCATCCTGTACATACCACCAAACCACCTACCATATAGCCCACATGACTACCCAATGGACCATCCTGTAGATACCGACAAAGAAGCAGCACTAAAGCACCACTCACCATAAACAAACCACCCAATGTTTGAAGAACATTTGAAGGAAATTGAAATAATGAACGAACAAATGTAAGAGCACAATGCATAGCACATAAAGCATAAACAAATGGAGAAAAAAATCCCGTTTGCACACAAAATTCACAATATAACATTTAACATGAACAATGTCACACAAATGATGCTCCAAAAAATATTAAAAAAAAAATAATAATGTAAAACAAAAAAGACCAGCACACATTGACGTGTGATTATTTCATGCCCAAGTAAATACAGAGAATCGTTGACTACCACATTTAGACATTTCTAAGGAAAGTTTTCCTCTGATCGTGCACTCTGAAGATTGTGTTAGTTTGTTGAGCCTGGTGCTCCTGCACAGATGTGTGTGCTGCAACAAGTTGGTTGGGGAGGGTGTTTGCTATGACTCTAGGGACTATCCCGATGTGCTGATGTTACGACCCAATCCTAGATCCCTACAGGACCCGAGACCGACCCACCTCGACTAATCCCAAGACCTAGTCGTCCAACGAGAAATAACCAAAAGTCAAAAATAATTCACAACCACACATGCAATGTAACTAAGCAGAAAGTAATCAAGAGATGGTAAAAGAAACAGAGCGAATAGTTTATCAATATTACAGGCCATCACAACTATGACAGAGAAAAGTACAACGAAAAAATAACTAAAATAGTATTACATAGAACAAAATACTTACTACTACAACAAAATCTTGGGAAACAGTAAGAAAATGTAGCTAAGCCTAAGCTTGACTAGGCCTAGCTCCCTCTGCAGATGGTGGTGCTGGCTGCTCAACTCCTTGACCTGGACAAGGTTATAAAATTTTCGGAGTCAGCGAACGTTAAGTAGAGTGGTAATTCAACCATTTACATGTAATTAAGACAAGCAATTAATTAATGCAATTAACTATCCATTTTCATTTAGCTCAACCAAGTAGTTCTAATTTGTTGCTCCCTTATTCATCTAATCATTTCTTGATTTGGCCTATTCCTTATGGGTATGATCTTGATTGTAGTCTTTTCCATAATGTAGGATGTGCACGTGGTGCTCTCTTGGCTGGGAGAGTCCCCCATGGTAATCATACACCCAGTAAACCACCCCGAGGTCACGGTCGCGACGTAGTGGTGACTACGGCACGAGTGATAAGCGCGCGGGTAGCTATCCCGCACTGGCACGCAGTCAGTTGTTTCTACTAGTGGGTACGCCTAAAGGTACAGCATTGAACAGTACAGGGTCTTGCCCTCTTAGAACAGGGGTCTCGCCCCTTAGAATAGAACATGGGTCTCACCCCTCCACAGTCCGCGTACCCTCGTCCAACTTTTCTGGTTTTCCCAGTAGGCCAAACAAGAGTCGATGTAGGGCGGCTAGTTTTAACCTCGGGCCCCCTGGGGAAGCTAGCTCCCTCCCTACACTAAGTAGCTCACCTCGGTACCATGTACACGAGGGCCAAATAGAGTTGGTGTAGAGTGGCTAGGCCTGACCCCGAGGCACAACCCAACGTGCAGCTAATACCCCTTTACACTAAAGGGACAGTTGCTCTCCTTGGTACCGCGTACATAAGGGTCAGCTCACTTCCTGTCTATAGGAGTTCTTCTCCTAATTCCCTGTAGGGTTCATGCTGGTATTTCTTTCATTTCATTTTCCAACTTTCCGATCTCTCTATTCACATTACCAGTTTATTCTTATAACAGGTAGCTCGTGATTTACTAACCGAGAAAGCATCATATCAATAACCAATACAATTGCTAGCATTTAGGGTTTTACATGCATCTCAAGTAAAAAGTGTAGCTTAAGCATACTCATTTATTCCTTCCTTAGGGTTCATTCTCATCTTAGGGTTTTGCATGTATCTCAAGTATATAGTGTAGCTTAAACTATACTCATTTTTTCCTGCCCTAGGGTTCATTCAAGTTATTCTAAACATGCAATTTATTTGTTTAAATCATAATATTAATGTAAACCACTCTACCAGAAAACACGGGAGGAATGGGGGCTTGGATCACAAATTTCGCCTCCTCTGTGGGTCCCGCGTACTCGACTAGCTGGAGACCTATACAATTTGCCAAACACATCAAACGAGTCCAAAACCGTATAAAAGTGACACTAACTCATAGAGAAACTCAAGTGAAAAACAATGGTAGTTCGTTTACGAAAATCTGATTACATTTGGGCCCTAAACGGGCTAGAAACACACACACTGTCCAAAATCAGACGTCTGGGACTAGTCCCAGACATCTTAAAAGACGTCAGTACTCGCCTTGGGTTTCCTGCAGCTTCCTCAGACGTCAGGATCCTTTTGCTATCGTCTGTGGAGAGTTCCAGACATCGGACTCCCCCTCTGGTCATCTGGAAGTACGATCAGATGTCCGGCGATGTGTCCAGACTTCCAAAAGTGCCTCGAAGGGTGCACCGTGCGCCTTTCCAAAGCTCTGCCCCTGCGTACGTATGCGTAGAGCTAAAAATGGTGAACCATATCCCTTGCAATAAGGCCTGCATGGCCAAAATCGTGTAGAAGTACGTACCTTGGCACAAAGCGTGCTTTCCGACGTCTGCCTTCAGCTCTGGACGTCCCCTTAGTACTCCAGACATCTGGGATGTGCTCCAAACGTCTGATACTGGAAAATATCCAGTACACAGAACTATCGCGAGCCTTCTCCTTCGCGCGGACCCCTCCTCGTCGCCCACAGCTACTTACCCAGCAGCTTTAGGAGGTTGCGAAACTCACCTTTCCAAGCTCCTCCTCCTCGTACACATCCTCGACTCCTCCCGCACAAGCTCCACTGAGCTCCCATGGCTCCCTCGTGAGCTCCTCCCCTCGAGCTCCTCCCATGCTCCTGCTGCCCTCTCCTCCTCCTCTGCATCCCATCTATCTCCTTCCTCTCCACTCGTCGCGCTGAAGGCTGGGAGGGAGGTGGCTGCTGGTAGGGGGGAAAGATGGGGGTGGTGGCTGATGGAAATGGAGAGGGTGGCATGGGTGTGGGGATTTAAATAAGAAGGGGTTAGGGTTTGGGGTGAAGAGAGAGAGGGGTGTGCGTGTTGAGTGTGAGCGGAAAAAGAAACACAAGGTATGGTTCTTCTACTTTTAGATGTCTGACCATCTATCCAAACATCTGAACAGACGTCTGATGAACAATCCAGACGTCTTATCCAACTCAAATGGTAGCAGGTCATTTCAAAATAACAAACTTAATGGAAGTTTCATCCTCGAAACTTGAGCCAAGTAGGGTGCAGAAAGAGTAGCGTAAAAGCGCATAACAAACTTAAAGAGGATCAAAGTAGATCTGAAAAGGCATACCCTCAAAAAGCTCCGGCCACTGTTCTCGCATTACCGCCTCAGGCTCCCAAGTGGCCTCCTCGCATTGCTGGCTTCTCCATAGGACTTTCACCAGTGATACCTGCTTCCGTCTTAGACTCCAGACGGCTCTATCTAATATTTGTACTGGCCTCTCGGGATAGGTCAGGTCGTCTCCCACCTCGATGCTCTCATGGATCAGAACGTGGCTGGGATTGGCGACGTACTTCCTGAGGTTGGACACGTGGAACATGTTGTGCATCCCAGAAAGCTACAGAGGAAGAGCAAGCCAGTAAGTAACGAGTCCTACCTGCTCCAAGACCTCAAAGGGTCCCATAAACCTTGGCACAAGCTTCCCTTTCACCCCAAAATGCAGCAAGCCCTTCATGAGCGAAACACAGAGGAAGATGTGTTCCCCAACCTCGAACTACACCTCTCTGCACTTCCTATCGGCGTAGCTCTTCTGCCTGCTCTTGACAGTGCAAAGTCACCTATGAATCTACTCTATCACCTCCTGACTTTACCGGATCAACCTGGGGCCAACCTCCCACTTCGTCCCCACTTCGACCCAACTCAAGGGTGCAGTACACCTCCTCCTATACAAGGCCTCGTAAGGCACCATGCTGATGCTCAAATGATAGCTGTTATTGTATGCAAACTTTGCCAAGGGAAAATGCTCCTCCCAAGAGCCTCTCCAGTCTAATACATAAGCACGTAGGAGGTCCTCAAGAGTCTGTATGGTGCGCTCTGATTGCCCGTCGGTCTGGGGGTGGTAGGCAGTACTGAACCTTAGATGGGTCCCCAATGCCTACTAAAACTCTACCCAAAATTGGAAAGTGAAACGAGTATCTTTGTCGGATACGATCTCGCGAGGGACTCCATTCAGATGCACCACATCTCCGACGTGTCTCTCTGCTAGCTGTGCTAGCCTAAAGGTGACTCGGATCGGCAGGAACCATGCCCTCTTTGTCAACCGATCTACTTTCACCCAAACTACATCGTGTCCCTACTAGGTAACTGGTAGGCCCACCACTAAGTCCATGGTGATGCTCTCCCACTTCCACTCTGGCACAGGAAGTGGCTGTAATGGCCTTGCAGGCCTCTGGAGCTTAGCCTTCACTTGCTGGCATACCAAGCACTGCTAGACAAACTCACCAACATCCATCTTCATCCCTCTCCACCAGAAGTCACATCATAAATCATGGTACATCTTTGTATTTCCGGGATGTATGGTGAATTGGGACTCGTGCGCCTCAATCATGAGCTCTCTCAACAACTCCTCACCTCTAGGAATGCATAGGCATCCCCTCATGCGCAGTATCTCATCTGAGAAGGAAAAGTCTCCTGGGTCCCCTGTCAACACCCTGTCTCGCAGTGTCTGCAAGTATGGATCGGCCATCTGCCGTGCAATGATGCGGTCTATCAGCTCTGGTCTTGCCTGTCGCGTCACTGTCATTACCCTGCAATACCCCCGTGGCTCCCGGGGTCACCAATTGCCCACCTCCTCCATGAGTCTCCAACTCTGTGCCTATAAGTTGGCCAAGTGGGCGGGCGCCTTCTGACTTAGGGTGTCGGCCATCACATTAGCCTTCTTTGGGTGGTAGGAGATGTTGCAATCGTAGTCCTTCAGAAGCTCTAACCAACGCCTCTGTGTCAGGTTAAGCTCCTTCTGGTCAAAAAAGTACCTAAGGCTCTTGTGGTCAATGAAGATCTCGAATGTCTCACCATACAGGTAGTGCCTCCATGTAACGACCCGATTCCCGAGTCCCTATGAGACACGAGAACCGGACCGACTCGACTAATCCCAAGACCTAGTCGTCCAACGAGGAAGTAACCAAAAGAGCAGTAAAATAAACCACATTCAACATGAAATATAACTAGCAGTAACAAAAAAACAGCAGTAAGGAAAAGAACTACTACAGCATGTACCACCACAATAGTAAAACAACATTTATAACATAACATGAACTGCGAGTAAAGAAAAGTACAGAGAGTAACAAAAACTGCTCACTACAGTGGAACAAAAAGGGCACAAAAGAACAGTGGTAACTCTACTGGACCTTACTCGGCCCAGCGTCCTCTGCAGCCGCTGACCCTGGCTGCTCAACACCTGGTCGTGAAAAGTAACGAGTGTAACAAGTCAGCGAAACGCTGAGTAGAGTGGCAGCTAAACTAAAGAACCAGTAAAGTGTACAGTAGCTATTTTATTTTCCTTCTTCCTTTATTTACGTCTTTCTATTGTTTCATAATTTATCTATTTTTCAGATCCTTCACTTGATCTCGAATGTTCCTCGTGGGAACGATCTTGATTGCAATCTTTTCCGAATAGTAGAAGTAACACGTGGTGCTCTCCTGGTCGGGAGAGTCCCCCGTGGTGATCCTACTCTCAGTCAACCACCCCAAGGTCACTGACAGACGTAATGGTGACTACGGCACAGGCGGTAAACGCACGGGTAGCTAACCCGCACTGGCACGCGGTCAGTCGTTTCCGTTAACGGGTGCGCCCAAAGCACAGCACGGAACCAGTATAGGGCAGAGCCCTCTCAGTAACAAGGGTCCAACCCCTGCACAGTAACCAAACAGGGGCCTTGCCCTTCCACAGTCCGCGCACCCTCGCCTGACTACCCTGGTTTGCCCAGTGGGCCTAACAAGTCGGTGTAGGTGAGCTAGCAGAACCCTGGGGCCCGTGGGGTAGCTAGTACTCGCTCTACACTAGTAGTTCTCCTCGATACTGTGTACACGAGGGCCAACAAGTCGGTAGAAAGTGGCCAGACCTAACCCCGGGTCCCTGGGGCGGCTGGCTCCGCTCTGCACTAAGCAGGTAACAGGTGCTTCTCCTGGCACTACGTACCCAAGAGACAACACACCTCCACATCTTTCCTTCTCAGTTCCATTTCATTTTCTTTCCAGGAGTTCTACTCCTAATTCCCCGTAGGGTTCCAGCTCTTTTAACTCAGCACATTCAGGTTTCACCATTCCAGTTTCACGTTCTTACAACCCATATTCTGAATCATGTTCATTTATTCATAACAGGCAGTTGTTAAAATAATTTACAGGCAGCTATTATTTCCTTTAGACATTTTCCAAGACTGCAATATCTATATTCATTTCACTAGTTTTCCAGTCCTAGGATTCATGCCGTACCCTAGGATCTATCATTCAATCTAGTTTTCTAGCCCTAGGATTCATGCAATACCCTAGGATCTATCATTCAATCTGGTTTCTCATTCCTAGGATTCATGCAATGCCCTAGGTTCTATTAACTGTTCCATACTTGTAATAAATTATGTTAATAATTTCTAAAGCCACTCTACCAGCTACAACGGAAGTACTGGGGGCGTGGTCGGAAATCCTGCGCGCCTCCGCAACCCCCGAGATTGCAATGGAATGGGGTCATAACACAAGGATCAAACACAAGGAGTTTCTCAGAATAGTATATAATTACTGTAGACGGGTAGAGGATTTTATTCCGAAAAGAACGCAACTCAAAATGTGGAAAATGGACTCCGAACGGGCCCTAAATGGGTCAAAAACGATGAAACAGTCCAAAATCAGACGTCTCGAACCTCTTCCAGACATCTTAAAAAGTGGATCAGAGGATACCTTTGTTCTGCATAGTCTCTCAGACGTCCAGAAGCCTGCGGGGGCATCTGGCCTAGTTCCCAGATGTCCGATGGTCATCCCGGACGTCTAGAAGTCCTTCCAGTCGTTTGGCACTACGGCCAGACGTCTGATTCGCGTTGGATGCGAATCTCAGCGCCTGCACGTACCCACTCATCGTTCTGAATACAACGGTCGCAGAAAAGGACGAAGGATGAAAAATAACTTACTTGCCAGACGTCTGGATAGTCCTCCAGACATCTTCACCGTCGTCTGGTTGGAATCCCAGACATCTGATTCTGGAAAAATTTCCAGAATCAGAGCTCGACGCGCTCTCCGCCCGCGACGCACGGCCGCGCCGCGCCTCGTCCACCTGCTGCTCGAGCTGCAGCAGCCCTCCCGCGTCACTCCGCGCCCGCTACTCCCCCGCCGACCGGCTCCAGCTGCCTCGACAACCTCGAGCCCTCACAGCTGAGCGTCTCCTTCCTCGTGCAACGCCTCCTCCTGCACACCCGGCGCGGCTACCGCTGCCGCCGCTCGCTCACTCTCGCACTAGCTGGAAGAAGAAGAAGAAGAAGGGAGCGGAGGAGATGAGAGTGAGGGAGAGGGCGAGGGCCCTTTTAAAGCCGCGTGGGGAGAGAGAGCGAGAGAGAGGGGCGCAGCCTGCGCCTGCAGGAGGAGAGGGAAAAAGAGGGGCATCTGTAGGTTTGCGCGCGCAGGCACGAAGATGAAATCCACCGTGCCGCAGAAATTAAATCCCAGACGTCTGGAAGGGGTTCCAGACGTCTGGTCAGACATCTGGGCCACCTCCCAGACATCTTAAAAGACGTTTTGAAGTTGCTTTCATAACAATATAACAAACTCAAAGGAAGTTTCGTCCCTGAAACTTGCGCTAACTAGGGTGCGGGAAAAATGTCATATATAAACATAACAAACTCAAAGAGGACCGAAACCGGTCCGAAAAGGCGTACCCGCGAAGAGCTCCGGGTACCGCTCCCGCATTGCCGCCTCAGGCTCCCAGGTAGCCTCCTCATACTGCTGGCTCCTCCACAAAACCTTCACCAGGGGTACTTGCTTTTGTCTCAAACTGCGGACGGCTTGGTCAAGAATCTGCACTGGCCGCTCGGGGTAGGTCAGGTCGTCTCCTACCTCGACGCTCTCGTGACTCAGTACGTGACTAGGATCGGCTACGTACTTCCTGAGGTTAGACACATGGAACACGTTGTGCACACTAGAAAGCTGGGGAGGGAGGGCAAGCCTGTAAGCAACAGGTCCAACCCGCTTCAGGACCTCAGAGGGCCCCACAAACCTCGGCGCGAGCTTCCCTCTCACCCCAAACCGCTGCAGGCCCTTCATGGGCGAAACACGAAGAAAGACGTGGTCCCCAACCTCAAACTGCACCTCTCTGCGTTTTCGATCCGCATAGCTCTTCTGTCTCCTCCTGACAGTGCGGAGTCGCCTGTGGATCTGCTCGACTACCTCCTGACTCTGCCGGATCAACCTGGGGCCAACCTCCCACTTGGTCCCCACCTCAACCCAACTCAAGGGTGTCGTACACCTCCATCCGTACAGAGCCTCGTAGGGAGCCATGCTGATGCTCGAGTGATAGCTGTTGTTGTATGCAAACTCCGCCAGGGGCAGGTGCTCCTCCCAAGAGCCCCTCCAATCCAGTACACAGGACGCAAAAGGTCCTCAAGTGTCTGTATCGTGCGCTCCGACTGTCCGTCCGTCTAGGGGTGGTAAGCTGTACTAAACCTCAACCGTGTCCCCAGGGCCTGCTGAAACTCAGCCCAAAACTGGGACATAAAGCGGGTATCCCGGTCGGATACGATCTACCGCGGAACTTCGTGTAGTCGTACCACGTCGTGGATATACCTCTTTGCCAACTGTGCTGGTCCCAAAGTGACTCGGATCGGCAAGAATCGTGCCGTCTTCGTTAGTCTATCCACAATTACCCAGATTGTGTCATGTCCTCACTGGGTAACAGGTAAACCCACCACCAAGTCCATGGTGATGCTCTCCCACTTCCACTCTGGCACTGGAAGCGGCTGTAGCGGCCCTGCAGGCCTCTGATGCTCGGCTTTCACCTGCTGGCACACTAAGCACTGCTGCACGAATTCACCCACATCCCGCTTCATCCCCCTCCACCAAATCTCGCGTCTCAAGTCATGGTACATCTTCGTGTTTCCGGGATGTATGGTGAATCTGGAACCGTGTGCCTCAGTCAGGAGCTATCTCAACAGCTCCTCGTCCCTAGGAACGCACAACCGTCCCCTCAGGCGTAGCACCTGGTCTATGAAAGAGAAGTCCCCTGGGTCTCCTGACAGTACTCTGTCGCGCAAGGACTGCAAGTACGAATCGCCATCTGTCTTGTTATGATGCGGTCTATCAGCTCTGGCCTAGTCTGTCGTGTCACAGTCACCGCCCCACAGTGCCCCCGTAACTCCAGGGGACGCCAACTGTCCACCTCCTCCAAGAGGCTCCAACTCTGTAACTGTAAGCTGGCCAAGTGTGCGGGCGCCTTCTGGCTCAAGGCATCAGCCACCACATTGGCCTTGCCCGAGTGATAGGAAATGCCGCAGTCGTAGTCCTTCAGGAGCTCCAACCAACGTCTCTGTCTCATGTTGAGCTCCTTCTGATCAAAAGGGTATCTGAGGCTCTTGTGATCTGTGAAAATCTCGAAGGTCTCACCGTACAAGTAGTGCCTCCAGGTCTTCAACGCGAAGACGACAGCTGCCAACTCCAGGTCATGGGTAGGGCAGGTATGCTCATGGGGCTTCAGTTGCCACGAAGCGTAAGCGACAACGTGACCCCTCTGCATGAGCACACCTCCTAACCCCTGCAAAGAGGCGTCTGTGTACACAACGAACCCGCCACTACTGTCAGGGATGGTGAGCACGGGAGCCGAGGTCAACTTCTCCTTCAGCTCCTGAAAACACGGCTCACAAGCGTCTGTCCAAGTGAAGGGCATGTCCTTCCAGGTCAACTGTGTCATAGGACGCGCAATCTGTGAAAGACCTCTGATGAATCGTCTGTAGTAGCCTGCCAGTCCCAGGAAACTGTGAATCTCAGTGACTGAACGCGGTCTCTCCCACCTGAGCACTGCCTCGACCTTGGCTGGGTCTACCGCCAAGCCGTCTCCAGAGATCACATGACCTAAGAAGGTCACCTCCCTCAACCAGAACTCGCACTTGCTGTATTTGGCGTACAGCCTACGCCGTCTCAGCGTGTCCAGAACCATCCGCAAGTTCTGCCCGTGCTGCGTCCGATCTTGAGAATAGATGAGTACATCATCAATGAATACCACCACGAACTGGTCCAAGTACGGTCTAAACACCCGGTTCATCAGGTCCATGAAAGCAGCGGGGGCATTGGTCAGCCCAAACGGCATGACCAAAAACTCGTAGTGTCCGTACCGGGTGAGGAAAGCTGTCTTGGAGACGTCGGTCTCCCTGACCCTCAACTGGTGGTATCCAGACCTCAAGTCGATCTTGGAGAACACCGTGGCACCCCACAACTGGTTAAACAAGTCGTCGATCCTCGGCAGCGGATATCTGTTCTTGATGGTGACCCTATTCAGCTGTCGGTAGTCCACACAAAGGCGTAGGGTACCATCCTTCTTCTTCACAAACAGTACCGGGGCTCCCCAGGGAGACGCACTGGGCCTCACGAAGCCCTTCTCCAAAAGGTCCTGCAACTGAGACTTGAGCTCTCATAGCTCAAGCAGTGCCATCTTGTATGGCGCAGTGGAGATGGGGCTGGTCCCTGGTACTAATGAGATCTCAAACTTGATCTCACGCTCAGGCGGCAATCCTGGTAACTCGTCTGGAAACACGTCAAGGTACTCTCTGACCACCGGGATGCTCTGGAAGTCTGCCACAGGGCTGGGCTCTGCCACCACACAAGCTAGGAAGCCCTCACATCCCTGGCTCAAAAGTCTCGCTGCCCGAAGTGCCGAAATGCACCTGAAGCCTCCGTCCACTGGCTGTCCGTGAAACTCGAAAGAAGGCAACTCCGGCATGGAGAAGACAATCTTCCTCTCAAAATAGTCTACCAAGGCATGGTAAGCGGATAGCCAGTCCATCCCCAGAATTACGCCAAAGTCCTCCATCTGTATCATAATCTGGTCAGCTGGCAGGTTATGTCCCCCGACGCTGACCTCGCAATCCGTGTACACCTCCTCAGCTACAAACAGCTGACCACTCGGACCTCTGATTACGAACGGATTCTCTAACAGCATATAGTCCTGGCCCAAACTAACTGCGAAACTGGCTGCGACAAACGAGTGCGTAGCGCCGGAATCGAAAAGTGTGTAAACGAGTCTTTCGGAAACTGAAACCATACCTGCCACCACCGAGCCCGAAGCTCTGGCATCCCTGTGTATCAGGGCGTTGATACGCCCCTCAGCTCTAGGTGCGGACGAAGCAGCCACACTCTGCGTCAGACGGGCAAGTGCTGGCCGGTACCCTCCTCGTGACTGCTATCCTCCTCCTCGCGCCTGGGAACCGCGGCCTCCTGCACGCCCTCCAGTGCTCTGTGCGGGAAGTATCTGCTGACCTCCTGCCCTCGACGGGCAGTCCCTCCTGATGTGGCCCGGCTGGCCACACTGGTAACAGAGGGGAACCCGACTCCCGCCCTCAGTGGGTCCCTGCTGTCGGCTGGGCGGGGGTCCAGTGCTGGCGACTGGCCTCTGCCGAGGGCCCTCAAAGGCCACTGATGGCCCTACAAAACATGACGGATCTCCTGCGGACGCCACGTGTCTCCTCTCTTGCCGGCCCTGTGAAAAGCCTGGCTGAAAGGGCCTCTTCCACCCGCAGTCAGTGTCTCGCGCGGACGGGTTGGTCTCCTCGTAAGTCATGGCTTCCTCCACCACCCTCGAAAATGTAGGCAGCTTCAGGGGTTTGACATACCCCCGAATCGCAGGCCAGAGCCCCTCGGTGAACCTCCAATGGCGCTCCTCCTTAGTGGCTACCGCTGTCGCTGCAAAGCGGGACAGCTCCAGGAAACGCGTGCGGTACGCGCTCACGGTCATCATCCCCTGGCGGAGAGTGTGGAACTCTCGCCTCCTCTGGTCCTGCCACGTTTGGGGAAAGTACTGCTCGCAGAAGAGGGTGACGAACCGATCCCAGGTCGGCTCATCCCTCTCCTATCCCCTGACCGCCCTCCACCACCTGCGTGCCGCACTCTCCAACTGGTACGTGGCAAAGGCCACGCGGCACTCCACCGGGGGGTGAAGGGTGTCGAAAATCTTCTCCAGCTGCTCGAGCCAGTCCTCTGCCTCGGTCGGGTCCTCATCCCCCTTGAAGGAGGGGGGCTTCAGCTTCCGGAACTGCCAAAAGAGCTCGGAGTGGCACTATAGTGGGGATGCTGGTGCACCTCCAGGAAAAGGTGCCTCATGCACAGAAGTGTCGGAGGAAGGTGGGGGCGGTGGCGGCCCATCCCCTCCCCCGTGTCCAGCGCCGCGTCCGTCAGGTGGTCCCACAGAGGACTCCCCCTCCGCAGCCCCAGGGGGAGGCGCTCGGGGCGGTGGGTGGAGCTCCTCTCGCACAATATCCCGTATCAGCTGGGCGAGGTTCTGGGCCTGGATGCCTGGGAGTAGTGGCTGGTCCATTGAGGCGTCGGTAACGGCACGCCCACCTTGCCAACCTCATCCTTGGTAGCGCCCGCAGCCCGCCTCACCAGTCCCGCGACGAGGCATCTCCTGCAAGGAGACGCGAAACAAAACGGAACAGGTCAATATGGAACGATACCTAACGGAAACGTCTAAGAGCTCATGTCAAAAGATATGTTGTGGTGGCTACTCTAGTTATAGACATGTGAATTGGTTATTTTCCAGTCAGCTGATTCACTTCTCGGGACGACCTTGCTCTGATACCATCTTGTAACGACCCAATTCCCGAGTCCCTACGAGACACGAGAATCGGACCGACTCGACTAATCCCAAGACCTAGTCGTCCAACGAGGAAGTAACCAAAAGAGCAGTAAAATAAACCACATTCAACATGAAATATAACTAGCAGTAACAAAAAACAGCAGTAAGGAAAAGAACTACTACAGTATGTACCACCACAACAGTAGAACAACATTTATAACATAACATGAACTGCGAGTAAAGAAAAGTACAGAGAGTAACAAAAACTACTCACTACAGTGGAACAAAAAGGGCACAAAAGAACAGTGGTAACTCTACTGGACCCTACTCGGCCCAGCGTCCTCTGCAGCCGCTGACCCTGGCTGCTCAACACCTGGTCGTGAAAAGTAACGAGTGTAACACGTCAGTGAAATGCTAAGTAGAGTGGCAGCTAAACTAAAGAACCAGTAAAGTGTACAGTAGCTGTTTTATTTTATTTCTTCCTTTATTTACGTCTTTCTATTGTTTCATAATTTATCTATTTCTCAGATCCTTCACTTGATCTCGAATGTTCCTCGTGGGAACGATCTTGATTGCAGTCTTTTCCGAACAGTAGAAGTAACACGTGGTGCTCTCCTGGCCGAGAGAGTCCCCCGTGGTGATCCTACTCTCAGTCAACCACCCCAAGGTCACTGACAGATGTAACGGTGACTACGGCAAGCGTGGTAAACGCACGGGTAGCAAACCCGCACTGGCACGCGATCAGTCATTTCCTTTAACGGGTGCACCCAAAGCACAGCACGGAACCAGTATAGGGCAGAGCCCTCTCAGTAACAACGGTCCAACCCCTCCACAGTAACCAAACAGGGGCCTTGCCCCTCCACAGTCCGCGCACCCTCGCCTGACTACCCTGGTTTGCCCAGTGAGCCTAACAAGTCGGTGTAGGTGAGCTAGCAGAACCCTGGGGCCCGTAGGGTAGCTAGTACTCTCTCTACACTAGTAGCTCTCCTCGATACTGTGTACACGAGGGCCAACAAGTCGGTAGAAAGTGGCCAGACCTAACCCCGGGTCCCTGGGGCGGCTGGCTCCGCTCTGCACTAAGCAGGTAACAGGTGCTTCTCCTGGCACTACGTACCCAAGAGACAACACACCTCCACATCTTTCCTTCTCAGTTCCATTTCATTTTCTTTCCAGGAGTTCTACTCCTAATTCCCCGTAGGGTTCCAGCTCTTTTAACTCAGCACATTCAGGTTTCACCATTCCAGTTTCACGTTCTTACAACCCATATTCTGAATCATGTTCATTTATTCATAACAGGTAGCTGTTAAAATAATTTACAGGCAGCTATTATTTCCTTTAGACATTTTCCAAGACTGCAATATCTATATTCATTTCACTAGTTTTCCGGTCCTAGGATTCATGCCATACCCTAGGATCTATCATTCAATCTAGTTTTCTTGCCCTAGGATTCATGCAATACCCTAGGATCTATCATTCAATCTGGTTTCTCATTCCTAGGATTCATGCAATGCCCTAGGTTCTATTAACTGTTCCATACTTGTAATAAATTATGTTAATAATTTCTAAAGCCACTCTACCAGCTACAACGGTAGTACTGGGGGCGTGGTCGGAAATCCCGCGCGCCTCCGCAACCCCCGAGACTGCAATGGAACGAGGTCATAACACAAGGATCAAACACAAGGAGTTTCTCAGAACAGTATATAATTACTGTAGACGGGTAGAGGATTTTATTCCGAAAAGAACGCAACTCGAAACGTGGAAAATAGACTCCGAACGGGCCCTAAATGGGTCAAAAACGACGAAACAGTCCAAAATCAGACGTCTGGAACCTCTTCCAGACATCTTAAAAAGTGGATCAGAGTATACCTTTGTTCTGCGTAGTCTCTCAGACGTCCAGAAGCCTGCGGGGGCATCGGCCTAGTTCCCAGACGTCCGATGGCCACCCCGGACATCTGGAAGTCCTTCCAGTCGTCTAGCACTGCGGCCAGACGTCTGATTCGCGTTGGATGCGAATCTCAGTGCCTGCACGTACCCACTCATTGTTCTCAGTACAACGGTCGCAGAAAAGGACGAAGGACGAAAAATAACTTACTTGCCAGACGTCTTCACCATCGTCTGGTTGGAATCCCAGACGTCTGATTCTGGAAAAGCTTCTAGAATCAGAGCTCGACGCGCTCTCCGCCCGCGACGCACGGCCGCGCCGCACCTCGTCCGCCTGTTGCTCAAGCTGCAGCCGCCCTCCCGCGTCACTCCGCACCCGCTGCTCCCCCGCCGACTGGCTCCAGCTGCCCCGGCAAGCTCGAGCCCTCACCGCCGAGCGTCTCCTCCATCGTGCAATGCCTCCTCCCGCACACACACCGCGGCTACCACTGCCGCCGCTCGCTCATTCTCGCACTGGCTGGAAGAAGAAGAAGAAGGGAGCAGAGGAGATGAGAGTGAGGGAGAGGGCGAGGGCCCTTTTAAAGCCGCGCAGGGAGAGAAAGCGAGAGAGAGGGGCGTAGCCTGCGCCCACAGGAGGAGAGGGAAAAAGTGGGGCATCTGCAAGTCTGCACCCGCAGGCGCGCAAATGAAATCCACCATGCCGCAGAAATTAAATCCCAGACGTCTGGAAGGTCTTCCGGACGTCTGGTCAGATGTCTGGGCCACCTCCCAGACGTCTTAAAAGACGTTTTGAAGCTACTTTCGTAACACTCCACGTCTTCAGCGCAAAGACAACTGCCGCCAGCTTTAAGTCATGGGTAGGGTAGTTACGCTCATGGGGCTTTAGTTGCCGCGAAGCGTAAGCGACAATGTGACCTTGCTGCATGAGCACACCACCCAACCCCTGCAATGATGCGTCGATGTAAACCATGAACCTGCCACTACTGTATGGAATGGTAAGTACAGGAGCTGAAGTCAGTCTCTCCTTCAACTCTTGAAAGCACGCCTCGCACTCGTCGATCCAGGAAAAGGGCACGTCCTTCCGGGACAGCTGAGTCATAGGACGTGTGATCTAAGAGAACCCTCCGATAAACCACCGATAGTAGCCTACCAATCCCATAAAACTACGTACCTCTGTCACTGTGCGTGGTCTCTCCCACCTTAGCACGGCCTCAACCTTGGCCGGATCCACAACCAATCCGTCTCTCGAAATCACATGGCCCAAGAAAGTCACCTGTCTTAGCCAAAACTCGCACTTGCTGTACTTGGCATACAGCCTACGTCATCTCAAGGTATCTAGGACCATACGTAAATGTTGTCCATGCTGCGTCTGGTCCCATGAGTAGACTATGATGTTGTCAATGAACACCACCACAAACTGGTCTAAGTATGGTCTGAAAACATAGTTCATCATGTCCATGAAAGCAGCGAGGGTGCTGGTCAGCCCAAACGGCATGACCAAGAACTCGTAGTGCCCATAACGAGTACGGAAAGCTGTCTTGGAGACGTCGGTCTCCTTGATCCTCAACTGGTGGTAACCTGACCTCAGATCTATCTTAGAGAACACTGTGGCATCGCTTAACTGGCCAAAGAGGTCATTGATACGAGGTAGCGGGTACTTGTTCTTGACGATGACCTGATTCAGGTGTCGGTAGTCGACACAAAGTCGTAAGGTACCGTCCTTCTTCTTCACAAACAACACAGGGGCTCCCCACAGGGACGCACTAGGCCTCACAAATCCCTTCCCCAATAGGTCTTATAACTATGACTTGAGCTCTCACAACTCAAGTAGCGCCATCCTGTACGGTGTAGTAGAAATTGGGTTGGTCTCCAATACTAGTGAGATCTCAAACTCAATCTCTACTCAGGTGGTAGTCCTGGCAACTCCTCTAGGAAAACGTTAGGGTACTCGCAGACCACCGGAATACTTTGAAAGTCTGCCATGAGACTAGACTCTGCTACAACACAAGCCAAGAAGCCATCACACCCTTGGCCAAGAAGCTTTGTTGCCCAAAGCACGGAGATGCACCTAAAACCTTCATCCACCGACTGGCCGTGAAACTCAAAGGGAGGCAACTCTGGTATGCAGAAGATGATCTTTCTCCCAAAATAGTCCACTAGGGTGTGATAGGCAGATAACCAATCCATCCCTAGGATCACACCAAAGTCCTCCATCGGGATTACAATCAGGTCGGCGGGAAGACTGTGTCCCCCTATAGCGACCTCGTAGTCTCTAAAGCCTCCTCTGCTACGAACAACTGTCCACCTGGCCCTCTAATCAGGAATGAAATGTCAAACAGTACGCTGCTCGATTTCAAATTGACGGCAAAACTCGAGGAGACAAAAGAATGTGTGGCACTAGAATCGAAAAGAACGTAGACTAATCTGCTAGAAATAGTAACCATACCTGCCACCATAGAACCTGAAGCCCTGGCGTCTCTGTGTGTTAGGGCATTGATACACCCCTCAGCCCTAGGTGCAGATGAAACGGCCACGCTCTGGGTCGGGCGGGCAGCAGCTAGCCGGTACCCTCCTCGTAACTATTGTCCTCCTCCATGTGCCTGGTGACCGCGGCCGCTAGCTCGGCTTCCAGCACTAGGTGCAGGGAGCATCTGCTGTGCTCCGACCCTAGATGGGCAGTCCCTCCTGATGTGGCCCCGCTAGCCACACTGGTAGCAGAAAGGAACACGGCCTCATCCCTTAATCGATCTCCGGTGGTGCCTGGGCGGGGGTCCGGTGCTGGATGCTGATCCCTGTCTGGGGCCCCCAAAGGCCACTGGTGGCTCCGCAGAACGAGATGGCTCTCTTGTGGCCGCCGTGTGCCTCCTCTCTCGGCGGCCCTGTGAGTACTCTGGCTGGTAGGGCCTCTTCCATCCGTCATCAGTGTCTCGCGTGGTTGGGTTGGTCTCCTCATAAGTCATGGTCTTCTCAACAACACAAGAGAAAGTGGGCAACTTTAGGGGTTTCACATACCCCCGAATCGTAGGTCGAAGCTCCTCAGTAAACCTCCACAGGCGCTCCTCCTCAGTAGACACAGCTATCGGGGTGAAGCGTGACAGCTCCAAGAAATGCGTGCGGTACGCACTAATTGTCATTGCCCTCTGACAGAGAGTGTGGAACTCCCACCTCCTCTGGTCCTGCCAAGTCTGCGGAAAGTACTACTCGCAGAAGAGAGCCACGAACTGATCCCATGTCGGCTCTCTCCCCTCCTGGCCTCTGACTGGCCTCCACCACTTGTGGGATACGCTCTCCAGCTGGTACATGGCAAAGGCCACGCAGCATTGTGCAGGAGGGAAGAGGGTGTCGAACACCTTCTCTATCTACTCCAGCCAATCCTCTGCCTCAGATGGGCTCTCATCCCCCTTGAAGGAGGGGGACTTCAGCTTCCAAAACTGGCTAAAAAGCTCATGGTGGAGGTGTAACGGGGGAACAGGTACGCCTTCAGGAAAGGAGGGCTCATGCTCAGAAGTGTTTGAGGGTGGTGGAGGTGGTGGAGGATCACCCCCTCCCCCTCCAGCTCATACGGTGCTGCGGTAGTTCCCCTGTCCCACAGAGGACTCTCCCTCCACATCCTCAGGGAGGGGTGGCTGAGGAGGCTGCTGGAGCTCCTCCCGTACGATACCTCGGATCAGCTGGGCAAGATCCTGGGCCTGGATGCTGACGAGTCGATTTTTCACTTTCGAAAAATGATGATTAAGAGGATTTATCATTGTAATTCTAGGTGGTGGAAAAACGACTAATCAAAATAATTAGAATTAAAATTAAACCACTCACACAAGAGCGGGTCATGTCCACAGGGAGGCAATGACCTATTTAAACTCACAATTAGGTAGAAATCGAGTTCGCTGAAATATTTGTCAAATCAAACAATGCCTATGTAGCTCTGAATGTAAACCTTAAATTTATGGAGAAGTTAAGGGTTGTTGATGTAATTTTCAAGTAAGAAAATTATCCATGTGCAGGGGTATGCCATGTACTTTTCACATGCATGCATACTAAAATGTAAATCAAAATTAAATTTAATGCATATAGAGATGAATCAATAAGGATTAACAATTATCTATAAGAATAAGCATAAAGCTGTAAATTTCCCACAATTTAATTAATCTAAAAAAATAAGAAAATAATTCTTGACAATGGAAATTTCTGTAAATAATAATACACACTAAAACAGGGGATTATACCTCTCTCCTCCTTACGCACAAGAGAGAGGCTCATTTGAGGAGCTACTCTAAGAAAAGGTCGACCGAAGCGAGGCCTTCGTGGCGGTGGTGGCGGTGCGTCGTGAGATGGCCTGGGCCAGTTGGATGGAGGAGAGAAGTGGCGGAGGTGGCGGCTGTCGCTGCTGCTCTTGTGCGCAGGAATGGAGCTGTTGAAGGGCACTGAAGGATGCGCGCTGCGCACGAAGCGGTTGGAGTAGCGTGCGCTCTGTGCGCGCGGTTGGAGGCGAGGGCCGATGGCTACGAGGAGCACGCACTCTGCTGCTAGAGGGCGCACGCAGGTGTTGGAAGGCGGTGCTTGCACTTGGGGCGTGTTGCAGGAGGTGCGGCGAGGGAGGTGCAGGTAGAGGTGCGGATGCACACAGAGGGGTAGGCGTGGGAATGGCACTGGAGGGCGGTGTTGCGGGTGGTGCATGTGGCAGGAGATGAGGCGCGTCGAGGGGAGGTGCGTGCAGGCTGGAAGTGGAGGGCAGTTGCTGCGGGTGTGCGGTAGGGGCTGAGGCACGGGGATGGTGCTGGTGGTTGAGGAGCTGATGAAGAAGAAGCACGATGATGCAGGGACTCTAATTGGCGGTGTGGTCTATCACACCACACACCCATGGTGGTGGAGTTGCGCTGCCGCAGTTGAGGTCGGTGGTGAGGAGCGGATGAGAAACTAGGTTCTCTGCACAGTGAGGAAAGGGGTGGTGGCCTCCCCTTGCATGACAACAGCTCCACCTCTCTTATAGCCGTTTGCATGGATTTGAAATGGGGAGGCAGGAGCAGATCGACATTCTCCGCTCGTCCTTGAATGCAAGTTTTAGTGCAGGCAGCTGGTGGCGTTGGAGCGGCAAATTCCCTGCAGAGAAGAGAAAATGAATAATAATAAAAAGATTGGTTTATTTATGTTCAAACCCTCAATAAAATGCTAATGCATATAATGTAACCTAAATACTAATGCATGTTATTCTAATGCATGCTAAATAATTTATATATGTAATGCATACAAGCAATTAAACTAACTTATTTATATCTTAATACATGCTATGTATACACTAATATCAATCTAATTCCTAGGCACTTAAGTAACTAAATAGCCCACAAATATGGGCTCATCAAATGCCCCCATGCCTAGTTTTTGCTAGTCCCTAGCAAATCTAGGCAATAACCTAGCACTCCAAGTAGACTAGCCAACCCAATCGGTCTTCCTTTAGAAACATGTTAAGTTCAGACTTTAGACCTAAGGTTCCCAAGTAGTTGCTAAGTTACAGACTAGGTCGGCTAAAGACGAGTTGCAGGCATAGTTTTCCCTGATTTTTAACTCTACCCTAGGGTTTATTGATCCCTGAGATTAAAGCATCTGTGCATGTGCATTGGTTTGAGTTATTTAAGGTTGGTATGATTGCCAACCTAGAGAGGAAAAATGATTTTTTTTAATATATATATATTTTTTGTTTGATTCCACTAAGTCTAACCTTGGATCAGCTATCAACACGGTTAGTGTCGGATTCATTGTCCCCATCACTGTACCTCGAAGGGTGCCTAGCTTTCAATGCTTCGAGGTAGCACCGCCCATAGCGACCCCAAGAACTCCTGGCAATCGACACTTTGAGATAGTATCGCCCATGGATTTCTTAAGCGATTTCAGGCCTGTGGCAATCGACACTTTGAGTTAGGGCCGCCAATGGTACCTGAACCGCACAATGCACTTACATGCCCCCAGTAGGATGGATATCTTAAGAGACAAGCGCCAAGGAGGTAACATGTTATCATCGCATCCTCAAGGTGAGTATATACTCTACCTCTCTTGCGACAGGCACTCTTCCAATCAAATTGTGTTTTCAAGCTTCTCCTAAGTCAAAACTAAGAGAACCAACTTTTCTTAAAGAAATGAATTAGGGTGATCACTTACACAAGACCAAGTGTGTGTGAAATTTGGATGCTTAGGTTACAAGGACCCATAAACCAAAAGGTAGAACAAGACTTCAGGTACTACCCAGCCCTTAACTCAATCCCTAGCTTTCCTTCCTCAACCTCTTGGGGAATGGTTCGCAACTTAACTCCTACTTAAGTTTTTAAGTCCACAAAGGACCCTAAAGGTCTTAAGCTAGTAGATCACTTAGCTTCTAAAGTTCGACACCTAGAATCAACTTAGTCTAACCTAAAGTTCTGGTCTGCTTAAGAATGCAAGGCCTAGCCAGTTAAACTCAATAATACAATTATTTTTTAATGCAATATGCATGAATGAATGCAAAATGTAGACATGCTATAAACAAATGCCTCAGATCCTCTCCCCCATTCCTGGTTCAAACAATGTCCTCATTGGAAACAAAACAGTTAAAGGAAGATATTACCTGGGGTAGAGAATGGCAGGAGCTAAGGCTCCTCAAGAGTGACCTTGTCGACCAGATGGCCATCCAAAGTAATGTAAGGTTTTAGCCATTGACCATTGACGATAAAGGGAGTTGTTGAAGAGGAAGGGCTTTTAATCTCCACATCTCCATGTGGAAACACTTTAGTGACTATGTAAGGCCCATCCCAACGAGATTTTAATTTCCCTGGAAAAATTTTAAGTTTAGAATTGAAAAGCCAGACTTGTTGGTTGGGCTCAAAAGTCTTTCTAAGGATATATTTATCATGCAAGACCTTAGTTCTCTCTATATAAGCTCAAGAGGTGTCATAAGCATCATTCCTCAGCTCCTCAAGCTCACTTAATTCCAGAAGTCGTGCCTTACCTGCCTTTTCTAAATCCATGTTATGATTCGAATAGCCCAAAGTGCCCTATGTTTCAGCTCAACGGGTAAATGGCACGCTTTCCCATACACAATCCGAAAGGGAGATGCACCCAAAGGGGTCATATAGGCCATTCGATATGCCCACAAAGCATCATCAAGCTTTTGGGACAGTCTTTCCTATCAGGTCTAATGGTCTTTTCTAAAATATTCTTTATCTCCCTATTTGACACTTCAACCTGGCCACTCATCTGAGGATGGTAAGGGGTAGTGACCTTGTGAGTCACTCCCAAACTCCTGAGTAGCCGATTGAAGTGGTGGTTTCGGAAATGAGGTCCCCCATCACTTATAATGGTCTTGGGGCAGCCAAAATGAGATATGATATTGGCCTTCACAAATTTCAAAACCACAGAGTGGTTATTTGTGCCCGTAGGAATGGCCTCTATCCATTTAGAGACATAATCAACTGCCACCAAGATATATTCATAACCATGGGATGAAGGGAAGGGGCCCATAAATTCAATTCCTCACACATCAAAAATTTCAACAAATTGAATAGGGTGTTGAGGCATCTCATTCCTCTTCCCAATCGTTCCAGTCCGTTGACATCCTTAAATAACGAAGGCCACCAAAAATCGGACTGGAGAACCTTAAAAGCAATTTTTTTAGCACCAAAGTGTCCTCCACAATGAAGTTCATGGCAAAAACTCAACACGCTTTGTTGTTCCTCTTCAGGTACACGTCGTCTCAATACTTGGTCTTGTCCAATTCTAAATAATTCAGGCTCTTCCTAATGAAAATATCTAGCTTGGGAAATGAATCTCTTTCTTTTCTGCTCATCCTAAGAGCCAGGAGTTTCTCCAGTGACCAAGTAATTTACGGTATCAGCATACCAAGGTGAAGTTGGTGTTACTGCCATAAGGGTTTCATCAGGAAATGTCATGCGGATGTCTCCAGATAGTCATTAAGCGGAAGGCGAGACAGGTGATCAGCCACAACATTTTCTACTCCTTTCTTTTCACGTATCTCCAAGTCAAATTCTTGAAGGAGTAGGATCCACGTAATCAGATGTGGCTTAGAATCTTTCTTAGCAATGAGATGTTTCATTGCTGCATGATCGGTGAAAATAACCACTTTAGACCCAAGAAGATAAGACCTAAACTTCTTCAGAGTAAAAACTACAGCAAGTAATTCCTTTTCAATGATGGTGGAGTTTTGTTGTGGTTCGGTTAAAGTCTTGCTGGCATAATGCAGCACATGAGGTCTTCCCTCAACCCTTTGTCCAAGGATTGCTCCCACTGCATAATCCGAAGCATCACACATCAGCTCAAATGGGACTGTCCAATCAGGAGCTTGGAGAATAAGCGCAGAGATCAAGGCCTCCTTCAGAGTTTGAAAGGCCTCGGCACACTTTGAATCAAAATTGAAGGAAGATTCCTTCGCCAATAGGTCACAAAGTGGCCTAGAAATTTTACTGAAATTTTTAATAAAGCACCTATAAAAGCCAGCATGGCCCAAAAATGATCTAATCTGTTTGACATTCGTGGGTAATGGGAGTTTGGAAATAGAATTAATCTTGGCTTTATCTACTTCCAATCCTCGCTCAGACACAACATGCCCAAGTACAATTCCTTTCTGTACCATGAAGTGGCTTTTCTCCCAGCTGAGGACTAAACCAGTCTCCTTACATCGCTTCAACACATTCTCCAGGTGCAAGAGACACTAGTCAAAAGATAAATCATAAATGGAGAAGTCATCCATAAACACTTCAACACACTCATCAATCATGTCTGAGAAAATGGACATCATACATAGCTGGAAGGTTGTAGGGGCATTACATAATCCAAACGGCATACGCCTGAATGCAAAAGTACTGTAAGGACTCGTGAACGTCATCTTTTCCTGGTCATTAGGGAAGACTGCAACCTGGTTGTACCCAGAATATCCATCGAGAAAGCAATAGTACTTATTCCCTGCCAATTTCTTGAGAATTTGATCAATAAAAGGCAAGGGAAAGTGATCCTTCTGGGTAGCGGTGTTTAGCTTGCGGTAATCAATACAAACCCTCCATCCAGTTGAGGGTCTAGTCACAACTTGTTCACCTTGGTCATTAAATTCCACAGTAAAGCCTGCCTTCTTTGGCACCACATGAATGGGACTTACCCATTTACTATCTGCAATGGGATATATGATCCCAGTGTCCAACCACTTCAGGATTTCCTTTTTAACCACCTCCCTTATATTAGGGTTCAGACGTCTTTGCATGTCTCGAAATGGCTTGATGGAATCATCAGTATAAATGTGGTGCATGTAGAGTGTAGAGTCTATACCCTTAATGTCAGCAATACTCCAAGCAATAGCTTTCTTGTGCCTAGACAAGCATTCAATCAGGGCTCCCTCTTGTGCCTCAGATAGCACAGTTGAAATGATAATGGGGAGCATATCATTGTCACCCAGGAAGGCGTACTTAAGAGTGTCAGGGAGGGGTTTCAACTCAAGGTCGGGGGCTTGTATGGTTGAGGGTTTCATAATAGATGTCCCCATCTCAGGTAGTAGATCTACCTTGGGCAAAGACGATGGGGAAAGAGACTCAGCAGAAACACCCAGCAACTCCTCAAGTTCTAATATATCCCATTCACATTCCTCCAAGAGATGGGAATGCTCATTTAGCATGACAAGCTGAAGGGGGTCATCACATAACATTGCAGGGGTTGTCTCTTTAATCAGGTCATCTATCACCTCAACTTGAGAACAATCCTCAAGCCCAGCTTGTTTATAAGCATCAAACACATTAAGCTGGATTTTCCTATTCCCAAAGCCCATTTTCAATGCCCCAGTATTGCAATTGATTGAAGCATGCGAAGTTGCAAGGAAGGGGCAACCCAAAATGATGGAGGGTTTGTTTGGCTTGTTGGTAGGGTCAGTGTCCAAGGCTAAGAAGTCGTCGGGGAAGAAGAAATCCTCCACTCTCACGAGGACATCTTCCAAAATTCCTTGCGGTGTCTTAAGTGATCGATCAACAACTTGGAGGATTACCGAGCTAGGCTTTAGATTGCCTCTCCCAAGTTTTTAATACACGTAGCTTGGAAGGATGTTCACCCCCACACCCAGATCAAGTAGAGCCGCATCAATCTGTAAGTCACCAATAACCACTGAGATGTACGGGGCTCCTGGGTCCTTAAGTTTCGGGGGTGTGCCATGTTTAACAATTGAGCTAACAAAATCAGGCAGGACAACTTTTGATTGGACCTGTTTTCTAGATTACCGCTTTTTCATGCACAGGTCCTTTAAGAAGCGGGCATAAGATGGAATCTGCCTGATAGCTTTAAGCAAAGGAAGGTTAATCTGCACTTGCTTGAAAGTTTCCATGATCTCATCTATCTTATCTTTGGCTCTAGATGAGCCAGCAGAAGTTTGCCCAGAGGTGGATAAGCGCTCTGGAAAGGGCACTCTCAATCTCTGGGTGGAAGGGTTGTCATGTCGAGTAAGGGGTGGAATGGAGCAACTTCTTCCGGTGAGGTGATTTCAAGTGAAGTAGATTTGGGCAAGTCTTCTCCAGGGGGGTGAAAGTTGGGGTGGATGGTTTTTCAGATGGTGAGACTATAGGAGCATCGGGTTTGGAAATTTCTTTCCCACTCCTCAGAATAGTCACTGCCTGAGCTTGCTCCCTAAAGATAATCCCTTTTCCTTTAGGATTCTCCTTAGCAGCACTGGGAAGCTTCCCAATTTCCCTCTGTCTAACGGCCTCAACAAGGTGTCCTATCTGTGATTTCATTTAATGTATAGCCTTGTCATGAGATTGGATGATGGCACTTTGACTTCCTTGCATAGTTCTCAACATTGTCTTCAATTCATCCATCTCAGAGGTCTTTGGTTGGGCAAAGGTCTGAGGTTGGTTCATTTGATGGTTTTGAAAGGACTGTGGTTTATAATTCCTTGAATTTGAGACATTTCCTTATCTCCATGAAATGTTTGGGTGGTTCCTCCATCCCTTATTATAAGTGTTGGAAAAAGGGTCATTACAACGTCAAGGATGGAACCCTTGAGCAGCATTCATATCTGCCTGTATAAGCTCAGGGAATTGGGAGGCCAAGTGGCAATCCATAGCGGCGTGTGTATTTGCCTTGGCAAATGGATCATTTAGAAGCTTGGGATGTGGAGGTGTTAGATACGAATTGGCCCGGGTTCGACATAAGCCTTTCCATGTTTTGATTCAACAATTGAATTTGATAGGCTAAATTCTGGGTGTCCCTTGCCTCATTCGCCTCCAACTTTCTTTGCATGAGAGTGGGTTTTCTATCCATGTAGGCAGAATTCAAGTGAATAGAATTCTAACTCAAAGTATCCAAAAGGTTCCAAGCTTCATCCATAGTCTTAGAAAGAAAGGTTCCTACATAGGCACCATCCATAGTCTGCCTATGCAAATCATTAAGTCTGGTGTAGAACCTTTCAACCAGTTGCCACTTAGGCACCTGGTGATGTGGGCAAAGTCTCAACAGGTCATTAAAGCGCTCCCACACATCATGGAAAGCTTCCCCATCCTTTTGAACAAAACTCATAATTTCCCTCCTAAAGTGATTTGTTTTGCTCATGGGGAAGTACTTCTTCAAAAACTCCTTCTTCAGGGCATCCCAAGTGTTAATATCATCAAGGGTATGATACCAATACTTGGCTTTGTCCTTGAGGGAGAAAGGAAAGAGGGTTCGCATTTGAGCGTCATCAGTAATGCCCTATAGCTTTACCGTGGAACAGACCTTGGTGAATTCCTCTATATGCCTATAAGGGTCTTCCTTAGTAGTACCATAAAAGGAGGGCAGCAAGGATATGGTACTGCTTTTGATCTCATAAGGATTGTCCCCTCCAGTTCTACGTAGTGCATGGCCAGCTTGATTGGTTGGAATGAAATATTCCTTAAGGCTCCTTTGACCAGCCATTTCTTCCCTTGGGAGGTTCCTTTTTAAGATTCTTTCAGGTTCAGGATCAAACACAAGTTGTCTCCTAAGAGATCGCCTACCAAGCATGCACTACAAACACAATTCAAAAGGACTTGTTCAGTCTTTACAAATTTAGGCTTTTAACTTTAGTTCAAATTGTAGGTGACAAAGCAAGTTGCCCAATCAATTATGTGCCTATTGTCGACCTTCGAAATGCCTAAAAAGACCTAGTTGGAGCCTAGATTTCTTCCCTAAATCTCAAATGGTAGAGCAACTCCAAAGACGGAAGATCGAGGGATGCAAGTAGGTATAAGTCTTCCTTTGAAGCTGTGCTTTCATGGTGCTTCTTAACTACCCCCAAAAATCTATGACAGGGTATCCCCCTCTTTGGATTTACAAAACCTTTGATCTCAAATTCCGAACACTTCAAAATCCAATGGTAAGAGGGCTCTTGTCCTACTAGTTCCAAGACCTAGGAGTGTCTAAATGCATGCCGTGGTGAAAGAGATATAAGTGTGCATACACTGTAAAATTTTAAGTTTTGAATTTTGAACCGCAGCACAATGTCTCAATTCAAGTCCTTGGTTTTCAGTGTTCCTCCTTAACTTAAAGTCCTTTTTCAAGAAAATATGTGACCACTTGTTAGATCTTTTCAATTGAATTAAGTGGTCTTACAATTAAATCCAAATGCACATGTGTGAACAATATAGAATACAAAGAAACAAGACGTACCTTTCCTCCAGCAATTAGCAATGCAAGATGCACACCAATGCAAGCAAAATAAATCTAGAGGCTGCTCATTCGCACCTAAATGGTCATCCTAAGGCAGGCAGCTCGTTTCTTTTTCTTTTTTTTGTTTAGCTACTTATGCACAAGCAAAGAAAATGATAAACAACCACAAAATAAAATAAAAACCTAGATCTAAAGAAAAGGGAACAGGCTACCAAAAATTACTACCCAACATGAGCCTAAAACAAAATCGGGGAACAAACCCCTAAAAATGTACCCCAAAACATGGGTCTCAAATCAAATGTGCAATGAAAATTAAGTCTAAAGTCTTAATCCTACTCTAATCAAATCAGCGACTAAATGTGCAGAGACGATTGTCACATCCTTGTCCTTCCCCTCCTAGCAATCTGGTTCCTTGCAAAGTGGCTTGAAATAATTTCTCCTCTGGCGACGTCAAGGGTCGCCTCTCACGATAGCTGGTGTGATGGCGAGTCGTAGAATGTGTGTCGCAGATTGTTGCACTCGCACCAGAATAAAAAAAGATCCAGAGTTAAATATGATTCAAAATTTAAATAAATGTGAACAAATGAATGAATGCGATTTAATTAGGCCTATTGCCTCCTCGACAACAGCGTCATTTGACAAGTTGATTTTTCGCTTTTGAAAAATGATGATTAAGAAGATTTATCGTTGTAATTCTAAGTGGTGGAAAAATGACTAATCAAAACAATTAGAATTAAAATTAAACCACTCACAGGTGAGTGGGTCACGTCCACAAGGAGGCAATGACCTATTTAAACTCACAATTAGGTAGAAATCGAGTTCCCTGAAATATTCGTCAAATCAAACAATGCCTATGTAGCTCTGAATGTAAACCTTAAATTTATGGAGAAGTCAAGGGTTGATGTAATTTTCAAGTAAGAAAATTATCCATGTGCAAGGGTATGCCATGTACTTTTCACTTGCATGCATACTAAAATATAATTCAAAATTAAATGTAATGCATATAGAGATGAATCAATAAGGCTTAACAATTATCTAGAAGAATAAGCATAAAGCTGTAAATTCCCCACAATTTAATTAATCTGAAAAATCAAGAAAATAATTCTTGACAATGGCAATTTCTGTAAAAAATAATACATACTAAATAGAGGATTATACCTCTCTTCTCCTCCCACACAGGAGAGAGGCTCATTCGAGGAGCTACTCTGAGAAAAGGTCGGCCGGAGCGAGGCCTTTGTGGCAGTGGCGGCGGCGCATCGTGAGATGGCCTGGGCTGACTGGATGGAGGAGAGAAGCGGCGGCGATTGTCGCTGCTGCTCTTGTGAGTGGGAATGAAGTTGCTGAGGGGCGCTAGAGGACGTGCGTTGTGCGCGGGCGGAGCAGCTAGAGTAGCGCGCACTTTGCGTGCGTGGCTGGAGGCGAGGGTTGGTGGCTGCGAGGAGCGCGTGCTCTACTGCTGGAGGGCGCACGGTGGGTGCTGGAAGGCGGTGCCTGCGCTTAGGGCATGCTGCAGGAGGTGCGGCGTGGGAGGTGTAGGCAGAGGTGCAAACACATGTAGAGGGGCGAGCGCGGGAATGGCGCTGGGGGGTGGTGTTGCACGTGGTGCGTGCGGTAGAGATGAGGCACGCCGAAGGGAGGCACGCGCGGGCTAGAAGTGGAGGGCGGCTGTTGTGGGTGTGCGGCAGGGGCTGAGGTGTGGGGATGGTGCTGGTGGTTAAGGAGTAGATGAAGAAGAAGCACGGTGATGCAGGGACCCTGATTGGCGGTGTGGTCTATCATACCACACGCCCATGGTGGTGGAGTCGCGCTGTCGCAGTTGAGGCTAGTGGTGAGGAGCGGATGAGAAACTAGGTCCACTGCACAGTGAATAAAGGGGTGGTGGCCTCCCCTTGCATGGCAGCAGCCCCACCTCTCTTATAGCCGTCTACATGGATTTGAAATGGAGAGGCGGGAGCAGATCCACATTCTTCACTCATCCTTGAATGTAGGTTTTAGTACGGGTAGCTAGTAGCGTTGGAGCGGCAAATTCCCTGCAGAGAAGAGAAAATGAATAATAATAAAAAGATTGGTTTATTTATGTTCAAACCCTCAATAAAATGTTAATGCATATAATGTACCCTAAAGACTAATGCATGTTATTCTAATGCATGCTAAATAATTTATATATGTAATGCATACAAGCAAATAAACTAACTTATTTATATCTTAATACATGCTATGTATAAACTAATATCAATTTAATTCTTAGGCACTTAAGTAACTAAATAGCCCACAAATATGGGCTCATCAGATGCCTGGTTGGAGAGGTGGGTCGGCTGGTGCCTCAGGTCTAGTACGTTTGCCCCTTCGACCCCGCCCACGGCCACATCTGCGACCTGCCTCGAGAACTCCCTGACAAGGCATCTCCTACAAGGAGACTTGAAAAGAGTAGTAACTTCCAATGATAGCAGACTACATCAAGAGATAGGACCCAAAGTGAAGATCAAAGCGACACGTTGTGATGGCTATCCTAGTTACAAGCATGTGGGTGGCTGTTTTTTAGATTATTTGGTTCATTTCTCGGGACAACCTTGCTCTGATGCCATCTTGTTACGACCCAATCCCAGATCCCTACAGGACCTGAGATCGGCTCGCCTCGACTAATCCCAAGACCTAGTCGTCCAACGAGAAATAACCAAAAGTAGGAAATAATTCACAACCACACACGCAATGTAACTAAGCAGAAAGTAATGAAGAGATAGTAAAAGAAACAGAGCGAATAGTCTATCAATATTACAGGCCATCACAACTACGACAGAGAAAAGTACAACGGAAAAATAACTGAAGCAATATTACATATAACAAAATACTTACTACTACAACAGAAGCTAGGGAAATAGTAAGAAAATGCAGCTAAGGCTGGGCTCGACTAGGTCCAGCTCCCTCTGCAGCTGGTGGTGCTGGCTGCTCAACTCCCTTACCTAGACAAGGTTATAAAATTTCTGGAGTCAGCGAACGCTGAGTAGAGTGGTAATTCAGCCATTTACCTGTAATTAAGACAGGCAATTAATTAATGCAATTAAGTAACTATCCATTTTCATTTAGCTCAACCAAGTAGTTCTAATTTGTTGCTCCCTTATTCATCTAATCATTTCTTGATCTGGCCTGTTCCTCACAGGAACGATCTTGATTGCAGTCTTTTCCATGATGTAGGCTGTGCACATGGTGCTCTCTTGGCCGAGAGAGTCCCCCGTGGTAATCCTACGCCCAGTCAACCACCCCAAGGTCACGATCGCGCTGTAGCAGTGACTACGGCATGTGTGATAAGTGCGCAGGTAGCTATCCCGCACTGGCACGCGGTCAGTTATTTCTGCTAGCGGGTATGCCTAAAGGTACAGCACGGAACAGTACAAGGCCTTGCCCTTTCAGAATAGGGGTCTCGCCCCTCAGAATAGAACAGGGGTCTCACCTCTCCACAGTCCGCGTACCCTCGACTGACTATCTCGGTTTGCCTAGTGGACCTAGCAAGAGTCGGTGTAGGGCGGCTAGTCTTAACCTCGGGTCCCCTGGGGTGGCTAGCTCCCTCCCTACACTAAGTAGCTCACCTCGGTACCACGTACACGAGGGCTAAATAAAGTTAGTGTAGAGTGACTAGGCCTGACCCCAGGCTCAACCCAACGGGAGGCTAGTACCCCACTACACTAAAGGGGTAGTTACTCTCCTTGGTACTGCGTACACAAGGACCAGCTCACTTCCTGTCTATAGGAGTTCCTCTACTAATTTCCCTTAGGGTTCATGGTGGTATTTCTTTCGTTTCATTTTCCAACTTTACGATCTCTCTATTCACATTACCAGTTTCATTCTTATAACAAGCAGCTCGTGGTTTACTAACTAAGAAAGCATCATATCAATAACCAAGACAATTGCTAGCATTTAGGGTTTTACATGCATCTCAAGTAAATAGTGTAGCTCAAGCATACCCATTTGTTCCTGCCCTAAGGTTCATTCTCATCCTAGGGTTTTACATGTATCTCAAGTATACAGTGTAGCTCAAACTATACTCATTTGTTCCTGCCCTAGGGTTTATTCTCATCCTAGGATTCATTCAAGTTATTCTAAACAATCAATTTATTTGTTTAAATCATAATATTAATGTAAATCACTCTATCGGAAAACACGGGAGGAATGGAGGCTCAGATCACAGATTCCGTTGCCTCCGTGGGTCCCGTGTACTCGACTAGCTGGAGACCTATACAATTGACCAACTACATCAAATGAGTTCAAAATTGTATACAAGTGACACTAACTCGTAGAACAACTCAAGTGAAAAACAACGGTAGTTCGTTTGCGGAAATCTAATTCCGTTTGGGCCCTAAACGGGTAAAAAATACACACATTGTCCAAAATTAGACGTCTGGAACTAGTCCCAGACATCTTAAAAGACGTCATTACTCACCCTGGGTTTCCTGCGACTTCCTCGAATGTCCGGATCCTTCCGCGATTGTCTAAGGAGAGTTCCAGATGTCAAACTCCCCCTCTGGTCGTTTGGAAGTACGGTTAGATGTCTGGTGATGTGTCCAGACGTCTAAAAGTGCCTCGAAGGGTGCACTGTGCGCCTTTCCAACGCTCTACTCCTGCATACGTACGTGTAGAGCTAAAAATGGCCAACCAAATTCCCTGCGATAAGGCCTGCATGGCCATAACCGTGCAGAAGTACATACCATGGCACAAAGTGTGCTTTCAGACGTTCGGCTTTAGCTCCGGACGTCCCCCTGTTACTCTAGATGTCTGGGATGTGCTCCAGACGTTTGATACTAGAAATCCAGTACGCAGAACTCTCGCAACCCTTCTCCTCCGCGCGGACCCCTCCGCACCGCTCGTAGATACTACACCAGTAGCTTCAGGAGGTCGCGAAGCTCACCTTTGCAAGCTCCTCCTCGCATGCATCCTTGACTCCTCCCGCACAAGCTCCTCCGAGCTCCCACGGCTCCCCCACGAGCTCCTCCCAAGCTCCTGCTGCTCTCTCCTCCTCTGCATCCCGTCTATCTCCTTCCTCTCCACTCGCCACGCTGAAGGCTGGGATGGAGGTGGCTACTGGTAGGAGGGAAAGATAGGGGTGGTGGCTGATGGAAATGGAGAGGGTGGCGTGGGTGTGGGGGTTTAAATAGGAAAGGGTTAGGGTTTGGGGTAAAGAGAGAGAGAGGGGTGCGCGTGTTGCGTACGCCCGGAAAAAGAAACACAAGGTACGATTTTTCTACTTTCAGACGCCCGACCATCTATCCAGACGTTTGGACAGACGTTCGATGAATAATCCAGACATCTTATCGAACCCAAATGGCAGCGGGCCATTTCAGCTAAGGTTAGTGCTACTGCCCCAATGTGCATAATGTAACAAGTACTGCTCCAATTGGAACAAGTGGTTCGGGTAATGCGTGTGCGGTGACTGTTGTTAGGGCTCTTTAGGAGTTTAAATGTGTCTCGTTGTAATAAAGTCTCCTAAATCGCTCAATTAACAAATACAATTTATAGCTCGAATATCTAAATAAAGTCTGAGGTTAAACATAGGGAGCAAGTAGGAATTCACGCGCTAATCTCAATTAAAATATAAATGAGCATAATGAACGAGTAAAGAATAATGATATTCAATAAATTCTAATATGTCAGATTAGATATTCAATGAATAACATTAGTATTTCAAGACTTTAAGATTCCAAAAAGATAACTAAGACAAAATAATGGTGATTTAAATCACCAATTATTAGTCTAAGCACATATATATTAACTATTCAATAATGTCAAATAAATGAATAGTACTCAAATGTCTGATATTCTCAGAGGACTTAAATGTTGCCTGCTGCAATACTCTTCTTCTCTGCTTCTGTTGCTCTCTTTTTCTTCTTTTTGGCTCTTCTTCTTCTTCTTCTTCTTCTTCTTCTTCTTCTGCTTTCTTCCTTAGCCCTTCTCTTCTTCTTTTCTTTCCTCTGTAAGCCTTCTCTTTTCTTCTTCCTTGGCTTCTCACGCACAAGGGTTGAGCTTTCTCTCTGAAGAGTAAAACCAACCCATCCCCTGCTATCTCTTCCTTTCCTTCTTTCTCTTCTCTCTCAGAAATTTGATCTTAGTTGGGTAATTGGGTTGCGTAACCGGGTCCAGGGCTACGGGTGTGGGGTTGCAGCTGAGTGACTGGGTTTAGACAGTTGGGTATGCAGGTAAGGTGAAGGGACCTCACCCCATGTTTGGAGGCAAATAGCTGGTGTGACAAAATTAATTTATGTGCTATCAGTTGCTTACCCATGCCCGATGTGGGACTATATCCGACAACTTTCTTTCGCGTATGCTTGTAGGTGAAGATGCATCAAATTGAAGTAGCTGCTAAGGTTGTGGTCTTCAATTGACCACCTGGGAGGGTACTTGAGCCTTGTTCATAGCACCTGGAGATGCAACCTGGGGCGAGCGTGACCTTGAACTCGAAGAACATGGTGGCGGTAATGGTGGTGATGGCGAATCATGAAAATCAAGAACACAACCTCTCGGCCACATTAAAATAGTTCAGAAGGGTCGTCGGGGCACGACGAATGTAGTGGCGATGGTTTCGTGGTGATTGGTGAAGCGTGGAGGTTGAACGAACTCGGAGATGGTGGTGCGGCAGTGGGTTGGTCGGTGGGGGTTTGAGTGGATGGAATGGCGAAATAGAAGAGGGTTGTTGGTCATGGTGATGTGGCAGAGGTTGTGGGGTAGGTAGCGAGGCGGTTGGTGGCTTGTGGTGCGAGATGGGCCTTGCTTGAGTGGTGGTCAAAGATGAGAACAAAGGTGGCATGCGTTCGGTCGATGGGGTATTTTTGAGTTTTCAGTAGTAGATATTAACCTAAAGATCTAACTAACCTAACTACCTAATCTAATTGGACGACGGGGGTAGAGTTGACACTGGCTTTGGTTGGGTGGTGTCATGGAAGAGAAGCCTCCAGTGGGGGACGGCGAGGAAGAATGAGGTCTGGAAGGATGCTCACCGGTATTGCGAGATGCGAAAGATCGTGGGAAGAAGGAATCTGCTCGCTATGGTCTGTGAGAGCAGATGAGGAAGGTAGACAGAGGGGCTCGTCAGAGTTGGTGGAGAAGGAGTTCGAGGAGAAGGGAAGAAGGGGTATTCGGCCTCCAAACTAAGCTAAGGAGGTAAGGCATGCCCTAGGTGTGCTTTTATAGGCCATAGGAGGTCCTTTCAAGCTTGGAAACCAAGCTTGAAAGTGTGGGTTTTACGCACAAGTAGGATACGCACATAGCCCATGCATTCACATGGGAGATTAGAAAAGAATTAGGGCCCATGACTAGGTTTAGATCGTAGAGGATTCTCTCAGGAACCTCCCTTCCAAATTTGGGAGAGTTTGGCCGTGCAATCAGGGAGTAATCCTTGATTGAAGGTAGCCGGTGAAGTAGGTTTAGGAGTTCAAGGTGGCGGGGACCTGTTGGTGGAGAAGATGATGAAGTTAGGGGCATATTTGCAAGGATTTCAAAAGTTAGAGGCATATGTGTGAGAGAAAAGAGTCAGACAAGATTGAAATGTAAACCAAGTCAAGGTAATCTCTGATTGGGCCCAAATTTTGGTACAAACCTAATTTGGACCCAAGGAATCCGAAGGTGAAGTTGGATTTAGGTTTTGACTAAGTTTGACTGGATAAATTACGTAGAAACCCAAATTAGGGCAACTATCTGTTTGAGACTCTATTTTAGGTCAAAGTGGATTCTAATGGTCAAATCAAGGGTACCAAACCTTAGAGAATATTTTTATATGATTTTTAGAAGGTTTAGGTGAATTTTATCTTGACCAGAACCTCAGTTAATTAAGTAGGTTTATTTTTAGGATTTCAGATGTCATTTAATTCTCAAAATGCATGAAAACCCATTTCTGTTTGCATGAACCCACTTATTCGTCATTTATGACCATTTGACCTTTAATTAACCCCTAGGAAACCCGTGATTCCTCTGCATTTAGGATATTATGTTAAAACTGCAGTTTTACCCCTATTTTACTGTTAATCTCTCAGAAAGGATATGCAATGAATTATGATTCTTTGGCGGTTATGTAGGAGCATTTATCTATGGAATATGACTAATTAAAGCTAGATATGGTTGATGATGATGTTATCATCAGTGATGTGTGTGGCAGAGTGCAGAAGACGAACTGCCTCGGTGTGTTGGGACTGATGCTTCTGTGCCGACGTGCTGTGGCTAGTGGTGCTGCATGTATGCTGTGGCGAGTGCTGTGCAACTTGTTTTAGGGGTGTCGTACTAGAGCTAGCTACTATGGGAAGGACCTGATTGTGCGGTTGCCTGTATAGTAGATGTTGATGACACTCACTTTAGATTGGGTGCGCTACTGTATGCGTCGGAGGACTGTCAGCGGTAGGAGAATGTAGGGGAAGGGAGGTGGGCAGCAGATAAAATTCAGAAATGTGGGTTTGAGGTGGATTTTTATAACATGAGAGGTGAGTGGAAAGGGTCGTTGCAACACCCTTATGTATACTAATACCTTTCGGGAATGATTGTATGACAACGTGAATCCCATTAACGAATTAAATCTAGTGGAAACTCGAACCTGCACTAATTACTTTATGTGAGTTTTGAAAACCTGCTGCCCATTGCATTAATTTCTCTCTAATTTTTCTTTTAGAGCATTCGAGTAATAACAGAGTGTAATGTGCCTCCCATCGTTATCTTTGGATGGCACTTCTTTTATCTTAATGTTTAGTCATTGTTCATTGCAGTGCACATTTATTTTCCCTTACTTTGATTTTCTTAGCAATGAGCTCAGGTGAATATTGCAAATGTCAGACCCTCTTTCGTGACACGCTCAACACATTAACACTGCCCCCATCTCTCCCTGTTCTCATCTCTCTCCCTCTCTCTACCACCTCATCCAGCTTCTCTCTCCCTTTCCTCTCCCCCCTTCATGCCTCTCTCCATCTCCCCTCCTTGGATGGCTCTTGACTACCTCATTTGGGTTTTGGGAAGGGGAGAGAGAGTTTTTTTTTCTTCACCAAACCTCTCCTTTCCCCCTATCCTTGCTTCTCTCCTCTTCCCCACCAAATCGAGACACCCTCCACCCCGTCGAGCTTCACTGCTCTCTCTTCCCTCCCTTTCTCCTCCTTCCCTTCTCTTTCTCTTCTCCTTTCTGAAGCGTTGCCCCTTCCTAATTGAGATTTTTGTATATAGATTGCCACATGTTTTCTTCAGAGTTCAACTAGCTACTATATTCTAAGCACTGATTTTTTTTACCCATTGGATTGCTGTAGTGGGAAATTTTGGTGAATCCTTGAGACATTGTGGTTTACTATTGATGTGATGATTCTTCTTTTCCAACTATTTATCTTTAATTCTCCTCTCGTGATGTAGAAATCTATTGCTTCTCCTGGACGTGGTATCCTTGTTATGGACTGTGAGGTGGATGCTCATCTTTACAGGACAGGCAAGGTCATGGTGGTGGCAAACACCCTAAGGTGTAGCAAGTCGTCAAGTATATCAGCCTTTAGGACCTGTTGCATAGATCAAACCTCATAGGGATGGAGCAGGCAGTGTCGACTTTTCCCCCTTCCCACAACCAAAAATGAGTTGTGTGGTAATCTTTCCTTTGTTGTTCTATTGCTTAAAGATGGTTGCTTTGTTGTTTTTGGATACAACTTCTTTCGACTTGGTGTGGATGTTATGTTTCTTTGGTGAGATATATATATTTAATACTGATGCAATATTAATTTTTTCCAATTCCACTAAGTGTAACAACCTAGACACGTAAGTATTTGTTTCTATGTTTCCACAACTTATATGTTGAAGGTCGTTACAAATGGTATCAGAGCAAAGCTCTCTCTAATAGGAGGAAAGGGCTACCCTTAGGACGGTTAAAGAATGCACCTTGAGGTGGAGCCACCACTACTACTAGGAGTATAATTGATTGATTGATCAAAACCTAATGAGGACATTAGAATTTCAAGTGGGGGAGGTTGTAACACCCTCAAGAATAATCCCACATAGTATACTCTTGAAAATGAGTGGTTGGATATAAGGATTGAGAATTATCACTTGACAACTTAGGCTTAAGCATTTTTGGTGATTGTTTGGGTCCATTGAGCCTGTACCTAACAACTTGTCAATGTTAGTTTTTCTCAATTAAACTACTAAGACTACTTCTATGGGGGAAAAAACCCATGACGTTAGAGGATCACAGGGGGAGATCTCTAATGCGTAAGGAAATCATCACTGCCTTTGAAGCTGCCAGCCTTGCCCAAATTGTTAGTTGTTCTTCCTCCAATTGTAGGTTTATTTATTCCATGGGATGATGTCACGACAGGGGAGCATTATTACCACCAGTACAGAAAAGAAGAAAGTAATGGCTTCAGCTCTCTGAATGTCTTCATGGATAAAAAGAATTAGACAAATGGAGAAAATGAGAGACAAGAAAGCAGAAACACAAGATAGGTGAGGGTTGCAGCTGTTGTCCCTGCTAGACCACTTAATAATCTAATGCCTATGTCAGAACTTACATTGTCCTATGTTTATCAACTCCAAGAATCGACTGCAGCAACAGAACAAAGCACAGCAGTAAGGAGAAACGAAGATATATCGCACAATAGTAAGGAGAACCAAAAAGATTTGAATTGTCACGGCTAGAGAGGTACATGTTCCTTCCAACATACAAATCATTTCCATTATCCATGGGTACCTAGCTTGAGATGAAAAATTTTCTTTCGTAGTTACCATGGTGTACCAAAAGCTTACTAGAAATCTCTACCATCCAATGATCTTCAAGAGTTTTACCCTACTGATAGGTAATTTTCCACTGAACATTTTTTAATACATCAAGGTGACTTCCATATCATTTCTGTTTTGTTTCTTTTTCCCTCTTTTTGTGTGTTGAAAACAGATTTCAAATACGACACAGATGGCAAAAGATTTAGATGTCAAGTATTTTTTTTGTCCATTGTTTCAAGCACATAGATTTTTTAAAAGAAAATTACAAATTGGTTTGTTCAGACCACATCTTGTAATCGAGGTCTCTTCAACTTATTTCATATATGTTTACACCCAAACTTCTAATCTGTTTATGTTGGCAATGAATGTATGTTGCATGAATGCAGGCAATTGTCAAGTTGCCCTTTATCAAAGAAGACATCCTCCTCCCACTCACTCAATCCTTACAGTAAGAGCTGACGGTTCTAATTACTTACCTGTGACAGAATAAAATTTCAAGGAACGTTATGCTATAACATCTCACTTTAAGTTTGTGTATGCAATGCAGGAAGAAGAGCGTAGAAGAAACAATGTTCATTTTGACCGAATTTTTACACTGGATTCTAATGAGTTTGGTAAATTAATTTTCCACCTCTTTCAACTCGAAAACTTAAACCAGAGAATCCCAGTAAGATGTGCAGAATTCAATTGTATTTCGGTAATAGGTTTGTGTGCACTCTTTATATGTTAGAGCATAATTATGTGCATGAATTGATTTATATGTTCGCATGGAAGATGGCCTTTCTCAAAAGAATGAGATGAAAAATCTATTCATATAGTTTCATATAAGAATAATAGAACTCCATGGTTATTAATAGTTAAGTTTCCTTTCTTTGACCTAAAAAGCCAAAAGGCCTTGGAACCAATAAGCCATGCTACATTTAAAAATAATAAAAGAATAGTTTGTTTTTTTTGATGACCAACAGTCTATTTTACTCCCCCACCCCTTTTTTTGTTGTATGTATACTCCAATGACTCTTCAGAACATTTAATTTAAAACCGTTGTGATGTGGGATTTCTGATTGTGGTGTATGCCTTTGAGATGTATCTATACAACTGGTAGCACGCAGCGTTGAACCTGCCAACCCTGCCCAAGTCGCTGGAAGGAGTGGTTAGTCAGGAGAAGTTCGTACAATTTAGAGCTTATAGCCTCGACAAGAGGTTTGATGGTAGTTTTGGACGAGATAAGCTTTCTTGGTTATTTGATTAAGTTCTATGTTCACCCAATGTTCAAACTCAAATTATGATTGTTTTAATGATCGTTTATTTTTCTTAATTAAAGTTGCATCTCATTCATTCTCTTGCAGGGTCCAGCAATAACATGCATGGTAAGATAACATGTAAAACTATTTGAGAGAGCATCTCAAACTTTCTTCTTCTCGCGGTACTTTTTCCTCCTCTTTTTTTTTTTTTTCTCTCTTGGGTACTTATGTTTTGCTTTTTATTTTTTGGGTTTCTTCTCCTCTCTGTGAATTGTTATTGTGGCAGTGTAAATGTGTACAAGAAATTGAGTGATGGAAGTGTTGTAGTTGTTGATCCTACTAACAATCTTTTTTGGTTTATCGAGTAAGGAAGAAGGAAAAAAAAAGAAAAGAAATAATCTAACGATTAAGAAATTTGCTTCTTTTTCTCTCCTTTTCTTTTGTATTTTTTTCCTTTACAGAATTGGTGGTTTGAGGTGATCCCGCTGCCACACGTGGGTTAAAAATTAGTACTATTCCTTTAAATGTTGTGGAGCATGCATTTAAATCGGCGTGGCTGGTGGAAGCTAGACTGATGTACGGCTACATGATTAATATCAAATATATCCGTATGGATGTTCACATGGGGAATCAAATTAAGAAATAAAATTGAATACGGCATTGCAAGAATATTGCAACAAACAAGATCGGCATGGTGATTTTGAAGGTGTTAAGGGTTGAGAGAACCAGAATTTTGGGAATGATTGTACGACAACCCGAATCCCATTTTAACTATTAGTCCAGTGGGAACTCCAATCTGAATTAATTTCTCTCTGTGAGTTTTGGAAAACCGAAGCCCATTATCTGTGAGTTATGATTAATTTCTCTCTAATTTTTCTTTTAGAACATTCTAGTAATAGAGGGGTATAATGTGCCTCCCATCATTATCTTTGGATGGCACTTTTTTTATCTTAATTACATAGCCATGTTCACTCCAAAGAAAGAAGAAAATCACGTGCTGTGAAAAAAGAAGTTGAGAAACAAGTTAAGAAATCCACAAAATTAGCATGAGGCACAATCAATGTTAGGATTTTCTGATGGCTTAATTGCACTAGCATTAATCGTCTCAGACCTCAAAGATAACATGCACAGTCACAGATTCCCCAAATAAAAGTTCATTCCCATTCAGCAACAATGGGGGAACTGGAATGAAACTCAAAACTAATGAAACTTCCTGCTAAAATCATACTGTGGAACAAGAATTAATTACAAGAATCTCTTGAAAACCATAGATAATTAAGATAATTCAGTATGTTCCAAATGCATACCGACAAATGTGTGAATCGCAGCATGCTGCAGCTTCCGTCCAAGACATTTTGTGACCGGAGAAAGGATGTTGAGGAGGTCGTGGGACTTACAACTTTAGTAACACACTAACAATTGAGTTGGGAAAGATCCGTAAAAGAATCAAGAAATTAGTTTATTTGAATTTTATGTAATTCAAAGTAAACATTATCGTATGCAATGATTGCACTGCCTATGATAAGTAAGCAATGGTGTATATTCCATATGGTTGATCTTGTGTACAACTTTGCACGAGCCAGGTTCTTCACTGTAGATGGCTTAACCCACTTTTTCCGACCAAGTAAGCTAAGTAACACAATCAGGTAGCATTTGATAATTACTTAATAGTTAAAATATACAAAAATACATTGTGCGACATATTTTATAACGTACTGACTTGACACATCGGTGCAAAGTGATTCTGCATCGGTACAAAATGATTCTAAGTGATTTTGCAATGGTGCAAAATGGTAATAGAATGATTTTGAATTAATGTAAAGTGATTTTGGATGATTTTGTACCGGTGAAAAGTGATTCTTGATGATTTTACACTGATGTATAGTGATTCTTGATGATTTTATATTGATGTAAAATGATTCTTGATGATTTTACACTGATTACCACATCAAGACGTACAATGTGTCAACTTATAGTGGACTGAAGAAGCCAAAAAAGTAGGATTTTGCTACACCTTTTCTATTAATTGAGAATAAGTCGTTGAATTAATCACAATCACAGGACTGTGCAATTACAAGATAAAATGGCGCCAAACGTGACATTTTGAAGGTACAATCCTACCAAACAAACAATGGCCAGTAGCTTCAAGCTTTTCGTTAGTTAATAAATTGAGAAGCCTTCTTCCCCAAAAAAAGGTGCAAGGACGTCGAGTGAACATATGCGTATTGCTCGAAGACAATATGTATCTAACAATCCAAGATCCCAATCGCCAAATAACAAGATCTGAACATATGTGCCAGCAACTTCCTCGGTAATTAATGCTATGCACTTTTAACAATTCTCACGATCAAAGTTGACCAACATTCAAAACTAAGTCAGTCATCACATGTGCATCAAAACATGGCACATGATATAAAAGTGGCATGGTATATCTAAGATTCCAAGTCCTCCTTCCCTAGTGATGTTGGGCCATTTCCCTTTCCTTACATTTGGACAATAGCCTTCATGTGCATTCATTAACATGAGGCGATTGGCTAATCTAAACACAATACCGCAAAGCAGTCTTGATTAAAATCAGGGGACACATCATTTATTTTCATGATGATAGGAACTCAAGTAATATGATAAGTGGAAGATGCCATCTATCAGTAGCGTGCATCTCGACACCACTTGCGTTAATTAATTTTTGTCACTATGCCATTACATATGGAAGCACATGTCAAGAAAATGAGGACGACAAGTTGGACCTTGATGTTCACCTCATCTCTCCAGTCTGACCAGAGTAATTATTATTTCTCTTCTGAAAATTAATAATTGATAAGCACACAAATCTCAAATATAGTCAAGTAAATCCAGCCAGATTTAAGCAATTACCCACGACGACAACATGGTTGGCGCGGGCTTCCAACCACTTTGGTAGAAGTTATTAAGTTCAGACTAAAAAAAAAAAATCCCTTTCAACATCACGATTGAAAATATAATTTTTAATAATAATGTGATTTACGAGTTATTTAGGTCATCGAGTCTCTTGCATCATTTACTTGGATGGTAGGCGTTTATGTAGAGAGATGTATATGGAAGGATGTAATGCTGACTAGCTGAGCGCCATTGAGCGAAATTGATGAAAAGATAATATAAAATAAGGAGATGAACTTATTGAAAATTTGGAAGGCTTAATGTAGGTATTTTGTCAAGTCCACACTTTGAAATCAGCCAAACAAGTTGAGGTACTAAACCTCTTTCCCATTTACTCCATTATATAAAGCACGACCTCTTAATTAGCATGATTAGGTATATACGATTTGACCTTCCTCTTTAAGTTTTTTAAAAAATTGAGCTTTACGTCCTCTATTATGTTTTCGAGCTAGCTTTCTATAAGAAATTTAATTTTTAGAAGTGTCAAGAAAATCAAATTAATTTTTCTTACAAAGTGATCCCCTATAATTTCTATGGTATTCTAAGGATTCATTAGTATTTCAATAACACTAATCTATTTCACATATTTAATTAACAACCTCAATTAGTATTAGAAATATTATAAGCCAATTGACATAACGTAATGCCCAACTCCTTGCAAGAGTACTCCACTGATTCGATCAAAAAAGATAACTAAACTGATTAGGTGACTACCATCCTGTTCCATTTTATATTTCCTTGATCACTCCATCAATTGAGTTTAATACTGGATCCAAATCAATAACAAAAGCTTTCATGGGGGATGTTCGTAATATTCCCCTTATTGTTCCATCACACACCGTTGATAAAGCTCAATTAGTTTTATGGAAACAAGCCTTCACCTTCAATTGAATGGAAGTCTGTCGAGATACATGGATGTGCAAAACTATTATGAGACGATCTTTGAATTGAGATATATTGTCACTATTGCATCTCAAATGCGCATAGGTGTTTTACCTAAGGAATGCACAACTATAAATTGTGGGGCTTAAGTTTTGTGAGTGTTGGGAATTGTTAAATATGGAACATGTTGTTTGGTCATGGATTGATTAGTCGATTAATTTAATATGATAGATGAGTTGTAATAATTTAAATAGGGAGAAAGTTGTAGTACTATTTATAGAATGTTTACATCTATACCTTTAGAAATATATCTAATTACATCCATATCCTTCTATACTTTTCATTGTTACATCTATGCTCCTTACAAACTTGCATCCTATGACAGTTATACCCATAGGTTAAGTCTCTATTTGATTGGAGGGAATATTTCCGTGGATGTTTTCTAGCAAACATTAAAGCTAATGATATAAAATTTAAAAATTACATCAAAACCCCTATTACCCCTAGCCACGCTTTTTTGTTTCTTTTTTCTTCCTCTTCTTTTTTCTTCCTCCTTAAGTTTGAATCACACCTCCTCACTGGAACATTAAGATGATCGGCAAAGTCGCCCTCCTCCTCCTGAGGTGTGACTCATCATAACTAAAATATCCAAGTTAAGCTAGAAACTTAGTTAAAGCACTACAAATTAACTCAAGAAAAGGGTTAAGTGTGGGAATTATGGAAAAAGACCTAAAACATCAATTTTTTGTTAAAAATGAATAATTAGGTTACAATTAAAGAGATTTTGTACCTAGTTTGTAAATGGCTGATTCTAAAGTCAATTAAACATCAAAATGAGTTTAAATTCAAAAATCAATGATGGGAATATTTTCTAATATGTTCAAATCACATGCCATAAAAATTACAAAGCATTTTGACATCATTTGGGCCTTGAATTGAGTGCATTACATTTAGATCCTTCTTATTTAACATTTTCATTCACATTTTATACACACAAAGGCCGTTAGGGACGTACTTCTAAGCTGTTAGGGACCATTCTGCATTAAAACCTATCACTTATGGGTCTAATTACAAAGTTTATATTGCTTCGCACCAATGGCCTTCTGTGCAGAATTCACAAAAGACTTGGGGCCCTTTAGCTGATCAAGCACGATGAACACGAGCTCCGCTAGTCGTCCATTCCTTCTCCACTTAATCCAACGGTGGATCTTTCACCTAGTACCTACTGACGGTGCACACGCCTTCGCACCTTCCTTTAGATCTGATCCTATGGTCATGTTTCATCTAAACCCATTCTCGCAACTCTTAAGACACATCTCCATTGTTCTTACCCAACGGCCATGACCTAAGATAGCCAGTGCACTCGAGCTCCTACACCTATATATATAAACACCCCCTCCTCGAGTGCGCGAGCCTACCAATTCCCTCCCCCTTGAGTTGGCACTCGTCCATACCTCTAACATCCATTCCCCTTCCTCTACTATTGTTGACAGCAGTAGCATCCTCTACCTTAGTTCTTCCATGTTGAGCTGGATCACATAACTCCAAGGGACATCCTAAAGCTCCCTCATCCTAGAGCTTTTGCTCGTTGGAGGTCTTCCCCAATTTCGTTGCCATAGCAACCTGCTGTGGATCTTGAGGTCCCTTTCGTCCTATTATCTTAGGTTTTACATGCTTTTCTACATTAGATTAGCTTAGTTAGATAGTGTAGATTAGGATTTACCATTTGATTGCTTTAGATTAGGAGTAGATTAGAGTAATTTGTCTTCTCTGTCGAGTAACCCTCTCTGATCAATACAGATCAATGAGGTGAATTTCCACCTCCATTTCGATTCACTAATCTCCTACACCATCTTATGATCACATTCTCCTACTTCCTTTATTGTTTTAATTCATCGATCACTCCATCCATTAGGACCACTATGAGGCTTGAAACTCGCTAGCTTCCAGATCTCATAGTGCGTTAATTCCATCTGAGGGCTTCCTATTCACCACCCACTGAATTGAATTTAGTTGATTTAGCTGTTTGCATCAGATTTGATTTCAGTGTTCGATTGGAGAATTTGAAATGCAATTTGGTTTTATTCTGATTTAATTGTGTGAATTGAAGTTCCAGAAGTTTTCTTGGACTGAATGAGATGATATTGAATGAATTTAATTGAATTTTTATTGTACTTTGAGATTGTGTCTAATTTTAGCCTTGAGTATTATTTATATCCTTTGTTGAAAGAGCGAGGACCTGTGAAAATCTAAACACAGATTTGAGGTCCTTGCAATGATCTAATTGGTTTTAAAGGATCTCCTAGAACTCCTTTACACTAATTAATATTGTGCAAGATATCTAAGTGATCATATCACTTGGGTGGAGCCATATCAAAGGCCCAGGTGGGCAACATCTTGATTCCATTGAAATCGATTGTAATTTCATATTTGAGAGTCTGATTAGGTTTGAATGATCACAATGAATTTTTGAGTTTGTCTTTAAAGTGATTAGAAAGCATGATTTGAGTTCCCTCTTTCACGTTGTCTATAGCATAGGAAAGGGAATCAAATTAGGGTTTCTAATGTGTAAAGGCTTTGATTTGATTGGTATTGAGTTCAAAACCTTCTACATAGCATTTGCGATGACTGAGATTGATTTCTAAGTAATTTGAGCTTGAGTTGAGAGTTTTGAGTCTCAGACCTTAGGATCCACGTCAACATGGATGTCTTGAGGGTTTCTATTCATTTTTTATGCTCTAAGAAGGTTTTAAAATGATTGTAGATGTTTATACAATATGTTAGATTGATTTCAAGAATGTTTGGGTGATGATTTTGATATGAGATTCTTCCAATAGTGTCAGTAGCAGCTGATAGTTCTGAGTGAATTTTGAATAGGATTTAATCATGGATTCTAAATGCTTTTATACAATTTAAAGTATGCAATGAGTTTTCTGAAATAAATATTACATAATTCCATATCTTAGATGCTTGAGTACACTTTGGAATTCACTAATCAGGCCTTAGGTGAGACCAATCTTTCTTTATCAGTAGCAGCTATGCAACTGGACCAGATGCAATGTTTAGATCATAATTCTAGTTAGGTTTTGATGAAAATGGAGTCAAGAAAAGTTTTCTGAATGGTTTAATGCAAGAACAAGCTATCAACTATGTGTAGGGATTGAATTTGAACTTGAAATGGATTGTAAACATTTGTAAATTTTGTTAAGAAATTTCTGCCAATAAAAGAAGTTTTGATAACTATTCAAATTTCAATTTTATGTGGATTTCAATGTTTAAATCATGATTTGCATTTGATTCTGATTTCAATTGATTCCTGGATGTTCATAATGATCTATATTTGCTTTCCAGTATTCATGTTTGATTTTTAAGGCTCGATTGCAATTTCTGATCTTTATTTAACCTTTTCCTAGCTTTTAGGCAATAATTAGGATGAAAAATACAAAAATACTGTAAATAAATAAAATAAATGTGTAGTGAGTAAGATTAGTATCTATAGAATGTGTGTAGTTAGATTTGAATTTAAATGTGTTTAGCATAGTAAACATACCAATTGATTGAGACCCTGATCAGTAGGGGACTTGAATCAACGAATATCACAAGCAATCGCAAAGATAGAGGCAAAAGAAATAGGTGACCCAGTTTCACCTGAAGGGGTGTATGTTTGGGGGGAGTGCGATGCTCCCAAGACTCTACTATGATGGTTGGTAGTACAATCACTCCTTGTTCTCTATTTTCGAAAATGCATGAAGAAACCCCCTAAAGGCCTTTCTTCTCTATTTATAATACAAAAATATCGCAACAACTTTTCGTTCCACAACAGACTTTGTAGATTCCTTGGCTTATCCGTTACTTGCATATCAATAGCCTTTACAGCACAAATCATTAGCATTGATGTGGATGTTGTTGCCACTTCTTCAATTCCAGTTAACCGGATCTTTTAGCGAGTCAGGTCCACCCAGATCCACTTGGATTTTTGATAGTCAGGTAGCTAGATTTACCAAGTCATTGGAGAAATGAATCCGTTGGGCTTTGTGTGAAGTTTTAATTCTGAGGGTACTTTAGCCCCTCATCATATGCCCCTTCTCTCTAGCTAGTGTATCCTGCTGAGAGAGTAGTAAAGGTATTAAAACTTCACATATGGATGGTGCCCTCAAATGATGTACTGGCTGCCTTCTAAGCAGGGTAATCATTTGTCATGAGGCGTATGTTTTAATTTTAGGCTGACAAGGTGCCATTACTGATGTAGTATAAGACCATTGAAATTTGAAGGGAACATAGTCATGTTACCACCTAAGTTCCTATTAGCCTTAAGAGGCCAACATCCTGGGTATAAATGTGACGTAAGCATCACCTTCACGAGTGGTGCCCAATCACTCCGGGAGTTGATTTTGTCCTTTTGTGTGACATAACTGGCATTAATTGCCATAATCATGAGGCGTATTTACCTCAAATATCGCAACAGATAGTGATGCGATCGCTGTGATTGTGGCAAAATGTATGCACGCAGGGGCATTTAATGCCTGTAATGATGATCACGACCATTTCAAATCTAGTAGGATCTTTTGAAATTCTCACCTCGTCTTGTGGGATTTCATTTTCAAAATCCACGCCTCGCAGAGGGAGAACTCCCCCCAGGGTTATAAATATGGGGTGGGGTAGAGTTAATGCCCCACCTACTCACTTTTACTACGGCAGACTGATGGCGTGTGGTTCATCATAGCTGAAATGCCTAAATTAAACTAAAAACTAGGTTAAACACTATCTAATTAATATAATAAATGGGTTAAATGTGGGAATTAATGAAAATGACTTAGAATGTCAAATTGGTGCTAAAAATGCATAATTAGGTCAATTTATGAGATATTTTATTCATAAATACAAATTGATGATCCAAATGTAAATTAAACACATTTCTGAGCTTAAAAGCACAAATCAAGGGTGAAATCATGTTCTAATATGTTCAATAAAGCTCTAATAAAAATCTCATTGTATTTAGATATCATTAGGACCTTGCAATCATCACATTACAATTAGGTCCTTTATTCATAACTGTTGATGAGTAAGAGTCATCGTTTTAAGGATATATATATATATATATATATATATATATATATATATATATATATATAGTGTTATAGTATAGGGATGAAAATCGCTATAGCATTTAAATTTATAAAGTGTTCAAAAATAAGAATTGAGTCCGAGGTCATTCGCAGGGAGGAAATATAGAATTCACAACACCAATCACAATTAATAACAATGACCAGAATAAAAAATTCAATAAATAATAGAATTTTACTCAAAAATATATTCAATGGTAGCAATAGTATCTCAAGAAATACTGGGATAAAAAGAATAAGAGAACTCTAAAAATGGTGATTTAAATCACCAATGATATCTCTCAACTTAAACATATATCAAAGCATTTAAACCAGCTCAATAACTCAACAGTAATCCTAAACCATCAATTCAGATATTCAAATATCTCCGCAGTAACCAGAGTCAATGCCTAGCAGAAGCACAAGGCTTCAACAGACGTCGCTAAGGGAGATCAGATAGCTTAAATATCACTAAGCACAACATAATGCCAGAGCACAATGTCTCAGAGATAGCTAAGTATAAAGCACATAGGCTCGCATCTCGAGGAGCATAGTGCAAAACCCTCCCCTTTCCTCTTTAGATTCTCTGCCTACTCGGAGCTCTAATCGGGTAATTGGATCTGGGTTGGGTCTAGATCCGTGTGCATGTGGGCACGAGTGAGGAGTGTAAAGGCTAAGGTGAGAGGGACCTCACCCCTCTATGTACAAGGCAACATGTCTATAGCGCAATTTCCTTTTATGTAGTGTAGGCAGGTTGCGCATATACGAGGTGGGACTAATGTCCCCCTACTCTTCTTCTCTTCTTTTCATGCACGCTGTGGATGGAGCTTACTGTTTACGCACTGAATCGGGGTTTTAAAAACACTTCATTGTAATATAGCCGAAAATAGCATGTGAACAAATACAATTTATAGCTCGAAAGAAATCCGAGGTCGAACGCAGGGAGCAAGTGTTGCAATAAATCTCAAAATTAGAATTTTTTCACAAGATATCAATATATGATGAAATTTCTAAACTCAAATGATATGTATATAAGAACAAATGTTAATAGTGCAAAAAGATTATGGTAAAATGGTGATTTGAATTACTAATTACCCTAATTACAAGAATATCAAATATCTCAATAGTATCAACCAAGTTTAATCCACGTAGGATAAGTGCACAGTGCACTCCTTGTTAAAGATCAGACGATGGAGCTTTCAACCAGATGACTTAAACTCTTCCTTGCAACAGTGACAAGAGGGCACTCTTCTTCCCTTCCTTTCTCTCCTCAGTCTCAAGGGAAGGCATAACACAGAGCTCAGCACCAACACCAGTAGAGGCAAAGGCCTCCCTCAGAATTCACTAAGTGTTGAGAGGTGGTCAGCAGAGCAACACCCCCCTCCCCCCTCTCTCTCTTCTTCTTCCTTTCCCTTTCTCTCTCTTCTCTCAAAAATATGCTAATTGGATCCAGGTATACTGGTAATCGATTCAGAGCCCAGACCCGCGTGGCGTGGCTGTGGGTAAGGGCGTGCGTCGGCATGTGCGAGGGGACCTCACCCCGTGTTTACTGAGGCAATGAGGCAGAGGAGTAAAAATAATTTAAGTGCTGCAGAAGGTGTATCACTTCACGATGTGGGACTATCCCACGAAGGCTTCAGTGCATGCAATTGCAGGTGGAACCTTCTCCAATTACAATTGCAGCTGAGGGTATCTTCCCTAATTAGAGACCTGGGAAGGGTCCTGGAGCAGAGCCACAGCACCTGGAGGTGCTGGCGATGAAGAACACGGCGAGAACACAGCGGTCGAGGTCGAGGAAGATGACCTGTAGTGGCGGAGAACTGACAAGCACCTGGAAAGGATAAAATGGGCTCTTGGCTCGGTCAGTATAGCTCAGGAGCTTCGCGCAAGTGCGACAAATGTGGTGGTGGAGGTGGCGTGCTGTGGTAGTGCATGTGTGGGCGTGGCGAAGGTGGAAAGTGAGTGCGGTGGTGGATGTGTTCGGTGGGGAGCTAGGGCGAGAGATGGAGTAAAATAGGAGAGTGCTTTTAATGGGGGGAGTACGGTGGAGCTTTTGGGAGTTGTGGTGTGGTGAACAGTGACTTGTAGCGAGCTCTTGACCTCGCTGGAGTTGTTGCCAGAGGTGGAGAAGACAGAGATGGATATGAGTGATTAGTGGCTGCGTATGTGTTGTGAGTGTGGGAGAGAGAAGTAGAGGGAAAGAGGAAGATGTAGAGGGCCTTAGGAGCGGAGGAGATAGGCAGAGGGCTCCGGTTGTGGCTTACCGGAGCTGGAGAAGATGGAGGCGACAGCGAAGCGGCGACGGCGACTAAGGTAGAATAATGCCCTCCCTTTGACCGGAGAGGTGCGCAAAGATGAGGGGAAGAAGATAGGCCGTCTAATTTGATGGTTGGATGGCTGGAAGAGGGGGATCGAAGCTGGTCATCGGAGCAAAATCTGAAGGAGGCTGGAGAGGAAGGAGAAGAGGGTTTCTCAAAGCTGAGACTTGCTAAGGAGCTAGGGTTCTTGCCCCTGCTCCTTTTATAGGCCAAGGGAAGGAGTTTAAAGCTTGGAGACCAAGCTTTCAAGCTTGGTAAGCTTGTCGGTGAAGGATACCCACATATTATGCATTCACATGAGAGATTGGGAAAGAATTAGAGACCACAAATAGGTTCAAAAGGAAGACAATTACTTGACGAATCTCCCTTTCAATTTTGAGAGAGATTCGTTAAATAATCAACAAGTTCTTGTCAAACAAAGATCGCCAGAGTAGGATTCCTTCACAAAAATGGTGGAAGGACCTATTTGCAAAGAGTGATGACAAAGATAGAGGGCTTTTTGTAATAAATTCAAAAGTTGAAGGGTTATTTAGGATAATAAGAGTCAGACTTGGACTAAATTGCAAACCAGGTCAAGGCAATCTTGACTGGGTCCAAATTTTGATACAAACTTAATTTGGACCTAAGGAATCTAATGGTGAAGTTGGATTTTAGTTTTGACTTAGTTTGACTGGGTAATTTATGCAAAAATCCAAATTAGGGCAATAGTCTGTCTATGACTCTATTTCGGGTCAAAATGGGTTCAATGGTTAATTCAAGGATGTCAAACCCTAGAGAATATTTTTATATGACTTTTAGAAGGTTTATGTGAATTTTATCTTGGCCAGAACCTCAGTTAATTAAGTAGGTCTATTTTTAGGGTTTTAGATGTCTATTAATTCTTGAAATGCGTGAAAACCCATTTCTATCTGCATGAACCCACTTATTGGACATTAATGACTAAATGACCTTTAATAAATCCATGGCATACCCCATGGTTATTTTGTATTTCTGATGAGATGGCAAAATTACAGAAATAACCCTATTTTCATCTTTTCTTCTCAAAATAACTCACCCTGCTTTAGAGACCTTCTGACTGATATGTAGGAGCTTTTATTGACTTCATAAGACCAAATTGAGCTAGTTATGGCTCATGATGGTGTTCGTATCAGTTATTGCGATAACTGCTGCTACTGTGAGGCATCCTTCAATTACTGCTGCATTCTTTATCTTCAAATGGGTTCGCACCTGCTGAGGGTGAATTCGAGGTCGGAGATGACCAGTGCACGACAGATGATGACTGAGAAGGTGACAGCGATGGCGTGATGTCCAGCGAAGACATGATAACAGAAATATGGGCTAAGAGCCCTCGTTAGAAGGTTCACGAGCTTCGCAATGAGATGAGGAGTGCGTTGGTGGTGGCGGTTGAGTGTTTGGTGGCATCTGATGATCGGACGGTGACGGCTGAGGTGAGGGTTTGATGGGTTGTCCAGTGAAGGTCTAGGCTGGGTGAAAGGCTAAATAGGTAGAGGGCTTTTGTAGGTGGAGTTAAGGCGAAGTTTTTGGGAGTGTTGTGGGGTCGTTTAGTGGTGTGTAACGGCGTAGCGAGTTTGTCAGAGCTATGCTGGGGGAGAAGAAGATGAGTGGGGAGCAAAGTGAATGCTAGTCGGATTGAGAAGTGAAAGAGATGGGGAGGAGCTAGAGAGGGAGAGTGTAACGACCCGGTTCCCGAGTCCCTACGAGACACGAGAACCGGACCGACTCGACTAATCCCAAGACCCAGTCATCCAACGAGGAAGTAACCAAAAGACAGTAAAATAAACCACATTCAGCATGAATATAACTAACAGTAAGAAAGTACAGCAGTAAGGAAGGAAACTACTACAGTAGGCACCACCACAAACAGTAAAACAACATTTATCATATAACAAAAACTGCAGGTAAAGAAGGTACAGCGGAAACAAAACTACTCACTAGAACAGAAACAAAAAAGGGTACAAAGCTGTGGTAACTCTACTGGACCCTACTTGGCCCAGCGTCCTCTGCAGCCGCCGACCCTGGCTGCTCAACACCTGGTCCTGAAAAAGGTAACGAGTGTAACACGTCAGCAAAACGCTGAGTAGAGTGGCAAGCTAACTAAAGGCAACAGTAGAGTGTACAGTAGCTATTATGTTCTATTACTTCCTTTATTTACATCTTTCAATTTTTCTCACTATTTCATTTATTTCTCAGATCCTTTACTTGATCTCGAATGTCCTCGTGGGACGATCTTGATTGCAGTCTTTTCCAAAAGTAGAAGTAGCACGTGGTGCTCTCCTGGCCGGGAGAGTCCCCCGTGGTGATCCTACCCTCAGTCAACCACCCCAAGGTCACTGACAGACGTAACGGTGACTACGGCACGCGCGATAAACGCACAGGTAGCTAGCCCGCACTGGCACGCGGTCAGTCGTTTCCGTTAACGGGTGCGCCCAAAGCACAGCACGGAACCAGGGCAGAGCCCTCTCAGTAACAGGGGTCCAACCCCTCCACAGTAACCAAACCGGGGCCTTGCCCCTCCACAGTCCGCGCACCCTCGCCTGACTACCCTGGTTTGCCCTAGTGGGCCTAACAAGTCGGTGAAGGAGGCTAGCAGAACCCCGGGGCCCGTGGGGTAGCTAGTACTCTCCTAACACTACTAGCTCTCCTCGGTACTACGTACACGAGGGCCAGCAAGTCGGTACAGAGCGGCCAATCCTAACCCCGGGTCCCTGGGGCGGCTGGCCCCACTCTGCACTAAACAGGTACAGGTACTTCCCTTGGTACTGCGTACCCAAGAGACAGTACAAACTACATCTCAGTTCCATTCCTTTTTCTTTCCAGGAGTTCCACTCCTAACTCCCCGTAGGGTTCCAGCTCTTTATTTCAGAACATCATATGTTTCACTTTCCAGATTCACGTTCTCAAATTCCATGATCTCAAACATGTTTCTTTATTCATAACAGGCAGCTGTTAATTAAATTTACAGGCAGCTTTATAAATTCCTTTCCATTTTTCCAAGACTGCAGTAATATACATTCCACTAGTTTTTCCATCCTAGGATTCATGCCATATCCTAGGATCTATCATACAATCTAGTTTTCCGGCCCTAGGATTCATGCAACACCTAGGAGCTATCATTCCATATATTTCTCATTCCTAGGATTCATGCAAGCCCTAGGTTCTAGTTATGGTTCCGTACTTTAACAGATTTTATTAATACTTAAAACCACTCTACCAGGTACAACGGGAGTAATGGGGGCGTGATCGGGAATCCCGCGCGCCTCCGCGACTCTCAAGACTCCAACTGAACGAGATCCTGTCACAAGGATCAAACACAAGGAGTGTCTCAAAACAGTGTATAGCTACTGTAGGCGGGTAGAGGAATAAATTCTGAAACGAACGCAACTCGAATCGCGGAAAACGGAGCCCAAACGGGCCCTAAACGGGTCGAGAAAGACGATACTGTGCAAAATCAGACGTCTGGAACTCCCTCCAGACGTCTTAAACGGTGGATCAGAGAATTACCTGTTCAGCGTGGTTTCCCAGACGTCCAGAAGTCTGTAGGGACGTCTTTCCTAGATCCCAGACGTCCGATGGTCACTTCGGACGTCTGGAGGTCACTCCCGCCGTCTGGTACAACTTCCAGACGTCTGATTCGCAAAGGATGACGAATCAGAAAACCTGCGCACAGCCAACCCCCCTCCCTCAGTACGGTCAGTCGACAAAAAGGAAGAAGAAAGCGGAAACTCACCTTTCAGACGTCTGTATGATCTCACAGACGTCGACCTTGCCGTCTGGATATCAATCCAGACATCTGATTCTGGAAATTTTTCCAGAATCAGAGCCCTGCTCGGCCTCCGCTCGCGACGCCGCCCGCGTCGCACCTCGCGCGTACGCTGCTCCGCCCGCAGCAGGTCCCTCTCCGCGACGCTCTGCGCCCCCTGCGCCCTCCGCCGGCCGGCCAAGCCGCTCCTGGCGAGCTCGCCCTCACGGCAGAGCCCCGCCCTCGCACGCCGCAGCTCCTCCGCGCTCACTGCGGCTGCCGCTGTGCCCTCGCGTCCGCTCGCTCTCGCGCACAGGCAGGAGAAGAAGGAGGAAGATGGTGGAGACGGGAGGGGAGGCGCGCCCCCCCTTTTAACGCCGCGCGGAGAGGAGAGAGAAGGCGGTCGCAGCCGCCTGCAGCCGCAGAGAAAGAGGGCAGAACGCAGGTCTGCGCGCACAGGCGCGCAGACGAATATCCCGTGAGAGCATAACTGTTCGCCAGACGTCTGTAAACTATCCCGGACGTCTGGTCAGACGTCTGGATGTGATCCCAGACGTCTTGACAGACGTCTGGGCCACCTCCCAGACGTCTTAAAAGGCGTTTGGGGCACGCGCTCGTTACAATATAACAAACTCAAAGGAAGTTTTATCCCCGAAACTTGCGCCAACTAGGATGCGGGAAGAAGGTGTCCAAATAACCATAACAAACTCAAAGAGGACCGAAGCTGGTCCGAAAAGACGTACCCGCGAAAAGCTCCGGGTACCGCTCCCGCATTGCCGCCTCAGGCTCCCAGGTAGCCTCCTCGTACCGCTGGCTCCTCCACAAAACCTTTACCAGGGGTACTTGCTTTTGTCTCAACCTGCGGACGGCTCGGTCTAGGATCTGCACTGGCCGCTCGGGGTAGGTCAGGTCGTCGCTCACCTCGACGCTCTCGTTACTCAGTACGTGGCTGGGATCGGCTACGTACTTCCTGAGGTTGGACACGTGGAACACGTCGTGCACACCAGAAAGCTGCGGGGGAAGGGCAAGTCTGTAAGCAACGGGTCCAACCCACTCCAGGACCTCAAAGGGCCCCACGAACCTCGGCGCGAGCTTCCCTCTCACCCCAAACCGCTGTAAGCCCTTCATGGGCGAAACACGAAGAAAGACGTGGTCCCCAACCTCGAACTGCACCTCTCTGCGTCTGCGATCTGCGTAGCTCTTCTGTCTGCTCCTGATAGTACGGAGTCGTCTGTGGATCTGCTCAACTACCTCCTGACTCTGCCGGATCAACCTGGGGCCAACCTCCCACTTGGTCTCCACCTCAACCCAACTCAAGGGTGCCGTGCATTTCCGTCCGTACAGAGCCTCGTAGGGAGCCATGCCGATGCTTGAGTGATAACTGTTGTTGTATGCAAACTCTGCCAGGGGCAGGTGCTCCTCCCAAGAGCCCCTCCAGTCTAGTACACAGGCACGCAAAAGATCCTCAAGTGTCTGTATCGTGCGTTCCGACTGTCCGTCCGTCTGGGGGTGGTAAGCCGTGCTAAACCTCAACCTCGTCCCCAAAGCCTGCTGAAACTCAGCCCAAAACTGGGACGTAAAGCGGGTATCCCGGTCGGATACGATCTCCCGCGGAACTCCGTGTAGTCGCACCACGTCACGGATATACCTCTCTGCCAACTGTGCTGGTCCCAAAGTGACTCGGATCGGCAAGAATCGTGCCGTCTTCGTCAATCTATCCACTATTACCCAGACTACGTCGTGTCCTCGCTGGGTAACAGGTAAGCCCACCACCAAGTCCATGGTGATGCTCTCCCACTTCCACTCTGGCACTGGAAGCGGCTGAAGCGGCCCTGCAGGCCTCTGATGCTCGGCTTTCACCTGCTGGCACACTAAGCACTGCTGCACGAACTCACCCACATCCCGCTTCATCCCTCTCCACCAGAACTCGCGTCTCAAGTCATGGTACATTTTCGTGTTTCCGGGATGTATGGTGAATCTGGAACCGTGTGCCTCAGTCAGGAGTTCTCTCAACAGCTCCTCGTCTCTGGGGACGCACAACCGTCCCCCCAAGCGTAACACCTGGTCTGTGAAAGAGAAGTCCCCTGGGTCCCCTGATAGTACTCTGTCGCGCAAAGACTGCAAGTACGGATCGACCATCTGTCCCGTGATGATGCGGTCTATCAACTCTGGTCTGGTCTGCCGTGTCACCGTCACTGCCCCACAGTACCCTCGTAACTCTAGAGGTCGCCAACTGCCCACCTCCTCCAAAAGGCTCCAACTCTGTAACTGTAGACTGGCCAAGCGTGCGGGCGCCTTACGGCTCAAGGCGTCAGCCACCACATTGGCCTTTCCCAGGTGGTAGGAGATGCTGCAGTCGTAGTCCTTCAGGAGCTCCAACCAACGTCTCTGTCTCATGTTGAGCTCCTTCTGGTCAAAAAGATATCTGAGGCTCTTGTGATCTGTAAAAATCTCGAAGGTCTCACTGTACAAGTAGTGCCTCCATGTCTTCAGCGCGAAGACAACAGCTGCCAACTCTAGATCGTGGGTAGGGTAGGTATGCTCATGGGGCTTCAGTTGCCGCGAGGCGTAAGCGACCACGCGACCCCTCTGCATGAGCACACCTCCTAACCCCTGCAAGGAAGCGTCCGTGTACACAACGAACCCGCCACTACTGTCAGGGATGGTGAGCACGGGATCCGAGGTCAACCTCTCCTTCAGCTCCAGAAAACACGCCTCACAGGCGTCTGTCCAAGCGAAAGGCACATCCTTCCGAGTCAACTGTGTCATAGGACGTGCAATCTGCGAAAACCCTCTGATGAACCGTCTGTAGTAACCTGCCAGTCCCAGGAAACTACGAATCTCAGTGACTGAACGCGGTCTCTCCCACCTGAGCACTGCCTCGACCTTGGCGGGATCCACCGCCAGGCCGTCTCCAGAGATCACATGACCCAAAAAGGTCACCTCCCTCAACCAGAACTCGCACTTGCTGTATTTGGCGTACAGCCTGCGTCGTCTCAGAGTGTCCAGAACCATCCGCAAGTGCTGTCCGTGCTGCGTCCGATCTCTAGAATAGATGAGTACATCATCTATGAAAACCACCACAAACTGGTCCAAGTACGGTCTGAACACCCGGTTCATCAGGTCCATGAAAGCAGCGGGGGCATTGGTCAGCCCAAACGGCATGACCAAAAACTCGTAGTGTCCGTAGCGGGTGCGGAAAGCTGTCTTGGAGACGTCGGTCTCCCTGATCCTCAACTGGTGGTATCCAGACCTCAAGTCGATCTTGGAAAACACCGTGGCACCCCGCAACTGGTCAAACAAATCGTCAATCCTCGGCAGTGGATATCTGTTCTTGATGGTGACCCTATTCAGCTGTCGGTAGTCCACACAAAGGCGTAGGGTCCCATCCTTCTTCTTCACAAACAGTACCGGGGCTCCCCAGGGAGACGCACTGGGCCTCACGAAACCTTTCTCCAAAAGGTCCTGCAACTGAGACTTGAGCTCTCGCAGCTCAAGCGGTGCCATCCTGTCTGGCGCGGTGGAGACGGGGCTGGTCCCTGGTACTAGTGAGATCTCAAACTCGATCTCACGCTCGGGCGGTTGTCCTGGTAACTCGTCTGGAAACATGTCGGGGTACTCTCTGACCACCGGGATGCTCTGGAAGTCTGCCACGGGGCTGTGCTCTGCCACCACATAAGCTAAGAAGCCCTCACACCCCTGGCTCAAAAGTCTCGCCGCCCGAAGTGCCGAAATGCACCTGAAACCTCCGTCCACTGGCTGCCCGTGAAACTCGAAGGAAGGCAACTCCGGAATGGAGAAGACAATCTTCCTCTCAAAGCAGTCTACCAAGGCGTGGTAAGCGGACAGCCAATCCATCCCCAGGATCACCCCAAAGTCCTCCATCTGTATCATAATCAGGTCAGCTGGCAGGCTGTGTCCCCCGATGCTGACCCCGCAACCCGTGTACACCTCCTCAGCTACAAACAGCTGACCATTCGGACCTCTGATTACGAACGGGTTCTCTAACAATGTATAATCCTGGTCCAAACTAACTGCGAAACTGTCTGCGACAAACGAGTGTGTAGCGCCGGAATCGAAAAGCGTGTAAACGAGTCTGCCAGAAACTGAAACCATACCTGCTACCACGGATCCTGAAGCTCTGGCGTCCCTGTGTGTTAGGGCATTGATACGCCCCTCAGCTCTAGGTGCGGACGAAGCAGCCACACTCTGCGTCGGACGGGTAGGTGCTGGCCGGTACCCTCCTCGCGACTGCAGTCCTCCTCCTCGCGCCTGGAAACCGCGGCCTCCTGCGCGCCCTCCAGTGCTCTGCGCGGGAAGTATCTGCTGACCTCCTGCCCTAGATGGGCAGTCCCTCCTGACGTGGCCCGGCTGGCCACACTGGTAGCAGAGGGGAACCCGACTCCCGCCCTCAGTGAGTCCCTGCTGTCGGCTCGGCGGGGGTCTGGTGCTGGCGACTGGCCCCTGTCGAGGGCCCCCAAAGGCCACTGATGGCCCTGCACAACGTGACGGCTCTCCTGCGGACGCCACGTGTCTCCGTTCTCGCCGGCCCTGTGAGAAGTCTGGCTGAAAGGGCCTCTTCCGCCCGCCGTCGGTCTCTCGCGCGGACGGGTTGGTCTCCTCGTAAGTCATGGCTGCCTCTACCACCCTCGAAAACGTCGGCAGCTTCAGGGGTTTGACATACCCCCGGATCGCAGGCCGGAGCCCCTCGGTGAACCTCTAAAGGCGCTCCTCCTCAGTGGCTACCGCTGTCGCTGCAAAGCGGGACAGCTCCAAGAAACGCGTGCGGTACGCGCTCACGGTCATCGTCCCTTGGCGGAGAGTGTGGAACTCCCGCCTCCTCTGGTCCTGCCACGTCTGGGGAAAGTACTGCTCGCAGAAGAGGGTGACGAACTGGTCCCACGTCGGCTCATCCCTCTCCTGTCCCCGGACCGCCCTCCACCACCGGTGTGCCGCACTCTCCAGCTGGTACGTGGCAAAGGCCACGCGGCACTCCACCGGGGGGCGAAGGGTGTCGAAGATCTTCTCCAGCTGCTCAAGCCAGTCCTCTGCCTCGGTCGGGTCCTCATCCCCCTTGAAGGAGGGGGGCTTCAGCTTCCGGAACTGTTCGAAAAGCTCGAAGTGGTGCTGTAGGGGAGGTGCTGGTGCACCTCCAGGCGAAGGTGCCTCGTGTACAGAAGTGTCGGAGGAAGGTGGTGGCGGCAGGGGCCCATCCCCTCCCTCGTGTCCAGCGCCGCGTCCGTCGCGTTGTCCCACAGAGGACTCCCCCTCTGCAACCCCAGGAGGAGGTGCTCGGGGCGGTGGGTGGAGCTCCTCTCGTACAATATCCCGTATCAGTCTGGCGAGGTCCTGGGCCTGGATGCCAGGGAGTGGTGGCTGATCCACCGAGACGTCAACGACAGCACGTCCACCTCGCCGACCTCGCCCTCGGCCGCGCCCGCGGCCAGTCTCGCCAGTCCCACGACGAGGCATCTCCTGCAAGGAGACACGAAACAAAATGGAAACGTCAAAACAGACGGTACCTAACAACACTTCTAAGAGCTCATATCAAGAGATATGTTGTGGTGGCTACTCTAGCTATAAACATGTGAATTGGTTATTTTCCAGTCAGTTGATTCACTTCTCGGGACGACCTTGCTCTGATACCATCTTGTAACGACCCGGTTCCCGAGTCCCTACGAGACACGAGAACCGGACCGACTCGACTAATCCCAAGACCCAGTCGTCCAACGAGGAAGTAACCAAAAGACAGTAAAATAAACCACATTCAGCATGAATATAACTAACAGTAAGAAAGTACAGCAGTAAGGAAAGAAACTACTACAGTAGGCACCACCACAAACAGTAAAACAACATTTACCATATAACAAAAACTGCAGGTAAAGAAGGTACAGCGGAAACAAAACTACTCACTAGAACAGAAACAAAAAAGGGTACAAAGCTGTGGTAACTCTACTGGACCCTACTCGGCCCAGCGTCCTCTGCAGTCGCCGACCCTGGCTGCTCAACACCTGGTCCTGAAAAAGGTAACGAGTGTAACACGTCAGCAAAACGCTGAGTAGAGTGGCAAACTAACTAAAGGCAACAGTAGAGTGTACAGTAGCTATTATGTTCTATTACTTCCTTTATTTACATCTTTCAATTTTTCTCACTATTTCATTTATTTCTCAGATCCTTTACTTGATCTCGAATGTCCTCGTGGGACGATCTTGATTGCAGTCTTTTCCAAAAGTAGAAGTAGCACGTGGTGCTCTCCTGGTCGGGAGAGTCCCCCGTGGTGATCCTACCCTCAGTCAACCACCCCAAGGTCACTGACAGACGTAACGGTGACTACGGCACGCGCGATAAACGCACAGGTAGCTAGCCCGCACTGGCACGCGGTCAGTCGTTTCCGTTAACGGGTGTGCCCAAAGCACAGCACGGAATCAGGGCAGAGCCCTCTCAGTAACAGGGGTCCAACCCCTCCACAGTAACCAAACCGGGGCCTTGCCCCTCCACAGTGCGCGCACCCTCGCCTGACTACCCTGGTTTGCCCTAGTGGGCCTAACAAGTCGGTGAAGGAGGCTAGCAGAACCCCGGGGCCCGTGGGGTAGCTAGTACTCTCCTAACACTACTAGCTCTCCTCGGTACTACGTACACGAGGGCCAGCAAGTCGGTACAGAGCGGCCAATCCTAACCCCAGGTCCCTGGGGCGGCTGGCCCCACTCTGCACTAAACAGGTACAGGTACTTCCCTTGGTACTGCGTACCCAAGAGACAGTACAAACTACATCTCAGTTCCATTCCTTTTTCTTTCCAGGAGTTCCACTCCTAACTCCCCGTAGGGTTCCAGCTCTTTATTTCAGAACATCATATGTTTCACTTTCCAGATTCACGTTCTCAAATTCCATGATCTCAAACATGTTTCTTTATTCATAACAGGCAGCTGTTAATTAAATTTACAGGCAGCTTTATAAATTCCTTTCCATTTTTCCAAGACTGCAGTAATATACATTCCACTAGTTTTTCCATCCTAGGATTCATGCCATATCCTAGGATCTATCATACAATCTAGTTTTCCGGCCTTAGGATTCATGCAACACCTAGGAGCTATCATTCCATATATTTCTCATTCCTAGGATTCATGCAAGCCCTAGGTTCTAGTTATGGTTCCATACTTTAACAGATTTTATTAATACTTAAAACCACTCTACCAGGTACAACGGGAGTAATGGGGGCGTGATCGGGAATCCCGCGCGCCTCCGCGACTCTCAAGACTGCAACTGAACGAGATCCTGTCACAAGGATCAAACACAAGGAGTGTCTCAAAACAGTGTATAGCTACTGTAGGCGGGTAGAGGAATAAATTCTGAAACGAACGCAACTCGAATCGCGGAAAACGGAGCCCAAACGGGCCCTAAACGGGTCGAGAAAGACGATACTGTGCAAAATCAGACGTCTGGAACTCCCTCCAGACGTCTTAAACGGTGGATCAGAGAATTACCTGTTCAGCGTGGTTTCCCAGACGTCCAGAAGTCTGCAGGGACGTCTTTCCTAGATCCCAGACGTCCGATGGTCACTTCGGACGTTTGGAGGTCACTCCCGCCGTCTGGTACAACTTCCAGACGTCTGATTCGCAAAGGATGACGAATCAGAAAACCTGCGCACAGCCAACCCCCCTCCCTCAGTACGGTCAGTCGACAAAAAGGAAGAAGAAAGCGGAAACTCACCTTTCAGACGTCAGTATGATCTCACAGACGTCGACCTTGCCGTCTGGATATCAATCCAGACGTCTGATTCTGGAAATTTTTCCAGAATCAGAGCCCTGCTCGGCCTCCGCTCGCGACGCCGCCCGCGTCGCACCTCGCGCGTACGCTGCTCCGCCCGCAGCAGGTCCCTCTCCGCGACGCTCTGCGCCCCCTGCGCCCTCCGCCGGCTGGCCAAGCCGCTCCTGGCGAGCTCGCCCTCACGGCAGAGCCCCGCCCTCGCACGCCGCAGCTCGTCCGCGCTCACTGCGGCTGCCGCTGCCGCTGCTCCCTCGCGTCCACTCGCTCTCGCGCACAGGCAGGAGAAGAAGGAGGAAGATGGTGGAGACGGGAGGGGAGGCGCGCCCCCCCTTTTAACGCCGCGCGGAGAGGAGAGAGAAGGCGGTCGCAGCCGCCTGCAGCCGCAGAGAAAGAGGGCAGAACGCAGGTCTGCGCGCACAGGCGCGCAGACGAATATCCCGTGCGAGCATAACTGTTCGCCAGACGTCTGTAAACTATCCCGGACGTCTGGTCAGACGTCTGGATGTGATCCCAGACGTCTTGACAGACGTCTGGGCCACCTCCCAGACGTCTTAAAAGGCGTCTGGGGCACGCGCTCGTTACAGAGAGGGAGAGGTTTAACCTAAACTAGGGACAAAGGAGGAAAGATTTATGTCAGCTGTGATTGGTTGGCGCCGAAGGTGATGAATACTTTGAAAATACCTAAATAGATGGCTATGCGCACAAATACTTAAACAAAATATTAGTAATACAAAAAAGATTTGCACAAATATCAATCCACAGAAAATGCACAAGATGTATAGTGGTTTCCCTCACTTGGGTACTCCACTACCTAAGCCTCCTAGCTTAGGATTTTTAACTCGATTCCCTCAACCCCGAGGAAATCAATTTACTAACCGAGGTAATTCACGGGTTACCTTAACCCAATTACAACAACGGGTTTGTTACAACCCAACGAGCAACAAGCCTAAATACAAATGAAAGAATAGGTGTAAGACAAAAGGAATCTTACAACTAAAACCTAAGCCCCTCAACAAATATATAAAAGATGATACCAGTTTGAGAACCTAGGAAGGACGTGAATCACCTTGAATTACATATGAAAAATACGTCAATGTGTTTGCAAAATCGTAGTGATATTGGAAGGCAACAAACACGATTTCCTCTCTTCAAATATGGTGGAAAATATGAAATATAGCTCTAGAAATAATTCTTATGTTTCTTATATGAAAACAAAGAGTCCTAAGGTCATTTTATAGAGTTTAGGACCTAGGATACTCATCTACTAGACATTGGGATTTAATTCTCAACGTTCACATTTACAAAATTAATTTTCCAGTTATTCTGTTTTGGGTCAATGGCTAGTTGGTACCGGTAATAAAGTACCTGTACCGATATTAGCAGCTCACTGCCACCTGTACATGAGTCCTGGTACCAGTACTCATCATGGGTATCGGTACTTGTGACTCCCAGGTTTGGAATTCCTTGGGCACAGTAACCTACTTGTACCGATACTTATCATGGGTATCGGTACTTGTAAGGTTCAGGTTAGAATTAAGGCTTCAACCTGTGGCTAACATGTACTGGTACTCATGGTTGGTATCGATACTTGTTGTTCATAGTTTGAGACAAATTCTCAAACCTATGCTTTGCAAATACCAATACTGATGAACAGTACTGGTACTTGCTTACAAGTACTTGTTTTAAATGTTTTAATCAAGATTACATTCTTTGAAAATGATAACAATATTAGTCCTATTTTTATCTCTAATTATTTTTATGATCTAAGTTAATGATTCTTTGTTAAGAGGCATATACAATCTATAAATATAAAATCTAAACTAAAACGTCGAAGATGATCTTCTCCTCCTTGACTCTTGATAGGATCTTTAGCTCTGATACCACTTTGTAGGATCTAAAGATATGAATATATGGCTATGCACACAAAAAACTTAAACAAACAAATCAATAATAACAAGAAAGATTTGCACAAATAATCAAACCATAGAAAATTGGCACAATATGTTTAGTGGTTCCCCTCCCTTGGGTACTCCACTACTTAAGCCTCCCAGCTTAGGGTTTTTAACCCGATTCCCTCAACCCCTAGGAAATCAATTTACTAACCGAGGTAATTAACGGGTTAACTCAAGCCAAGTACAAAAATGGGTTTGTTACAACCCAATGAGCAAATGCTCAAGAACAAATGAAATATAGGTGTAAGAAAGAAAGATCTACAACTAAGTTCCTAAGCCTCTCAACAAATGTAAATATAATGTTACCTATTTGAGAGCCTAGAATGAGCATGAATGCTTTGATGTGGATGCGTGAAGAAATCACGTCGAAGTGTTTGCAAAAGCGTAGAGAGATTGAGAGTAGCAAACTATTCCTTCTCTTGAATATGTGGTGGAAAAATGTGAAGTATAGCTCTAGGAATTTTCCTTGTATTTCTAATATCTCTTGTGTGCAAACAAAGAGTCTTAGGATCATTTTATAGAGTTTAGGACCTAGGATGCTTATCTACTAGACATTGGGGTTTAAATCCCAACGTTCACATTATCAAAATTAATATTCTAGTTGTTCTATTTTGGACCAACGGCTAGCTGATACCAGTACTAAAGTACTTGTACTAGTACTAGTAGTTCACTGCCACCAGTACATGAGTCCTGGTATCGGTACTCACCATTGGTACCGATACTTGTGACTCCCAGGTTTGAAATGCCTTGGGTACAGTAACCTACCTGTACCGGTACTCATCATGGGTATCGGTACTTGTAAGGTTCAGGCCAAAATTAACGCTTCAACCTGTGTCCAACATGTACCGGTATTCATGGTTGGTACCGGTACTTGTTGTTCACAGTTTGAGATGAATTCTCAAACCTATGCTTTGCAAATACTAGTACTGATGAACAGTACCGGTACTTGCTTACAAGTACCTGTTTTAAGTATTTTAATTCATTACATACTTTGAAAATGTTCGCAATATAAATCCTAATTTATCTCTAATTGATTTTATGATCTAAGTTATGATTCTTTGTTAAGAGGCATATACAATCTATAAATATAAAATCTTACTAGAGAAACTAAAGGTCGAAGATGATCTTCTCCTCCTCAATTCTTCCTTGTCATCTTGCCTCCTTCTTATCATGATCGTCTCCTTTTCATCAAGCCTCCATCATTTCCTGTTTGCCTTGATCTTCACCTAAATATGAATGAACTCAATTGCAAACATTAATCTATAATAATTTTGTTAACACCAAAATAAGATGTGGAACAAGGTTTCAACAACTCTTCCTTGTCATCTTGCCTCCTTCTTATCATGATCTTCTCCTTTTCATCAAGCCTCCATCATTTCCTATTTTCCTTAATCCTTCACCTAAATCTGAAAAACACTTAATGGCAAACATTAATCCACAATAATTTTGTTAACACCAAAACAAGATGTGGAATAAAGTTCCAACAATCTTCCCCTTTTTGGTGTTGACAAAACTATCTTGCAAATAGATAATTATGAAAAAAGATTTAATAATGTTATATGAAGGGAAAAATTTTTTTAATTAAATCCTCCCCCTCAAAATATGCTCCCCTTAAAAATATTGCTATTTACCCTTTATCTTTCTCCCCCTTTTTGTCAATCACAAAAAAAATGAAGAAATATCATACCATAAAGTTTACCAATAGTAAAATCGAGCTTGTGGATACCAAACATCTCTCGTCCAACATTCTTGGTCTTCATTCAACCTATAGAAAGGTTGAAGTATTCTGTTATGTGCTTTGAACACCCATTGATTACTTTAATCTACTCCTGCAAAACAAATATCTTTTCTAGGTACCCATTTTCTTGTGGGTCCTTTAGAGTTAGCATCTTTCAAATCTTGAGATTTATAGACCTTTTTAGTGTTAGATCTATAATTCTTGAGATTTTTAGCCTTTTGATACATCCATGCATGCCTAGGTGCATGTGATTTATTTTGTATATTCTTCTTACTTTGAAATTTTGATTTTAATGAATCACAAAATTCAATGTTTAGCCTAGTTGTTTTAAGATTATTCAAAGTCCCTTCAAAGTGCCCATAAATATCTTCTAGTTCTAATATCTTTGCATGCAACTGATTATTAGTTTCTTTTGACATTTCTAATTCTATTTCTAAACATGATTTTTCTAATTCTAATGTTTAATAATTATTCTTTAAAACCTTATTTTCTTTTATAAATGACCTAGCTTTGTGATGTATTTCTTCATATACTTTGAATAATTCTTCAAAAGAGAAATCAAGGTTTACCTCATTATCCGTGTCTTTCGTAGTTGGTACTAAGCAAAGATGTGTGACCTCGTTGTCATCTGATACGCTAGAGTCAGTGTCCATGTTAGAGTCGCTATCATCCTATGTCACTTTAAATGGTTTCTTCTTCTTCTTCTTCTTGAGCTCCTTTGTTTCTTTCCTATTATCCTCTTTCTTGTTTAAGGGGCAATCCTTTCGCAAGTGGCCCTTTTTCTTGCACTCATAGCAAATAACATTAGTTTAAATTTTATTAACTTGCTTACCTTGTTTCTCGAGGAATTTCTGGAATTTCCTAGTAAGCATTTCCATCTCCTCGTCTTCGGATTCCGATGTTGTTGAGTCTGAGTCCTTTGTGATTACTCTAAAAGCAATACTTTTCTTCTTGTTTGTTGCCTTCTCCTTGCTCTTCTTTATGTTCTCCAATTGAACTTCATATGCCATGAGGCTTCCAATTAGATCATCCAAGGGGAGAGTGGATAGATCCTTCGCCTCTTGGATTGCTGTAGTCTTTAGAGACTAATCGCTTGTAAGTGATCTTAAGATCTTCCTTACAAGCTGCTCCTCCTTTAGCTTGACTCATAGATTTTTCATTGGATTCATGATCTCTCCAAATCTTGTGTACATGTTGTTGAAGCTATGAGTTGCTACGCTAATGTATTTGGTTTTGAAAAACCTATCGTCATAGTACGAAAGCGAAGCACTCGTGTTCAACAAATAAAATTTATACCGGAAGAGAAATCTCGGGTCGAACTCAGGGAGGCAGACGTTTAATTTAAAAATAAGCGTTTGTTTTATTTGTCACGAAGCAGAATAATTGTTTAGAAACTATCTAACTATTTACAATAAATAGAAGAGAGAGAGAGAATAAGAGAGAGAGAATATTACAAACAAAAACCAAAAGAGATGTAGAATGAACATGGAATTCATTAACAACGAGATTGTTCATTACACTAAATATTACGACTAGAAAGCGGAAGAATGATTACATTAGAAGGCATTAAATCTACTCTAGAAAGCAGTAAAAGAATGGGGAGAGAGATATCCTCCTCGATGGTCGCTTGGAGGATGAGCTGGACGGGACGACACTTGGAAGATGGGGAACAGAGTAGGACGAAGGAGGACGAAGTGGGAAGAATGGGAACGGGGCAGCACATCGACATCGTCGCGGGATCCGCTTCCGAAAGGGGGACGAAAATTTGACTTTATCTCACGAGAAGCATCCCGAGTGTGGGACAAGCTTCTCTTGAGCTTTGGAGAGGGAGAGAAGAGAAGAAAGGGATGAGAATTTCGTGTGGAGGGGGTCTCCTTTTATAGTTGCAAGGAGTGAGGGCAATTTGGTCATTTTAATTTGAAAAATTAAATCAGGGATCTTTAGTGATGGATAAAACTGTCGCTAAAGCCCCATCATGGGCGTAGTGGGGCAGCTGCTCGCACGCCCGCTCGCCTCCTCTCGCTCAATGCCTTCCCACGTTCTACCGATCTCACGATCGGACGACTTAACTCGCCCCTCCACCCGCCTCCTCTGCGTGAATGCTCGCGTGCGATCTCGCATGAGGCGCGAGCGTGCAATAGCGCGTGGGCATTATCGAGCACCCGCAGTCGCTCGATCGCGATCGAGTGGTTGCAAAGATCGCTCACACGTGCCCCAGCAACCACTCGCGAGGAATCGATCGCGCGCCGCTCACTCGCGTAAGTGCGTACACCCGCTGCGCTACAGTGGCGTTTATTTCGCGAAGTTGTTTTTGTGCGCGTGCGATCAGGATCGTTGGATTGAGATCCAACAATCAAGGTGGCTCTTCAGGTGCGGCTTCAGAAGTTGAGCACACCGGTTGGGATGCAATCTTAGCAGTTGGATCTTGATCCAACGGCGGAGATTCGTGGGTGCTAGTGTCTTCAGAAGTTGAGGGCAGTTGATTGGGTGGCTAAGATGGCACCACATGGTGCCATCTTGGCCGTCCATCTTCTGGATGATGTAGATGGTGCCACGGTTGTCTGATTGAGTCAATTTTCGCGTCGTTAGGCTGCGATTGTTGATTCGAATCCATCCATGCGGTAGGATTTGTCATTTGAAGTGCGGATTCCCACTATCTTGGCCCTTGATCTTCTAGGGTTCCCCAATCTCCATCTGATGCTACAGATGTCTGATTAAGGCGATCTTGGAGTCGTTGAACTCCAATTGTCATCCTAATCACATCTGTATGGTTGGATCTTCGATCCAAGGCCCCGATAAAAAGTTTGCCCTGTCCCTAAACATAAAAGGAGATAATTAACCTCCATTTTATTCAAACTAATCTAAATGCAAGATGATGCATGTTATGCAATATTTATAATATGCAATGCAATTCTATGCTTAAGAACATTCATAAATAGTCATCTTATGCAATGTAAACATGTTTACATCACATGTCCTTGATTGTTTCTCCTTTTTCCATCCTGAAACATTCATAATTTTCTATTAAAATAGAAATACGTGTTTCTTTTACCTTGCTTGTACCTTCGTAGGTGACCTCGAGAGTGTTCCATATCTCAAATGCTGACTCACACGCTGAGATGCGGTTGAATTCCTCCTTCGATAATGCACAAAACAGTGTGTTCATCGCCCTTGCATTGCTCACGATGTTTTTCTTCTGATCCATTGTCCACGCTACTCCTTCTTGCAGCTTCGGATCTGAGTATTTTTCTTGAATGAGGGTCCAAGCCTCCTCATCCATTGCTTGGAGAAAGACTTGCATCCTCTTCTAATACCTATAGTCCATCCTATCGAAATAGGGAGGACGGGTAGAAGACTGTCCTTCGATGTGCCTTGATGTAGATGCCATTGAGAGTTGAGTTGTTACGTCTTCTTGTAACCTCGCTCTGATACCACTGATAGGATCTAAATAGATGGCTACGTGCACAACTACTTAAACAAAATATTAGTAATACAAAAAATATTTGCACAAATATCAATCCACAGAAAATGCACAAGATGTATAAAGGTTCCCCTCACTTGGGTACCGATTTGCCCATATTCGTGGGCAATTTAAGTATCTAAATGTCTAGACATTAAATTAATTTGAACATTTAGATAGCATACATTAGGATGTAAATAAATTAATTCATATTTTTAAGCCTAATTGCATAATTCATTCATTGCATGCATTTAGAATTAACTTAGAATTGCATGCATTTGATTAGTTAATCAATTAGGTGAATTACTTGCATTGTTTTAATTTAACATAGAAGTTAAGGGTCTATGCATAAATAACCATAATATTTTATTCTTTTATTCTTTTTCTCCTTTGCACAGGTAACTCCTCCAACTTCGGCTCCGCCTCCTCCTCCTGCGCATCACATTCATGCTATGGCATTTTGAATTTGAAATGAGTGTGGCCGTGGTTACAAAAGGAGAAGGGAAAGTTGCCGTTGAGAGGAGGCCACCACCCTTTGTCCCTCACTATGCTTAGAGGACCTTGCTCCTCTTCTATTCTATACCACCGGCCTCACCGCGGCAGAACAACTCACCACTGTGGGCGTGTGGGGTGGGGTAAGATGAGAGCCTCATCATGAGCCATAACTAGCTCATTTGGACCTAATAAAGAAAATAAAAGCTCCTACATAACCTAGAGGAGGGCTTAATTGAAGGAATAAGTGTTCTGAGAAGAAAACATGATATAAAGGGTAAAACTGTAATTTTACCATTACATTACATAAATGGGATTTCTCAGAGGAAAAACATAGGTCAAATGGTCTGAATAAGATAAAAAGTGGGTTGGTTCAATTAGAAATGGGTTTATGTGCGATCCAGGAATTAAATGACATCTGGTAACCCTAAAATAGACCCGCTTAATTCAATAAGGTTTCGGTCAGGATAAAAATCAAGTAAACCCTCTAAAATTCATTGAAAAATATCCCCTAGGATTTATAACATTCATTTTGGCCTTTGGAACCTAGTTTGACCTAGATTGGGGTCCTAACTCATCAATTGACCTAATTTGGGTTTTTGCACAAAATGTCCAATCAAATGTGGTCAAACCTAAAATCCAACTTCACCATTGGATTCCTTAGGTCCAAATTAGGTTTGTACCAAAATTTGGACTTAAGGGGAGGTCATCTTGACCTACTTTGCAAATTAGTACACCCAATTACATTTTGGTCCCTATCTTTTGAAAGCCATTGCACAAACCCCCCTAGCTTCCTCGCCACTCTTACAAACAGGTCCCTCCACCATTAATGGGGAGGAATCCTTCTCCAGCGAGGAAGGGAGGGGGAATACTCCCTGATCCCTCAGAGATCTCCCAGATTTGGAAGGGAGATTCTCTGAGGAATCCCCTTCCATCTGAGCCCAATCACAATATGTGATTTCTATCCAATCTGTCGTGCAAACGGACGAGAGATTTGGAATCCCAACTACCTTCCTTCACCGACGAGACATCAGTGGCATAAGGCTTACCCTCCACGCACCAGAAGCTCAGCCAACACCTATAAATTAACCCCCAACTCCGACCGCACCTCCTCAGCTCGACTTGGCCAGAATTCCACCTTGATTTCCTCCTCTTCTCCTCCGGCCAAGGGGTCCAGCGAGCTCCGACGAGCCCCCCTCCTCTTCCTCGTCGCTCTGTCACAAAACCAGTGGCAGAGCTGTCCTCCTCATCCTCCTCCGCGTCGCGCAACACCCGCGTGAGCAACCCTAGCCTCGTCGTCGCCGCCGTCTTCCTCCACTGGACGCTTTCTTCTCCGACGACAGCAGGTACTGCCAGCTGCCCGTTTCTGCCCCTTCGTCCACTTAGTTAGGTTAGAACTGTTTGTATCTATCTCCTCTTTCATTTCCCCCATCTTATTTCACGAAACACTCCTCGATCGCTGCTGCCCACCACCATCTTCTTCATCTCCGGCCACCCTCCGGCGAGATGCTCCCTTCACTCTGCAGCCCCACACGTCTCACCAACCACCGCATAACCTTTACCACACTTCATTGAATATCCTCTGCTCATCCACAGACCCTCTACACCGCCACAACTGTCCCCTAACCAAACCCATCCGGTCGGCCACAGAGAGACCTAGGCACGCACGCCTAGGCCGCTCCGTGGCCTGCCACCTACTGCCTCACCTTTGCTGCCACCTACTGCCTCACCTTCGCCGTGACACGGCGAAGGTCCCCCTGTGGTCTGATTAAGCCGCAAGACCCTTTTTGTGTCAATCAGGGTTCGAGCTCCAGCCTCCATTAACGGTGACTCGAGGAGCTTGCAAGCTCATCCTAGGCTGCAGTACTCCAGGATTCTAGGTCCAGCAGACTCGGGGAGGACTTGCGAAGTCATCTGTTCCAGAGAGTGGCACCGCGAGACCTGCAGCTGCTGCAATTTGAGAACGCTCTCCTGCGGGTGCATGAGAAAGAGTGGGGGAACAATAGTCCCACCTCGGTAAGCTGTAAAGCGCTGGAGTAGTTTAACTTGATTTTATGCTATCGGCTGGTTGCCTCTGATAACACTTGGGGTGAGGTCCCTCACCTATACACAGCACCTCGTCCGTGAGCTCATCACACGGATCTGGTGACCCGACCTGATACCCTCCTGAGCACCCCTCGCGCACCACACCCATGCCAGTGCACCTGGACCCAGGCGCGCGACCCAACCCGATTACCCGACTCTGGGAGAGCGTGCTGAAGAGTGATACACAGAGAGAGAGATGTAGGTGTGGGTAGAGGGGTAGGTTTTGCTCTCTTTGGTTTGTGCAAGGAAGGAACTGAAGAAGGAAGTAGGGACTTAGCCGCTGTAAGCGAAGGAGGAAAAGAAGAAGGAAGGAAAGCTTCGCAGAATAAAGAGAAGGAAAGGAAAGGCAAGGTAGAGGGAAGGGGCGAAGCCAAAGAGAAGAGGAACTGAAGAAGAAAGAAGAAATAAAGAAAGAGAAAGACAAGCAAAAGAAGAAGGGAAGAAAAGCCAAGGAAGGAAGAAGAAGACCCGCAGAGAAAAGAAAGAGAAAGAAAACTGCAGAAGAGAGGCAAGGCAGAAGACAGAGGAAAAAAAGAAGAAGAAGGGCAAGAGCAGAGAAAGAAATTGCAGAGAAGAAACAAGGAAAGAAGTACATGGCCACAGAAGAAGAAGAGAAGTCATAAGAGAGAGTTAAAAGAGAATATCTTTTTAAGACGTCTGATCCCATGATCTGACATCTAATTTCTTTATTTTTGCCACATTTGACTCTTAAACTCATGCATATATATTTTGAATTAAGTTTTGAGTAATTAAGTGTTCAATTACATTCTTGAGATTAGTAATAAATTCCAATTACTCCATGTGTTCAACCTCAGATACTTAAGTTTTCGAGTAATAAATTTTTATTTATTGACAACGCTTGATCACCTATACTACGACGTAATTAATTGTTAAAACACGATCAAGTCGCGTCAACACCCACACCGCCAAAGAGTTTCTGCAACTCACGCCAACCTTCAGCGCACCCACACTGCACCTTCACCTTCATCCAGCCCACCGCGCCCTCAACTCAGGCAGCACACACCCTCACTTCATCATTGCAGCACCAGCCACCTGCGTGCATGCACCCTCACCTCAGCCAGCGCACGCGCCAGCAGCTTCCCCTCGCTCCATCAGACCCACCACATGCCTCCTTGCCTTCTCCAAAACCTCCAGCACCCCTGCACTTCCGCACCTTTGCTCGCCCACAGTGTGCGCTCCATGCACCTTCATGTCCGTGTGCCAGCAGCCCGCGCTCCAGCACCCACGCCAGCACACCCCTTGCGGCCTGCAGAGCCGCGCTTCCACATGTCCACCTCCAGCGCCTCCTTGCAGGACCTGCAGCCGGCACCACCATCACGCCTACGCACGCCTGTGCACCCTGCAGAGGCCGCGCCCCCACGCATCGCATGCATCTGCAGCACCTGCAGTGCTCGCGTGCTGCTCTCCTTGAGCCTGCAGCACACGCGGCCAACAGCTTGCTCATCCACCACTGCCACTCCTCTCCTTCGACAGGCTGGCTCTGGCCATCTTACGACACACCGCTGCCACCACCGTGAAGGCCTCGCTTCAGCCAACCTCTTGTAGGAGTAGCTCCTCGATTGAACCTCTCTCCCATGTGCATGGAGGGGAGAGGTAAAATCCTATGCTTTTACGTTAATTAATATTTACATTTGAATGCCATTACCACCAAAATCAATTTTAATTTATGATTATTTTATTGTGGTGAAATTGTGACTTTATACTCATGCTTTCTGATAATTGTGTGGCTATTGTTATTCACATGTTTTAACATTGGTTTTGGATTAATGTGCACAAATTTTCTCTAATGCATGTCAATTGGAAATTACATAGAATCATCACATATTTATTGAATATTTCAGTGAGGAGAAATTACACATCTACCCTTATATTTTCGAGTTATTATGCATCTTCTTTCCATCGCATTTCATGTCAGATTTGACTATGCATTTCGCATTTGATTGAACGAATACGAAATAATTGAGATTTTATTACATCATTGCCTCCCTATGGACACAACCCGCTCTTCTGTGAGTAGTTAATTTTTATTGTAATTGTTTTGTTAAGCGATTTTCTACCACTTTATTACTAAAACGACAAATCATCTTAATCACATTATTCGAAAGCGAAAACCGTCTTATCAAATGGCACCGTTGCCGGGGAGGTAACGGATGCAATAATTTTACTTGATTTCATTTCTGATTATTTCTCATTGTACAGTGATCTAACCATTTTTTTTTTTTTGTGCGAGGAATTTGTGTGAAGAATTTGAGAGAGGTGACAGACACATTGGGGAGAAGACGTCGACCTTGAGCGACGCTTACACGTGGGGAAGACGAAGGAGACTTGGATTCTGCCTCTATAGGAGATTTTCCATTTCATAAGGTTTATTTTTGTTTTCTCGCCCTTGTAGTAATTGGGGCTGATTTTTGGGAGCGTGTTCCCTTTTCTTTAGATTTAGGTTTTTAATTTATTTTGTGGATTGTTTACCCTTTATTTTCTTGTGCATAAGTAGCTAAAAACAAAAAAAACAAAAACAAAAACACGAGCTACCTGATAGAAGCTGCCTGCCTTAGGTTGAATCATTTAGGACTAAATGAGTAGCATCTAGATTTAATTTCCTGTCTTGCATATTGCATGAAGAATGCTGGAATCAGGATGCATTTTTAACTTCACATTTCTACCTGTCATGCAAATGCATTTGAATTTGAATTAATTTTTTGACCACATAATCTATCTTGAAGCGATGTAACAAGTGGTCACATATATTCTTGAAAAAGGACTAATTAAAGGAGGGACATCTAAAAATCAATGACTTGATTTTCAAGCGTGGTGTGCGATTCAAAATTCAAAATCTTTTTGCGGTGTATGCACACTTATATCCTTTGCACCACAGCATGCATTTAGACACTCCTAAGTCTTGGAACGACTAGGACAAGAGCCTTCCTACTGTTGGATTCTGAAGTGTTTGGAACTTGAGATCAAAGGTTTTGTAAATCCAAAGAGGGGGATACCCTGTCACGGATTTTTGGGGGTAGTTGAGAAGCACCGCGTAAGCACAGCTTCAAAGGAAGGCTTAGGCCTACTTGCATCCCTGATCTTCCATCTTTGGATTTGCTTTACCATATGAGATTTAGGGAAGAACACCTAATCTCCAACTAGGTCTTTTTAGGCATTTCGAAGGTTGACAATAAGCGCATAATTGATTGGGCAACTTGCTTTGTCACCTATAATTTGAACTAAAGTCAAAAGCCTAAATTTGTAAAGACCGAACAAGTCCTTTTGAATTGTGTTTGTAGTGCATGCTTGGTAGGCATTCTCTTAGGAGACAACTTGTGTTTGATCCTAAACTTGAAAGAATCTTAAGAAGAAACCTTCCAAGGGTAGAAATGACTGGTCAAAGGAGCCTTAAGGAATATTTCATTCCAACCAATCAAGCTCTTCCTGCACTACGTAGACTTGGAGGGGACAATCCTTATGAGATCAAAAGCAGTACCATATCCTTGCTACCTTCCTTTTATGGTATTGCTAGGGAAGACCCTTACAAGCATATAGAGGAATTCACCAAGGTCTATTCCATGGTGAAGCTGCAGGGCGTTATTGATGATGCTCAAATGCGGACCCTCTTTCCCTTCTCCCTTAAGGACAAAGCCAAGTATTGGTATCACACCCTTGATGATATTAACACTTGGGATGCCCTGAAGAAGAAGTTTTTGAAGAAGTACTTCCCCATGAGCAAAACCAATCACTTTAGGAGGGAAATTATGAGTTTTGTTCAAAAGGATGGGGAAGCTTTCCATGATGCGTGGGAGTGCTTTAATGACTTATTGAGACTTTGGCCACATCACCAGGTGCCCAAATGGCAACTTGTTGAAAGGTTCTACACCGGACTTAATGATTCGCATAGGCAAACTGTGGATGGTGCTTGTGCAGGAACCTTTCTATCTAAGACTGAGGATGAAGCTTGGAATCTTTTTGATACTTTGAGTGAGAATTCTATTCACTTGAATTCTACCTACATGGATAGAAAGCCCACTCTCATGCAAAGAAAGTTGGAGGCGAATGAGGCAAGGGACATCCAGAATTTAGCCTATCAGATTCAATTATTGAATCAAAACATGGAAAGACTTATGTCGAACCTGAGTCCATTCGTATCTAACACCTCCACATCCCAAGCTTTCGAATGCTCAATTTGCCAAGGCAATACACACGCCACTGTGGATTGCCACTTGTCCTCCCAATTCCCTGAGCTTGTACAAGCAGATCTGAATGCCACTCAAGGGTTCCATTCTAGACCTCGTAATGACCCTTTTTCCAACACTTATAACTAGGGATGGAGGAACCACCCAAACTTTTCATGGAGACAAGGAAATGTCTCAAATTCAGGGAATTATAAACCACAATCCTTTCAAAACCATCAAATGAACCAACCTCAGACCTTTGCCCAACCTAAGACCTCTGAGATGGATGAATTGAAGGCAATGTTGAAAACTATGCAAGAAAGTCAAAGTGCTATCATTCAATCTCATGACAAGGCTATACATGAGATGAAATCACAAATAGGACACCTTGTTGAGGCTGTTAGACAGAGGGAAACTGGGAAGCTCCCCAGTGCTGCTAAGGAGAATCCTAAAGGAAAAGGATTGTCTTTAGGAAGAATGCTCAGGCAGTGACTATTCTGAGGAGTGGGAAAGAAATTTCCAAACCCGATGCTCCTATAGTCTCACTCCCTAAGAAACCATCCACCTCGACTTTCACCCCCACCGGAGAAGACTTGCCCAAATCTTCTCCGCTTGAAATCACCTCACCGGAAGAAGGTGCCCCCGTTCCACCCCTTACTCGACATGACAACCCTTCCACCTAGAGATCGAGAGTGCCCTTTCCAGAGCGCTTATCCACCTTTGGGCAAACTTCTGCTGGCTCATCTAGAGCCAAAGATAAGATGGATGAGATCATGGAAACTTTCAAGCAAGTGCATATTAACTTGCCTTTGCTTGAAGCTATTAGGAAAATTCCGTCTTATGCTCGCTTCTTAAAGGACCTGTGCACGAAAAAGTGGCAATCTAGGAAATAGGTCCAAATAAAAGTTGTCCTACTTGATTCTATTAGCTCAATTGTTCAACATGGCACACCCCCGATACTTAAGGACCCAGGAGCCCCATACATCTCAGTAGTTATTGGTGACTTACAGATTGATGAGGCTCTACTTGATCTGGGTGTGGGGGTGAACATCCTTCTAAGCTACATGTATGAAACAACTTGGGGGAGGCAATCTGAAGCCTAGCCCTGTAATCCTTCAAGTTGCTGATCGATCACTTAAGACACCATGGGGAATTTTGGAAGATGTCCTCATAAGAGTGGAAGATTTCTTCTTTCCCGTTGACTTCTTAGTTTTGAACATTAACCCTACCAACAAGCCAACCAAACCCTCCATCATTTTGGGCCGCCCCTTCCTTGCAACTTCGCATGCTTCAATCAATTGCAATACTGGGGCATTGAAAATGGGCTTTGGGAATAGGAAAATCTGACTTAATGTGTTGGATGCTTACAAACAAGTCGGACTTGAGGATTGTTCTCAAGTTGAGGTGATAGATGACTTGATGGAAGAGGCAACCCCTGCAATGTTATGTGATGACCCCCTTCAGCATGTCATGCTAAATGAGCATTCCCATCTCTTGGAGGAATGTGAAGGGGATATTGTAGAACTTGAGGAATTGCTAGGTGTTTCTGCTGAGTCTCTTCCCCCATCATCTCTACCTAAGGTAGATCTGCTACCTGAGATGGGGACATCTATTATGAAACCCTCAACCATACATGCCCCTGACCTTGAGTTGGAACCCCTCCCTGACACTCTCAAGTACGTCTTCCTAGGTGCCAATGATACACTCCCCGTTATCATTTCAGCTGTGCTATCTGAGGCACAGGAGGGAGCCCTGATTGAATTCTTGTCTAGGCACAAGGAAGCTATTGCTTGGAGCATTACTGACATTAAGGGTATAGACTCTACACTCTGCATGCACCACATTTATATTGATGATTCCATCAAGCCATTTAGGGACATGCAGAGATGTCTGAACCCTAATATGAGGGAGGTGGTTAAAAAGGAAATCCTGAAGTGGTTGGACGCTGGGATCATATATCCCATTGCAGATAGTAAATGGGTAAGTCCTATTCATGTGGTGCCAAAGGAGGCAGGCTTTACTGTGGAATTCAACTACCAAGGTGAACAAGTTGTCATTAGACCCTCAACTGGATGGAGGGTTTGTATTGATTATCGCAAGCTAAACACCGCTACCCAGAAGGATCACTTTCCCTTGCCTTTTATTGATCAAATTCTCGAGAAATTGACAGGGAATAAGTACTATTGCTTTCTCGATGGATATTCTGGGTACAACTAGGTGGCAGTCTTCCTTGATGACCAGGAGAAGACGACATTCACGAGTCCTTACGGTACTTTTGCATTCAGGCGTATGCCGTTTGGATTATGTAATGCCCCTGCAACCTTCTAGTGGTGTATGATGTCTATTTTTTCAGACATGATTGACGAGTGTGTTGAAGTGTTTATGGATGACTTCTCCATTTATGGCTCGTCTTTCGATCAGTGTCTCCTGCACTTGGAGAATGTGTTGAAGCGATGTAAGGAGACTGGTTTAGTCCTCAGTTGGGAGAAAAGTCATTTCATGGTATAGAAAAGAATTGTACTTCGACATGTTGTATCCGAGCGAGGTTTGGAAGTAGATAAAGCCAAGATTGATTCTATTTCCAAACTCTCATTGCCCACGAACGTCAAACAGATTAGATCCCTTCTGGGTCATGTCAGCTTTTATAGGCACTTTATTAAAAATTTTAGTAAAATTTCTAGGCCACGTTGTGACTTGTTGGCAAAGGAATCTTCCTTCAATTTTGATGCAAAGTATGCCGAGGCCTTTCAAACTTTGAAGGAGGCCTTGATCTCTGCGCCTATTCTCCAAGCTCTTGATTGGACACTCCCATTTGAGCTAATGTGTGATGCTTCAGATTATGCAGTGGGAGCAGTCCTTGGACAAAGGGTTGAGGGAAGACCTCATGTGCTGCATTATGCCAGGAAGACTTTAACTGAACCTCAGCAAAACTACACCATCACTGAAAAAGAATTACTTGCTGTAGTTTTTGCTCTGGAGAAGTTTAGGTCTTATATGATTGCACAGCAAAAACACACCAACAATTATGCCATCTTGTGCTATTTCCTAGCATTGCTTTTGCATATTAGGTAGCCATAGTGCATTTATAAAAATAAACACATGCATGCATTTATTTGAGAGGGGAGGAAAATGAATAAATTGGCCTTGTAATTAACGTATTCCTCAAGTGCTGCCTCTCAAATTCACCATCTTCATTTTTTTAATTGGCTTTGAATTTCTTCTTCTCCGCATGGCTACAGGGCATGGCTACTTCTTCTTCATGCCACTCTCTGCCACAGCATGCTCTGCCAGCCGCATGCTTAGTCATGCACAGCCCAGGGCATGGCTGAGCTTGCCTCCATCTTCTTTAAAAAGGCCCAGTCATCTTCCTTGAAGAGGGGAGCCTGGTCCATACAACAGCACACAGCAGCCCCTTCCTCCAGGCCGTCTCCTCCCCTCTCCCCTCCATTCGCAGCACCTTTTACACTGAAGAGATACGCTGCGGGTAGGAGTAGCTCACAGTGGTCCACGACCACCACTGTGAGTCCCACCATCGCCCAGCTCATCAAAGAGCTAGTGGGCGTGGTGGTTCACTTCTCTGTTTCACCTGCTCAAAGCTCTTCATGCCATTGCCGCAGACTCGAGCTCTGAAGCTCAACCATAGTAGCAACACGGCACCGGCAGCTCCACACAGCGCGCACGCCAGCAGCCGACGCCATCTCCTTCCGTGCGCGCAGGCTTGCTCCACAGCACCCATGCATGCAGGACCGGCTGCAGCCAGTCGTTCGAGCTGCGCACGCACTGTAGCTACTGTTCACGCGTTTTTGCGGAGCATTGTAGCTACAGTGCAGTGACCGGAAAGTTTCTCACTTATCCGGTCACCGCGCGCTCTCTCTTCATGCCGCAACCTTCTCTAGCCCATCCACACGCCTGCTCCCACGTACGCCAGCGCCCGCGCCCGTCTGTGCCCACGCCCGCATTCACGTCTGTGTTCGCGTCACTCTAGCCCGTAGCGCGGTGCGCTGCACTACGCAGCGTGTTGTGTTGTAATCTCCTTACGTGCCTGCGCATCCGTGTCATCAGACGTTGGCTGTGTGCACCGGACGACTTAACTCTCTAGCCCTTCTCCCGCTCACTCTCCAGCAGCCACTCTCTCACTCATACACACACACACACTCTCGTACACACACAAACTCACTTGTACACGCCTATATATATACTCATACATATATATACATATATATATTTATATATATATATACATATATATATTTATATATATATATACATATATATATATATTAGTACCTATACAACTATATATAAATATACATACATACATACATACATATATAGATATATCTATATACTTATATATATATTTATACACATATATATACAGATATACATACATATATACATATATATATCTATATACATATATTACTATACATATATAAATATATATATCTATATCTATATAGTTATATATACATATACATATATATATATATATATATATTTACATATCTATATATATATATATAACTACATATACACCTATATAATTATAACCCTATCTATATATATACATATAAATATATACTTACCTTCATATCACCTACCACGTGCTATATTGCGGGAATATCTGCACCAGTTGCTGATATTCCCCGATACCCGCATACAAAAAGCGTCTCCGCACACACCTTCCACCCATCCATCCAACACTCCATGTGGCACTTCGTCCTATTGATTTCGTCTTCCTAGACGACGATCAACTCGACACCGTGCTACACGCCATTTCCACCTCCACCCCCACCCCTATATATATATAATATATATATATCTATATATATATGCTATATTTATCTTATTTCTATTTCTCTTTCCTGCTATTAAAAAGATAAAAAAAAAGTAAAAGAGAAAGGATAATCCTTGTCTTGCAGGTATTCGGTCTTGCGAATAGCAAGACCAGTTTTGGAACCCTAATTTGGCTCTAAGCCAAGGACCTGATTTTGAGGGTGTACCTCAAGGACAAAAGTATCAGAAAAAAATCTTAAATAGAGAAATACCAAAAACATAATAAACGAACGGAAGAGATTCGTTGTAGGAATGGCGTAGAAACTTATTCACCTCTAATCCCGCCTCGCTGAGTTCGACCCTGGGCCTAAAAGTGACCAAGATAAAATCAAGTAGGCCAGGTTAAAAAAAAAAATTATGTAAAAAGATGGTTAGGCTCGATTCAGGTTAACCACTATACTCATTTCAACGATTAAATCACTATATTAACACAACCTATCCGGGTCAACACCATACTTTTTCTGGCGCTGTTGCCGGGGAGGTACGCATTTAGGTAAGTTTCTACTCCATTCCTTTAGTTTTCTCTTCTCACACCCTTCTCTTCACGGGTGTTTTTGTTTACTGGTGTGTAGGTGAAACAATTGCAAGGAGGAGGCAAGCAGAGGAATTCTGAGACGTGGGTAGATCCAAGGCGGGAACGAGAGCGTGAAGTCACCGACATCGCATTGGAGCTTCGCCTACATTGTTAAACAGGTAGGTCTCTCTCTCTTAGCAACTTAGGTCAACTTGTCACCTTAATAATAAAAAAAAAGACTAAAAACACTCCTTGGGATTTCTTGGGGCAAGTGGATTAAAAATCACTTGCTTGATTGTTTGCCATCATTCCCACTGCCCCGAGATTTTCCACCAAACTTCTCATAGCGAAGATCCAAGAATCTTGATTCTTGAATCTTTCACCGTGAGAAGTACTCTTTGAAGCAAAAATAAATAGATTGATTGCCATCCCTCTTTGCCTCATTTATCTACAATTCGGGATCACATTTTTGGTGGGGAGACTTGGAATTGAGTTGATTCCAACCCCACCACAACCTTTCATGTGCCTAAGATTTGATCCCGAATACTTCAACCCTAACACTTTGATTTTCTTTACCTTGTGGTTGAGCCTTGTGTGTGGAAAATTATTTTGGTGATTGGGAGCACTTGAATTGAAGTGCTTTGGCTCCCTTTCACATTAACTTAAAATTGACTCGTGCATCCACACATAGAAATCTCCATCTAGGGAAGACTAGTGCATTTTTAGCTTGCATTAACTAAATCACATTGAAGAAGGGTTTGTTGGGCTTAGAAAAAACTTGTATTCTCTCAAAACCTGGAGATTGGTTGAATTGGTAATTCAGCGAAATTCTAAAATCCATACTACTTAAGGCTGAATTCTAAAAACCATTCACCAATTAAAACTTCAATTCAGATAGATTTCCCCATTGCATGCTTGGTTTACACACTTTATAAAATCAACCACTTGGGCAGTACCCGTAAATAATGCCCTTCACATTCCAGAAGTACTTGATCCTAAGCCTCTAACTAAAACTTATTAAGGATTGGAGGTCTAACTACCTGCGTATAGTGCCTACGTGCTAGTGAGGGTTCCCGCGTGCTATCGGGTGTCTAAAATTGGGGCAAACGGCCTTTCAATCTGGCCTGGTGGTTCCACGGTGCTCGCATTCAGTTCCGTAGGTCGTGATAGTATGTAACTTAGATTTTTAGGTCTAAGGGCACACTGTAGAGGTTAGGAATTTGATTGTATTGATTTTTCATCAAGTGTACCTTTGCGGCATCATTTCTCTCATCTCCTTTTCCCTTCGTATCCCCCCAATTCTTCCTGCGGAAGTGCATGTTTGGGAGGAGGTCACAAAACCCTGAACTGTTTAAATTGTCTGATAATTTTAGGAAAGAAGCCGAATTGTCATCTTTCTCCACAAACATGGCTGCACGCCCACCCCTAAATCACGAGGGAGGAAACCGCCCTCAAAACCCATCAGGTGGTGAAGCCTTGGATCCCATAACCCGCCTCCAAGCCCAAATGGAAATGTATAATGAACAAATTGAAGCCATTAGGGAAACATTGGAGGAAATGCAGAATCCTCCCGAACGGGAGGAGCCTAGGTCTCTTAGCTCCTATCAGAATCCCGCTGCTACAGAGACCATAGGACAAATTCGAGTCCCCATGGGCGGGGACGATTTTGAACTGAAATCAAATGTAATTGGCCTGATTAATTTTCACTTCCATGGTCTTGCAAGTGAAGATCCTTTTCTCCACTTGGAAGATCTAACTCGATTGGCTGAGACTGTTAAATCGAGAAATATTGGGTTACCAATAGTCCTCATGAAAATGTTCCCGTTTTCATTGCTGGATAAAGTGTCGTAGTGGTTACGCACCCTTGGGAGAACCATCCACTCTTGGGAAGAGATGCGAACAACGTTTCTCAAGAAGTTCTTCCCAATTGTGCGAACCAATGCGCTTTGCCGTGCTATCACTTCCTTTACGCAACAAAAAGACGAACAGTTTCATGAGGCATGGAAGAGATACAATGACCTCCTCAGAAAGTGTCCACAACACGGTCTGCCTAAGTGGCATATAGCCCAGATTTTCTATTATGGGCTAAATGAGACTTTGAAGCAGATTGCAGATGCTTCCTTCGGAGGGAATTTCATGAATAAAGACGAGAATGGAGCATTCAAATTATTTGAAAATATGAGCGAAAACTCAATGAACAATGCTTCCATTATCGCCTTTAATCGTACCAGCCTTCCCCGTAACGTTCACGAAGTTGACACGGGACGCTCCCATTCATCCACTAATCTTATCCTTATCGCACAGAAATTGGATGAAGTCTCCATCATGCACAAGAAGCTGGACGAGCTTCTGGCCAATCTCACCCGTTCTTTGGCAAACACCCCCACCTCACCACTTCGTCACAATCCCAATTCTTCCAACACCAGGCTTATCTCCAGAAACCTCGTGAGACCTTCCTTACTGAGTGTTGCACCGAGCAATTCGGTAAGTCATGTGGATCTGGCTTCTGCAAGCCAGTATTTTGACACGGAGGACCAAGCCTCCGTGTGCTCAGAAGCATATTTACATGCGGACTCGTCTTCTGCCTTAGAAGATGCTTGCGCCCTGGGGAACAACCCATTCTCTGCCACTTATAACCTAGGGTGGTGAAATCATCCGAACTTCGCATGGTCCAGCAACCTGCAGTGCCAAAACCCCGCGGGTAGGCCAATGCGACCGTCAGCACCCGTCATCCCAAGGGCCCAGTCTAATCCCGTGGCAAATCCACCATCGGGTCCTTACATATCGCAAACAGAACACGCATCAAGTCCTCTTGAGTAATTGATGCGAATGATGACGGAAATGTCAAAGTGCCATGAAGAGAACATGACCTCTCTTCAGCACCAATTGGCGCAGCAGAATGCTGAGATCAGTCAACTATGCATGGCGACTCGATCTCAGGGCACTCTCCCAGCCCAACCTGTTCCCAACCGACTTAATTTTGTACCCCGTGGTCCTCAACCACAGGTACGACCTTCTCAGGGGCAGGTTCATTAGATTCTGCAGGCTCTGAGCATTCCACTGGGATTTCAGGCTAATCCCACTGCAGCACCTCACTCTTATGTCCCTATTGCTAACCCTCCTCTGCCTTATGATCCCACTGGACCCACATCGTCCAATGCGATCACTACGAGGAGCGGTAAGTAGATCGTCGATCCTCCTCGACCGGATCTTGGCCTGTCTTCTTCATCGCCCTCTCATTCGAGATGTGCACTGCATTTGCGAGAGGACGATACATCCAAATTGGTGCCAGAATCAGTCCCATTCCCTGAGGCTCTACTAAGGGAGCCAAAAGGCAAGAAGAAGGATACACAGGCCTTTGATAACCTACGTAATTTATTCAGGGATGTTAAAATCAAGGTACCCCTGCTAGAGGCTATCGACCACATGCCTACTGTCGCCCGATTTTTCAAAGACTACACAACACCCAGGCGACAGTCAAAGAAAACTAAGAATTCGGTGGTTCTCTCACCTCATGTGAGTTGTGCTATACTTTCAAATCTACCACCGAAGCAGAAAGATTCGGGCACACCGCTTATTTCCTGTAGCATCCAAGGCTGCAATTTTAACCGTGCCCTACTTGATCTAGGATCTTCCATCAATCTTATACCTACCATCATGCTCGAAAAATTTTCTTTGGGAAATCTGAAACCCACCCCTGTCACGTTACAGTTGATAGATCGTTCTGTCAAAATTCCAAAGGGTGTGGTGGAAGACGTGGTGGTTAGAGTCAACAGTCTCTGTTTTCTTGTTGACTTTCTTGTTTTGGATATGGAAGTTCCTAGCTCACTTTCTGATTGTCCGATCATCCTTGGTCGACCTTTCTTGGCCACAGCCCTCGCCCATATTGACTGCAAGTCGGGCTGTATTGAGATTGCCGTTGGATCTGAGAAGCTCAAGCTTAACATCTTTAAGGCAGCCAAGAACTTTGATTGCGATTGCATCGAGGATGACATGTCTGATGAGGACATGGCCGTCAGTGCGTATATCGAACTAATTAGGACTTATTCTGACTGCTGCGGACTGCCTTTAAACACTGACGATTGCCTGGCTGACACATATTGTGATGTTCCCCCATCCCTCCCTATTGCCGTACCTTCTCTTGACTAGACTTCTAACTACTCACCGTCGGTCCACACTCTTGAAGATCGGATTGCCCTTTCTTTCCTGCTAAATCAGGCAGAGTTGCAACTCCACACTGGGACCTTGGGCCCACATATTACTCATTGGGGCTATTCCTTTTTGGATCCATCTATCCAAGAAGCCCCTCTTCTTGGCCAATCTGAGGGCCAACTTCTTCTTCCTGACTTGTTTTCCGATCCGCTTGGGACACTCTCATCCTAAGAAATGCCAGATCTTTCACCATCCACTCCCGAGCTGAAAGAGCTGCCTAGTACACTTAAGTATGTTTTCTTGGGACCAAATGAAACGCTTCCCGTAGTCATCAGTTCAAAATTGACCAGGGAGCAAGAGTGCAAACTAACGAAGGTCCTTATGGAACACAAGGCAGCTATTGGATGGTCTTTATCAGACTTAACTGGCATTAGCTTCTCCTACTGCACTCACTGTATATATACGGAGGAGGAAGCTCGACCTTCCCGTGAGATGCAGCGACGTCTCAACCCTAACATGCGGGAGGTCGTTAAGAAGGAAATTATTAAGTGGCTGGACACGGGTATAATCTACCCGATCAGCGATAGCCCCTGGGTGAGTCCGATTCACGTCGTGCCCAAAAAGGCGGGACTCACCATCCATGTCAATGACAGGGGTGAATCCATCCCTACACGCACTCCTACATCTTGGAGAGTGTGTGTAGATTATCGAAAACTCAATGCTGCAACTAACAAAGATCACTTTCCGCTACCTTTCATTGACCAAATCCTAGAGCGATTAGCGGGAAATAAATTTTTCTATTTCCTGGATGGATTCTTAGGATATAACCAGGTGGCAATTGACCCCCGGGACCAAGAGAAAACCACCTTTACCTGCCCCTTCAGCACCTTTGCATTTAGAAGGATGTCGTTCGAACTTTGTAATGCATCAGCAACTTTCCAGAGATGTATGCTGGCGATATTCCTTGACATGGTGGGTGACTTTCTCGAGGTCTTCATGGATGAATTTTCAGTCTTTGGACCCTCTTTTGATGACTGTCTTACCAACCTGACCTGTATCCTTAGGAGATGTATTGATGTGAACCTCGTGCTTTCTTGGGAAAAAAGTCATTTTATGGTACACAAGGGAATTGTTCTCGGGCATATCATCTCCAACAGGGGTATCGAGGTTGACAGAGCTAAGCTTGATGTGATTGCTGATTTACCTGTGCCTAGCTTTGTCAAACAAATCCGCTCCTTCCTAGGTCACGTCGGTTTCTATAGGAGATTCATCAAAGAATTCTCTAAGATTTCTGGACCTTTAACTCATCTCCTATCGACCGACGTACCCTTCGATATGGGCCCCGATTGCATACGAGCATTCACGCAGCTGTGTAATGCTGTCACCAAGGCCCCTGATCTCCAGCCACCTGATTGGTCCCTTGACTTTGAACTCATGTGTGACGCTTCCAACCTTGCAGTCGGAGCCATCCTGGGACAAAGACTCTATAGACACCCCTTCGTGGTGTACTACGCTAGTAAGACGTTGGACGAGGCCCAGCGTAATTAACTACCACTGAGAAAGAACTACTGGCGATCGTCTTTGGGCTGGAGAAATTCCGCTCTTACCTTCTGGGCTCACATGTTATTGTTTTCACTGATCACGCGGCCATTCGCCATCTCATGCACAAGAAGGATGCCAAGCCTAGACTGATTCGTTGGATCCTTCTGCTCCAAGAATTTGACATTGAGATCTGCAATAAGGTTGGAGCCCAGAATGTTGTGGCTGATCATCTTTCTAGACTGGACCCTGACCATATTGGACTTATTCTGCCGATTAAGGAGATTTTTCCCGATGAGCACCTATTGGCAATTAATGTGGCAAGTGGACCATGGTATGTCGACATTGCCAATTACCTTGCTTTTGGATTCCTTCCACATGGCTGGCCTAAAAACCAGCACGAGCATCTCATGGCAGAAGCAAAGTATTATTTCTGGGATAATCCACTTCTTTTTCGAATAGGTGCTGATCAAATCATCCATTGCTGTATTCCTGACAGCGAATTCCCCAGTGTGCTATCCTTCTGCCATGATCAGGCCTGCAGAGGCCATTTCTCTGGGAGGAAAACTGCAGCCAAGGTGTTGCAGTGCGATTTCTTTTGGCCCTCCCTTCATCAGGATGCACACAATTATGCCAAACATTGCACTAGGTGCCAGTTGTTAGGGTCAATGTCACGTCGTGACATGATGCCCTTGCAACCCATCCTAGTTGCAGAAATCTTCGACATTTGGGGAATTGATTTCATGGGTCCCTTTCCTCCTTCCAATGGCTTCGAATATATCCTCGTAGCTGTTGATTATGTCTCGAAATGGATCGAGGCTATTCCCACTCGCCGTGCTGACCATGTTATATCCACTCGATTTGTCAAAGACCACATTTTTGCATGCTTTGGGATCCCTCGAGCCATTATCTCAGATGGAGGAAGCCACTTTACCCATGCTTCTTTTCGTGCACTTCTAAGGAAATACGGAGTCCACCATCGTATCGCATCTCCGTATCATCCTCAGACGAACGGCCAGGCAGAGGTGTCGAACTGGCAAATCAAGCAAATTCTCCAGAAAATGGTTCAGCCTGACCATAAGGATTGCTCTGACAAGCTGATTGACGCACTTTGGGCGTATCGGACCGCCTTCAAGGCTCCCCTTGGTATGCCTCCTTATAGAATCGTTTACGGGAAGCCTTGTCATTTGCCCGTGGAGTTGGAGCACCGCGCTTATTGGGTGGTTCACCAATGTAACCTTGACCCATACCTATGTGGTTGAGAAAGGAAACTCCAACTCCAAGAGCTGGAAGAGCTCCATCGTGAAGCCTATGATTCTGCCTTAACTTTCAAGCAACACACTAAGGCTTTTCACGACAGCCGTATTCGGCGGAATTTGAGCCATCTCAGCAAGTTTGGCTCTACAACGCCAAGCTCAAATTCTTTCCTGGGAAATTGAAGTCCAAATGGACTGGTCCTTTCCTGGTCTCGAGACCATTTCCCAACGGGGCCGTTGAAATTGAAGATCCCAAATTTGGGCATAAATTTACAGTCAATGGCCAGTGTTTGAAACCCTATCTTACTCATGAACCTGCCCCCGTTGGAGAAACTGTTGCCCTACTGGAGGGTAACTAATGTTGTGCCTCATTCTAAGTCCAGCTGGGGACATTAAATTCAGCGCTCGTTGGGAGGCACCCCAACAACACTCCGCCACTATTACACTCACTTCACTTTTCACTTCAATACCCAACATCCACCCACCCTACTACCCTGCTGTATACCCTGCACCTCAGCTCGCATTACCCGATCTTTGGTCCTTCCTCTACCCTACCTTGGATGCATATGAGGACATAGCATCGTTTGGCATGGGGGGGTGGATAGGCATCCATAGGATCTGGGTATTTTATGGTATCATGCAGTCTCCATCTATCTATAAATATGTAAAAAGAAAAATGGTGTTTAGTAATGAGCAGAAGGTTGAAACAAAAATACAATAAGTGTTTATGGATATTCAACCACTGTTTTGAAGACCTTCCAGGCCACAGAAGCTTGATTCGCTCAGGCTCGGCTTAATTCACTTGAGCATTGACAAGATAGATCAGAATCTCTCCTAACTAATAACATATTCTTGTACCTGAGACACTAGTACAGGATCTGTTGGTTTACTTCTACTTGAGAGCCTACGTAATCTTGGTTCACACTACACATATCAAGAAAGACCAGGTGAACATAAGATGCAACCCTAGTGTTCATTAGGGAAGGTGGAGTCCTTACCTGTGCGCACAGGTAGACTTTTTATCCTAGGCTTTAGTTTTGTGTTTAGGAGAGACTCTTTCCACCAAAAAGGAACTCTCCCACCGAAAGAAAAGTATGCTCCTCCAAATAAAGTTGTAAGAGATATATTGAAACGTGTTTCAAAAAAAGAAAAAGGGGTACAAATAAGTCAATATATCTCGCAAATGTCTGTAAGATCTTCTCCCTATAAAAAAAAAAGTTCTTCAGGGCAAGTTACAAATACCCTATTTTCTTTGAGCCACAAATGTAATAAAATGGGAGTTGAGTTTTTCGTTATCTTTTTAAGGGTGAATCCAAAGACACGAGCTAAAACTGGGACCAACCTGCACTTAAAAATTCGTGAAACCCTGGGCTTGAGGCTTAATTTTCATTTGGTTAGTCTTGATCCTTCGCTAAGCACAAGCCATAATCTCTTGAGCTCTCGAGTATGGCAAAAACCTCTTGAGTCCTGGAAATCGTACTTAAGGTTTAAATATCAAGAGTCCTGGTTAGTCGAGAGATGGTCTATGTCACATAAGACATAAAGTATTGGTAGTCTTCTCTGCAATTGGTTCTCGCAATATCCAACAAATAAACACACCTATGTCTCCTCAGAAGAAAATCTTCAGCTTAAGATCATTTCTAAATACAATACAAAAAAATGTTTTGCTAGGGACTAGCAAAAGATAGGCATGGGGGTATGATTGCACAGCAAAAACACACCAACAATTATGCCACCTTGTGCTATTTCCTAGCATTGCTTTTGCATATCAGGTAGCCATAGTGCATTTGTAAAAATAAACGCATGCATGCATTTATTTGAGAGGGGAGGAAAATGAATAAATTGGTCTTGTAATTAACGTATTCCTCAAGTGCTGCCTCACAAATTCACCATCTTCATTTTTTTATTTGGCTTTGAATTTCTTCTTCTCCGCACGGCTACAGGGCATGGCTGCTTCTTCTTCGCACCCTCTCTGCCACAGCATGCTCTGCCAGCCGCATGCTTAGTCATGCGCAACCCAGGGCATGGCTGAGCTTGACTCCATCTTCTTTAAAAAGGCCCAACCATCTTCCTTGCGGAGGGGAGCCTGGTCCATACAACAACACACAACGACCTCATCCTTCAGGTCGTCTCCTCCCCTCTCCCCTCCATACGCATCACCTCTTCCACTGAAGAGATACGCTGCAGGCAGGAGCAGCTCAAAGTGGTCCACGACCGTCACTGTGAGTCCCACCACAACCCAGCTCATCAAAGAGCCGGTGGGCGTGGTGGTTCACTTCTCTATTTCACCCGCTCAAAGGACTTCACGCCATTGCCACAGAATCGAGCTCTGAAGCTCAACCGCAGCAGCAGCACAGCACCGACAGCTCCACGCAGCGCGCATGCCCCTGCGCGCACACCAGCAGCCGGCGCCATCTCCTTCCACGCTCGCAGGCTTGCTCCACAGCACCCACGCATGCAGGACCGGCCACAGCCGGTCGTCCGAGCCGCGTGCGCACTGTAGCTACTGTTCACGCATTTTTGTGGAACACTATTGCTACAGTGCGATGACCGAAAAGTTTCTCACTTATCCGGTCATCGCGTGCTCTCTCTCTGCGCCGCAACCTTCTCCAGCCCATCTGTGCTCCTGCACCCGCGTACGCCAGCCCCCGCGCCTGTTTGCGCCCACGCCTGCATCCACGTATGCGTCTGCGTCACTCCTGCCGGCAGCGCGCTGCGTTGCGATCTCCTTCACGCCTGCAGCATCCAACGCACGTGCGCATCCTTGCGCGCCTGCACATGCGTGCGCTTGTGTGCATCCGCGCCATCAGACGTCGGCTGTGTGCACCGGACGACTTAACTCTCCAGCCCTCTCTCCTGCTCACTCTCCAGCAGCCACTCTCTCACTCATACACACACACACACTCTCGTACACACACAAACTCACTTGTACATGCCTATATATATACTCATACATATATATACATATATATATTTATATATATATATACCTATTAGTACCTATACAACTATATATAAGTATATATACATACATACATACATATATATATACATATCTATATACTTATATATATATATTTATACACATATATATACAGATATACATACATATATACATACATACATATATATATATATATATATATATATATAGATATAAATACATACATATATATATATATCTACATATATCTATATACATAGATACTTATACTAATATATCTATATACATATATACATATATATATCTATATCTATATAGTTATATATACATATATATATATCTATCTACATATATCTATATACATATATACATATATATATCTATATACATATATTACTATATATATATACATACATCTATCTATATATATATATTTACATATCTATATATATATATACATATATATATATAACTACATATACACCTATATAATTATAACCCTATCTATATATATACATATAAATATATACTTACCTTCATATCACCTACCACGCATTATATTGCGGGAATATCTGCACCTGTTGCTGATATTCCCCGATACCTGCGTACAGAAAGTGTCTCCGCACACACCTTCCCCCCATCCATCCAACACTCCATGCGACACTTTGTCCTATTGATTTCACCTTCCTAGACGACGATCAACTCGACACCGTGCTACATGCCATTTCCACCTCTACCCCCACCCCTATATATATATATATATAATATATATATCTATATATATATACTATATTTATCCTATTTCTATTTCTCTTTCCTGCTATTAAAAAGATAAAAAAAATAGTGAAAGAGAAAAGATAATCCTTGTCTTGTAGGTACTCGATCTTGCGAATAGCAAGACCAGTTTTGGAACCCTAATTTGGCTCTAAGCCAAGGACCTGATTTTGAGGGTGTACCTCAAGGACAAAAGTATCAGAAAAAAATCTTAAATAAAGAAACACCAAAAACATAATAAACGAACGGAAGAGATTCGTTGTAGGAATGGCGTAGAAACTTATTCACCTCTAATCCCTTCTCCCTGAGTTTGACCCTGGGCCTAAAAGTGACCAAGATAAAATCAAGTAGGTCAGGTTAAAAAAAAGAATTTTGTAAAAAGATGGTTAGGCTTGATTTAGGTTAACCACTATACTCATTTCAACGATTAAATCACTATATTAACACAACTTATCTGGGTCTACACCATCTGCTTGGGTCTAAGGTGGTTATTTTTATTGATCATGTGGCAGTGAAACATCTCATTGCTAAGAAAGATTCTAAGCCACATCTGATTAGGTGGATCCTACTCCTTCAAGAATTTGACTTGGAGATACGTGAAAAGAAAGGAGTAGAAAATGTTGTGGCTGACCACCTGTCTCGCCTTCCACTTAATGACTCTCTTTCTAGAGACATTCGCAAGACATTTCCCGATGAAACTCTGATGGCGGTAACACCAACTTTACCTTGATATGCAGATACTGTAAATTACTTGGTCACTGGACAAACTCCTGGATCTTGGGATGAGTAGAAAAGAAAGAGATTCATTTCCCAAGCAAGATATTTCCATTGGGAAGAGCCAGAATTATTTAGAATTGGACAAGACCATGTATTGAGACATTGTGTACCTGAAGAGGAACAACAAAGTGTGCTGAGTTTTTGCCATGAACTTCATTGTGGAGGACATTTGGTGCTAGGAAAACTGCTTTTAAGGTTCTCCAGTCCGATTTTTGGTGGCCTTCCTTATTTAAGGATTCTCATAATTTTGTTAAGGCATATATTAGATGTCAACGGACTGGAACGATTGGGAAGAGGAATGAAATGCCTCAACACCCTATTCAATCTGTTGAAATTTTTGATGTGTGGGGAATTGATTTTATGGGCCCCTTCCCGTCATCCGATGGTTATGAATATATCTTGGTGGCAGTTGATTATGTCTCTAAATGGATAGAGGCCATTCCTACGCGCACAAATGACCACTCTATGGTTTTGAAATTTGTGAAGGCCAATATCATATCTTGTTTCGGCTGCCCCAAGACCATTATAAGTGATGGGGCACCTCATTTCTGAAACCACCATTTCAATCAACTAATTAGGAGTCTGGGAGTGACTCACAAGGTCGCTACCCCTTACCATCCTCAGACGAGTGGCCAGGTTGAAGTGTCAAATAGGCAGATAAAAAATATTTTGGAAAAGACCATTAGACCTGATAGGAAAGACTGGTCCCAAAAGCTCGATGATGCTTTGTGGCTGTATCGAACGGCCTATAAGACCGCTTTGGGTACTTCTCCCTTTTGGATTATGTATAGGAAATTGTGCCATTTACCTATTGAGTTGGAACATAAGGCACTTTGGGCTATTCGAAGTGTTAACATGGATTTAGAGAAGGCGGGTAAGGCACGACTTCTGGAATTAAGTGAGCTTGAGGAGCTGAGGAATGATGCTTATGACACCTCTCAAGCTTATATAGAAAGAACTAAGGTCATGCATGATAAGTATATACTTCAAAAGACCTTTGAGCCCAACCAACAAGTCTGGCTTTTCAATTCCAGACTTAAGCTTTTTCCTAGGGAGTTAAAATCTCGTTGGGATGGGCCTTACAGAATCACTAAAGTGTTTCCACATGGACCTGTGGAGATTAAAAGCCCTTCCTCTTTAGCAACTCCCTTTATCGTCAATGGTTAAAATCATACATTACTTTGGATGGCCATTTGGTTGATGAGGTCACTCTTGAGGAGCCTTAGCTCCTACCATTCTCCGCCTCAGGTAATATCTTCCTTTAACTATTTTTGTTTCCAATGAGGACATTGTTTGAACCAGGCATGGGGGAGAGGACCTGAGGCATTTTGTTTATATCATGTCTACATTTTGCATTCATTCATGCATATTGCATTTTTTTTTTTTTAAAAAGTTTTAAGCTTAACTGGTTAGGTCTTGCATTCTTAAGCAAATCAGAACTTTTGGTTAGACTAAGTTGATTCTAGGGTCGAACTTTAGAAGCTAAGTGACCTACTAGTTTTAGACCTTTAGGGTCCTTTGTGGACTTAAAAACTTAAGTAGAAGTTAAGTTGCGGACCATTCCTCAAGAGGTTGAGGAAGGAAAGCTAGGGTTGAGTTAAAAGGTGGGGTGGTACCTGGAGTCTTGTTCTACCTTTTGGTTTACGGGTCCTTGTAACCCAAGCATCCAAATTTCACACACTTGGTTTGGTGTAAGTAAATAATCAACTTAATTCCTTTCTTAAAAGAGATTTCGTTCTCTTAGTTTTGACTTAGGAGAGGCTTGAAAACACAATTTGATTGGAGGAGTTCCCACCGCAGGAGAGGTGGAGTATATACTCACCTTGAATATGTGATGATAACATATTACCTCCTCGACGCTTGTCTCTTAGGATATCCATCCTACTAGGGGCATGTAAGCGCATTGTGCGGTTCAGGTACCATGGGCGGCCCTATCTCGAAGTGTCGATTGCCACAGGCCTGAATTCGCTTTAGAAATCCATGGGCGATACTATCTCGAAGTGTCGATTGCCAAGAGTTCTTAGGGTCGCTATGGGCAGTGCTATCTAGAAGCATCGAAAGCCAGGCATTCTTCGAGGTACGGTGATGGGGACAATGAATCCGACACAGACCGTGTTGATAGCTGATCCAAGGTTAGACTTAAAGGAATAAAAATATATATATATATATATATATTATTCAAAAAAAATGAAGAAAAAAAAACCCTTTTTCCTTTGACTCAAATAACTCAGACCAATGCACATGCACGGATGCTTTAATCTCAGGGATCAATAAACCTTAGGGTAGAATCAAAAATCAGGGAAACTTGTGCTTGCAACTCGTCATTAGCCGACCTAGTCTGTAACTTAGCAACTACTTGGGAACCTTAGGTCTAAAGTATGAACTTAATATGTTTCTGAAGGAAGACTGATTGGGTTGGCTAGTCTACTTGGAGTGCTAGGTTTTGTTTGATTTTGCTAGGGACCAGCAAAAACAAGGCATGGGGGTATTTGATTAGTCCATATTTGTGGGCTATTTAAGTATATAAATGTCTAGACATTAAATTAATTTGAACATTTAGATAGCATACATTAGGATGTAAATAAATTAATGCATATTTTTAAGCTTAATTGCATAATTCATTCATTGCATGCATTTAGAATTAACTTAGAATTGCATGCATTTGATTAGTTAATCAATTAAGTGAATTACTTGCATTATTTTAATTTAACATAGAAGTTAAGCGTCTATGCATAAATAATCATAATATTTTATTCTTTTATTCTTTTTCTCCTTTGCACAGGTAACTCCTCCAGCTTCGGCTCTGCCTCCTCCTCCTGCGCATCACATTCATGCTACAGCATTTTGAATTTGAAATGAGTGTGGCCATGGCTACAAAAGGAGAAGGGAGAGCTGCCGTTGAGAGGAGGCCACCACCCTTTGTCCCTCACTATGCTTAGAGGACCTTGCTCCTCTTCCATTCCATATCACCGGCCTCACCACGGCAGAACAACCCACCACTGTGGGCATGTGGGGTGACAGCCCACACCGCCAAAGAGTTTCTGCAACTCACGCCAACCTTCAGCGCACCCACACCGCGCCTTCACCTTCATCCAGCCCATCGCGCCCTCAACTTAGCCAGCTCACACCCTCACTTCATCACTGCAGCACCAGCCACCTGCGTGCGAGCGCCCTCACCTCAGCCAGCGCACGCGCTAGCAGCTTCTCCTCACTCCATCAAACCCACCACGCGCCTCCTCGCATTCTCCAGAACCTCCAGTGCCCCTGCACTTCCACACCTTCGCTCGTCCACAGCGTGCGCTCCACGCACCATCACGATTGCACGCTAGCAGCCCGTGTTCTAGCACCCATGCCTGTGCACCCCTTGCGGTCTGCAGAGTCGTGCCTCCACGCACCCACCTCCAGTGACACCATCATGCCCCCGCGTGCCTTTGCACCCTGCAGAGGCCGCACCCCAACGCGCCGCGTGTGTCTGCAGCGCCTGCAGTGCTTGCGCATTACTCTCCTTGAGCCTGCAGCATGCACGGGTAGCAGTAGGCTCCTCCACCGCCGCCACTCCTCTCCTCCGACAGGCCAGCTCCGGCCATCTCACGACGCACCGCTGCCACCACCGCAAAGGCCTCGCTTCAGCCAACCTCTTGTAGGAGTAGCTCCTCGATTGAACCTCTCTCCCATGCACAAGGAGGAGAGAGGTAAAATCCTCTGCTTTTACGTTAATTAATATTTACATTTGAATGTCATTGCCACCAAAATCAATTTTAATTTATGATTATTTTATTGTGGTGAAATTGTGACTTCATACTCATGCTTTCTGATAATTGTGTGGCTATTGTTATTCACATGTTTTAACATTGGTTTTGGATTAAAATGTGCATAAATTTTCTCTAATGCATGTCAATTGGAAATTACATAGAATCATCACATATTTATTGAATATTTCAGTGAGGAAAAATTGCACATCTACCCTTATATTTTCGAGTTATTATGCATCTTCTTTCCATCGCATTTCATGTCAGATTTGACTATGGATTTCGCATTTGATTGAATGAATACGAAATAATTGAGATTTTATTGCATCATTGCCTCCCTGTGGACATGACCCGCTCTTCTGTGAGCAGTTAATTTTTATTGTAATTGTTTTGTTAAACGATTTTCCACCACTTTATTACTAAAACGACAAATCATCTTAATCACATTATTCGAAAGCGAAAACCATCTTATTAGGTACTCCACTACCTAAGCCTCCCAGCTTAGGGTGTTTAACCCGATTCCCTCAAACTCGTGGAAATCAATTTACTATCCGAGGTAATTCACGGGTTACCTCAACCCAATTACAACAGCTAGTTTGTTACAACCCAACGAGAAACAAGCTCAAATACAAATGAAAGAATAGGTGGAAGACAAAAAGAATCTTACAACTAAAACCTAAGCCTCTCAACAAATATATAAAAGATGATACCAGTTTGAGAACCTAGGAAGGACGTGAACCGCCTTGAATTGCATATGAAATACACGTCAATGTGTTTGCAAAATCATAGTGATAGCAGCTTGCTGCCACCAGTACATGAGTCCTAGTACCGGTACTCATCATGGGTACTGGTACTTGTGACTCCTAGGTTTGGAATTCCTTGGGCATAGTAACCTACCTGTACCGGTACTTATAAGGTTCAGGCTAGAATTAAGGCTTCAACCTGTGGCCAACATGTACCGGTACTCATGGTTGGTACCGGTACTTGTTGTTTACAGTTTAAGACAAATTCTCAAACCTGTGCCTTGGAAATACCAGTACTGATGAATAGTACTGGTACTTGCTTACAAGTACTTATTTTAAATATTTTAATCAAGATTACATTCTTTGAAAACGATGACAATATTAATCCTATTTTTATCTCTAATTATTTTTACGATCTAAGTTAATGATTCTTTGTCAAGAGGCATATGCAATCTATAAATATAAAATCTAAACTAAAAGGTCGAAGATGATCTTCTCCTCCTCGACTATTCCTTGTCATCTTGCCTCCTTATCATGATCTCCTTTTCATCAAGCCTCCATCATTTCTTGTTTGCTTTGATCCTTCACCTAAATATGAAAAACACTTAATGGAAAACATTAATCCATAATAATTTTGTTAACACCAAAATAAGATGTGGAACAAGGTTTCAACATACTTCGGTGATGAGAAGCGACAATGACGAAGGGGCAGGCAACCTCCGCTTTGGCCGACGAGAGGCGAAAGTAGAGGAAGGTTGTAGGCCACTTGATTTGGTTGTCAAGTGGTCGGAGATGAGAGGTTGAGCAGGGTCATCGAAGCTTGGTCGGAGCAGGTTGGGAAAGGAGGAGAAGAGGCCTTTTTGGTCTATAACCTAGCTCAAGAGAATGGTGAAACCTTCAGGAGCTTTTATAGAGCTCAAGAATGAGCTCTAAATGAAGAAAGATGCTCAATTGGGTTGAGATTTGGGAACAAGAAACCCCACAATTTTCGTGGGTTCACTGGGGCTCTATGGTGTGAATTTGGAGCCAAGATCTTGCTCAATTGATTCCTTGTAATGTGAACACCAATCCCACCAAATTTAGTGGGATTTGGCATAGGTTTGATAAGGTTTTGGGCTTAGTCAAATGGTCGAGTAGGTCGGTTGACCTATCAATGGCGGCAAGGACTAAGATGTTAAGAAGATGAGAAACTAGGGTCCTATTTGCAAGGAATTTCGAAAGCTAGGGGTCTAAATGTAGGAAATAGAGATTTTAGGGACTAAAGTGTAAACTAGGTCAAGATGGATTCTGATTGGGCTAAAATTTTGGTGCTAACCTAATTTGAACCTAGGGAATCTAATGGTGAAGTTCAATTTGAGTTTTGACAATGTTTGATTGGGCAAATTGCACAGAGGCCCAATTAGGGCAAAGTCTCGTATGAAACTCTATTCTAGGTTAAAATGGGTTTAGATGGTTAAACCAACGATATCAAACCTCTTAGAATATTTTTATAAGAATTTTAGAAGGTTTAGATAAATTTAATCCTCTTCAATTTAAGCAGGCTTGAAATTAAGGTTTTATGTGCTATTTTAATTCTCGAAATGCGTGAAACCTTATTTTTATTAGTTTTGACCCACTTCTTGGTCTTTAATGCTCAAATGACCTCTAATTAACCCCTGGATGACCCCGTGGTTACTCTGCATTCATGATGTGATGTTAAAACTGCAGAATTAGCCCTTTTTATTATTTTCTTCTCAACATGGATTTGAGTGGAATTACTGTCCTTAGGTGACCATTCAGGAGCATTTATCTCTTGATTATGATTAATTCAAGCTAGTTATAGCTAATGATGGTGTTACCATCAATAACATTTCTTAAGCATAAAAAGTTGTAGGGATATTTGCAAGCTACCAAGGACCCTTTAGTTATGATTCTACCCACTTATGGGCTTAGCTGTAATCCTCACATCATTTCACATATAAGGGCATTGGTGCAATTACACCAATACACCTACAGTGCCACTTCTCTCGAAATCACTGTTCACTCGTGAGGAACTGAGCTTACAACCCTTATCGATTGCTTTCTCCACCGATCCAATGATGGATTCATCTCCATTCATCGCGTGCATCAGCGCGAAGCTTCACCATCTCCCTTAGATCTCATCCTACAGTGGGTTTTTAACCTAATATTTCTCGCATGCATTCCATACCTCATCCACCGTCCAAGCCCTACTCGACTAATCTCACTAAACAATGATCATATATCTCATCCTCAACCTATGTAACCATTGTCCCTGAGCTTAGGCAACCCCTATCAACTCTCTCCCCTTCGATTTGGTCCCTTCACTCCACTCCCTTAGTTCTCCTCCTTCCGTCCTTGCCTGCAGTGATGGAGTAGGCTTCCCTACCTCCTTTAATTGTCATTGGCCGATGACTGGTGGCTCATGGACACGTCCTTCTTCCGTTGAGGGCTCCTCCCATTTCTTTGCTAAAGGTTGACGGCCGTTGTTTCTTGGACTTCACCTTCATTTGTAGAGTAGATTTAATCTCTTTGTAGTTTAGTTTACTACTTTCTTTCTTAGTTTAGCTAAGTTAAAGTAGCGATTACTAGTTGATTTGATCTGATTTAGTTTAGATTAGGAGTAGATTAGATTAGAGTCGATTTCGCCCTCTCTGATCAATTCAGATCATGGAGGTGTTTACCACTTTCATCTCGATTCACTGATCTCCCTTATCACGTCATGCTCACTTCTGAATGTTTTCCTCGAATTTTAATTCATCACTCACCCACTGATATAGACACATTTATTTAGGTTAAAATGCCTATTCATGCATGTTCCTAGGCTTAGATTTGCATTTCATGTTATAAATATTGCATAGCATACATCATTCTACATTTAGAGTAGTTGTATATATTTTAGGTTAACTAGGTCCTTCTTATGGTCAGGAGAGAAGAAGACTTATTTCAGGGCCAGAGGGCCCTGAAATCGTTTAGATCGGAGAACCGTAGCATCATACAAAGTCCGAGGAAGATCAACGGCCAGGGGGCAATGTGACATCCATATAGGTTTCGGATGGAAAATCCAACCATACGAATGGATCTAGAGCGACTATCGCAGTCCAACAACGTGGGAATCATCTCGATTTGAGCACCGTGGCACCCACTACAAAAGAAAGAAGAATGGTCAGCCCAAATGGTGCCATGTGGTGCCATCTAGGTCGCCCAATGCCGCCCAATAGCAGCACACGCGCACAGTTGTAGCCACGCGCAGTGCACCGCGCATAGCCATAGTCGCAGCCGCACATAGCAGCAGCGCACCATGCACAGTGAAGTCGTGCACAGCAGTAGTGTAGCACATGCTAGCACGTGCGTGCACGATGCGGGGAGCACGGGTGTGTGAAGCTTGTAGCGCACGATGCGTGTGCTAGTGGAGCTGGCGCCAGCAGGGCAGGGGTGGATCTTCAGCAACGCGGGCCTTTAGTGATGCTTGCAGTTGTCACTAATGGTTTGTGTGCGCCAGCAAAAGGAATTCAAGGGTGGATCTTTAGCGACGGTTGCAGCGACGTTTATGAATGTCGGTAATGACAAGATGTGAATTTGTTCTTCGTCCTCCACTATAAAAGGACCTACCCACCACCATTCCAAACCATCTCTTCCTTTCTTACTCTCACCACCTCTAAGACTCTAGAGAGAGCTTGTCCCAAGCTCGGGATGCTCCTCTAGAGTAGAAAACAAAATAGTTTTCCCTTCCCTGACCCCCATTCATGGAGCATCCCATGGCCATCCTCTCATTGCCCTTCAGGAAGAAGATCCTCTCTGTGACGCCGTCCTGCCCCATCCTTCGTCCTTCGGCTCCATCCTCCTTCGTCCCTCTCCTCACCACCTTCCTCCGAGCGACGTTAGAGCGAGTCGTCCTTCGAGCAACCGTCAGGAGGGATTTCTCTCACCCAATTCTATCTTTTTACTCTTTCATAGTGTAGATTTTTCCCGCTTTCATAGTGTAATAAATAGTTCTTGATAAATATATGATTGTTTCTCTCTTTCTCTCCCTCTCCCTCTCTCTCTTATATTTTTGCAAGTAGATAGAGTTTTCATCGACCTAATCTTTTGCTTGTTAAAAATACTAAAAAATTAAAAAAGATAAAAATGAAATAAACAAATAAAAAGAGAAACACAGATTTTTATAAAACCAAACATTTGCCTCCCTGTGTTCGACCCGAGACTCACTTTTTGAGTTTCGGTATAAATTTTATTTGACCACACATTTTGCAACTAAGACAATGGGCTACTCGTAACTGATTTCAAACTCGCGAAGCACGGGCGACCATTTTGGCACCATTGCCGGGGAGGCAATGCTTTATTTTTTTTCCGTGCTTTTTCGCCTTACCTAACTTTTATCTCACTTTTTCTATGATCCTACTGTGATTGCAGGTACTCATCTGAGGCGAGCCAGAGCGGTTAGATCAGAGAAAAGTGCGGATGAAGGTTTTGTAAGTTTATCCCCACTACCCCCACCCACCAGCTCATTTCACCACACTAATAACTCAAACCTAAATTAACTTAGGTGCTTTTTATAAACCCTAGGATAGATTTACTTGTTTGTTTGCCACCTCCACGCATCTCACCCTCGCATATATAAAAAATAAAAAAAAAACTCTTCTCTTGTGGGATTTTCTGAAAGCTACACACTTAACACCCACAACTTATCACCCTAAGGTGCACAATCACATCGATTCTACCACTTAACCGGGATTAAACCTATGGACCCGGTACACTTAACTGAACACACAAATAAGTGAGTAGAAATCTGAGTAGGTAAAACATTTCTGTATGCCTTAACTAAGTGGTGCAATAGGCCAATTGATTGAACCGTTTGGGCCACACCACTTAAGATAAAAGCGATTCATCAAGTAGCTTGCCACTTAGGTTTGATTCTTAGGGTTGAACCAGGCACTTCACATTAATTTTTATTTTTAAAGGAACATATCTACACCTGTGCTTTCAAAACTTGGAGTGTTCTACTAAACCTTGATTGAACCAACCTAAGAATTAAACCCTAAAAGCTACTAAACAAGGTTAAATCCTAAAAGACACATCATTAAATAACCTTGTTTGAAAACCCTGGTTGTGCACACACACACATTTTAACTAATCATTAAGGGCACAACCCATCTAAAAGGCCCATCACATTCCAAGAGCATGATCATCCCAAGCCTAATTAAAACTGAATGGACTTTGGCCTTAAGAATTGATTCGCTCTTCGAGGCTCAGACTGAGATTTTTTTGATTAATTTGCTTCTACTGATCCATTTGATGTCTAGCTAGGGGAGTAGCATCAAACGACCGCGGTTGGAGGGCACACTAGGAATCGGAGGCGTAAGCCAAAGGAAGAACCTTCTCCCTAGTCCCTCCTTCTAACTAGTTGGATTGACAAGATAAAAGTAGACTAAATCGTTTATAATCTCAAGATGGGTCCAGGGAGTCTGTAGGTCTTTAGGCTACCTACATAAGGACAAGTTTGGTTGATTGTACTGCAGGGTACCTTTCTCTATTCTATTTTCCCTCCTACACCATAATGTATCCTTCCACATCTTTCACACATTTCCAATCCTACCCTCCTACCAACACGTATCCCCAAGATGATTACTATTCCGACTTGACTTGTAATTACCCATCCACTAGCCGGGATGACTTTGATTGGGGATATGAATACGAACCTCAGTGTCCAGGGCCTAACCCTGGACAACAAGACTATGATTATTATCCTTCCCAGAGTTACAATGATTATAGATCTTCATCCTTTGATCACCAAACCAACCCGATCTACAAGCAGGAAGGATATAATGATTGTAACACCTACCCTCCCCAGTATTCCACTAAATATAGGTCACCACCATCCTTTAAACAACGTGAAATGACCAATTATCAGGGAGGGACCCAAGAACCTCGATATCTTGACTCCCCTAGATTTAACCCAAACCCACCCAACCCTGAACTGAACCAGTCGGTTCAGGTGAACCAGATCCATGATAGGGTGTTGGATAATTTGAGGAATACTATACAATCTATAGAAGCTCAGCCAACACCATGCACCGAAGCATTGGAGCTTATGATCAAAATGATTGATGAACTTAATAGTTCTCTATTGGATTTGCTCCAAAATGTTAGGGATAGGGACCTAGGTGAGTTTCTTCTTGGGAAATTATCGAGGATGAGGATGAAATTTGTGGTTGCCTTAGTCAAATCTTGGGATGATTCTCAAGATGAACCCCCTTCAGGAAAGCCAATGTCTGAACCCACTCAGGTGCCTGTCGGGAGGGATACATTTTCTGAGACCGGGGATGACTATGTTGGGCTAGAGCAACCCATTAAGGATGAATCAATTGATTCACCCGAGATCCCCGAGCCAAGGAGCGAGGAAAAATATGTCTCTTTGAGCCAGAAAATGACAATCGATTTTGAGACATATATAAATGAGGATCATGGATTCTTTGATTCTGAGGATGAAGAATCTCTTAGTAAAGTCTCACTTGAGCGTAAGGAAGATGATTTTAGTGAGACAAATGGGCTTGAGGAATTTGACGAACCATTTGATGGCCCAATTATTGAAGATTTGGATTCAGCTGGGGCTAACTTGGAGGATTCGAATCCTCATTTACTAGAAGATTCAATCAATAGCCCCATTCCTCAACCACACCCCAAAGTGTTGATTTTGATTTAGAAATCATTGTACCCAAGTCAATCTTGAGTCAGCCACGATTTCTGGACTTCGGAGAATCATATGGGGTGAATGATATGCTAGAGGTCTCGGAGCTTGAGCCCTTGATGTTGGAAGATAGAATTGTTGAAATAAAAATTTGGGAGGCTAATTCTGAGGGAACTTTGATTTTGGATCTAAGGGTACTGATTGACCTGAAACCACCTACTTTCTACCAGGACCCTTATGATATCTTTCACGTGCAACCCAAGCTTGAAATAGCTGATTATTTTTCTGAGCTAGATGTTAAGTGGACAACCGCACCTATTGAACCATCTTTACCCGTTGTTCGGCACTTCGGTCTTGCGTTGCACACCACTAAACCACAGGCCTGACCCCACAAACACAACAACCTTTGATTCTGGGTGATTTCATCCAGAACCTGAGAACCACTCGACCCTAGGGCATGGCTCTTCATCATAATCTGGTCCACGTCTGTGGACATCTTCTGCTGGCGGGTTTTAGGATCAATATTTTTATTTTGATTTTGACCCGTACTTGTGAATTCTCAATTTCTTATTTGTATGTATATTATGCCTAGCTAAAGGCATTAAACTTAACGCTTGTGTATACTCTCTTCTCTCTGTGGAGCTGACCGGGTTGTCATGAAATTCAGGTGATATTTTGTTTACTATGACCTTTTCATGTCTTTGTTTTTACAATGAGGACATTGCATTATTTAGGCATGGGGGGGTGGATAATCAATTTATGAAATCATTATGTTAACTTCGTAGAATTTCTTTTAGTTTCTTATAAAATTAAAAAAAAATTGAAAATTTGAAAAAGATAAAAAAAAGAGAGAAATTAGGAAAAGAGAACTTGGGCATTTGGAAGTTATTAACTTTAGGAAATGATACGAGAGGACCTAAACACTTAGACTCTTCAGGTCTTCGGGCTTAATTAGCCTGGGTGCCTACTCGAATGTGGACTTAGTCTCGAGTCCTCGCCAATTCAAATTCATTTCTAATTTGGCTAATAAATTGGAATGATAAGTATGCGACTTATCAATCCACCCTCTGATTTGGGGGGACTTTAAGCCTAAGCATCTACACACATTTTTTGCCCTAACTCACTTTTCGATGGTTCTTTCGAAAATTGGGTAGCTAATGAACTATCTAGGGTGGTATGGCTGGCAAGTTGTCGGTGGTAACAGCTCATCGGTCGGTTGTCCAGAGCGTAGTCACAAGATCATTTTCATTGTACTGCTTTTAGGTAAATCTTAGATTAGGGAAGCCACCTACTTAAAGAAAAAAAAATAAACAAAAAGAAAAAGAAAAAGAAAATTTAGAAAAAGGAGAAAAAAATAAAAAATAAATAAAACCACACTTCACCGCACGAGTATGGTTGGCAAGTTACCGTGGGTAATAGCCCATTGGCGGTTGTCCAGAACCCAGCTCACAAAAAATGCATAATAATTCCTAAAACACTTAGGGAAGAAGCGGGGAAGTAGAATAAACCGGGGAGATGTACACTGGGTTCGCCCTTGTGTTGATCCCATAAATAAAAGTAGGGAGAAAGCTACTAGTTGGAAAGATAAACCTTTAGGCAAGGTCACCTAGGGTCGTAGAAACTCGAAGTCTGTTTTAACGGCCGCCTAGTGAGCCTTTCACTATTTTCACAAGATGCTTAGCACTTAGAGTCCTTTTCGAGTCTTGGGCGGGTTGGGTAGTCGTAAAAAGTTATCCTAGAACTCTCAAACTGCAAAAGTACAAAAGAATTAGAAAAGAAGAAAAATAAAAAAAATGTATCTTCCCTTTTCAAATAAGGTGAGGACTTGGGCGGTCTGCATTCTGGTAGACACTCGGGTACTATTGAGTCTTTGTAATTTAGGACCATAGTTGAAATTTTCTATTGTTAATAAACGACTTAAGCCTAAGCGATCTAATCCTAATTTTGATTTTATACATAGCATGTAGTTTAATTTTGCTAGGGACTAGCAAAAGATAAGCATGGGGATATGATATAGATACATCTATTTAGGTTAAAATGCCTATTCATGCATGTTCCTAGGCTTAGATTTGCATTTCATGTTATAAATATTGCATAGCATGCATCATTCTACATTTAGAGTAGTTGTATATATTTTAGGTTAATTAGGTCCTTTTTATGGTCAGGAGAGAAGAAGACTTATTTCAGGGCCTCGGATGGGTGATTGGACCATACGGATTTGATTAGGATGACGATCGGAGTCTAATGCCTCTGAAATCATTTAGATCGGAGAATCGTAGAATCATACGAAGTCCGAGGAAGATCAACGGACAGGGGGCAATGTGACATTCATACAGGTTTCGGATGGAAAATCCAATCGTACGAATGGATTTGAAGTGACGATCGCAGTCTAGCAGCATGGGAATCATCTCGATTTGAGCACTGTGGCACCCACTACAAAAGAAAGAAGAATGGATGGCCCAGATGGCGCCATCCAGGCCACCCAATGTCAGCCAGTAGCAGCACACTCGCACAACCACAGCCGCAGCCGCACGTAGTGCACCGTGCATAGTGCAACTGCGCGCAGCAGCAGTGCAGCGCATGCCAGGGCCCATGCGCGCACGGCACGGGGAGCACGGGTGTGAAGTATGCAGCACGTGATGCGCGTGCCAGCAGGACTGGGGTGGATCTTCAGCGACGCGGGACTTTAATGACGCTTGCAGGTATCACTAATGGTCTGCACGTGCCAGCAAAAGGAATTCAAGGGTAGATCTTTAGCGACAGTTGGAGCGACGTTTATGGACATCAGTAATGACCCATATGCGAATTTATTCTTCCTCCACTATAAAAGGACCTACCCACCACCATTCCAAACCATCTCTTTCTTTCTTCCTCTCACCACCTCCAAGGCTCTAGAGAGAGCTTGTCCCAAGCCTGAGATGCTCCTTTAGAGTAGAAAACCAAATAGTTTTCCCTTCCCTCACCCCCATTCATGGAGCATCTCGTGGTCGTCGTCTCACCGTCCTTCGGGAAGAAGATCCTCGCCGCGACGTCGTCCTGCCCCATCGTCCATCCTTCAACTCCATCCTCCTTTATCCCGCTCCTCACCACCTTCCTCTAGGCGACATCAAAGCGAGTCATCCTCCCAGCAACTATCGAGGGGGATTTCTCTCACCCCATTCTATCTTTTTACGCTTTCGTAGTGTAGATTTTTCCCACTTTCGTAGTGTAACAAATAGTTCTTGATAAATAGATGATTGTTTCTCTCTCTCTCTCTTATATTTTTGCAAGTAGATAAAGTTTTCATCGACCTAATCTCTTGCTTGTTAGAAATACCAAAGGAATTAGAAAAGACAAAATGAAATAAACAAATAAAAAGAGAAATGCAGATTTTTATAAAACCAAACGTTTGCCTCCCTGTTTCGACTCGGGACTCACTTTTCGAGTTTCAGTATAAATTTTATTTGACCATGCGTTTTGCAACAACGATGATGGGTTACTTGTAACCCTGATTTCAAATTCACGAAACACGTGCGACCACCCATTCGCTGAGGCATCAGTCAGATTTGATGCTCTATAGTATCTAGATCTGATTTGAGTGCCAAATTCCTTGAGAGGGTCTCATATTCGCATCATGACACCACAAAGGCCTTTTCCATGCATTAAATTGAACCAATTTGAGCATTTATATCAGATTTGATTAGATCTGTTGATCTGAGAATTTTTGGATGAATTCGATTTAAGACTGATTTGAATGATCGAATTGGGTTTGTATTTGTTTGATTAGACTAGTGGCGATGAGCATGAGCTATTTTAATGCTTAGGCCCAATTTCTGATTTGGATCATGTTTAGTTCACTATTAGGTAGTGATAAATCCATATTTATATACATAATTTATGTCTAACTATTGTTAGTTTAAGAGTAACATAGTTTACATTGCATTAGATTAGATTATATTAGTCACATTATAGTATTTTGTAAATATTACATTTTTAAAGGTATAATTATAATTTTTGCTGCTACTTATATTTGGTTCCTTGATATTTTTTTTATATGTGTGCAGGTGCCAAGTTTGAAATTGATTGGAGCTTTACAGAGAGGAGAAATTATTTTGATGGGGTTGAACCAATTTCCTACACCAAAATACCCATTCTAAGTCCTACGAAAAATCTCACCAAATAATTCCTTAAATAAATCCCCATCCAACCATTTCCTATGTATGTTAATCCCATACTCCACCCACATAAAACCTCCTCCACCAAATCCCTCCACCTACGTAACCTTTCCAAATCCCACATTATCCTTTATTTTTTTTTATCTCTCAACCTCAAAATTCCCTGAAAACTAACTCCCACCAAAATCCCTTATCCCTTCACCTACGTAAGCCTTAACCCTACTCCCATGCAAATGAATTCCAAGTCCATTGGATTTTTCTGCACTAAATCTCCCAATCCTACACCCAACAACTTCCCCCTTATTTAATCCTACGAGGCCTTTCCCCATCCCTCTCAATTTCCTCTCTCTCCATCTGGTCTTTCTCTCCTTCGCAATTCCCTCTGTACCTTCCATCCCCCATTTTCGTCCCCTCTCAATTCTCTCTCTCCCTGTGGACTCTCCCCCTCTCAATTCCTTCTCTCTCCCATCCGTACCTTTCAAATCCTCTCCATCTCAATTCCCTCTATCTCCCTGTGCTCCTGCCATGACCATGACCTCTACGTCGACTATTGTCCGCACTCGCCTGACCAACAACACGTCCACATGTCCTCAACATAAGGCTGCGACCCCTAGCAACCGCACGCTCTCAACGAACGTTGCACCACCCTCAACCACGACGTCTCTTCTCCAATTCCTTGCCTCCATGCGCAACTTCACCGACGATCATGGACGGCTTGCTCTACCTCCGTCATGTCATTGTTGGATTTCTATCTGAGATTATTTTTCTCTTGTTCTTCTTGTTATTCTATGTTATTTTGACTTTTTAGTAGTAATAAAGTTCTTATTTGCATTTACGTGTTCACTTCATATTTGTCTCCATGTTTGTTCATTTATTTCCTTTTATTATAAAAAAAATAAAAATTCATTTACTTGATCAGGTTGGAAACCATCTAGATATCCCTACCTCCCTGTGAGATGACCCGTACTCTCAACATTATTCTCATATTTTTTGGAGACGATGTCATAAATTTAAAACGACATGTTTCCGCACCTACGATGACAGATCATTATCACGATGACACGATCAGTTTTTGGCGCCGTTGCTGGGGAGGCATATATTCGAGATAGTTTCTTTCCTAACTTAGTATTTGTGAGCCTCACATATTTCTCTATCTATTAGCAGGTACCAATTACATGAGACGAAATCTCGATGGGTTGCGAAAGCGAGTCATAGAGGAGTTTCATGTAGGCGGGATGCTACCAAGGCAGGCGACAAGCGTAGCAAAGCAGCGACATCGACCTTGAGCAATGCCCACACATTCACAGGGGATTCTCCTGCGTCGCAAATTTTATTTCAAATTCTATCTTCTCACCCTTGTAAGTGGGGCTGATTTTTGGGGGTCTATCCCCACATTCTTTAACTACTAGGGGCTATTCTTCTGCGTGTGGGATTTAATTTCTGCTTGCTTGCCTCTAAAGCAAGCAAAAAAAAATCAAGCTGCATATTTAGTAGTTGCATGCCCTTAGGTGCACGCATTTAGGGGTGATTGAGCAGCACGTTAGATCTTTTTCCTTGCATTGCGTACATATTTGCACGGAGATTGCTGGAGATAGGTATACTTTTCTATCTTTGCATCCAGCTCTTGTTCACGTATTTGCATTTGGATTAAAATTCAAGACCACCAAATTAATTGAATTAACCTAATTTAGTGGTTGCCTAACTGAAATTGGGACTGATAATCAGATTCGACCTTAAAACCAAATCACACTTGATCTGATTCAAAGGAACTTGTCTGCGTTTTCAAAATAAAAAATTATTTACAGTGTTATGCACACTTCTAACACTGAGCACACACATTAGGTACCGCACTAAGACTTGATCCCTTAAGGCTATAGGCACCAATCTCTTTATTGGTGCAGACCCTTCTACTTCACCTTGTGGTGGTGGTATTGTCTTGTGACCCAGTGTTTTGATACTTTAAGGAGGGGGACACCCCTTAAAGGAACAAAAGGGTAGTTAAGAGGCACTACATAAGCATCACCTCAAAGGAAGGGTTTGCTCTACTTGAATCCCTTAGTTCCGTCCTTGGAGTAACTTCTCACTAGATCACTTGAGAGTACCACTTAAGCAAAGTTTAGGTCTTAAGGAACTCCGTAGGTTGATTTAGGGTGCGTAACTGGTTGATAACTTGTTTTATCACATACAAACAATAAAATTTTTGAGAAAAGCAAGTAAATATCACTCTTGTCTTGTGTGTGCTTGATTGATTGCTTATTGTGCATGAGTGGTACAAGATCAAGAAAACCAACGTTAGAGGGACTTTTAGACTTCAAACCTAGGAGGAAACCTAATTCCAGTGAGCCCTCAACAATGGATCCACCACCTCTTGACCAGCCCAATCCAAACCAAGAGGAGCTAATGGAGCAACTGCATGAACAGTTTGGGTGGTGGTTCAATAATAGAAACCAAAACCAACCACAACCTCGACCCTTACGGACTTTTACGATCCCGTGACTTGCAATGCCATACCTCATGTAAGGGTTCCTGACGATGATTCTGAACTTAAATCCCATTGGATAGGTCTTATTCAAAACCATTTCCATGGACTTAACACTGAAGACCCATTCCAACACATTGAAGATCTTACCACCCTTGGTCAAACTATAAAACCTAGGAACATGAATCTTGATGTTTTGATGATGAAACTTTTCCCCTTCTCCTTAAGAGACAAAGCTGCCCATTGGTACAGAACCATAGGGAAACCCATCAACACATGGGATGAGCTAAAGAATGCCTTTCTTAGGAAATTCTTCCCTATTGGAAAACAAGCGCCCTTAGGAGAGCCTTCACAACCTTCACTCAACAATCTGGGGAACAACTCCATGAAGCCTGGGAAAGATTTACTGACTTAGCTAGAAAATGTCCACACCATGGCATTCCCAAGTGGCACCTAGTGCAAATTTTTTACCATGAACTTAATAAGCAATTGAGAAATTATGTGGACACGGCTTGTGGAGGTAACTTTTTAAATAAAGACGAGGATAGTGCATATGACCTATTTGAAAGCATGAGTGAAAACTCCCTCAACCAAGCCTCTATGAACACCTTTGGAAGGACTAGTTGTTCGTAGTGCTTGATCGATTTTTAGAAAAGTCACATTGTAGTACAATCGAAAAAGCGATCAAAACAAATACAATTTATTACTCAAATTTGAAAATCTGAGGTCAAACCCAGGGAGCAAATTAGGCTTTAGAAATCAAGATCACAACTTGAGAATTTGAAAGAATATAATATGCAATAAAAATCAATGTTATAGTTCAAAAAGATAGGAATAAATGTAAGCACAAAATATTAAAGAAATCAATGTATGTGAATAAACACAAAATTGGACGTCTGATTTGTGAATCAGATGCCTTAAAATATTGGTGCTACAGTTCTTCTTGTTCTCCTGTTCTCTGGCGGCTGCTTTCGATCTTCTTCTTCTCTCTTTCTGTTCTTCTGATTCCTTGCCTTAGCCTTTCTCTTCCTCTGCCTTCTCTATCTCGGCTACCTTCAGCTTCTTCTTCCTTTTCTTTCATTCTCTGCCTTTTCTTCAACTCCTTCTTCTGCCTTTGCCTTTTTCTTCTTCTCTTTGCTGTAGCCCTTCTCCTTAGCTTTTGACTTCTGCCTCCTCCTTCTCCTTCCTTGGCTTCATCCCTTAGCTTCCTCTTCAACCTTGTCTTCTCCTTCCCCTGCAAAACAAAACCTACCCCTACTCACGCAAGCTCTCTTCTCTCCTTTCTCTCTTAGGTTCACTCTCCCAGAGCCACTTTCTCAGGTAATCGGGTCGTGTATGACCCCGTGACCAGGCCCACCGGCATGCGGTGGTGGGCGAGGTGTTAGGCTGGGTCGGGTCACTAGGTCTGCAGAGGAGTGATCGTGGATGAGGCGTCGGATCGGGAGAGCGAGGGACCTCACCCCGTGAGTTGGAGGCGATAAGCCACTGGCAGAAAAATAATTTATGCGGGCACGGTGCTTCTTCCAGTTCCAAGGTGGGGCTATCATCCCACCCTCCTCGTGCGCATCCGCAACAGAGATGCTCTCTTTGATTGTAGCAGCTGCTATGGCTCTTGGATTCAATTGGATGCCTAGAGTTGTTCGCGAGGGTGCTTCGCGTAGCCTGGGACATGAGCTTGGAGTGGGCGGAGCCTGGAGCAGCTACAAGCTTTCTTTGAGCTTCGCTTCAATGGTAGATGAACGTCTGCACCTGAAAGCACCAAGACAGCCTCGCAGTCACGTTAAAATGCTCAGGGAGCTTCGCCAAGGTGCGGCGAGCGTGCAGAGGTCGTCGGTGTGGCGTGGGACCGCTTGTGGGTGCGTGCCTAGGGCACATTGTGGCCGTGTAAGTGGGTGTGCTCAGGGGCACTTGTGGGTCAGTGGCGAAGTGTTGTGAGTGGGAGGTTACGTTTAGTGCATTGGGGAAGAGCTTATGGACCAATCGGTGAGGAGGGAGATGGTCTGTGGAGGTGGAGCGAACTCACCAGAGTGGTGGCCAGAGGTGAAGGGAATGATGGTGGTGGAGTGTGGCAGTGGTCGTTCGAGGGAATAAAGAAGGGGAAAATAGAGTAGAGGGTGAGAGGACTTATTTGTGAGTGAAGGGACTAAGAGGGAGGTAGGGATGGCATCTGGCTTGTATCACCGACATCGGAGATGAAAGTGCTCAGAGAAGGAGGTCGGCGAGGACGAAGGGGAGGTAGGAGCGTCGGCGGGTGCGACGTGACGTGGAAGAGCGAGAGGAAGAGGAACCTGCCACTAGTATTGTGTGTAGGCGACGAGGAAGAGTGGGGGAAGTTGCTGGAGCTTGATGAGTAGTTCAACCAAAGGAGGAGAGATGAAATTGAGGGGTCTCTTCGGTTGAATTCAAGCTTAGGAGATGCGGGGTAATTTGGGGTCTCTTAAATAAGCCCTGGAGGTCGGGTTTGTGCTTGGAAGCCAAGCTTCCAAGCAAGGGAAGTTTGCCTGCAATGGAAGCCTGAGAGGGACCCAAATCTCTCATGCATTTACATGAGAGATTGGGAACCAAATAGGGCTTCTAATTGGGTTCATATTGGAGGAGATTTCTCAGAGAATCTCCCTTTCAATTTTGAAGGGGATTCTCTGAGGGATCAGGGAGAAATTGCCCTTGCAATCTCATCGGAGTAGGATTCCCTCCACTATAATGGTGAAGGGCCTAATTGCATAGAACGAAGAAGAAGCTAGGGGGGTTTCTGCAGAGGTTTTTGAAAGATAGGGGTAGAAATGTAATCAGATTGGACTTATTTGCAAAGTGAGTTAAGATGAGTTCTCCTTAGGTCCAAATTTTGGTACAAACCTAATTTGAACCTAAGGAATCCAATGGTGAAGTTGGATTTTGGGTTTGACCACGTTTGACTGGGAAATTTACGTAAAAACCCAATTTAAGGTAAATATTTTTCTGAGACCCCATTTTAGGTCAAAATAGGTTTCAATGTCCAAATTGAAGGTTTTAAACCCTAGAGAATATTTTTATATGATTTTTAGAGGGTTTAGGTGAATTTTATTCTGACCAGAACCTTGTTTAATCAAGCGGATCTGTTTTAGGGTTACAAGAAGTCATTTAATTCCCAGAATTCACACGAACCCTTTTCTATTTAAACCAACCCACTTTTTATCTTGTTAAGACCATTTGACCTGTGTTTAGCCCTTGAGAAAACCCATTTTTGTACTGCAATGGTAAAATTACAGTTTTACCTCTTGTTTCTTACTTTTATCTCAGAATGGTTATTCATTGAATTAGGACCTCCAGTTGGTTATGTAGAAGGAGAAAAGAAGAAGGAAGGAAAGCTTTGCAGAGGAAAAGAGAAGGAAAGGCAAGGCAGAGGGGAGGGGCGAAGCCAAGAAGAAGAGGAACTGAAGAAGGAAGAAGAAATAAAGAAAGGGAAAGACAAGCAGAAGAAGAAGAGAAAGTAGAGCCAGGGAAAGAAGAAGAAGAAGACCTACAGAGAAAAGGAGAAAGAAACTGCAGAAGAGAGGCAAGGTAGAAGACAGAGGAAAATAAGAAGAAAGAAGCAAGGCAAGAGAACTGCAAAGAAGAAACAAGGAAGAAGAAGCACAAAGAAGAAAGGAAGAAAATCAGAAATCCAAAGAAGAAGAACAAGAACAAGATAGGAGAAAACCATCTTTTTAAGACGTTTGATCCCATGATCAGACATCCAATTTCTCTATTTTTTGCCACAATTTACTTTTAAACTCATGCATATATATATTTTGAATTAAGTTTTGAGTAATCAAGTGTTCAATTACATTCTTGAGATTAGTAATAAATTCCAATTGCTCCCTGTGTTCGACCTCAGATACTTAGGTTTTCGAATAATAAATTTTTATTTGTTGACAACGCTTGATCACCTATACTACGACGTAACTAACTGTTAAAACACGATCAAGATGCGTTAACATTTTGGCGCCGTTGCTGGGGAGCAACATGCAATTTATCACTAGTCTCTACATTCTTTTTATCATATTGAACACTAACTTGCCCTACTTTGCTTTGTTGTGATCTTGCAGGTATTTCACGAGAAGATCCCTCCCGCAAGTTAACTACTCTAGGGCAGGTAATTTCTTTTCTTCCTTAAACCATCCCCTAATCCTTGAAAGACAAAAGGAAGAAATTAATTTAGGAATCAATTGCCTTCTTTCTATAGTAATCACCATCTTTAAGGCAAACATTTCCTGATTTTGCGAAAATTTTTCAAATCTTCTTGAAGTTGGAGTGATTTTTTTTATTCTATCCCACAAAATTCATGTGCCTAATAAAAATCACGCTTAATCTCTACGGATAACACACTTCTTGCTTTTAAGCCCAAAGAGAATTTTTGTGAAAAAGAGGATTGAAAATAGAACCAAATTAGGGTTTCTATAGTAGGGTCTTGAAGTGCTAGTTCACACATGCCTGTATAAAAGGAAATGAACCCTCCCATATCAGTGTGCGACCCAAGCCCTTGATTGAAGAGATCTAAACAAGACAAACCCTAAGAAAAATTGAGCTCTAAAATCACTTGAACCTTAAAATCTTGGACCTAATAAATTGGGAGTCAAATCAGGGTGATCCCTAGGCCCCAAGCCTAGAATCATTCTTCCATCTATAGGACAGGTCAGGTGAAGTTGACCCCTTGGGTCAACCAACCTCCAAATTAGGTCACAACATCAAAACATCTAAAGTTCAAGTGAGAACCCAAAAGCACCTTTGAAATAAAAGTGGTAGACTTAAGAGGTCAAGGTCACCATTCTGGTCTACCTGGAATCTTAGTGACAAGAGAGGTCGGGTGGGGGAAACCCTGTAACCCGTGGGGATGCTCTACCGTGTAGGGGTCTTTGTGGGACTCTCCCTCTCTGGCTGCCCAGGTAATTCTCAGGTGGACGACCATCTGATTCAGGGGTATCATTCCCCCTAAACCTCCATAGTCATCCAAACGTCTTTGGGTGTCTTGATTGGGTCAAAAACATCTCCAGTCCCTCATCTTTTCTCTTTAGAGCACACACATACATTTTCAGTGGGACTCCTTATTCAGATTTAATCGCTTCATAACTTGATTCTACATCTTGATTCAAACTCTGACTCTACATCTTGATTCCACCACCTAATCCAAATATGCAGCCAAACCACTTAGGCCTACCATTCAAGAAACCTGAATATCGGAGATCCATGAGAGATAGGATGATTGAGGATGCCCTGAAATTCTATGACAAAGAAGACAAAACCTCAACACCAGTAGAAAACATTCAGGTTGATGTCCCAACAACCACAACCTTTATCATAACTTGTGCCCAAGTACTATTAGCAGAAGCCACAAAAGGATCAACCCGTGACTTGCTCATCACTGGGTACATTGAGATAGAAAAATTGCACAATCTTAAATACCTTCAATGTATGACAAATCCTCGACTTTGGAAGCAACACCAAGATGATCTTGAAAAATGGGAAGAGATAATGAGATTAGTAAAACAAATTATCGACCAGAAGTACCCGTATATACCACAAACAGAGGATGAACCACCTTGGGACAACATCGAGGATCAATCTGATCTCGGGTTTGAGGCACAAAATGGTTGTGGATTCCCAACCCAGATGGAGTACAATGTGCCTGATATTGAAGAAGGCTGGGAAGTTCCAAATGCAGGAAAACACCATGTTGAGCCCACTTTAGACCATGAATCACCAGGCTTAGAATCCCAACACTCCTGCAATAATGAGAGTAGAACTGAACCTCTCGAGGGTGTAAATTCCGTCCCTTATTCTGATAAGGTGACCCTGAAAGGTTATTCAGACCTAGATTCTAGTAATTCAACCCACATCCTAAGCTCAGAATCTAGATCTAAAACCTATTGGGAAGATTTCAAGGCCCCATATGAGGAATATCAATCTTTCAATGGAGAATATGATTTTGGGCCTCTATTTGATGAATATCCCTCGCCAACATCCTCAGAGGAACTAATCGATTTTTCAGAAGTCATGCCAATTTACGATACAGAAACTGAGGAGTTGGATGAGTGGGGTTTCAATTGGGTCTATCCTACCAGCTTAGAACCTGAGCCTCTACCAGATAAGAACACCTTTTTAAGCTCAGAATTAACATTTAGGCTAGACCCAAGTCAGGCTGCTGAATTTACATCATATGATTTATTCTATGATGGAACTCACGATCTTGAATCTCATTCAGATTTTGACTTTCGTAAACTCTCCGACGATTTCAAATCTGACCATAACATCGGAGAAAATTTACTTCCTTATTATAACAAGCCAATTCTCATTGAAGCCACCTCCTCCACATAAACGGAACCAATCAAAACTCGTTCTCTACCCCGACCCGCAACCGGACTCAATTTCTATTCTGATTCACCTCTCACTGAGCCATTTGTAGATGATTCAACTCCATATCTATACCAGGTATTGATCAGACCAAAAAATAGGAGCCATCATTCTCTGATCACCCCTGTAGGGTTTCTACACCATGCACGGATTATTTTTCAGAACCCTACTCTAACCAGGCTGATTTGACTCAGCCTAAACCCGAGTTTTCACTTCCATATCCATCCGAGCCACATTGCATATGGTGGGTTCCGCATCTGTTGATCTACATCTATCAACCCACCAAACTTATTGGGTTTGGGCTGCATCATTAGCCCACTGATCTTAACAAGCACCTGGTTGGACCAACCAGGCTCTTAATCAAGGTGCTTGTTTTACAAAATTCCGCTAATTTGACCACTCCCTCTCCACCCCATTTTCTGCTCGGCTGAAGGTATTGAATTTAGCACTTAACGGGAGGCAACCCGTCATTCCAAAAAATAGAGACCCATCTGATTATCCGTCTGTACTTTACGTCCATTTCACCTTGAGTTTAGCCTTAGACAGTTGATCGCACCTCTGGTACATGTACCAGAGCTTGAAATCATCCGCATTAGTCATTTCCGACCCGTTCACCCACTCGATGTATCCTATTCTAAGCCCCTGACCTCAACACTATTTCACACCCTCCGTTTACAATGAGGACATTGCAAAACTTAGGCATGGGGGGGGTGATAAAGTGCATACATACAGAACCAAGAAAAAGTCAGAAGGATTCTCACAAAAAATTCACATATGTCAAAAGCACAAAAAAAATTTTGAAAAATTATGAAAAAGAATAAAAAATGGAGGAGGGAGGAAATTTTGTGAGCCACATAACCATAAGGAGAAAAAGAGCAAAAATGACAAAATGGAGCACAAAATGAAAAAAAAGAGAAATAGTCATTAGTAAGAGATTAAGGAATTAACTGAAGTTCTAGACTAGATCAAGAAAAGAGAAAAATAAAAGAAAAGTGCTAAGGAGACATAAAAAGAGATTAGCAGGAACGTTGATCTTAGGCCTCTTGGGCTAGATTCTTTGGCTTAAAAATTCACGTATCCACTAAAATTTGGATAATCCTCAAGAGGTTGGGGAAAATGAGAAGCTTAAGTATTAGGTCTAAGGCTTAGGAAGTATTCGGCCTCGTTAACTGACCTTCGGTTTACGGGATTCGGTAACCTAAGCACCCCAATTCACACACAGTCTGGTTCAGTGCGCATAAATATCAAAATCACGCAAAAAGCGTTTCAATGCTCTGAAAAAGTCACCTAGATTAGGAGCAGTCGATCAACACAAGTTGATTTGGACGAGTTCCCGGCGTGGAGAGGCGGGAAATTCCCCTCGAAGATGTGTAACAACATATCATCTCCTCAGTGCTTGTCTCTTAGGATATTTAAATATCCTACCGGGGGCATGTAAGCACTCTACAGGTTCAGATATCATGGGCGGCATTATCACGAAATGTCGATCGCCAGGGTCTCAATTCGGCCACGGAACACCATGGGCGGGATTATCTCGAAATCTCGAAAGCCAGGGTTCTGGGGGTTGCCATGGGCGATGCTATCTCAAAGCATCGATAGCTAGGGACCCTTGAGGATTGATGATGGGGACGAGGAATCTGATATAGACTGTGTTGAGAAGCCAATCCGAAGCTAGAAATAAAAAGGAAAGAGAGAGAAAACTCTCCAAACAAATAAATCTTCTATCTCTCTCTTACAAAAAATGCACTGCAAACTGAACCTAGGCTAAAAGTGTTTCAAGTACGGGTGCTTTAACAGCGGAATCCAACAAACCCTAGATTAGTTTTTGCGGGCCTTAAAAACCTTTGCGGAAGACTGATGCTAAAGCAGGTCAGGTTTGGATTTTGGTTGATACTTGAGTGCCTCTAGGCCTACTTCGGCATTCTAACCTAATCGCAAAAGAAAAAGAAAAGCACTTATCATAACTGATGACAAACGCTCAGGGTCTAGAACAGAAGTTAAAATCTTCAAATTTTGCTAAGGGACTAGCAAAAGCTAGGCATGGGGGTATGATGAGAGCCTCATCATGAGCCATAACTAGCTCATTTTGACCTAATAAAGAGAATAAAATCTCCTACATAACCTAGAGAAGGATTTAATTGAAGGAATAAGTGTTCTGAGAAGAAAATATGAAATAAAGGATAAAAATGTAATTTTACCATTGTAGTGCATAAACAGGATTTCTCAGAGGCAAAACCTAGGTCAAATGGTATGAATAAAATGAAAAGTGGGTTGATTCAATCAGAAATGTGTTCATATGCAATCCAAGAATTAAATGACATCTTGTAACCCTAAAACGGACCCGCTTAATGCAAAAAGGTTTCGGTCGAAATAAAAATCAAGTAAACCCTCTAAAATTCATGGAAAAATATCCCCTAGGATTTAGAACATTCAATTTGGCCTTTGGAACCTAGTTTGACCTAGATTGGGGTCCTAGCTCATCAATTGACCTAATTTGGGATTTTACGCAAAATGTCCAATCAAACGTGGTCAAACCAAAAATCCAATTTCACCATTGGATTCCTTAGGTCCAAACTAGATTTGTACCAAAATTTGGACCTGAATAAAGGTCATCTTGACCTACTTTGCAAATTAGTACATCCAATTACATTTTGGTCCCTATATTTTGAAAGCCATTGCATAAACCCCCCTAACTTCCTCTCCACTCTTACAAGCAGGTCCCTCCACCATTATTGGGGAGAAATCCTACTCCAGCGAGGAATAGAGAGGGAATACTTTCTGATTCCTCAGAGATCTCCCAGATTTGGAAGGGAGATTCTCTAAGGAATTCCCTTCCATCTGAACTCAATCCTGATCCCTGATTTGAACCCAATCACTCGTGCGAATGCACGAGAGATTTGGGTCTCTTAACTGATTCCATCTCCGGTGAGGATTCCCATGCTTGGAAGCTTGTCTTCCAAGCATAGGAGTCCCTGCCAGTGCCTATAAATTGACCCTCAACTCCGGCCGCACCTCCTTAGCTCGACTTGGTCGGAATTCCACCTCTATTTCCTCTTCTTCTCCTCCGACTAAGTGGTCCAGCGAGCTTCGGCGAGCCCCCTCCTCTTCCTCATCGCCCTACCACAATACCAGTGGTAGAGCTATCCTCCTCATCCTCCTCCGCATCACGCAGCACCTGCGCGCGCTTCCCTAGCTCCGTCGTCGCCGCCGTCTTCCTCCACTAGACGCCTTCTTCTCTGGCAACAGCAGGTACTGCCAGCCGCCCTCTCACCCTGTTCGTCCACTTAGTTAGGTTAGAACTGTTTGTTTCTATCCCCTCTTTCATTTCCCTCATCCTATTTCACAAAATGCTCCTCGACCGCCGTTGTCCACCGCCATCTTCCTCATCTCCGGCCACCCTCTGGCGAGACGCTCCTGTCACTCCGCAGCCCCACACATCTCGCCAACCACCACATAACCTCCGCCACACTTCACTGAATATCCTCCGCTCATCCACAGACCCTCTACACCGCCACAATTGCCCCCTGACCAAACCCATCCGTCCGACCATAGAGCGACCAAGGCACGTACGCCTAGGCTGCCCCACGGCTTGCCACCTACCTCCTCACCTTCGCCATGACACAGCGAAGGTGCTTCTATGGTCTGATAGAGCCGCAAGGCCCTTTTTGTATTAGGCAAGGTTCGAGCTCCAGCCGCCATTAACGGTGACTCGAGGAGGTTGCAAGCTTGTTCCAGGCTGCAGTGCTCCAGGATTCTAGGTCCAGCAAACTCGGGGAGGTCTGCTGCAGGCGTGCAAGAAAGAGCAGTGGAACAATAGTCCCACCTCGGTAAGCAGTAACCTCTTTGAGTACTTTAAATTGATTTCGTGCTATCAGCAGGTTGCCTCCGAGAACACATGGGGTGAGGTCCCTTACCTATACACGCGCCTCATCTGTGAGCTCATCACACGTATCTGGTGACTCGACCCAATACCCTCCTAAACACTCTTCGCGCACCACACCCATGCCGGTGCACCTGGACCCGGCACACAACCAGACCCGATTACCCGGCTCTGGGAGATCGTGCTGAAGAGTGATGTACAGAGAGAGAGACGCAGGTGTGGGTAGAGAGGGGTAGGTTTTGCTCTCTTTGGTTTATGCAGGGAAGGAACTGAAGAAGGAAGCAGGGACTTAGCCACTGCAAACGAAGGAGAAAAAGAAGAAGGAAGGAAAGCTTCTCAGAGGAAAACAGAAGGAAAGGCAAGGCAGAGGGAAGGGGCGAAGCCAAGAAGAAGAGGAACTGAAGAAGGAAGAAGAAATAAAGAAAGGGAAAGACAAGCAGAAGAAGAAGAGAAAGCAGAGCCAGGGAAAGAAGAAGAAGATCCACAGAGAAAAGGAGAAAGAAACTGTAGAAGAGAGGCAAGGTAGAAGACATAGGAAAATAAGAAGAAAGAAGCAAGGCAAGAGAACTGCAGAGAAGAAACAAGGAAGAAGAAGCACAAAGAATAAAGGAAGAAAATCAGAGGTCAGAAGAAGAACAAGAACAAGATAGGAGAAAACCATCTTTTTAAGATGTCTGATCCCATGATCAGACACCCAATTTCTCTATTTTTTGCCACAATTTACTTTTAAACTCATGCATATATATATTTTGAATTAAGTTTTGAGTAATCAAGTGTTCAATTACATTCTTGAGATTAGTAATAAATTCCAATTGCTCCCTGTGTTCGACCTCGGATACTTAGGTTTTCGAGTAATAAATTTTTATTTGTTGACAACGCTTGATCACCTATACTACGACGTAACTAACTGTTAAAACATGATCAAGACGCGTTAACAGGCACACCTCTTTTTGGAGAGTTGATTCTTGCTTATGAAGGTGTGTCTCTAAAACCCTAAATTGAAATCCTTAGTTTGGCTCTAATCTTGGTCCAATTTAGTTTGCCAAAATATGGTATCTGGGACTCAATCAGGAAGGTGGCAGCCCTAGTTACCTTAAATGGGTGCATAAATCAGAATTTGTTGTTGAAATCAAATCAGGCAACTTTGGTGAATTAGCTAGAGATGGAAAGCAGGTAGCCCTACTTGATTTTATCTTATTTTTTTCCTTTTCAGAATGAGGGACTTAAGAGAAAGAGATTAATCAGAAATTACCTGCCCTGGGTGTGTTTGATGTGTGACAATCTTTTGTTGAATCTTCTCCCCTGAAACAATCACAACAAAAAGAGATATATCAAGTTAGTACCAAATGAACAATTGTAATCAAGATTTCTAAATCACTCATTGCTCCCCGGTAACGGCGTAAAAATGTTCGTAGCGCTTGATTGATTTTTAGAAAAGTCACGTTGTAGTACAGTCGAAAAAGCATTCAAAACAAATACAATTTATTACTCAAATTTGAAAGTCCGAGGTCGAACATAGGGAGCAAATTAGGGTTTAGAAATCAAGATCACAACTTGAGAATTTGAAAGATTATAATATGCAATAAAAATCAATGTTATAGTGCAAAAAGATAGGAATAAATGTAAGCACAAAATATTAAAGAAATCAATGTATGTGAATAAAGACAATTGGACGCCTGATTTGTGAATCAGATGCCTTAAAATATTGGTGCTACAATTCTTCTTCTCCTGTTCTTTGGCGGCTACTTTCAATCTTCTTCTTTCTTTCTCTTCTTCTGATTCCTTGCCTTAGCCTTTCTCTTCCTCTGCCTTCTTCTTTGTCTCGGCTGTATTCAGCTTCTTCTTCCTTCAGTTCCTTCCTTTTCTTTCTTTCTCTGCCTTTTCTTCAGCTCCTTTTGCCTTCGCCTTTTTCTTCTTCTCTCTGCCACAGCCCTTCTCCTTAGCTTCTGACTTCGGCCTCCTCCTTCTCCTTCCTTGGCTTCAGCCGTTAGCTTCCTCTTCATCCTTGTCTTTTCCTTCCCCTGCAAAGCAAAACCTACCCCTACCCGCATGAGCTCTCTTCTCTCCTTTCTCTCTTAGGTTTGCTCTCCCAAAGCCACTTTCACGGGTAATCGGGTCGGGTACGCGCCTGGGACCAGGCCCACCTGCATGCAGTGGTAGGCGACGTGTGAGGTTGGGTCGGGTTACCAGGTCTGCGGAGGAGTGATAGCAGATGAGGTTGGGTCGGATGAGAGAGGGACCTCACCCCGTGAGTTGGAAATGAAAAGCCAATGGCAGAAAAATAATTTATGCGGGCACGATGCTTCTTCCAGTTTTGAGGTGGGACTATCTTCCCACCCTTCTCATGCCCGTCTGCAGCAGAGATGCTCTCTTTGATTACAGCAGCTGCTACGGCTCTTGGCTTCAATTAGATGCCTGGAGTTGTTCGTGAGAGTGCCCCGCGCGGCCTGGGGCACAAGCCTGGAGAGGGCGGAGCCTGGAGCAGCTGCAAGCTTGCTTCGAGCTTCGCTTCAATGGCGGATGAACCTCTGCACCTGAAAGCACCAAGACAGCCTCGTGGCCATGTTAAAACTCTCAGGGAGCTTGACCAAGGTGTGGCGAGTGTGCAGAGGTGGTCGACGTGGCGTGGGACCGCCTGTGGGTGCGTGCCTAGGGCACACTGTGGCCGTGTAAGTGGGTGTGTTCGGGGGCGCTTGTGGGTGAGTGGCGGAGTGTTGTAAGTGGGGGGTTACATTCAGTGAGTCAGGGCAAAGCTTATGGACTGGTCGATGAGGAGGGAGATGGTCTGTGGAGGTGGAGCGAACTCGCCGGAGTGGAGGCCGAAGGTGAAGGGGATGATGGTGGTGGAGTGCGGCAGTGGTCGTTCGAGGGAATAAAGAAGGGGAAAATAGAGTAGAGGGTGAGAGGACTTATTTGGGAGTGAAGGGACAAAGAGGGAGGCAAGGATGGCATCTGGCTCGTATCGCCGACACCGGAGACGAAAGTGCTTAGAGAGGGTGGTCGGTGAGGACAAAGGGGAGGTAGGAGCGTCGGCAGGTGCGGCGCGATGCGGAAGAGTGAGAGGAAGAGGAGCCTACCATCGGTATTGTGGCTAGGCGATGAGGGAGAGTGGGGAAAGTCACCGGAGCTTGATGGGCAGTTCGGCCGAAGGAGGAGAGATGAAATTGAGGGGTTTCTCCGACTGAATTCAAGCTTAGGAGATGCAGGGTGATTTGGGGTCTCTTAAATAGGCCCTGGAGGTTGGGTTTGTGCTTGGAAGCCAAAATTCCAAGCAAGGGAAGTTCACCAGCAATGGAAACTCGAGAGAGACCCAAATCTCTCATGCGTTCGCATGAGAGATTGGGTACTAAATAGGGCTTCTAATTGGGTTCATATTAGAGGAGATTTCTCAGAGAATTTCCCTTTCAATTTTGAAGGGGATTCTCTGAGAGATCAGGGAGAAATTGCCCTTGCAATCTCGCTGGAGTAGGATTCCCTCCGCTATAATGGTGGAGGAACTAATTGCAAAGAACGAAGAAGAAGCTAGGCGGGTTTCTGCAGAGGTTTTCGAAAGATAGGGGTAGAAATGTAATCAGGTTGAACTTATTTGCAAAGTTAGTCAATATGAGTTCCCCTTAGGTCCAAATTTTGGCACAAACCTAATTTGGACCTAAAAAATCCAATGGTGAAGTTGGATTTTGGGTTTGACCTCATTTGATTGGGAAATTTATGCAAAAACCCAATTTAGGGCAAATATTTGTTTGAGACTCCATTTTAGGTCAAAATAGGTTCCAATGGCCAAATTGAAGGTTCTAAATCCTAGAGAATATTTTTATATGATTTTTAGAGGGTTTAGGTGAATTTTATTCTGACTAGAACCTTGTTTAATCAAGCGGGTCTGTTTTAGGGTTACAAGAAGTTATTTAATTCCTAGAATTCACACGAACCCTTTTCTGTTTGAACCAACCCACTTTTTATCTTGTTAAGAACATTTGACCTGTGTTTAGCCCTTGAGAAAACCCATTGTTGTACTGCAATGGTAAAATTGCAGTTTTACCCCTTGTTTCTTGCTTTTATCTCAGAATGGTTATTCATTGAATTAGGACCTCCAGTTGGTTATGTAGGAGCTTTTGTTCTTTTCTTTGGGTCAAAATGAGCTAGTTAGGGCTCATGATGGTGTTCCCATCACTAGTCAACTAAGAGGAATGTATGAACTCCAAACTAGCCTAAATAAGGTTGACTTAGAAAAGTTATGTGGAGAGCTAGGAACCACAGTCTCTAAGAAGTTTGATGAAGTTCTTAATACAATCAAGACCACCCAGCCCATACCCAATTAAGGGACACACTCCTCCCCTCTTTGTTATGCCCAGACTCCCGCAAGAGAGCACCCTCACAACCTGAATCTGACTCACTCTACAAGCCCAAGCTATCAGGACCCTTCCTATGGAGCTCAATAAGGAACCTTTGTTCCTGCTTATACTAATTCTTCCTATTTGATCAACCCATTCTCAGGATTCGAGGATGTTCAAACCATCCAAGAATATGCTAAGAATGATCCCTTTTATAATAATTACAATCCTAGATGGCGTAATCATCCAAATTTCTCTTGGTCCAATCAAAAGGCAAGACAAGTGTCTTAGTAGATGCAGATTAGACAACCTTATCCTAACTTTTTTAATCAAGGTCAATCTTCAAGGCAAAGTTATGTCCAAAGTCTCCCTCCACACACCCAACCAACCCAAACGGAATTGTTGATTAAAATGATGGGTGAAATACTGACTAAGTAATAAGAGCAAATCAATCAATAGAATCAAAGGACTCAAGAGGACATGAATGAGATTAAGGGGCAACTTAGCGAGCTTGTTGACTCACGACAACATGGGACCCTCCCCTCACAACCCATCCCAAATCCCAGGAACATCCAAAATCGCAATAGAATGCATCAACAGAACCAAGTTAACATGATGAACCAGGCACCAATAAGCTTCAACCAAAACCCACAACAGGGTCAACCGATTTACCAAACTCCACTCAGAACCCAAATGCAATGGCAAATGCTGTTACTTTAAGGAGTGGGACCACCACCTAGGATCCTGTGTTGCCAACACAAAATGATTTCAAGCCTTAACAAGAGGATGGAAAATTACTGGATGAAAAATTTAATACTGAGGATGATAATCTTGAGGCTTAGGAACCCGAGGTTTAAATAGCCACCCATATCCCATTCCCTGAAGCCTTAGAAAAACCAAAACCAAAAAAGAACCCATCTATCAATTAGGAGTTGCTTGAGTTGTTTAAATAGGTCCAGATAAACATCCCACTCCTCGATGCTATCAAACACATCCCTACCTACGCTAAGTTCCTCAAAGACCTTTGTACTCAAAAGCTTCAGGCTAGGACCAAGTCACCTAGGAAGGTGGTTCTTTCTGAGCATGTGAGTTCTATAATTCTAAAGAATCTATCTCCTAAGAAGAAAGATCCTAGAGCCCCATTGATTTCTTGTGTCATTGGCGACATGACTTTTGAGAAGGCTCTACTTGACTTAGGGGCATCCATAAACTTGATCCCCACTGTGCTCTTTGAGAGATTTGGACTTGGTGCTTTGAAACCTGCTAATGTTACATTGCAACTAGCTGATCGACCCATTAAAACTCCTCTGGGGGTAGTGGAGGATGTGATAGTTAAGGTCAAGGACTTGTATTTCCCTGTTGATTTTCTCATCCTTGACATGGAAGTACCAAAGAAACTACACAACACACCCATCATCTTAGGAAGACCCTTCCTAGCCACTTCCAAGGCTAATATTAACTGTGAAACTGGAAGAATGGAGATTGCCTTTGGAGATCAAAAGATGCAACTCAATATTTTTAAGGCATCCCGAACTCTCGATGATGAGGAGTGCAATTTGATCGAGGAACTCAAAAAAGTAGATAAAGTGTTTGAAGAGTCTATGTCAATCCATTTGGTTAAAGAACCCATAATCGAAGAAGACCCACAAGAGGTTCATACCACATCTAACACACAATCTCCTTGGACTTTTCAAGTGGAGAGATTACCTAATTCACCGTCTGCGCCCCTCCCGCCCTCTACCCTTGTCCTACCCCAGCTTGAATTGAAGTCGTTGCCTGATACCTTGAAGTATGTGTTCCTAGGACCAAACCAAACTCTTCCTGTGATTATTAATGCCAAACTAAGTAAGGGGCAAGAATGTTGACTCATTCAAGTCCTGAGAGATCATGAAATGGCAATTGGTTGGACCATAGCTGACCTTCGAGGAATCAACCCCTCCTACTATACTCACCACATTTATCTTGAAGGGGGAGTGAAACCTTCTCGCCAGATACAAAGAAGATTAAATTCGAATATGAGAGAGGTTGTGAAAAAAGAGATCATTAAGTGGCTTGATGCAGGAATTATTTACCCCATATCTGATTGCCCATGGGTTAGCCCTATTCAGATTGTTCCCAAGAAGGCTGGCTTGACCGTGATTGTTAATAAGCATGGGGAATCTATACCTACTAAGATAGCTTCCTCGTGGAGAGTTTGTATTGATTATAGGAAGCTAAATTCAGCCACTAAAATGGATCATTTTCCCATACCATTCATTGATTAGATTTTGGAAAGTTATCTAGTCAAAAATACTTTTATTTTCTAGATGGCTATTTGGGATACAATCAAGTGGCCATAAGTCCCGAAGATCAGGAGAAGACCACATTCATGTGCCCCTATGGCACTTTTGCTTTTCGTAGAATGCCATGTGGTCTCTATAATGCACCCGCGACCTTTCAACAGTGCATGATGGCAATATTTTCTGAGATGATCGGAGACTTTATGGAGGTTTTTATGGATGATTTCTCTGTCTTTGGGGACTCCTTTGATTCCTGTTTAGCCCACCTCCAAAAAGTATTGAACAAATGCATTGAGGTAAATCTAGTTCTGAGCTGGGAGAAGAGCCACTTTATGGTCCAAGAAGGAATCGTATTAGGACATGTGGTCTCTGATAGGGGAATGGACATGCTGTTGGTGCTGTCTTGGGTCAAAGAATAGAAAAGAAACCTATTGTGATCTACTATGCTAGCAGGACTCTTGATGATACTCGAAAGAATTACACCACCACTGAGAAGGAGTTGCTAGCGGTTGTCTTTGCTTTAGAAAAGTTCAGAGCTTACCTTCTAGGATCCCATGTGATTATCTATACTGACCACTCTGCTCTGAGACACCTGTTAGCTAAGAAAGATGCCAAGCCAAGGCTAATTAGGTGGATCCTTCTGCTTCAAGAATTTAACTTAGAGATTAGAGATAACGTAGGAGCACAGAATGTAGTGGCCGATCATTTATCTCGGATTCTAGTTGAGGATCTACATCCAACCATACCTATTGCTAATTGCTTCCCAATGAGAGTATCTTAGCCATTTCAGAGATCCAAACCCCTTGGTATGCTGATATTGTGAATTAGTTGGCTATTGGGCGAATACCTGAGGATTAGTCCAAGCAGAGAAAAGATAAATTTTATTCTGAGGTCAAGTACTACTTATGGGAAGATCCTGAATTGTTTAGACTTTGCGCTAACCAGATTATCTATAGATGTGTCCCTGAGAATGAAATCCACAGTATTTTGACATTTTGCCATAATTCTACTTGCGGAGGACACTTCTTAGGGAATAAAATGTTCGCCAAAGTGTTATAGAGTGGATTTTATTGGCCTAGCATTCACAAAGACGCCCACACATTCTCTAAGTCATGTCCCCAATTCTAATCTATAGGAAACATGACTAGGAGAGACATGATGCCTTTGAACCCCATATTAGTGGTTGAGATCTTTGATGTTTGGGGTATTGACTTTATGGGACCCTTCACACCATCCTTTGCATATCAGTAGGTCCTCGTAGCTGTAGATTATGTGTCCAAATGGATCGAGGCAATCCCAACTAAAATGAATGATCACAAGGTTGTTATGGAGTTTATTAAGAAGAACATCTTTAGTTGATTTGGGATACCAAGAGCTATAATTAGTGATGGAGGGACCCATTTCACACAATCAGTTTAGGAACCTTCTTGCTAAATACGGGGTTACACACAAGATTTCTACACCCTACCATCCACAGACAAATGACCAAGCTGAGGTTTCAAATAGGGAGATCAAGAATATATTGTAGAAGATGGTTAGACCCGATAGGAAGGATTGGGATACTAAGCTCGATGATGCACTTTGGGCCTACTGTACAGCCTATAAAACCCCCATTGGAATGTCACCGTATCGTTTAGTGTTTGGTAATGTCTTTCACCTCCCCGTAGAAATAGAACACAGGGCTTATTAGGCAATTAAGGAATGCAACTATCATATGATAAAGTAGGAAAGCATAGGAAGTTGCAGTTGACTGAGCTTGAGGAGATTCATAATGATACTTATGAGAATGCCTGGATTTACAAGGAGAAAACCAAGGCTTTCCATGACATGCATATATTTAGAAAAAGCTTTGAACCTAATCAGAGGGTTTGGTTGTTTGATGCCAAGTTACGTTTATTCCCAGGAAAGCTCAGATCGAGATGGAATGACTCTTATAATATTACACATATCTTTTCACATGGAGCCATTGAGATCACAGACCTAAAGATAGGTCAAACTTTCACTGTGAATAGTTAGAGACTGAAACCTTACATTAAGAACATTGAACCTGGACCTATCCTAGAGAAGGCAGCACTGTTAGACTCTGAGAGGTGCATGCCTGGCTGAAGGCATTAAACTTAGTGGTTGTTGGGAGGAAACCCAACCTAATTTTGCTTAAATGTAATAGATCAATTTCTTTTCAGGTTGGAGCTTGTGTTTTAAACAAGAATAATTCGGAGCTATTTGGGTGATATCTTCCCTTTCTCATGTTTACTTTCTATTCATTAGCATACAATGAAGACATTGCATGAAATAGGCATGGGGGGGTGGGTAAAATTTTGCTGAGTCACCTATATCTAGTTTCCATCAGTCTTACATATATGCATTTGCATTAAATAATAATAATAATAATAATAAACCACTTATATAGAGCATTCACTCAAAAATATTTTTAACAAAGAGGTTTTATTGAGAATTTTCTTTTTGAATTATTTCTTAGTTTAGAATCTAGTACAACCATTTCACTTACATGAAGACTTTGTAATGGATTCATTATGAAAACCAATAGGCATCTTTAATTTGTCAAGGAGAAGCATTTGCTTCTTTTCCTGAACTCTTGGACAGTTAAGGAGTCAAGCAAACTATCTTTCATTAGATCTACCAAACATTTATGAGGTGAGAGTAGAGTGTCCACTGGCGCTCTAAGTCTAGTGCGAGGACTCTTAAGTTATTGATAATTGAATAATGATACCTCAAAGTTATGCATAGATTTTCGCTCTCAGTTCCCACGTACAAACTTTATGTGAAATTTTGACAGCCACTAAATATGGCAAATACGAAGAAATTGAGTTCTAATAAAACTATGACTAAGGTGGATGGTTACGACCATCCTTTATGGAATCCTTGGTTGAAGGAGGGTATTAATGTCAAAGGTTAGAAATACATTGTCCTATCCATTCATTCCTGGTGCCGAGAGTAGGCACTTCCACCAAATAAGCCACACAATATCCTCTTGAACCCCCTCATTTCCCGATAATGCCTCAAATGGAAGTTGCGTTGTATGGTGTTATGTTATTAAAAAAAGAAAAAAAAAAGCTGTTTGAGTTCATAGTTATGTTTATGTGTTGATTTATTATGAATAAATTTCGTTGAGACAACAATACTCGCTACCATTTGCGATCCACCAAATATGACCCATACCTACTTTTCTATATTTTTGACCTCCCGAATTCTAGCTAAGGAATTATAATTTAGTTGTAGGGTTATTGGAACTTTATTAAAGTATTAATGCCATGTGAAGCCACCAAATATTAAGTGTATTTACACAATTTGGTGAATTGTGAGCTCGAAAAAAAAAAGGGAAAGAGAATGAGAGAGTGAGTGCAAAGAAACAAAAAAGGGAGCACAGTTTTGAGTGTCTCTTTGGGATGACTTATTTGATAGTCTAGAGATCGAGAGTCTGTAGTCCTAGTCTATATATAGCACCAGATGAGTATGAGCCACCAAATATAAAATCATTTAACTCAAATATTTTCTAACTAAGCCAAAAAGTCGAGGTCAAATCACAGAGTACTTATTATGTTATCCCTAAGGGAAGAAGTTTGCTTATCTTGATAGAATTTTTACCGAGGGTCTAGTACAAACTTTAAGTGTGTGTTGATGTTTCACTTGAATCCGTTACTTATGCTACTATCACTACATTTTCATGTTGTTTGGATCTCTAAACTTTCGAAAGAAGATAAGAAGAAACTTTTGTTAAACCTTTGATAAAAAAAAGGGAATCAGTCCTTTGGGGGCCAAGTTGTAAATAGCATGGATTATATATTTTTCATTCTTGCATTTGCTCGAGGACTAGAAAAAGATAGGTATGAGGGGTGACAAATCCATATATATATACATAATTTATGCCTAGCTATTGTTAGTTTAAGAGTAAAATAGTTTACATTGCATTAGATTAGATTATATTAGTCACATTATAGTATTTTGTAAATATTGCATTTTTAGAGGTATAATTATAATTTTTGCTGCTACTTATATCTGGTTTCTTGATATTTTTTTTATATGTGTGTAGGTGCCAAGTTTAGAGTGGAGAAATTCTTTTGATGGGGTTGAACCAATTTCCTACACCAAAATACCCATTCTAAGTCCTGCCAAAAATCTCACCAAATAATTCCCTAAATAAATCTCGACCCAACCATTTCCTATGTACATTAATCCCATAGTCCACTGACATAAAACCTCCTCCACCAAATCACTGCACCTACGTAACCTTTCCAAATCCCACATTATTTTATCCTCTATTTATTTCTTTTTTATCGCTCCACCTCAAAATTCCCTGAAAACCAACTCCCACCAAAATCCCTTATCCCCTCACTTACTTAAGCCTTAAACCTACTCCCATGCAAACGAATTCCAACTCCATCAGATCTTTCTCCACCAAATCTCCCAATCCCACACCCAACAACTTCCCCTTTATTTAATCCTACGAGGCCTTTCCCCATCCCTCTCAATTTCCTCTCTCTCCATCTAGTCTTTCTCTCCTTCTCAATTCCCTCTATACTTTCCATCCCCCGTTTCTGCCCCCTCTCAATTCTCTCTCTCCCTGTGGACTCTCCCCCTCTCAATTCCTTCTCTCTCCCATCCGTACCTCTACCTCTCAAATCCCCTCCATCTCAATTCCCTCTATCTCCTTGTGCTCCTGCCACGACCATGACCTCTACGTCGACCCTCGTCCGCACTCGCCCTCACCAACAACACGTCTGCATGTCCTCAACATAAGGCAGCGACCCCTTGCAAGCGCACGCTCTAGATGAGCATTGCACTACCCTTAACCATGACGTCTCTTCTCCAGCTCCTTGCCTCCATGCACAACTTCACTGATGACCGTCGACGGCTTGCTCCACCCCCATCACGACATTGCCGGATTTCTATCTGAGATTATTTTTCTCTTCTTCTTTTTGTTATTCTATGTTATTCTGACTTTCTAGTAGTAATACAGTTGTTTACATTTAAGTGTTCACTTCGTATTTATCTCCGTGTTTGTTTCATTTATTTCCTTTTTTTACAAAAAATAATAAAAATTCGTTTACTTGATCAGATTGGAAACCATCTAGATATCCCTACCTCCCTGTGAGATGACCTATACTCCCGATATTAATCTCGTATTTTTCGGAGACGGTTTCATAAATTTAAAACAACGTATTTTCGCACCTACGACGACAGATTTATCATTATTGCAATGACACAACCAGGTAGAAACCAAGGAATATCCAATGCATGGATTTGAGGTTCTCACAATGACCTAATTAGTTCTAGGGGAGTGCAAGGGTGTTCAGAACACTAGTCAGTGGTGTGCAGATTACCCAAGTGACTAGTTCATAGTGGCGATCTCACATTAAATGCCCAGGTAGGTGACATTGGTTCCTAATTTAGAATGGTTTTAATCTGATATCTGAGGTCTGATTGAGATTTAGGTCTTAATAGAAGATCTAAGTTGAATTGCAAGTGGAATTAAAGGCTAGTTTGATCTATTCCTCTTATGTTTGTCTAAGCAAATTCGTTGTTGTTTAAGAGATGCATCATAGTATAGGATAAAATTGCTCAATCATTTAAATTTATATGCTTAGATTCAGAAAAGGAGCCCGAGGTCAATTGTAGGGAGTAAATATGGAATTCACAACACTAATCTCTAATTGAAATGAACGAGCACAATAAACAGATGCTATAGAAGATATTCAATGAATCAAGTACTCAGAAATATATTCAATAAGGACCAATGCATGATGGAGCAAAAAGGAAAGAGAATAAAAACAATGGTGATTTGAATCACCACTTATTCTCTTTAATTAAGCATGCATTCAATATTTCAATAGTAACTCTAACTAGATACTTAATGTTAACTTATTACTTAAATCATTCAACAATGCTATCATCAAATCAGATCAGATGACTTATGTGAGCACAGGCACAAGGCTCTTCAGAAGCCTTTCTCTTCTTTCTTCTTCAGCTTCCTTCCTTCTTCTTTTCTTCTTCAGAGGCTTATCTTTCTTCAGCACAGGGCATAGCCTCTCTTCTTCAGAGACTAAGGGTACACCTCTTTCTTCTCTTCAGTAGCTAAGTGTAATGCCCTCAAGAGCAAAACCCTCCCTCTCACTCTCTCACAATTCCTCCTTTTCTCTCAAGACTCGGGTATAATCGGGTAACCAGTCGGGTTATCGAATCTAGAGTAGTGTCCAGGCCTGTGGGCGTGAGTTGCAGGCGAGGAGTGAATAGGTGGGTAATCGGGAAGGTAGGTGTGCGTGGGGATGAGAGACCTGACCCCTCGTGTTACTCGACAGTGAAATGTGAACACAAAATCATTATATGCATGGTCATAAGGTTCTCATCCACTGATGTGGGACTATATGTCCCATTGCTCTTCACGCAACAGCTGCAGAGAGGCTTCTCTAATTGGAATGACTACAACAGGTAAGCATCTCAACTGAGGTCCTGGAAGGATGCCTGGAAGAGGTCCACAAGACCTGGGGGTATTAATTTGGTTGAAGACAGCCAAAGCACTGCGTTCGTAGTCGGATGAGACGGTGGAGACGATGAAGCAGGAGAGTACTTGAAACTCAAAGAATGGCCTTGCGACTATGTCAAATGTGCTCAAAAGGATCACCAAGTGATGGTGAAGGTAGTGGTTGTGTTTGAGTGGTGTGAGCGTGTGTGTGGAGGGCGTGCGAAGTCGGAGATGGAGGTATTAAGGTGGGTTGGTGGTTGGTGGTTGGTGGTTGGAGTGTTTGGTTGGATGAAGGATGAAATTGGTAGAGGGCTTTTGATGTTGGGAGTACGATGATGCTTATGGGAGTCATGGTGAGGCGAGAGGTGAGGTGAGCGAGCTCATGACCTTGTTGGAGCTTGGTCGGAGCGGAAGAAGATGAATGGGGAGAGGTGTGGTCATCGATCAATTTAGGAAAAGAAATAGATAGGGAGGTTTAGGAGGAGAAGGGGGAGAAGTTTAACCTAATTACAGGACGAAGAGGAAGAGGATTCCCATGTCGGTGTGATGGCTGGACATGGGGAAGATGAACTCTCCATTGAGGGAGATGGCGGCGAGGAGAAGGGGAGGCATCTCTCGCTGTGGCTGGCGAGACGTAGAGGAAGAAGAGGGATAGACCAATTTGGCTGTTGGCCATCCGTAGGTTGACGGAGAAGGAGGTCACCTGAGTCAAGTCGGAGGGTGGCTGGAGAAGGGAAGAAATAGGGTTTTTGGGCTTAAACTCGACTAATTTGAGAAGGCAGGGTTGCTAGAGCTTATATAGAGCTCATGGTCGAGCTCTAGAACAAGAAGGAGCTCTGATTGGCTCCTTTGGGAATCAAGAAAGCATCCACTGATTTCGTGCGTTCACTCGCATGAATCAGAATGATTTAAGATTCAAGAACAATCCCAATGGATTTGTCATGGTGTGAACGTCATTCCCACCAATTTTGGTGGGATTTGATGAGGATTCGAGTAGGTTTTGCTTAGGTCAAAGCTCAGGTTGACTTCAATGGCAGAAGGGGCCTACTTGAAAAGAAGACAACAAACCTAGGGGGTAATTTGCAAGAATTTCAAAAACTAGGGGCGTATGTGAGAGGGAAAGAGTCTTGATTGTACTAAAATGCAAACTAGGTCAAGATGAACTCTGATTGGGTCCAAATTTTGGTAAAAGCCTAATTTGGACCCAAGGAATTTGATGGTGAAGTTGGATTTCAGTTTTAACCAAGTTTGATTGGGAAATTTGTGTAGAAACCTAAATTAGGGTAACTTTCTATCTAAGACTCTAGTTAAGGTCAAAATGGGTTCCAATGGTTAAATCAACAGTACTAAACCCCATGGAATATTTTTGTTTGAATTTTATAAGGTTTAGATGGATTTTATTCTAACCAGAACCTCTGTTATTTAAGCAGATCTGAAATTAGGGTTTTAGGTAATGAATTAGTTCTCGAAGTGTGTGAAACCCTATTTCTGTCTGCATGGACCCTGTTATTAGACTTTAATGATCATTAGACCTTCAATTAACCCCTGGGAAACCCTGTGATTATTGTGCATTCATGATATGCTGTTAAAGCTGTAGAATTAACCCTAATTTAATGCATTCTTCTGAAAAAGGATATGCAGTGAATTACGACTCTCCGGCGATTATGTAGGAGCATTTGTCAATTGATTCTAATTAATTAAAGCTAGTTATGGCTCATGATGATGTTATCATCAATGTTGTTTGTGATAAAGAGGAATTGTCAAACTAGAGTTCTAGGGTTTATCGACTTGTAAATTAGTTTCAAATGACTTCCAGATCTTATTTGGATGTTTTACAATTGATGAAGTTTGATTTTTCAAAGCTTGAATAAGATTTGAGTAGATTTGAGCAGTAGCTAATTATCTACTCTATTTGGATGAGTTTTTCTGGATTTTGATTCCAGGTCTGAGTGACTATTGGAGAATTTAGTTTTCCAGATTGGAAGTTGCTTTGATTTTGATTGAAATTATTCCTGAGAAGGTTTGATTGAATTCTTTTGAGTCACTAAAAGATTTGATTAGTAGTAGCAATAGCTACTCATTTTTTTTGTGATATGAACTAGATTTGATCCCCAATTTTGGGATGAAATGGTTTCGTGGTTGAATGGAACTTTGATCTAAATTATCAGGCATGAAGAGGACTTTCTAAGCCCCAATCAGACCTTACTGATCTTCCAGCTGCACTGATTTGCAGCAGATCAGCTGCTGCACATGCAACAGTAGTACTGAACTGGTGGAGTTTCAGGAAATGATTTGAATTGATTTTTGGTTTTAATTGATCTGTTGGTGTATTATAGTGTTAAGCATTCATATATTGTTATAGTTCAAATCTAGTCTAAAAATTGAAATGCAATTAATGTTTTAAATTCTCTGTTAGCAACATGAACTTTGCATTAACTGTCCAATATGTAGATTTGATGAAATTGAAGATTAAAAATCATGTTTATTGCATAAAGGTGTTAAATAATGTTAGCTGAATGTTTCTATGGCCTTAAACTGCATTTCCAACATCCTAACCTCCAAATTAAGTCTTTGGTTTCACTTTCCAACATCCTATTAAGCCACATTCTATCCATATTGTAAATACCTAGAAAAATACAAAAAAATTATAAAAAAATAAAACAAAAGTGTCTTGAGTAGGATTAGGTATTTCTTTAGGTGTATGCAAAGTTTTAAAGTATTCTGAACCCTATATCTAGTAGAACATACTAGAGGATGGTTGAGTCTACTCTGAAACTTAATAAAAGAAATCAAGTTGAAAAAGACAAAAAGAAATGTTTCTTCTATTTGTTGGTGTTAAAGCACTATGATCGTTTATTTTGATGATAACGAAACACTTGTTATTTAACATTTGCTTTTGAGTCCTAGTTTTCAAGTTAAATTGCAAATGGAGACAAGTGTAGAGATAGAGTTCGAGCTTGCATTCATGGCAGATTGGAGGAGCTTGATGGAGAAGAAGTAGCTTCACGAGGAGTGATGAGTCCATTTTAATAGACTAATATTACGCTTAAGTAGCTTTAATTATATCTTTTAGGTTTGTTAATAACTATATTAAGTTATAGAAGGGTTGCACGCATCATGATTTAGGTTTATATTTATTCTATAACTTAATATGTTCTTTTTATTTGGAGGAATAATATTCAGGAAGAACAAGGGTTGGGGAGAAAATTTCCCCAACAACCAATGGGTCTTTTCCCTTTCCTCCGGCTAGTTATAACTCTTCTCGAATGCCCGCCGGTTGAAAATAGAAAAGGGATTTGGAAATCCCTAGATTGGCACACGCAGGGAGAGAGAGAAGTTAAAAGAAGAGGCGGGGAAAGAGAAAGGGCCATCCAGGAAGAGAAGAAGAGTACACTGTGGTCCATCTTCCCCCTTGCGGGGAAAAACCTCACCAAGCGCCCGCACCCTCCATCCTCTCCAGCCAGCCGAGGGCGCACACCTACGCGCCCATCCCTCTGGAAGGCCTTGCAGTAGACGCCCATGTGCCTTCACCGCCATCTGCAGGCACGCCCGTCTCCAGCCAGCCGCAGGTGCACGCCCACGTGCCCCACCGCTCACTTCCCTTCAGTGCCATCTGCAGGCGCACCCTCCTTGCGCCCCCCTCCTTCCTGCAATTCAGAGCGCTCTCCGCCTCTTTCCGCTCCTGCACCGCATTGCAGGCACCCGCACCAAGCCTTCCCGCAGCTGCTTCAACCTCTGCAAGCGCCTGCAGCCATCCACCCACGCGCCTTCCTCCTGCCTTTGCAACCATCCACCCGCGCGCCTTCCTCCTGCCTCTGCAGCCACCAAACCCGCACGCAGCCATCTGCAGGCACTACGTGCAGACCGCCTCCCCCTCACAACTCCCTCTCATCCACCCGCGTGCCTGCCACTCCAACGTTCCTTGCATCTGCGCCACCAGCACACCCACACCACTCTGCAAGCGCACCCGCATGCTACCAGCTGCAGCGTTGCATGCAGAGCACTCACCTCGCCTACACGGGAGCACACCAGCTCACGCCACAGGCGCCCTGCAGCAACCGCTCCACCTTCGTGTTCAACAGGTGGCGCTCCAGCCACCTCCACCGGCCACCTCCGTCGCTGCCGCTGCCACCATCAAAAACCCTCGTCCTCGCCATCCTCCTGAGCCTTGTGACAGCCCCATCGGTTCCCTCTTTTTCTTACGAGGAGAGAGCAAGAATACTTTATTTTCACACCAATTAGAATTTACATTCAGTTCCATTGCCACCTAATTTGATTTTATTTATTATTATTATATTGTGGCAGAATTGCGCTTGAACACTCATAGTTCCTTATAATTGCATGATATTGATATTCACTAGTTTGAAGATTGATTTTGGGCTTAAGTACTAATTTTCTCTAGTACACATCACGTGAAAATTGCATAAATTCATCATAAATTTATTGAGGATTTCTGTGAGGGAAAACTGTACATATACCCTTATCTTTTTAAGTTATTGCAAATCCACTTTCCTTCACATTTTAAGTTAGATTTGAATAGGGATTTCGCACTATCCGAAATAATATTAAATAATTAAGTATTTATTGCATAATTGCCTTCCTGTGGACACGACCCGCTCTTCTGCGAGTGGTTATTTTCATTGTTTTTGATTAGTCGATTTTTCCACCACTTAAATACTATAACATAAAGCGAAAAGTCGTCTTTCAAATTGGCGCCGTTGTCGGGGAGGCAACAGACGCAATAGATTTACTTTATTGTTTTTAAATCTTCTGAGTTGTGAAATTATCTAATCATTCTGATTATTGTACGAGGAATCCGCCGAGGTGACGACGCGCAACAGAGTGGCGACAGCAACCACGAGTTAAGCCACACGAGGAAAAGACAAAGGAGACCAAGATCCTGCTTCGCAGAGGATTCTCTGTCATCACAATTTAATTCTGTCTTGTCACGCTTGTAGTAATTGGGGCTGAATTTTTGGGGGTTTGTCCCCGCATTCTTTAGCTACTAGGGCTTATAATATTTTTGGTGCATACGTGATTATATTTTCTGCTTGCTTGCTTTTAAAAACCAATAAAGAAAATATCGAGCTGCCTATTTAGAAGTTGCATGCCCTTAGGTGCGTGCATTTAGGGGTGATTGAGTAGCACATTAGATCTTATTATTGCATTGCAAGCATATTAGCATGAAGATTGTTGGAGAAAAGTATATCTTTCTAACTTTTGCATCCAGTTCCTGTTCACGCATTTGCATTCAAATTTAAATTCAAGACCACCAAGTTGTTTGAATCTACTAATTCAGTGGTCACATAACTAAAAGTGGAACTAATAATCAGATTCAACCCTAAAAGCAATTCACATTTGATCTGATTCTAAGGGACTTGTCTGCGATTTCAAAAGAAATTACAAAGATTTGCGGTGTGTTGCACACTTTTGACACTGAGCATGCACATTAGGCATTGCACTAAGGCTCTATCCCTTAAGGCTATAGGCACCGATCTCTTTATCGGTGCAGGCCCTCCTATTGTGCTTTGTGGTGGTGGTGATATTATCTTTTGATCAAGAGTTTTGATACTCCACAGAGGGGGACACCCCTTAAAGGAACAAAAGGGTAGTTAAGGGGCACCGCATACGCATTGCCTCAAAGGAAGGGTTCGCCCTACTTGCATCCCTTTGTTCATCCTTGGAGTAACTTCTCACTTGATCACCTGGGAGTATCATCCAAGCAAAGTATAGGTCCTAGGGCACTCGAAGGTTAAATTAAGGCACGTAATTGCAGTGAAAAACTTGTTTGGCCATTTATATTAACTCATTCAACATCCATAGTAAAGAAGGTTAAGATTTCAAGTCCACACCCCTCTTATACCACTTACGTGGGAACGGAGGGATAAGTCTTAATCTTTTGACTTATCTTTGGAGTGGAGGTTTGAGTTACTCAATTAAAAAAAAAAAAAATTATGAATTGTGTTTTGTATGCTTGGTAGATGCTCTCTTGAGGGTAGTCTAGTGTTTGATCCTGAGCCTGAGAGAATTCTTAGGAGAGCTCACCTTGGAGAAGAAAAAGAAGGAATGGCTGAGCAAGGTGCATATCAACAAAGGACCCTAAGGGACTATTTTATTCCTACCAACCAACCTGCACAAGCACTAAGATGATTGGCAGGGGATAATCTGTATGAGATCAAGAGTAGTACCATATCTTTATTGCCCTCTTTTTATGGTACTACTAGGGAGGACCCCTATCGGCATTTGGAGGAATTCATCGAGGTCTGTTCCACGGTGAAGCTGCAGGGATTTACTGATGAAGCCCTGATGAGGACTCTATTTCCTTTCTCCCTAAAGGATAAGGCCAAGCACTGGTATCATACCCTCGATGCAAGGGTAAATGATTGGGCTACCCTTAATGGAGAATTTTTAAAAAAGTATTTTCCTATGAGTAAAACCAACCATTACAGAAGAGAGATTATGGGTTTTACTCAACAGGAAGGGGAGCAATTTCATGAGACTTGGGAGCGCTTTAATGACCTTCTTAGGTTATGCCCCCACCACAAGTGCCAAGATGGCAGTTGGTCGAAAGGTTCAATAACGGATTATCTGAAAGATATAGGCAAACCATTGATGCAGCCTGTGTAGGAACCTTGATGACCAGAACTGAGGATGAAGCCTGGGCATTATTTGAAACTTTAAGCGACAACTCCATACATTTGTCCTCTGCATATCAAGAAAGAAAACCATCAATCTTGCAGAGGAAGATAGAGGCCCATGAAGCTGGGGCTTCTCAGGATTTGGCTTATCAGATTCAACTATTGAATAAAAACTTTTATAGGCTTTTAGCAAACCCCGGCATGAACCTGCAACCTGCCTCTATATTTCAGGCTTCAAGAGAATGCTCCATTTGCTAAAGCACAATGCACACCACTGCGGAGTGCCATCAGGCAACCCAATTCCTTGAGTTGATTCAGGCCGACTTGAACGCGGCTCAAGGTTTCCGCCCCCTCACAATAACCCTTACTCCAACACTTATAATCTAGGGTGGTGGAACCATCCAAACTTCTCTTGGAAGCAAGCTGATGCTTCTAACTCAGGGAATACAAAACCCTTACCTCCCCATCCCACATACCAACCTTCTTATGAAAACCCTCCTCCGAATAAGCCCTCTGAGATGGATGAACTGAAGGCCATGATGAAAGCAATGCAAGAGCATCAAAATATGGTTATCCAATCTCAGAATAAGATGATTACTGATATGCAATCCCAAATTGGTCATCTTACTGAGGTAGTTAGGCAACGTGATTCGGGGAAGCTACCTAGCTCTTTTGAGGAGAACCCTAAGGGCAAGGGGGTTGTATTCAGGGAGCACGCCCAAGCAATGATCGTGTTGAGGAGTGGAGAAAAGATTACAAGCTTAATAACACTCCTACGGTTACATCTCAGAATTCCCCTTCCACACCTGACTCGACTTCCATCTCACCTGAGGAAGAGCCACACCACTCTCCCTCACAAAAAATCACCCACAATGAGGATGTCATCCTTCCACCACCCCTTTCCCGCCATGACAACCCCTCTACCCAGAAGCCGAGGGTGCCCTATCCAGAGTGCCTATCTGCTCCTGGGGAATCTTTTGTTGGCTCGTCTGGAGCCAAGGATAGGACGGAAGAGATTATGGATACTTTTAGGCAAGTGCAAATTAACTTGCCTCTGTTGGAAGCGATTAAACAAATTTCATCCTATGCCAAGTTTCTGAAGGACCTGTGCACCCAGAAGCACCGATCTAGGAAACAGGTCCAAACCAAGGTCATCCTGCCTGACCATGTTAGCTCGGTTCTTCAGCATGGAACACCCCCTAAAATGAAATACCCAGGGGCCCCGTATATTTCAGTGGTTATAGGTAACCAACACATTGACGAGGCTCTACTCGATCTGGGTGCGGGGTTAAACATTCTACCGAGCTCTGTCTACAACCTTTTGGGAGGAGGAAAGCTGAAGCCTAGTCTAGTAATCCTCCAGGTTGCAGACAGATCACTTAAGACACCGCAGGGATTGTTGGAAGATGTCATTGTGAGAGTGGAGGATTTCTTCTGCCCCGTTGACTTTCTGGTACTTGATACTGACCCATCTAATAAGCCCACAATGCCGTCCATTATTCTGGGACGCCCCTTTTTGGTCACAGTCAATGCCTTTATAAATTGTAGATCCGGGGCACTTAAAATGGGCTTTGGGAACAAGAAGATCTGGTTGAGTGTTTTTGATACTTACAAGCAACCCGGATTTGAAGATTGTTCTCAGATTGAGGTCGTTGATGAAATAATTGAAGAGACTACTCCAACACTCTTATGTAGAGATCCCCTTCAGAAGGTCATATCTCAGGACCATCCTTCGATTATTAAAGAAACTGAAAGGAAAATGTCCGAACTAGAAGAGTTGCTAGGGGTACACACTAAGTCTTTGTCCCCACCCTGGACTGTGAAGGTAGATCCGCTGCCTGAGGCGGGGACATCTCAACTAAAACCCTCAATCCAAAAGGCTCCTGAATTGGAGTTGAAACCCCTCCCAAGCACATTGAAATATACTTTCCTTAGCCCTAATAACACGCTCCCCATTATTATCTCATCTGCATTATCTGAATTGCAGGAGGGAGCTCTGCTTGAGTGTTTATAAAGGCACAAGGAAGCAATTTCCTGGACAATTGCTGATATTAAGGGTGTTGTTCCCTCTCTTTGCATGCATCATATATACATGGATGAGTCCGTGAAGCCTTTCCGAGACATGCAGAGAAGGCTTAATCCAAATATGTGGGAGGTTGTTAAAAAGGAGATTCTGAAATGGCTGGATGCAGGGATTATCTATCCCATTTCAGATAGTAAATGGGTCAGTCCGATTCACGTAGTTCCGAAAAAAGCAGGAATCACTGTGGAGGAGAATGACCATGGAGAACTAGTAACCACTAGATCCTCAACTGGTTGGAGAGTCTGCATTGATTACCGCCATTTAAACATGGCTACCCAGAAAGACCATTTCCCCTTACCATTTATCGCTCGAATTTTGGAACGATTGGCAGGGAACAAGTACTTTTGTTTTCTTGACGGGTACTCTGGGTACAATCAGATAGCCATTTTTCCTGATGATTAGGAGCGTACCACCTTCACGAGTCCTTATGGAACTTTTGCGTTCCGCCGAATGTCATTCGGGTTATGTAATGCTCCTGCCACTTTCCAATGTTGTATGATGGCTATCTTTTCTGATATGATCGACGAGTTTGTTGAAATTTTCATGGATGACTTCTCCATTTATGGCTCGTCGTTTGACCTATGCCTTTTGCACCTTGATAAAGTCTTAACCCGTTGCGAAGAGGCAAAACTGGTGCTTAGCTGGGAGAAAAGCCACTTTATGATCCAGCAGGGCATTATGTTAGGGCATATAGTTTCCGAGAGAGGATTAGAGGTGGACATCGCAAAAATCGATTTCATCTCTAAGTTTCCACTTCCCGTCAATGTTCGTCAGGTTAGATCTTTCCTTGGCCATGCTGGATTTTATAGGCGCTTCATTAGAGACTTCAGTAACATCTCTAAGCCACTCTGCGACCTGTTAGCAAAGGATGTCTCCTCCGATTTTGATGATAGATGTGTCGAGGCTTTCCAAGCTTTGAAGAAAGCCCTCATTACCGTGCTGATTCTTCAAGCACCAGATTAGACCCTCCCATTTGAGCTTATGTGCGATGCTTTTGATTTTGTAGTGGGAGTGGTCTTAGGTCAAAGGGTTGATGGCAAACCTCATGTGCTACATTATGCCAGCAAGACCCTTACGGATACTCAGCAAAACTACACGGTCACTGAAAAGGAATTACTTGCTGTAGTATTTGCTTTGGACAAGTTTTGATCTTATCTTTTGGGATCCAAGGTTGTGGTGTTCATTGATCATTTAGCCCTTAAGCATCTTCTGGCTAAAAAGGACACCAAACCTCACCTAATTCATTGGATTCTGCTACTCTAAGAATTTGACTTGGAAATTAAAGACAAGAAAGGAGTTGAGAATGTGGTAGAAGACCATTTGTCTAGGATCCCTATTGAGGCATCAAACCCTACTGGCGGTATTCAAGAGACTTTCCCTGATCAGTCTCTAATGGCCGTGGAAGCTAAAACTCCTTGGTTCACTGACATAGTGAACTATCTGATCACGGGCATCACCCCCAGAACTTGGGACAAGCAGAAGCGAGATAGATTTCTCGCCAACGCTAAATTTTATCACTGGGAGGAACCCGAGCTTTTTAGAATAGGTCCTGACCAGCTATTTCGCGGTTGCATCCCTAATGAGGAACAAAGAAATGTTCTGAGTTTCTACCATGACCTCCACTGTAGGGGACATTTTAGTGGGAAGAAGATTGCTCATAAGGTTCTTTAGTCTGGTTTTTGGTGGCCCACATTATTCCGAGATGCACATACGTATGTGGGCACATGTCTACGTTGCCAGCAGATAGGAACCATTGGAAAGAGGGATGAGATGCCCCAACAACCTATCCTCCCTGTTGAAATCTTTGATATTTGTGGCATCGACTTCATGGGTCCCTTTCCTGTGTCCTTCGGATATGAATACATCCTTGTGGCTGTTGACTATGTATCAAAATGGATAGAAGCCATCCCCACGTGAACCAATGACCATTCCGTGGTCTTGGGCTTTGTTAAGGCTAATATCATTTCTCGGTATGGGTGCCCAAGGACGATCATAAGTGATGGAGGACCATACTTTAAGAATGTATACTTCACAAGACTACTCCAAAATTTGGGAGTCAACCATATGATAGCCACACCTTATCATCCCCAAACTAGTGGACAAGTTGAAGTATCTAATAGGGGATTAAGCGAATTTTAGAAAAAATTATCAGGCCTGATTGGAAGGATTCGTCCAAAAAACTAAATGACACTCTTTGGGCCTACAGAACTACATATAAGACTCCCTTGGGCATGTCTCCTTTCCATCTTGTCTACAGAAAAGCGTGCCACCTTCCTGTCGAAATCCAACATAAAGCTTATTGGGCTATTAAAAACATTAACTTTAATCTGGATAAAGCAGGAAAAGCACGTATGTTAGAATTAAGTGAGCTTGAGGAGCTTCGTAATGAAGCTTATGAAACTTCTCAAGCTTACAAGCAACGTACAAAAGTTTTCCATGATAAGCACATCATTAGAAAGACTTTTGAGCCTAACCAGTGGGTCTGGCTTTTCAATTCTAGACTTAAATTATTTCTTGGAAAGCTCAAGTCCCGTTGGGATGGGCCATACGTTGTTATCAATACCTTCCCTCATGGAGCTGTAGAGATTAGGAACCCTATTTCAGGTGCGAGCTTTAAAGTAAATGGCCAGCGACTTAAACCATATATTACTCTTTCAGATGGCCAGGTTTTGGACGCACTACGACTTGAGGAGCCTTAGCTCCTCCCACTCTCCTCCTAAGGTGATATTCTTCTATGTCTATATTTTTCTAATGAGGACATTGTTAGTCTTAGGCATGGGGGGATATAACCTGAGAATGTTTATAGTGTTTATAGCATTTATAAATATTTGCATACATATTTATATATATTAAAAAAAAATGTTTTCTTTTCTTGAGCTGATTGGGTTAGTCCCTATCAAAACACCTTTGTTATTGGAGGTTTTTCTTCCGGAATTATTTCTTAAGTTTAGAATCCAGTACATTTATTTCACGTACACGTAGACTTGGTAATGGATCCTTGGGGAAAACCAATAAGCATTTGTAGTCCACTAAACACTTGGACAGTTCTTAGAGAGTCAGGCATATTATCTTCTAATAAATCCACCTCATATTTATGAGAAGAAGCAGAGAGATTACTGGTGCATTAAGTCTAGTGCAAGGACTCTTAAGTTCTGGATAATTAGATGATGATACTTCAGAGTTAGGCGTAGTTTTCACTCTCTGTTCCTGTGTGCATACTTTGAGTGAATTCCTGAGAGTCACCAAATAAGGCAGATACACAGAGATTGAGTCTTAATAAAGCTATAACTATGGTGGATGGTTACGACCGTCCTTCATAGAGTCCTTAGCTGAAGGAGGGTAATAGTGTCAAAGGTTAGAAATACGCATGTTCTATCCATTCCTTCTCGGTGCCGAGAATAGGCACTTCCACCAAATAAGCCACACAACTTCCTCTTGACCATCATCATCCCTAATAATGCCTCATAAATAAAAGTTCGTATCATGTTGTGTTGATTGAAAAAGAAATAAAAACAAGAAGAAAAATAAATAACTAAATAAAAAGGGAAAAGAGAAAAGAAGTAGCAAAAGAAGAAAAAGAATATTACCAAAAAAAAAAGGTCCAAGTTTATGATGTAACACTATATCTGAGGCAGCAGAACACTTATCACGTTCCACCAAATATGACCCATACCTACCTTCTAGTATTTCTGATCGCCTGAATACTGGTTGAGAATTCTAACTTAGTTGTAGAGTTATTAGGACTTTAATTGAAGTGTGGATGCCATGTGAGGCCACCAAATAGTGAGTACAATTTCTAAATCTGGCGAGATTCGTGATCTCAGAAAGAAAGAAAAGAGAGAGTGCCTAGGAACATCAAGACAGCACAATTGTGTAGCCTCTCTCAGAGTTGACTTGTCTAATAGTCTAGAGAGCTAGAGTCTGCAGTACTAGACTATATGTAGCACCAGATGAGTGTGTTCCACCAAATACAAATCCATTCGACTTGATATCTCCGACCTAAGCCAAACGCCGGGGTCAAATTACAGATATCGTCTGCTTTATCCCCGAGGGAAGTAGTTGCCTATCTCGACAGAAATTTATGCCTAGGGTGATGTACGAACTCCCAATGCGAGTCGGCTCTTCCACTTGGATCTGTTACCTAGGATATCAGCACTTCACATTTGCCTGGACTTCTAAAGTTTTGAAATAAGAAAAGAAGAAATCTTTTGATTACTTCTATTATTTTTGCGAGGGACTAGCAAATCTCAATTATGGGGGTATTTGATGAGTCCATTTTAATGGACTAATATTATGCCTAAGTAACTTTAATTATATCTTTTAGGTTTGTTAATAACTATATTAAGTTATAGAAGGGTTGCATGCATCATGATTTAGGTTTATATTTATTCTATAACTTAATATGTTCTTTTTATTTACAGGAATAATATTCAGGAAGAACAAGGGTTGGGGAGCAAATTTCCCCAACAACCAACGGGTCTTTTCCCTTTCCTCCGGCCAGTTATAACTCTTCTCCAACGCCCGCTAGTTGAAAGTAGAAAAGGGATTTGGAAATCCCTGGATTGGCGCACGCAGGGAGAGAGAGAAGTTAAAAGAAGAGGCAGGGAAAGAGAAAGGGCCATCTAGGAAGAGAAGAAGCGTGCACTGTGGTCCATCTTCCCCCTTGCGGGGAAAAACCTCACCAAGCACCTGCACCCTCCAGCCTCTCCAACCAGCCGAGGGCGCACACCCGTGCACCCATCCCTCTGGAAGGCCCTACAGCAGACGCCCGCGCGCCTTCACCTCCATCTGCAGGCACGCCCGTCTCCAGCCAGCCGCAGGTGCATGCCTGTGTGCCCCACCGCTCTTCAGTGCACCCCACAGCTCACTTCCCTTTAGTGCCATCTGCAGGCGCACCCTCCTTGCACCCCCCTCCTTCCTGCAATTCAGAGTGCTCTCCGCCTCTTTCCGCTCCTACACTGCATTGCAAGCACCCGCACCAAGCCTTCCCGCAGCCGCTCCAACCTATGCAAGCTCCTGCAGCCATCCGCCCGTGTGCCTTCCTCCTGCCTCTGCAGCCACCAAGCCCGCATGCAGCCAACTGCAAGCGCTGCGTGCAGATTGCCTCCCCCTCACAGCACCCTCTCATCTGCCCGCACGCCTGCCACTCCAGCGTTCCCTTCATCCGCACCACCAGCACACCCCCGCCACCCTGTAGGCACGCCCGCATGCTACCAGCCGCAGGCGTTGCGTGCAGAGCATTCACCTCGCCTACACAGGCGCACACCAGTGTGTGCCACAGGCTCCCTACAGCACCCGCTCCACCTTCGCATCCAATAGGAGGCGCTCCGACCAGCTCCGGCCACCTCCGTCCTCGCTGCTGCCACCATCGGAGAGCCCTTGTCCTCACCGTCCTCCTGAGCCTTGCGATAGCCCCACCGGTTCTCTCTTTTTCTCGCGAGGAGGAGAGAGCAAGAATGCTCTGTTTTCACACCAATTAGAATTTACATTCAGTGCCATTTCCACCTAATTTGATTTTATTTATTATTATTGTATTGTGGTAGAATTGCACTTGAACACTCATAGTTCCTTATAATTGCATGATATTGATATTCACTAGTTTGAAGATTGATTTTTAGGCTTAACTTAAGTACTAATTTTCTCTAGTACACATCACGTGAAAACTGCATAAATTCATCATAAATTTATTGAGGATTTCTGTGAGGGAAAATTGCACATATACCCTTATCTTTTTAAGTTATTGCAAATCTACTTTCCTTCACATTTTAAGTCAGATTTGAATAGGGATTTCGCACTATCCGAAATAATATTAAATAATTAAATATTTATTGCATAATTTCCTCCCTGTGGACACGACCCACTCTTCTGCGAGTGGTTATTTTCATTATTTTTGATTAGTCGATTTTTCCACCACTTAAATACTATAACGAAAAGCGAAAAGTCTTCCTTCAAAGAGCGAAAGCATGAAGTCAGAAGAATAAGATAGTTGTCTTTTCTATCTTGTACTTTGTATCTCTTTGTTATTTGCTCTTTTATTTCTTAGATTACTTATTAAAGAGCCCAAAGTAACAATTCAGTAGTCCTAGGTACACTTGCACAACCCTAGGATACTTAGGCGTTTTCATAGAGAACTTAGAAATCCAAGATAGGCATCAGACAGCCTGATCAGACATCCAATCTAGAAATTAGACGTCTGATCTTACTTTTAAGACGTCTGAATGTTGACTCAAACGTCCAATAACTTAGGCTGGACTTAGTAGGTTCTGTCTGCTGAAATTAGACATCCAGACCTTAGTCCAAACATCTTAGGAGACGTCTAATGGTTGTGCCAGACACCCAATTAGTGTAACATTGGCTTACAAAGTAAACGTTGAGGAAAATGACCTTTAGGCTTCTATCAGACGTCCGTAGAGGACCTCAGACGTCTGATATGTGACAGTTGAGCCTCGATTAGGCCGAAATCACTTGTCTTGAGGATTATAGCCGTTTAGCCTCTTAGGAATCTATTCCTACACTTAATTAGGTTTCCAGACATCTATACCTAGTACCAAGCATCCGGTACGTAGTCTGATTAATTCACATTAGAACCTTGTTTCGGTTTGACTCAAGTCAGTAAGGGAACCCGTCTAGAATTAGACGTCTATCTTAGTTCCAAAACATCTTAAGAGTGACTTCCAGATGTCTGATCTTTTTCCCAGACGTCTGATGACCCTGTCAAAATCATTAATGATTCTGATTGCAGCTTGCCTTGCCTTGGGATGAACCCCAATGGCTACCTAAGGCTTCTAAGGCCTTTCAAAGCCTTCTTAGGCCCTCTATAAATAGCGGAGGACACTTGCCTTGTTTAGAAACACCAAGCAATACTATTTCCACATACATTGTGTCCTAAAGAAGAAGAAGATCATCTCACACACTTTGAGAGCTCCACATTCGCTGTGCACACACTCTTCCGCCATCGATTTTGAGAGCATTGTCGTGTCATTGTGTGGTTCATGCACTCATGTCAAGTCGACATACTTTCGCAAAAGGGAAGTTTCCTAACTCCTATAGTAGCTAGGTTTTATTCTTTGAGGCTCTATATGTTGTTGTATTTTATTGTCTTTTGTTGGGTATTCACTTTGTGAATTTTCGTCTCCATCGAGGGATAAAATCCTTCTTGTGAAGAGAAAGGGTTTGTCGAATGCTACCCTCGTACATATAGCATGGTTGTATAGAGGTTGTACTACCCTCATTTTAAGTAGTACATTAGTGGATTTTGATCAACTTGGTCGATCGAAAAATCCTAACTCGAGAGGGTTAGGTGGTGGTTTTCACCCGGTTTGGGTTTCCACCTAAAAAATACTTGTGTAAATTGTGTGATTGTTCTTTTTGTGAGATTTTGATATTTTATTCTGTATTTTAGATATATTCCGCAAATCTCACCCCCTCCCATGGGAGCCTTCAGTTGGTATCAGAGTAGGTTTCCACTTTTTAGGAGTTACATCTGCGGAAGGTCCGATGGAGAGGAGCAATTCTGCTATTCGGATTTCAGAGGGGTAGTCTATGACCCGTCCACCATTCTTCGACGGGAGCAACTACCTATATTGGAAGCTGAGGATGAAGATGTGGCTTCAAGCCAACAACTTCATCATCTGGGCCCAATGCGAGACCCCCTTCGACATCCTGGAGAGACCTACCGTAGGATACTCGCAGCAGTAGATCTGGGAGCTCTCTCTAAATGCGAAAATAATGAACGCATTGTATTGCACTTTGAGCCTGGAAGAGTTCAACAGAATCTCTCAATGCGCCACCGCATATGAGATTTGGCACACACATGAGGTAACCCACAAGGGTACCTAATTGCATGTGTTTCGCGAGTTTGAAATCAGGGTTACAAGTAACCCATCGTCATAGTTGCAAAACTCGTGGTCAAATAAAATTTATACCGAAACTCCAAGGGAGTCCAAGATCGAACATAGGGAGGCGATGTTTTACTTTAACTGAAATCCGTGCTTCATTTTATTTGTTTTTGGTATTTTAGGGTTTTGTTATTTTTTTTGTATTTTTTGAAAGAAGAAGACAAGCAATATGAATCACAAGATAGAGATGGAATAAATATGTTATATATATCACTCCAATGTCGATTACAATAAACCATGAAAGCATATAAAGAGAGGGGGTGAGAAGAAATCTCCTGAATCAGCTGTTCGACGAGACGACGGTGCTTGGCGGAAGCTTGGATGAAGGAGATGAGGAGCGGGATGACGAAGGTGAGATGCAGGAGGACGTCGGGTAGAGGAAAGCACCGGCGTAGCTCCAGAATGGAGGTAAGAAGGTGGAGATGATTTGCTACCAAAATGAAGGTGGGAAGACGGCTCCAAGGCAACTAATGAATGGGGATGGGAAGTTGGAGTACTTGGTGGGGCAGAGGTTCGTTATAATAATAGGTTCCTTGGGAGCTTGAGAACAATCTCTAACAAAGCGTTGGTAAGCTTGCTAGAGCTTGGGAGTAGGTGGGAGTAGATTTGGTAGAGATGGCTTGGAAGGGAAGGGGTGTAGGTCCTTTTATAGTGGAGGAGAAGAGGCAAAAATAGGTATGGGACCACTAGTGACCTCCAAGCCATCGTTGGAAGCATCACTGTAGACAGCTGATGCCCGCTCATGCCCATAGCTGGCTTTGTTGGCACGTGAAGAATTAGTGATGGCTGTAAGCGTCGCTATAGGTCTAGCTCATGCGTCGCTAGCACTGTGCTATCCCCGTCTTTGTTGCGTGCATGCACGCTCATGCACTGGCGCTGCGTTGTGCGCATGCGCACCTCCACGTGCACACGTGCACCTATGCAGCTGCGTGCGTGTGGTGGCGCATGCGTGTGCGTGGGCAGCCTGGGCTGCGTCACGTGGCGCAATCTGGGTTGTCCATCTTCTTTTCATTGTAGGGGCTGCTATAGAGGTCGGATTGAGTTGATTTTCACGTCGTTAGGCTGCGATCATCGACCCGAATCCTTCCGCACGATCAGATTTGTCATTTGAAGCTCCAAATTATGTCACCTAGTCCCTTGACCGTTGATCTTCCTCGGACTGCATATGGTGCTGCAGGACTCTGATCAAGACGATTACGGAGGCGTTGGACTCCGATCGTCGTCTTTATCAGATCTATTTGGTCGGATCGTCAATCCGAGGCTCCAAAATAAATACCCTTCTCTCCTGACCACAAAAAGGATGCAATTAACCTAAATTATATACAACTACTCTAAATGCATAATGATGCATGCTATGCAATATTTATAACATGAAATGCAAATCTAAGCCTAGGAACATGCATGAATAGGCATTTTACCCTCAATAAATGTGTTTACATTAGTACCTCTAAGGTAAAGTATTCCAAACTCAACTTACTTTCTCAAGAATTTGAATCCTTTTCTATGAAGACTAATGAAACTTTGAGTGAGATGAACACTAGGTTCACTCTCATAGTAAATAATTTGGAAGCTTTAGGGAAGACCTTCATTAAGGGGGAGCTTCAAGGAAAGCTACTCCGTTCCCTTGGACTGGAATGGGAGTAGAAGGTTACCACCATCGAGGAGGAAAATGAGGTGGAGGAGCTCAACATGGAGGATCTCCTAGGCAATCTAATGGCCTACGCGACAAAGCTGAAGCAGAAGAAGATGTATACACTAGAGCCGAAGTTGAAGAAGTCCCTCGCTTTCAGAACCACATCGGATAGTGAGGTAAGTTGCGATGACGAAGACTTTAAGTTTTTACTTAAAAAGTTTTCCAAGTTTTATAGGGAATAAAAGAAAGAAAAGAAGGAGAAGAAGGAAAAGGAAAGCTCGAGATGCTACTACCACTGCAACGGAAAGGGGCATCTACGACCCAAGTGCTCTATTCTCAAGAAAGAGAAGAAGAAGAATAAGGAGAAGAAACACAAGAAGAAGGCGTTCCAAGCAACTTAGGACAACTTGATCTTGGAGGAAGAAGAGGAAAATCTCGAGAAAGAAATTGCTTGCATGGGTTTCATGGCCATGGCTGGCGATAGTGAAAGCAACTCTGACAATGATGTAAATTGTGAACTTCAAGATGCTTTTGATGAGTTATTTGAGATTAGTAAATCACTTAAGGTAGGAAATAAAAACATTAAAAGGAATTTTAGTTTTCTTAAAAATGAAAATGAAAGGTTAGAAATAAAACTCAAGGATCTAGAAGCTAGTTCTAAGGATAATAATTTGTTATTAGAAAATAAAGACTTAATCAATGAAAATAGTAAATTGATTAAGGAAAACACAAGTTTAAAAGTTGACATTTCTAACTTAGAAAGCAAGATGCATGCTATTGAGGATGAACTTGCATGTCTTAGGGAGAAATCAAATAATTTGATCAATAAGATAGAGAATTTGTCTAGCCCTAAGGTTGAGAAAGGATCTCCTTTAAGGAGACCAACTGACAAATCTAGATCCAAGCTCACTTGGATATCGAAAAGTTAACTAAAATCTTGTTTTGTAGGTTATAAAGATTTCAACATCCAAGATTGTTCCTACAAGATGAAGAACGGTAACCTCGAGTTGGGAGGACCAAAAAGTAGACCATGGAGGAGGATGAAAAGACCGATGAGATGATGAACAACTGACCAAGCCATTACACGTCGACCGCCAGATTGGAGATCGGTGCCAATGCCCAAACCTCCAAGCTATGGATGGGAACCCCATCCAATTTGGCATCCACCGCCATTTGGGCCATTCTATTGGCCATGGTAAGTGAGGTAAAACCTCTTAACCCTATCTTTTATCTATAGCATGTAGATAGGGGGAGATTATTAAAATTAATGAGCTTTCTGTCAATCATTGAGGGGGAGAACTTATTAAGTTAGCTATATTTCCTTTAGAAAGGGGGAGAAAAATATATAGCTATCTTATTATTATAAAAAGGGGGAGAACATTATTCTTGTTAGGAGAAATTTAACCAAAAATGAGAAGAGCGTGTTTTAAGGGGGAGTTTAGGAGAATTAAAATTGATAAAAACATTTTTGATAATGTCAAAAAGGGAGAGAATTTTATGTATTATTATTTATGATTTTGTAATCATCAAAAATGGGGAGATTATTGGTGCTAGAGTATCACAATCATTTATTTTGATGATAAAAAAATACTTGTTATTTAACATTTGCTTTTGAGTCCTAATTTTTAGGTTAAATTGCAAATGGAGACAAGTGTAGAGACATAGTTTAAGCTCACATTCATGGTGGAATGGAGGAGCTTGACGGAGAAGGAGTTTCGTGAGGAGCGAAAGTGTGAAGTCAGAAGAATAGGATAGATGTCTTTCATATCTTGTACTTTGTATCTATTTGTTATTTGCTCTTTTATTTCCTAGATTACTTGTTAAAGAGTCCAAAGTAACAATACAATAGTCCTAGGTACACTTGCACAACCTTAGGATACTTAGGCATTTTCATAGAGAACTTAGAAATCCAACATAGGCATCAGACAGCCTGATCAGATGTCCAATCTGGAAATTGGACGTCTGATCTTGACTTTTGAGACATCTGCATGTTGACTCAGACGTCCAATAACTTAGGATGGATTTAGTAGGTTCTATCTGCTGAAATCAGATGTCCAGTCCTTAGTCCAGATGTCTTAGAAGACATATGATGGTTGTGCCAGATGTCCAATTAGTGGAACGTTGGCTTACAAAGTAAACGTTGAGTAAAATGACCTTTAGGCTTCTATCAGACGTTCATAGAGGACCCCAAACGTCTGATATGTGACCATTGAGCCACGATTGGGCCGAAATCACTTGTATTGAGGATTATAACCTTTTAGGCTCTTGGGAATCTATTCTTACACTTAATTAGATTTCTAGACATCTAGACCTAGTGCTAGACGTCCGGTACGTCATCCGATTAATTCACACTAAGAACTCTATTTAGGTCTGACTCAAGTCACTAAGGGAACCTGTCTAGAATTAGACGTCTGTCTTAGTTTCGAAACATCTTAAGAGTGACTTCCAAACGTCTGATCTTTTTCCAAGATGTTTGATGACTCTGTCAGAATCATTAATGATTCTGATTGCGGCTTTTCTTGCCTTGGGATGAACCCCAATGGCTACCTAAGGCTTCTATGGCCTTCCAAAGCCTTCCTAGGCTCTCTATAAATAGAGGAAGACCCTTGCCTTATTTAGAAACACCAAGCAATACTATTTCCACATACATTGTGTCCTAAAGAAGAAGAAGATCATCTAGAAGTGCTCTTGCTCTCCGAGATCATCTCACACACTTTGAGAGCTCCAAATTCGCTGTGCACGTGCTCTCCTACCATTGGTTTCGAGAGCATTGTTGTGTCGTTGCGTGGTTCACGCACCTACGTCAAGTTGACACACTTCCGCCAAAGGAAAGTTTCCTAACTCCTATAGTGCTAGGTTTTATTTTTTGTGGCTCTATAGGTTGTTGTATTTTATTATCTTTGGTTGGTTGTTCGTTTTGCGAATTCCCATCTCCATCGAGGGAGAAAATCCTTCTTGTGAAGAGAAGGGGTTTGAGGAACGCTACCCTCGTACTTGTAGCGTGGTTATATAGAGGTTGTACTACCCTCGTTTTAAATAGTACATTAATGGATTTTGATCGACTTGGTCAATCGGAAAATCCTAACTCGAGAGAGTTAGGTGGTGGTTTTCACCAGGTTTAGCTTTCCACCTAAAAAATACTTGTGTAAATTATGTGATTGTTCTTTTTGTGAGATTGTGATATTTTATTTCGCATTTTAGATATATTCTGCAAATCTCACCCCCTCCCGTGGGAACCTTCAATATCTTCTCACCTTCTCTCTCTCCTGTTACTTCTATAAAACACAAAAACACCACAAAAATCTCAAAAAGGCAAAAATTTCATAAAAATACCTTGTATATAGTATTTATACTTGTAAATATATATTTAATTCTAACATAAATGTAAATTGTAAATTATATAACTTAAATGTATACAAGTAACTTATATATTTATTATATATATTTAAATGAGTATTTATGTTAAGTTAAACTATATATACTGTAATTATATAATTATCTATTTATTTAATTATATTATATGCATATAATACTAAGTAATTATAAATAACTTTGTACATACCTAGAACTGTATTTATTACTATACATATAGATTTAAGTAATTATAATATATTATACTATATCCGTATATTTATTTATCTATGTATTATTGTATATATTTATGTTATTAAGTTAATTAGTTAAGTTATTAAGTTAAAATAAATTAAATTAGTAATTTAAGTTATTACTTAAGTAACTTATGTTGTATATTTGTATATATAAGTTTTAAGTATTTTCAACCTATTTAATATCTATTTATACTATATAGTAGTATGTATACTGTATATTAGTATATATATATCAAATACATGTATATAATTGCATTAAATTAAAATAAATGACTAAAAATATATTTAAAATATGTAATAAATACTTTATTATGTATATTAACTAATTTATAGGTCAATTGACTCATCAATTTATTAATTTGTACGTTAATTAAGTAATTAAGTTCTAATTTAACTTATAAAAATCACTAACTTTAAGTAATTTTTAAGTATATTTAAATAGGTTATTATTGTAAATTAACTACCTAATTATGTATTCCTATGTAAGGGCTTTCCAATGATATAATTTATTTGGGGAACGGACCTCATTTAGGCCTGAAATTTGAGGCACGAAGTGGCCACGACGAGATGTGTTCTAACATGATTCTAGCACCTTTCCTAAGTGCTTTTAGTGCCACATTGGTGGTGTAAGGGCTCCCATTACAACATATAAGGTTTTAGTAGCAATGCCTTGGCACGTTGAAATGAGTATCCCCATATATGAGCATACATATCCCCTCTAAAGAATTGAATGGTGTGCGTGCGTGCGCACGCCTGCAGGCGTGTATGTGTGTGCGTGTGTGGGAGTGTGTAGGAGCATGGGCTTGGAGCCATTGTGAGCTTGAATGGGCCTAAAATGCACAAAACTACACATAGTACTAAACTAGGAATTGGTTCATAGTAGTGGTTGATCCATCCTTGAGAGGGGTTATTGATCTTGCGAACCGAACTGGATCAGCCAACTTAACAATTTTGCACTAACTTACACTTAAGAATTAAAAAGAAACTAAATGTTTGAATGAGTAAGTGTGGTGTTGTGTGAGTGAGCGAGCGTTGAGTGAGCGTTGTGTAAATTAACTAAGTTATGTGAGTGAGTTGTGTGTGTTGTAAATAAGCTAAGTGTATGTGCTGTGTGTGTGTTTATATGTATATGTATGTATACTATATGTATATATGTAGTATATAAGTATAGAGTATAAGTATTTGTGTATAAATAAGAGTAGATGCATATGTTTTACCTTATTTGTGTATAGTTTTTGTAAGGTTTTAGTAATGATTATAATCGTCACTATATGTACATTATCTGTTAGTATAGGTTTATATAAATGATAGTAAAGCATATATAAGTATGTTCGTTTAGCATTTTTGTATCTACATTTAGGTATCGACTAGTATAGTTATAATAACTAACATAGAGTAGATTAATTAGTTTTTCATGCCTGTTTAATTGTAAATATGTTTGAGGCATTATAATTAGAATTAATTGATTCATTTTATACATAATCAACCCAAATTCATACATTCTTTGATTCATTGATTCATTTGTAAATAACTTGATATTTTTGGAATAAAAGAGCATTATTGGATAATAGAGAGTGATGTATATCAATAACTGCCTCCCAGTGAACGACCTAGAATAAACTAATAAAAATTATGCAAATAAATAAAATAATTGAACATCCATCTGGATTGCAATACTATATTACAATAATGACACCTAATTAACTAGCGATCTAGAGGGGTGATCACGGACCCACCTTGCGATCCTGCCTCCGCTCCTCCAGCAAACCATGGGAGGTTTTGTTCATCCAAAGACATCTCATTAGGAGGAGTAGCAAAAGCTTGACGATGTCTGGACTCATAGGAAAGGGTAAGTCTGGATCTTCTTCCTCAGGCATTACGCCCGAGACGAAGGAGTTGTACAGTTTTACTTCTGACTTTCGTAGTCGGTTAGCCATTAAGGAATTCTTGGTGGCACATGGACTCGATGGAGTCTAGTTCCACCCTTGTGTGTCCATGACCTGCCTTTGTTCTGATGGGGGGTGGATATGTTTATTATTTATAAATATGCCATAGAGAATGGCCTATGGGTGGACATGAACCCCTTTTTGGTTTCGTTTCTTTGTCATTACAATCTTGCCCCCTCTCAACTTAGCCTAAACTGTTGGCTCATTCTCAACGCCTTTACTGTCGTTTGTTTCTGCTTGGGAATCATTCCCTAATTAGGCATATTCTGCCTAATTTTTGGGCTCATGCCCCTTAAGGTAAAAAGAGGTAGGCCCCCTCTAGTATATACACCTGTACAGCTGACACACCAAATACATAGTTGATCTTTTTGATAGCTTGAGGGGCAAGATTGCCACTTTTTCTTCCTCCACAATGTTGAGACTTTAGTAGTCCCCTATAAGTGGCAATGCCAGCCTGAAAGAGATCTGCTGCCTAGCTCTGAGGAAATTGATTCGTTTGCTCAGGCAGACGCGGATAGGATAATGAGCTTTGGGCTAATTACCCGATTAGAGCTGGGGCAGAGAGATGTTTGGGTGGCGTTGACGTAGGTTGTAGATTCCTATCCTATGCCATGTAAGTTAAGGGGTAGTATCTTTAGATAGCTTATCTCCTCCACCATCTAAATAACTTTTATTTTTCCTTTTCCTAGCTTTTGGATGGTTTGTCTGTCCAGACACTCTAAGGCAGCAACCTAGCAGTTCTTTTCATGGTGGGTCCAGGTGGAAGAGGCGGGGGACAGGTCCTCAAAGAGGGGCGAGGGGAGTAGATCTTCCTGCCCTAAGGATGAAAAAAGGAAGTGGTAGGTGGGGAAGAGGAGGGGGTCCCCCTTAAGCACGTGAGGAGGTAGAGTGCCATGATTTCTCCAATACGAGAGTTGACAGTGCCTCTCTCCCCAAGCCCTAGTGGGGTTAAAACAGTGGATGCCCTTGTAGATTCGCCTCGCCCGTCTGCCCCACCTGAGTCTATTATTCTGGGAGACTCCTTGCGTCACTCTTAGCAAGGTGGCTGAGAGGGGAAGCTCTTGTTTGCCCACCCCACCAATTGGTCCTTTGAGCACCTTTGCGAAGGTGGTGCAAGAGGCGACAATGTTGGGAGGTTTTTGGGTGACAACACTTTTGACTGGTTGTACTTCAGGTGGAGCGCAATAGGGGAACGAGCGATGGTGGACCCCAGTGGCTGGGGGGGTTTCTGGGATCATAGGCTAGACGGTTGGGTCTTTGAGGGGATCCATGCTGGAGGGGACCCATGAAGGCCATGTGCCTAGCTAGGGGACCCCGGCCTAGGCAGGTGCTACAACATCTACAGGATAATATTATATGGGCTACCCCTCGTCAAGGAGGGATGAACTTCAAACACATTTTCTTCTACTGCCTTTGTGTGGTGAGTCCTTTGCCTTGTTGTGTTTTTGGTCCCTGCTTTTGTAGGATACTAGATTTTTAAATTCCAATCATTCCTTCTTGATAGGTTGAGACCCTTGGGTCTTTCTTTGTTCCAGTCGACGATGTGTCGTTTGATATCATCGACCCCAATGTCTCTTACGAGGTGGTTGACATGGCTGCGAAGTGGGCGGTGACCACCAGGGTGGAGCAACGGACCTTCGCTCACCTACTTGAAGAAGCTATTGTCACCGGAGAAAAGGCAGAGAAGGCTGCTGAGGAGGCTACCAAGAAGCTCCGATTGCAGCAACAGGCAATAGAGCAGGTGTCTTGCTTGCAACAAGAGCTGAAGGAGGCCCGCCTGGGGCTGAAGAGAGCCTGGTCCCTGGCTAGGAAGCTTGAGGAGCATCTTATCAACATTCACATGAGAAATCTTGTGAAGTTGCAAGACTTGACCGACTAGCTGCACACTTCCTGTTACAATGTACTTTGGTTGAAGGAGGAGGTGTAAGTATTGAAGGTCGCCTATTCCTCTATTGTAGAAGGGTACGAGGCATCTTTGAAAAAGGAGCACCTTCACTTGGGCACAACTATAGACAAGCTTGCCAATCTGGAGGCAAGTCATGAACAGGCGGAGGTAGTCTTGGAAAGCCTAAGAGATGACCTTGCCAAGGCTCACTAGATCGTGAAGGATAGGGCCAAAAGGGTGCTTGAGTTGGAGAATGCTACTCAATTGGAGATGGACCCCGAGACAGTGATGGAGTTCTTTGCCTTTGACTTGTCTATGGAGGAAAGCCAGGACCTCGTCTCGAAGGAGGTTGGCAAGTATACACTATGGCGGTGTAGGCTCTTTTGGAGGGCAAGCACACTACTATGGAGGAGTTGTGTGGTTGGTCTATGGACCAACTTATGTTTGAGTTCGACCGCCAGAAAGCTGAAGGTTTTATTATGGACAAGGTTCCAATTCTGTTGCTTGAAGACCAGTAGGGAAGCCTGGCTCCTAAAGAGGTAGACAAGCTGGGTCAGTTAGGAGCCTTGGAGTAGCCTTCCCATCCAGTGAGCCCATCATATGAAGCCTCTTAGCCCCCTTCAACTCCTTGGGTTGATCTCCCTGAGGACTTTGAGTGAAGCCTCTGCCAACCTTAGTGCCATTGTTTTTCCCCCTTTGTTACTTTTTTTTCTTTTTTTATGCGCCATTTGATGGGAATGGCATGCATTGGAGAATGCAAGATAGTCGATGAAAAGAAATGAAAGAAAATGATAAACACGCATAAATTCATCATAAAATGCTTATTTACATCTTTTCAAAAAAATGCTTATTTACAATAGTTTCTAGGCCTAGCAATTCATATAATGATATAAATATTGCACAAACATCCATTACATTGCATGTAGGGTAGTTGTATATTATGTACATTAATTCAATCATTTTACATGGCCAAGAGGTAATGCGGCATCTTTACGAGCTTTGGATGAAGAATCCGACTGTATGGATGGATTCAGAGCAATGATCGTAGTCCGTCAACGTGAGAATCACCCTGATCAGAGCTCTGTAGTACCCTCCACAAGAAGAAGAAGACAAATGGCCTAGATGGCACCACGTGGTGCCATCTATGGTGCCCCATCTGAGACAATATGTCCCTAAGCCCACCGCAAGATGAGATCCCAGCTGTTAGATCTCAATCCAACGACTGAGATGTGCACTCCACAGCTGAACTCCTCACCCGGCCTTAGGCAGCTCAAGGAAGGCCTTGTCTTGACTGTTGGATCTTCATCCAATGGTTGAGACGTGCGATTGCATCGCCCTCCACCCAACAATATGTCTCCTTGTCCAAATGGTGGAGTGGCTACTTCGCAAAGCAAGGGCACGGGTTCGACTCTCCCAAGCGCCACCAATTAGCCGCAGAAGAGAAGTACCTCAAGTTTGATCGCCCGATAGTGCATGAGTGGCTGAGATGAGGCTGTGTGGATGCACAGCTGAGCGCGAATGCTACACATGGCCGTTGACACTCCTTGAGAATGCGCCATCTTATGTGCGATCTCCATGCCATCTCAGCTGTTAACCTCTGAATCCAACGGCCGCGGCGCATCCAACCTCAACGACAGCTGCGAGCATGAGTGGTGGGCGTGGGATTTGCAGTGATAGAAGGGCAAGCCTTTAGTAACACTTACAGCTGTCACTAAATGGCCTGCATAGTGCGTGCACCAGCCAAGGCAATGAAGAGCCGCAGATCTTTGGCAACAGCTCGAGCGGCCTTTAGTGACGCTTGTAGCTATCGTTGAATGTCTGTGTGCGGGATGCTCTTCCTCCCATCACTATATAAACACCCCTACACCCCTCATTCTTCTTCATCTCTACCTACTCTACTCCCACCTACTCCTAAGCTTTAGCAAGCCTAGAGCTTACTCTCAAGGCTCCTATTAGTGTAGTATCCCTTTGCCCCACCAAATATTCCTCCATCTTCCCATCACCATTCATAGGTTGCCTTGGAGCCATCCTCCCACCTCCATTCCAGTAGTAGATCATCTCGGCCTCCTCACCTCCATTCCGGAGCCACGTTGAAGCTTTCCTCTACTCGACATCCTCCTGCATCTCACCTCCATCATCCCACTCCTCACCTCCTTCGTCCAAGCTTCCGCCAGATGCCGTCGTCTCATTGAATAGCCTATTCGGGAGATTCCTTCTCACCTCTCTCTTTTTTTCTGCTTTCTAGATTATTGTAATAAACATTTGTGCAATACATATCATATTTGCTTCTATCTCCATTGTGATCCATATTATTTTCTTGCTTTATAAAAACAAACGAGAAAAAATAATAAAACCCCAAAACACCAAAAACAAAAACATCGCCTCCCTATTTCGACCTGGGACTCCCTTGGAGTTTCGGTAAAAATTTATTTGATAACTAGTTTTGCGACTACAATGACGAGTTCCTCCAAACCCTGATTTCTACTATTCCAAACGCATTCATCATTTTGGCACCGTTGCCAGGGAGGCAACGGAATTTACTGTCTTGTTTTCTGCACTTCTTTGCATTTACATATTACTAACTTCGCTTATCTTTGATTTATTGTTTTGGAGGTACACTAGCATGGAGATGCAAGTGTGGTAAAATGGAGTAAAGTACGGGTAGAGTACTTTGTAAGTGTCCCCCACATCCCCCCCACTAATTCCATTTAGCCATACCCATAACGAAGACTTAATCTACTTAGGTGTTTGCATAAACCCTAGGATAGACTTTGTGTGTCTTGTTTGCCACCTTCACCCATCTCACCCTCGCATTTTATAAAACAAAAAAAACAAAAAGATATTTTCTGTGGGATAAATCAATTTACACACTTTATACACCCACATCGGAGGCACATAACCTGACTTGATTTTCATCTACTCAACTGGGATTCCGACCTGTGGACCTAATATACCAATGCAACACATAAAAGAGTAGAAATCATATTAGGTTAATCACCTTTCTGTGTGCCTTAATCGGTGGTGCATTTGAGCCGATTGATTGGATTGTTTGGGCCGCACCACCTAATTTAAAAGAAACTCATTTGTAGCTACCCCATAGGATTCAATATTTAGGTCAACCCAGGCACTCCGTATTTTATCGATTTATAAAGGAAAATACTTGAACACGTGCTTTGAAAACTTGGTTTTCCTCACAAAACTTTATTGAATACACCTAACATTTGAATCCTAAAAGCTACTAAGCAAGATTCGAACCCTAAAACTCACCTCATCATTAATAATCTTGCTTGAAAACTTCTTGGTTGTGCACATTCACACATTATCAAACAAATCATTAAGGGCACAACCCATTAAGGGCCCATCACATTCCAGAAGCACCAATTTCCTAAGCCTAACTAAAATCGATTAGACGTTGGCCCTAAGGACTCATTCGCTCGTCGGGATCCATATTAAGATTATTCGTGATTAACCTGCTTATACTGGTCAATCAGATGTCTAGCTAGGGGAGTAGTGTCAAATGACCTCTAGTACGGGGTCCACTAGGAATCGGAGGGTCAAGCCAAAGGAAGAACCTTCTCCCCAGTCCCTCCTCCTAACTGGTCGGATTGCCTGGATATAATTAGAGTAAATCGTCAATAATCTTTGGACGGATTTTGAGAGTCTGTAGACCTTTAGGCTACCCCACCTAAGGACAGGCTTGTATTTTTGTGCTGCAGGATTCCCTCTCTTCCCCGTCCTTCGAACTTCCTTCCAATGTATGCTTGGATGGAGGTCATTGAACCCTAGATTGGAAGGACCTTTAGACCATTCTCGAAGGTAGAGGTTGAGTTATAGCCAAGCAGATCCCATGGCTAATCAACAACCACCTCCCCCTCCCTCGAACCAGTAGGAGTTGATTTAGAGGTAGTTGGAAGAATTGCAGCAGATGCAGCAATGGTTCCAACGTATGCATGGTTAGGGCACTCTGCCCTTGAAGGATTTTTATGACCCTTCAAACTATGGGGAACGTCCCGACGTTACGATTCCCACCAGAGACATAAAAATCAAGCCCTAAGTCTTAAGTCTGATTAAGCATTTCCATGGGCTTGGCTCAGAGAACCCATTCCAGCACCTGGAGGATCTGACCACTTTGGTTTAGACCACTAGAGCAAGGAATGTGAACAAAGAGCAAATGATCATGAGGCTCTTCCCCCACTCTCTCAGGGATAAGGCCACACATTGGTACTAGACCAGAGGAAGGCCGATAGAAACTTGGGCTGCTCTTAAGTCAGCTTTCTTAAAGAAAGTCTTCCCTATCGGAAGGACCAATGCCTTGCGACGGGCGATTACCACTTTCGCCCAGCGGTCGGGGGAACCGTTTCATGGTGCCTGGGAGTGATTCCAGGAACTTTTGAGGAAGTGTCCACACCACGAGGTGCCGAAATGGCAACTCGTGCAGATTTTCTATCACGAGTTGGTTGAACAACTTCATAATCACGTGGACGCCTCCTGCGGAGGCAATTTCCTCAATAGGGATGCAGATAGTGCATATGACCTATTTGAGGAAATGAGTGAGAACTCAATTAATCATGCCTCCATGGATGCATTCAACCGATCCCAACAACCCAGGTCAAATGCTAATGAGATCTAAGATTCTCATTTATTTGACATGGAATTGATTTGTAATAAATTGGATAAAATGGATTTGGTTGCTAAGAGAATGCAAGAATGGATGTCTGGGAATTTGGGAAACACTTCTACACCTACTCAATCCCAGAATTCAGGAATCTATTTCTCACGAGTTCCCACGGGGCGGTAGTTCATGAACCAACTTGAATTGGCTCAACTTGTGAGCCAAGATTTCTCGGAACCTTATGGGTTCCAAATTTGGGCCTTTGATCCCAGTTTTTTTGATCCTTCCTTCTTTCCATCCTCGTCCTATGAGGATGCATATGCAATGCAGGAGAATGTTAGGTCCAACCCGTATTCCAACACTTATAACTTGGGTTGGAGGAACCACGCTAACTTCTCTTGGAAAAGTCAGGGGCAACAGACCCAAACTCGACCCAGCAACTATGCATCTCAATGCCCTATGGGTCAAGGTCAAGTATACACCCAATTTCCCCCGAGACCAGTTACTCAGCCATCTTGGAATGCCCAACAATCTGTAGGGTAGGCTGATTTAAACTGGCAGATGGTGGAAATGTAAGGGTCTATGCCTCAGCTTATGCAGCAAATGAAGACATCATTGGATAACTTGCAATCCAGGTTAATTGCTAACACTCGACAACCCGAATCTCTACCATCCCAACTCATGCCAAACTCGTGTAATGTGGAAAATTAGGGCAAGAGCCTAAGGGTACAGGAATCAAAAGGACCCACACGCACATGCTCAGGTGGTTGAGCGGGGTCCCTCCTCTTCTTCTTCTGATTACATGACCAATCAAGGCCCCCCAATCTTCACTAACCCACCTCAAGACCCAAATCCATATGCCTCTGCAAACTCCGTCACATTGAGAAGTGGAAAGTAGACCCAAAATCCTGAATTACCTTCTAGATACCAAAACCCTGGGGAGCTTGAGAGAGAAAAGGAGGAGATTGAAAAAGACAATAAGGCTCAGGGACTAGAAATTGAAAATACCACCTATATCCCGTTCCTTGAAGCCCTATTGAAAACCAAGAAGAAGAAAACCCTAGATAGCAATGAGGAGCTCCTGAATTTATTCAAGAGCGTAGAGATCAATATTCCTCTTCTCGATGCCATTAAGCACATCCTGGCTTATGCTAAATTTCTGAAAGAACTATGTACCCAAAAGCGTAAGTTGAGAGAACCCACTCCAAGGAAGGTGATTCTCTCTAAGTAGGAAAGTTCTGTGATCCTGCATCACCTTCCTGAAAAGAAGAAAGATCCAGGTGCCCCCTTGATCTCATGCATTATTAGGGAATACACTTTTGATAGGGCACTATTGGACCTAGGTGCATCCATCAACCTAATCTTGACTTTTCTTTATGGGAGGTTTGGGTTAGGTGAACTCAGGCCAATGTCAGTAACGCTACGATTAGCAGACCGTTTGGTCACCACACCATGGGGCATTATTGAGGATGTAATTGTCAATGTCAAGGATTTCTATTTTCCCGTAGATTTCCTCATCCTTGACATGGATGTACCTAACGATTTGAGGAACACGCCCATCATTCTGGGGCATTCGTTCCTAGCTACTGCCAAGGCCAACATAAATTGTGAAAGCGGTAGTATGGAGATCGCATTTGGTGATAAGAAGCTAACTCTGGATATTTTTAAGGAGATAAGAGGATTTGAGGATTGTGGATTCATTGAGGAGCTCGAGGATCAAGATTTTTAGACATTTATGATGATCAGTGCACTCGAGGACTCCACCAGCTTTAGCGAACCCAACCCATAACCCTCTATGGTAGACCTATCACATCCTGAAGAGGCTATTGATTTTATTCATTCCCAGCCTCTTCCACTGGATCGTCCTAATGAATCTTCATTAGCATCCTCCCTACCTTCTATTCTAAACCCACCTCAGCTTGAATTGAAACCATTGCCCAAAAATTTGAAATATGAGTTATTAGGACCTGAAAAAATGCTCCTTGTGATTATTAGTGATGATTTGACTAAGGAGCAAGATCGAGGTTAATTAAGGTCCTTAAGAACAACAAGGCAATTCGTTGGACCATCCACGACCTTAGGGGGATCGAGCCATCTTATTGTAATCATCGTATTTTCATAGAAGATGGATCCTGCCCTTCTCGCAAGATGCAAAGGAGACTAAGCCCAAATATGTGAGAAATGGTCAAGAAGGAGATAATTAAGTGGCTCGATGCTAGGATTATATACCAAATCTCGGATAGTCCGTGGGTTAGTCCCGTTCAGATTGTAACCAAGAAGACAGGAATAACCATTTCAACTAACGAGAAAGGGGAAACCTTCACCACTCGTTCAGCTTCTGCTTAGAGAGTCTATATTGACTAGAGGAAGCTGAACACTGCCATTAAAAAGGATCACTTTCCCTTGCCATTCATCGATCAAATCCTTGAAAGGTTAGCTGGGAAAAAATACTTTTGCTTCTTGGACGGTTATTCGGGATATAACCAAGTCCCTATCCATCCCGAAGACCAGGAAAAGACAACCTTCACATGTTCCTACGGAACCTTTTTATTCCATAGAATGACTTTCGGGCTTTGCAATGTGCCTGCGACTTTTCAAAGGTGCATGCTGGCCATCTTTTCTGACATGGTGGGAGATTGTCTTGAGGTATTCATGGATGATTTCTCAATTTTCAAAGATTCTTTTGAGTCTTTCCTAGATAACTTGGAATTGATCCTCCAAAGATGCATCAAAACATGGCTGGTCCTTAGCTGGGAAAAGAGCCACTTTATAACTCAGGAAGGCATTGTCCTGGGTCATGTGGTCTCTAGTCGGGGTATTGAGGTTGATAAAGCTAAGGCGGATGCTATCTTTAGACTTCCTCCACCCACATCTGTAAAACAGATCTGCTCTTTCCTTAGGCATGTGGGTTTTTACAGAAGTTTCATTAAGGACTTCTCGAAGGTTTCTTGGCCCATGAGTAACATTCTGGGCAAAGACACACCGTTCGAGTTCAATGAATCATGCCACAAGGCATTTGATTTATTAAAAATGACAGTCACTTGTGCCTCAGTGTTACAACCACTAGTTTGGATAGACCCATTTGAGATTATGGTTGACGCATCTGATTATGCCGTCAAGGCTGTCTTGGGTTAGAAGATTGAGAAAAAGCCCTATGTCATCTACTACACTAGCAAGACTCTAGACAAAGCCCAGAGGAACTACACCGTTACTGAAAAAGAATTGTTTGCTGTAGATTTCGCTTTAGAAAAATTCAGGGCTTATTTGTTAGGTTCTCGTGTCATCATCTATATCGACCACTCGGCCTTGAAACATCTCTTGGCCAAAAAGGATGCCAAACCCCAGCTTATTTGCTAGATTCTACTACTTCAAGAATTCAATCTTGAAATCAAGGATAAAGTCGAGGCACAAAATGTAGTGGAGGATCACCTCTAGAGAATCCTAATTGATTCTCCTCACCCGGATGTCCCGATCTTTGATACTTTTCCGGATGAGACTATCCTTACAGTCTCGGGTATCAGAACCCCATGGTTTGCAGATATTGTCAATTATTTGGCCATTGGTCAAATCCCCCAAGATTGGACCAAACAACAATGGGATAGACTTGTGTCTGAGGCCACATATTATTTTTGGGATGATCCTGAGCTGTACCACATTGACGTAGACCAGATTATTCGTCGATGCATCCTGGAAATTGAGTTCCATAGCATACTCGAATTCTGCCACACATCTGCATGTGGTGGACACTTTTCCAGGAAAAAGATGGCAGCAAAAATCTTGCAATCTGGATTCTATTGGCCATCATTATTTAAGGATGCCTAGGAATTCTCAAAGTCATGGACTCGATGCCAGACACTTGGGAACATGGCTAAGAGAGATATGATGCCCATGAACACAATACTTTCCATCAAAATTTTTGACAATTGGGGCATCGACTTTATGGGACCCTTCCCTCCTTCATTTGGACACCAGTATATTCTGGTCGCTTTTGATTATGTGTCTAAATGGATTGAGGCAATTCCCACCCGGACCAATGACTACAAGGTGGTCATCGATTTTGTGAAGAAAAATATTTTCAGTCAGTTTGAGGTTCCTCGGGCAATTATCAGTAATGGTGGCACGCATTTCACTCATGCTCATTTTCAAAATTTACTAGGGAAATACGGGGTGAACCATTGGATTTCCACACCTTACCACCCTCAGATGAACCGACAGGACAAGGTCTCCAATTCAGAGATCAAAAACATTTTGCAGAAAACTATTAGGCTTGGCAGGAAGGATTGGACCCAAAAGCTAGTTGATGCTCTTTGGGCCTACCATGCGGCATACGAAATGCCTATTGGTATGTCTCCGTTTCATCTGGTGTTTGGTAAGGCATGTCACTTACCCGTAGAACTTGAACACTGGGCATTTTGGGCCATCAGGAAATGTAATTTTGACCTAAAGTTGGTCAGGAAACCAGGAAACTCCAACTATCTGAGTTGCAGGAGCTTCGGAATGATGCTTATGAAAATGCCAGAATCTATAAGGCAAGGACCAAGCTCTCCATGACCAGATGATTTCATGTAAGAGCTTTGAGCCGAACCAAAGGTCTGGCTTTTTGATTCTTGATTGAAGCTTTTCCCTGGCAAACTCAGGTCTAAGTGGGATGAACCGTTTGTTATTAAGCGAATTTTCCCTAACGGGGCCATCGAAATCTCTGACCCAAAGAAGGGTAATATCTTCAAGGTCAACAAATAACATCTTAAACCCTTTGTTGACCATATGCTCCTTGAACCCATTTCGGACAAGGCTGCTCTTACCTTACCTTAACCACCGCGAATCGATCATCGCCTAGCTGAAGGCATTAAACTCAGCATGTGTAAAGACTGTTCCGAGTTGACCATAATCTCATGAAAACCAGGTGCTATTCTTCCACTTCTACTCTCCTGCATGCTTTCATTTTTAATAATGAGGACATTGCAATAGATAAGCATAGGGGGGTAGATATTTCTTATGAATCTTTTTGTTAGCCGTAATAGTAATTTCCTATTTTTCATCTTTAAAAAAAAAAAGGAGACGAGAACTTAGACATTAGGAGTTATAAATTTTAAGAATTGATACTTTGGGACCTGAATACCTAGATTCTTTAGGTCTTCGGGCTTAATTAGCCCGGGTGTCCACTCGAATGTGGACTTAGTCTCGAGTCCTCGCCAAGTAATTCTATTTCAATTGGTCAATAACTTGGGGTGATAAGTATATGACTTATCAACCCGCTCTTTGATTTGAGGGAACTTTAAGCCTAAGCATCTACACACCTTTTGCACTGACTCACTTTTCGGTGGTTTCTTCGAAAATTGGGTAGCTAATGAATTGTCTAGGGTGGTATGGCTGGCAAGTTGTCGGTGCTAACAGCTTATCGGCCAGTTGTTTAGAGCCCAGCCATAAGACCATTTTCGTCATACTGCCTTTTGGTAAATGTTAGATCAGGGAAAACACCTACATAAAAAAAAGAAAAAAAAGGAGAAGAAAAAGTAAAGTAAAAATAAATGAATAAAACCACACTTCACCACACAAGTATGGCTGGCAAGTTGCCATGGGTAACAGCCCATTAGTCGGTTGTCCAGAGCCCAACTCACAAAAATGCACAATAATTCCCAAAACACCTAGGGAAGAAGCGGGAAAGTAGAATAAACCAGAGAGATATACATTAGGTTCGCCCTTGTGTTGACCCCATAAATAAAAGAAGTAGGGAGAAAGCTACCGTTCGAAAAGATAAACCTCTAGGCAAGGTCACCTAGGGTCATAGAAACCCAAAGTTCGTTTTAACGGTCGCCTAGTGAGTCGTTCACTCTTTTCACTAGAAGCTTAGCACTTAGAGTCCTTTCGAGTCTTGGACAGATCGGGTAGCCATAAAAAGTTATCCTAGAACTCTCAAACTCCAAAAGTACAAAAAAAGTTTAGAAAAGAAGAAAAACAAGAAAAAAAAATTGTGTATCTTCTCTTTTCAAATAAGGCGAGAGCTTGGACAGTCTGCATTTTGGTAGACACCTAGCACTATTGAGATTTTGTAATTAGGTTTTAGGGTTGAGATTTTCTAAAGCAATTGACGAATTTTGCCTAAATAATCGAATCCTGACTGTACTTTTATACATAGCATTTAGGTTAATTTTGCTAGGGACTAGTAAACAGTAAGCATGGGGGTATGATAAACATGCATAAATTCATCGTGTGCTGTATTACAATCTTGCCTGCTATGTGATCTACCGACTAATAGTTCCATCCATATTTTTTCTTCCTGCATAATCACTGATGCGGTATGGAGAAAAGTTTGCAGGGAACCTCTCCCCACTTGGGATGACCTGTGGAAAAAAATTTTGTTGCATGATAATCTACCTATTCACATGGCTGCAGTCATGTGATGTGTATGGAGAGAAAGGAATGATTTTTTGTTTCAGGAGAGACCAATATGTGTGGAGCAAGTTGTAAATGCTTGTTGGTCTCTCATACATATGTGGGGTTCTACGTTGTAATCATGTTTTATATTGATTAATAAAATGCTCTCCTGGATTGCTATCAGTGCACGATAGCTTTCCTTTCTATTTCAAAAAAAAAAAAATCATTGTAAAATGCTTATTTACGATAGTTCCTAGGCCTAGCATTGCATACTATGATATAAATATTGCACAAACATCCATTGCATTGCATTTACGATAGTTGTATATTATGTACATTAATTTCGTCATTTTACATGACCAGGAGGTAGTGCGACATCTTTACGGGCTTTGGATGAAGAATCCAACCATACGGGTGGATTCAAAGCAATGATCGCAGTCCATCAACATGAGAATCACCCCTATTAGAGCTCTGTAGTACCCTCCAAAAGAAGAAGAAGACGGACGACCCAGATGGTGCCATGTGATGCCATCCAGGCCACCCTACCTGAGTCAATATGTCCCTAAGCCCATTGCAAGATGAGATCCCAGCCGTTGGATCTCAATCCAATGGCAGAGATGTGCGCTCCACAGCTGAACTCCTCACCCAGCCTCAGGCAACTCAAGGAAGGCCTCATCTCGACCGTTGGATCTTCATCCAATGGTCGAGACTCACGACCACATCGCCCTCCACCCGAAAATCCATCTCCTTGGCCAAATGGTGGAGCAACTACTTCGCAAAGCAAGGGCGCGGGTTCGACTCTCCCAAGCACCACCAATTAGCTGCAGAAGAGAAACACCTCAAATTCGATCACCCGATTGTGCATGAGCAGCTGAGATGAGGCCGCGTGGATGCACAGCTGAGCGCAGATGTTGCACGCAGCCGTCGACACTCCTCGAGAATGAGCCATCTCACGCGCGATCAAGAGGCGCGATCTCCGTGCCATCTCAGTCGTTCACCTATGAATCCTTCAGTCGTGACGCATCCAACCTTAGCGACAGCTACGGGCGTGAGCGATGGGTGTGGGATTTGTAGCGATAGAAGAGCAAGCCTTTAGTGACACTTGCTGCTGTCACTAAATGGCCTACGCAATGTGTGCACTAGCCAAGGCAATGAAGAGGCGCGGATCAACTTCCCATCACCATTCATAGGTTGCCTTGGAGCCATCCTCCCACATCCATTCCCTTTGCCCCACCAAATATTCCTCCATCTTCCCATCACCATTCATAGGTCGCCTTGGAGCCATCCTCCCATCTCCATTCCGGAGCCACGCTGAAGCTTTCCTCTACCCGACGTCCTCCTGCATCTCACTTTTGTTGTCCTACTCCTCACGTCCTTTGTCCAAGCTTCCCCTAGGCGCCGTCGTCTTGCCGAACAACTGATTTGGGAGATTCCTTCTCACCTCTCTCTTTTTTTATGCTTTCTAGATTATTGTAATAAATATTTGTGCAATATATATCATATTTGCTTCTATCTCCATTGTGATCCATATTATTTTATTGCTTTATAAAAATAAATGAAAAAAAATAATACAACCCCAAAACACCAAAAACAAACAAAATGAAGCGTGATTTTCAAATAAAGTGAACGTCGCCTCCCTGTGTTAGACTTGGGACTCCCTTGGAGTTTTGGAAAAAAAATTATTTGATAACGAGTTTTACGACTACAACGGGTTCCTCCAAACCCTGATTTCTACCACGCGAAACACGGTCATCTAGAAAGCTTTTGTCTTCTCTCTTATTTTTATACATGGTACAATCTTAAGTTGCTCGCATGCCAAGTTCGAGGAATTAGTTTGCCGCCTAGAGTTTGTAACTCATAAAAGTTGCTTGGCCTGTCCTTGCAAATTTTGTAAGGCCTCTTTTATGGGCATCCATCTTTCCGCTTGAGTTGCTTGGCATGGAGACTTCACCCTTCCACAACATCAGATCTCCTTCAGCAAACTTCCACTTACGGACCTTCCTGATGTAGGCGACCGCAGTTGCCTCCTTATACTGTAGCATCGGCTCTGATGCCTTCTCCCTTAGCTTGTCCACCAAGTCCAAGGCCAGGCGGACTTGATCAACGTTAGTGTCAGGGTCGTAAAGTTGCGTGCGGTATGTGGGAAGGACTACTTCTATAGGTAGTCAGGCTTCCATGCCATACACTAGGCTAAAAGGTGTGTGACCTGTGGAAGTCCTTTGGCAAGTCATGTAGCCCCACAATAGGTTTGGTAGTTCTTCGACCCATCTTCCCTTTGAAGAGTCTAGTCGTTGCTTTAACGTTGAGAAGATGGTATGGTTGGTTACCTTCGCCTATCTGTTTGCTTGTGGGTGTCCTACGGATGTGAAGCATAGGTAGATGTCCCAGCTTACGCAAAATTCCTCAAACTTCTTGCAATGGTTATTGATAATGGTTTGCGGTATACCATATTGGGCTATGATATTCTTCTTGACAAATGACACAATGCTGTTGGCTGTTGGACTAGCCATGTCCTTAGCTTCTACCCACTTAGAGAAGTAATCCACTACCACCAAGATGAAGCATTTTTGAGCTGGTGTTGGCGGGAAAGGGTCAATAAAATCCGTTCCTCATTTTGCAAAAGGGATGGGTGACATGATAGGCATCAATTTTCCAGGCGGTAAGTGGTGCAAGGAAGCAAACCACTGGCACTTATCATACTTGCGCACAAACTCCTTACAATGTTATTTCATTTGGGGCCAGAAGTACCTTGCTTGAAACAACCAAGCCAGAAGTGCCTTGTATCCTTCATGATTCCCGCATATGCTTCCATGGGCTTCCTGGAGGGCTTGTGATGCCTCCTCTTGTGCAAGGCAACATACCAACGGGGTGGAATATCCCCACTTGTATAGTTACCCCTCTATCAAGGTATACCTAGAGTCTTTTAGGTGGAATGCCTTGGGCCATGGTTCCTCCTGGGGTAGATCGCCAATGTTCAAGTATCTAAAGATAGGCATCATCCAAAATGTGGATTGTTCTATCATGAATGTTCTGGGAGCGAGTACTGTTGGCTCTTTTAATGTTTGGAGGCATATGTCCTCTTCCTATTCAAGTGGGATTGCTAATGCCAAGTGGGCTAGAGTGTTTGCCAGGGGTTATCGGATCGGGGTACCTAACTGACTGAGATGGTCTCGAAATCCAACAACTCCTTGACCTTATTGACATATAGAATCATATTTGGATCCCTAGCTTGGTATTCGCCACTAACTTGGTTGGCAACCAACTGGGAGTCTGTATAAATCTCCAGTGACGAGATGCCTCTTGACTTGGCCACCTAGATGTCGACTAACATGGCCTTGTATTCTACCACATTGTTGGAGGTAGAAAAGATAAGCTTAATGGCATACTTATGAGTAGTGCCCTCTGGGGTGGTTAAGGCTATTCCTGCCTCAGACCTGGCTACCATGGAAGAGCCATCTACATACAGCCTCCAAGGTAGAGATAGGGAAGCATCCGGGTTTGTTAATTCCACTACGAAATACACTATAACTTGACCTTTGATTGAACTCTTTAGCTGGTACTGAATGTCAAATTTCGCCAGCTCCATGACCCATTTTATCTGTCGTTTTAACCCAGTGGGTTTATGCAGCATTTGGCGTAAAGGGTAGTTGATGGTAACACCATCATTAGTGATTGCACAACAATCATAGGACCTAATTTACCTAAATTAAGTTAGATTTTAGCTTAACTCAGGAACAATGCATGCATGAGCATCATAATTTTCATCATAGTTAATTTGTTAGCTTTATAGATAATAATGCTATTTTATTTTGTAAAAGAGAGATGATATTAATTGTAGATGATTCGGGGTCACAGATATAGATTAGACCATACAAATCTGATCAAGATGATGACAAGAGTCCAACACTTCCAGAATCATCTTGATCAGACCTCCGTAGCACTACATTCAGCTTGTAGAAGATTAAAGGCAAAGGAGCAAGATAGTAGAGATCCAAACCTTAGAGGTTAAATTTGACCATACGGATGGATTTGGCTTAATAATCGTAGTCCAACGGTGCAAAATTTGGGTCAATCGGAGCTCTGTAGCATCAACCACAAAGGTGGGAAGATGAACAATCAGGCACTATCCCAATGATCCACCATTGTACCCCCAACCAATGAAGGAAAAACATGGGCAGTTGGATCGTCATCCAATGGCCACTAAGAGGCCATGTAGCCACTACCTTGCACTTCATCAAAGGAGGAATCTATCTCAGCTGTTGGATTGTCATCCAACGGTTGAAAGCAGCTGTGCAAGAATACAAGATGTAGACACAAATGCACCTGTAGCACGTTGGTCATCACCCTCTCATGAGAGCAATCAATGCCCCCTCAAATCGCGTGGAGTGGGAAATCAAAGAGGTAGTGAGCGAAGGAGAAATTGGGTCGTGCAATGGTGATTGAGTGGCACGGAGATGGTCGCGTAGCGCACGGAGGCACGCTAGATGAGGCAATGGGCAGACGTGCGGATGCATGCGTGTGTGGACACGCCATTGTACGCGGATCAAAGAGGCAGTGTGGCATGCATTTTAAACTGTTCGATTGTAAGATTAGACGGCTGAAATTGAAGTGCACGCTCGCACGCGTGAAGAGAGTGAGGCAGCGGATCAGGCAGCTGAGTGTGCGCCACGTGTCAGCATCCGATGCGATGTGCGTGATGAAGGCATTTTGGAGGCTATTTGAGGCACGATTTGGTTTGTTGATCTCCCGATAGATGGATGTAATGGCTCCAAGGGTGTTACACGAGATTGGGACTCAACTACTAGCTTTGCCCCACATTTTAGCTATAAAAAGAGCTCTAGGGCCCTAGTTGAGAGCCAACTTCCACCAGACACATCTCCAACCTCTCTCTCTCTGCAACTTCTATCCAGTCTTCCTTCTGGCACTCTGGATCTGAAGTGCTACTGCACTTCGCACAAGCATCCCACAAGCAGCACTGTCCATCTATTTTCTCTCTCTATTCTTTAGCATAGTTGTTTTAATTCCTAGTTTGAGAACTATTTGCCATTAGTTAGAAAAATCTGATTTTATGAATATTTGGTCTCTGTTTCTATGTTGCATTAAGATATATTAGTTAGTACAAAAAGCTCTGAAAATCATGTTTCACCTCCCTGCGAATGATTCAAGACTCACCGATTCTGATTTATAAATTTATTTGTTTTGACATGATTCGCACTGCAACAATAGAAATAATATTTTATGCATTTCGCAGTGAATAATTAGCCATAACAAGCATGAATTAGTCAGAATCAAGAAATAAATTATCCTGAATAATCGCTTGAAGAAAACATTAAAATAGGGTTAATTCTGCAGTTTTAACATCACATCATGAAGTATGGTAATCATGGGGTCACCTAGGGGTTAATTAGAGGTCAATTAAGCATTAAAGACTAAAAAGTTGGTCCACACATATAGAAACAGGATTTCGTGCATTTCAAGAATCACAACAACACATAAAACCCTAATTTCAGACCTACTTGAATTGAAAAGGTTCTAGTTAGGATAAAATTTATCTAAGCCTCCTAAAATTCATATAAGAATATTCTAAAAGGTTTGGTACCCTTGGTTTAACCATCTGAACCCATTTTAACCTAGTCTAGAGTTTCAGATGGGATTTTTGCCCTAATTTAGGCTTCTATGAAAATTTCTAGTAAAACATGGTCAAAACTCAAATTGAAGTTCACTATTAGATTCCTTGGGTCCAAATTAGGTTGGGGCCAAAATTTACGCCCAATCAGAACCCGTCTTGACCTAGTTTGCATTTCAGTCCCTTAAATCTCTATTTCTCTCAATCCGACCCTTCGCTTTCAAAATTCCTTGCAAAAAGGACCCTTGTTTCTCATCTTCTTCACGTTTTAGTCCTTGCTATCATGGTTAGGTTAATGGACCTATAGATGAGCTTTGACTTGATCAAAATCTCATCAAATCAACTCCAAATCCTACCAAAATATGAACCTAATCAGAACCCATCTTTACCTAGTTTATATTTTAGTCCCTTAAATCTCTATTTCTCTCAGTCTAACTCCTAGCTTTCGAAATTCCCTACAAAAATCTCCTAGTTTCTCATCTTCTTCAAGTTTTAGTCCCTGTCGCCATTGTTAGGTCAACCGACCTATAGACGAACTTTGACTTGATCAAAACCTCATCAAATCAACTCCAAATCCCACCAAATTTGGTGGGATCGATGTTCACATTGCAGAGAATCATCTGATTAGCATCTTGAACTTTGATTCTCTGTAGAAAGCCCCAGCGATGCTCAAGAAATCTGTGGGTTTCTTAATTCTAAATCGAAGCTTAATTGGGCAGGTAAAATTTCTCTTCTTGCTTAATCACCTTCTAATCTTGGGAAAGAGAAAAATGAAACAAAATCAATTAGGATTCACTTGCCTTATTTTCTTAGTAATTATCATTTAAAGGCAAAGATTTCCCAATTTATGAAATTAAAATCTGATTGAAGTTGAGATGATTTTGATTAGAGATCCCCATCTTGATTTCCACTACCTATTAGGGATTTACGCTTAAATTCTTGACATCTTGGACTATTCACATTCTTGTTTGAGTCCAAGGTGCCATATTTGAGATCAAATTGGACTTAAAAATAGAGCCAATTAGGGTTTCCACATTAGGGTTTTGAGGGATTAGTACACACTTGCATGCAATAAAGGAAATTAACTCTCTTGCATTTGTGTGCTACGCAACCCCTTGATTGAAAAGAGCTATTCAAGAGAACCCTAAAAATCAACCTCTAGATTCACTTGAGCCCTAAAATTTGGACCTAATAACCTGAGAGTCAATTCAAGGTGATTTGGGTCTTGACCCAAATTTCATCATCAACCTTAGGACAGGTCAGGTGAAGTTGGTTCCTTTTGTGGGTCAACCAATCTCCAAATTAGGTAAGAAATTGAATCAACTTCTTAATCAAGTAAAATTCAAGGCACAAATTAGGGCTAAAATTGGTATACTTAAGGTCTCAATTCACACATTCCGATCTACTTGGATCTGCAGTGACAAGGAAGATAGACTAGGTGAATTCTTATAACTCGTGGGGACGCTCTACCATGTAAGGGTTGTTGTGGGACTCTCCTTTCCTAGTTGCCCAAGTAATTCTCGGGTGTGTGGATTTCTGATTCAAAGGTATCATTCGCCTCGAAACAACCTTAGTCATCCAAAAATTTTTTGGTGCCTTAATTGGGTCTAATTCACATCCAGTCCCTCATCTACTCTGTAGTGCACATACATAGGAAAGGTCCCTAGGTTTGACCTAGAGGCTTCCATTAGAGTTAATCTATTGGGAAATTTGATCTGATCTAATCAACTCGATCTAAGCTTGAATTTGATTCTACATCCTAATCTACCACTTGATTTGAAAATGCAACTTGACAATATAGGAAAGATTTTCAATAAACCTGAATCCCAAATGAGTATGAAAGAGAAAATGATCGAGGCTGCCCTTAGACATAGAGAAGAATTTTACAGGACCTCAGATCCATTTATAAAAGTTCAGGTTAATGTATTAGAAATAACAAATCTCATTGTGAACCGTGCCCATCTATTGTTGACCCAACCAATAAATGGTTTAACTTGGAATGCCCTCATAACAGAATTCAATAAATTATGGCAATTGCATAGCACAGAGGGCATACAATGTATTACAAATCCACCACTCTGGGAGATACACTAGGATGACATTGAGAAATGTGGAAATATGTTAAATCTATTGCAACAAGCCATTGATCAAAAATACTCATATCTCCACTTAGAAATTGATGAGACATCTTGTAGCAACGTTGAGGATCAATATGATTTTCCAGAGCTCAAGTTCAAAAGTAGAGGTTGTTGTGGACCCCCAACCCATATGGAATTAGATTCAAACTTTATACAGAATGACATACCTGATTAAAATATGGGTTGGGTGGATCTAGTTGCAGGTGTTCTCGATTATGAACTAGCCATAGAGAGCCATGAAGATGGTCCATTATGCCTTGATTTACCAAACACCTATAATGAGCTTGAGTCAGAACCTCTCGAGGATGTAATTCCCACACCTTATCCTATTAAGGTAATCCTCGAAAGTGAGTCTGACATCTCAATAGAACCATGTCTAGATTCTAGTGACCCAATTCCTACCCCTGACCTAAAATTTATAACTGAACCAATTTGGGATGATCATGAGGCCCAATGTGAAGAGAATCAAATTTTAGATCCGAGCTATGATTTTGGGCCTATATTTGATGATTATACCTCTCCAGACTCCTCGGAGGAATGAATTGATTTTTCGAAAGTCACACCGATTTACAATATAGAATCAGAGGAGTTGAAAGAGTTGGGATTTTATTGGATCTGCCCTAGGAGCCAAGAACCCGAGCCTATGCCTAATAACGACACCTCTTTGAGCTTAGAATCTGAGGCTAGGTTAGACCAAGGTTAGATTGATAACTCCATGAATCATGATTTATTTAGTGGTGGAAATCTCGATCATGAATCACGTTCAGAAACTGATTGTCGCAAATTCTTCGATGATTTCGAATCATACTCTGATTTTGGAGAACCTTTGTTTCCTGACAATTATGAAACAATTTATGACCTCAATATCCTTGATCCATTCTTTGATTCTGATTCTGAGGCCAATGATTTGAACCTCAAAGTAGCCACATTAATCACAGAGCCTTTCAAAACCCAATCCCAACCCTGACCCACCACCGGAATCAATTTTTACTTTGACTCACCTCTTTCTGATCTGGTTGATTCACCTCCATCTTTTGATCGGGAATCTAACACTGATCTGACCGGTAAACGCATCTTATCCTTCTCTGATCCCATCAGTAGGGTTCCCACATTTTTCATAGGTCCATTATCCTTTGAGGACCCTACTCTGATCAAGTTGAACTTATTCAGCTAAATGCAAGATTCACATTTCCATATCTTCTCAAACCACAAAGTATTTGGTGAGCTTCACACCTATTGATTCACATTCATCAACCAACTAGACTGATTGAGTTTGGTCTGCATCATCAGCCTATTGACTTGAACAAGCACCTGGTTGGGCCAACTAGGCTACTCATCAAGGTGCTTATTCTACAAAACTCCTCCAATCTGACCACTCCTTCTCCTTGACCACATTCTGCTCGGCTAAAGGCATTGAATTTAATGCTTAATGGGAGGCAACCCATCATTCCAAAAACCTGAAACCTTCTGATCATCTTTTTGAGCTATACTCCTATTGCACCTTAGGGTTCAACTTTAGAACAACCGACTTCACTTTTGATACTTGTATCAAAGCTTGAAATCGTTCGCAATAGTCATCCCGACCCATTCACCCACCCTTTGACCCTATTCTAAACCTTGAACCAAGCTAAATTCATACCCACCTAGTTTACAATGAAGACATTGCAAAACGTAGGCATGGGGGGTGTTAAAGTGCAAACAAATGGAATTTCAATTCTCTGAGGGGTTCTCACAAAAAAATATATATTTAAAAAAAAAGAAGAAAGGGGAGGAAAATTTTGTGAAATGATTGAAAATCTTTCTTGAGGAGGAAAAGAGGAGGAAATACAAAATGTCAAAAGGAGCAAAATCAAGAAAAAAATGATAGTCATAGCAATTGATTATGGGATCTACTTAAGTTCTAGACCAAATCAAAACAAGGATTACATCTTGAAGTACTAGAGACAAGGAGATTAGTAGGAGTGCTGATATTAGGCCTCTTGAGCTTATTTTAGGGCTTAAACACTCACATATTCATTAAGATCTAGATTAGTCCTTAAAAGGTTGAGGAAAGTGTGAAGCTAATGTAGTAAGTCTAAGGCTTAGGGATTATTCAGCCCTGTTGCTTGCCCTTTGATTTGTGGGACTTGGTAACCTAAGCACCCAAAATCACACACTAGTCTGGCTCAGTGTGCTTAATGAAGAAATAATGCCAAAAATGTTCTATTATGAAAAGTCATCTCGAAGATCTAGCTTAGGAGTAGCTCGAAAATACAAATTGATTGGACGAGTTCCCAATGCGGAGAGGTGGAATGAAAAATACTCCCCTTGAAGATGTGTATTATGAAATTGTCTCCTCGATGCTTGTCTACTAGCATATCTAAATATCCTATCAAGAGCATGTAAGCACCATGTGCTGATTCATGTACCAGGGCCTGAATTTAGCTACAGAACGCCATGGGCAGCACTATCTCGAAGTGTCAAAAGACATGAGTTCTAGGGTTCCATGGACGATGCTATCTCGAAGCATTGAAAGCCAAGAACCCATCGAGGATTGATGGTGGGGACAAGGAATCTGATACAGACCATGTTTAGGGCCAATTTGAGGCTTATATTTAGGGAAATATAAAAAGAAAAGAGAGAAAACTCTCAAAATGAAAAATCCTTCTCTATCTCCCTCTCTTATCAAAATGTATTGGCAAGATGAACCTGTACTTGATACATTCTACGCATGGGTGCTTTAACCACTAGGGTCAACGAACCTTTAGGCAGTTTTTACGGGCCTTAGAAACCTTCACAGTAGACCCAGGCTGAAGCTGGTTAGGTATGGATCTTGGCTGGTACTTGAGTACCTCTAAGTCTATTTTTGGCATTCAACTTTGATTTCTAGAAAAGTTTCACAAATCAGGCATCTGAACATCAATGCATGGTCTAGAGATCTAGTTCTTTTCATAGGATTTTGCTAGGGACTGGCAAAAGTTAGGCATGGGGGTATGATGGTAACACCATCATTAGCCATAACTAGCTTGAATTAGTCAAAATCAAGCGATAAATGCTCCTGAATAATTGATAACACTGCATTTTACAATGTTATTCTACCAAAAGGGGACGGTCTTAAAGGTAAAATGCACAAAGGACACATCATAAATAGGAATAGGAGCATTGCATGCATTGCACATCAAGATTGCTTATAGTGCATTATTAACAGCCATTTGTACAAGTGCATGTCCAAACAGGCCTCAGATGAGCGATCGGACTGCACGGATGGACTTAGAGAGACGAACGGAGTCCAACGGACTTGAAATTAGCCAAAACCGACATCTGGAGCTCACATAATTGGCCCAAGAAGTTCTGACTATTGATTTAATGATCAACGGTCATAAGGCCGCCACGTGTCAGCATCGTCGCACCCCTCAACCAACCGCATCATGTAGCGCAACTTTAAGCCGTCCAATCTTCGATCAGACGACTGAGAAGCGTATGCCCCTCGCTCCCCACAATTGCAGCGTCCTCAGCTGCAGCAGCTCACAACTGTTGGATCTTCATCCAATGGTTGCCCACACCGCGCCAGCATCTCACCTCCGCAACAAAGCAGCGGGCGTAGCTCAGCGGTACGCGCCTCACCCCCACACAGTGGGGCATGGGTTCGAGGCGCCCACCATAGCGCAAAATCAAGGAGGGTTCGAGGCGCCCGATTACGGCCGTCGATGCGCGATCAAGCAGCTTGGCAGGAGACGACGCAGCGCAATCCCACGCATCCGATGCAGACACCCGCGATGACGCGTGGGGCGCGAGTGCAGTAGGCACAATCCAAAGGTTCACCCCACGAGAGATCTCGACCGTCTGGTTTACGATCGGACGGCCCACAGCACGCACACACGGATCGCGCATGAAGAAGAACAGCACGCGCGCGAGACAGTTGGGCAGGGGGCTTCACCGACGCTTTTAGCATGGGTTTAGTGACGTCCTGGACGTCGCTAAAGCCCATACTTAAAATAGAAACCTCTTCTTCCTATATAAACCCCTCCCAACCACCCATGTAGGGCATTCAATTCACTTAGTAAGTGTTGTAACACCCACCTAGCCTCCTTTAGCATCCCTTGTAGTCAACGGAGTCGACGAGCTACCGACGGAGCCTCCTTCCACCACCGTGGCTGCCTTGCCATCTCCCCTCTCTCTCTCTTTCTCTCTCTTTACTCTGGCTTTACCTTCCTTTTGTTTAAGCATTTAGCTATCGTTGTATTTGTAAAACTTGAATTGCATGTTTAATATAGTGTTGATGTTGTTCTCCATCTTGTTTTGAGTGATTGCTATGATTTAAAAGATTCTAACCCTACTCTCTCTCTCTCTCTTTCTCTCTCTCACTCATTTTTCTCCCACGTCTTCTCATAAGCAAAAACTCGTTATTTCCGTGATGCTAAGTGATAAGAAAAATCTGATTTTCATACCTCCCTATGATCGACACTCGGACTCACGTCCGTTTCTTCTTTTAAAATCGACATTGCAAACGTGAACTATAACGATCCTTTTAAACAAACACGTCTTTAGCACGTTAGTTTTTGACGCCATTGCCAGGGAGGCAACAAATTTATTTTGTCACTTCCATTTTGCATCCATGCTCACATCATCTAATGCATTTTCTCCTTTTACTTGATGGTTGCAGGAACTCGATGCTTGGACGGTGAAGCAATGCAACTCGTGATGGTAGAGATGGAGTAAGCGCAACAAGGACCGATTGTGAGTAATTCTTCACTCATGGTTGTTTGCTTGCCTAAAAAAAATCTTAAAAAATTGCATAATCGAAAAAAATTGTCATGGTGCATAATGGCCTGACCCACATCCTCAACACATCACCCAACAAAAAAAATACTCTAACATTCTTAATGACCTAACCTTTTTAGAGTGTTCTTTCTTTTTGAGTGGTGTTTGTGAAGCCATCATGAATTGACATGGGTCGTACCACTCAACCCTAAAATCAACTCATCTGATAGAAGTTGCATGAACACTAGGATGAGCACTTTAGGGTTTTAGAGCCTCTTCATATCAAAGGAAATCTACTCTCACCAATTGTATGCAAAACTTGGTGTGCCCACTTGAAACTTGTCTGAAAACATTAAGACACGTAAACCCAACAAAAAAAAAACAAAAGTAAGGACAAACATTAAAAGATACCACATCTTAAATCCTTGCTTGAAAATCATGTTTTGATAGGAGCACACACATTGGAATTGGAAAACTAAGAGGCACCACCCCAATCAACGCCTCATCACATAACCCAAGCACAAGCACTGTCCTAGCCCCATTAAAATAGGTTAGACGTGCCCTAAGCAGGACTGGGTTAAGTCTCAAAAGGTGTGGTTTTGTTCGCTAGGTAGTTGGCTTTCATTCCCTTAGTAGAATCTGGTGACTAGGCTGTGGGGAAGTGTCAAATGACCGCGGTTGTGGGGTCTATGGAACTGGCGACGCAAGCCAAAGGAAGAACCTTCCCTACAATCCCCTCATAATCAACCTGGCCAGATTAGTTTTGGGAAGGAAAGTCTAGTGCTTACGGACTTGATCACCCCTTTAGAGATTTCTAGGTCCCTTAAGGAATACACTATAAGGACTAGGCTTCGTCGCTTGATTCTACACACACACTTCTCTCATCTGTCACTCTCCGCATCCCCTCCTATTCTTCTCTAGTGTATGCATAGGAGACGATCACTTCATCTCAAGTTGTTTGCTTTGGGACAGGAATCTAGGAGACCTGACTTTGGCAGAAACATGGCTGAACCTAGTGTGGATGAGGTTGAGGACCAACCCCCACCAGACACAATGGCCATCATCCAAGCCCAGATCAACGCAAACCACCGGCTTCAGCAGCAACAAATCCACACTATTATGCAAGCCATACATCAGTTGTAGAATGCATAAGGGCAACCACCACCACCTTTCCAAGGCCTGCAAGGACAACCACCACTTGATCCACCACCATTCCAGGACCAACCTAGGCCCCTCCGCGACTTCTACAACCCTTCCGCTATTCGAATCGAGCCACACCTTAGGATCCCTGAAGGGGGAGATGATTTTGAGTTGAAACCAAATGTCCTGAGTCTGATTGAGAGCCACTTCCATGGAAGCTCAAATGAGGACCCCTTTCAGCACCTTGACGATCTTGACCGAATCTCCCAGACTGTAAAACCTAGGAACATTAGCCTTGACATTGTTTTGATTAAAATGTTCCCCTTCTCGCTGAGAGACAAAGCATCTCACTGGCTTAGAACCCTAGGTAGACCCATCACCACCTGGGAAGAACTGAGGCATGAATTCTGATGTAAACACATTTACACTACTTAAAATGTCTATTTATGCATGTTCTTAAGCATAGGATTGCATTTCATGATATAAATATTGCATAACATGCATCATCTTGCATTTAGAGTAGTTTGAATAAAATGAAGGTTAATTATCTCCTTTTATGTGCTTGGACAGGGCAAACATTTTATCGGGGCGTCGGATCAAAGATCCAACCGTATGGATGTGATCAGGGCGACGATTGGAGCTCAACGACTCCAAGATCGCCCTAATCAGGCATCCGTAGCATCAGATAGTGACCAGGGAACCCTAGAAGATCAAGGGCTAGGATGGTGAAAATCTGCACTTCAGATGACAAATCCGACCACACGGATGAATTCGGATCGACGATCGCAGCCCAACGATACAAAAATCGAGTCAATCCGACATCTGTGGCACCATCTACAACTTCCAGAAGATGGACGGCCAAGATAGCGCCATGTGGCTCCATCTCAGCCGTCCAAATGGCCGCTTGCATCTTGTGAAGGCCCCGCGCCCGATCACTATCCGCCGTTGGATCTTAATCCAACGGCTGTGGTCGCTCACGCTTGAAAGCGTCCGCTCGACCATCTGCGCCCCATAGCGCAGTGGTCGAGTGCGCTTTCGTGTGGGCAGACGCGGGATCGAGCCGCGGCGAGGGGCCGGAAGGCGCAGCGATTGGGCGCGGGTGGAGCGTCAGATGGAGATCGGAGGGCCGTGCGCACCCGATAGCGTCCACGCGCAATTGAACGCGCGGTGCGGACGCGCGATCGCACGCGGGCAGGCACGCAACGCAGCGGGCGGAGATGCATCATAAGCCGTTCGATCTCGCGATCGGACGGCTGAAAATCGACAAACGTGCACATGCCGTTGAGTGCATGAGTAGGCGAGGAGACGTGTGCGAGCCGCCCACGACGCCCACGTTGAGGGCTTTAGTGACGGATTTATCCGTCATTAAAGACCCCTCTTTTATTATTTTGAAGTTGTAATGTCCATTTTGCCCCCACTCCTTCCAACTATAAAAGGAGACCCCTCCATACGAAATTCTCATCCCTTCTTTCTCCTCTTTACCCCTCCAAAGCTCAAGAGAAGCTTGTCCCACACCCGGGATGCTTCTCACGAGATAAAGTCAAATTTTCATTCCCCTTCGGAAGTGGATCCCGCGACGATGACGGCGTGCTGCTTCGTTCCCGTTCTTCTGCTTCGTCCTCCTTCGTCCTGCTTCGTTCTCCTTCGTCCAGGCGTTTTCCCATCCGGCTCGTCCTCCAAACAATCGTCAAGGAGGATAACTTCTCTCTCCCATTCTTATTTACATCTTTTCTAGTGTAGAATTTTCCTGCTTTATAGTGTAATTGATTTTCCTCTTTCTAGTGTAACTTTTATTTAGTTTGATTATATAAATAATTGGAATATTGAATGCATGTTCTCTTTCTCTCTCTCTCTCTTTCTTTTAGTCTGATAGCTCCATTGTAATTATATCTCCTTGCTTATAAAAAAAATCCTAAAAAAATATAATTGCGAATATAGATCAATGTAGCCTCCCTATGTTCGACCCGGAATTCTTTTTGGTATAAATTTTATTTGTTGAACACGAATTCTTCGCTTTCGAACTACAACGACAGGTTTTCCAAAACCAAACACGTAAGCGTAGCGATTCGTAAAACCATTCAACATTTTGGCGCCGTTGCCGGGGAGGCAACGATTTCCGATCTTTTCTTCGCATTTCTTGCACTTTATTTGTTTTCTAACTAGCTTTCTCTTGTGTCTATTATTTTGCAGAGACCTCCATCAAGGAATCAACAAGCGGTAGACTGGAGTAAAGTGCAGTTGAAGACAACTGTAAGTGTTCCCCTATTCTTTCCCTCTCCATAGATTCCATTCGCCACATTAAATCCAAATCCCAATTAACCTAGGTGTTTGCATAAATCCTAGGAATAGTTTGGTTGTTTGGATTTTCACTCACATTCATTCCACCCTCATTCATAAAAAAATAACAAAAAGTAATCTTGTAGGGTGATTTTCAACAAACACACAACACACACCCACATTCAAGGCACTTGATCAACTTGATTTGTTTTCTACTCAACCGGGTTCTGATCTGTGGAACCAGTACACACAAAGCAACATATAACAGAGTAGAAATTATTCTAGGTTAACCATTTTTGAGTGCCTAACTTAGTGGTGCATTTGTGGCCAATTGTTTGAGTTATTTGGGCCGCACCACTTTATTTACAACCAACTCATCAAGTAGCTCCTCCTTAGGGTTTTCAATCTAGGTATATTCCAGGCACTCCACTTTCTTTCTGATTTTAAAGGAAAACAATTTTCACCCGTGTTTTACAACTTGGTTTGCCTAGAAACTTGATTGCAATTCACCTAATTTGAAACCCTAAAAGCTACTTAAGCAAGATTTGAACACTAAAATTCACACATTATCAATAATCTTGCTTGAAAACCCTGGTTGTGTACGCACTTACACCAATTTCAATCAATCATTAAGGGCACAACCCATTGTAAGGGCCCATCACATTCCATAAGCACCACAATCCCAGGCCTTAATAAAATTGAGTAGACCTTGGCCTTAAGGTTTGATTCGCTCTTCAGGGCCTAGTCTAAGATTATTTTTTATTAACCTACTTATACTGATTAATCTGATGTCTAGCTAGGGGAGTAGCGTCAAACGACCGCGGCTGGGGGGTACACTAGGAACCGGAGGCGAAAGCCAAAGGAAGAACCTTCTCCGCAGTCCCTCCTTCTAACTGGTTGGATTAAATAGACGTAAGTAGAGTAAATCACTTACAGTCTTAAGGCTAGTTTTGGGAGTCAGTAGATCCTTAGGCTACCCCACTTAAGGACAGCCTTGTTTTGTTGTGCTGCAGGGTCCCTATCCCCAGTCCTTCCGACCTTCTCATAGTTTATGCTGGGAAGACGGTCATTGAATCCCCGATTGGAAGGATTGTTAGAACATTCTGGGAGGCACAAGTTAGATTTTGGTCAATTTGATCCCATGGCCGAACAACAGCCTCCTCTGCTTGAAAATCCACAGGAAGAATTTCGAAGGCAACTGGAACAAATGCAGAGAATGCAGGGCGCTCAGCCCTTGAAAGATTTTTATGATCCTTCAAATTACGGGGAACGTCCCGGTGTCCAAATTCCAGCCGGTGACATAGAAATCAAGCCCCAGGTGTTAAGCCTGATTAAACATTATCATGGGCTTGGCTCCGAAGATCCGTTTCAGCACTTGGAAGATTTGACCACTTTGGTCCAGACCACCAAGGCTCGAAACGTTAACGAGGAGCAAATGATCATGAGGCTCTTCCCCTACTCTCTTAGGGATAAAGCCGCGCATTGGTATAGGACAATAGGAAGACCAATTACAACTTGGAATGAGTTGAAATCGGCCTTTCTGAAGAAATTCTTCCCATTCGGTCGTACCAATGCTTTGAGACGGGCAATCACTACCTTTACCCAGCAGCCGGGGGAGCAGTTTCATTTGGCCTGGGAGCGATTCCAGGACTTATTGCAGAGGTGTCCACACCACGAGGTGCTGAAATGGCAACTCGTGTAGATCTTCTATCATGGGTTGAATGAGCAACTCAAAAACCATGTGGATGCTTCTTATGGAGGCAATTTCCTCAATAAAGATGCAGATAGTGCACATGATTTATTTGAGGAAATGAGTGAGAATTCAATTAATCATGCCTCCATGGATACTTTTAACCGGTCCCAGCAACCCAGATCAAATGTCAATGAAGTCCATGACTCTCATTCATTTGATATGGAATTGATTTGTAATAAACTTGATAAGGTGGACTTGGTTGCTAAAAGAATGGAAGAGTGGATGGCTGGCAATTCTATAAACAACTCTCAATCCACTCAATCCCAAAATTCAGGATTCCATTCCTCACGAGCTCCTTCTGGACGGGAGTTCGTGAATCAACTCGATGCGACTCAACCTATGAGTCAGCATTTTTCGGAACCCCATGGGTTCCCAACTGGGGCCTTTGATCCCAGTTTTTCTGATCCTTGCCTTTCTTTCTCTCCATCCTCACCCTATGAGGATGTCTGTGCTATACAAGAGAATGTTAGATCCAACCCCTACTCGAATGCCTATAATCCAGGTTGGAGAAACCACCCTAACTTCTCTTGGAAAAATCCGGGGCAATAGATCCAATTCTGACCCAGCAACTATGCTCCGCAACGACCAATGGGTCAGGGTCAAGTATATACTCAGTTGCCTCCGAATCAGGTCAATCAGCCAGCTTAGAATGCCCATCAACCCGCAGGGTAGGCTGATTTGAACCGTCAAATGGTAGAGATGCAAGGATCGATGCTCCAGCTCATGCAGCAAATGAAAAACTCATTGGACAACTTGCAATCCGGGCTCATTGCTAACTTTCGTCAACTCGGATCTCTACCATCCCAACCCGTACCCAACCCGCGAAACATTACAAATTCGGGCAATCAAGCCCAAGGGTACGGAAATCAGAGGGACCCGCACGCACATGCCCAGGTGGTTGAGCAGGGTTCCTCGTCTTCTTCTTCTGCAAATCAACAATTCATGGTCAATCAAGCCCCTCCAATCTTTCCTAACCCTCCCCAAGACCCAAAGTCTTACGCTTCTGTAAATTCTGTCACTTTGAGGAGTGGTAAGAAGACTCAGGATCCACAACCACACTATTCTGATCTTTTAAATCCTGAAGAATCTGAGGAGAGAGAGGAGAATTCTAGAGGAGAAATCAAGGCTCAGGAACCTGATTCCAAAGATCTGACTCATGTTCCTTTTCCTAAAGCCTTAGCCAAAGCAAAGAAGAAAAAGTCTGTTGATAGCAATGAGGAGCTTCTGAATTTATTTAGGAATGTTGAGATTAATATTCCGCTCCTTGATGCTATCAAGTACATACCGGCTTACGCAAAATTTTTAAAGGAATTATGTACACAAAAGCGTAAGTCGAGAGAATCTGTTTCGAGGAAGGTGGTACTCTTCGAGTAGGCAAGCTTTGTTATCCTGCACTACCTCCCTCAGAAAAAGAGAGATCCTGGTGCTCCTTTGATTTCTTGCGTTATCGGAGATTACACATTTGATAGAGCACTTTTGGATCTCGGTGCATCCATCAACCTAATTCTGACTTCTCTTTATGAGAAGTTTGGGTTAGGTGAACTTCGGCCAACTTCAGTAACGCTACAGTTAGCAGACCGTTTGGTCACAAACCCGCGAGGCGTTATTGAAGATGTTATAGTTAAGGTCAAGGATTTCTATTTTCCTGTAGATTTCCTTATCCTTGACATGGATGTACCAGATAATCTGAGGAACACGCCCATCATTCTGGGGCGTCCGTTCCTGACTACCGCAAAGGCCAACATTAATTGTGAAAGCGGTAGCATGGAAATCGCCTTTGGGGATCAACGAATGAAATTTGATATTTTTAAGGCGATCAACAAATTTGAGGATTGTGGATTTATTGAGGAACTTGATGAGGATAATGTTAATATTGAAACTTGTTTGACAGTTTCTTCAATTGAAAGTTCCTCTTTGGTTGATGAATTTGACCCACAACTCTCTGACCTGACATCTTCGGAAGAGGTTACTGATTTTGTTCACTCAAAACCTCTTCCTCTTGTTGAATCTTCAGCATCTACCCTACCATCAATCATTACCCCACCCCAGCTTGAATTGAAACCATTGCCCGAGAATTTAAAATATCAATTTTTAGGACCGCAGAATACACTCCCTGTGATTATTAGTGCTAAATTGACAAAGGAGCAAGAGATTAAATTAATTAAGGTCCTAAAGGAACATAAGGAGGCCATTGGTTGGACCATTCATGACCTCAGGGGGATCGAGCCATCTTACTGTAATCATAGAATATTTTTGGAAGATGGATCCCGCCCTTCTCGCTAGATGCAGAGGAGATTGAATCCAAATATGAGAGAAGTGGTCAAAAAGGAAATCATCAAGTGGCTCGATGCAGGAATTATTTATCCAATCTCTGACAGTCCCTGGGTAAGTCCCGTTCAAATTGTTCCAAAGAAAGCCGGGATTGCTGTTGTGACTAATGAGAGAGGAGAATCTGTCACAACTCGTTCAGCTTCCTCTTGGAGAGTTTGTATTGATTACAGGAAGCTGAACACATCCACTAAAAATGATCATTTTCCCCTGCCCTTCATTGATCAAATCTTGGAAAAATTAGCTGGGTAGAAGTACTTCTGTTTTCTTGATGGCTACTCGGGATACAACCAAGTTCCTATCCATCCCGAGGATCAGTAAAAACTACTTTCACCTGTCCCTACGGAACCTTTGTTTTTCGTAGGATGCCTTTTGGGTTATGCAATGCACCTGCGACTTTTCAAAGGTGTATGCTAGCCATATTTTCTGACATGGTGGGAGAGTTTATGGAAGTCTTCATGGATGGTTTCTCTATTTTCGGAGAATCATTTGACTCTTGTTTGGCTAATTTGGAAATGATTCTTAAGCGATGTATCAAGACACGACTGGTCCTTAGCTGGGAAAAGAGTCATTTCATAACCCAAGAAGGCATCGTTTTGGGTCATGTAATCTCTGAACGGGGAATTGAAGTAGACAAAGCTAAGGTTGATGCTATTGCTAAACTTCCTCCTCCCACATCTGTTAAACAAATCAGATCATTTCTTGGCCATGTGGGATTTTATCGAAGATTCATCAAGGATTTCTCGAAGGTTGCTCGTCCTTTGAGTAATCTTCTTGCCAAAGAAACGTCGTTTGTTTTTGACGAATCATGCCGAAAGGCATTTGATTTTCTGAAAACGGCAGTCGCCTGTGCTCCAATTTTGCAACCACCAATTTGGACAGCCCCTTTTGAGATCATGACCGACGCTTCTGATTACATGGTCGGGGCTGTCCTGGGTCAGAAAATTGATCGAAAGCCCTCTGTCATTTACTATTCTAGTAAAACTCTGGATGAAGCCCAGAGGAATTACACTGTTACTAGGAAGGAATTACTAGCTGTAGTATTTACTTTGGAAAAATTCAGGGCTTATCTCTTAGGGTCTCATGTTATCGTTTATACCGACCACTCGGCCTTGAGATATCTCTTGGCTAAAAAGGATGCTAAACCCCGACTTATTTGTTGGATTCTTCTTCTTCAAGAATTTGATCTTGAAATCAAGGATAAAGCCGGGGTGCAAAATGGGGTAGCGGATCATTTGTCGAGACTCCTAGGTGATTCTTCTTGTCCGGACATTCTGATTGCTGACACTTTTCCGGACGAAACCATTCTTACAGTTTTAGCTATCCACTCCCCATGGTTTGCTGACATTGTTTACTATTTGGCCGTTGGTCAAATCCCCTAGGATTGGACCAAGCAACAATGAGATAGACTCAAATCTGAGGCCAAATACTACTTTTGGGAGGACCCTGAACTGTATCGCATCGGCTCTGATCAGATTATTCGCCGATGCATACCGGAGAATGAATTCAACAGTATACTCGAGTTTTGCCATGCACCTGGGTGTGGTGGACATTTCTCCGGCAGAAAGACGACTGCAAAAATCTTGCAATCTGGCTTCTTTTGGCCATCTTTATTCAAGGATGCCCAGGACTTCTCAAGGTCATGTTCTCGATGTCAGTCACTCAGGAACATAACTAAGAGAGACATGATGCCCCTAAACCCTATTCTTCCTGTAGAAATTTTCGATGTTTGGGGCATCGATTTCATGGGACCCTTTATTCCTTCATTCGGACATCAGTACATTCTTGTTGCTGTTGATTATGTGTCCAAATGGATTGAGGCAATTCCCACCCGAACCAATGACCACAAGGTGGTCATCAATTTTGTCAAGAAAAATATCTTCAGTAGGTTCAGGATTCCGAGGGCTATCATCAGTGATGGTGGCACTCATTTTACTAATGCCCAATTCCGAAATTTATTGGCCAAATATGGGGTTAACCATCGAATTTCCACACCTTACCATCCCCAAATGAATGGACAAGCTAAGATCTCCAATAGAGAGATCAAGAACATTTTGCAAAAAATGGTTAGGCCTGATCGCAAGGATTGGACTCAAAAGGTTGAGGATGCTCTTTGGGCCTACCGTACGGCGTATAAAACACCCATCGGCATGTCTCCATTCCGTTTGGTGTATGGAAAGGGGTGCCATCCACCCGCAGAGATTGAACACAGGGCATTCTGGGCAATCAAATAATGCAATTTAGATCTGAATCTAGCTGGAAAGACCAGGAAACTCCAACTATCTGAGTTAGAGGAGCTTAGAAATGATGCTTATGAGAATGCCAAGATCTACAAGGCTCGAACCAAAGCTCTACATGATCAATTGATTTCCCGCAAGAGCTTTGAGCCAAACCAGAAGGTTTGGTTATTTGATTCTAAACTTAAGCTCTTTCCTGGTAAACTTAGATCTAAATGGAATGGCCCATTCATAATTGATCAAATTTTTCCGAATGGTGCTGTTCAGATTTCTGACCCAAAGACGGGTAACACCTTTAAAGTCAACGGTCAACATTTGAAGCCTGTTGTTGACCATAATCTTCCAGAACCTGTCTCAGACTCTGTTGCTCTAGCCATTCTGTGACTTCTTTGGCTGGACTTCGCCTAGCTGACGGCATTAAACTCAGCAGTTGTACATATAACACAAGGCTGATACAAGCTTCATATCCAGGTGACATCTTTCATATTCTACCCTTTCCTTCATGTCTCTTTCTCAATGAGGACATTGCATCAGCTAAGCATGGGGGGGTGGATTCATTCTTGAATTATTTGGTCAGCTTTGTGAAATCCATATAAATTGTCTCTCTTCTTATTTTTTTTAAAAAAAGGAAGGATTAGTTGGACATTAGGGCTTTTCAATCCTAAGAAATTTTACATTAGGATCTGAACACAAAGACCCCTCAGGTCTTTGGACTTAATTAGCCTGGGTATCCACTAAAATGTGGATTTGTTTTTGAGTCCTCACCATCTTAATTCTATTATAATTGGAATAAATAAGTTTGGGTGATAAGTACACGACTTATCAACCCGCCCAATGATTTGAGGGAATTTTGAGTTTTAAGCATCTACACACTTGCTTTGCACTGACTCGTTGTTCGGCGATTCTAACGGAAATTGGGTAGCTAATGAACCTTCTAGGGTGATATGGCTGGCAAGTTATCGTGGATAACAGCCCATAGGTAGGTTGTCCAGAGCCCAGTCACTGGACCTTTCGTAGTTTGCTGCCTTTAGGTACATCTTAGACCAGGGAAGCCACCTACTTAAAAAAAAAAAAGAAAAATAAAAAAAAATCAAAAAGAAAAGGAGAAAAGAACAAAAAGAAATAAGCCACACTTCGCTGCACGAGTATGGCTGGCAAGTTGTCGGTGGTAACAGCTCATCGACCGGTTGTCCAGAACCCAGCTCAGAAAATGCACTAAAAATTTCCAAAGCACTTAGGAAGAAGCGGAGAAGTAGAATAAACCAGGGAGATATACACTGGATTCACCCTTGTGTTGACCCCGTAAAAAAATAAAAGTAGGGAGAAAGCTACCAGTTGTAAAGATACACCTTTAGGCAGAGTTCTTGTTAGGTCACCTAGAGGCGTAGAAATCCGAGGTTCGTTTTAATTGCCGGTCAACGAGTCTATCACAATTACAATAAGATGCTTAAAGCTTAGGGTTCTCATCAAATTTTGGGTGAGTTGAATGGCCGTAGAAAGCCACTCTGAAATCCGAAAATTTGAAAATCAAAAAAATTAGAAAAGAGAAAAAGAGAAAAAGAAAATTTTCTTTTAATAAGGCGAGGGCTTGAGGCGGTCTGCATTTTGGCTGATACCCGGGCACTGTTGTGTCTTTGAAAGTTCAGTTCCTAAGTAGACAATTTCTTAATGATTGAAAATAACTCAGGTCCAAATAATCCAATCTAATTCTTTTATAAATAGCATATAGTTTTTGCTAGGGACTAGCAAAACATAGGTATGGGGGTATGATGTAAAAACATTTACACTACCTAAAATGTCTATTTATGCATGTTCTTAAGCATAGGATTGCATTTCATGATATAAATATTGCATAACATGCATCATCTTGCATTTAGAGTAGTTTGAATAAAATGGAGGTTGATTGTCTCCTTTTATGTGCTTGGACAGGGCAAACAATTTATCGGGGCCTCGGATCAAAGATCCAACTGTATGGATGTGATCAGGGCAACGATTGGAGCTCAACGACTCCAAGATCGCCCTAATCAGGCATCCGTAGCATCAGATAATACCGGGGAACCCTAGAAGATCAAGGGCTAGGATGGTGAAAATCCGCACTTTAGATGACAAATCCGACCGTACGGATGAATTCGGATCGACGATCGCAGCCCAACGACATAAAAATTGAGTCAATCCGACATCCGTGGCACCATCTACAACTTCCAGAAGATGTACGGCCAAGATAGCGCCATGTGGCTCCATCTCAGCCGTCCAAATGGCCGCTTGCATCTTGTGAAGGCCCCGCGCCCGATCACTCTCCGCCATTGGATCTTAATCCAACGGCTGTGGTCGTTCGCACTTAAAAGCGTCCGCTCGACCATCCGCGCCCCATAGCGCAGTGGTCGAGCGTGCTTTTGTGAGCGGCAGACGCGGGATCGAGCTGCGGCGAGGGGCTGGAAGGCGCGGCGATTGGGCGCGGGTGGAGCGTCAGATGGAGATCGGACGGCCGCGTGCGCCCGATAGCGTCCACGCACAATTGAACGCACGACGCGGACGCACGATCGCACGCGGGCGGGTGCGCAACGCAGCGGGCGGAGACGCATCATAAGCCGTTCGATCTCGCGATCGGATAGCTGAAAATCGACGAACGTGCGCATGCCGTTGAGCACGCGAGCAGGCGAGGAGGCCCGTGCGAGCCGCCCACGACGCCCACGTTGAGGGCTTTAGTGACGGATTTATCTATCACTAAAGACCCCTCTTTTATTATTTTGAAGTTGTAATGTCCATTTTGCCCCCACTCCTTGCAACTATAAAAGGAGACACCCTCCATACGAAATTATCATCCCTTCTTTCTCCTCTCTACCCCTCCAAAGCTCAAGAGAAGCTTGTCCCACACCTGGGATGCTTCTCGCGAGATAAAGTCCAATTTTTGTTCCCCTTCGGAAGTGGATCCCGCGACGACGATGGTGTGCTGCTCCGTTCCCATTCTTTTGCTTCGTCCTCCTTCGTCCTGCTTCGTTCTCCTTCGTCCAGGCGTCGTCCCATCCGGCTCATCCTCCAAGCAATCGTAGAGGAGGATAACTTCTCTCTCCCATTCTTATTTATAGCTTTTCTAGTGTAGAATTTTCTTGCTTTATAGTGTAATTGATTTTCCGCTTTCTAGTGTAACTTTTATTTAGTTTGATTATATAAACAATTGGAATATTGAATGCATGTTCTCTTTCTCTCTCTCTCTCTCTTTCTTTTAGTCTAATAGCTCCATTGTAATTATATCGCCTTGCTTATAAAAAAAATCCTAAAAAAATTTAATTGCGAATATAGATCAACATAGCCTCCCTGTGTTCGACCCGGAATTCTTTTCGGTATAAATTTTATTTGTTGAACACGAATTCTTCTCTTTCGAACTACAACGACAGGTTTTCCAAAACCAAACACGTAAGCGTAGCGATTCGTAAAATCGTTCAACACATTCTTAAAGAAATTCTTCCCCATAGGAAAAACCAATGCCTTCAGAAGAGCCATTACTACCTTTACACTCCAGGGCGAGCAACAGTTCCATGAGGCGTGGGAAAGATTTAATGAACTATTGAGGAAATGCCCACACCATGAAGTACCAAGGTGGAAATTAGCCCAGATCTTCTACCACGGTCTGGATAGCAACCTTCGGAACTTCGTCGATGCCTCATGCATGGGAAACTTCCTAAACAAAGATGAGGAGAGCGTGTTTGAGCTCTTTAAGTATATGAGCGAGAATTCACTCAACAATGCCTCCATGACCTAGTTTAGCCGATCCAGTCAACCCTGTGGTGGGATCTATGAGGTACAAGCAAATTTTGGGATGGTTGACATGGATATTATTGCTAAGAAATTGGATCGAGTGGAATTGGTAGATAAAATGATAGATGAACTACTGAACCAGACCAAGAACCCGTTACAGACCTTCTCCCTAGCAAAGGGAGCTCACAATGTTGACCCGGTCCAACCACTAAGCCAAATGACCCCAGAACAACCCTTGACCACGTTCTAGGGAGGGACCTTTGCTCCCTCAACCCTTGATTACTCTCTTCCCTCCCCCTCGACATCTGCTATCTTTGAAGATGTGCAGGCTATCCAAGGTTATTCCAAACCTAACCCTTTCTCCAACACTTACAACACCGGCTGGCGTAATCACCCAAACTTTGCTTGGACAAACCAAAAATCGCCTCAATTTCAGAACTAGCCTAGGCCAAACCAACATCCAAACCTGCCCCCTATCAGCAAGGACCACCAGTTAGACCCCCATATAATCCGAATAGGGCGGCCCCTCCCCCACAAAACCAAATGATACCCTGATAGAAATGATGGCTGAAATGAACCAAAAACATTAGGAGGAAATGGCTTCACTGAAGGGACAGTTAAGCCAGTTGTTGGATTGTAAACAACAAGGATCCCTGCCTTCCCAACCACAACTGAACCCGCGAAACATGATTAACAGAGGTCCTAATTCGCAAGGGTTCCAAGGCAATTCCAGGTAGGTTCACATGGTCCAGCCAGCCCCACAAACACCCCCTGGGTTTGGTGCTTCTTCATCCTCGTCTTCTCAAGGATCAACCCATGGTCCCAATGCCTCTGCAAATGCAGTAACCTTAAGAAGCGGCACAAAACCCAGGATCCCAAATGGCCGACTCTTCCCATGACTTCACCCTTTGAAATACCCAACTCAGAAGAGGCACAAGAAAAACCCAAGGACCCAGAAATAGATCCTATCCACATTCAAACACCATATCCCGAGGCCTTGGAGACAATCAAGAAAAAGAAAGGTGTTATGGAAACTGAGGAGCTTTTGGAAATCTTTAAGCAAGTTCAGATTAATATTCCTCTTCCTGAAGCTGTCAAGCACATTTCGGCTTACACCAAGTTCCTAAAGGATGCCTGTACACCAAAACGAAAGCCAAGACCTCAAGCACCTAGGAAGGTTGTGCTCTCAGAGCAAGTAAGTTCCATGATATCAAGAAACCTTTCGCTCAAGCGAACTGACCCAGGAGCACCCTTGATATCCTATAATATCCAGGACATGACATTTGATAGAGCACTCTTGGACTTAGGTGCTTCCATCAATCTGATTTCGACAACCCTGTACCACCAATTTGGATTCGGAGAGTTGATGGCCACACCTGTTGCCATCCAGTTGGCTGATAGAATTGTGAAAACCCCAAAGGGGGTTGTCGAGGATGTAATTGTGTGGGTCAAGGACTTCTATTTTCTGGTCGACTTCTTGGTGCTCGACATGGAAGTCCCTAAACAACTACAGAACACACCCATCATCCTAGGTAGACTCTTCTTAGCTACAGCTAAGGCAAACATTGATTGTGACATGGGATGCATGGAAATTGCCTTCGAAGACAAGAAAATGAAGTTGGATATCTTCCGGGCGACCAAGTCTTTTGATTGCGACTGTATCGAGGAACACGATCCTGTGGAACCTTTGGTCGAGGAATGCCTCACCGTTAGTTCTGTCTCGGACTACCAATCCTGTAACGACTATTCTGACCCATCACCATCTATACCCATGGACCTCTATAGGGCTGATTACCATCAACCAACACCATTCGAGGAAATTGATGTTGATCAGCTCCCTCCTTTCCCCTTTCCATCAAACATTGTTCCACCCACACTTGAACTGAAGCCGCTACTCAAGAATCTCAAGTATGTCTTCCTGGGCCCTGACCAAACCTTCCCCGAAATTATCAATTCCAACCTAACTAAGGATTAGGAACCTAGATTGATAGTGACCCTATCAGGACATAGGGCTACCATTGGCTGGACTATTTTAGATTTAAGAGGAATTAGCCCCACCTATTGTACCCATAAGATCTACCTAGAAGATGGGGCACGTCCCTCCTATCAGATGCAGAGACGGTTAAACCCAAATATGCGGGAGGTCGTTAAGAAGGAAATTATCAAATGTCTTGACACCGACATCATCTATCCCATCTCCGATAGCCCCTGGGTGAGCCCCACTCAAGTGGTTCCGAAGAAAGTCGGGCTCACCGTTGTCACCAATGAGTGTGGAGAATCCATCCCCACCCGCACCACCACGCATGGCAGGTGTGTATTGATTACAGGAAACTCATTGAAACAAACAAGAAAGATCATTTCCCCTGCCATTCATAGACCAGTTTCTTGAAAATTGGCAGGGCAAAAGTATTTTTGCTTCCTGGATGGATATTCCGGATATAACCAAGTAGTAATTGCTCCTGAAGATCAAGAGAAGACCACATTCACTTGCTTGTATGGCACATTTGAATTCCGTCGTATGCCGTTCGGGTTGTGCAACGCACCCGCTACCTTTCAGCATTGCATGCTAGCCATTTTGCCAGAAATGGTGGGTGAATACCTGGAGGTCTTTGTGGATGATTTCTCTATATTTGGGTATTCATTTGACCACTGTTTGAGCAACTTGGAGAAAATTCCGAAATGATGTATCGAGGTTAATTTGGTGTTAAGTTGGGAAAAGAGCCATTTCATGGTTCAAGAAGGAATTATCATCAGTCACATCATATCACAGAGGGGCATTGAGGTGGATCGAGCTAAAGTTGATTTGATTTCCAAGCTTCCACCGCCTAGCTCGGTCCGGCAAATCCGTTCGCTCCTTGGACACGTTGGCTTCTACCGAAGGTTCATCAAAGACTTCTCCAAGCTTTCTAAACCCTTGACCGACCTTCTAGCCAATGACGCCCTATTCCACATGACCTTTGAATGCATCCAGGCTTACCACACCCTCAGGGACTTAGTCTCCACAGTAGCTATACTTCAGCCCCCGGATTGGTCCTAGGGCTTTGAGATCATGTGTGATGCATTAGATTTTGCCATAGGCACCATCCTGGGATAAAGATAAGACAAGAAAGCCGTGGTGATCTACGACGTGAGTAAGATGTTGGACAAGGCCCAACGAAATTATACGGTCACAGAAAAAGAACTATTCGGTGTAGTTTTTGGATTAGAAAAGTTTCGATCTTACCTTCTGGGATCCCACGTGACCATCTATACAGACCATTCAGCCATCCGGCATCTATTGGCTAAAAAGGATACGAAGCCCAGGCTCATCAGATGGATTCTGCTCTTGTAGGAATTTGACCTGGAAATCCGCGACAAAGCCGGATCAAAGAATGTGGTGGCCGACCACCTATTCAGACTCCCTCCAAACCACATTGGGCCCTCCCTGCCTTTATCCAACACCTTTCCTGATGAGTACATTCTAGCTATGCAAGATAGGAAACTACCTTGGTATGTTGACTATGTCAACTACCTGGTTGTAGGACAGTCCCCGCACAGCTGGTCCAGACAGCAACGAGACAAGTTCTTGGTCGAGGCCAAGCACTATTTCTGAGATGATCCCATGCTATTTCGCCTTTGTGCCGACTAGATCATCAGGAGGTGTATCCCTAAGGACGAAGTTCAGAGTGTGTTATCTTTTTTTCACCACCAAGCTTGTGGTGGCCACTTCTTAGGAAAGAAAACGGCTGCAAAGGTTCTGCAGTCTGGGTTTTACTGGCCTTCCTTATTTAAGGACGTACACAATTTTGCTAAGACTTGCTCTCACTGCCAAACACTTGAGACCATGACCAGAAAAGACATAATGCCCCTCCAGCCCATTCTGATTGTCAAGATCTTTGACATTTGGGGTATTGATTTTATGGGCCCCTTCCCACCATCCAACGGCTTTGAGTACATCTTAGTCTCTGTAGACTATGTCTCCAAATGGATTGAAGCCGTCGCCACCCGCCGAAGAGATCATAAGGCTGTCATGGACTTTGTTAAGCAGAACATCTTTTCCCGATTTGGAATACCAAAGGCTATGATCAGTGATGGTGGAAATCATTTTATCCACACCCAATTCTGTGCCCTACTCAGAAAATACGAGGTTAACCACCGCAATGCTACCCCGTATCATCCGCAAACAAATGGGCAGATCGAGGTCTTAAACAGGCAGATTAAGAATATTCTACAAAAGACTGTGAGACCCGACAAGAAGGACTAGTCCGCACGACTGGATGATGCCCTCTGGGCATATCGGACCGCTTTCAGGACCTCGATAGGCATGTCGCCTTATCGCCTGGTCTTTGGCAAAGCTTGCCACCTTCCTGTAGAGTTGGAACACCGGGCTTACTGGGTCGTTAAGTAGTGTAACATGGATTCCCAGTTAGCCAGTGCACCGAGGATGCTCAAACTCTTCAGGCTCGAGGAAATTCGTTGGGACGCTTTTGAGATTAGTTGGCTATATAAGGAGAAAATGAAAGTCGTCCACGACCGACTCATCCATAGAAAAGCCTTCGAGCCTAATCAGCAAGTTTGGCTTTTTGATAACCGTCTAAAACTCTTTCCAGGGAAGCTCAGGTCCAAGTGGATAGGACCATTTAGGGTAGTCAAGCCCTACTCCAATGGGGCAGTTGAAATCATTGATCCAAATACTGGGCACACTTTCACAGTCAATGGCTAGAGATTGAAACACTTCTTCGCCCAGGTTCCCCCAAAAGAGGTTGTCACCCTCATGAAGGATGACACAAAGCACCGCCTAGCTGGAGGTATTAAACTCAGTGCTTCCTGAGAGGTAACCTAGAAGATTCAGGCCGATCTAGTATTTTACTTCACTCAGGTAATATATTTTTGACCCCTGTTACATCCATGTATTTGTCAATGAGGAAATTATCCAACTTAAGCATGGGGGGGATGGTAAATTGCATAATTCTGAGTTCATTTAATTGGTCTGAATAGAATAAAATTTAAAAAAAATTATAAGAAAAATTTAGGCATTAGAAATTTGTCAATAGTGGGAAATAATACGAAAAGAACCTAAACACTTAGACTTTTCAGGCCTTCAGGCTTAATCAGCCCTGGTGTCCGTTAAAATATGGATTTAGCTTCAAATCCTTGCAACCTGAATCTATCCTAATCCACCATTAAAATAAGGTGATAAGTATACGACTTATCAACTCACCCTCTAACTCAAAAGGACTTTTAGTCTATGCATCTACATACATTTTTGCACTGACTCACTCCTCGGAGATTCTTACAGAAATTGGGTAGCTAATGAACCTTCTAGGGTGGTATGGTTGGCAAGTTATCATGGGTAACAGCCTATTGGCAGGTTGTCCAGAGCCTAGCCACAGGACCACCTTCTTTTTATTGCCTCTAGGTAAATTTGAGATTAGGGAAGCCATCTACAACTAAAAATAAAAAAAATAAAAAAAAGAGAAGAAAAAAAGAACAAAATAAGCCACACTTCACTGCACGAGTATGGCTGGCAAGTGATCATGGGTAATAACCCATTGGTCGGTTGTCCAAAATCTTGCTCATTAAATGCACAAAAAAACCTAAAACACTTAAGGAAGAAGCAAGGAAGTAGAGCAAGCCAGGGAGATATACACTGGAAAAATCCTTGTGTTGACCCCAAGTAGAACAAACGTAGGGAGAAAGCTACCGATCGAACAAATACACCTTTAGGCAAAACACTTCCTTTCTCGATCACCTAGGGGTGTAGAAACTTGAAGTCTGTCTAAATTATTGTTAAGTGAGTCTATCAAGATCTTCACACCAAGATGCTTAGCACTTAGAGTCTTTTTCTAGGCTTGGGTGGGTTGGGTAGCCATAAAAAGTTACCAACACATTCATAACTCCAAAGATCTAAAACTGAGAAAAGATGAAAAGAAAAAAATATATATATGTACATGCCTTAAAAGCAAGGATTCAGGCGATTCATATTTTGGCAGACACCCAGGTGTTATTTAGTCTCTATGGATCAGGATCTTAGTATATTTCCTCCTATTGAAAAGTAACAAAATGTCTAAGTAATTTCTTTTTAAATTCTGACTGGAAATAATGGCTAGAATAAACCTTGCTAGGGACTAGCAAGGTGTAAGCATGGGGGTATGATAACACTGCATTTTACGATGTTAATTCTGCCAAAAGGGAATGGTCTTCAAGGTAAAATGCACAGAGGACACATCATAAATAGGAATAGGAGCGTTGCATGCATTACATATCAATATTGCTTATAGTGCATTATTAACAGCCATTTGTACAAGTACATGTCAAAGCAGGCCTCAGATGAGCTATTGGACAGCATGGATGGACTCGAAGTGACGAACGGAGTCCAACAGACTCGAAATCAGCCAAATCCGACATCTGGAGCTCCCACAATTGGCCCAAGACGTTCTGACCGTTGATCATCATAAGGCCACCACATGTCAGCATCACCGCACCCCTCAACCAACCGCACAGCGCAGTGCAACTTTAAGCCGTCTGATCTTCGATCGAACGACTGAGAAGCGTACGCCCCTCTCTCCCTACAACCGCAGCGTCCTCAGCTGCAGCAGCTCATAACTGGTGGATCTTCATCTAACAGCCGCCCACACCATGCCAGCATCTCACCTCCGCGACAAAGCAGTGGGTGTAGCGCATCGGTACGTGCCTCACCCCTGCATAGTGGGGCGTGGGTTCGAGGAGCCCACTATAGTGCAAAATCAAGGTGGGTTCGAGGTGCGCGATTACGGCCGTCGATGCACGATCAAGCGGCTTGGCAGCAGGCGACGAGTGCAATCCCGTGCATCCGATGCAGACGCTCGCGATGATGCGTGGGGCACGAGTGCATTAGGCGCGATCCAAAGGTGCACCCCATGAGTGATCTCGATCATCCGATTTGCGATCGGACGGCCCACAGCACGCGCACATGGATCGCACGTGAAGAAGAACAGCGCGCGTGCGAGACCGTTGGGCAGGGGGCTTCACCGACACTTTTAGCATGGGTTTAGCAACGTCCCTGATGTCGCTAAAGCCCATACTTAAAATAGAAACCTCTTCTTCATATATAAACCCCTCCCAACCACCCATGTAAGGCATTCAATTCACTTAGCAAGTGTTGTAACACCCTCCTAGCCTCCTTTAGCATCCCTTGTAGTCAATAGAGTCAACGAGCCACCGACGGAGTCTCCTTCCACTGCCGTGGCCTCCTCACCATCTCCTTTCTCTCTCTTTCTCTCACTTTACTCTAGCTTTACCTTCCTTTTGTTTAAGCATTTAGCTATCGCTGTATTTGTAAAACTCGAATTGCATGTTTAATATAGTGTTGATGTTGTTCTCCATCTTGGTTTGAGTGATTGCTATGATTTAAAAGATTCTAACCCTACTCTCTCTCTCTCTTTCTCTCTCTCACTCGTTTTTCTCCCACATCTTCTTGCAAGCAAAAACCTGTTATTTCCGTGATGCTAAGTGACAAGAAAAATTCGATTTTCACACCTCCCTGTGATCGACACTCAGACTCACGTCTGTTTCTTCTTTTAAAATTGACATTGCAAACGTGAACTATGATGATCCTTTTAAACAAACATGTCTTTAGCACATCAATAATCGCCTGAGGACAGTAATTCCATTCAAATCCATTCTGAGAAGAAAACATTAAAATAAGGTTAATTCTGCAGTTTTAACATCACCTCATGAATGTAGAGTAACCATAGGGTCACCCAAGGGTTAATTAAAAATCAATTAAGCATTAGAGGATAAAAAGTCGGTCCACATAGACAGAAACAGAGTTTCACACATTTCGAGAATTACAACACATAAAACCCTAATTTCAGACCCGCTTGAATTGAAAAGGTTCTGGTTAGGATTAAATTATCTAAACCTCCTAAAATTCATAGAAAAATATTCTAAGAGGTTTGGTACCCTTGGTTTGACCATCTGAACTCATTTTGACCTAGAATAGAGTTTCAGATGAGATTTTATGTTAATTTGGGCTTCTGTGCAAATTGCCAAGACAAACATGCTCAAAACTCAAATCAAAGTTCACCGTAGATTCTTTAGGTCCAAATTAGGTTAAGGCCAAAATTTGGGCTCAATCAAAATCCATCTTGACTTAATTTGCATTTCAGTCCCTTAAATCTCTATTTCTCTCAATTTGACCCCTAGCTTTCGAAATTCCTTGCAAAAAGGACCCTAATTTGTCATCTTCTTCATGTTTTAGTCCTTGCTACCATTTTTAGGTCAACCGACCTATAGATGAGCTTTGACTTGATTAAAACCTCATCAAATCAACTCCAAATCCCACCATTTTTGGTGGGATTGGTGTTCAAATTGTAGAGAATCATTTGATCAGCATCTTGGACCTTGATTTGCTGTAGAAAGCCCCAGTGATGCTCACAAAATTCATGGGTTTCTTGATACTAAATCAGAGCCCAATTAAGCTTCTTTTTTCAAATAGAGCTTGGTTTTGAGCTTTATAAAAGCTCCTGAAGGTCCCAACGCTTGATTTAGTCCGATTTGGCCACAAAACTCTTCCTCCTCTCCCTCCAACCACCTACTCCGCAACTTCGACGAGCTCCTTAATCTCCTTCGTATTCGTCTACCACATACAATAGGCAGAGGGAACATCTTCCCTGAAGTCTTCTGCATTTAATGCACATTAGCTAGTGTCGCCTTCCCCCTTCCTCCTCGCCGTCTCTCCCACCGGAGAATTCACCACCTTTGGCGTCAACCAATCACAACCGGCATCACTCCTCCCCTTTCATCTGTTAAAATAGGTTCCTTCTCTCCCTCTATCTCTCTAGGTAATTCTTAGCCCCTTCTCTTCCTAATTCAACCGACATATCATCTCCTCCCCCATCATCTTCCCCACGGCTGGCAAGGCTTCGGTGAGCTCACCCAATCACATCACACTACCAAATGTCACACCACCGCCACCAAAACATTCATCACATCACCCTCATCAAAAGCCCCATCCTAATTTAGACTCTCAACCACTCCTTTTCCCTGACAAACATCCCACTCTTCTGCTGACCATCTCGACTTCATCCAACCATCTTCGTTCACTATTCACCTTGCTGCTATCACTATCACCTTCCACTCATCTCGGTGATGCTTATGAACCATCTAATTGGGGCTGAGTGCTCATATTCATGATTACAGGAATTGATTGGAGCTTCGCCGTCGCCCTCACCTTCATCGGTTCTGTCCACCACACTCCAACCTTCTCCAACCTTGCTACCACCTCCAGGACCTGCAAAATCCATCCACACACTCATCTGCAGCTTCAATCAAAGCAAGGAGCGAAGCAGCCCTTGCAACTCGAAGGACGCCCAGAGCTCAGTGTGTAAAGGAAGAGGTGGGACATTTAGTCCCCCCTTGTAAGTGGAACAGCTACCACGTCGGATAAAGTGTTTTCGTGCCATTTTTTGCTTGACTCGACACAGAGTGGTGAGGTCCCTCATGCCATACTCACATGCCCTTCACTCCTTGCTCACCCCCACACCTGGTGAGTATGGACTTGATTACCCGTATACTCACTTACCCGCCTAAACATATACTCGATCTTGAAAGGGAAAAGAAGTTAAAATTAGACGAGGGGAGGATTAGGTTTTTCCTCGGTATGTGTGCCTATGTGCTAAACACTTAGCATCTCTGAGAGGCTTCTGCTCTGTGCTTGTCACCTTTGTGCCTGTTGTGGCTTGATACTTAAGTCGTCTGGTCCTTGTGGCCGACGTCTAATTTTGGTAATTTGGAGTTTTTTGAGGCTCTTATCTAACATGGATTAAGTGGTTGAAGCCACTATTGAGAAATTTGAGTTAATTGCTTACATTGAACATGTGCTTAATTTGGGGATATCCTTGGTGATCTAACTCACCATTTTTGGGTTTTTATATTCTTTTTATACCAATATTCTCTGAGATACAAATTGGTTTATCTTTGAAAATATAGTTGAAGTGAATTATTCATTGAATATCTTTTTGTGTTTAATTGATTGTGCTCCTTGATTTAAATTGCGATTAGTATGTGAATTCCACATTTGGTCCCTGCGAATGACCTTAGACTCAATTTTGATTTCAAGCACTTTACAAATTTTAAATGCTGCAGTATTTTTGTTGATCGTACTACAATATGCATCTCTTAACATTCGACTCAAGCGCTTGCTACAGTGTTCAGATAAGACTACTATTGAATGGGCTTGGAAGTATGGACGTAGCTTTCTGGCAGTAGTCACCAAGGTTAGCCCGAGTTTCTCGATCACAATATACTTAGCTTTTGCACCTTGATAGGTCTTGCGAATGAAGTATACTAGTCATTACCCTCCTCGTTCGCCTACTAGAATAGTGCCGACGGTGGACATGGATGCCACTAGGTAAAGGAATAAAGATTCCATGACTTTAGGAGCTTTGAGAATGGGAGGAATTTTAAGAGCTTCCTTTACCTCCTCTAGAACCTTCTGGCAATGAGGAGTCCAATGGGAGGCGGTATAGCCTTTTCCCTTTTTTATACCTTCAAAGAAGGGGAGACATTTGTTGAAAGATCGAGATAAGAATCTGCCTAAAGAGGCAATCTTACTAACTAGCGACCGTATCCCTTTCAGAGTGTTTGGCGACTCTAAAGCCATGATCGCTTGAATTTTGTCAGGGTTGGCTTCTATTCCCCAGTTAAAAACTAGAAACCCTAGGAATTTTCCCACTGAAACTCCAAAGATGCATTTGTTAAGGTTGAAGCGAAGGCGGGTGTCCCTTAGGACATGGAACACCTCTGCCAAGTACTCTAGTTGTTGTGGGAAATTTGATCCCTTCATCAACATATCATCAATATACACTTCAAATGATTTTCATATTAAATGGGAAAAAATCATGTTTACAAGGCGTTGGCAAGTTACCCCAGCATTCTTCAAGCCAAAAGGCATGACTCTATGCTGAAATAGACTCCTATTTGTTATAAAGGAGGTATAAGGTCTATCTATTGGAGCAAGGCTTATCTGGTGGTATCCGCTATCAGTGTCCAAGAAGGACATGTGGGACTGGCCACTGCATGAGTCCATTGGCACATTGACCCTAGGCAAATGGAAATCATCTTTAAGGTAGGCTTCATTCAAGTTGGTGAAGTCGATGCACATCCGCCACTTGCCGTTCGCCTTCTTCACCATGACTACATTGCATAGCCATGCTGAGTACAGGGAGTTCTCAATGAATCCAGCCTCTAAGAGCTTTTTAACTTCTGCTTTAGTTGCTTGCCGTTATTCTGTTGACTTGTGGTTGCAGGCTTATTTTACTGCCTGAGCATCCATCTGGATAGTGAGGTGATGCTGTGTTAATCAGCTTTCGTTGAGTTTAAAATATGCATCATAGTACAGTCAACAAAAGCGAATCAACATTTAAAATTTATAAGTGCCCGAAAGCAGAATATGAGTCCAAGGTCATTCGCAGGGAGCGGATATGGAATTCACAACACTAGTCAGAATATACAAAATAAACAAGTACATAATCAATCACAATAAAGATCTTCAATGAATGAAATCTACTCGAAATGGTATTCAATAGTGGCAATTGTATCTCAGAAAATAATTGTATAAAGAGAATGATAAAACCCTAAAAATGGTGATTTCAATCACCACTTAATCCTACATTCAAGTACATATCCCAATGTAATTAACCAATTCAATTTCTCAATAGTTGTCGTAAACCACTTGCCACGTTACCAGCAAGATATCCACGTCAGATAATCTCTCAATAAGTCTACAGTGCCTTTCAATCAGATGTTAGACCCTAAGGACAGATGCCTTAAACACCCACAGCCTTAGCACAAGCCACAGAGCATAAAGCCAACTTAGAAACAAGCCTCTCGAAATGCCTAAGTGTAGGCATGTGTGGGCATGAATGTCGAGGCACACGTGTGAATGAAACCTGATGCAAAACCACCCCCCACCCTCCTTAGAATTTCCTCTTCTTAACCGGGTAACGAGTATGAATAGTAACGGGTTAATGGATCCAAGCTCAGACCCACGTACATGTGAGTGCGAGAGGGCATGCGTAGTGGCGTGTGTGGGGGACCTCCCCTCCCCCATGGTGCATTCCAGGCGATAAAACAATGTCACAATTGCATTTTCTATGCTGCGAGACCTTTGTCCCCAATGATGTGGGACTATCAACTAGGCCTTCTTCTTCGCGTGAGCTACTGAGGAGTTGATCTCAGTTGGGCATGCTGTTGTCACTTTGCTCTTCAATCAAGAGTCCAAGTGGCTTCATGGTGTTTGTCCGCACCTGCTGAGGGTGCGATTGATGTCGGCGGTGTATGGTAGGAGGACTGTGACGGCGATGAAGCTCATCGACAAGGGTACCTGATGACAAGAATATGGCCTCTCAGCCTAATTACACCAGCTTAGGATGGTCGCCATGATGTGAGGAACTCAATGGTGGGTGCAGTTTGTTGATTGGCAACTTAGGGTAGCCGGACAGTGTCTGTTAGGGTGTGGGTGTGTCTGGCGGAGTGGAACGTCGGTGATTTTATGAAATTTGGTTGGGGGTTTTCATGAGGGTGATGCGGTGAAGCTTCTGGATGTGGAAGTGGGCGGTTTGATGGAGTGGAGCGGCGTGGCGGCCTTGTCGGAGGCTTGGCCATCATTGGAGAAGATGATGGGGGAGGCAGGTGAATGGCGGCGAAATCAAGGAGCTATAGGTCTAAACCTAAGCTAGGAAGAAAGGGAGATAGAGAACCTAATTATTGGATGAATAGGGCAAAGATTCATGCTAGCTTTGATTGGCCGGTGTCGAGGACGAAGGTGCCTCTAGTGAGAGGTAGGGTGATGAGGAGAGGGAGAGATGTCCTCCGCGTTGGTCGGCGAGAGGCGGAGGAAGGAGAGGAAGGACGTGGGCTAGCCAATTTGGTTGTTGGCCGACTGAAGGACGACCGGTGAAGGAGGTCACCAGAGCTGCGGTGGAGGCGGCTGGAGAAGAGAGGAAGTGGGTGGTTTTGACCTGGAACTGAACTCCCGAGAAAGCTGAGACCATGAGGAGTTTGTATCGAAGAGGATCAGGTCTCAATTCGCATGAAATCAGTGTGAAATCCCCACGAAAATCGCAAGGAAAACCTACTGAATTTTGAGAGTTTGCCCAAGCTCTTGGCTTCAGATTGGGATATGAAATTGCGTTCAAACGGTAAGGGACCTTCTGATGATTGTTCCTTCCAAATTTAGGAGAGTTTAGTTGAGGAATCAAGGAGATTTCCAAGTTTGAAGGTCGACAGGTTTGGGTTCAAACCTCTGATAGAGGTAGGGGTAAGCAAGAATAACGAGAAAGTTAGGACCTAGTTTAAAAATCTTGAAAGTTATGGGGCTGGATGTGAGAAATAGAGTTTTTAGGGACTAAATTGCAAACTAGGTCAAGATGGACTCTAATTGGGACCAAATTTTAATGTTAACCTAATTTGGATCCAAGAAATCTAATGGTGAAATTGGATTTGAGTTTTGACTATGTTTGATTGGGTAAATTGTAGGGAAGCCTAAATCAAGGAAAATTCCCGTCTGAATTTCTCTTTTAGGTCAAAATGGGTTCAGTTGGTCAAACCAAAGGTATCAAACCTCTTATAATATTTTTCTATGAATTTTAGGAGGTTTAGAAAGATTTTATTATGACCAGAGCCTCTTCAATTTAAGCAGGTTTGATATTAGTGTTTTGTATACTACTTTGGTTCTTGAAATGCGTGAAACCCTATTTCTATCAGTGTAAGCTCACTTATTGGTCTTTAATGCTCAATTGACCTCTAATTAACCCCTGTGTAACCCTGTGGTTACCTGCACTTGTGATGTGATGTTAAAATTGTAGAATTAACCCTATTCTTTTGTCTTCTTCTTAGAACAGATTAGAGTGGAATTATGGTCCTTAGGCAATCATTTAGGATCATTTATCTCTTGATTTCAACTAATTTAAGTTAATTATGACAAATGATGGTGTTACGATCATAACCCTATGCCTAACTTTTGCTAGTCTCTAGCAAAATCATATGAAAAGAACTAGATCTCCAGACTATGTTTTTGCTGTTCAGATGCTTGATTTGTGCCACTTTTCTAGAAGTTAGATCAGAATACCAACAATAGGCCTAGAGGTACTCAAGTACCAGCCAAGATCCAGACCTGACCAACCTCAGCTTTGGGTCTTCCACGAAGGTTTCTAAGGCCCACAAAGACTACCTAGAGGTTTGTTGACCCCAGCGGTTAAAACACCCGTGCGTATACATATCTAGTCCAGGTTTAGTTTATTAGCGCATTTTTGGTAGGAGAGAGAGAGAGAGGGATTTTCATTCTGAGAGTTTTCTCTCTTTTTCTATTATATTCCTCTAAATCCAACATCAGATTGGCCCTAAACACTGTCTGTATCGAATTCCTTGTCCCTACCATAAATCCTCAAAGGGTCCCTGGCTTTCAATGCTATGGGATAGCATCGCCCATGGCAACCCCCAGAACCCTGGCTTTCGACACTTCGAGATAGTGCTGCCCATAGCTTTCTGTAGCTAAATTCAGGCCCTGGCAATTGACATTTCGAGATAATCTCACCCATGGCACCTAAACCAGCACAAGGTGCTTACATGCCCCTGGTAGGATATTTAGATATCCTAGGAGACAAGCATCGAGGAGATGATATGTTATTATTCATCTTCGAGGGGAATATTTTTCATTCCACCTCTTTGCCCCGAAAACTCGTCTAATCAACTTGCGTCTTCAAGCTGCTCCTAAGCCAGATCTTTGGGAAAACCTTTTTCAGAATAGAACAAGTTTGGCATTCTTTCTTCGTTAAGTGCACTGAACTAGACTAGTGTGTGAATTTTGGGTGCTTAGGTTACCAAGTCCTGCAAACCAAAGGACAAGCAACATGGCCGAATAATCCCTAAGCCTTAGACTTAATATATTAGCCTCATACTTTCCTTAGCCTCTTGATGATTAATCCATATCTTAACAAATATATGAGTGTTTAAGCCTTAAAATAGGCCCAAGAGGCCTAAGGTCAATATTCTCACTAATCTCGTTGTCTCTAGCACTTTAGGACTTAATCCTGGTTTTGATTTGGTTTAGAACTTAAGTAGATCCCATAATCAATTGCTAGGATTATCAATTTTTTTCTTGATTTTGCTCCTTTTGACATTTTGTATTTCCTCCTCAAGAAAGATTTTTCAATCATTTCATAAAATTTTCCTCCCCATTCTCCATTTTTTTTTGAATATGTATTTTTTTGTGAGAACCCCTCAGAGAATTGAATTTCCATTTATTTTTCACTTTAACACCATGGTAGATCGGGGGGCATTGTTATTTGGTGGAGAAAGGCTTGGGCACACATTCTGGAAGTGAACAAGGCTAGACATTTGCTGACTTGCAAGTTCCAAACTCACCAGGGGCATGACACTATCTGGGTTACTGGTGTGTATGGTCCCTGTGCTGCATCTGCGAGGCAGGAACTGTGGGAGGATTGGGCTGCTGTGGCTGATTTGGTGCACGGGAAGCCTGGCTGACAGGAGGAGACTTCAATTATGTGCTGACAGGAGGAGATAGGCCTTATGGCCCCACATACAATTCAGCTATTAGTTTCCAGTTGGTGGTTCAACCTCTTGAACTGAATGAATATCCATCATCAGGTGTTGAGTTTACTTGGCGCAATGGTAACGGTCTGCTATCCAAAATTGATAGATTGTTTGGAAATGTGACTATCCTTGATAGATTCCAATTATCAAGTGTTGCTGGCCTGGATCGACCTTTCTCCGACCATACTCCTTTAGTCTGGGATAGTGGGGAAGAGATACAAGTAGGCTCTTACTTCAAACTTAGAAAATCCTGTCTGAGTGAACCGAGTTTCCATCAGATGATTAGTTCATGGTGGAAAGCTAAACAGGTGGAGGGCTCAACTCCTATCAGGTTGGCATCCAAGCTGGCAACCTTGCGCACAATTCTGAAAGAGTACGGCGCTACTGTGAGCACTTTAAGGCAACAAAGGCTAGTAGAGGCTTTGAACAACATCCAGGAGTTGGACTCTAAGGAAGCAGCAGGTCCTTTGTCTAATGAGGAACTTGCAGACAGGAAAATGTGGCAAGGGGTGATAATGGAGGAAGATTTCAAGCAGGAGGTTGATTGGAGGGAGAGATCGAGACAATTGTGGCTCAAGGAGGGAGATGCCAATACGAAATTCTTTCACCTTGCGGCTAGCTCTAGGAGGCGTGCAAATTATATCACTTCCATTATCAAAGATGGACATAGACTCTCTTCTATTCAGGACATAAGGTCTGAAGCTATCAGGTATTACAGGGGAGCCTCTCGTGCAATTAAGAGAGAGGAATGGAGGATGGCAGGGAATGATGCACCTGGAGTTACAAGGGAACAAGCCTATCAACTGACAGCAACCATTTTTGAATAGGAGACCTTGCAGGCGATTAAAGAACTTAATATGGAAGGCTCCCCAAGACCTGATGGGGTACAAGTGTTCTTCTATAAAGAAATGTGGAGTGTGGTTGGCAAGGAGGTGATGGAAGTCATAAGAGAATTTGAGAAGGGCAATGCAGGTTTTGATAAGATCAACAAATCATACCTCTTCTTATTGCCAAAGACTATGGGAGTTGAGAAGTTTTCAGACTTCAGGCCGATCTCATTATCGAATTCCATCTACCTTGTGGTGAGTAAGATACTAGCAAATCGACTGAGAACTGTTCTACAGAGCTTAATCCACCCAGTGCAGTCTGCTTTTTTACCCAATAGATCCCTCCAAGAGTCCTTCGTTTTGTCCCAAGAAATGGTGAGTGGATGGCACAGAAGGAAATGCAAGGCATTCATGTGGAAAGTTGACTTCCAAAAGGCATATGATTCGATTTCATGGTTATACATCTGGGAGGTATTCAAAAGGAGAGGCTTCCCTCCTCTATGGATCTAGTTTATGAAGCGATGTATCACAATTGCCTCCTTCTCCCCGTTGATCAATGGGAAACCATGTGATGCTTGGATTCAACCTCAACATGGGGTTAGACAAGGGTGTCCTCTAGCCCCCTTGATCTTTAACCTTGCAGTGGATGGGCTCAGAAGATATGCATGCAGAATGACAGAGGTGGGGATCATCAGAGGGTAATCATTGTCCAACAAGAGGTCCTTGGCCCCCATTTTGCAATATGCAGATGACACGATTTTTTTTATGGAAGGGACCAACTCTACTGCCCGTGCTCTAGGGCATATGGTAAAAATTTTTGGGGATATTTCAGGCCTGAAATTGAATAGGGAAAAGTCTACTTTGATATTCTTTGGCATGAATGAGGAGGAACAGAGGGATCTTGAGACTACATTGGGTTCACCTCGATCTAAGCTGCCAATGAAGTACCTGAGACTGCCATTGAGAGTTGTAAAAATGAAGAAAAATGACTGGAATATTTTGTTTGACAAAGTATCTAGCAAACTGAAAGGGTGGAGTAGTAAATTCCTATCTAAGGGTGGGAGATTAATCCTCCTAAAGTTAGTCATAACTTCCATCCTGGTCTTCTATTTTAGCATCTTTAAGGCCCTGAAATCTATTTGGAAACGATTGGATGTAATGCGGAAAAGATTTTTTGGAAAGGGGCTAGTCATGAGGGAAGTTTAATGCAGCCTATGAGATGGGAAAAGATCTGCAGGCCAAAGGAAACAGGTGGTATGGGGATTAAGGCACTTAAGGAGTTCAATGAAGCTCTTTTGATCAGATGGGCCATCAAGATCTTTGAGGGCAAGGATGAGATCTGGACAGACTTGATCAAATATTATTATGGAGGCTCTAATAGTGCATTGAAGAGGCTATAACCAGCTAAACCTTCCCCTTTTTAGAGATCTGTTATCCTTGCAATCAAAAGCAATTGGCACCTGATGTAGCCTAAGCTTGGAGATGGTTGTGACTTCAGTCTGTGGAATCAGCAATGGTCAGATTTGGGGATACTAAGAGATGCGTACCCGAGGGCACATGCTGCAGCTACAGATAAAGAGGCTACTATCAACAACTTGTGGTCTACTGCAGGGCGCTGCTGGAGGTTGGAAGGTTCTGAGCTGAGTAGATCAGGTACTCGGCAATGGGAGGACAGGCAGAATTTGTTGGTTGCACTGCAGCAAATACATCTTAGGCAAGATGAGGCTGATACTTAAGGCTTGAATGGGATCTTCTCAGTGCAGCAGGCCTATGAAAGGATCATCAGGTCCAACACAGATGTGGAGAGTGATCCAATTGACAAGAAGATTTGGCTATTGAAGATCCCTTTGAAAGGTCAAATCTTCTTGTGGCTTTACAGGCAAGAAGGCTTGATCACTAGTGATCTTAGACATAGAAGAATGGGGACAACGCTGAATGCCTGTCATCTCTGTGGATTACACACTGACAGTGTGTCTCATATCTTTTCTTCATGCCTGGTTACAGACAAGATTTGGAGGAAAATTTGCCAGGAACCTCTACCTACCTGGGACTCCCTTTGGTAGAGGTTTGGTACACTTGGACGGCCATACAGGTGTATGGCTGCCACCTTGTGGTGTGTGTGAAGGGCGAGAAATGAAAAGCTTTTTCAGGAGAGACCGGTTCGATGTGAGAAAATTGTAAATGAGTGTTGGTCCCTCATACATAGTTGGGGATCTGTTTTGTAATGTTTTGTTTAATTTGAAATATATTGCCCTTTGGATTGCTATCGTTGCACGATAGCTTTCCTCACTGTTTCGAAAAGAAAACACCCTCCCATGCCTAACTTTTGCAATGTCCTCATTGTAAACTAGGTGGGTGCGAATTTAGCTTAGTTCATGGTTTAGAACATGGTTGAAGGGTGGTTGAATAGGTTGGGATGATTGTTGTGGATGATTTTAAGCTCAGATACAAGTATCAAAGGTGGAGTCGACTGTTCTAAAGTTGAACCCTGAAGTGCAATAGGAGTGTAGCTCAAAAGAATGATCAGAAGGATCTCAGGTTTTTGGAATGATGGGTTACCTCCCATTAAGCGCTAAATTCAATGCCTTCACCCGAGCAGAAGTCGATCAAGGAGAAGGGGTGGTCAAATTGGAGGGATTTTGTAGAAAAAGCACTTTGATAAGTAGTCTGGTTGGTCCAACCAGGTCCTTATTCAAATCAATAGGCTGATAATGTAGACTAAACCCAATTAGTCTAGTGGGTTGATAGGTATGAATCACTAGGTGTGGAGCCTACCAGATGCGTTATGGCTTGAATAGATGTGGAAAGACTAATCTAGGATTTGGTTGAATCTGCTCAGCCTGGTTAGAGTAGGGGTCCTCAAATGATAATGGATATGTGGAAAATGTAGGAACTCTAATGGTGGGATCAGAGAAGGACAAGATATGGTTGTTGGTATAATCAATGTCCAATTCTTGGTTGAATTGTGGTGGTAAATCATATGCAAATGGATCAGAAAGAGGTGAGTCAGAATAGAAATTAATTCCGGTGGCAGGTTAGGGATGGGATCTGATTTTGAAAGGCTTTGTAGTAGGTATGGTTACTTTGATATTTGGGTGTGGTTTGGACTCAAGAAATGATTTGAAGATCGCTTCATCCATAGTCTTTCTCATTATGTTCATTCCAATCAAATGTAAATGCCTGGAAAGTGCATATAGGATCGTGGAAATCTGAGTCGATGAAGGATTCAAACTCTGCATTGCAGACACTCGGCACTTATTGTGTTTGATTCCTGTAGATCACAGCAGAATGTTTCTAAATCAATGGAATATGATTTTGAATGAATAATCTTGGGATCAAGGACCTTAGAGTCAGAATCAAAGAATGGGTCATGGATACTGAGGTCGTAAATTGGCTCATAATCATCTGGAACTAATGGTTCTCCGAAATCAGAGTATGATTCAAAATCATCAGAGAATTTGTGACAATTGGCTTTTGAACCTGATTCAAGATCAAGATTTCCACCACTAAACAAATCATGATTCATAGAGTTATCAACTTGAGTTTGGTCTAACCTAGTCTCTAATTCCAAGCGAAAAAAGGTGTCTTTATTAGGTGTAGGCTCGGGTATTGGGCACCTAGGGTAGATCCAATCAAATCTTAACTCTTTAAGCTCCTCTGATTCTGTATCATAAATCGATGTGACTTCTTGAAAAATCAATTTATTCTTCTGAGGAGTTTGGAGAGATATAATCATCAAATATAGGCCTAAAATGATAGATCAGATCTAGAATCTGGTTCTCATCACATTTTGCCTCATGATCATCCCAAATAGGCTCGATCTAGATTCAAGGTTTGGTGTAGGGATTGGGTCACTAGAATCTAGACTTGGTTCTATTGGGATGTCAGAATCATCCTCAAGGACTACCTTAATAGGATAAGGTGTGAGAGTTACATCCTCAAGAGATTCTGAGTCTAATTCATCGCAGGTGTTAGGACAATCTAGGAAAGATGGACCAGCTCCAAAGCACCTATGGTTGGTTCAAAATCATGAACACTTGTAGATGGATCCACCCAACCCACATTTTGATCAGGCATGTCATTCTGCACAAAATCCAAATCTAGTTCCATTTGGGTTGGGGGTCCATAACAATGACCATTTTCGAACCCGGGCTTTAGGACATTACATTGATCCTCAATATTGCTCTAAGATTCATCATCAGTTTCTAAGTGGAGCTATGGGTATTTTTGATCAATGGCTTGTTTTACCAAATTTAATGTATTCCCACGTTTCTTAATGTCATCTTGGTTTATTTCCCAGAGTGGTATGATGAGTTGTGACTCATCATAGCTAAGTCACCTAAGTTAAGCTAGAAACTAGGTTAAACACTATGGAATTCACACATAAAAAGGATTAAGTGTGAGAAATAGAGAAAAAGACCTAAAATATCAATTTTGTGCTAAAAATGCATAATTAGGTAATTTATTGAGATATTTTATTATCAAATACGAAATGGTAATCCAATTGCAAATTGAACACACAAATGAGCTGAAAATTCCAAATTAAAAGTAAAATTAACTTCTAATATGTTCAAGTGAGCTTCAATAAAAATTTGGTAGCATTTGAACATCATTAAGGCCTTGCAATTATAGATTTACAATCAGGTCCTTCATATAATACATTTTATGCATTAGAAAACCTCCAAGGACCAATTTGTAGGATGCAAGGACCTATTTGCAAGCTCATAAAGACTGCTCTGTAACCATTCCTAACCGCTTATGGGTTTGATTGCACTTCTTCAACCATTTCACGCAGTGGCTTATTGCACAAAAACACCATTAGATCCCAGAGTCACCAGCTACTTACGTGCTACTGTAGCCACGAAGAACACCTTCCATCATGGTCATTCATTCTCTTGATCTGTGGCCACCCTTCAATCAAACCTTCACGAGAATTTGCACGTCTGGACACCTCTACCTCTAGATCTCATCCAACGATCCACTTTTGGTTTAGGATCATGCACGCTTCCCTCCACTCATCTTGATCGTAGGTGACCTAAGACCCTATTCTCACCCTCGTAGTGAGCTCACTCACTGATCGTTCTACTTAAGGAGCTCCCTTGCCTCGTGAGCAAAGGATTGATCTCCTATCCTACTTTCTCGAGGCAATCTATTCATCCTCTCCAGTTTCTCGTCTCCACCCAACCCTATTCTGGTGCCATGAGCAAATGAACTCCATCTTCTCCGACTCTCCTCACAGCTAAGGACCACATAGCACCTGAGGGCGACCCTAAGTCCCACTAGTGGACTTTCAATCCACTAGAGATCCTCCCCCCTTCGTCGCTGCAGCCACCAGTTGCAGATCTTCTTAACAAGTCCCATTCATCTGATTAGAATAGGATTTCCCAGTTTCCTAGTTAATTGTAGTTTAGTTAGTATAATTTAGAGTAGAATAGAAGTAGATCAGATGTAGGAAATTTGCTGGACTGATTGCTAGTTAGGAGTAGATTAATATAGCGTAGAATTCGCACTCCATCTCCTCTAATCATTACAGATCAGAGGAGATGAATCCATCTCACTCATTTGATCATTAATCTCTCCCTCACCACCTCACAAGTCCATGTTCTGAATTTCCTCGTGTTTTATTTTGCAATTCACCCATCCATTAAGAGTCAAACCTTCATCTCATTGCTCTCTAGCTTTGAGATGAGGGTTTGCGCTCAAATCGATTTAGGGGTCTCTCATTCATTTCAGAAATCCACAAAGACCCCTGATCTGAGTTTAAAATGGAATCGGTTTGCTTGATCTGATTTTAGTTTGGTTTTCAAGGCAAGATCACGAGATTTTGATTAGATTAGGTTTTGAATGGATTTTTGATCAAGTGAATTGACATGTTTTTGAATAAATCAATCCTTGACAGTGAATCTGAGATGTTATAAGCGAAGAATTTTTCCTCAGATGAGCCATGTCTGAATTTGGCTTGAATTGGGATTTTATGACCTTGAATGCATGGGAAAGCCAAGGAGAATCAATCTTATTGATTTGAGGCTCTACCAAGGATTTTTTATGTTGATTTGAATTTGAGATTATGATTTTTAACTTAAGAAATTGTTAATATTCTTTAAGGTTTAGAGAATTGGGATTCATTATTGGTTGAATTTAATGGTCTGTTCTATGATCTTCCTTCATGTTGTCTATAGCATTAGGAAGGTTTTAGATCAGTATGTCTTCTCTAATTTTAGCCTAGGATTGTTGTTTAAAAATTTTTGATGAAGATTCAATGCTTCCAATTATTTTTAAAGCGAATTTGATGTGTTATCAGATTTTAAAGTGTTTAGTGAATCCCAAATTAACATAATAAAGTGCTGCAATAGCAGCCACATATCCATGGGTTTATCAACCCTAAATTCAATGATCTGAAGGGGAGAATTTGGTATGGACTGTAATGATTCAAGATCAGACTTTCCAAGTCTCATCTTGAATGATTTTTGTACTGAAACCCCTATAGATTTGCTGAAATTGAGCAATGGCTGCAATAGCAGCTACTGGATTTTATCATAAGACATCTGGAGTTGTTGCAGTAGATCAACTTAGCTACTGTTTCTGTAGCTACAGCTACTGTCAGTAGCTTGGTTGCTACTGTGCTTAGTTGTTGCTGCTGCTCTGTTGAATTACAATAGCAGCACTGCTGCTGTTTTGTCAAGCTGCTGCTACAGCTATTGCTCCTGTTGTTTTGGTGTGGAATGATAGGACAGTAGCTAGGTGGTGAAGAAATTGTTTATTTAGATAGATGATATGTTCTAATTGTTGTATACAATGTAAACAAGCTTTCACGTATGGTTAAATGTCTTTTAATCTTTTATGAATGTTTGTAATCAGATTTTTATTCCTTTTGTCAGCTAGTATGTGCATCTAACTATCCAAATATAAAATGGGATGAATTTAAGTAGAAATTCATGTTCAACTGCTTGCACACCTCCCATATCATGTTTAGAACATATTTGAACTCTCCCATTATCATTCCCGCCATTAGAACCACGTATAGTGCCTTAGGTTCCACTTTACAACCCTTTGAAGGCCTAGAATTGAGTTAGATTTGTAAATAAATAAAAATGATATAAAAATTCTAGAAAAATAAAATAAAGGTGTAGAGAGTAGGATTAGGTATATTTTTAGGTGTATGCCAAGTTTCAAGGCATTTTAAATCCTCGGCTTGGTAGAATATACTAGTCGAAGGTTCAGTATACCTTAAAACTTAATAAAAGACCTCAACTCTTTAAAATGCTGAAAACACTCTATTCTCCTCATCTCTTTCTTTCTCTCTCATCCCCTACCTCTATAAAACATATAAAACCCATAAAAAGTAGAAAGATCCTAAAAATACCTAAAAATACCATGTATAGTATGTGTATACTTGTACATATAAGCTATACTCTAAGATGTATGTGTATATATTATAAAATAAATATATAATAGCTGTAAATAACTTACATATATATTGTAAATTAAATATTTAAGATTATTTAAACTGTATATAACTTAATCATATAATTATTTATTATTTATATTAACTTATAAGTACTATAACTTAAGAAAATAAATGAAACCCTGTAAATAACTAAATTTACTAATGATACTATATATAAATATTTATATATGTATTGTGTATATTATAATCCCTGTATCATAATTTAATTATGTATATATAATAAATAATGACTTTATTAAATTACTAGCTAAGTTATTTGGTTAAATTAAAATAAATTAGTAAATTAAGTTATAATTGGGCTAACTTATATTGCATATTTGTATTTTAAGTAAATTACACTAAGTTAACTATACTTATAATATATTATGTTATTTATAACTTAAATTATCTGAAAACACCCTGAAATCACCTATTTAAATCTAAATAAATCAAAATAAATCAAGTAAAATACAATAAAAATGTATATTAAATAATTTAATATGTATATTAATACTATACAGTATCAATTAGACTATTAATTAACTAATTTAAACGTTAATTAAGAAATAAACATGAGTACAGTATGTATAAATCACAATCTTTAGCTAATTTATTTATATAGTAAATATAATTAATTTTGTAAATAAACTAAATAATTATATAGTCCTATATAAGGGCTTTTCAACCATATAATTTAATTTAAAATAAGAACTAATTTGGGCCCTCAAATCAAGGGCCAAATCTTGATAAGTTGACATGCAAGCCACGCAGCTGTAGCATCTATGGGGTGCTAACGATAGTGCCACATCGGGTGTGGAAGAGCTTCCGCAACACCTTAAGTTGAATTTGCCCTCCCCTCTTCAGTCATCACTAGCGTCGGGCGCCCGAAAACTATCTCCTCTTATCCCCTCTAAGCATGACATGAGAATGACTTGATGAAACTGTGTGGTGCGGGCTGGGGGCCTGGCACTATGCGTGGGCCTCAATAGGCCCATTAATGAGCATAAACCGGAATTAAAAGGACTTAATAACAAATTATGGGTGGCCTTAGTAGAGGTCTGGTCCCACTCTTTGTGGGTGCTATGTATCCCTCAAAAGGGCAGCTGCCAATCTAAACCCTAATTTTTGTTAAGGATGAATAGTAACCGTGCCTTAATCACCTAAGGGGAGGGAAGAAAGAACCTTAAAAACAATTAAGTGTTGAACAAGAGATGCCCTGAGCTTCTGTGTGCGTGTGTTGTATCTGTACATATGTAACATATATATAGTATGTGTGTATATACTGTAAATAATATGCTAATATAGAATACATAGTATGTAGAGTGTTTGAGCTCATATATGCATATAAATAACATATGAGCTTTACTGACAGATAAATAAGTCATTGTAGATATAATAAATGTCACTATTGACCCTTATTTTGACCTTAGTTCATGTTTATAATTTTTCCTAATGTTTAGCGATGCTTATATAAGTCGTTGTGCATATTATATATGTTACTATAGGTATTAGTATATCAAGTTAAGTTAGTATGATATATTTTGTAACTTATTATTGTATGTATATGTAAGTAGTAGTACTATAAGTTATAAATAGATAGTATATAGTATGTAATTATAGTTTTTGATGCTTGTTTGTACATAGTTGTTTCCAAGCATTGTACAAATAATTTTTGTATATACAAATGATTCATTCTTTTATTATTTCATTCATTCATTCATTATTATACATAAAATCAATCTTTTTGGAATTAAATAATGATATTGGACTTAGAGAGTAGTATATATCAAGAACTGCCTCCCAGTGAATGACGTGGAATAAATAAGTAAAAATTATGTAATTAAATAAAATTGATGTGACAACGGTTTGTATTTGTGACATATACTACAATAATGACCCCTTTTTGTACGAACCGGTACTCGGACGGTCATTATTTTTGGCGCTGTTGCCAGGGAGGCAACTCTCTATACGCCAAAATTATTCTTTAATTCTTTTACTTGTAATTAATTTTTGCTTTTGTATATAATGCATTCAATTATTCATATTCGTAGTGTATATAGACATTCTTTTTATAATTTTTGTTGTATATACATTTGTTTCAGTCACTAATTCTTTTTGTGTATACATTCTTTGGTTCTTACTAATCAATTGTTTTTGCAGCACTTGAGGAGTAGGAATAGTATCTTCTTCTAGGCGGAGTTCTTCCTGGTGGACTCGCTGTGATCCAGACTCGACTTCCTGGTGGAGTTTTTCTTCAGAGCTGCATTTTCATTTTTTCTAGTATAGTATAATTTAGATTTAGGTATATTACTTAGAATATATTTGTTAGGAATAAGTTGTGAGAGCCTGCTCTCACACATCTTGTAATAATTTGGACTCTCTTTTGGTCTCTTTATCTTTCTCTCCACTCTCATTGATGCAGTTTTTCTGTAAGTGGTTTCTTCGTATCGATTTTTATTTCTTTTGTTTTTGTTTGTTGCATTAGAAAAATACAAAAAAAAAATCTATAAAATCAAAAATTCAAAAAAATCCCATCCCTTATCTAGCACAGCATATCTCTAGGCATCCATACATAGGATTGCACATTTCCTGCTAGATTTTAATACCAAGTCAATTGCATACTGTAGAATTTCTGGAGTCAGGTACGCATTCCCTATCCCTCCTTAACTCCTGCCATCTCTGCATTTGACTTAACACTAAAAAGACCATTTCTTGCATTGAAAAGACTTAAAAAGCAAGTCAAGTAGCATAGAAAACACTCTCTAAACACTTGAATCGAATTAAAAAGGAGACATAAAAATTTGTTTGAAACCCTGTTTGGTTTTCATTGCTATCGTGCTGATTGCTATCATGCACATAGCATGATCACATAAGATACACATACACAGGTTTCTATCTCATCTCCTTGAGCACCCACAGGATCTGGATTTGCACGCCAGTCTTATCCAGACTCCCAATGGATTATAGAGGTCTGCACTCCACTAGGTTTATCTTTAGGACACGTACAATTGTTTGAAACATTTGTTTGCGTACTATTATCTTTGCATAGTGGCCTCTAGGAAAAGTTCGATTTCATCTCGCTTGTTGGTTAGATTGGACTTTTGGTGATTGAGATTGATTTTGGATTTTTAATTTTTGTGAGATTGAGATTGCATTTCTCTATTGAGTTGTGACTTCTTTAAAACTCATTTTCAAAAACCAACTCAATGGAAGGTAGGAGATCCTAACACCCTAAGTTATTACCCCCCTTAGGTGCTAATGCCCAAGCTTCTACTTCCACTTCTATGCCTTCCACATCTGATCCTATACCTCTTAGGCCTCAAACTCCCATCCACCACCCTACTCATCCTGAGGATGATGTTGACTCTACACAGTTTGAGGATTTTGAAGAACTTCCTCAAAATCACATTCCACATCCTCCTCCACCACCACCACCAAACCATAGGTTCCAACCTCCCCCATATCCTAACTTCCACAACCAACCACCACCGGAGAGAGGACATATGCCTCATCTTCAACACCTATTTGAAACACAACTTCAAATGAATACCCTTACCCAACCAGTGCAACAGCTTGCATAAGCTGTTAATCTTTTAGCAAACCCCCAACCTCAACCTCAACCTAGAAACCCTCAGGCACCGCCTCAACCTCGTAGACCTCAACTACGGGATTACTATAATTCCACAGTTGCACAACCTATGGCTGTGGTATGTTATCCCGATAGGGGTCGTGCTGCTGAATTAAAGCCAAACATCGTCGCACTTATTCCTCATTTCCATGGACTTGCTTCTGAGGACCCTTTTCAGCATTTAGAGGAGCGGAAAAATTTTGCTCAAACTTTGGGTCTGCAAGGCCATGATCAACACATGCTTTTAATGAAAATGTTCTCCTTTTCATTGAAAGACAAAGCTGCTTTCTGTTTTAGAACTTTAGCATGAACTACACCAATAGACACATGGGCTTCTTTGGAACATGAGTTCCTAAAGAAGCACTTTCCTGTAGGCTGCACTAATGCTTTAAGGCGTGCTATCACCACCTTCACCCAGAATTCAGGAGAACAGATGCATGAGGCTTGGGAGAGATTCCACGGGCTTCAGTGAAAGTGTCTGTTTGCACCTCAAAACACGCCTATAAGAACGCCTTCTTATGCTATTTTCTAGCATTAACTATGTATATTATAATCCTATAGTCGCATTTGTAAAAATGCTTGCATGCATGCATTTAATTGAGAGGAGAAGAGAATGGAATAAATGGCTTGCATAATTATTTTTTTTATCAAGTGTTTCTTTGCAAAAGTCCCTTCTCTATTTTTATTTTCATCTTTCTTTTTTTCTCATTCCCGCGGCTGCCTTCTTCCCGCGCCCACATCCACGCCATGCTGCACGCAACGCCTCTCCCTGCTGTCCTTCCCGCACCTCTCCCTGCAGCTGCCATTCTCCCCCATTCCCCGCATGCTCCACGCCATGCTCTCCTCCTCTATAAAGCTGCAGCTCTTCCTTGCGACGAGAAAGGGGAACGTTGCTGCAATACGCAGCTGCTGAAAAATCGCCACGCTGCAGTCCACCACCTTCCTCGCCCGTTCTCCCCTCCCATGCGTCGGCCCTCCGTCGAGGAGGCACCCGGCGAGCAGGAGAACCCACTGTGGTGCTCACCACCACAGTGGGAACACCACCGCCCAGCTCTTCAACGAGCAGGTGGGCGTGGTGTTTTCTTTTCTCTTCGTTTGCATCTCCACGCCATTGCTGCCGCTTCAAGGTCCGAAGCTTGAAGCAGCAGCAGCAGCAGCTAAACCGCGGCAGCAGCAGCAGCAGCAGCGACCCCCGCCACCCCCGCGAACCTCTGCAACCCTCCGTGCGCGCCTGCAGGCCCGTTCCCCATCTCCGCCTCTGCTCTGTCGCCTCTGCAATTCCACCCGCGACAGGCCGCTGTGCGCACTGCAGCGGCCGGCTACGGCCTCGCGCCGACCCCCGCGAACCTCTGCAACCCTCCACGACCGACTGCAGACTCCCCGCCGCCCTCTCCGAGCACGCCATCGCCCGCTCTCCTTCCTCGCACCTGGCCTGCAGACGCGTCACCTTCTCCGCGCGAAGACACGCCTGCATCCGCGATCTTCAGACGTCCGCCTCCGCCTTCAGACGACGCGGCGTCAGACGTCCGCCGCCGCGAGCAGATGCCTTAACTCGCTGCCATCGTCCGCGCTCGCGATCTCTCCCGCCCGCTCTTTCTCTTTCTGGCGCTCTCTCTCTCTCCGCGATCTCTCCCGCCCGCTCCCTCTCTGTCTCCCGCTCTCTCTCTCTCACGTATTCTCTATCTCTCTCTCTCTCTCTTTTTTTTCACTTACAGCAACACACACACACCCATTCACCGACACACACACACACACACACTAATAGTAACTTATATACATACATATATATATATATATATATATATACATATACATATATCTATATATATATACTTATATATACATAGTATATCCATATAGTTATGTATACATACATATAATATGATATATATATACATATACATATATAATATATATATATATATATATACACATACTCATATACATATATATATATATATATACATATCTATATACTTATACATATACACATATATATATACATATATATCTAGATACATATATACTTATATACATATATATATATATATATATCTATATAGTATTATATATATATACTTATATACATATATACATAGCTATATACATATATACATACATATATATATATATACACCTATATATATATATATATATATCTATACATATATACTTATACATTTATATACATACATATGTACATATATTTTCACGTTATTTACTATACGCTGTATCGCGGGAATATTTGCACCAGTTGCTGATATTCTGCGATACAGCGTGTACAGAAAGCGTGGACACATCCATCCTCCATCCACACTCCACGCGGCACCTAGTCGTGTTGGTTGCGTCTCTCTAGACGTCGACTGACTCGACATAGTGCTACACTCCATCGTCACCTCCACCCCCACCCCTTTATATATATACTACATATAAATATATATCTATAGCTACTATATTTACTTTCTATCTGTTAGTTTCCTTCTTAGTAAAAAGATAAAAAAAAGGTATAAAAGTGAAAAGATAATCTTTGATTTGCAGGTACCCCATCTTGCAAGTAGCAAGACGTGTTTTGAAACTCTGTTTTGGCTAAAAGCCAAGGACACAATTTTGAGGGTGTGCCTCAAGAACAAGGATTACCAGAAAAAAAACCTAAATAAGAAAAATACCAAAAACAGAATAAACGAACGGAAGAGACGCGTTTTGAGGAAAACGTAGAAACTCGACTTGAACCCCACTTCCCTGAGTTCGACCCTGGGCTTAAAAGTGACAAGATAAAATCAATTAGGCCAGGTTAAAAATTTTGTAAAGAGATGGTTAGGTCTGAATTAGGTTAACCACTATACACATTTCAACGATAAAAATATCATATTAACAACCTATCCGGGCCGACCATCATAACTTTTCTGGCGCCGCTGCCGGGGAGGTGCACTTTCGAGTAAGTTTCTATCCAATTCCTTTAAATTTGTCTCTTCTCTCTTCACGGGTATTGTTGTTTTTGGTGTGCAGGTGAACCTGGTGGAAGGAGAAGAAGGCTGACGAAGTCGAGGACGTGAGTAGATCCAAGGCGGGAACGAGAGCGTGAAGACGTCGACATCACATTGGAGCTTCGCACACGTTGCCGAACAAGTAGGTTTTCTTTTCTCATCAAATTAGGGTTAACTTGCCACCACAATAAAAAAAAAAATTTTAAACTAAAAATTAGAAAAACTTCTTGGGATTTCTTGAGGGCAAGTGGATTAAAATTCACTTGATTGATTGGTTGTCTTCACTCCCACTGCCCCGGGATTTCCCGCCTTACTTCGCATAGCGAAAATTCTAGAATCTTGATTCTTAGATTTTTCGCCATGGGAAGTATTCTTTGAGGCAAAGAAAAAGATTGCTTGTATCCCTCTTTTGCCTCAATTATCTTTAATTCAGGATCACATTTTTGGTGGGGAGATTTGGAATTGAGTTGATTCCAACCCCACCACGACTTTTCAAACTTGCCTGTGATTCGATCCTGAATACTTCAACCCCAACAGTTTTAGTTTCTTTATCTGTTGGTTGAAGCCTTGTGTGTGGATATCTTTCTGGTGATTGGGAGCACTTGAATTGAAGTGCTTTGGCTCCCTTTCACATTGGTATAAAATTGATTCGCGCATCCACACATAGAAATCTCCATTTAGGGTAGCCCATTGCATTTTAGCATGCATTAACTAACTGATAATTGAAGAAGGGTTTCTTGGGCTTTAGAAAGAAAACCTGTATTCTTGCAAAACCCGGAGATTGGTTGAATTGGTAATTCAGTAAAATCCTAAAATTCATACTACTTAAGGTTGAACTCTAAAAACCATTCACCAATTAAAACTTCAATTCGGGGAGATTTCCCCGTTGCATGCTTGTTCTTACACACTCTTAAAATCAATCACTTGGGCATTACCCGTAAACAACGCCCTTCACATTCCAAAAGCACTTGACCCTAAGCCTCTAATTAAAACTGGTAGTAACTTGACCCTTACTAAGGATTGGAGGTCTAACTACCTGTGTGTAGCGACTACGTGCTGGTGAGAGTTCCCGCGTGCTATCGGGTGTCTAAGACTGGGGCAAACGGCCTTTCAATCTGGCCCGGTGGTTCCGTGGTGCTCACATTCGGTTCCGTAGTTCGTGATAGTAGGTAACTTAGATCTTTAGGTCTAAGGGCACACTGTAGAGGTTAGGAACTTGACTGTATTGATTTGTAATCAAGTGTACCTTTGCGGCGTCATTTCTCTCATCCCTTTTCCCTTCTCATCTCCCCAATTCTTCTTGCGGTAGTGCATGTTTGGGAGGAGGTCACAAAACCCTGAATTGCTTGTATTGACTGATAAATCTAGAAAAAGAGCCGAATCATCCTCCTCCTCCACAAACATGGCACACACCCCCGCCTCACCACTTTGTCACAATTTCAATTCTTTCAACACCAGGCTTATCCCGAGAAACCCTGCAAGACCTTCCTTATCGAGTGTCGCGCCAAGCGACTCGGTAAGTCATGTGGAACTGGCTTCTGTGAGCCAGTATTTCAACACGGAGGACCAAGCCTCCGTGTACTCGGACACATATGCGGACACGTCTTCTGGCATAGAAGATGCCTGCACCCTAGGGAATAACCCGTTTTCTGCCACGTATAACCCAGGGTGGCATAATCATCCCAACTTTGCATGGTCCAACAACCCGCAGCGTCGAAACCCCGCTGGTGGACCAATGCGATCGTCCGCACCCGTCATCCCAACGGCCTAGTCTAATCCTATGGCAAATCTGCCATCAGGCCCTTATGTACAGAAAACCAAACACGCATCAAAACCTCTTGATAAATTGATGCGAATGATGACGGAAATGTCAAAGCGCCATAAAGAAAACATGACCTCTCTTCAGCATTTGGCGCAGCAGAATGCTGAGATCAATCAACTAAGCATGGCGACTCGATCTCAGGGCACTTTTCCCGCCCAACCTGTTCCAAACCCGCAAAACTTTATACCCTGTGATCCGCAACCACAGGTACAACCTTCTCAGGAACAGGTTCATCAAATTCTGCAAGCTCCGAGTATTCCTTCGGGATTTCAGGTTAATCCCGCTGCAGCACCGCACTCTTATGCTGATAGTGATCACATCAAGGATGACACGTCTGACGAGGACGTGACTGTCAGTACGTGTATCGAACTAATTGGGACCTATTCGGACTGTTGCGGATTACCTATAAACACTGATAACTGCCTGACCAACGCATACTGTGACGTTCCCCAATCCCTCCCTATTCCTGTACCTTCTCCTGACCAGACTTCTGACGAGGTTTTCTCCGCTTCCCATACCTCGTGGTCTGAGTCATTGCCGGGCTGCTCACCGCCGGTCCACACTATGGAAGACCGGATTGCCCTTTCTTTCCCGCTAAATCAGGCGGATTTGCAAATCCACACTGGGACCTTGAGCCCACATCTTACTCACCGGGGCTATTCCCTTTTGGATCCATCTATCCAAAAAGCCCCCCTTCTTGGCCAATCTAAGGGCCAACTTCCTCTTCCTGATCTGTTTTCTGATCCGCCTGGGACACTCTCGTCCCAGAAAACGCCAAATCTCTCACCATCCACCATTACTTTTCACGCCTCTATTGCGATTACTTCGCTTTTCTCTTCACCACCCACCATCCACCCACCCTTCCACCCTGATTTATACCCTGAACCTCAGCTCCTGTTACCCGATCTGTCGTCCGTTCTCTGCCTTTCCTTGCATGCATATGAGGACATAGCATTGTTTGGCATGGGGGGGTGGATAGGCATCCATAGGATCCGGGTATTTTATGGTATCAGACAATTACCACCTATTTATAAATATGCAAGAAAAAAAAAAAGAAAAAGAAAAAAATATATATATATTAGTAATAAATGGTGTTTAGTAATGATCTAAAAGCTGAAAAAAAAAATACAATAAGTGTTTAAGGATATTCAACCTCTGTTTTGAAGAATTTCCAGGCCACAGAAGCTTGATTCGCTCAGGCTCGGCTTAATTCACTTAAAGCATTGACGAAATAGATCAAAATCTCTCCTAACTAAGAACGTTTCTTGTACCTGAGACACCAGTACAGGATTCGTTGGTTTGCTTTTTCTTGAGAGCTTAAGTAAACTTGGTTCACACTACACATATCAGGAAAGAACAGGTGAACATAAGATCCAACCCTAGTGTTCATTAGGGAAGGTGGAGTCCTTACCTGTACGCGCAGGTAGACTTTTTATCCCAGGCTTTAGTCTTGTGTTTAGGAGCGACTCTTTCCACCAAAAAGAAACTCTCCCACCAAAAAAAAAAAAAAAAGTCTGCTCTGTCAAAATGTGTTGTAAGAGATATACTGACAGGTGTTTCAAAAAAAAAAAAAAAAAAAAAAAAGATGTTGCAAAAGAGTTGGTATATCTCATAAATGTCTGTATACTTTGTTTTTCGGTGAGCCACAAAAAAAAAAAAAAAAAAATCAGAAAATGGGAGTTGAGTTTTCCGTAATCATCTTAAGGGTCAATCCGAAAACACGAGCTGAAATTGGGACCAACCTGTACTTAAAAATTCGTGAAACCCTGGGAGTGAGTCTTAAGGTTCATCTGGTCAGTCTTGATCCTTCACTATGCACAAACCATAACCTCTTGAGCTCTCGAGTATGGCAAAACCTCCTGGGTCCTGGAAATCGTACTTAAGGTTTAAATATCAAGAGTCCTGGTTAGTTGAGAGATAATCTTTGTCATGTAAGACTTAAAGTACTGGTAATCTTCTCTACAATTGGTTCTCACAATATCCGATAATAAACACACCGATATCATCTCAGAAGAAAATCTTCAGCTTAAGATCATTTCTAAATACGGTTTTGCTAGGGACTAGCAAAAGATAGGCATGGGGGTATATGTTTGCACCTCAAAACACGCCTATAAGAACGCCTTCTTATGCTATTTTCTAGCATTAACTATGTATATTATAATCCTATAGTCGCATTTGTAAAAACGCTTGCATGCATTTAATTGAGAGGAGAAGAGAATGGAATAAATGGCTTGCATAATTATTTTTTTTATCAAGTGTTTCTTTGCAAAAGTCCCTTCTCTATTTTTATTTTCATCTTTCTTTTTTTTTCATTCCCGCGGCTGCCTTCTTCCCGCGCCCACATCCACGCCATGCTGCACGCAACGCCTCTCCCTGCTGTCCTTCCCGCACCTCTCCCTGCAGCTGCCATTCTCCCCCATTCCCCGCATGCTCCACGCCATGCTCTCCTCCTCTATAAAGCCGCAGCTCTTCCTCGCGACGAGAAAGGGGAACGTTGCTGCAATACGCAGCTGCGGCAGCTGCTGAAAAATCGCCACGCTGCAGTCCACCACCTTCCTCGCCCGTTCTCCCCTCCCATGCGTCGGCCCTCCGTCGAGGAGGCACCCGGCGAGCAGGAGAACCCACTGTGGTGCTCACCACCACAGTGGGAACACCACCGCCCAGCTCTTCAACGAGCAGGTGGGCGTGGTGTTTTCTTTTCTCTTCGTTTGCATCTCCACGCCATTGCTGCCGCTTCAAGGTCCGAAGCTTGAAGCAGCAGCAGCAGCAGCTAAACCGCGGCAGCAGCAGCAGCAGCAGCGACCCCCGCCACCCCTGCGAACCTCTGCAACCCTCCGCGCGCGCTTGCAGGCCCGTTCCCCGTCTCCGCCTCTGCTCTGTCGCCTCTGCAATTCCACCCGCGACAGGCCGCTGCGCGCACTGCAGCGGCCGGCTACGGCCTCGCGCCGACCCCCGCGAACCTCTGCAACCCTCCGCGACCGACTGCAGACTCCCTGCCGCCCTCTCCGAGCACGCCATCGCCCGCTCTCCTTCCTCGCACCCGGCCTGCAGACGCGTCACCTTCTCCGCGCGAAGACACGCCTGCATCCGCGATCTTCAGACGTCCGCCTCCGCCTTCAGACGACGCGGCGTCAGACGTCCGCCGCCGCGAGCAGATGCCTTAACTCGCTGCCATCGTCCGCGCTCGCGATCTCTCCCGCCCGCTCTTTCTCTTTCTGGCGCTCTCTCTCTCTCCGCGATCTCTCCCGCCCGCTCCCTCTCTGTCTCCCGCTCTCTCTCTCACGTATTCTCTATCTCTCTCTCTCTCTCTTTTTTTTCACTTACAGCAACACACACACACCCATTCACCGACACACACACACACACACACTAATAGTAACTTATATACATACATATATATATATATATATATATATATACATATACATATATCTATATATATATACTTATATATACATAGTATATCCATATAGTTATGTATACATACATATAATATAATATATATATACATATACATATATAATATATATATATATATATATATATATACACATACTCATATACATATATATATATATACATATCTATATACTTATACATATACACATATATATATACATATATATCTAGATACATATATACTTATATACATATATATATATATATATATCTATATAGTATTATATATATATACTTATATACATATATACATAGCTATATACATATATACATACATATATATATATATACACCTATATATATATATATATATATCTATACATATATACTTATACATTTATATACATACATATGTACATATATTTTCACGTTATTTACTATACGCTGTATCGCGGGAATATTTGCACCAGTTGCTGATATTCTGCGATACAGCGTGTACAGAAAGCGTGGACACATCCATCCTCCATCCACACTCCACGCGGCACCTAGTCGTGTTGGTTGCGTCTCTCTAGACGTCGACTGACTCGACATAGTGCTACACTCCATCGTCACCTCCACCCCCACCCCTTTATATATATACTACATATAAATATATATCTATAGCTACTATATTTACTTTCTATCTGTTAGTTTCCTTCTTAGTAAAAAGATAAAAAAAAGGTATAAAAGTGAAAAGATAATCTTTGATTTGCAGGTACCCCCGTCTTGCAAGTAGCAAGACGTGTTTTGAAACTCTGTTTTGGCTAAAAGCAAGGACACAATTTTGAGGGTGTGCCTCAAGAACAAGGATTACCAGAAAAAAAACCTAAATAAGAAAAATACCAAAAACAGAATAAACGAACGGAAGAGACGCGTTTTAAGGAAAACGTAGAAACTCGACTTGAACCCCACTTCCCTGAGTTCGACCCTGGGCTTAAAAGTGACAAGATAAAATCAATTAGGCCAGGTTAAAAATTTTGTAAAGAGATGGTTAGGTCTGAATTAGGTTAACCACTATACACATTTCAACGATAAAAATATCATATTAACAACCTATCCGGGCCGACCATCAGTGTCCCCCCCATGGTGTCCCACACTAGCAATAGGTCCAGATCTTCTATCATGGGCTCCATGATGACACAAGGAACTTTGTAAATGCCGCTCATGGAGGCAATTTCCTATGTCAGGATGAGAACTCAGCCTTTGAGCTCTTCATAGGCATGGTGGAAAACTCTATTAACAATGCTTCGATGAGCGTGTTTAAAAGAAAATCCTCTCATTCCCACTCACACTCGGGGGTACACGAAGCCTAATCCAACAGCAGAGACTTAGAGATAGTGGCTAGTCAGCTGGATAAGGTGGGTTTAATAGAGAAGAAAGAGGTTGAAGTATGGAAATTCCTATCTAAACCTTCATCATCTCCTTCTCAGTCACCTGCACCACACACCTCTTCCCAGTTTCCCATAAGGAGGGAAACTGTAAATAACCTTACTGTGACACAACCTACACTACCGAACTATTCATTCCCATATTCTTCACCGGTTGGAGGAACATTTGTTCCTCCTTACACTGACTTCCCTGCATCTTTTGGAGCTTCAGAGGAGCTCCACGCCATTCACAATGACCCATTTACACAAACCTACAACCCTGGATGGCGGAATCATCCAAATTTCTCATGGTTGGGAAATTCACAAAGACCTCCCTGTCAATAACCTTCTGCACCACCACTTCACAACCCGATCTGAGCACCACCTCCACAATCACACTAGTATCCACTGCGTGCCTACCAGCAACCCCAACACAAGCCTGCCCAATACTCTCAATCTGGGTCTACATGAGATGACTAGCTGCAGTCGATCATGAAAGCTCTTGCTGATATGCAACAACAAAACCTTGCTATGCAACCAAGACAGGACGCAGCACTAATTGAGATGAGAGCCCAGCTATCGCACTTGACAGAATCCTGTCAACCACATTCACTCCCATCTCAAGCACAACCTAATCCAAGGAACATACCTGCCTAGAGGTATGTTCAACCTAGACCTTCAGTGCAAGGTCAAGCACATGTTATTTCACAACCCTTGCACGAAACTGAATTCCACACTGACCCAAATTCTTCCTATCCACAACCTCAACCACCTCTTTTACCAAATTTTGAGTTACCATCTACATTTAGAGCTGAATTTAATGCCATAGTCACTAAGAGTAGCAGAAGCACTGTAGATCCACCATTTCCTACTTCTGCACCTTTTCCTAGACCTTCTACTTCCACTCCTCCATTTGATTCACCTCTTCCTACTTGTCCTCAACCTAGGAATGACCCTCCTATCACTACTTCTATATCATTTCCAAAGGCTTTAAAGAAGAAGGGAAAAGGAAAGAAGAAGACTTGTGTGGCACTTGAGGAGGATTTGCTTAAGCTCTTTAAGCAAGTCCACATAAACATTCCCTTGTTGGATGCAATTCACCACATACCTCTTTACGCTAAGTTTTTAAAATACCTATGTACACCTAAGCGTAAAGCAAGGATTCAGAAAGGGAGTACTCCAATCATCCTCTCGAAACAAGCAAGTCCCATCATTTCCAGCACCCTCCCTACTAAGATGAAAGACCCAGGCACCCCTCTCCTCACTTTCATGATAGATAACACAACATTCAATAGAGCACTACTTGATCTAGGTGCTTCCATCAATCTTATCCCAACCTCCCTACTGACACATTTCGAGGTTGGCAATCTAAAGGCAACCGAGGTGTCCCTACAATTAGCTGACAGATTAGTTATGACACCTCAGGGAGTGTTGGAAGATGTTATAGTACGGGTCAAGGATTTTTACTTTCCTGTAGACTTTATAGTCCTTGACATGGAAGTACCTAAGGATATACAAAACACACCTATCATACTAGGAAGACCTTTCTTGGCTACGGCCAAGGTGTTATGAACGCATTCCAAGATGATTTTTTTTAAGACGTCTAGGAGGTGGTCCAGACGTCTGACCAGACGCCTAGAACCCATTCAAGACGTCTGGGATCTTTTTTCTACGGCACGCAGGATTGCGTCTACGCGCGCAGACCTGCGAATGCCCTCTTTTTCCCTCTCTCCTCCTGCAGGCGCAAGCTGCTCCCTCTCTCTCTCTCCCCACACGGCCTTATAAGGCCCTCGCCCTCTCCCTCACTCTCATCCCCTCTGCTTCCTTCTTCTTCTTCTTCCAGCCGGTACGAGAGTGCGAGCGCGAGCGAGTGGTGGCAGCGGCAGCTGCGGCGAGTTGTGGGAGGAGGTGTTGCGCGAGGGAGGAGGCGCTCGATCGTGAGGGTTCGAGCTTACTGAGGCAGCTAGAGCCGGCCGGCGGGGGAGCAGCGGGTGTGGAGTGACGCGGGAGGGCTGCTGCAGCTCGAGCAGCAGGCGGACGAGGCACGGCGCGGCTGTGCGTCGCGGGCGGAGAGCGAGTCGAGCTCTGATTCTAGAAATTCTTCCAGAATCAGACATCTGGGCTTCCAACCAGACGACGGTGTAGACGTCTGGAGGATTGTCCAGACGTCTGGAAAGTGAGTTATTTTCGTCCTTCTTCCTTTTCTGTGACTGTTCGTACTGAGAACGAGGAGTGGGTACGTGCAGGTTCTGAGATTCGCCATAAATGTGAATCAGACGTCTGGCCTCAGTGCCAGATGACGGGAAGGACTTCCAGACGTCCGGGGTGACCATCGGACGTTTGGGAACTAGGCCAGACACCCCCGCAGGCTTCTGGACGTCTGAGAGACTACACAGAATAAGGCTACCATCTGACCCACATTTTAAGACGTCTGAAAGAGGTTCCAGACATCTGATTTTGGACTGTTTCGTCGTTTTCGACCCGTTTAGGGCCCGTTCGGAGTCCGTTTTCCGCGTTTCGAGTTGCGTTCCTTTCGGAATAAAATCCTCTACCCGTTTACAGTAATTATATACTATTCTGAGAAACTCCTTGTGTTTGATCCTTGTGTTAGGACCCCATTCCATTGAAGTCTCGGGGGTTGCAGACGCGCACGGGATTTCCGACCACGCCCCCAGTACTTCGGTTGTAGCTGGTAGAGTGGCTTTAAGAATTATTAACATAATTTGTTACAATTATGGAATAATTAATAGAACCTAGGGCATTGCATGAATCCTAGGAATGAGAAACCAGATTGAATGATAGATCCTAGGGTATTGCATGAATCCTAGGGCTGGAAAACTAGATTGAATGATAGATCCTAGGGTACGGCATGAATCCTAGAACTGGAAAACTAGTGATATGAATATAGATATTGCAGTCTTGGAAAATGTGGAAAGGAAATAATAGCTGCCTGTGAATTGATTTAACAACTGCCTATTATGAATAAATGAACATGATTGAGAATATGGGTTGTATGAACGTGAAACTGAAAGGGTGAAACCTGAATCGGCTGAGTTAAAAGAGCTGGAACCCTACGGGGAATTAGGAGTAGAACTCCTGGAAAGAGAATGAAATGGAACTGAGAAGGAAAGATGTGGAAGTGTGTTGTCTCTTGGGTACGTAGTACCAGGGGAAGCACCTGTTACCTGCTTAGTGCAGAGCGGAGCCAGCCGCCCCAGGGACCCGGGGTTAGGTCTGTCCACTTTGTACCAACTTTTTGGCCCTCGTGTACACAGTACCGAGGAGAGCTACTAGTGTAGAGCGAGTACTAGCTACCCCACGGGCCCGGGGTTCTGCTAGCTCACCTACACCGACTTGTTAGGCCCACTGGGCGAACCAGGGTAGTCAGGCGAGGGTGCGCGGACTGTGGAGGGGCAAGACCCCTGTTTGGTTACTGTGGAGGGGCTGGACCCCTGTTACTGAGAGGGCTCTGCCCTATACTGGTCCCGTGCTGTGCTTTGGGCGCACCCGTTAGCGGAAACGACTGACCGCATGCGAGTGCGGGGTAGCTACCCATGTGTTTATCTCACATGCCGTAGTCACCATTACGTTTGTCAGTGACCTTAGGGTGGTTGACTGAGAGTAGGATCATCACGGGGGACTCTCCCGGCCAGGAGAGCACCACATGTTACTTCTACTCTTCGGAAAAGACTGCAATCAAGATCGTTCCCACGAGGAACATTTGAGATCAAGTGAAGGATCTGAGAAATAGATAAATTGTGAAACAATAGAAAGACGTAAATAAAGAAAGAAAGAAAATAAAACAGCTACTGTACACTTTACTGCTTCTTTGGTTTAGTTGCCACTCTACTCAGCGTTTCGCTGATGTGTTACACTCGTTACTTTTCAAGACCAGGTGTTGAGCCGCCAGGGTCAGCGGCTACAGAGGACGTTGGGTCGAGTAGGGTCCAGTAGAGTTACCACTGTTCTTTTGTGCCCTTTTTGTTCCACTGTAGTGAGTAGTTCTTGTTACTCTCTGTACTTTTCCTTACTTGTACTTCATGTTATGTTATAAATGTTGTTCTTCTGTTGTGGTGGTACATGCTGTAGCAGTTCTTTTTCTTACTGCTGTATTTTGTTACTGCTAGTTATATTTCATGTTGAATGTCATTTATTTTACTGCTCTTTTGGTTACTTTCTCGTTGGACGACTAGGTCTTGGGATTAGTCGAGTCGGTCCGATTCTCGTGTCTCGTAGGGACTCGGGAATCGGGTCGTTACACAAGGCAAACATCAATTGTGAAATTTGGAGATCAAAAGATGAAGATTGATATTTTTCAATCCCAAAGGGGACTATCCTATAGTTTATTGAGGAAATCTGTTCCTTTGATTCTTTGGATAAGTTGGTTGAGGATGCTTTAATTGATTCATTGAATTTAGAACCTCTGCACCCTTTGGATTATAACTTGACTTCCCATGAGACACCAGTAGTAGAAACTGAAGACTTACCTCCAATTCCTTTAATGTCTCTAGGATCTTCTAAGATCTCCACACCTACTCCTTCACCAGATCCTATTCCGGTTGAACTCAAACCTCTTCTTGACTCTTTGAACTATGTCTTCTTGGGACCTGATTAGACTTATCCTATGATTGTCAACTCTCATCTTTCTTTTGATCAAGAATCACGACTCTTATTTGTCCTGAGAACACATAGACAGGAGATAGGATGGAGCCTCTCTGACTTGACTGGCATTAGTCCTTACTACATACATAGGATTTTCACTAAAGAAGGATCTAGACTACTAGGCAGCCACAGCGTAGGCTAAACCCTACACTCCAAGAGGTGGTTAAAAATGATGATCAAGTGGTTAGACAATGGAATCATTTTCCCCATATCAGATAGCCAATGGGTAAGTCCTGCTCAAGTTGTGACTAAGAAGGCCGGACTTACTGTCATAACCACTGAATCTGGAGAGGTCATCCCTACACAGATTGCTAGTTCGTGGTAAGTATGTATTGACTACCGCAAACTCAACCAAGCCGTGAAGAAAGATCATTTACCGTTACCCTTCATTGATCAGATATTGGAAAGATTGGTAGGGAATATATTTTTTTGCTTTTTGGATGGCTATTTAGGTTATAATCATGTGGCAATTCACCCCAATGACCAGGAAGAAATGACCTTCACCTGCCCCTACAGAACCTTTGCATTCCATAGGATGCCATTTGGATTGTGCAATGCACCCACTACATTTTAGTGGTGTATGTTTGCAATCTTCTCTGATTTAATAGGTGATTGTTTGGAAGTCTTCATGGATGACTTCTTGATCTTCGAGAGCACATTTGATGCATGCTTAGACCACCTAACTAAGGTCTTGCAAAGATGGATAAATGTGAATCTGGTACTTTCCTGGGAGAAATCACATTTCATGGTACTAGAAGGACTAGTTTTAGGTCACCTTATTTTTGAGAGAGGAATAGAAGTTGACCGTGTGAAGGTAAAATTAATTTCCGAGATACCACTACCTTCATCAGTTAAGAAGATTAGATCTTTTCTCAGGCATGTTGGTTTTTATCACTGCTTTATAGTAGATTTCTTGAAGATAGCCTGACCTCTCACAAATCTCCTCTCTAAGGACGTAGACTTTTAGATCTCTGACGATTGTATTCATGCCTATACGACACTTCGTGATATGGTTACCAAGGCACCAATACTGCAATGCCCGGATTGGTCTTACCCTTTTGAGATCATGTGTAATGCCTCTGATTATGCAGTAGGGGCTGTCCTTAGTCAAAAATTGGATGGGAAACCTACAGTCATCTATTACGCTAGCAGGACCTTAGATGAAGCACAGAGGAATTACACCATCATTGAAAAGGAATTTTTAGCTGTAGTATTTGCACTGGAAAAATTTAGACCTTATCGTTTAGGTTCCCACATTATAATCTACATTGACCACACTGCAGTTTGACATCTTCTCACTAAGAAGGATGCAAAATCTCATCTGATTAGATGGATCCTTCTGTTGCAGGAATTTGATTTAAAGATTCGTGACAAGGTAGGGAAGCAGAATGTGGTAGCTAACCACTTTTCCTGCCTTCCTTATCAAGCGATATCTCCTTCACTACCCATTTCAGACCACTTCCCTAACTAGTAATTGCTGGTCTTCCATTCTGATCTTCCCTAGTATGCTGACATTGTCAACTACCTGTCTTTTGGAATCGTTTCCTCTGGTTGGGTTCGACATCAAAAAGACAGACTTAGATCCGAGGCCAAGCACTATTACTAGGAAGAACCATGGCTTTTCAAACACTGCAAAGATCAGATCCTTAGGAAGTGTGTCCCTGATAAGGAGATTGATAGTATTTTGTCATTCTGTCATGACCAGGCTTGTGGCGGTCATTTCTCTGGCAAAAAGACTGCTGCAAAAATTTTGCAAAGTGATTTTTATTGGCCCATGATCTTCAAAGACACACACGAATGTAGTAGGGCATGTCCACACTATCAGTCTCTAGGCAGTATTGGTTGCCGAGACATGATGCCCTTGAATCCGATCTTAGTGTGCGAAATCTTTGATATTTAAGGCATTGACTTCATGGGACCGTTTCCAAATTCTCATGGCTTCGAGTATATCTTGTTGCCAGTTGAGTATGTTTCTAAATGGATTGAAGCCATCCCCTTGAGAACTAATGATCATAGAGTTGTGACACAATTTATTCAAGACTTTATCTTCTCTAGATTCAGGGTACTTAAAGCCATCATTAGTGATGGAGGGTCTCACTTTAGGAACACACACTTTCAGTCCCTACTTCAAAAGTATGGGGTGACTCATAGGATTGCTACACCATATCACCCTAAAACCAATGGCTAGCTGAATTGTCCAATCGGGAGATCAAGAAGATTTTACAGACTACCATTCGACCTAATAGAAAGGAGTGGTCTTCTCGCCTTTCTGATGCGCTATGGGCATATCTGACAACTCACAAAACCCCATTAGGCATGTCTCCTTTTAGACTTGTGTACGGGAAACACTGTCATCTTCCCGTAGAACTTGAGCACAAAGCTTATTGGGCCATCAGAAAGTGTACCCTAGACTTAAAGCAGGCTGGTGATCATAGAAGATTACAAATTTTCGAGCTAGATGAATTAAGGAATGAATCTTATGAAAGCTCGAGGATCTATAAGGACAAACTAAAGGCCTTCCATGACCATCACATTCATAGGAAGTCATTTCACCCTGGTCAAAAAGTCCTTTTTAATTCAAGACTTAAACTTTTCCTAGGGAAACTAAGATCCAAGTGGATTGGACCTTTGAAAATCTTGAGAATCTTTGATAACGGAGCCATTGAGATCTCTGAGATTGATAAATCTGAACCTTTCACTGTCAATGGACAAAGACTAAAACCTTTCATTGAGCCACATGATCTCAGACTTGTCAATTCTACCTTTTCGCTCCTGCATTTTGAATTACCTACTGGGTTTACGCCTAGCTGAAGGCGTTAAGCTTAGCAAACCTATCCTTGCATATAGTTGTTTTCCCCTTTTTTATTTTCACCTTTCTTTCATTAGGTATCTACCCTTGCATTTTTAGCATACATTCATTGTCACATGTCATGAATTTCACTTCTTAGCTTGACTTTCCACTTTGATCTTGTATCAGACTTGAAATCGTCCGCATAGAGATTTTATTTCCTCATTCTGACTTCCTTCTGTCACCCAGCCTACGATTGTGAAAAGCATAGTATGCATTTGCATCCACCCTATTCATTCAATGAGAACATTGCATCATTTAAGCATGGGGGGTGTAAATGGTGAATCATTTACTGAAATGCAATTGTAGACACACACCTATTGTATATTGTATATAGTATAGTATTATCAAAAATAGCAAAAAAAAAAGAAAAATTTTGAAAAAAAAATTACAAAGCCAAAAATAGAAAAAAATGAAAAAAACATAAAAAATTCCAAACATACAATAAGGGACCTAAACTTTATTTTTGAGGGAGAACTTCAAAAGAAAATTTTGAGGAGAGAAAAGTATTGAAAAGAATTTAAGTGTTTAACTATGATCTTCTAACTGAAAACAAAAATAGAATAAGTGTTTTTTGGACATTCAACCTTTGCTGGCTAGACTTTCCAGGCCACTGTAGCTTGATTCGCTTAGGCTTTGGATTAATACACTTCAAGCTTTGACAAGATAGACAAGGATCTCTCTTAAGACTAGGACATATTTTTGTACCTGAGTCATCAGTACAAGATTCGTTGGTTTGCTTTGACTTAGGAGTCTAAGTAACCTTGGTTTACACTACATAGTATCGTGAAAGACCTTTTGAATTTGAAATTCAACCCTAGTATTCATTAGGGAAGGTGGAGTCCTTCCCTGTGTGTGCAGGTAGATTCTTTATCTTAGTCTTTAGTCTTATGTCTAGGAGAAGCTCTTTCCACCAAAAAACTCACCCACCAAATAAGTGTGCTTTACTAAATAAAGTTGTTGGAGACATATTGATAATTATTTGTGATGAAAAAAAAAATCTTTAGAATAAGTCAAGTATGTTCTCCAAGTCTTGTAAATACAAAATTCCACCAAAAATATTTTCAGGGTGCAATACAAATACCCTGTTCCACCAAAAAAAAAATCTTTAATCCATAAATGCAATAAGAGTTGGGTTTGAGTCTTCCCCGTTTCTTGAGGGTCAATCTGGAAACATCAGCTGAAGCTAGGACCAACCTAGACTTAAAAAGAAGTGAAACCTCAAGATTGAGTTTTGAAATTCACTTGGTTAGTCCTGACCCATCACTAAGCACATCCATAACCTCTTAGCGTTCGAGTCTTTGTAAAACCCCCTGAGTCCTGGAATTTGACTGAAAGGTTTAAATATCAAGAGTCCTTATTAGTCGAGAGATGGTCTATGTCATATCAGTCTTAAGTTCTGGTCAGTCTTCCTAAGCAACAGGTTCTTACAATGTCCAGACAAAAACATAGTTGGTTTATCAGAAAAATCTTTCAGCTTAAAGATTATCTTTAAACACGTAACTTTTTGAGAAAAAGAAAAGAAGAAAAATAGATATCTCAACACACTTACCTTGCTGATGCCTAAATTGCTTTGCACTTTAATGAGTTGTTTGCTAAGGAACTAGCAAAACCTAATCATGGGGGTATGATGTGTTGCGACTCATCATAGCTAAATCGCCTAAGTTAAGCTAGAAACAAGGTTAAACACTATGGAATTAACACATAAAAAGGGTTAAGTGTCGGAAATAGAGAAAAGACCTAAAACATCAATTTTGTGCTAAAAATGCATAATTAGGTCATTTAGTGGGACATTCTATTATCAAATACAAAATGGTGATCTAATTGCAAATTGAACACACAAATGAGCTCAAAATTCCAAATCAGAAGTAAAATTAACATTAAATCCTAGATTTACATTCATCAGGTGAGCTTCAATAAAAATTTGGTTCCATTGGACATCATTAAGGCCTTGCAATTATAGATTTACATTCAGGTCCTTCGTATAATACATTTTATGCATTAGAAAACCTCCAAGAGCCAATTTATAGGACACAAGGACCTATTTGCAAGCTCATAAGGACCGCTCTGTAACCATTCCTAACCACTTATGGGTTTGATTGCACTTCTTCCACCGTTTCGTGCAAGGGCTTATTACGCAAAAACACCATTAGATCCTAGAGCCACCTGCTGCTCGTGTGCTACTATAGCCATGAAGAACACCTTCCATCGTGGCCATTCATTCTCTTGATCTCTTATCTGTGGCTACCCTTTAATAGAACCTTCACTCAAATCCGCACGTCTGGACACCTCCACCTCCAGATCTCATCCAACGGTCCACTTTTGGTTTAGGATCGCGCATGCTTCCCTCCACTCATCTTGATCGTAGGTGACCTAAGTGCCTATTTTCACCCTCGCGGTGAGCTCACTCATTGATCATTCTACTTAAGGAGCTCCCCTACCTCGCGCTTAAAGGATCAACCACTTCTCCTACTTTCTCGAGGCGATCTCTTCATCCTCTCCAATTTCTCCTCTCCACCTAAACCTGTTATGGTGCCATGAGCAAAGGAACTCCATCTTCTCTGACTCTCCCCACCACTAAGGACCACATAGCACCTGAGGGCGACCTTGAGTCCCACTAGTGGACTTTCAATCCACTAGAGATCCTCCCCCCTTCGTCGCTGCAGCCACCAGCTGCAGATCTTCTCAACATGTCCCATTCATCTAATTAGAATAGGATTTCCCTGTTTCCTAGTTAATTTTAGTTTAGTTAGTATACTTTAGAGTAGAATAGAAGTAGAGCAGATGTAGGAAATTCGCTGGATTGATTGCTAGCTAGGAGTAGATTAATGTAGCGTAGAATTCGCACTCCACCTCCTTTGATCATTTTAGATCAGAGGAGATGAATCCATCTCACTCATTTGATCATTAATCTCTCCCTCACCACCTCACAAGTCCATGTTTTGTATTTCCTCGTGTTTTTTTTCGCAATTCACCCATCCATTAAGAGTCAAACCTTCATCTCATTGCTCTCTAGCTTTGAGATGAGGGTTTGCGCTCAAATCGATTTAGGGGTCTCCCATTCATTTTAGAAATCCACAAAGACCCCTAATCTGAGTTTAAAATGGAATCAGTTTACTTGATCTGATTTCAGTTTGGTTTTTAAGGCAAGATCGCAAGATTTTGATTAGATTAGGTTTTGAATGGATTTTTGATCAAGTGAATTGACATGTTTTTGAATAAATCAATCCTTGACAGTGAATCTGAGATGTTATAAGTGAAGCATTTTTCCTCAGATGTGCCATGTCTGAATTTGGCTTGAATTGGGATTTTATGATCTTGAATGTGTGGGAAAGTCAAGGAGAATCAATCTTATTGATTTAAGGCTCTACCAAAGATTTTTTATGTTGATTTGAATTTGAGATTCTGATTTTTAACCTAAGGAATTGTCAATAGTCCTTAAGATTTAGAGAATTGGGATTCATGATTGGTTGAATTTAATGGCCTGTTATAAGATCTTCGTACATGTTGTCTATAGCATTAGGAAGGTTTTAGATTAGTATGCCTTCTTTGATTTGAGCCTAGGATTGTTGTTTAAAGATTTTTGATGAAGATTCAATGCTTCCAATTGTTTTTAAAGAGAATTTGATGTGTTATCAGATTTTAAAGTGTTTAGTGAATCCCAAATTAACACAGTAAAGTGCTACAATAGCAGCTACATATCCATGGGTTTCTCAAACCTAAATTCAATGATCTGAGGGGGAGAATTTGGTCTGGATGGTAATGATTCAAGATCAGACTTTCCAAGTCTGATCTTTAATGATTTTTGTATTGAAATCCCCTGTAGATCTGCTGAGATTGAGCAATGGCTGCAACAGTAGCCATTGGATTTTATCATAAGACATCTGGAGCTATTGCAACAGATCAACTTAGCTCCTATTTTAGTAGCTTCAATTGCTATCTGTAGCTTGGTTGCTGCTATGCTTAGTTGTTGCTGCTGCTCTGCTAAATTCCAGCAGGAGCACTGCTGCTGTTGTGTCTAGCTGTTGTTGTAGCTATTGCTCCTACTGTTTTGGCCTGGAATGATAAGACAGTAGCTAGATGGTGAAGAAATTGTTTATTTAGATAGATGATATGTTCTAACTATTGTATACAATGTAAACAAGCTTTCATGTATGGTTAAATGTCTTTTAATATCTTATGAATGTTTGTAATCAGATTCTTATTCCTTTTGTCAGCTAGTATGTGCATCTAACTGTCCAAATTTAAAAATGGGATGAATCTGAGTAGAAATTCATGTTCAACTACTTTCACACCTCCTATATCTTGTTTAGAGCACATCTGATCTCTCCCAATGTCATTCCAGCCATTGGAACCACTTCTAATGCCTTAGGTTCCACTTTACAACCCCTTGAAGGCCTAGAATTGAGTTAGATTTATAAATAAATAAAAATGACATAAAATTTCCAAAAAAATAAAATAAAGGTGTAGAGAGTAGTATTAGGTATATGTTTAGGTGTATGCCAAGTTTCAAGGCATTCTGAACCCTCAGCTTGGTAGAACATACCAGTTAACGGTTCATTCTACCTTAAAACTTAATAAAAGACCTCAACTCTTAAAAATCCCAAAAACACTCTATTCTCCTCATCTCTTTCTTTCTATCTCATCCCCTACCTTTATAAAACATATAAAACCCATAAAAAGTAGAAAAACCATAAAAATACCCAAAAATACCATGTATATTATGTATATACTTGTAAATATAAGCTATACTCTAAGATATATGTGTATATATTGTAAAATAAATATATAATAGGTGTAAATAACTTACATATATATTGTAAATTAAATATTTAAGATTACTTAAACTGTATATAACTTAATCATATAATTATTTATTATTTATATTAACTTATAAGTAATATAACATAAGAAAATAAATGAAACCCTGTAAATAACTATATTTACTAATGATACTATAGATAAATATTTATATATGTATTGTGTATATTATAATCCCTGTATCATAATTTAATTATGTATATATAATAAATAATGACCTTATTAAGTTACTAGCTAAGTTATTAGGTTAAATTAAAATCAATTAGTAAATTAAGTTATAATTGAGCTAACTTATATTGTGTATTTGTATTATTGTATTTTAAGTAAATTACACTAATTTAATTATATTTATAGTATATTATGTTATTTATAACTTAAATTATCTGAAAATACCCTGAAATCACCTATTTAAATGTAAATAAATCAAAATAAATCGAGTAAAATATAATAAAAATGTATATTAAATAATTTAATATATATATTAATGCTGTACAATATCAATTAGACTATTAATTAACTGATTTAAATGTTAATTAGGAAATAAGCATGAATACAGTATGTATAAATCATAATTTTTAGCTAATTTATTTATATAGTAAATATAATTATTTTTGTAAATAAACTAAATAATTATATATTCCTATATAAGTGCTTTTTAACCATATAATTTAATTTAAAATAAGAACTAATTTGGGCCCTCAAATCGAGGGACAAATCTTGATAAGTTGATATGCAAGCCACGCAACTGCAGTGCTTGTGGGGTGCTAATGATAGCGCCACATCGAGCATGGAAGAGCTCCCACAGTGCCTTAAGTTGAATTTGCTCTTCCCCCTCTTCAATTGTCATGGGTGTCGGTTGCCTGAAAACTATCTCCTCTTATCCCCTCTGAGCATGACGTGAGAATGATTTGTTGATACTGTGCGGTGCAGGCCAGGGGCCTGGCACTATGCGTGGGCTTGAATAGGCCCATTAACGAGCATAAACCAGAATTAAGAGGGCTTAATAATGAATTATGGGTGGCCTTAGTAGAGATCTGGTCCCACCCCTTGAGAGTGTTGTGTATCCCTCGAAAGGGTTGCCTTGAGCTTCTGTGTGCGCGTGTTGTATCTGTACATATGTAACATATATATAGTATATGTGTATATGTATATAAGTATAGTATTCTGTAAATAATATGTTAATATAGAATACGTAGTATATAGAGTGTTTGCGCTCATATATGCATATAAATAACATATGAGCTTTACTGACAGATAAATAAGTCAGTGTAGATATAATAAATGTTACTATAGACCCTTATTTTGACCTTAGTTCATGTTTATAATCTTTTATAGGGTTTAGTGACGCTTATATAAGTCGTTGTACATATTATATATGTTACCATAGGTGTTAGTATATCAAGTTAAGTTGGTATGACATATTTTGTAACTTATTATTGTATGTATATGTAAGTAGTAGTACTACATGTTATAAATAGATAGTATATAGTATGTAATTATAGTTTTTGATGCTTGTTTGTACATAGTTGTTTCCAAGCATTGTACAAATAATTTTTGTGTATAAAATTGATTCATTATTTGATTATTTCATTCATTCATTATTGTACATAAAATCAATCTTTTTGGAGTTGAAGAATGATATTAGAGTTAGAGAGTGATGTAGATTAGTAGTGATGTAGATTAGTAACTGCCTCCCAGTGAACGACCTAGAATAAACTAGTAAAAATTATGTAATTAAATAAAATTGATGTGACAACAGTTTGTATTTGTGACATATACTACAATAACGACCCCTTTTTGTATGAACCAGTACTTGGATGATCAGTGGATTTGTCTGACATTGTATATACTCAATATTATATAATCTCTCCAATTCAGTGTATTCTAACATGAGAGCATCTCGGGTTGTACCACTTATCATTTGTGTCAACATTAGATGGGCACATTTCACAATAAGGGTTGTTGTTTCTAGCATGTTAACCGGAATGCTTCTAAAGGGGTCTGAGGTTTTGTAATGCTCATCATGATGTCTAAGAGCAACCTCGCTCATTTTTTCGTTGATGCTCATACGAGATTCAGGTTTCTTGGACATTTTTCCTATGTTGTCAGGTTGCATTTCCAAATTAGGTGGTGGATTAGGATGTAGAATCAAATTCAGGTCCAGATCAAATTGATTAGATTAGATCAGAATTTCCTCAAAAGATCAACTCTAATGGAGGCCTCTAGGTCAGACCTAGGGACCGCTCCTCTGTATGTGCACTATAGAATAAATAAGGGACTAGATGTGCATTGGACCCAATCGAGACACCCAAAAAATTTTGGATGACTAAGGCTTTTTGAGGCAAATGGACCTCTTTGATAAAAAATCAACACACCCGAGAATTACTTGAGCAGCCAGGAAGGGAGTCCCGCAAAGATCCCTTCACGGTAGAGTGTCTTGATGGGTTACAAGGTTTCCCCCACCCGACCTTCCTTGTCACTAAGATTCTAGGTAGACCGGAATGTATGAATTGAGACCTAAGTCTACCAATTTTAGCCCTAATTTATGCCTTGGATTTCACTTGATTTAGAAGTTATTTCAATTAGTGACCTAATTTGTAGGTTGGTTAACCCACAAAGTGGACCAACGTCACTTGACATGCCTTAAGGTTGAGGATGAAATTTGGGTCAAGATCCAAATCACCCTAAATTGATTCTCAGGTTATTAAGCCCCAAATTTTAGAGTTCAATTGAATTTAGAGCCTTGATTTTAGGGTTCACTTGGATAAATTAGTTCAAACAAGGGCTTGGGTGGCACACAAATGTGGGGAGATCAATTTCCTTTATTGCAGGAAAATGTGTACTAACACTTCAGAACCCTATTGTGGAAACCCTAATTGGCTCTATTTCAAGTCCAATTTGATTTCAAATATAACACCTTGGACTCAAACAAGAAAGTGAGTAGTCCAAGATGTTGAGAAATTCTAGCGCAAATTCCTAATAGGTACAGGAGATCAGGATGGAGAATCTCTAATCAAATCGTCTCAACTTCAATCAGATATCAATTTTGTGAATTAGGAAATTCTTTGCCTTTAAGTGATGTTACTAGGAAAATAAGGCAAGTGAATCCTAATTTATTTTCTTTCCTTTTTCTCTTCCCAAGATTAGGAGATGATTAGGGAAGAAGAGAAATTTTATCTGCCCCTAGAGTGGTTGATTGTGCAGAAGATCTCTTCATGATCTACCTTACAAAAACACAACAAAGCAGATAGGGCAAGTTAGCAATCAGCTCAATGATGAGAGCCTCATCATGAGCCATAACTAGCTCATTTTGACCCAATAAAGAAGATAAAAGCTCCTACATAACCTAGAAGAAGGCTTAACTGAAGGAACAAGTGCTCTGAGAAGAAAACATGAAATAAAGGTTAAAACTGTAATTTTACCATTGCAGTACATAAACGGGATTTCTCAGAAGCAAAACATAGGTCAAATGGTCCAAATAAGATAAAAAGTGGGTTGAATTAATCAGAAATGGGTTTATGTGCAATCTAAGAATTAAATGACACTTGGTAACCCTAAAACAGACCCGCTTAAATTAACAAGGTTCCGATTAGAATAAAAATCAAGAAAACCCTCTAAAAATCATAGAAAAACATCCTCTAGGGTTTAGAACACTTAATTTGGCCTTTGGAACCTAGTTTGACCTAGATTAGGGTCTTAGCTCTTCAATTAACCTAATTTGGGTTTTTACGCAAAATGTCCAGTCAAACGAGGTCAAACCTAAAATCCAACTTCACCATTGGATTCTTTAGGTCCAAATTAGGTTTTTACCAAAATTTGGACCTAAGAGGAGGTCATCTTGACCTACTTTGCAAGTTAATACACCCAAATCACAAATAGGTCCCTATCTTTTGAATATCCTTGCAGAGAGCCCCCTAGGTTCTTCGCCTTCTTTGCAAACCGGTCCTGCCGCCATTGCTAGGGCAGAACCGAGCTCCGACGAAGTTTCAAGAGAGATTGCTCTCTAATTCCTCAGAGATTCTCTCCCAGAAATGGAAGGGAGATTCTCTGAGGAATTCCCTTCCTTCTAAAGCCAATCAAATTCGCTGGCGTGAACCCAATCTCTCGTGCGAACGCACGAGAGATTTGGGTATCTTTCTTCCTTCCAACTCCGGCGAGCCGGCTGACCTAATTGCGCGTTTTTCACGCACTGATAGGAGCGGCCAGCACCTATAAAACACCCCCCGGACCCGGCCGCTCATCTTAAGCTTGATTTGGACGGGGATCCCCTCCAAATTTCTTCTCTCCCATCTCCGGCCAAACGACCCACAAGCTCCGGCGACCGCCTTCCCTCCTTCTCGTCACTCTGCTGCCATACCAGCAGCAGAGTCCTCTCCGCCTCTTCCTCCCGCGGCGTGCTGTACCCTGCGCGCAAGCTCCTGACCTCATCTTCGTCGCCGCTTCCTCCCCCAGGGTCTTTCTTCCCCGACGACGGCAGTCACGAGCCATCCTCTCCGCCGCCTCCCTTCCCTCCAGACAACCCCAGATACGTTCTCCACCCTCTCCTCTCTCTTTTCCCCCTATTATCTCCCTTGATCGACCTTCGACAGACGCTAACCACCTCCATCATCTTCGCCTCCGACCACACTCCGGCGAGCCGCCCACACCGCTCCAGCCCTCCACACGGCTCGCCAACCACCTCGAAAGCTCCGCCTCACCTCCAGGAACACACTCCACCCTACCACTGCCACTCCAGCCCTCCACAATCACCCCCCGACCAACCCACCATCTCCGGCCACAGGTTGACCTAGGCACGCTCGCCTAGGCCGACCTGCGGCCTGCAGCACTGCCCACCGCCTTCGCCGTGCCACGGCGAAGGTCTCTAGCTATTCTGATTTGGCCGAGAGGCGCGTTTTGTGTAGAACAGGGTTTGAGCTGCTGCCGCCATGGACGACCTCTGATGAAGCTCCCACGAAGCTCCAGGCACCCAGTCTTCCAGGCTACAGGCGCTGCATACTAGCGCGAGTGTCGCGAGGTGAACGACTCCAGCCAAGGAGCGCTAGCAGAGCCAGCAGCTGCGGGGCAATCGCACGACGAGGCTTCTGCAGGCACGCGTGAAGGCGAGACCAGATAGTCCCACATCGTGGGATTGCAACCGTCAGGTACCATATAAGTTGTTTTTGCGTTTTACTCTTATCGCCTCAGTAAGCACAGGGGTGAGGTCCCTCACTGACCCCATCCGCCTCGTCCGCGGCCTGACCATGCGGACCTGGCGGATCCGACCCGACCTAGACCTACGCACTCCTCGTGCACCACACACCTGCAGGTGCGCCTGGTCCCGGGTACGATCCGACCCGATTGAGACCGTGGCTCTGGTAGAGCGGTTTGAGTGAATTGCTTGAGAGAGAGAGAGACGCGCGGGTAGAGGGAGAAGGGTTAGGTTTTGCTCCTGTGTAGGCAGGCTGATCGCAGGAGAAGGACTTGGCCGCTGCAGAAGACGGAAAAGCAAGCCAAAGAAGAAGAAGAAGGCAACAGGAGCAAGACAGAAGAAGAAGAAAGAAAGAAGTCTTCGCAGAGAAGAAGAAGAAGGACAAGGGAAGATTGCAAAGAGATCAGAAAGGCAAAGCAGAAGAAGGAAGAGAGAAAGAAAGATCACATTTAAGACGTCTGATACATAAATCAGACGTCTAATTCTATTTTTTTTACATCTTTTTTAAAACTCTTTGAATCAATTATATTTGCATTTAACAGTTGTATTCTTGGGTTTTACAAAGTACTGAGTTTGCTCCCTGTGTTCGACCTCGGATACTCTAGTTGTTCGAGTAATAAAATTATTTATATTTGTTTAAACGTTTTGTCGGTTCTACTGCAACGTAATATGCCTTTAAATCCACACAAAAACGTTGACAACACTCAATAATCAAGAAAGGTAAGACTAGTGGTGAATTGCGAGTTGCTCTCTGGCAACAGTGCCAAAATGTTTACTAGCTTTCATTGAGTTTAAAATACTCGTTGTAGTACAGTCAACAAAAGCAAATCAACATTTAAAATTTATAAGTGCTCGAAAATAGAATGAGTCTGAGGTCATTCACAGGGAGCAAGTATGGAATTCACAACACTAGTCAGAATATATAGAAAAATCGAGCATAATGATCAATCACAATAAAGATATTCAATGAATGAAATGTATTCAAAATGGTATGCAATAGTAGCAATTGTATCTCAGAAAATAATGGGATAAAAATAATGATAAAACCCTAAAAATGGTGATTTGAATCATCACTTAATTTCCACATTAAAGCACATATCCCAATGCAATTACCCAATTCAATTTTTCAATAGTGGTCTTGAACCACTTGCCATGCCAACACCAAGATATCCACGTCTGATAATCTCTCAATATGTCCACAGTGCTTTTCTATCAGATGTCAAATCTTAAGGTCATATGCCTTAAACACCCAGAGACTCAGCACAAGCCACAGAGCACAAAGCCAATTTAGAAACAAGACTCTCGAAATGCCTAAGTGCTGGCATGTGTGGGCACGAATACTGTTTACGCGAAATTGTCATTGTTTAGAAATATGCATTATAATATAAGACGAAAATCGCATGAAACACTCAAATTTATAAAACTCGAAATCGATGTGGAGTTCGAGGTCGTTCGCAAGGAGCAAATATAACAATTTCAATTTATTAATCACAATAACAAAAGTAATATGCAATTGAAACCAATAAGAGGCTCAAAATAATATTCCAATAAAGATCAGAGATTTATTGCAAAAAGATGGGGTAAAAATGGTGATTTGAATCACTAAATTAACCCTTAAGTTTAAGCTCACAAATTAGCTTAAATAAACCAACAGTAATCTCAATCAATTATTAGACCAATGTACTCAATCAAATGTTAGATCAGATGACAATAGAAGGCCTCAGACGCCTTAACCAGCAGGAGCTCACAAGGCATAAGGGCCTTGCCTTAAGCCTCACAGAAGAGGCACAGTAGCAGCACCAACGGAGGCACAAGGGCTTCGCACAAAGCCCTCAAAAGCTAAATGTTGAGAGAGGAGAAGGGCACGAGAGCAAAACCCTCCCCTCTCTTTCTGTGATTCTCTTCCCAGCCTCTTAGCTCAAACCTGGGTGAACAGTACCAGTAATCAGGTAAACGGTCAGAGGTCCAGACCTATTGGTGTGGTGTAGAGGGTGAGGGTCCGTGGCTCATGTGAAAGGGGACCCGACCCCTATGTCCTGGGCAAAGGGTCGGATGCACAATTGCGTAATGAACATTGTTGGCAGCTCATTCATGGAAGATGTGGCAATAAGGTTCCTACCTTACTCCTTCACACAGTAGCAGCTGAAGGTTACTCTGATTGGGGAAGTAACACTTGCTGCTTCAATTAGGGACCTAGAAGGGATCTTGGAAGCGTTCTGCAGCACCTAGAGTTAGTAGCGAGGATGAACTTGGCCGGAGAACTGTAGTAGAGCTCGGAGAAGGTCGCAGTGGTGGAGCTTCAGTGATGTACCTGAAAAGGAGAATACGGCCTCTCAGCCCTATCAGAATAACTCAGGAGGTTCGCCTGGGTGTTGCTAACGTGCTGGAGGTGGTTGAGTGCGGTGAGGAGGTGTGTGTGTGCATGGTGAAGTCAGGGAAGGTGTTTGAAGGTGGTGGTGCTCGGTGGGGTGCTAGAGAGATCAAAACCCTAAATTTCTTTGGGGCTTTTGATCTGTGAGATGAGGCGAAGCTCGCAAACTTGGTGGCAGGTAGATTGGTGAAGTGGAGTGGTCGTGTGAGCTCACCGGAGGTACGCCAATTCTGAGGAAGGTGGAGATGGTACGGGTAGTGTGGTCTGAGAACCTTAGTTTTAAGGGTGTAGGAAGAGTTTGTTGAAAGAGAGGAGTTGAGAATGAATGACTATGGACAAGGAGAGAGTGGGGATGGCACCGACTATGATTGGCCGACATCAGAGACGAAGATAACTCCGGAGAGGGGAACAACGACATCTGAAGGGGGAGGAGGCTCTTAGCAGGTACGGTGAGGAGCGAACAACAGAGAGGAAGAGTTTCCCTATGCCTATGGTATGTGGCAGAGGGTGAAGGGGCTGGAGGAGTAGGGTCACTGGAGCAAGCTTGGAGTAGGTCAGCGGTAGAGGAAATAGAGAAGTTTTTGGCCTAGAACTTGCTAAGGAGAATGACCGATCAAAGGGGTTCTTTTTAAAGGTCTCAGGAAGAGCTCCAAGCTTGGGACGAAGCTTGAGGAGCTTGAGATTTCAGGGGAGAAGATCCCCAAAATTCCTTTCATTCGCCTGATCTGTGGGGAACAAATTAGGGTTTGAGATGCGGCTCAAACAATTAGGATGGTCCTCACGAACAATCATTCCAAATTTGGAAGGATTTGGTTGAGAAATCAGAGAGGAATCTTTGATTGAAGGTCGGATGCTTTGGGTTCACACTGGCAATGGTGGTAGGGGCCTTTTTGAATAAAATGATGAATAGTTAAAGGGGTAAATACAAACAATTCGAAAGTTGGGGACTTGGCTGAAAGAAATAGAGGATTAATGGACCAAATTGCAAACTAGGTCAAGATGGACTCTGATTGGGCCAAAATTTTGATACAAACCTAATTTGGATCCAAGGAATCTAATGGTGAAGTCAGATTTTAGCTTTGACTAAGTTTGACTTGGAAATTTGCATAGAAACGCAAATTAGGGTAAAATTTCGTCAGAGACTCTATTCAAGGTCAAAATAGGTTCAGATGGTCAAACCAAGGGTAACAAACCTTTTAGAATATTTTATATGAATTTTACAAGATTTAGATGAATTTTATTCTGACCAAAACCTCTTTAATTTAAGTAGGTTTGAAATTAGTGTTTTTGTGTTGTGGTTCTTGAAATGTGTGAAACCCTATTTTTGACAATGCGGACTCACTTTTTGGACTTTAAAGCTCATTTGACTTTCATTTAACTCTTGAGTGATCCTGTGGTTAATTTGTGTTTAAGATGTGTAGTTAAAATTGTAGAATTAACCCTGATTTCCTATTTTCTTTTCAAACCAGAATATTATGGAATTATGATCCTCAGATGATTATGTAGGAGCATTTATCCATCAAACCTAACTAAAAGTGGCCAGTTAAGGCCTATGATGGTGTTCTCATCATACCCCCATGCCTCGCTTTTGCTACCCCTTAGCAAAATCTTATGGATCAAACCAAGTCTCTAGGTTGGATGTCACCGTTAGGATGCCTTACTAAGCTAGATCTCTAGAGATCAGATCAAAATACCAATAATAGGCCTAGAGGTACTCAAGTACCAGCCAAGATCCAGATCTGACTAGCTTCAGCCTGAGTCTGCTGCGAAGGTTTCTAAGGCTCGCAAAAACTGCCCAGAGGTTCGTTGACCTCAGTGGTTAAAGCACCCATGTATAGATGTATCATGTCCAGGTTCAATTTGCTAGTGAATTTTTGTAAGAGAGAGATAGAGAAAGATTTTTCATTTGGAGAGTTTTCTCTCTTTTCTTTTTTATTTTTCCATAAATCTAGCCTCAGATTGGCCCTAAACACAGTATGTGTCAGATTCCTTGTCCCCACCATTAGTCCTTGAAGGGTCCCTAGCTTTTGATGTTTCGAGATAACACTGTCCATGGCAATCCCCAGAACCCTGGCTTTCAACACTTTGGGATAGTGCCGCCCATGGCATCTATAGCTAAATTCAGGCCCTGGCAATCGACATTTTGGGATAATCCTACCCTTGGCACCTGAACCAGCATAAGGTGCTTATGTGCCCCCGGTAGGATATTTAGATATCCTAGGAGAAAAGCACCGAGGATATGATATGTTATTATGCATCTTCGAGGGGAATTTCCTACCTCTCTACACCGGGAACTTGTCCAATCAACTTGTGTCTTTGAGTCTCTCCTAAGCTAGATCTTTAAGACAGCTTTTCATAATAGAACACTTTTGTCATGATTTCTTTATTTAGCACACTAAACTAGACTGGTGTGTGATTTTGGGTGCTTAGGTTACCAAGTCCCGCAAATCAAAGGGCAGGCAACAGGACCGAATAATCCATAAGCCTTAGACCTACAACATCAGCTTCGCACTTTTCTCAACCTCTTGAGGATTAATCCAGATCTTAATGAATACGTGAGTGTTTAAGCCCTAAAAATAAACCCAAGAGGCCTCAGGTCGGTACTCGTCTCTAATCTCCTAAGTTTCAGCCTTCCAGGTTTTAATTCATCATCTTATCCAACCTAGAAGTTAGGTAAGTTCCACACTCAATTTCAAGGGATTATCTCATTATTTCTTTTTATTTACTCCTTTTTTTCTCCTTTCTTTTCTTTTCTTCTCCTCAATTATTTTTTTATTCAGCTCAAATTGACCTCTCCTTTCCTCTTTTCTCCTTTTTTTTTTTTTGAGTGAAACCCTTCCATGAATTGATTTTCACAGCATTTTGCACGTTAATACCCCCCTGCCTAAGATTTACAATGCCCTCATTGTAAATTAGGTGGGTTTGAGTTTCGTTCATTTCGTACATTAGAACAGATGGGTGGTGAGTGGGTCAGAATGACTGTTGCAGACGATTTCTAGCTCTGATACAAGTATCAAAGGTGGAGTCAACTGTTCTAATGGAAGAACCCTAAACTGCAATATGATTTTAGCAAATAAATAGGTCAAAAGGGTTTTAGGTTTTTCAAAGATGACGTGTTGCCTCCCATTAAGTGCTAAGTTTTACGCCATCATCTAGGCACAATCAAGCTCAAGGAAAATGGAGATCAAAAGATACTTCAGCCATATTTGAGTCGGCGAGTTTGAAGAATGGTTTGAGTCTCTGTCCGCTCATGACAAAAGGTTTTGAATTATGGTTGAGTTTGCTGATTTAAACGGCTCCATTTCCAAACACTTGTCTCATTAGGAATAGTCTAATCCATTTTGATCTGAGTTTTCTTGGGAAGAGCTTGAGTTTAGCATCAAAGAGTAGTACTTTCTAACCAGGATGAAAAGTTTTCTGTGAAATGTGCTTATCATGGAGGGCTTTGACCTACTCTTTGTGGATTCGTGAGTTCTCGTACGCGTCATTGCGTAGTTCCTCGATCTCGCTCATTTGCAACCGATGGTGGATTCTAGCCTCCATGAGATTCAGATTACACTTCTGTACTGCCCAGTAAGCTTTGTACTCCATTTCGATGGGTAGGTGACTTGCCTTACCATACACGAGTTTAAAGGGATACATTCCTAACTAGGTATTATGAGTTGTCCTATAGGCCCATAAGGCTTTCGGAAGGCGGGCAGATGAATCTTTCCTACTAGGCAGAATAGCAACTTGAAGGATCTTCTTGATTTCCCTGTTGGATAGCTTAGCCAATCCATTAGTCTGGGGGTGTTAAGGAGTCAAAATATGGTGGACACCCCATACCTTTTCATCAGGGACTGGAAGTGCACATTTGCAAAATGGGCCCCTCCATTAGAGATGATAGCTCGTGGAATGCCGAATCGAGAAAAGATGTGTTGATGAATGAATTTTATCATGACTTTATGATCATTGGTTTGGGTCGGGATGGCTTCGATCCATTTAGACACATAGTCCATGGCTAGAAGAATGTACTCGAAACCATCGGATTTTGAGAAGGGACCCATGAAATCAATCCCCCAAATATCGAAGATTTCGCACACAAGAATCGATTGTAAAGGCATCATGTCACGATGGCTCATGTTGCCTAAGGTCTGGCAACAAGTGCATGCCTTACAATAGTCGTGTGCATCTTTGAAAATCATAGGCCAATAGAATCTATACTGGAGAACTTTTGCTGTGGTTTTATGTCCAAAGAAGTGACCACCGTAGGCTTGGTCATGGCAGAAGGACAAAATGCCATTGATCTCTGATTCCATAACACATCTTCTGATGATTTGATCAGCACCAATGTAGAATAAGTACGGATCTTCCCAAATAAAGTGTTTGGCATTTGAAAGTAATTTGTCTTTCTTGGCCCTTAGCCAATCATACAGAAGTTGATGTGATGCCAAACAGTTCATCATATCGGCATGCCAAGGAAGTTCCATCTCGACTGTCAGGAGGTGCTCATCCAAAAAATGCTCTGTGATAGGTCTAGAAGGGTCAATGATTGAAGAAGGAAGACGGGATAAATGGTTAGCTACCACATTCTGCTTTACCACCTTGTCACTAATTTCAAGATCGAATTCTTGCAACAGCAAGATCCAACAGATTAATCTAGGCTTCGCATCCTTCTTCATGAGTAGTGCCTCATTGCAGTGTGATCTGAGTAAATGATGACATGGGAACCCAGGAGGTATGACCTGAATTTCTCCAGAACAAATAATACAACCAGCATCTCTTTGTCCGTAATGGTTTAATTACACTGAGCCTCGTCCAATGTCTTGCTGGTGTAATATATGACTACTGGTTTCCTATCAATTTTCTGACCCAGCACCGCTCCTACTGAGTAGTTAGACGCATCACACATGATCTCGAAGGGTTGAGACCAGTCAGGAAATTGCAGGATTGATGCTTGGGTGATCCTATCACGTAGGATCTCAAATGCATGCATGCACTCACTAGATATCTTGAATTGCATGTCCTTCGAAAGGAGATTCATCAAGGGGTGCATGATCTTAGAGAAATCAAGTATGAATCGACAATAAAATCAAACATGCCCCAGGAATGATCTGATGACTTTGACCGAGTTAGGCACAGGTAGTTTGGAAAATATATTCACCTTAGCTGGGTTGACCTAGATACCTCTCACAGAGACGAGGTGTCCAAGTACGATGTCCTCTAGAACCATGAAGTGGGTCTTTTCCCAGGAGCAAACCAAGTTCACTTCGATGCATCTTTTAAGGATCTAGACCAAATGCATGAGGCATTCATCAAAAGATTCACCAAATACTGAGAAGTCATCCATGAAGACCTAAAGGTAATTACCTACCATATCTAGAATATGGCTAGCATGCATCGCTGAAAGTTAGCGGATGCGTTGCATAGCCCAAAAGGCATCTTGCGGAACGTGTATGTACCATAGGGGCAGATAAAGGTGGTCTTTTCCTGATCCTCGAGATGAATTGCCACCTAATTATATCTGGAGTATCCATCCAAGAAACAGAAAAATCGATTCCGCGCTAGTTTCTCAAGAATCTGGTCAATGAACGGAAGCAGGAAATGATCTTGCTTTGCGGAGGCATTCAATTTTCGATAGTCTATGTAGACTCTCCGCGAATTTGCAATATGTGTTGGGATGGTCTCTCCAGATTTAGTCGTAATCACAGTGAGCCCTGCCTTCTTAGGCACAACTTGGATCGGGCTCACCCAGCGGCTATCAGAGATCGGGTAGATGATACCAGCATCTAACCACTTAATGATCTCCTTCTTCACGACCTCCTGCAGATTTGGATTGAGTCTTCTCTACATCTCTCGAGATGGTCGTGAGCCCTCTTCAGTGTAGATACAGTGTGTGCAATACAAAGGGCTTATATTAATCAAATCATTGAGAGTCCATCCGATGGCTCTTCGATGCTACTGGAGAATAGAAATCAGCTTTGTTTCCTGATTAGGTGTGAGTTGGGAGTTGATGATCATAGGAAACGTTTGATTGGAACCCAACAAGACATACTTCAGATGATCTGGGAGGGGCTTTAGTTCCATAATTGGGTTATTAGCAGTAGGTGGGGTTTGGATGGGCCTCAAAAAATAAAATGGGAGCTATGGGTGTATCAGGATCAGCTCTGGGCTCCTCTATCTATGGGTCAAGATCTTCTTGAGATTGAGGATCAGGGATAATTGGGTTTTCTTCTGTAACTGGGTCCTCAACCACATAACTGATGTTGCATACTTCTTCAATTGCCCCATAGTTTATTTCTTTTTGGGCCTTAAAGATATCAATCCACAATGTCTTATTCCCGAATTTCAACTTGATTTGGCCCTCTTCACAGTTGAAGTTTGCCCTAGCTATGGCTAAGAATGGTCTCCCTAAGATGATCGGTGAGTTCCTCAGATTTTTAGGAGTATCCATATCTAATACGATGAAGTCCACCGGGAAATAGAAATCTCGGATCCATAGTAGAACATCCTCAAGAATTCCTATGGTTACTTGATTGATCTCTTTGCTAATTGCAAGGTCACCTCAATCTATTTGAGTTCAGTTTCCTCGAAGTGGTCTAATAGGGATGTAGGGATTAGGTTTATGGAGGCTCCCAAATCCAACAATGCTCGATCGAATTCTAAATCACCGATCCTACAGGAGATCAAAGGGGTGCCAAGATCTTTTGCTTTTTGTGGGAGTTTGCTCAAAATGATTGAGCTGACTTGCTCAGATAAAATGATCGGACTCCCATCTTTGCTTCACGGCTTACGCTTTGGTGTACATAAATCCTTTAGAAATCTCACGTAAGCCGACACATGGCGAATTGCATCCATCAAGGGGATGTTTATCTAGACTTGCTCAAAGAGCTTGACTAGATCTTCCTCAAGTGCCACAGGTTTGGGTTTCCTCTTTCCCTTGGTCAAGGCCTCAGGAAATGGAACCTCTGTAGGTTCCTCTAGAATTGATTTAGGCTTAAGATCTGGGATAGGAGTGTCCTGGATAACTATCCTAGGGTTAGGATCTGAACTACCAAGTGTCAGGTGGCTAGGATAAGGTGGATCCTGAGTTGATTTGCCACCACGGGTGGTAACATAATTATGACCCACTTGGTTTTGGTTCAGAGTTGGTAAAATAGGTGATTGTTGCTGATATCTCTAATACAATGTTGAAGCCTCTATCCTGTCGGGGGATAGAGCAGAAGGGGCGTGATAGACATAATGAGCTTGGCCCTGATTTGAGTTCATAACACACCTCTAGTTTGGCATGTTATTCGAATTCAACAGAGGTTGAGATGGAAGTGCACCAGGTTGGCAAGATCCCGCCATCTGTGGGAGTTGATTTCGAACCTCTATGATCTCATCATTGTGTTGTTTCTACATAGCCACATTAGTCTTTTGGATGCCAACCAAGGTTTATAGAATCAAAGCCATGTGATCTTCCCTTGGTAGCCCAAATTTGTAATTTGGGTTGGGCCTAGGTTGAGTGGCCTGATATGGGCACAGGGCCTGTGGTCGGGGTTGGAATTGAGATCTGCTGCTCTGATTATTTCCTGACCTTGCAAAATTAGGATGATTACGCCATCTAAGGTTGAAGATATTGGAGAATGGATCATTCTGGATGACGTGGAGATCCTCGTTGGTCTAAGGAACTCGAGAAAAGTTAGAGTATGAGGGTTCAGAGTTCCCCAACTAGAGTAGATGGGTCCGGAGTGTCCTCCAAATTTGGGATTAGACAAGGGTGAATATGGATCCACCCCCTGGTGAGATTGGTGGTGAATGTTATGCACGACCTCCCTGCCTGAAGGCGGTTTGAAAAGATGATTTTCGCTTTCGTTGTTGTTTTGCACATAAAATGATGCATCGTTTTAGTATCAAAGTGGTGGAAAATTCTTAACAAAATAATTAAAATAAACCACTCGAGAGAGCAGGTCGTGTCTACAGGGAGGCACACACCTATTGAAAACTCATAAAAGTCGATAACAATTATTCACAAATAATTTCACTAAGAAACAAATTCAAAATCCGTGTTAGATATGAGTTTAAATGAAAGTGCATCATGATTTAGTAATTATGAAAAAATAAAGGGGGACACATGAAATGTCACTCAAATAATGAAATACAAAAAATGAGTTTGGCAATGGCATAGGCACGTAAATACTAATACCACCTCTACTATAGAAAAACAGGGGAATGGCTTCGCCTTGAGCTTGCGCACGGAGGAGAGGAGGGTTGGCCACGAGGAGCACACCAAAGGTAGAGTGCTTCGAGCCGCATCCGGCGGTGGTGACAGCAAGTCACGATGTGGCCCGAGGTGGGTGGTCGAACGGAGTGGAGGTTGTGGGTTCCAGCAGAGCTTCTTCCAGCTGCTTGCTATTAGAGGCGAGGGAGAGGTGCGCGCAGAGAGGGTCAATTGTTGGTGTTGCGCACATGGTATGCTGGAGGTGGCGAGGAGGGCGGCGCTCTTGACTGCGTGTGTAGGTGCACTTCTGGCCGTGGAGCGCAAGATGATGTGGGGAGAGCTGCTGACCACGTTGGGCTGGTGGCGTGGTGAGTTGCAGCAGCATGTGGAGGAGAGGGTGATGCATGCTACTAGCCACGTGCGCGAGAAGAAGGCACGAGCGTGATGGCGAGCTGAGCTTGGAGGTGGGGGTGATTACACAGCAATCATGCAACCTAAATCACCTGGATTAAGCTAGATTCTAGCATAACTTAGGAATAATGCATTCATAGGCATCGTAATTTGCACAATAGCTAGTTTATTAGTCAAATAGATAATATCGTCATTTTATGACCTAAAAGAGAGATGATTTTAATCATAGATGATTCAAAGCCACGGATGTTAGATCAGACCGGACAGATCAGATCAGCATGACGACGAGAGTCTAACGCTTCCGAAATCATCTCGATCAAACAATCAGGGCATCTTGTGCAGTCCATAATAGAACGAAGATCATAAAGCCAAACGACAAAGATCTGAGCCTCAGATGAAGAATCTAACCACACGGATAAATCTGGATCGACGATTGTAGTCCAATGGTGTAAGAATCAACTCGATCGGAGGTCTACATCACTAGATACAAGGAAAAGAAGATGGACGGCCATGATGGTGCCACGTGGCACCATCACAGCCACTCCCACACCACCGTCTCATCCAGGAGGGCCACCTCACATGTTGTGGGCCATTGGATCTTCATCCAATGGCCACGAGCTTGCCACGTCGCCCACCCAGTCGAATAAGCATAAATAGAAACAATCAAGTATAACAGAACGTTCGCGCAGCACGTTGGCTCACGTGCTTGCGTGGAAGCGCGTGATGCACATTCAAGCCGTGCGCTGTGCGAAATTGAAGTGGCAATGAGCGCGGGCGCATTTGCACAATCGAAGGGCATAACCCTGACCACATGGCAAGATTGGAGCGCACCGCGACAGACGTGCGATCCCACGCACTTTGTGAGATCAGGAAGGTGAGGCAAGAGCGCTCGAGCCGTCCGATCGTGATCAGGCGTTGAAAAGAGCCTTGCGGGTGCGCACACAGAGAGAGATTGTTGCAGCAGGTGCACGAGGAGGAAGCGGGGCCATATGATCTTGATCCAAGGGCACAGTGGGTGCCACGTGTCAGCCAGGGATTAAATCTGCACGATGGAGTTAAATTTAAATTTTTTTAGGCCAGATCTGATCTGTTGATTTCTCGATCAACGGATCTTATCAAATAGGAGTTGTTACATGAGATTAAGGGCTAAAATACCCTTTTTGCCCTCCACAAAAGCTATGAAAGAAGGCCCAGGGCCCCCTAGTTGAAGCATCTCTCTCTTCCATCAGCTCCAGACATCTTCCACCTTCTCTGCTACTCTTCGTCCCTCTGCAACTCCGCTCCGACCTTCATCCCGACACTCTACATCTAAGGTGCTGCCGCATCTCGTACAAGCATCGCACAAGTAGTGTCGTTTCTCTGCCACTTTCTTCTCTCTCTCTCTCCCTCTCTCTTTCTATCTATCTGCTATCTTTCTATCTCTATTAGATTTTCTATTGTGAAAACTTTATCTAATTGCAATAAAATTCTAATTCTCTAGATGTCTATTTTATACATCCATCTAAAGTAGGGAATGACTTATGAGGATCTATCTGAAGAAGCAAAGAATTTAACTGAATCATGGAATCCTGAGGAGTTTGATTTGACTGATGAGGAGCAGAAAAACAATCCCTTAGAAGATTTAATTCAAGAGAAAGACAATTGGGATTAAATTCAGAAGTCCACAGAACTAAAAGAATTCGAGATCTTGACTAATCTAGATTCTGATCTTACTCCCCATTGGGCTGTGATTTTAAGGAATAATGAATTTCCGTTCACTACATTTAAAGACTTGCATCATGATTTGGGAGACTCAAATAAGATTTTTGATCACCCCAGGGATAAGATTTAGGATTCTGATAAGTCTGGAACTAGTGAGATGGATGACTAGATCTTATTTGACTCACCTACTCGACATCCATCCATACCTAACTTGACTTGCGAAGTGGTTTCTTATACCATTTCAGACTACACCACTCGGGTCCCTCCTTTTATTTCCCATCACTTTCAGATTTATTCCCTACAAACCACCCTATATCCACCTCAACTACCTTCCTCATGCATCACATCTTAAGGTTGCCATTATCTACTTTCCACTATGGCACCTGCACTAATATTTCTCTCTTTTGTAGTATCTGGATGCAAATAGTTTCAAGCCTATTCACTTTATTTCTCCAACCTTTTGGGCTTTGTATTCACCATCAGTTAATCCACATTTGTGGATCATTGATCTTTGCATTACATGATCACATCTTCATTTTAATCTTGACTCAACCCATTTATTTCAACTACATATTTTTGGGTTCAAGTCCGGCAAATGATGTTAAACTTAGCACTGGCTGGGAGGCAACCCAGTATTCATTACAGGTAGCTCTGCATCCTTTGCATCCATGCTGACCTAGATTAACAAGAATAGTCAGGTGATATCCCCTCCTCTTGCTTATTATATTTTAATTTTCATGCATACATATCAAGGAGGATATTGTAATGAATAGGCATGGGGAGGTGGACATTGCAAATCTAATTTTTATGTCAAAAAAAAAAATTGCATTTAGGCATAAAGAAATTTTATTAAGGTTTTATTAGGGATTTATTCTTAAGTTGATTCCTAAGTTTAGAATCCAGTACAATTTCATACTTACACGTAGAATTTGCAATGGATCCTCTGTAAAGATTGATAAACATCTTTAGTTTGTCGAAAAGAAGGAATGCTTCTTCTCCGAAGCCCTTAGACAGTAATTAGGGAGTCAGGCAAACTATCTTCTAACAGATCCACCAAACAAGTGTAAGGTAAGAGTAGAAAGTCTACTGGCACTCTGAGGCTAGTATGAGGAATCTTAAACTCTGGATAATGAGATAATGATACTCGAAGTTAGGCATAGTTTTCACTCTCGGTTTCTGCATACAAGTTCTTAGGGAGAATCACTTGAGAGCCACCAAATAAGGCAAATACACAGAGAGCGGGTTCTGATAAAACTAGGACTAAGGTGGATGGTCACGACCATCTTTTACGAAATCCTAGGCTGAAGGAGGGTACTAATGTCAATGTTAGAAATACACTGTCCTGTTCATTCCCTTCCGGGTGCCGAGAATAGGCACTTCCATCAAATAAGCTACCTGATATCCTCTTGAACACCCATAATCCCGAATAATGCCTCATAAATAAAAGTTTGTATGCTGCATTGTGTTAGTAGATATTTGGATGCTAAAAAAAAAGAAGAAAAAGAAAAAATATATATATATACGTAGAAAAAAAAAGAGTTTATGAAGAATTTATTTCAAGTGTAATGAGGCAACAACACCTATCACCCTCACGATCCACCAAATACAGCCTTGACCAACTTTTCTGTGTTTCTAACTACCTAAACACAGGTTGAGGAATTCTAACTTAGTCGTAGAGTTATCAGAACCTAATCAAAGTGTTAATGCCAGGAAAGACCACCAAATATATTGATAGATCTGGTAAGATTGTGAGCTCAAAAAGAAAGAAAAGGAAAGATAAGAAAAAGAAAGAGAAAGAGAAAGAAAGAGAGAGAATAAGTATGAAGGAACTAAAGAGAGCACAGTTTCTCGTCTCTCTCTGAGTTGAATTATTTCATAATCTGGAAATCTAGGTTCAAAAGTACTAGCCTATATGTAGTACCAGATGAGTGTGAGTCACCAAATACAAATCTACTTGACTCAGAAATCTTCTACCTAAGCCAAAAGCTAGGGCTAAATATACAGGTTGCTTTATAACCTCGAGGGAAGAAGTTTGCCTATCCTAATAGATTTTTACTAAGGGTCAAGTACAAGCTTTAGATGAGGATTGACTTTCACTTGGATCTGTTGCATAGGCTACAACAAAACACAATCACGATTATATGGATTACTAAAGCTTCGGATGAAAACAAAGGACATAAACCTCTAGTCAAACTCTTGATAAAAATTAGTCATATAGGATCATTTTGCATTTAGACTTGCATTTGCTAGGGACTCGCAAGATTTAGGCATGGGGGTGTGATTACACAGCAATCATGCAACCTAAATCACCTGAATTAAGCTAGATTCTAGCATAACTTAGGAATAATGCATTCATAGGCATCGTAATTTGCACAATAGCCAGTTTATTAATCAAATAACTAACATCGTCATTTTATGAACTAAAAGAGAGATGATTTTAATCACAGATGATTCGAAGCCACAGATGTCAGGTCAGACTGGACAGATATGACCAATTCGACGATGGGAGTCCAACACTTCCGAAATCCTCTCGATCAGACAACCAGGGCATCTTGTGTAGTCTATAAAAGAATGGAGATCACAAAGCTAAAGAACAAAGATCTGAGCCTCAAATGAAGAATCTAACCACATGGATGAATCCGGATCAACGATCGCAATCCAACGGTGCAAAAATCAACTCGATCGGAGGTCTACATCACCAAATACAAGGAAAAGAAGATGGACGGCCATGATGGTGCCACATGGAGCCATCAAGTCTCTCCCTTACCACTGTCCCATCCAGGAAGGCCACCTCGCATGCTCTGGGCCGTTGGATCTTCATCCAACGGCCACGAGCGTGCCACATTACCTGCCCAATCGGATAATCATAAATAGAAACAATCACGTATAATAGAACGTTCGTGCAACGCGTTGGCTCACGTGCTCACACGAAAGTGCATGACGTGCATTCAAGCAGTGCGCTATGCGAAATTGAAGTGGCATTGGGCGCAGGCTCATTTGCACTATCGGAGGGTGAAGGCGCAACCACGTGGCACAATCGGAGCGTGTCGCGGGCGGATGCGCCATCCCACGTGCTTTACGAGATTAGGAAGGCGAGGCAAGCATGCTTGAGCAGTCTGATGTCACGAGGATCAGGTGCTGAAAAGAGCCTTGTGGGTGTGTGTGCGGAGAGAGATTGTTGTAGTAGGCGTGAGAGGAGGAAGCGGGGCCATGTGATCTCGATCCAAGGGTGCAGTGGGTGCCGCGTGTCAGCCAGGGATTAAATCTGTGTGATGGAGGCGAATTTGAAGTTTTTTTAAGGCCAGATCTGATCCTTTGATCTCTCGATCAACGGATCTGATCAAATAGGAGTTGTTGCAAGAGATTAAGGGTTAAAATACCCTTTTTTCCCTCCACAAAAGCTATAAAAGAAGGCCCAGGGCCAGCTAGTTTAAGCGTCTCTCTCTTCTATCAACTCTAAACATCTTCCACCTTCTCTGCAACTCTTCGTTCCTCTGCAACTCCGCTCCAACCTTCATCTCGACACTCTGGATCTAAGGTACTGCCGCATCTCGCACAAGCATCACACAAGCAACGTCGTTTCTCTGCCACTTTATTCTCTCTCTCTCCCTCTCTCTTTCTATCTATCTGCTATCTATCTATCTCTATTAGATTTTCTATTGTGAAAAACTTTATCTAATTGCAATAAAATTTTGATTCTCTGGATATCTATTTTATACATATATATATATCTAGTTAGAATTAGTTTTATTGAAATGCTTCTGCATAAATTACGATTGCCTTCTTGCGAAAGACCTGATACTCACTGGAGTTTTATAAATTTATTTGTCGACGTGTTTTCATGCTATACTACAACTGATTAACTTTTAAAACGTGAATGATGCGTCGAACAAGGGGTGCAGTGGCGTGCCTTGAGGGCTGGCGAGGAGATGGCAGTGGTGTGTACAGTTCAGTGATAGGAGCAGTTTCTCACGTGTTTTGAAATCGTTTGTCGTTGTTCGTAGCATAGTCGCGAAATCTACTTGTCAACAAAAATATTTGTAATTTAACGAGACTGTGAGTCCTGATCGTTCGTCTCTGGGAGGCGTTATGGAAGTGCGAAAAGTGATCTCGATCTTGTTAGCTCTACTTGCTAAAAAACGCACGCCAGTTTCTAACCTACAGATCACTGTGTTGCCATTTGCATGATTAACCCTTATCACATGCGCATGCATTAAGTAGATGACAAATGTGAATGTATGGGTTTCCATATGCACAATCCTAGTTATATAATGGCCGTTTACAGAAAATGCATTAATGGCTAGATTCTCGATATTTTCAGGCATCGACATGCTAGTTGCGAAAAAACTATAAAATGAGTGTAGGAAACTTTAATCACAGTAAAGTACTGCAAGCAAGCTCATGGTGAATTTTCAACACATAGACATATATATAAATGACTTTTAATTTATTGCATCAGGGTGATTATAGAGCAAAGCTAGCGGGAAGCTTGTACATGAATGATTGAAAGTAGAAAATTATCAAGCAGAAAATGACTGCATGCATGAATCTATTGGGGGATTACACATGCATCATTGAGGGAGAATATGGAGCTACACTACTAAGCATAAATCAAGAGAGAGGTTAGAAGAACTACCTAGCTAGGCTATCATAAAGAAGGGCATTCGAAGGTGGTCTCTAATGTCCTTTGAGTGGAGGTAGGGAGAAGAAAGAGGGGCGGCCAATGGTGCTTATGCTGGCCCTTGGAGGAAGGAGGGAGAGATGATCTTGGCTCATGGCATGGAGGTGGAGATGGCCATGGTGGAAGAGCCCGTGGAGGTGAACATGAAGGTGGAGGTGGAGATGGCTATGGTGATGGGTGGATGATAAAACCAAGATGGGTGTAAATGGCCACCCAAGGATCCTTTAAATAGACATAAGGGAGACTCTCTAGAGAGGTGTGGAACTCTCTAGAGAGAGTCCCAAGAGTGGCTGTCCAAGGGAGGTTAGAGGTGGTTCTTAGATCCACAAAAAGTGGATCTAAGAGAAGACCCTTCCTTGGTTGCTATTTTTGGCAACCAAGGTGGTGTCACCTTTGGAAGAGCCTAGAAGGCTCTAGGTGGTGTGGGAGTGTATGAATGGGTGTGTGTGTGTGGGCATGACTTAGGTGGCTAAGTAGTCTAGGTTAGGTTCTAAGGGGTTTGGGTTAGGGTAGGTCTCAAATTAGGGTTGCAAACCCTAATTGCTAATGGGAAAGTGAAAATAAACTTGACATAAGTTTAATTGAGTGAATGTGAACTTAATTGAGAGTGAAATAACTTAATTAAGTTGGGCTTTGATCAATTGGACTCTCACTGAGTCCAATTGAACCTGTGTGGGTTGAGATCTGAGCTCAATTGGACTCTATGAGTCCAATTGACTAGGTAATTGTAATTGATTGTGATCCAAGTCAATTAAGCTTAGTGAGAACCTAATTATGTTCTTAGGAAGGTCTAGAGGTGGTGTACTAGGCTTAGGGTACCTTAATTTAGGTTTCCAAGGGGTTGGAGTTGGGTTTAAGGACTTAAAAACTTAAGATCCAAGTTTGAATTCCAAAACAGCAACTGAAGAGTAGTTCCAGACATCCAATAAGAGTGTTAGACGTCTTATACTAAAAAATCAGAAGTCCAGACCTCTTGTCTGGACGTCCAATTTGAGTCAGGAGGGAATCAGGGTTCTATCTTAGGTATTCTGCAGAAATTGGACGTCTGACCAAGTGTCTGGGCGTCCAATAACACTGCAAACATGGGTTTGAGATGTGCGGGTTGTAGCTAAGGGTCTTGGACGTCCAATAACTTATTTGGACGTCTAGATAGGGGCTGGAACTAGGGCTTTAAGGCTTCCTAAGCTATGGTGACCTAATCTAGGGGTGGTTAAAGCTTAGGAAGGCTTCTAGGGCTACCCTAGGGCTAAGAATGAACCTAAGTTCTTCATAATTTATTTCTGCCTAATTCTTACTTAGTAGAATAACATACCTCAACCCTTACATTATTTCTCTACTACATTTATTCTAAGGTCTTCTGCTCCAACTCTGATGGAGGACTAGCTTCAGATCTAGCTCCTGAGCTTCTTATTACCTGCAATTTATATAATGCACTTAATTAGTACATTATATCATTATTTCATGCATAGTTAAAGGAAAGTAGTAAAGATGCAAGTAATGCTTATGCATGCATTAAGTACATTAGCTTATGCTAAGTTCTAGCCTAATTTAGGTCAATTAAGACCTATGATTGCTGCGTAATCATACCCCCATGCCTAAATCTTGCTAGTCCCTAGCAAATGCAAAACTAAGTTGTTTACAGAAGGGTCCTTAAAGGACTGATTATTTTTACCAAGTATATGCCTAGAAATTCTTTTCCTTTTCATATTCATCCTAAAATCTAGAAATCCAGACAATCGTGAAAGTGTAGCTATGTTGCTTTTGCAATGGATTCGAGTGAAAAACCTGATTTACCTCTAAAGCATGTACTTGACCCCTAGTAAAATTCTAGCGGATAGGCAAACTTCTTCCCTCAGGGTATTTGAGATATTCTATGAATTCCACCCCAGCTTTAAGCTTAAGTAGAGATTGTCAGATGAAATGGTTGTTTACTTGGTGGCTCACTCTCATTTGGTACTACATAGAGATTAGTACTACAGAATCTAGATTCCTAAATTATTAACTCAACTCAGAGAAAGACGAGAAAAACTATGCTCTCTTTCGGTTCCTGTGTATTCATTCTCTCTTTCTCTTTTCCTTCTTTTTTTTGTAGAGCTCACAATCTTACCATATTTACACATATATTCCCTATTTAGTGGTCTTACATGGTATTAACACTTTAATCGAGTTCCAATAACCCTAACACTAAGTTGGAATTCCTCAGCCAGTATTTGGGCGGTCAGAAACATAGAAAAGTGGGTTAAGGCCATATTTGGTGGATCTCAACTTTATTTGATGGTATTGCCTCAATGCAAATAAAGAAGCACTAAAATATTTATAGACTTTTTTTTATATATTTTTCTCTTTTTTCTCTCTTTTTTCTCTTCTCTTTCTTTTCTAATAAATTTTTTTCTTTTTTTTTATTTTTTCTATATCAATATATTTATATCAACACGACGCAATACAACACATGACATACACGACTTTTATTCAAGAGGCATTATTAGGGATTGATGATACTCAAGAGATATCGGGTGGCTTATTTGGTGGAAGTGTCTACTCTCAACACCGAAAAGAGATGGATAGGACGGTGTATTCCTGACCTTGACATCAATACCCTCCTTCAGTTGAGGATTCCATAAAGAATGGTCATAACCATCCACTTTAGCCCTAGTTTTATGAGAACTCGATCTCTGCATATTTGCCTTATTTGGTGGCTATCAATATTTCACACAAAATGTATACCTAGGAGCCGAGAGTGGAAACTATGCCTATTATCTAAGTATCATTACCTAATTATCTAGAATTCCAGATTCCCTGCACTAATCTTAGAGCACTAGCACTCTCCACTCTCATCTTACACTATTTGGTGGATTTTTAGAAGAAAATCTGCCTGACTCCCAAAACACTATCTAGTGGTTCAAGAAAAGTAGCACTACTCCTCGATAGATTAAAGATGTTTATCAGTCTTCATCGTGAATCCATTTCAAAATCTACGTGTGAGTGTGAAAATTGTACTGGATTCCAGATTACAGGAATCAACTAGAGGATAAAATCCCTAATGCATTCTCTTGATAAAAATAATCTTATTCATGAATGCATTATGTATATATGCTATAAACAAGTAACCTCTTTCATTTGTACTTCATAAATTCCCTTATTAGGTTACAGTTAGCTTGGTCCTAAATTTTGGAACAAAAAGGTGAGCGGATGAGTTGGAAGTGGCTGTTGCGAACGATTTCTAGCTCCAATATGAGTATTGGAAGTGGACTCAGTTGTTCTTATATTTAGGATCCTAAAGTACATATAACGTGCTGCTTCGAGGTTTTCTAAGTGTTGGCATAAAAAATTTTTTTAGCTTTGTCGTATATCTACCCCCCATGCCTAAGTTCTTGCATGTCCTCATGCATGAATATAAAAGAAAATAAATACAGTAGGGAGTAAGTGGGTAGAGATCACCTGGAATTGCTCCTAATTTTTAACGTTCAGCACCAGCCAACGTGAGAGTATGCAATATGCAAAAAGGAAATATGCTAAAAGAAAAATATGCTATGTATAAAGCAAGTATGTATAGGGTGATGAAGAATGCGGGTAGATGCTGAGTTTAATGCCTCCAGCTGGGCGAAAACTCAATCACACATCCTCGATAAGATGAATGGCTTCGTCAATTGGAGGAGGTTCCTAGGCATTAATGGCTTGAGGTGCTAGCCATTGACCGTAGAGACATGCCCAAATGTTGGGTCAATGATTTGGACCACTCCATTGGGAAATGGGTGGATAACAATATATGGGCTACTCCACCTGGATTTGAGTTTCCCTGCAAAGAGTTTCAGACGTGAATCAAACAACCAGACCTGCTGGTTGGGCGTGAATTCTTTCCTCCAGATGTGGCAATCGTGAAAGGACTTGGTCCTATCCTTGTATATCAATGCATTATCATAGGCCTCCCTTTCATCTAATTCGCTGAGCTGGAGCTTCCTTTCATGACCTCCAACATCGAAGTCAAGGATACATTTTCGCACTACCTAAAAGGCATCATGTTCCAGCTCGACAGGAAGGTGACAGGCCTTACTGTATACCATGCAATATGGCAACATTCCGAGTAGGGCCTTGTAAGCAGTCCAATATGCCCAAAGTGCATCAACTAATTTATCAGACCAATCCTTCCTGTTTGGTCTAACTATCTTTTAGAGAATTATCTTGACTTGACGGTTGGATACTTCAGCCTGCCCATTGGTCTGCGGATGATATGGGGTGGCTATACGGTGATGCATCCCATATTTCTTTAGTAATGACCTAAAATGGGCATGGATGAAGTGGCTTCCCCCATCGCTAATCAAAGCGCAGGGTCCTCCGAATCTCGCAAAGATGTATTCCCATATGAAAGAAATGATGATCTTATGACCAGCTTGTCTCACCGGGATGGCTTCGACCCACTTCGAGACATAGTCAACAGCGAGTAATATTGATTGCACAGTAATAATAGGTCTTAGTTGAACTAAATTAGGCTAGGAATTAGCATAAGCTAGGGTAATTCATGCACGCATAAGCATTGCTAGCACCTTTATTGCTTTCTTTTAGCTATGTGTAAAATAATGCTATAATGTACTGATTAGGTGCATTATGTCAATTACAGGTAATAAGCTAACCGGAAGCTAGATCTAAAGCTGGATCTAAAGTTGGATCTGAAGAATAAAGAATAATTGATGTTGCAGCAGAGCTGGAGCGGAAGACCTAGATTAGATGTAGTAGATAATAATGTAAGGGAGCTAAGGTATGCTATTCCATTAAGTAGGAATAAAGCAATAAATTATGAAGAACTTAGGTCCATCCTAGCCATAGGACAACCTAGAAGCTTCCCCAAGCCTTAGCCACCCTTAGATTAGGTCACCGCACCTTAGGAAACCTTAAAATCCAAATTCTATCCTCTATCTGGATGTCCAGATGAGTTATAGGACATCCAAAACCCTTAGCCAACTCTCGCACACCTTAAACCCACTTCTACATCGTTATTGGACGTCCAGACACTAGGTCTGACGTCCAATTTCTGCAGAATACCCAAGACAGAACCTAGAATCCCTCCTGACTCTGATTGGACATCCAGACAATAAGTCTAGACTTCTGATTTTTCACTATAAGACGTCTGACAACTTTATTAGATGTCTGATACTATCCTCCAGTTCCTGTTTTCGAATTCAAGCCTTGATCTTGGATCTCTAGCTCCCTAAACCTAATTCTAACCCCCTAGGAACCTAAATTAAGGTTCCCTAACCCTAGTACATCAACTTTAGACCTCCCTAAGGATCTAATTAGCCCCTCACTAAAACTAATTGACTTGGATCATGGTCAATCTCTTCAGTCTATTCAATTGGACTCATTGAGTCCAATTGAGCCCTGATCTCAGCACACACTGACCAATTGGACTCAGTGAGAGTCCAATTGACCTAGACCTAACTTAATTGAGTTATTTTACTCTCAATTAGGTTTCCACACACCCAATTAAACTTGTATTAAGTTTAATTGCACTTTACCTAAGTGAATTTGGGTTTACAACCTTAATTTGTGACCTACCTTGACCCAAACCCACTAGAACCTAACCTAATCAACCTAGCCACCTAAGTTTTGACCCACACACACCATCCACACGAAAGTACCTAGCCTAGAGTTCTCTAGAACTCTCTACCATGTGTTGTTGCCTTGGTTGCTAAAATTAGCAACCAAGAGCAATTCAATTTTTAAATCCACATTTGGTGGATCTAAAAACTACCATCCATCCTCTCTCTCACTCTCCCATGAGCTTGCACCATAGGCCTCTCTAGAGAATTCCATAATTCTCTAGAGAGCTTCCCTTAGGTCTATGAAAAGACCTAAGGGGTGGCACTTTGGACCCATTCACTCTTGGCTCCATTTTAGCTTAGCTTCATTCCACCTCCACTCCACCTTCATGAGTAGCTTCACCATGGCCACCCCCATCTCCATGCGAAGATGTTGGATCACCTCCTCAACCCCTCTCCAAGAGCCAGCCTAAGCACCATTGGCCGCCCCTCCTCCTCTCAACCAAGTCAAAGGCCATCGGAGCCCACCTCTGAATGCCCTTAGTTTTGATAGATTAGATTATAGTTCTTCGTAGTTTTATTGCTTTATTTACTACTTGATAGTGTAGCTCTATATTCTCTCCCAATGATGCATGCATAATCCCCCCTTAGATTCATGTATGCAATCATTTTCTGCTAGTTAGATTTATGTTTTCAAGCATTCCTCTACAAGATTTCCATGAGCTTTATGTTGCAAACACCATCATGAATCAATGAAAATCTTTTTCTATATATATATATGACTATTTGTGAAGATCACCATGAGCCTTGTTGCAATATTTTTGTGTGATTAAAGTTGCCTGCTCTTAATTACCATCTGTTGCAATTAGTATGTCGGTACCTGAAAATATCATGGATCTAACTATTAATGGATTTTCCGTAAATAGCCACCACATAACTAGAATCATGCGTACTGAAACCCACACTTTCACATTTGTCATCTACCCAACATTAATCCGACGATTAGAAATCGGCATGTGATTTTAAGCAAGTAGAGTGATCGAGATCGATTTCAAATCTGTATTTCCATAAGCGCCTCCCAGAGACGAATGACCGGGACTCCAAGTCTCTTTATCTTAGAAGTTATATTTGTTGACTGTGTTTCACAACTGTACTATGATGCATTTTTTATTAAATACGCGATCTCCGATCCCAACAAATGGTGTCATTGCCGGGGAGGCAACGTCATTTTTGATTTCGATCTCTAGAATTATCACTGATAAATCTTCCTCTGCTTGTCTTTTGATGTGCAAGAAAATTGGAAAAACGGGATCTGCGCACACGTCGGGTACAGAAAAATCATCAAGTGCACATCTCCACTTAGATTAGGATTTCCCTTTTTTGAACCCTAGGTTAGATTTCCTTCTAACAATTTCATTTGAAAAAGAAAAAGCATATTTATTTTTGTGAAAAAAAAAGTCTAGGTAGTTAGATTAGGTCATCATTTGAATCTTATGTTAGTTTACTTGAAAAAAAAAGAAAAAAATTTTTTTTTGAAAAGAAAAAGCTTTTCCTTAAAAAAAATTTCAAAAGTTTTTGAAAATAAAAAATTATTTCGGTGAAAAGTTTGAATTTTAAATTCAAACACCTTTTTAAAAGCTTCTCCACCACCCTCTGATTTTCGGCCATACTTCAAATTCCAATTTAAAAATTTAATTGCTAAAAAATTAGTGAACAAAAAATTTTGAAATTCGGGCTACACTTTCATTTTTAAACCACCTTTCAAACAACGCTGTTCATTTCAAAAAATTCCAAGTATAAAATTTTTTAAAATTTACGAAGTGCAAGGGCGTCAGACTAACCAGATTTGAAATTTTTAAAAATTCAAAAAGTAATTTCGAGGAATTCGCGAATCCATTTGGACTAAAAATGGTGGGGTTTGAAAGCTGATCTCATTGGATTTAATTCCCATATTTTTCCTAAATTTTTGAAGATATAATTTATACCGAAACTCCAAGGGAGTCCCGGGTCGAACACAGGGAGGCGATGTTTCCTTTGTATGAAAATCACGTTTTGATTTATTTCTTTTTGGTGTTTTAGGGTTTTATTTTTTTTGTTTTTTTGTTTTTGAAATAAAAAGACAAGCAATCATAAGAGAGAGATGGAATCAAATATGATATATTGCATGAATGTCTATTACAATAATCTACGAAAGCATAAAAAGAGATGGAGGTGAGAAGAAATCTCTCGAATCGGCTGTTCGGCGAGATGACGGCGCCTGGAGGAAGTTCGAACAAAGGAGGTGAGGAGCGGGACAATGGAGGAGAGATGCAGGAGGACGTCGGGTAGAGGAAAGCTTCAGCGTGGCTTCGGAATGGAGGTAAGAAGGTGGAGATGATCTGCTTCTGGAATGGAGGTGAGAGGATGGCTCCAAGGCGACCTATGAATGGGGATGGGAAGATGGAGGAATATTTAGTGAGGCAGAGGTTCGCTACACTAATAGGAGCCTTGGGAGCTTGAGTGTAAGCTCTAACGGAGAGTTGGTAGGCTTGCTAGAGCTTAGGAGTAGGTGGGAGTAGAGCAGGTAGAGATGAAGAGGAATGGGGGGTGTAGGGGTGTTTATATAGTGGAGGGAAGAAGAAGAAATTCATGTAGAGGGTTGTAGTGACAGCTGCAAGCATTATTAAAGACCCCTTGCAGCTGTCACTGAAGATTGTGCCCCCACAGCTCACTCCGGTAGCTGTCCTCGCGCCTACAGGCAATTAGTGACGGTTGCAAGCGTCACTAAAGGCCTACCAAGCTGTCACTGAAGGTCACGTCAAACAAGCACACGCCCACAGTTGGCTCGCGCATCACGTGCTCTTGGTCGCGTGCATGCGCTCTCGCACTGGTGCTGCGTTGGCGCTGTGGTTGGCTTTGCGTGCACCTGTGCACGTGCGTGCTTGCGCTGCTCTGCGGCTGGCCATGTGCTTGCCGGTATGCGTGCTTCCAATTTCTGATTTGGGGGATCTGTGGGTCTCGAACCCACGCTCCTTCTTTGCAAGCCAAGAGCTTTACCGTTGCTCCAAGCCAGCTTCTGTGATGCGAAGACGTCTTATGGGTATGCGATGGAGAGATCTCCTCAGCTGTTGGATCTTGATCCAACGGCTGAGAATGGAGATGAGGGGGTGCCATCGAGCTGCTATTGCCCGATGTTGGGCAGCCTAGATGGTGCCATGTGGTGCCATCTAGGTCGTCCATCTTCTTTCTGTTTCAGAGGGTGCCACGGTGCTCGGATCGATTTGATTTCCATGTTGTCGGACTGTGATCGTTGCTCCGAATCCATCTGTACGGTCAGATTTCTCATCCAAAGCTCGTATGGATGTTGCATTGCCCTCCTGGCCGTTGATCTTCCTCAGACTTCATATAACGCTATGAGACTCCAATCTAAACGATTTCGGAGGCGTTAAACTCCGATCGTCATCCTGATCAAATCCGTACGATCCAATCGTCCATCCAAGATCCTGAAATAAATCCTCTTCTCTCCTGACCATAAAAAGGACCTAATTAACCTAAAATATATACAACTACTCTAAATGCAGAATGATGCATGCTATGCAATATTTATAACATGAAATGCAAATCTAAGCCTAGGAACATGCATGATTAGGCATTTTAATCTAAATAGATGTGTCTATATCACAGACCAAGCGAATATATCCATGTTGACCCTTAATGAAAGCAGAAGCTCCTAGACTTCGGAGGGATCAAGGTCTGCCCTAACTCTGGTGAGCTTGGTCGCATCGTCAGGATATAACTAAATAGCCATGACTGAAGAGCCTAGCTGAAGGTCATTGCTGGAGGATCAGCCAGGTTCATTTCCTATTGAATCACCTGGACCTAGCTTCTTTTCTTTCCCCACTTTTATGCCTTTGGCGGCCTTTGTTCCATGGATCTCTTCAACTCGATCTAAAGGAGTTCATGCCTAGTCGATTGATCCCCATGCACTATCCCCACTCCTCGAGGCATTTGAAAGAGCATGAATTGGAAATAATAAGAGGGGATCATCAGAAAGGCATGGGTCGTTGGCGACCGATGATGCTGTCAAAAATTGCCGTCAACCCAACCACAATGAATGTGGTCATTCTATTTAGGTGCTTGTCCCCATCATAGATAGATAGGGGTAAACTTATCTCTCCTTTCAACATTAGCTTGTGATTTCCAAACCCCACAAGTAAGTTGATAGGGAAAGGTGTTCTTCTTTGAACCCTAGCCTTAGTAGTGTTTCCTAGAATAGAACGTCTATTGCACTACCTCCATCTACCAGGAGCCTAGGCTAGAGTTGCCTTGCTAATAGGAGAGTCACTAGGAATGGGTCGGTGTGCTGTACCGTGTTCGGCAGTGCAGAGAACAGCTTCGAGGATGCCTACTTGACAGAGCCTCTCTTACCCCATTGAAGGGTATGGAACTTCCCCTTTTTGGCTACTATGCTCATGTTTTAGTTTCTCGAGTTGTTCGCGCAGGTGAACATTCCCCTCTTCTACCGAACGCCACTTCATTTGGTCATCGGTAGGACTGGAGTTTTAGGTATCCTCCGGCTGAATCTTGCAGTTATCCTTAATCAGCTTGATTTCAAGGAGTTGATCTGCAATCAATTATTGTTCAGCCTTCAGAGTCGCCAACCTGGCTTCGTACTCCTCTTCCTTCGCCTGCATCTCAAGGAGAGTGGTCATTGAGGATTCTTAGGATGAGAAGGCTCAGGTTGCTGGCTAGTGTAACGTCCCGAACCTGGATTTCTGAGTCTTTTTAGACTAGGCGTGTCGAGACAAACCCATCGATACTTTTCATATGCAAATCGAAGCCTGCACGAATTTAAAATGCGTAATTAGATTGAAAACCGGTGTATTTTTGGTTTGTTGTAATCTGGACTTTGGATTGACAATCTGAAAGTACTGTTAACTTTTTTATGTCACGAGAATTTCTACGATATGTTTCGTGTGGTGATAGGACCTCGGATATGCAAAACGTGTGTAAACTACGGACAAAGTTGCGCACAATTTACCTGAGGGTTTGCATGTTGTAAATAACTTCCATTTGAAAATTTATAAATATTACTAGATTTTTTATCTGATAATGACTCCAACGATATGTGTTTCGTTGGAATCGAAATTTATTCAACCATGCTACAAGAATATGCTATTTATAAATAAATCTACGTAATGGGCATCGACAAATAAATAAATTATTTATTTTATTTAAAGGGATAATTAGCTTGTTGGAGTTGCTATTAATAGGTAGGAATGGAAGTGGGCTGTTCACGTGGGTTTATAAAGGGATGGGGGAGAGAGAGAGGCCGCACGAGAAAGAAAGAGAAGACCAAGAGAGAAAGGGAGAACGAGGGAGAAAGAGAGACCGAGAGAGAAAGCGAGGGGGTGGAGGACAAGAAGGAGGAGGCCGCCAAGAATTTGCCGGTGACCGAAGAAGGATCGGCGAAGGCCAGCGGAGGCGAGATCGGTGAGAAGGAGGCTCCTGCGTGATGTGCACACGGTGCGCTGCGTGAAGCGGGAGACGATACGGCGAGGTGAGATCGGTGCGAGAGAATTCCCGCGGCGAACTCACGCATACACATGCATGAGTTCCTGTAGGGATGAAAGGTAGAGAAAGAAAGCGAGGGAGAGTGGCTGAGGAAGAGGGAGGACGGCTTTGTTGGAGGGCCACCGAGGGTCGGCGGGGTCCGGCGAAGGGTTCAAGCGGATGCCGGAGATGTGGCGGCAAGGCCTCGGGACCGGCAGTGCGTGGTGGTGCAACCAAGTTGCACCCACCGACGTAGGCGTGAGGAGAGGAGACGTCGAGGACGGCTGGGGAAGGCCGGCAGGGGATCGCCAGCGAGCGGTGTCGGTCCGACGAGCGTCAGCAGCAGTTGGTGCGGCTGGGATTGTGGCCATGCACGCTAGGTGCGTGAAGGAGAAGACCGAAGGATACAGGAGAAGAACGGAGGAAGAAGAAGAGGTCTGATGAAGAGATAAAAGAAAATTACATTTTTAGAATAAGTTTTTCTTAATATTTCATTTTGGTCCTTATGAGTGGGATTTTGTTAGTTAACATCTAACGATTAGAATTGTTTGCTTAGATCAAGAGCTTCCAAGATCGGAATCAAGTGATCCAAGACTTGACCTTGGGGTTCTCAAGGGTGCTAGATGCATTCGTATGGTCGAATCGGGCAGTTTCTGCTCCGATCCTTGGGGCATGTGCTAGATTTCCCATTTTAACATAGGTTCGTGTTTTGATCCGTTGAGGCGTCAAACGACGTCCGTTTCTCACGTTCCAAGACTCATTGAAACCGTCTCCTTGGAACCACATGAAGGTAAGTTTTTAAATTCAATTTCGTGAATCGTTTCTTTCATGAAAATTTTCAATGAAACTTATTACGTTTTTATTCCCCACAAATAACCTTAGCATCAATCTAACCTTGGAGTGCGTACAAATAAATGGGCCCCTAGGATAGTGAAAGTGAAATAATGGATGCGCATTTGGAAGTCATCGTGACCCCCTGGTGACATTAGATACAGTAGTCTCTATCTTTTTCCATGTAGTTTATCTACATTGTGATTTTCTTCATGTATTGCATTGTTTAGCGTGTGTTCTTGCCTCTTACTGAGATCAGACCCGTTTGTGTATTTCTTGTTGCTTTGGGTGCTGGAATATTAAATATTGATGATGAAAATCAAGTTGTTGACTTGGAAAGTGAATAATCAGAGTAATATAGTTAACTGTTGGATTAAAAGGAATTAATGATAATTTATTTGATAATTTCATAAAGTAAATGAATTATAAAGATTTAAGCTTGTTGGATATGACATGTACAAAAGAAATTCCATTTTTAGTAAAATTGACATCATCAAGATGGTTAAATAATAATTTGATTAGAACTGCGAGCAGAAATTGGAATTTCTTAGAAATGGATAAGTTGGAGGATAATGTGAATATTGGTTAATTTTGGAATAAAAAATGTGAAATTACTAAAGATGGTTTGAATGAATGAAAATGAAAGATACAATTATCTGAAAATGGAACATATAATACAAAAGATAAGTTGGGAAAATAATAGGAACAAATAACTGATTTCAGCCTGCTACTCACTGGATTTTGGCTATAGTTTTAGTCTTTTTAGACGGGTTCTGGGCTGGTTTAGGGAGTTGCTGGCCTCCCTATGATAATTTGGTCAGGCTTAGCGGTCAACTGGGATAGCAGATTTGCAGGGCTTGAGGGTTGGAGTGGTTTCTTTCTCGGCCGATGAGTAGGCCATTAGCTGTCTGTGGTGCAGCATACATACCACATGTACGTGTTCACACCATACGATGTAGTCGCCACCCCTTTTTGCAATGACCTTAGGGTGATAGAGAGCAGTGACTAGGTGGGTATAAGTGGTCTTCTCAACTAAGAGGGTGGCTTATACCAGTCTTGTGCTACAGGAAGTCAAACGAAATCGTCTCGTGCCTTGAGACATTGATTGAGTGATCATGAACTGTAATAAATTGGTCTTCCAATATACGAAACAAAATCAAATAACAAGATGCTTAATAAATGGATTAATTAAAACTATAGTACCCATTCTCTCTTACGCTTGGTTACTGTTGCTCTTTTCTATTGTTGTTTCTACTCTACTTAGTTTTTACTGACGTGTTTTTGGGTTTCGTACTCAGGTGTACTTGGTAGCTCGCCAGGAGTTTCCGTTGTACATCTCCTTGAACTTATATACTACGGTAAATCCTCTTATTAGTATTAAATTTTTGTTCCCTTAAATTTTGCAATATGATTTGTTTGTTGGCTATGTTTATATTTTATGATTATGTGTTGAGTGACTGCGATCTTGTGGGTGATTTGTGTTACTGTTAGTAAATGGCAACTCGGGTCTTGTCGGTTGGTGGGACTTGGGTCGTCACAACTAGGCTATGCAGGTTTCTCCCTGCTAGGTTCGACGTGCAGATGGCATTCCTTGGATACCGAAATGTTGGACTCCACCGGAGCAACCTTCTCGAGGTTAGTGTAAGAGGAATTCTGAGTTGTGGGAGCCATTGCTTCGATTCAGAGTAAGGAAATGATATCAAACGATAGTCATTTCCCATAAATGAAGCTAATTGATCGAGGCCCTGATCGGTAGGGGACTCGAATTAATGAATATCACAAGCAATTTCAAAGATAGAGACACAAGAAATTGGTGACCCAGTTCCACCCAAAGGGGTGTACATCTAGGGGGAGGATGATGCTCCCAAGGTTCTACTATGGTGGTTGGTAGTACAATCACTCTTGTTCTCTCTTTCCAAAAATTCATGAAGAAACCCTCTAAAGGCCTCTCTTCTCTATTTATAATATAAAAAATATCGCAACAACTTTTCGTTCCACAATGAACTTCGTGAATTACCTGGCTCGTCCATTACTTGGGTATAAATAGCCTTTATAATAAAAACCATTAACATTGATGTGGAAGATGTTGCTACCTATTCAACGCTAATCAACAGAATCCTTTGGTGGCTTGGGTCCGCAAGGATCCACTTGGATTTTGGATAGTCAGGTAGTCAGATTCACCAAACCATTGGAGAAATGGATCCATTGGGCGTTGTACGAAGTTTTAATTTCGAGGATACTTTTTGCCCCTCATCACCTATAGAAGTTTTAGACTTCTTTGGGTTTAGGAATAAAAAGTCAAACTAAAAAATACCAAAAGGATTCTTCCTCCCCCTTTCTTTAGATTTCTCTCCTTTAGTTTTCCCTATAAAACTCAAAAACAAAAGAAAAATATGAAAATTATCCAAAAATCCTAAAAATTCCTTTTGTATATAGTATGTATATATGTATATATTCATAATGTGGTAGTATATATTAAGTTATATGTGTATAAAGTATGTGTGTGTATATATATATAGGTAATGTATCCAGAGAGTACCGTACTCAAAAAACTCAAATGAGCATGTCATTTCAGTCATTGATATGTACCGCATCCTTGATGAAAACCACCTACAATATGCTATAGTGGTTTTATAATCTATTTTTTTATTTTAAATAATTTATCTCAATTTGTAAATTTGGAAAGAATAATTTCTAATATTATGTGGATAGTATCAGAAGTCCTGCACGTAATTTGCGCAATGTTTGTTACATGATTTCACCGTCGTTGATTTTTTATTTATATTTATTTCCTTTCATTATTTGTGCTGTAGACTTCGTATCCATAGCCTTCCCCTCATTCGCGGCATCATCATTCTTCTCAATGAGATGTAAGCATATTCATGAAATATATTAGTTTATACATGTGAAGTTCTCCAGTGATCCGTATTACAACATTTCCAGTGATCTGATGTAACTGATGGAAGGTGTAATACAAGGTTACAATTTATGAGATCTTGTATTTATGTCCCATGCGAAGTGTTTGTATTACAACGTTTTAGTGGATATTTAATCAATTGTTGGAGAATTGTGTGTATTACAAGATTTTCATTGATCTATTGCAATTGATGGAAGTTGTAATGTAGGGTTACAATTTATGAGAGGTAATTATAATTGATCAGTGAATATTATGCCATAGACTTGTGTTTCATTTTTGAATACGTCTTTTCGCTTCTCATTAACCGCCATCATGAGATGCACAGGGGTTGTCAGTACCATCCTTACGTGAAATGCAAGTCTTCTTTTGTCTTTTTATATGATGGAATGTATATTATATAGTTTGTAAGTCATGAGAATATGCACATGTATATAAGTAAACTGTGTAATATAAGTTATTTCAATGGTTGATGGGAACACATGAAAAGTGTGTTATAGTGTTATAATTTATGAGAACATTTTCTTATATGTTGAATGGAGTTATTGTATTACAACAATTACTCATTAAACGCAATGTTCTGACATCCTCGCAGTAGTAATTGTTAAACATGCCACTTCAGTGCGATTTTTTGATTTTTTTTGTTTTTATTAAAATTTTTAATGTTCATCGTATGGTAACACAATGCTTTCTATATGTATATAACAACGACAATATGTTACAAAACACACATACATGTATAACAACCTTCATACATTTTGTTATGGCTGTGTTGTATATCCGTTACAAACGTATTTATTCGTCATTACATCGCGATGACTAAGCCGTTACAATGATTTTGTTAATTTAATGCTTATTCTTTACCTATTTTAAACTAATTACCAAAATAGCGGGACATGATGTTCTAATTATAGTATTAAAGATTTTATGAGATTTATTTTCATTTTTTGTCTTCTTTGATGTTACGACCTGGTTCCCGAATCCCTATAGGACCCGAGACCGACTCGACTTGACTAATTCCAAGACTCAGTCGTCCAACAAGAAATAACTGAAAGGCAGAAAAAGTACATACCATTACAGCAACAGGAAAGTAGAACAAAAGTACAGTAACAGGAACAATAAACAAGGTCTGAAACTCACTAAAAAAGTGGAAGTACAACAACAGTAAGAACTACTGCTGGGCTCGACTATGCCCGGCACCCTCTGCAACCGGTGACTCGGGCTGCTCAACTCCTGGACCTGTAAAGGGTTATGAGAAAATGGAGTCAGTGAATGCTGAGTAAAGTGGTAACCAGACTATCTAAAGCAGTAAAAGCGAACAGGTAAATTTATCTTTTCCAATTATTTTATTTTACAAGTAATTCATTTTAATCCATTGATTTAATTTCAGGTTTCTTTCTTGATCTCGCATGTTCCTTGTGGGAACGATCTTGATTGCAGTCTTTTTTGAAGAGTAGAAGGCACACGTGGTGCTCTCTTGGCCGGGAGAGTCCCCTGTGGTAATCCTACACCCAGTCAACCACCCTGAGGTCACAGACAGATGTAGCGGTGACTACGGCACGAGCGATAAGAGCACGGGTAGCTACCCTACACTAGCACGCGGTCAGTAGTTTCCGCTAGCAAGTATGCCCAAAGTACAGCACGAAACAGTATAGGGCCTAGCTCTCTCAGCAACAGGGGTCTAGCCCCTCAGAACCAAACAAGGGTCTCACCCCTCCACAGTCTGTGCACCCTCGTCTGACTACCTTGGTTTGCCCAGTGGGCCTAACAAGTCGGTGTAGGGTGGCTAGCTGAACCCCGGGTCCCGTAGGGTGGCTAGCTCCCTCCCTACACTAGTAGCTCTCACCGATACAGTGTATGTGAGGGTCAACAGAAGTCGGTGTAGAGTGGTCAATCGTAACCCCGGGTCCCAACCCAAGGGTGGCTAGCTCTGCTCTACACTAAACAGGGGATAGTCCCTCTCCTTGGTACCACGTACTCAAGGGCCAGCACACTTCCCACTCACATTTCCAAATCCTTTCCATTCATCCACAGGAGCTCTACTCCTAACTCCCTGTAGGGTCCATGCTCATATTCACCATATTATTCCATACCATGTTTCATCATTCATAATTTCCATTCTCATATTATACACATGCAGCTTGTATTTCCACAAATTATCATATGCAACAAGTTATATCAAAGGTAGTTGTTTAGGTATCTCAAGCATTTCATATTCTAACAGGCAGCTCGTATTTATCAACAGGCATTTTTTACAATTCAGCTTAATCATTTATGACTGCAATCTCAAACGCACATACAAATAGTGCAACTATTTCTCGTCCTAGGATTCATGCCACATCCTAGGGTTCTAGTTATCAAAATTTCATAGATGCATTCATATTTTATAAGTAGAACAAGGAGAAACCACTCTACCAGAAAATTCGGGAGTACTAGGGGCTCAAACGATAGACTCACGTGCCTTTGTAAGCCCTAGACACGCAACAGGTCGAAGTCCTATACCAAGGAACACATCACAACGGAACGTTCAGAACAATATATAAGGATTTCTAACATGTAGAGGAACTCACAAGGAAACCATAGATATCTCGTTTGCGTAAAACGGATCCCGATCGAACCCTAAACAGGTCAAAAACGGATCTGCAGAACCAAATCAGATGTCTGGAACAAAGTCCAGACGTCTTAAAAGTCACCAGAGTCTCACCTCAAGTGCTTGCGTCAACCTCAGACATCCAGGACTCCTACTTGACCATCTGGACTCAACTCCAGACGTCCGACCTATCCTCCAGTGGTTTGGGAATACCTCTGGTTGTTTGGTAAGCTGTCCAGATGTTCGAAATGTGTGGGAGGGCATACCGTGTGCCTTCCCAAAGCTGCTCCTACACACGACAGAGCAGTAGATCCCCTTTTAGCTCAACAAATCAGCTTTGTGGTGTAGCCTGCATGGTCGTAATTACAAGGATGTACCTGCGCGAAAACCCGCCTTTAGACATCCAGTGTTGTCATTAAATGTCTAGCCCGTTGTCTGGAAGGCACTCCGGATGTCTGATACTAGAAAAATTCTAGTATCAGAATGAGCTCCCGCTCCTCTTGCCATGCTCCGCCGCGACTTCTCCCTCTCGGCTGCATCTCTGGCCGCTGTAGGAAGTCGAGGACGGCTCCCCGACGCTCTCCTCCTCCCGCATGTGCCGCGGCGGCCATGCGCACTCCGACGAGCCTCTCCGGACTTGCGAGCTCAACCTCCTCCTTCTCATCATGCCGCTCCTCCTCTTCGCTCTTGCTCCCTCTCTCTCACTCATCTCTCTCATGACAGTGGAGAGGAAGGAAAGTGGTGGTGGTGGTGGAGTGGAGAGGAGAGGAAGGGGGAGAGGGCTCTTATATAGACAAGGGATTAGGGTTCAGTGGGGGAGAAGAAAGAGAAGAGAAGAGAGGAAAAGCAGCCTACGCACTGGCTGTGCTTAGGAGCAACTTCGCATATAGATTTTTCAATTTTCAGACATCTGGGAAGGGGTCCAAACATCTGACTGACAGTCTAGACATCTTAAAAGGCTCAAACAGAACGTGTCTTTACATCATAGCAAACTTAAATGAAGTTTCGTCCCCGAAACTTGAGCTAGCTAGGGTGCGGAAAGAGAAATATAAATGCATAACAAACTTGAAGAGGACCAAAGTCGGTCCGAAAAGACGTACCCTCAAAAAGCTTCGGGTACCGCTCTCTCATCATAGCCTCAGGCTCCCAGGTAGCCTCCTCGTACCGCTGGTCCTCCACAAGACCTTCACTAGGGGTACCTACTTCTGTCTCAAACTTCGGACGGCTCTGTCTAGTATCTGCACTGGTCTCTCGGGGTAGGTCAGGTCGTCACCCACCTCAACACTCTCATGGCTTAGAACGTGACTGGGATCTACGACATACTTCTTGAGGTTGGACATGTGGAACATGTCGTGTACATCAGAAAGCTGGGGAGGAAGGGCAAATCGGTAAGCAACGGGTCCTACTCGCTCCAAGACCTCAAAGGACCCCACAAATCTCAGCGCAAGCTTCTCTTTCACCCCAAAATGCTGTAGGTCCTTCATGGTCGAAACACGAAGAAAGACATGATCCCCAACCTTGAACTGCACCTCTCTGCGCTTGCGGTCAGCATAACCCTTCTGCCTGCTCCTAACAGTACGGAGTCGTCTGTGGATCTGCTCTATCTCCTTTTGACTCTGCCGGATCAGCCTGGGGTCAACCCCCCACTTGGTCCCCACCTCAACCCAACTCAAGGGTGTAGTACACCTCCATCCGTATAGAGCCTCGTAGGGTGTCATGTCGATGCTCGAGTGATAGCTGTTATTATATGCAAACTCTACCAGGGGCAAGTGCTCCTCCCAAGAGCCCCTCCAGTCTAGTACACAGGCGTGCAAAAGGTCCTCAAGTGTCTATATAGTGAGCTTTGACTGTCCGTCTGTCTGGGGGTGGTACACTGTACTGAACCTCAATCGTGTCCCCAAAGCCTGCTAAAACTCAGCCCAAAATTGGGAAGTAAAATGGGTATCCTGGTCAGATACAATCTCATGCGGAACTTCGTGCAGATGTACCACATCATGAATGTACCATTCTGCCAATTGTGCTGGTACCAAAGTGACCCGAATTGGTAGGAAACGTGCCATCTTTGTCAACCTGTCCACTATTACCCATACTGCGTCGTGTCCTTATTGAGTAATAGGTAAGCCCACCACCAAGTCCATGGTAATGCTCTTCCACTTCCACTCTGGCACAGGAAGTGGCTGCAACGGCCCTGCAGGCCTCTGATGCTCGGCCTTCACCTGCTGGCACACCAAACACTGCTGCACAAACTCACCCACATCCCGCTTCATCCCTCTTCACCAAAAGTCACATCTTAGATCATGATACATCTTCGTGTTCCTGGGATGTATGGTGAACCTGGACCTGTGCGCCTCAGTTAGGAGCTCTCTCAACAACTCCTTGTCCCTGGGAATGCACAAATGTTCCCTTATATGCAGCACCTCGTATGTAAAAGAGAAGTCTCCTGGGTCCCCTGACAACACTTTGTCTCGCAACGACTGTAGGTACGGATCTATCATCTGTCCTATGATGATGCGGTCTATCAGCTCTGGTCTCGTCTGTTGTGTCACCGTCACTGCCCTACAATACTCCTGTGACTCTCGGGGTCGCCAACTGCCCAACTCCTCCATAAGTCTACAACTCTGTGCCTGTAAGCTGGCCAAGTGGGTGGGCACCTTCTGGCTCAAGGCATTAGCCACCACGTTGGCCTTCCCCGAATGGTAGGAGATGCTACAGTCATAGTTCTTTAGGAGCTTTAACCAACGTCTTTGTGTCATGTTAAGCTCTTTCTGATCAAACAAGTACCTGAGGTTCTTATGATCTGTGAAAATCTCAAAAGTCTCACCGTAAAGGTAGTGCCTCCATGTCTTCAGCGTGAAGACAACAGCTGCCAGCTCTAAGTCATGGGTAGGGTACACTATTAGGGAAGGGAGAATTGGTGACGAATATTTGGTGACGATTTTGGGAACTGTCACCAAAAGTAACCTATGGTGATAGTTCCACTCAAATCCGTGACCATAGAAGGAGAGTGAGATTTGCTTTCTACTTTGGTGACGGTTCCGAGTGGGATCGTGACCACAGTATACCTTTGGTGACAGTTCCACTTGGAACCATGACTATATCCTTTCCTTTGGTGATGGTTCCACTTGAAACCGTCACCATAGCCTTCCCTCGCCTACCCGCCCCCTCTCGCATTTTCCTTTGGTGATGGTTTCAAATTTTTCGCATCCCTCCCGCGCACCCTCCTCCGAAATTCCTTGCCGTCACCTGTCCTGCCTCCATCACCTTCTCCCTCCCCCGACTCCCCAGCCCCCTCCTTGATGGCGTCAGCCCCCTGACCATCGCCTACCCCCTTCCCTCTCCCGATGACAGTGATTGTCCTGACTCCCCCTCAAGGTCGCCCACAGCACCTCACCTACCCCTCAAGATCGATCACCACCAAAAACCAACTCTCACTGCTATTACCTTCCCCCTCCCTCGACTGTCCAACTTAATCCCCGACGATGTCACCTCCCCGGACCATCCCCAACCCCCTTCCGTCTCCTGAAGAAGGCCCTCCCCTAACCATCCCCTCCCCTGCAGCACGTCTCCTCCCCCTTAAGATCGCTACCTCTCTCCCTCCCTCATCTTCCCCAACAGCACCTCCATTACCGCTACTGTTGCTACGTACAAGTAGGGTTAATCTGCCACTCTTCCTTCATTTTATTTATTTGCTTATTTCATACCACTTCCTCCAACTCCACTTATCTTGATCTCCTGTTATTATTGTTGTTGCAGTACTTGGTAGATTTATTGCCTATGGGGTGTCTCAATGAGATCTATTAATCTTGGATTGGCTCAAGGGTTTACACGCACGCTAGGTGTTTGATGGTATGCGAACAAGTTTTGAAACTAGGAAGCTTTTTTTGGTCATAAACAACATGCATTTAGGAATCTTCTTAGGTAATCTTATCTACATCATGGTAGTTTTGCCACAGACCAAACCATTATTAGATGGTTAATCCCTCTACCCATGATGTGTTTCGTTAGTGTGGAGATGAATAAGAAGAGGGTGTTTATTGCTCATGACCACAAGGAAATCCTATTCTTTCCTTCTTTTTTTTTTCTCTTCTAGTTTTCTTGAGATCACATGATGAGTTTCCAATCTTAGGTCTTTACAAGGGTCTGTGTGTTTGATTCTTTTATTGATGCTATTTGGTGGTGTGTGTGTGCTTTGAAATATCTCCAAGGGGGGTTGTTGATTGGTGGACGTGGTGGATGGATGTATCATGTAATTAATGAGGTGTAAAGTATAAAGGAATAAAGTTCGAGATCAACTGCAATGCGCGGGTGGTGGAGGGTCGGGGGGGGCCGAAAGGGTAAGGGAGATTGTGATGGGAGGAGGGGAGATCTCCATTGGTTGGAGCTGATCCCAGAGGGGAGGAATCTGGATGGTACCTCCAAAGTTGTCAATGGAAGAGTCAAACATGTGGTCTACTTAAAATGTTATGCCATTGATCCATGGAGAGACAGGAGTCGAAGCTAGCTTATAGCCTACAAAAAAAAAAGTGTTAGCCGTGAGAAATGGAACATTCTGCAAAGAAGTAATTAAAATTATCAGTGGCCTTTTTGACCATCTCTCGTCAGTTGATAATCATATGCATGGTTACTGTGTGCTAAGAGGTGGGTGTCAAGGTGTGATGTCTCTATGAATGGTTGTTAAGTTGGGTGGCAGCAGGGAGGTGTATGTAAGGAATATTATTTCAAGCTTGGAAAGTGTGGCCCTTCATGTAATTCGAAGCTTGGATCTAGGCAATGTCCCTTGGTCATGTCAATAAGGCTATGGAAGAGCATCTAGGCAGCAGAAGAAAAAAGACAAATTGACTTGGATCTTTTGATATGCATTAGGGTGGACCATGCACCTAATATTCTATGGGTAAAGGGTATCTGTCTTGCAATCATGTATTGGATGCAAATGAAAATTTGGTCTTGCTTATAAGGTTTGAATACAATTTGCCCTGAAGTTCACATAATATGATCCAAGTGTCCACTATTCTAAGAAACGTATCCTATCATTTGATACAATTCAAATACTTCTTGATTTGGTTGGGTTTTTTTGGTCAATTAAAACAAAAGAACTTGTTTCCTTTATTTTCTTTCCCTAATGTACACCATGAACTTTTTAAAGCTTATGAATGTTATTGCTACATCTATATTATCCTGATAGAATCGTAAATGTTGGGAAGAGAGGGTGGAAGAGAGGAGCATCATTATCCAAGTTGAGTAGGATAGGTTGAGTTAGGTAAACTAGCATGGGAGGTGTTACGCTTGAGAGGGTTAAGCAATCTTGGATGTTTTAATTTAGGTCCAGTTGCCATATTATTTTGAATAAGAATCCATATAATCATCCTTTTAACAAGTAGATTTGGACTGAATCTACTTCAAATTGACATAAGAAGATATTCCAATCTTCGTAGTAGTACGTTTATGATGCTGACTTACGTTATTACTGTTCTTTTATTTGTTAGTATTTATTTATGCAATTTGTAGATATCCACACTTGCACAACCTTAGATGCACTCGATGACAAACAATAAGAAATATAACCCTTATGGTAAAGTGTAGGAAAAATTGTATTAATATACTGGTCATTCAGGACATATAATCATGTTATACGGACAATGTGTTAATGTATGTGTATCTCACATACATGCATGATATGTTGTCTTTATTATATGTCATAAGTTTTGATCGTCCTTAGTTTGGTAAAGTTCCGAACTAAGGAGGGTTCTCAAAGATTTGATCACAACTTAGGTGTTACTTGTTACATGTACTCTATGTTTGGAGAAATCTCAGTGACATCTTGATGCTTATCTCTGGTATACTAACTAAACTTACCTAGGTTTTTTAAGCACCTTAAATTGGGTGTTAAAGGAATCTAGTTGAGGTTAGTCTTGGGGATATACTAGAGAAGCACCTTAAATTTTATCACAACTTAGCTGTTAAATATCTGATGTTTCTTTATGTAACTTACTTTCATTGTTTGTGGGTTTATTTGATTATAGGTTTCCATGGATAAGTCTTGGATTGGTTTGAGGATTTCTGATTATTTTCGATATAAGAGTAGAGTGATTTCATTCTTAGACTGGGCATTCCATGAAGATAAGAAGTAATATAGAAGAGGAGACTTCTACAAGAGAATTTGTTATCCATGCAAAAGTTGTTTGAATGGATTCATGTATGATCATAACACAGTACTTGAGCATCCAATTTATACTGGTTGGTGGCCTCACTACACAGTCTAGACCTCGCATGGAGAAGAAATTACTTATCCTTCTATTGATAATGATGTTGAGAATCGCATTGAAGATATTGGAGGTGATAATATTGCAGAGATGTTAGAAGAGATGAGAGTTATAAATGCTGATAGTCATGAAAATGACAATATGTTTGGAGATTGTAATAATTTTTATGATGCACTGAAGGCAACAGAGGGACACATTGCTCCTGGAATTAATTCTATGTCAAGGTTTTCATTTCTTTTGAGAATGTTTCAAATTAAAGTGATGAATAAGGCAACATCTAAGTTAATATATGATGTCCTTAAGTTCATAGAAGAGTTGTTAAATAATCCCAAAGATTTTCCTCAGTCATGGTATGATGCGAAGAAACAGTTTCGTGTACTTGGCTTGAAGTGTGAAAAGATTGATGCTTGTAAGAATGACTGTATGTTGTACACTAAAGAAAATGCATGCTTGAATAGTTGCTTGCAATGTGGAGAAGGAAGATATGAAGAAAATACCAGTTCAAATACACGAGGGAAGAAATAATCAAGGAAGGTACTACGTTACTTCCCTTTGATTCCTAGGCTACAACGTCTTTTTATGTCGAGTAAGACTACAAAGTGGATGACATGGCATCATAATAACAAATCATGAGATAGACTTATGCGTCATCTGACAGATTCTGATGAGTGGGCTGCATTTGATAACAAACACGATCAATTTGCAGAGGAAACACGTAATGTTAGGCTTGGTCTTGCAAGTGATGTATTTAATCCTTTCAAAAATATGCATCCATCATATTCAATATGGCCAGTGGTGTTATTTACATATAATTTGCTACCATAGATGTGTATGAGATCTTCGTTTATGATACTGACGCTTCTCATCCCTGGGAAGAAGGCACCAGGAAATGCAATCGATGTTTATATGCAACCACTCATCGATGAGTTGAAATTGCTATGGTATAATGGGGTTGAAACATATGATGCAGCTAGAGAATAATTTTTTAAGATGCATGTAGCAATGTTGTGGACTATTAATAATTTCCCAGCTTATGAAAATTTATCTGGTTGGGGTACCAAAGACAAGTTGGCATGTCCTGTATGTATGGATGATACTCATTACTTGTGTTTACCTGAAAGCAAAAAATTATGTTATTTAGGGCATTGTAAATTCCTACCAATTGAACATAGATGGCGACAATCCAGGTTTAAAGATAAATTTAATGGTAAACCATGGCGCTATTCAACCAAAAATCCAAAAAATTTTCGAAGAACAGAAACAAATAGGTTGTTATGATATAAGATAATGGAGAAGTTACAATAGATTGGTAAGATTCGATTGGGTCATCTATTTCAGAAAGATCTTAAAGACTTACATAATTCCGGATTTAAAAAGAAAAGTATATTCTTCATGGAGCTCCCTTATTGGCAAGATCTCACGGTTTGTCACAATCTTGATGTGATGCATATCGAGAAGAATGTTATGGACAATATTTTAGATCTGCTAAACTTAACAGATAGTCCAAAAGACACATTGAAGACCCGTACTGATTTGAAGATGTTGGGAATTCGTCCCGAGTTGCACGTAAATCATAAAGATGATGGTAGTTATGACTTTCCACAGGCATTATATACTTTGAAGGATGAGCAACGACTGAAGATATTATCTTTTCTTTAAAATATCAAGGTTCTAGATGGATTCTCATCACAACTTTCTACATGTGTAAATGAAGCATTGAAGAAGGTAAGTGGGTTAAAAAGTCATGATTGCCATGTTTACATGCAGATATTGTTTCCATTAGCAATCCGTGGAGTGCTTCCTCAACCAGTGATTGACTCTATGATGAAGATAAGCTGATTCTTCAAGGTTATATATTCAATGACATTGGATTCTCAATTGTTAGACTATTGGGACAAGCAAATTGTGATCACACTATGCAAGATGGAGCAGCTTTTCCCTCTTGCATTTTTCGATGTCATGGTACATCTTATACTCCACCTAGCGAATGAGGCAAGGATTGCTAGACCAGTTAAGTATAGGAGGATGTATCCAGTTGAGCGCTTCTTAAAAAAATTGAAAGATTACATCTTCAATAAGGCTAAGCCGAAGGTTCAATTGTCGAAGGGTATCTTGTAGAAAAATGCATCAACTTTTGTGCGATGTATATGGATGGTCTAGATAATTGATTCAATCAATTGGAAAGGAATGATGATAGTCAAAACAGTGAAAATGCAGAAGATTGTTTTTCTGTATTTGATATCCGAGGAAGGCCAATCATACGAATGGAATTTAAACCAATGTCTGAATATGATCGACGATTAGCTCATATATATATATTAAAGTAGATTCTGGATTTTTATGATGAATTTTGACAATCTTCACACATTTCTAGATGTGAAGAAGACTTCATTAATTGACTCAAAACTCGTGTGCAAGAAATGAAATAAAACAATGATCCGCAATGAATAGAAGATTTTGATGTAGTGATGAACATACCTTTAAGTCATGCACATTATCACTCTGGATATATAATAAATGGGTTCAGATTTAGAGTGCAATCAGTTGATGATGTGAAGGCTACACAACACTCAGGCATTATTGTGAAATGTGATGGCATACAAACTGGTTGTGATGGTTACTATGGGAAAATCAAAGAGATTGTGGAAGTCAACTATAGTCATGATTGCCGAGTCATGTTATTTAAGTGTGACTAGTTTGATATTTTTAACAACAGATATGGTGTTATAGTTGACAAAGATACTGGTTTCATAAGTTTGAACAAGGATCGTACAATTCTTCAAGCATCTGAACCTTTTGCATTAGCTTGTCAAGTTAAACAAGTTTTTTACGTGCCTGATAATAGTAGAAATGGCTAGATAGTACCAATTAGAACAATGCCGCGTGATTATTATGATATAGAACATGATAAAGATTTTGACTTTGATTCTAAAGCATATCAAGATGTGCTACAAGATGGAGGAATAGGTCATGGTGCAATGTATATTGATATTTGAGGTAAACATTTTCAATTAAGCTATTTTGTAGAGTTTAATTATTTCTTTATTAAAATTTTTTTCATATATTTTCTCCCTTGCAGGTTTTCTTATTGTATTGGGTTGACCTTTTACTTACTTTGGCATACTTCTTTTGTTATAGTTGATTATATAAAAAGTATGACATCATCCTTTTATAATTTGTAGCTCCTCTCTTATTTCATGTAACCAAAGTCATGATTTTTTTTTGAGTGAATCATATAAGATCAAGCTTTCTATTTTCAAGTTTATGCTTTCTATATATAGTGGCATGAAGTATAATCAAATTGAAATTATTATATTAGAATAATCAAAGTGAAATTTAATACAAAGTGGCATCAAGTTGGAGTAAATAAGTTGGTCACATTCAGTAGTAAATTTTCTATTGTATTTTCTTTAATTAATAATTTCTTTTTCATCTATAGATGGCACCTAAGAAGTTGATGGCATATAAAAAGCGTCGTCTTGATTCTAGATGTGATGACTCTTCATTTGAGCCAGATGACCAGGTCCAAGGACATGAGGGTGGCATCAACACCCAGCTTGAGCCCCAACATGAACCTCATGAACCTCAACGCCACTCACAGCATGACAATCAACTCAAGTTGCCTTCCCCCATGCCACTACCTCATACTCGACTTCGATCTCATACTCGACATGCTATGATCCCACCTCATACTCTTACAAAATCTAGGCCTCAGCATAAACCTCAACAAAATACACAACCTCACTCTAAGCTTCCACCTAGGCACACACACCCTCAACCCTTAGACCCTCCCTTGAGCCAGTCCCAGCAGCCGACACCAGCTCAGCCCCTACACCCTCCCCAGAGCCTGTCCCAGCAGCGGACACCAGCTTAGCCCCTACACCCTCCCCGGAGCCAGTCCCAGCTACAGACACCAGCTCAACCCCTACACCCTTCGCAGAGCCAATCCCAGCAGCTAACACCAGCTCAGCCCCTACACCCTCCCCAGAGCCGGTCCCAGTAGTGGACACCAGCTCAGCCCCTACACCCTCCCCGGAGCCAATCCCAGCTACGGACACCAGCTCAGCCCCTACACCCTCCCTAAAGCCAGTCCCAGCAACCGACACCAGCTCAGCCCCTACACCCTCCCCGGAGACAATCCCAGCTACGGAAACTAGCTCAACCCCTACAACCCTCCATAGAGCTAGTCCCAGCAGCCGACACCAGCTCAGCCCCTACACCCTCCCCGGAGCCAATCCCAGCTGCAGACACCAACTCAGCCCCTACACCCTCCCCAGAGCCAGTCCCAGCAGCGGACACCAGCTCAACCCGTACACCCTCCCCGGAGTCGATCCCAGCAGCAAGCACTATCTCAGCCCCTACACCCTCCCCAGAGTTGGTCCTAACAGCAGGCACCATCTCAGTTTGTAGACTCTCCTTATATCCAGTTATATGGCCAATCTCAGCAGAATAGTCAGCCACAGAGTCAGCCTCGGAGCCAATCTCAGGAGCAGAGTCAAGAAGGGTCTAATGGTATATAAATTCTCACATTAATTTTCTATGATATTAATTCTTTATAACAATTTTATTTTGACTATTTATTTACTGAAGGTATAAAAGCAAAGCCAAGGGGAAAGACAATGAATTTGGAACTGAGAAAATTAACTGAAGGGACTCGAATAACGGTTGATGTAAATTGTAGCGGAAGATGTTCACGTTATGCACCCTTTAATAGTAGGATCCCTACACTTGTGAGATTGTTGATACCCCCATGTTCTTTTGATTGGAGGCAGGTCCCTCAGCAACATAAGGATGAGTTCATTCATGAGCTAGGGGTATTAATATGATATTGTTGTTCTGTCATTTATTTGTTTTACTTAAAATCCTTGATCTATTTATTCATTATAATATAAAATTCATTTGACGTACGATTGGGGAACAAATTCGATGACAACTGCATATTTCTCCAAGCAGCAAGGAGGGTACTTCGTAGCTGGAGAGAAGAGCTTAAAAGCCAAGCACGACATAAGCATAGATTTAGAATTCATAATAACACAATTTACTTTTAGTTGTTGCTGACTTTTCTGTATATATAAATAGTTCTTTATTGGTAAGAATTATGAGGATGCACTAAGAGACATGCTGTCAGGAGTACAAGCTGCTCATTGGGTGGAGTGCTGTGAATATTGGGTTCAGGAAAACACGAAGGTAATTAATATTTTATATTGATAACTTTTATTCTAACAGCAAAATGATTAAGTACCAATTTCCATAATTTGCAGTTGTAGGAGCAAGCTAAGAAAAATAAAGCTAATAGGGTGAAAGCTCCGACTGCAACCCACTGCTTGGGACGGATGAGCATAGATACCTTGAGGGATACTTATGTAAGTACATTTGATCGGCTTAATTGACGATAGAAAGCTTATTGATTATAATATCTATTATAAAACTTACAAGTTACGAGATTTAAATAAGAGAAGCTTAAATTTAGGATAACTTAATTCATAACCACATCTCAAATATGCAGTCAGATACCCATAATGGTGTACAACTTGATCGTGTTTCGATCTATGAGAGGAGTCATAGCAAGTCTATTGCTGACGACCCCCATGTTTGGATTGATCAATTATATCAAGAGAGACATGTAAGCTCGTTCAAACAAGTAATGAATAACTTAGTGATAGACATTTAGGAGAACTTACCATAAGCTCAACTATGTGTAGGGTCACGTGATAGAGTTGATGCATCCTTCTAGTGATGATATGGATGAGCAATCAAAGACTGGCCCATTACAACCTATGACAGCAGAGCAAGCATTTAGGACAGTTATGCCCCCCGAGCATGGTGGTTTTGTTCGTAGTGCTGGTGCGAGTGAGACTATTACTAGTTGGTATGGAAGAAAGGGATGGGGGGGTTCAGAGAGGTTGCAACAGTTACAGACACAGGTGGAGACATTTCAAGAGAAACTAAATGATGTTACATCGAAATTGGAGAAGACAAATGATATACTAGAATGACGGAGACATGAAGCACAACAAGAACGAGAGAAGATGCAAGCACAGATGCAGACACAGTTTCAGGCAGTCTTAAGTGCATTGGGACGAGGTGGTGTAGATCATGCTTCTTTTCACTTCCCACCTCATCCACCTGATGATTGCGGAGGTTCTGGAACTGGCAGCATAGAAGCCACTACATAGTTGCTTGGATTTTTTTTTTATTTTCACGTCTACTTTTATGTTTACATTTCAAAACATGTGATATATACATGTGTTTTATTTATGAATGAGTATCATGTATGTGGTGAATGATGAAATATATATATGAATGGTACAATTTATATTTGCACTTGTGGTATATGAATGTGGAAAATAATGATATGAGTATGTTTGCATTTGTAGTATATGAATTTGGGAGATAATGATATCAGTATGTTTGCATTTGTGGTGAACGTATGAGATAGGTACCATAATAATGATATAAAGAGCTCAGGTATCAGATCTACCTACCATTTGTTCCTTCGTTCACCCTTTTTTGCATAATAACTCTGATTTGTGGTATTGTTCTTTTTGTAGCGGTTACGTAATAGGCGAACAACATGGATCCTTAACTGGAAACAAAGATTCAACATAATTCTTGGGATGGGTCGAGGGCTTGCTTATCTGCATGACGAGGGAGCCAACTCCTTGGGCTCAGTACTTTCCATTGCCTTTGTGATCATGTTTTCTAGTAGTTGTGTATGTTGATTAGTCATATTGTGCATTAGTTCACTCTCAAGTAGTGCTAAAGAAATATTCATGCTCGATCTGTTTGATAAAGAAATGCTTAACTTTAAACCTACTCATGTGGTTATTTGACATTTTCCTTTATGCATTTAGGTACCTACTCGGGTTGCCTTGGCAGGAGATCTGAAACGTCACCAGGAATGAAAAGGTCAAGACTCGCATTGCGTTGATTATATACCCTATCCTTTGTTAAAAAAATTTAAAAATTATGCATCTCGTTCCAATACCACTAAAATGTATAGCTTCTTTGACACAGTGCAAATGCATGTTGGGTCTCTGACATAGTGCAAATCATTTGTGCACTAACTAGCTTTTTTCATTTTACCAAAGGTCTATGATTCAAGTCTATATAGATTCTATTTATATCACCATTGTTTTCATTTCTCCTTTACTGCTTGTTTGTATGATCCAATATTTGGAGACATTGATGGGCAACATAAAGTTTAATCTTGACCTTAGATTGTTGTGGCCCCCATGCCATGCAAGAGCATCCAACTCATACCAGTTTGCTCTAGTGGAGAAGCCCTATCTATTAATATTAAACACATCTTAAGGTCTATGACTCTACATGTAACACTATCTTGTCTCTACATGAGCTCTAACCAGTTGGCATGTTCTTGAATTTACGTGAGCACACAGGCTTGTCCATCACTCCAAGAAGAGCAGGATTTATGATGCAAGGTTTAATTTGATCAGAGTTCTCTCTGTTGGTCTCAAATAATTCATGTGTCACTGCAACCTATAAAACTTAGGTTAGTTTTACAGTTAACCAAGAACCATAACATTATTCTTTTTATTACTTTGAAAAAGGATAGCTCAGTAATCTTGAACAGAAGTTAAATATGGATGTTGTTTTAATTTTTCGTAACAAAAAGTTGGATGGGTCTTTCAACTAGTGTGGGGGATCTTCCTATGAATTTCAAGGGGGTAAGTCTAGGAATGCTTTCATATGGTTAAAGACTTTAAAGTTGGGTGGATCATTTCTAGGAAAACTTTGCGATAAATTCTCTGACATTTCCTCCCTTCCCCCCCAAACATGCAAACACACACAACAGAGAGGGAGGGAAGCAGAAACTGTGACATTGATGACACAAAACAGATTTGAATGGAGGGAAAAAATTCCATGCAGTTGCTTGTTACCTCTCTTTGCTTTGTAACTTCACTAGAAAATGCACCCTCCTGTATGTGGTCCTTCCAAGCATATATTTCTTTGAGAAGTCCACCCTCCTGTATGTGGACTTTTGCTTTGAATTTATGTAATTCCAAATTTTAAACTCATAGTTCTGTTTATTTGAAGGGTAAAGGAAAAAACAAGTTCTGTCAATGTACCATCTTCCAACTGTTCTGTTCTTTCCACCTGTTGCTGGGGAAAAAGTTGCATGGAAGAGTGTGTTGAAGGCTGATCATCTTAAGAGGCAATATTCCTCCTTTGGAGATTTTTAAGGGAGAATTTTAAAAAGTTCATCGAACTTGTTTTCCTGAAACATAACTTTCAATGCAGTATCAGCAGGGGGCATGAGACTTGAACCTGCAGCTTTCAATGGGGGTTTTCCAGAAGAGGTGTTATTATATAGAACTCTTATTAGTTTATTAACTGCATTTGCACATTGCAAAGCAAGCCATATTATACCTTAGAAAGTATGCATACATGAGAATTGTAATGCACCTTCCAACTTGTGTTCTGTCCAATTTTGGATTTGGAGCTTTTAGTTCATCCCAATTTCTCCTATCACGGGTACTAAACACTATCAAACTACTTGTTAATCTATCCAACTTATATTTTATATCTTCTTGAATTTTCTTTTCAAAAATAATTGAAATTGCTATAGGGCCATAGCTTGGTATATCAGCTTTTTATCTTGGTATTTACTAATTCCCACATTTGGCCAAGAGTGTGCACCTCTGCCAATCAGTACCTTGTGTGGTTTATTGTAGAATTCAACTCAATAATGCATTCAATTATCTCTTTACCATAGCTTATAAGTTGACCAAGAGGTACTGTATGCCAATCAGTACCTCTTCCCAATTATGTTTACCCCTCAAAATTGCTTATATCTATGTCTGCTATTTTGTGATATCACCTTTAAGTGAACCTACTGGGCAAACTGGTATTTCTCTGTTGTTTATCTATGTCTGCTTATATCTATGTCTGCTGTTTATTTCTCTACTTTGAGCTTTCACAGTAGAAGATGCACTTTCACAGTAAAGTCTCTCTTTGAAAGCTTTAAAATTCGTTTAAGTAAAGGTGAAAAGATCAAAACAAAGCCCAAGACTTAGTTAAATGTATAAAATTTTGAAGATTGCTATCAAACTGAGTATTTCATCCCTAACCTATTTTATTGATCCTTGTCCTTTGTATGGATTTGTTATATACTTCCATATGCCATATACATTCCATTTTCTTCTCCAGTCAATAACCTTGCTTCCAAGTTGATGTGATAGACTAATTTTGGATTTAGTTTTCCTGCTATTATGGTATACTTCCATATACCATCTACATTCCCTTTCTTTTATTCCTAATTTCTGAGTTTTTTGCTATTTCAACAACTAATCTAAAGTATCATACATCTGTATTCTTTTCCAGGTTCTGCAAAGCATAATTAAAATCTCTTAAGTATATATAGGGAACTTAATATATTTTTTATTGGTAAAATCGCAAATTAGGTGCAACACCCTTAATGGGGTTGATGATTGCTGTTCGAGAGGCAGCTGGACAGCTTCAACTAGAACATAGAGTTGCAGTTGACAAGAGTGTACACAGGATCTTTTATGACTACTCTAGATATGGCAGGTTGATACCAGGTTAAATTACTGATTTAATATTTCAATTATTGATCAGTCTTTGGGAAAAGAAATCTTAATTGAAATCCTCTTTTCAATCAAGATAACAATCCAAAGAATTATGGAAGATTTTGGTGGAATCCTATCAAGTTGAGAGTATGGTGAATCAATGTAATGTTTATTGTGCTGACCAGATCATTGCTGAGTTGTTACAGTTCCTTTTACTACTATTGAACTTAGTATGTTCTTCTTCAGAGCTATTAGTAGGTATTCTAGTCAAAGTTGTTGCATAGAGTAAGGATTTTATCTTCAGACTCTGCCCATTTTTATCTCCAGACTCTGCCCATTTTTATCTCTAGACTCTACCAATCAGTACCTTGTGTGGTGACCCTCCTCCTTTTCAATGGTCTATTTCCTAGGTAGATAGATAGATTTTGGAGCTTAATAGGTATTATATATATTTTCTTCTTTTCCATCCTTATTCCATAATGGGTTGCCTTTCCAGATGCAGCAAAAGCAGCAACCAATGTAGAGGTATGACCAAAGACAATTCCATAAAGTGAACTTACATTTCCCAATATTCGCCTTGTTAACAAGCTGCTAAAGGTGAAGCACGACCAAAGACAATTCACATTCCTTCAGGGGAGAAACTTTACGTATTTGATGTTGCAATGGTTTCTATGAAATTTTATTCTTAATTCGATGTTGATTTTTAGTTCAAGATAGAAAAGGATCATGATTCCCTATTGAAATGACCCACCACCCCTTTGGCCATTTAAGACATCTGGGATGTTCACCAGACGTCTGGGATGTTCACCAGACGTCTGGAAATGCTTTTAGCGCGCAACACACTAGCGCCATGCTTCCTCCCTCACTGTGCCTCACCGCACCTCACCGCGCCTTCTCCTACGATGCCACTCCACGCCCATACTCCGCCTTTCCATCCCCCTCACCTCCTCTCTCTTTATAAACCTCTCCCCCTCCTCTTCGTTGCCCACCCGTAGCTGAGAGTAAAGCGAAGGTGAGAATGAGTGAAGAGCGGAGAGCCGAGTGATGGCTCCTCGTTTGAGTTGACAACCGGGTTTTATTGTTATAGCGTCGTAGTATAGCCAGTTGTTGCCATCATTTCAAATATATAAATTTTTTTTTTTACTCGGAAAAGAGTTCCCGAGGTCGAACTCAGGGAGCAAGTTGTATTCTAGAGATATACATGTTTCTTTTACAAAAATAAAGAAAGAGAGAGAAAGGATTTGTTGTTTTCTCTTTGTTTCTCCTCGTCTCAGATCTTCTTCTTCTTTGTCTGCAGAGGTGATCTTCTTCTTCTGCAGTGGTGATGCTCTTCTTCTTCTTCCAGCTGTTCCTACTCTTCCTTTTTCTTCTGTCTTTCTTCAGATCTTCTTCTTCTTTGTTTGCAGAGGTGATCTTCTTCTTCTTTCCGTTCTTCCCTTGTTCTTTTGTGTTCTCCTCTGCCTCGCCTTCTTCTGTTGTTCTTCAGATCTCTTTTTTTTTCTTTTTCCAGTTAGGACGTCGCCCCTTCTTCTTTCTTCTTTTCTCTTCAGGACGTCGTCTGATTTCCAAATCAGACGACTTAAACTCCCTGTTGCTACAGTGTCTCCCTCAGCTTCCTTCTTCTTCCGCGAACCTTCTTCTTCACCTGTGCCGATGTGGGACTAAACGGAGGCCTCTCCTCGCGTGCACCTGCTGGGAGACCGCGTCCTAGCTTCTGCAGCTGCGGCTTCGAATTGCATCGGTTGCTGGCTGGCTGCCTTCGCAAGACTCCCCGTAATCCGCAGCAGCTGGAGACCTGGAGTCCTCAAGCCTGGAGCGCGGGAGAAGTTGCAGGGACGAAGGGGGAGCAGCAGGGCGACAGTCGTATCGACTGTCGCCGGAGAAGACGATGCTCAGGGAAAGGGGCGGCGGCGAGCAGAGAGCCGGAGAGGCGCCAGCTGGGTGCGGCGTGGCGCGGGAAGAGCAGGGGAGGAAGTCTCTGCTGCTGGTATTACGGCAGAGCGAAGAGGAGGAGGGGGAGGAACCGCCGGAGCTGGTGAGCGTCTGCCAGAGAGAGAAGAGAGGAAAGTTGGGGGTTTTCTCCGTCAGACCCGAGCTGCCCCGGTTGGTGGAGCAACGGGGGGTATTTATAGGGATCAAAACAGGGAGGAAGGCAGAGGGAGACGACGTGTCTCCCTCTCCGGAGGATGGCCGGAAACGAAAACCCATACCGTCCGTGCGTTCGCACGGCCGGTATGGTGGGCTACAGCGACCAGGGGGGTGTCCCTGCGACGGCTGACGACGCAGGGCACCCCCGGTTTACTTGCCAGGCTTCCCCCCTCACCCTGCGCGGCGTCATGCTCCGCGCAAGGTCGCCGGAGCATGGTGCTGGCAGGTTTTGCAGGGGGGACCTGAATGCGAAGAACGAAGGAGAGTTAGGGGCCAAAATGCGATGGTTCAAAAGTTGAGGGCCAAAAAGTAAATATATGAGGACCAAAGTGTAAAGTCGGTCAAGGAGGTTTCTTCTTAGGCTCAAGTTTTCATACATGATTAATTAGGACCTAAGGAATCTGATGGTGAATTTCATTTCTATATGAAACCTTTTTTGACCGGTCAATTTATGCAAAAACCCAAATTAATTTATTAATTGGGCATGGTTCTCAATGTATGTCAAAATGGGTTCTGAAGGCCAAATTGAAGGTTCTAAACCCTAGAGATTATTTTTCTATGAATTTTAAAGGGTTTATTCTATTTTTACTTTGCCTCGAACCTCGTGAATTGAAGTGGGTTGTTTTAGGGTTACAGATTATCATTTAGTTTCTTGGAAGTGCTGTAGCCCTTGCTAGATCATCTCATCCCACTTTTATTCTTATTAAGCTGCTTTGACCTATGTTTGGGCCCTGAATTACCCTGTATGCAGATTATACTGGTAAAATTGCATTTTTACCCCTTATGACTTGTTTTATTCTCAAACTCAGAATTCTCTGAGTTAAGCCTTTCCTTGAGATATGTAGGAGCTTTTATCCTTTGTATTAGGTCAAAATGAGCTAGTTATGGCTCATGATGAGGTTCTCATCACCGAGCGAGAGGAAGCACGAGGGCGAAGGCTGCAGCATCGTTCTGCTGCAGCACCTGCAGGCAAGGGGAGCCAGAGCGTTTCCACGGAAGTCATTTTTCCACAGAATCAGGCAGCCAGAGAGGCACCCAAACATCTCACCAGACGTTCGAAGGTATGGCAAGACGTCTCTTAGAGATCTACTTTCCATACTTTTCCTCTTTGACAAGTCCTGACAGCGTACGCATATGTGTTAGAGGGCGGGAGCGTAGCCAAGGCAGTTTCAGATGTCCGAGAGCACCCCCAGATGTCTTACAAAGTCCTTGGACATCGGCTTTGAGTTCTAGATGTCTGATAGCGAAACACCAAGATAGGTATCCCTGAAGAACTATTTTAGTACGTCTGGGACCTTTCCCAGACATCTGATTTCCGTCTGATAGCGTATTTTGGGTCGTGAAAGGCCCTATCATTATCGCTTTTTCACAAACGAACCATCTTTGTTTTCCATACAAGTTTCTTGTTATAATGATACCTCGTTTATATCTTTCTGAACCTTTTGGCCCATCAATCCATGTTTTAGGTCTCCAGTCCGTCGGGTGTACAGGACCTGTGGAGATGTCGGAAGCCACTGTATGAGCCCCCATTCCACCCAGTTACCCAGGTAGAGTGGTTACAACCTTGACCTATAATTCAATATCTGCGAGTAAGTAATCCTAGGACTTGAGATGAACCCTAGGAAAGAATAAACGTATATTCGAGAATAAATTCTTGAACCCTAGGTCATGGCATGAACACTAGGGTCAGAAGAAACTGCATGTGAATGATTGTGTAATCAAGAGCTGCGTGTTTTTAGCTAAAATGAACCCCTACTGCATGTGAATAATTGAGTAATCAAAAATTATCTATTTTTAGCTAAAATGGACCACTACTGTAATAAAATGGAAATTGAGCTGTTGTCCCGAACATTCCAACCCAGATGGGATAAAGAAATTCCTGTACGAACCCCACAGGGAATGTAAACATGAACACCGTACCTCGAAGAATCAGATGGTTTTGGGAATTTGCTGCCTATGGACAGCTGTTAAGGGAGGTAAGCTGACCTTCGTGTACGTAGTACCAAAGAAAGCAACTATCCCTTGTAGTGTAGAGGGGAGCTTGCCGCCCTTAGGTTGGGACCCGAGGTGGGTTTGGCCACTCTACGACGACTCTTACTGGTCCTCGTGTACGTGGTACTGAGGTGAGCTACTTAGTGTAGGGGGGAGCTATCCGCCCCAAGGGTCCTGGGGCTAGGTATGGCCACCCTACACTGACTCTTATCAGCCCATTGGGCAAACCGAGGTAGTCGGACAAGGGTACGCGGATTGAGGAGGGGCATGACCCCTGAGGGGCAAGACCCCTGTTCTGTTTTGAGAGGGCAAAGCCCTACACTATTCCGCATTGTACGTTGAGGCGTACCCGCTAGCGGAAACGACTGACCGCGTGCCAGTGCGGGGTAGCTACCCACACGCTTATCACGTGTGCCGTAGTCACCGCTACATCACGACCGTGACCTCAGGGTAGTAGACCGAGTATAGGACTACCACGGTGGGACTCCCTCGGCCAAGAGAGTGCCACATGGGCATCCTATATCACAGGAAGCTGCAAGCAAAATCGTTCCTATAGGGAACCAGATGATTAATTAACAAATCCTAATTAGAGATCTCTACGCTCCCACATGTATAATATAATTATAAAATGGAAAACTTTATGTTAATGCATGTTAATTCTTAGCCACCACTCTACTCAGCTTTAGCTAACTCTAGTAAAATATATTCTGTACAGGACAGGGATTTGAGCAGCCCGAGCCACCAGCTACTGAGGACGCTGGGCCTAGTCGAGCCTATCATTAGTTCTACTGCCTGCTAGTGAGTTTTATAGTTTGTATTCTGTTACATGTACTCTTTGATGTGATGGCTGTAATATCACTGTTCTCTTTCCACCTGTTAAAACTTTCTTTTTGCTTAGTTACTGTACTTGTGTGATTGTGGTTTGTTGAATGTTACTTAGTTATTTCTCTTGTTGGACGACTAGATCTTGGGATAAACCAAAGCGAGCCAGTCTCAGATCCTGTCGGGATTTGGGACCGGGTCGTGACAAGATGGTATCAGAGCAAGGTCATCCCAAGAAATGAATCAAGTAGTCTGGAAAACACCACACTTGTACATGTAACTAAGATAGCCATCACAACATTTTCTCCTGGTTATTGTATCTGAGTCTTACGTCTCCTCTTTGGTCAAACAGGCACTAATAATCTCGTTCCTCCTCGATCTTTAAGTAGGGAATGCCTCGCCAGGGAGCTATTGAGTCAGGCCGCAGATGTGGTCGTGGCCGAGGACGTGGTCTCAAGGGAGGACGAGCGATGGCTGAAGATAGAGCCGCTCCACCTCTCCTCCTGGGCATCTAGTCCCCAGACCTCGTCCAATTGATCCAGAGTCTTATTCGGGAGGAGCTCCATCAGCCTCCTCCTTAGCCTTCCCTTCCTAAGGATGTGGAGGGGGAATCCTCTGTGGGGTAGGCAAGCCACCACGGCACTGGACGAGTAGTAGGGGGACAGGGTGATCCTTTACCGCCCCCTTCAGACACTTCAGGGCACTAGTCTTCCTTACCTGGAGGTGCACCCCTTCCTCCGCTGCGACTACACCATGAGGTCTTCAGCCAATTCAGGAAGCTGAAGCCCCCCTCTTTCAAGGGGGAGGAAAGCCCATCTGAGGTAGAAGATTGGCTGGAACAAATGGAGAAGATCTTCGACACCCTCTGTCCTCCTTCAGAATGCCGTGTGGCCTTCGCCACGTATCAGCTGGAGAGTGCAGCCCACAGGTGGTGGAAGGCGGTCAGAGGACAGGAGGAGGGAGAACTGACGTGGGACCGGTTTGTGGCGCTCTTCAGTGAGTAGTACTTCCCACAAACATGGTAGGATCAGAAGCGGCGGGAGTTCCACACTCTTCGCCAAGGGGCAATGACAGTTAGCGCATACCGTACGTGTTTCCTGGAGCTGTCACGCTTCGCCCCGATAACTGCATCTACCGAGGAGGAGCGCCTGTGGAGATTTACCGAGGATATCCGACCCTCCATCCGGGGGTATGTAAAGCCCCTGAAGCTGCCTACCTTCTCCCGCGTGGTCGAGGCTGCCATGACCTACGAGGAAACCAACCCGTCTGCAGGAGCACTCACAGGGTCGTCGGGAGAGGAGGCACCAGACATCGGCAGGGGAACGGTCCCATTCTGTGGGTCCACCAGGGACCTATGGGAGTCCCCGACAGGGATCAGCCGACTGCAACAGACCCCCACCCAGTCACTAGCAGGGACAACAGACAGAGGGAAGTCGCGTACCCCTCTGCTATCATTGTGGCCAACTGGGTCACATACGGAGGAATTGTCCATCTAGGACTGGAGCATAGCCGACGCTCCCAGCACCGAGCACTGGAGGCCGATTTGGTGGCTGCGGACTCCAGCCCCGAGGATGAGGACAGTAGTCACGAGGAGGGCACCGGCCCGCTACCTCCCGCCCGACCCAGAGCATGGCTGTTTCTTCTGCACCAAGGACTGAAGGGTGTGTTAACGCCCTAACTCACGGAGATGCCAGAGATTTGTGCTCTGTAGTGGCAGGTATGGTTACTATTTCCGGCAGACTCGTCTACACTTTTCGATTCCGGTGCCACGCACTGGTTTGTTTCTACGAGTTTCGCTGTCTGCACGGGAGTAAGCAGTGTGCTTTTAGAGGTGCCCTTCCTGATTAAAGGACCAAGTGGGCAGGTATTTGTTGTCGAGGAGGTTCTCGCTGACTGTGAGGTCATGATAGGGGATATAGTCTCTCGATAGACTTGATCATAATCTCGATAGATGACTTCGGTGTAATCTTAGGGATGAACTGGTTGGCCGCATACCACGCCCTTGTAGACTGTTTTGGGAGGAAGATCGTTTTCTCCATACCACGACTGCCTCCCTTCGAATTCCACGGCCAGCTTGTATACGAAGGATTCAGATGTATCTCCACACTTCAAGCAGCGAAGCTATTGAGTCAAGGATGCAAGGGCTTCCTTGCTTGCATTCTAGCAGAATCCGACCCTGTGAATAGTATACAGAGTATTTTGGTGGTCTGTGAGTACCCCGCCATCTTCCAAGAGGAGCTGCCAGGACTGCCACCTGAGCACGAGATCGAGTTCGAGATCTCACTGATACCAGGGACAGGCCCCATTTCTTCAGCACCGTACTGAATGGACCCGCTTGAGCTGTGAGAGCTCAAGACACAGCTACAGGACCTGCTAGAGAAAGGCTTCATAAGGCCCAGTGCCTCTCCGTGGGGAGCCCCCATCCTGTTCGTAAGAAAGAAGGATGGTACTCTTTGGCTGTACATTGACTACAGACAGCTGAACAGGGTCACCATCAAGAACAAATACCTGCTACCACGCATAGATGACCTCTTCGACCAGCTGAGGGATGCACGGTATTTTCAAAGATAGATCTGAGGTCAGGATACCATCAGCTGAGGATTAGGGAGACCGACGTCTCCAAGACAGCCTTTCGCACACGGTACGACCACTATGAGTTCTTGGTCATGCCATTTGGATTGACCAACGCCCCTGCTGCCTTCATGGACTTGATGAATCATGTTTTTTGGCCGTATCTGGATCAGTTCATGGTTGTTTTCATCCATGACATGCTCATTTATTCACGGGACCAGACGCAGCATAAGCAACACCTTCACATGGTCTTGGACACCTTGAGGTGACATAGATTGTATGCCAAATATAGCAAATGCGAATTCTGGTTGAGACAAGTCACCTTCTTGGGCCATGTGATCTCAGAAGACTGTTTAGCTGTGGATCCAGCCAAAGTAGAAGTAGTACTCAGATGGGAGAGATCGCATTCAGTGACTGAGATACGTAGTTTCCTGGGGCTGGCTAGTTAAAATAGATGATTTATCCAAGGGTTCTCGCAGATTGCTCGTCCTCTGACTCAGTTGACTCGGAAGGACGTACCCTTCGCCTGGACCGACGAGTGTAAGTCTTGCTTTCAGAAGCTGAAAGAGAGGTTGACGTCAGCTCCTGTACTCACCATCCCTGACAGCAGCGGCGGATTCGTCGTCTACACAGATGCCTCGTTGCAGCGGGGTCATGTTGTTGCATATGCTTCGCGGCAACTGAAGCCCCACGAGCATAACTATCCCACCCATGACCTAGAGCTGGTAGCAGTCGTCCTAGCGTTGAAGACCTAGAGGCACTATTTGTACGGAGAAACGTTCGAGATTTTCACTGACCACAAGAGTTTCAGATATTTGTTTGACCAGAAGGAGCTCAACATGAGGCAGAGATGTTGGTTGGAACTCTTGAAAGACTATGATTGCAGCATCTCTTACCACCCTGGAAAAGCCAATGTGGTGGCTGATGCCCTGAGCCGAAAGGTGCCCGCCCACTTGGCTTGCTTACAAGCACGAAGTTGGAAGCTCATGGAGGAGTTGAGCAGCTGGCAACTCCAGGAGACACAGGGGTATTGCGGGACAGTGACAGTCACAAGGCAAACACGACCAGAGCTGGTGGATCACATCATGGTTAAACAAATGACGGACTCATACCTAGGGGCACAGCGGGATCGAGTATTGGTAGGGAACCCAGGAGATTTCTCTTTCACTGACGAAGTTCTGCGTATGAGGGGGCACTTGTGCATTCCTAGAGATGAGGAGCTGTTGGGGGAGCTCCTGACTAAGGCTCATGGATCCAGATTTACCATACATCCCGGGAACACGAAAATGTATCACGACCTACAACGTAATTTTTGGTGGAGAGGCATGAAGCGGGATGTTGGCCTTTTCGTCCAGTAGTGTCTAACATGCCAGCAAGTGAAGGTCGAGCATCAGAGGCCCGCAGGGCCATTGCAATCACTTCCCATTCCAGAATGGAAGTGGGAAAGTGTTACTATGGATCTGGTAGTAGGGCTACCTGTGACACAGAGAGGGCACGATGCAATCTGCGTGGTTGTGGATAGATTAACGAAGACAGCACGGTTTCTACCAATCCGAGTCACTTATGGACCAGCACAGTTGGTAGAGAGATACATCAGAGACATAGTACGCTTTCATGGGGTTCCCAGCAAAATTATTCAGATAGGGACACTCATTTCACTTCCCAGTTCTAGGCAGAATTTCAGCGAGCCTTGGGGACTTGTCTGAAGTTCAGTATAGCCTATCACCCCTAGACAGACGGACAGTCAGAGCGCACCATTCAGACCCTTGAGGACCTTCTGCGTGTTTGTGCATTGGACTGGAGAGGCTCCTGGGAGGAGCATTTTCCATTGGCAGAATTCGCATACAACAACAGTTACCACTCGAGCATCGGCATGGCACCATATGAAGCTCTGTACGGGAGGAAGTGTACGACCCCCTTGAGTTGGGTAGAGGTGGGTTCCAAATGGGAGTTCGGCCCCCGTCTAATATGCCAGAGTCAGGAGGTGATCGAGCAGATCCATCGACAATTTCATACTGTCCAGAGCAGGCAAAAGAGTTACGCTGATCTGAAACGTAGGGAGGTACAATTTGAGGTTGGAGATCACGCTTTTCTTCGTGTTTCACCGATGAAAGGCTTGCAGCGGTTTAGGATGAGAGGGAAGCTTGCACCTAGATATGTGGGACCCTTTGAGGTCTTAGAGTAGGTAGGACCCGTCGCCTACCGGCTTGCCCTTCCGCCCCAGCTTTCTGGAGTGCACAACGTTTTTCACGTGTCTAACCTCAGGAAATACATCGTCAACCCCAGACATGTCCTTAGCCACGAGAGCATCGAAGTGGGAAATGACCTAACCTACCGCGAGAGACCGATACAAATACTAGATCGAGCCATTCGGAGGTTGAGATGGAAGGAAGTACCCCTGGTGAAAGTTCTATGGAAAAGCCAGCGATACGAGGAGGCAACTTGGGAATCTGAGTCGGCGATGTGAGAGCAGTACCCGAAACTTTTTGAAGGTATGACTCTTCTGACCTACTTCAGTCTTCCTTAAGTTTGTTATACCTACTACGTTATATTTTTCACACCCTAGTCAATTCAAGTTTCGGGGATGAAACTTCCTTTAAGTTTGTTATATTGAAACGACCCACCACCCCTTTGGCCATTTAAGACATTTGGGATATTCACCAGACGTCTGGAAATGCTTCTAGCATGCAGCACACGAGCGCCATGCTTCCTCCCTCACCGCACCTCACCGCGCCTTCTCCAGCGACGCCACTCCATGCCTACACTCCGCCTTTCCGACCCCCTCACCTCCTCTCCCTTTATAAACCTCTCCCCCTCCTCTTAGTTGCCCACCCACAGCTGAGAGTAGATCAAAGGCGAGAACGAGTGAAGAGCGGAGAGCCGAGTGAGAGGAAGCGTGAGGGCGAAGGCTGCAGTGTCGTTCTGCTGCAGCACCTGCAGGCAATGGGAGCCAGAGCGATTTCGTGGAAGTCATTTTTTCGAAAAATCAGACAGCCAAGGAGTCACCTAGACGTCTCACCATACGTCCGAAGGTATGGTAAGACGTCTGGTAGAGATCTACTTTCCGTACTTTTCCTCTCTGACAAGTCCTGACAGCGTACGCGTATGTGTCAGAGGGCAAGATCGTAGCCGAGGCAGTTTCAGACGTCCGGAGCACCCCCAGACGTCTGGCAAAGTCCTTGGACGTCGACTTTGAGTTCTAGATGTCTGATAGCGGAACACCAAGAGAGGTATCCCTGAAGAACTATTTTAAGATGTTTAGGGCCTTTCCCAGACGTCTGGTTTCCGTCTGATAGCATATTTTGGGCCTTGTAAGGCCCTATCATTATCGCTTTTTCGCAAATGAACCATCTCTGTTTTCCATACGAGTTTCTCTATATAATGATACCTCATTTATATCTTTCTGAACCTTTTGGCCAATCAAACCATATTTTAGGTCTCCAGCCCGTTGGGTGTACGGGACCTGTGGAGATATCGGGAGCCACTGTACGAGCCCCTATTCCACTCGGTTACCAAGGTAGAGTGGTTACAACCTTAACCTCTAATTCAATATATGCGAGTAAGTAATCCTAGGACTTGAGATGAACCCTAGGAAATAATAAACGTATATTCGAGAATAAATTCTTGAACCCTAGGTCTTGGCATGAACACTAGGGTCAGAAGAAACTGCATGTGAAGGATTGTGTAATCAAGAGCTGCCTATTTCTAGCTGAAATGAACCCCTACTGCATGTGAATAATTGAGTAATCGAAAATTTCCTATTTTTGGCTAAAATGGACCCCTACTGTAATAAAATGGAAATTAAGCTGTTGTCCTGAACATTCCAACCCGGATGTGATAAATAAATTCCTGTAAGAACCCCACGGGGAATGTAAACATGAACACCGTACCTCGAAGAACCAGATGGTTTTGGAAATTTGCTACCTATGGACAGTTGTTAATGGAGGTAAGCTGACCTTCGTGTATGTAGTACTGAAGAGAGAAACTATCCCTTGTAGTGTAGAGGGGAGCCTGCCGCCCTTAGGTTGGGACCCGGGGTGGGTTTGGCCACTCTACGATGACTCTTACTGGCTCTCGTGTACGTGGTACCGAGGTGAGATACTTAGTGTAGGGGGGAGCTATCTGCCCCAGGGGTCTCGGGGCTAGGTATGGCCACCTTACACCGACTCTCGTCAGCCCGTTGGGCAAACGGGGTAGTCGGACGAGGGTACGCGGACTGAGGAGGGGCAAGACCCCTGTTCTATTCTGAGAGGGCAAAGCCCTACACTGCTTTGCACTGTATGTTGAGGCATATCCAGAAGCGAAAACGACTGACCGCATGCCAGTACGGGGTAGCTACCCGCACGCTTATCATGTGTGCCGTAGTCACCGCTACGTCACGACCGTGACCTCAGGGTAGTAGACCGAGTATAGGACTACCACGGTGGGACTCCCCTGGCCGGGAGAGTGCCACATGGGCATCCTATATCATGAGAAGCTACAAGCAAAATCATTCCTATAGGGAACCAGATGATTAATTAACAAATCCTAATTAGAGATCTCTACGCTCCAACATGTATAATATAAATAGAAAATGGAAAACTTTATGTTAATGCATGTTAATTCTTAGCCACCACTCTACTCAGCTTTAGTTGATTCCAGTCAAGTATATTCTGTACAAGACAGGGATTTGAGCAGCCCGAGCCACCAGCTGCTGAGGACACTTGGCCTAGTCAAGCCTAGCCTTAGTTCTACTACCTGCTAGTGAGTTTTATAGTTTGTATTCTGTTACATGTACTCTTTGATGTGATGGCTGTAATATCACTGTTCTCTTTCCACCTGTTGAAACTTTCTTTTTGCTTAGTTACTGTACTTGTGTGATTGTGGTTTGTTGAATATTACTTGGTTATTTCTTGTTGGACGACTAGATCTTGGGATAAACCAAAGCGAGCTAGTCTCAGATCCTGTCGGGATTTGGGACCGGGTCATGACACCTATCATGTTATCGCCATCATGTTTCTGCTATTGTGGAGATTTCTTGCCATTATGGTGCCTTCACCTTTCTGGTCTCACCATTCCATACTACTCTACCCTGTCCATTCCCCTTAGTTTGCTTCTCTGTCAAAGATTCCAGGTCAATAAAAAAAGGTGGCCTAACATGTCACTCCTGTTAAATTACAGATGCATTGATCCTCTTTTTTTTTAAAAAAAAAGAAATACAGATGCATTGAGGATATTGTACATTTGGAGGGATTTAGATCCATAGACTGTTTAAGGTTTTGACAATAATAGTTCAAATGTTCTGCTCATTGATGTTCTCATGTTTGTTGATTGCTGTAGAATGACATTATATCTGCCTTGTATATCATCCAAGAAGGACAGGTGCGACTGACTTATAATGCAGATTTTAGGAAATCTGCATCTTAGCAGTCTTTCATCCACTGCTATTGAATATGGTCATTCCCAAGACAGTAATGAGCATGAGCTGGAGCTTTCAGAAGGGAGCAGTTTTGGGGAGTGGGCACTTCTTGGTGAACAGATTCCTTCGATATGTGCAGTTGCTCTTGGTAGTGTAACTTGTACAGTCATTACAAAGGAGAAGTTTGATTCAGCTATCGGCATGTTGTCCAAGCTGCAGCAGGATGACAGAAAGTATGTACATGACGTAACTAATTATGCAGTGGAAATTAGAAGCATCTACCATGTAGTGTTGGTACTTTGAGAGAAGGGTCTAGAATGAAAATGTTCCTCTTGCTTGTTTGTGTTCTGTATTTGCTTATCAAGTCGAAAGATTCTTTAGCATCTCCTTCTGGGGGGCAGGCCATCAAGGATGATGCTTATAGATTCACCAACATTGAATTGTCTGATTTTGTATGTTTTCAGTGCTTTCAATCATGTATCTTCTTGTGTTTAGAATTGCTGGCACATTAATCTACTTATTATTCCGCCAAGGAATGGAAAATGATTTTGTATTCAACCGATTGTTCAGAGACAGGCATCGTGCTGCCCAAAGGATCAGGTAGATATCCATCTTCTCCTTTGAGAAATAGATTATAACTGACTTTATATTTTCTTCCAAAATGACTACCACCTATATGGAATATGACCACCCTTTCCTTTTTCAAAAAATATATGGCATATGATCCAGTGAATGGTATTGACATGTTCGTGGTTTCTCCCTGATCACTAAGCAGAAAAGTTGCGTACCTTGAAAAGATATTCCAAGAGGAAAGTCAAGCAGCTTGGAAAAGAAGCACAGGTTTTGAAAGGGAGAGATCTGTTTAAGAGCTTGAGCCCATCTTCTTGTGTGCCACAAGTATTACACACATGTTCTGATAAGTTTCATGCTGGCATTTTGCTAAGCACTTGTCTGGCTTGCCCACTTGCTTCAATACTCACTTCACCTCTTGATGAATCATCTGCATGGTTTTGTGCAACATCAATTGTAATTGCATTGGAAGAATTACACAAGGTTATTGACATTTTCCGACTTCCATGTGCTTTAGACATTTGGTTCACTGGCTTGATGGAGTTGCAGTGTTATGGTGCAATACACTTATGGCTGCATTTTTTTCAACTCAAAATTCAATTCTTTACAGAGGTGTTTCTCCTGATATCTTAATGCTTGATCAATGTGGACATCTACAGGTCTGTATTTCAATTATATTTAACAAACTTACTTTGGTATTGCAACAGGAAATAGTTTTTCTCCTCTGATCATGTTTTTGTCCTAAAATGTAGCTTTTAGACTTTAGATTTGTAAAGAAATTGGCCAAGGATAGGACTTTTAGTGTATGCGGGGTAGCACATTTTTTACCTCTTGAGATAATTCAAGGAAAAGGACATGGCTTTCCAGCTGACTGGTAAATGCTTTTCTAGTTCTTGATAAAATTTGTGTTTCCAAAACATAGTTCTATGTGCAATACCTACCTATTTGTAGCAGGTTGTCAACCTTAGATATGTTTACTCCTTTAAGAAAATAGCAAGCTAAATTTTAATGAGATGATTGAGTAGTTTGTGCATGGATTCATCACTATCATTTTCTGGTTCCTGAAATCTGATTGACCTGTCAGTGCTATTGAGGTTGTCGCTCGAGGCAACCAAGCAACTGCGTGAGGCAAGGAATAGACCCATTACCTCAAAGGTGAGGCTCTTTACCTAGGGGATCGCATTGTCACCTTAAGCAAGCCTTGCCTACCTCTTTCTCCCTTTCTTGAGTCACACTACAAGTTCCAGAGTCAAAGCTATACTCATGGGATCCCAACTCAACTTACATCCATGATCCCCCATATTTTAAGAATATGACAATGTCTCCTCCTTGTCCACATGGAGTAAAAGATGCATATTGTTTGCTCAACTTAGGATATTGTACATTTGGAGGGATTTAGGGAGAATGCAAGTGGTGAGGGAGGAGAAAGGTGGTTTTTGGTCTAGAGGAGGGGTAGGATGGGGCCACTAGGAGGTGCTCTTGCTCCTCAGGAAGGAGTGATATACTATTACTGAAGGGGGAGAGAGCCTTTGGTAGGTCATGACCCTGCTCAATGTCTTCATCCTGGGACCATTGTCAAGAGTGGTTCAGTTTGTATAATAGGGATTGCAACAGGATATTTTCAAGTAGATTTGCTAGGCTGGCCAATAAAGGTTTCAGAAGTAGATGTGCTAAACACCAGGCTGCAAATTAACTTTCCTGGTTAATCAAACATATTACATGATGATGCAGGACCCAAGTAAGTTTGCTGTTGCTACTGCTGGACCTGCTGATGCTGCTGGACCTACTCCTTTTCCAGATTAACCAAGTGCTCGTTTGCAGCCTTCAACTCCTCCTTCATAGCATTCAACTCAGCAATGCAGCAGTAGAGATGCAGCAGAGATGCTCCTCCTTTTCAGTGGTCTATTTCCTAGGTAGATAGATAGATTTTGGAGCTTAATAGGTATTATATATATTTTCTTCTTTTCCATCCTTATTCCATAAAGAGTTGCCTTTCCAGATGCAGCAGTAGCAGCAGCAAATGCAGATGCAGCTACAGTAATAGTAAATGCAGCAGTAGCACTAGCATATGTAGATGCAGCAGCAGCAGTAGCTGATGCAGCTGGAAGTGGAAGCTCCGGTAGTAATTCACCCAAATCTTAAGTTCTATTTTTTTGGATGGAGCTCGTTCTTGGCATGAGGATTTTTGAAAGGATCATTCTTGGCATGATATCTCTAATTGCAGGTAGTTCAGTCCAGTGTCCTGCCAGACATGTTCAGAAGCACCTGTGAGGCCATCACAAAGGGCAACCCAACGTGGAATTAGGTACAAGTTCCAGAGTCGAAGCTATACTCATGGGATCCCAAGTCAACTTACATTTGCCAATATTCACCTTGTTAACAATCTACTAAAGGGTGAAGTAGGACCAAAGACAATTCACATTCCTTCAGGGGAGAAACTTTATGTATTTGATGCTGCAATGGTTGGTATGAAATTTTATTCTTAATTCGATGTTGATTTTTAGTTCAAAATAGAAAAGGATATATTTCCCTGATGTATTTTTGGATTTTTGAATTTTATTTGAAGTGCCCTGCTCAGGAAGAAAAAACATTTCATTTGAAATGTTTTTTCTTCCTGAACAGGGAAATGCCCTTTGCATTATGTTGATTGTTTACATGACATCTTGCATTGATTTAGTGACATGATAAATACCCCGCACACTAAGAATTATACTGCCATTAATGAAATAGTCTCCCCTTCTCTCACAACTTTGCATCTATGTATCCATAAGGGGTGCAACAAATATATTATCAGTTCTTTTTTGAGCCCTGCCAGTTGGAATAGCTCAGTCAATTTTTCCATCCCATCCATCCAACCATCTTGCTCAAGCCATGCTGTTATACCTTAATAAAACCAAATTGCCTTTGCAAAGGGGTGATTTTTAATCATATGCACCCAATCCTCGTTATCAATTCGACAAAAGGGACACAATGAGTCTTCAATCTGAAATTTTTTCAATAATGTTCCCATTAAAGGTAGAGCATCAGTCACTGCTCCCCAAGAGGAATAACTTTGTCTTCAGAGCTATATCCTTCATATTCCAAACCTTTTTACAATAGGCTATTTGTTTCTCTGCAAGACTAGAGTTGATTCCCTCTTCATTTAGCAAGGTCATATATGTAGACTTAATTGAGAACTTCCCATTAGTATGTGGTTTCCATATTAGTAAGTCTTCTCCCATGTTTATTGGAGTACTTAAAATTTTTTCTATAGTCTTATAACCAAAGCTACTGGAAATTTTTTCTTCATTCCCATTCTAATTTTGTTCATTTATCAAATCTACCACCTTTAATTCCTGGAGTATACTCTATCTAATCAACTTTTACTCTTCAGCCTTCAACCATGGATCACTCCAAATATTTATATTCTCCCCATCTCCAACTAACCAAAACACATTGTTGAAAAGCATACTTTTTATATTCCCAAAAAATTACCATCGGGGAAATACTTACTTCTTATCTAGTTTTGTTAAAGACCCTCCTTGGTGCACAATAACCAGCCCATCTTTAATAAGAAAGCTAAAATTACTAGCCTTACTAAAGAGAATCTTTCTTGATGGTTGGTTAGCAGTCACCAAAGGTAATTCCTTTGGTCACGATGACCCTTTGGTGAAGGTTAGGGAGCCGTGACCAAAGGAACCTTCTTTCTTCCACGCCAACCTCTGGTCATGGTTATTAACCGTGACCAAAGCTCTCTCTTCGGTCACGATTTTACATCTGTGACTAAAAGTCTTTGGTCACAATTTATAACCATGACTAAAGCTGTAGAATGTAGCTAATGGTGGGCTTTGGTGACGGTGGCAAGTTGGAACTGTCACCAAAGCCCTATGCTTCGATGACGGTTCCACCAAAACCGTTACCAAAGGCTCGTGAACAAAGCTGCTGAGCCTACCTAACAGTGCTCTTCGGTGACGGTTTTGTGTGGAACCGGCATCCAAGCATAGGGCTTCGGTGACGGTTCCACCTAAAACCGTCACCAAAGCCCCGTGATAGAAGTTATAGAATGTAGCTAACGGCGAGCTTCGGTGATTTGGTGTCGATTCAACCAAAATCGTCACCAAAACCCTGCGGCTTTGGTGACGATTTTTGGTGGAACCGTTACCAAAGCCTTTAGTAACGGTTTTGTGTGGAACCATCACCAAAGACCCTTTCGCAATGCAGCTTTTGCTGTCACTAATTAGTGACGGTTATGAGCCATTTGGTCACAATTTTTAACTGTGACCAAAACCCTAATTTCTTGTAGTGGTAGCTATGCTCATGGGGCATCAGTTGCCGCGAAGTGTAAGCGACAACGTGACCCTGCTGCATGAGCACACCCCCTAACCCCTGCAACGAAGCGTCCGTGTAGAACACAAAACTGTCACTGCTAAGTTCAAGCATCACAAGCATCACACGTACGTGGTAAGCACAGGAGCTGAAGTCAGTCTCTCCTTCAACTCCTGAAAACATGCCTCACAAGAATCTGTCGAAGCAAAGGGCACGTCCTTCCAGGTCAACTGAGTCATAGGATGTGCAATCTACGAGAATCCCCTGATAAACGTATCTCTGTCACTATACGTGGCCTCTCCCACCTGAGTATGGCCTCAACCTTGGCTGGATCCACAATCAAACCATCCCCTGAGATCACATGGCCCAAGAAAGTCACCTGCCTCAACCAAAACTTACACTTGCTGTATTTGGCATACAGCCTGCGTCATCTCAAAGTATCCAGAACCATCTGTAAGTGTTGTCCATGCTGTACCTGATCCCATGAGTAGACGAGTATGTCATTGATAAATACCACCACAAACTGATCTAGATACGGTCTGAAAACTCGGTTCATCAAATCCATAAAGGCAGCGGGGGCGTTGGTCAGCCTAAACGGCATGACCAAAAACTCATAGTGTCCGTATCAGGTGAGGAAAATTGTCTTGGAGATGTCGGTCTCCCTGATCCTCAACTGGTGGTAGCCTGATCTCAGATCTATCTTGGAGAATACCGTGGCACCTCGTAACTGGTCAAACAGATCATCAATCCTCGGCAGCGAATACTTGTTCTTGATGGTCACCCTACTTAGCTGTCTATAATCAACACAAAGGCGTAGGGTACCATCCTTCTTCTTCATAAATAACACAGGGGCTCCCCATGGGGACGCACTGGGCCTCACAAATCCCTTCTCCAATAGGTCCTGTAGTTGTGACTTGAGCTCTCACAGCTCAAGTGGTGCCATCCGGTATGGTGCAGTAGAAATGGGGCTAGTCTCCGGTACTAGTGAGATCTCAAACTCGATCTCACGCTCTAGCGGTAGTCTTGGCAACTCCTCTAGAAACGCGTCGAGGTACTCTCTAACCATCAGGATGCTTTGAAAGTCTGCCACGAGGCTGGGCTTCACCACCACACAGGCTAGAAAGCCCTCACACCCCTAGCTCAAAAGTCTCCCTGCCCGAAGCGCAGATATGCATCTAAAATCTCCATCCACCGATTGTCCGTGAAACTCAAAGGAAGGCATCTCCGATATGGAGAAGATGATCTTCCTCCCGAAACAGTCCACCAAGGCATGGTAAGCGGACAGCCAATCCATCCCCATAATCATGCCAAAATATTCCATCGGTATCACAATCACGTCAGCGAGGAGGCTGTGTCCCCCAATATTGACCTCACAGTCTGCGTAGACCTCCTCAGCTACAAATAGCTGACCACTTGGGCCTCTGATCACAAACGGATCCTCTAACAACATGCAGTCCTGTCCCAAACTGACAGCAAAACTCACAGCGACAAAAAAGTGTGTGGCGCCGGAATCAAAAAGCACGTAAACTAATCTGTCAGAAATGGTAAGCATACCTGCCACCGCTGAATTAGATGCCCTAGCATCTTTGTGTGTTAGGGCGTTGATACACCCCTCAGCTCTCGGTGCAGAAGCAGCCACACTTTGAGTTGGGCAAGTAGCTGCTGGTCGGTACCCTCCCCATGACTACTACCCTCCCCTACGTGCCTGGGAACCACGACCACCTGCTCGACCTCCAGCGCTCTATGCGGGGAGCATCTGCTGCACTCCAGCCCTAGACGGGTAGTCCCTCCTGATGTGGCTCGGCTGGGCACACTGGTAGCAGAGGGGGACTCAACTCCCTCCCTCAATAGGTCCCTGCTGACGGCTGGGCGAGGGTCCAATGCTAACCGCTGGCCCCTGTCGGGGGCCCCCAAAGGCCACTGACGGCCCCACAAAATGTGACGGCTCTCCCACGGGTGCCGCGTGCCTCCTCTCCTGTCGGCCCTATGAGTACTCTAGCTGGTAGGGCCTCTTCCGTCCGCTGTCAGTGTCTCGTGTGGCCAGGTTGGTCTCCTCGTACATCATGGCTGCCTTCACCACTCTCGAAAAGGTGGGCAGCTTCAGAGGCTTGACATACTCCCGAATAGCAGGCCAGAGCCCCTTAGTGAACCTCCACAGGCGCTCCTATTCCATAGCTACAGCTGTCGCAGCAAAACGTGACAACTCCAGGAAGCACGTGCGGTACGCGCTAACAATCAATGTCCCCTAGTTGAGAGTATGGAACTCCCGCCTCCTCTGGTCCTGCCAAGTCTGCGGGAAGTACTGCTCGCAGAAGAGAGTCACGAACTAGTCGCATGTCGGCTCTCCCCTCTCCTGGCCTCTGACTGCCCTCCACCACCTGTGTGCCGCACTCTCCAGCTGGTACGTGGCAAAGGCCACGCGGCACTTTGCAGGGGGCGAAGGGTGTCAAACACCTTCTCAATCTGCTCCAGCCAATCCTCTGCCTCAGACGGGTCCTCATCCCCCTTGAAGGAGGGGGGCTTCAGCTTCCGGAACTGTCCGAAAAGCTCGTAGTGCAGCTACAGTGGGGGAACAGGCATGCCTCTAGGCTGGGAGGGCTCGTGCTCAGAGGTGTCGGAGTGTGGTGGGGGCGGTGGAAGACCATCCCCTCCCCCTCCTGCTCGTCCTGTGCTGCATCGGTCTCTCAGTCCCATAGAGGATTCCCCATCCACGTCCCCAGGGAGAGGCGCCCGTGGAGGTGGGTGGAGCTCCTCTCGTACTATGTCTCAGATCGGCTGAGCAAGGTCCTGGGCCTGAATGCCCAGGAGAAGTGGCAGGTCAACTGGCACCTCAGGCCTGGCACGTCTGCTCCTCTAACCCTTTCCACGGCCACATCCGCGGCACGCCTCAAGAACTCCATGACGAAGCATCTCCTACATGGAGATGCGAAAGACAGAACCAAAGAAGTCAACTCTAACGGATTTAAGTGAAAGGAACTCAAAACTAATGTCAAGTGGTACATTGTGGTGGTTACTCTAGCTACATGCACGTGAATTGGTTATTCTCAAGTTAGTTGGTTCATTTCTCAGGATGACCTTGCTCTGATACCATCTTGTTATGACCCAGTTCTCAAATCCCTACAGGACTCGAGACCGGCTCGACTCGACTAATCCCAAGACTCAGTCGTCCAACAAGAAACAACTGAAAAGCAGAAAAATAAATCACAATCACTATGCAAGGTAATTAACAGTAAAAGCGTACAAGTAGTAAAGGAAGTAAAAGCTGCTAAATAGTACATACCACCACAACAATAAGAAAGTAGAACAAAAGTACAGTAACAGGAACAGTAAACAAGGTCTGAAACTCACTAACAAAGAGGAAGTACAACAACAGTAAGAACTACTACTGGGCTCAACTGGGCCCAGCACCCTCTGTAGTCAGTGACTCGGGTCGCTCAACTCCTGGACCTGTAAAAGGTTATGAGAAAACAGAGTCAGCGAATGCTGAGTAGAGTGGTAACCAGATTATCTAAAGTAGTAAAAGCTAACAGGAAATTTATATTTTCCCATTATTTTATTTTACAAGTAATTTCTTTTCATCCATTGGTTTACTTTCAGGTTTCTTTCTTGATCTCGCATGTTCCTTGTGGGAACGATCTTGATTGTAGTCTTTTTCGAAGAGTAGAAGGCACACGTGGTGCTCTCCTGGCCGGGAGAGTCCCCCGTGGTAATCTTACACCCAGTCAACCACCCCGAAGTCACAGATAGATGTAGTAGTGACTACAGCACGTGCTATAAGCGCACCAGTAGCTACCCTGCACTGGCACGCGATCAGTCGTTTCTGCTAGTGGGTACACCTAAAGTACAGCACGGAACAGTATAGGGCCTAGCCCTCTCAGTAATAGGGGTTTAGCCCGTCAGAACCAAACAGGGGTCTCATCCCTTTACAGTTCGTGCACCCTCATCTGACTACCCCGGTTTGCCTAGTGGGCCTAACAAGTCAGTGTAGGGTGGCTAGCTGAACCTCGGGCTCCATGGGGTGGCTAGCTCCCTCCCTATATGTAACGACCCGGTTCCCGAGTCCCTACGAGGCACGAGAACCGGACCGACTCGACTAATCCCAAGACCTAGTCGTCCAACGAGGAAGTAACCAAAAGACAGTAAAATAAACCACATTCAGCATGAATATAACTAACAGTAAGAAAGTACAGCAGTAAGGAAAGAAACTACTACAGTAGGTACCACCACAACAGTAAAACAACATTTATCATATAACAAGAACTGCAGGTAAAGAAGGTACAACGGAAACAAAAACTACTCACTAGAACAGAAACAAAAGAGGTACAAAAGACTGTGGTAACTCTACTGGACCCTACTCGGCCCAGCGTCCTCTGCAGCCGCCGACCCTGGCTGCTCAACACCTGGTCCTGAAAAAGGTAACGAGTGTAACACGTCGGGGAACTCTCTAACCACCGGGATGCTCTAGAAGTCTGCCACAAGGCTGGGCTCTGCCACCACACAGGCTAGGAAGCCCTCACACCCCTGGCTCAAAAGTCTCGCCGCCCGAAGTGCCGAAATGCACCTGAAACCTCCGTCCACTGGCTGCCCGTGAAACTCGAAAGAAGGAAACTCCGGAATGGAGAATACAATCTTCCTCTAAAAATAGTCTACCAAGGCGTGGTAAGCGGACAGCCAATCCATCCCCAGAATCACTCCAAATTCCTCCATCTGTATCATAATCAGGTCAGCTGGCAGGCTATGTCCCCCGATGCTGACCCCGCAACCCGTGTACACCTCCTCAGCTACAAACAGCTGACCACTCGGACCTCTGATTACGAACGGATTCTCTAACAGTGTATAATCCTGGTCCAAACTAACTGCGAAACTGGCTGCGACAAACGAGTGCGTAGCGCCGGAATCGAAAAGCGTGTAAACGAGTCTGCCAGAAACTGAAACCATACCTGCTACCACGGATCCCGATGCTTTGGCGTCCCTGTGTGTTAGGGCGTTGATACGCCTCTCAGCTCTAGGTGCGGACGAAGCAGCCACACTCTGCGTCGGACGGGTAGGTGCTGGCCGGTACCCTACTCGCGACTGTTGTCCTCCTCCTCGTGCCTGGGAACCGCGGCCTCCTGCGCACCCTCCAGTGCTCTGCACGGGAAGTATCTGCTGACCTCCTGTCCTAGATGGGCAGTCCCTCCTGACGTGGCCCAGCTGGCCACACTGGTAGCAGAGGGGAACCCGACTCCCGCCCTCAGTGAGTCCCTGCTGTCGGCTAGGCGGGGGTCCGGTGCTGGCGAATGGCCCCTGTCGAGGGCCCCCAAAGGCCACTGATGGCCCTGCACAATGTGACGGCTCTCCTGCGGACGCCACGTGTCTCCGTTCTCGCCGGCCCTGTGAGAAGTCTGGCTGAAAGGGCCTCTTCCGCCCGCCGTCAGTCTCTCGCGCGGACGGGTTGGTCTCCTCGTAAGTCATAGCTGCCTCTACCACCCTCGAAAACATCGACAGCTTCAGGGGTTTGACATACCCCTGGATCGCAGGCCGGAGCCCCTCGGTGAACCTCCAAAGGCGCTCCTCCTCAGTGGCTACCGCTGTCGCTGCAAAGTGGGATAGCTCCAAGAAACGCGTGCAGTACGCGCTCACAGTCATCGTCCCTTGGCGGAGAGTGTGGCACTCCCGCCTCCTCTAGTCCTGCCACGTCTGGGGAAAGTACTGCTCGCAGAAGAGGACGATGACTGTGAGCTGCCATGTACTGCCATGTTTCATCATTCACAATTTCCATTCTCGTATTATACACATGCAGCTCATATTTCCACAAATTAACATATGCAACAAGTGATATCAAAGGTAGCTGTTTAGGTATCTCAGGCATTTCATATTCTAACAGGCAGCTTGAATTTATCAACAGGCAGTTGTTTACAATTCAGCTCATTCATTTATGACTGCAATCTCAAACACACATACAAATAATGCAACTATTTGTCGTCCTAGGATTCATGCCACATCCTAGGGTTCTAGTTATCTAAATTTCCTAGATGCATTCATATTTTATAAGTAGAATAGGGGGAAACCACTCTACCAGACAATCCAGGAGTACTGAGGGCTCGAACGGCAAACTCACGTGCCTCTGCAAGCCCCAGACACATAACATGTCGAAGTCCTATACCAAGGAACACATCACAATGGAACATTCATAATAGTATATAAGAATTTCTAACATGTAGAGGAACTCACAAGGAAACCACAGATGTCTCGTTTGCATAAAACGGACCCCGATCGAACCCTAAATGGGTCAAAAATAGATCTGCAGAACCAAAGTAGATGTCTGAAACAAAGTCCAGACGTCTTAAAAGTCACCAGAGTCTCACCTCAAGTCCCTGCGTCGACCTCAAACGTCCAGGACTCCTACTTGACCATCTGGACTTAGCTCCATACGTCCGACCTATCCTCAAGTCATCTGGGAATGCCTTCGGTCGTCTGGTAAGCTGTCCAGATGTCTAAAACGTGTGGGAGGGCATGTTGCGTGCCTTCCCAAAGCTGCTCCTACACACAATAGAGTAGAAGATCCCCTTTTAGCCCAACAAATCGACTCTACGATGTGGCCTACATGGCCGTAACCTCAAGAAGGATGTACCTGCGTGAAAACCTGCTTTCAGACATCCGGTGTCATCACCAGACGTCCAGCCCGTCGTCTGGAAGGCACTCTAGACGTCTGATACTGGAAAAATTCCAGTATTAGAACGAGCTTCCGCTCCTCTCGCCGTGCTCTACCGCAACTTCTCCCTCTCCGCTGTTGCTCCGGCCGCTGCAGGAAGTCAAGGACGGCTCCCCGACGCTCTCCTCCACCCACACGTGCTGCGGCGGCCGTGCGCACTCTAACGAGCCTCTCCAAACTCGTGAGCTCAACCTCCTCCTTCTCTTCATGCCTCTCCTCCTCCTCGCTCTTGCTCCCTCTCTCTCGCTCGTCTCTCTCACGGCAGTGGAGAGGAAGGAAGGTGGTGGTGGTGGTGGAGTGGGGAGGAGAGGAAGGGGGAGAGGACTCTTATATAGACAAGGGATTAGGGTTCGGAGGGGGAGAAGAAAGAGAAGAGGAGAGAGAGGAAAAGCAGCCTGCGCGCTGGCTGCGCGTAGGAGCAACTTCGCGTACAGATTTTTCAATTTCCAGATGTCTGGGAAGGGGTCCAAACGTCTGACCAGACGTTTGACTGACAGTCCAGACGTCTTAAAAGGTTCAAATAGAACGGGTCTTTACATTTGATTTTCTTGTTTTAATAACTTCCTTATAATTGGATTGATTAAGAATCTACCGTGGGTTCATATGGTGGTTTTTATTTCCATCGTTAGATTATAATCGTATGGATTAGGGTCTTGTGCTCATTTGCAATTTTTTAGCCACTCTCTTGATAAGCCCTCTCTCTCTCTCTATATAAATATATATATAATATTTATATGTAACTAAGCTATAGTGTACATTTATATTATGTATTCTAATGTAAAACTAATCTAAGTATAGTTTAATTTATAGTGTATAGTATTATATATATTATGTAAGCTAAATTATATACATGTTTATGTTGTACATAACTTATGTATAAATTATGGGAGAATACTAGACATAGGTAACTAACTTAAAGCTCTAATTAGAGTATTTATTATGTAAATTAACATATTTATAATCTATTTACCTAAAGTATGTATATGTATATATATTAATCTAAATTATTAAATGTACATTAGTAAATTAATCTAACTTAAGTTAGTAATTTAACTAATTAATAAGCTAAGTTATAGTATATATTTATAACTTATACTTTAGCTTATTTTAAACATATTTATATCCATATTTATATTGTATAACATTAAGCTTGTAACATGTAATATATATATTTATACTAAGTATATAGAGTATATAAATGGATATAACATGTATATATATATGAATAAATCTAATTAAATAACTTAAAATCTCTAATTAAATGTGTCAGTATGTATAATAGCTTAATTATATCTTAATTATATAACAGACAAAGGTTTGTGTATTATATGTAAGTTAACATAAGTTATATAGTAAGTATTTAACACCTTATGTAAATATGTAGTAATAAATGCAATTAAATTAAATGAAATTTTGGAATATATAGTCTTATATGGTAATTAAATACTTATGACCCCAATTTGTAATTTACATCATTAATTGAACCCTCATTAAGGGTCTAAACTTCCAAATAAATCATTGCATGTAGAACAATAGTGCAACACAGAACACTGCTCCTAATAGCACCACATTGGGCGTGTAGAAAGTGCCACTGTGATATTTAAAGAATTCCATCCCGTAGCCGTTTGCTCGAGAATGGGGGTGGGCTCCCTAGCGAGGTGTGCGCCACGCGTGTCTCGTCTAATCCAATTGTGTATTATGCACGTGTGTGGGTAACTTAAAGAGTGTTGAGTCTAAATCCTAGAGCCCATAGGTTAAGGCCCATGAGGGGTGACCCACTAGGGGCGAGGCCTACAAGCGGTTTGAGCATATTTGAGCATATTATGGGGCTACCTATGCAACTGTGGTTTGGCCCCTATGGGGCTATTGATTCAGTCCGAAGTTGACCCTAATGGTAACACCATTATCCTCCATATTTAGCTCAATTTGTCTAAATTTCAAGATTAAATTCACTTAGTTAATCATTAAAAAGGTATAATTTAGTCTAAGCTGAATAAAGAAGAATTATTGTAAAATAGGTTAATTCTACTATTTTAACAGGCCAATCTAACTGCAGAGTAACTAAGGGGTAAATCTATGCCTAATTAAAGGTCAAATAAGCCAAAATTTCAAATAAGTGGGCCTGCATTAACTGATTTAGGGTTTCTATTAAGATTGAAAGATAATTCTTAAATAAAAACCCAAATTTCAGCATGACTTAAATTCAAAGGGTTTTAATGGAAACAAATATAATCTAGGCATTCTAAAAATCATTGTATAATATTCCCTAAGGTTTAAAACAATCAATTTTGCAAAATGAACCCATTTCAACCTAAAACAAAGACCTAGGTGAATATTTACTGCATGTTGGGTTAAATTACAAATTAACTAATCAACCTTTATCAAAACCCAAAATTGAAGTCATCATTATATTCCTTAGGTCAAAATTAGTCTGACATAAAAGGTTGAGAACATTTGGAATCCATCTTGACACACTTTGCAATTAGATGCAATGCTAACGTCAGTATGACCTTCTTCTTCACAAGCTCTGTGAGCTCTCTTATGCTTGGCTGCGTTGTGACCATGAATTTGGAGAAGATCTCCTAATCTACTCAACAAAATTCCCTAAAACTTGGTCGTTTTGTTCCTCAATCATAGCCGCACAATTTGGCGGGATTTACAACTCGAATTTCCATCAATGAAGGTTTTGATTTTTGCTTAAAGTTCTAATGAAACCATGTCACGAATTAATTCAATCAAGGTGATTTTTGCCTCATTTGTGAAGCCCTCCAGTCTATAAAGCTCATCAACCCCTAGTGATTCAAATCATGTAAAAATCGATGTGAAACCATCTCTTTCTTCCTCCTCAGCCATTGCCATTGCCACACCTCTGTCGTTCGCTGCTTTACTGTAGAAATTGGTAGAGGGCTTTGCTTCCCCGTCGTCCACTCAAGGTTCCCGTAAGTTCTGAGCTCCTCCCTCCCCTTCCTCGCATCTCCTCCAAGTCTGGCTGGCCAATGCTAGGCGTCTCCTCGCATCTCCATTCCCTCCTAGGTATCCTCTCCTTCCTGTCCTTCTGTAGGGTAGTTTAGGCCCTTTAGATCTAGGAATCAACCTCCACAACCCTGCCTGCCTCGTCGTCTTCTTTGTGGTTGGCGGAAGACCAGTATCAACATCGATGAGGGCCAATCACCTTTACTAGCCCTAATCACTCACCACTGACCACCTCCGAAGCTTCGCTACATCGCCACGAACAAAAGCCCCCAACTGATTTCAAGCTTCAACGAACCCACCTCTCCATCGGACTCCACTTGCAACCACCACCTTCTCCAAGCTCGGTGGCTGTCCTCCACCATCATCGTGCCAAGTCAATGCCACAGCACCTCCACCAAGCCCAGGTGGAGCTCGTCAAACCCAAGGTTTGGAGTTTCGTCACCTCTCTCACCAAACCACCATCGCCCACAACCACCATCTTCTTCGACCTCCACCACCAGCCTATCACCTTCTTGGCACTCGCAAGCTTGACGAGAAGCTTCGTGGAACCTCGTTGAAGCTCCCCACCTTTTCCACACACCCTGAGGACCTCTGAATCTCATTGGAGTTTCTCGTTGGACCTCCTCCTTGCGGCTGCCTCGATGAAGAAGTTTAAGCACCTACTTGTTGGCAGGGGTCTCATTGAAAGAAAAAAAGGGTCGTAGGGACCCATTTGCAAGGCTGCAGGAACTAAAATGTGATTAAATGAATTTTTTCATGGATTGATTTGTGTTCTTTAGTTGGTTTGATCTAAGATTTGATTCTAATTAGCTCCCAAAGCAATTTTTCATTCAGGCATTATTGATAGTGACTGTTTGGTGCTTAGTTTCATTAATAATTGATTATTCTTGATTAAATTGAATAATAAATTATTGAAATAAAATTTTCTCAATTGAATTAATTGTGAGGTTAGTATTACATTTTTGAACTAGATTTAGAGTTTAGAGAATTAAACTAATCATATCTAGTCTCTGTGCTTAAATTTTGAAAAACTAAGATAATGGTAGTTTCGCATTTGATTGCTCCCAATGAACGACTTCGGAATACTTTCATATTTCAAGATTATAAATTTCAAATTTTATCTTCACTTTTAGTCGACTATACTACAATGTAGTTCTAAACTTTGACACAAGCGATTTAATAGATGCAAACCATTTTTTTTACTAAGTATGGGCTCTATGCGTGAAAATATGTTAAAATAAACTAAGCGTAGAGTACTGAGAGCTTATTTTGGCTAAGTGTTGAGTGCGTGCATTGTGTGAAGAGGTGTGTGTTAATATATAATAAGTGTTGACATATATATATATATATATAACACTAATTAAATCCTTTACTTTTTCCTTTGTGTGTATAATGTTTAAGGCAAGATCTGTTCATAAGTTTTCTTCTTTTTCAATCATTTGTACATAGTTCAATTTGTAAGTAATTAGAGACTTGTATATATATATTCTTATATGTACATAGATATAATTAATCTAACCTAAATTCATGCTTTTGATGTCTTTAAATTGTGCATATTCTTTAGGCATTTCTTGAGTAAATAAATCACTAACATAATTCATTTGATCTAACTTGTACATGATGAACCTAGATTATGTATATACATGGTTTCTAACCCATTCATTTGTAAATAATCTTCATGTTTTTGGAATAAAAGATTGATTTTGGATTATAGAAAGTGATGTATATCAATAAGTACCTCATAGTGAATGATCTAAAATAAAACTAGTAAAATTATATATAAATAAAATGACATCTATCTAGATTGCAACACTATACTACTAATACAACTGTGATATTAATAAAATCGTAATTAACTTGCATTCCAGATCTACGATTACTAGCTATCACCACTCCCCTCCAGCCACTACCCATCCTCCTCCCTCATCCTCCCTAGCCCTTGCCCTTTCTCCTCCCTAGTCATAGCACCTCCTCCTTCCTTCTCAATAAGGTTTTAAGTGCTAATTTTGATGTCATTTCAATAAATTTCTAAGTGCACATTTTGGAAGCACACCATGGAAATGCCTATATTTCAATGTCAGATTTCAATGATTGTGGTATCCTCAAAATAGTCCATTGCTAAGGCAGGTTGAAGGCATAACAACAAAAATGGTAGAAATAGTCAAAATGATTATAATTTTAAGAAAATCCCAAATTTAAATAGGTTTATATAAGAATAAGAATGTTATATCCTTAAACATAGCTTAATTATATCTCTAACCATTACTCTTTAGGAATTATAGAAGTAATTCAGTTTCTTGAAAATCTCTAGCAATCAAATGATCTACCAATAGGATTTAGAGTTTCAGGCCATGACACGAAGCACTATCATTCATACAGGATGTACTAGAAGAAAAATAAATTGCATTTGAAAAGATCCACAAGGATAACACTGGTGTGTTGATGTATGTATTATGTTCAAAACTTCTGACCATGTCATATAGATAATATGTTGATGTATATAATGTCACCTATATGTATGACACATTATTTTTATAACATGCCACAAGTCATGATTGTCCCAAGTTTGGAAGAGGCCCTAACTTAGGAGGTGTAACGACCCAGTTCCCAAGTCACTACGAGACACGAGAACTGGACCGACTCGACTAATCCCAAGACCTAGTCGTCCAACGAGGAAGTAACCAAAAGAGCAGTAAAATAAACCATATTCAGCATGAATATAACTAACAGTAAGGAAGTACAGCAGTAAGGAAAGAATCTACTACAGTAGATACCACCACAACAGTAGAACAACATTTATTATATAACAAGAACTGCAGGTAAAGAAAGTACAGCGGAAACAAGAACTACTCACTATAATAGAAACAAAAGAGGTACAAAAGACTGTGGTAAACTCTACTGGACCCTACTCGACCCAGCGTCCTCTGCAGCCGCTGACCCTGGCTGCTCAACACCTGGTCCTGAAAAAGGTAATGAGTGTAACACGTCAGCAAAACGCTGAGTAGAGTGGCAAACTAACTAAAGACAACAGTAGAGTGTACAGTAGCTGTTATGTTCTATTACTTCCTTTATTCACATCTTTCAATTTTCTCACTATTTCATTTATTTCTCAGATCCTTTACTTGATCTCGAATGTTCCTCGTGGGAACGATCTTGATTGTAGTCTTTTCCAAAAGTAGAAGTAGCACGTGGTGCTCTCCTGGCCGAGAGAGTACCCCGTGGTGATCTTACCCTCAGTCAACCACCCCAAGGTCACTGACAGACGTAACGGTGACTACGGCACGCGCGATAAACGCATAGGTAGCTAACCCGCACTGGCATGCGGTCAGTCGTTTCCGTTAACGGGTGCGCCCAAAGCACAGCACGGAACCAGGGCAGAGCCCTCTCAGTAACAGGGGTCCAACCCCTCCACAGTAACCAAACCGGGGCCTTGCCCCTCCACAGTCCACGCACCCTCGCCTGACTACCCTGGTTTGCCCTAGTGGGCCTAACAAGTCGGTGAAGGAGGCTAGTAGAATCCCGGGGCCCGTGGGGTAGCTAGTACTCTCCTAACACTAGTAGCTCTCCTCGGTACTACGTACACGAGGGCCAGCAAGTCGGTACAGAGCGCCCAATCCTAACCCCGGGTCCCTGGGGTGGCTGGCCCCACTCTGCACTAAACAGGTACAGGTACTTCCCTTGGTACTGCGTACCCAAGAGACAGTACAAACTACATCTCAGTTCCATTCCTTTTTCTTTCCAAGAGTTCCACTCCTAATTCCCCGTAGGGTTCTGATGTAAACACAATTACACTACTTAAAAGGTCTATTTTTTCACGTTCTTAAGCATAGGATTGCATTTCATGATATAAATATTGCATTACATGCATCATCTTGCATTTAGAATAGTTTGAATAAAATGGAGGTTAATTGTCTCCTTTTATGTGCTTGGACAGGGAAAATATTTTATCAGGGCCTCGGATAAAAGATCCAACCGTATGGATGTGATCAGGGTGACGATTGGAGTTCAACGACTCCAAGATCGCCCTAATCAGGCATCCGTAGCATCAGATAAGTGACCCGGGAACCCTAGAAGATCAAGGGCCAGGATGGTGTAAATCTGCATTTCAGATGATAAATCCGACCGCAAGGATGAATTCGGATCGACGATCGCAGCCCAACGACACAAAAATCAAGTCAATCCAACATCCGTGGCACCATCTACAACTTCCAGAAGATGGACGGCCAAGATGGCGCCATGTGGTGCCATCTCAGCCGCCCAAACGGCCGCTTGCATTTTGTGAAGGCCCCCGCCCGATCGCTCTCCGCCGTCAGATGGAGATCCAACGGCTGTGGTCACTCGCGCTTAAAAGCGTTCGCGCGACCATTTCTTCCGTGTAGAGCAGCGGCGACGCAGCTGCGGGCGAAGCAGAGGTCGCGGGTTCGAGCCGCGGTGAGGGGGTGGAAGGTGCGGGCGAGCGGGCCCGGACGAGCGTCAGATGAAGATCCAACGGTTGCGCGCACTCAATCAGGACGACGCACGATTGGACGCCCGCGCGTAACGCGCGATCGCACGCGGGCGGGCGCGCTACGCAGCGGGCGCGGACGCGATTTAAGCCGTCCGATCTCGCGATCGGACAGCTGAGACTTCGCGGATGTGCTTAGGCGTTACGCACGTGGGGAGCCGAGCAGGCGCGCGTGGGCGTGGCAGCGACGGCCACGTCGGAGCTTTAGTGACGGATTTATCCGTCACTAAAGACCCGTTATTTATTATTTTGAAGATGTAATGTCCATTTTGCCCCCACTCCTTGCAACTATAAAAGGAGACCCCCTCCATACGAAATTCTCATCCCTTCTTTCTCCTCTCTACCCCTCCAAAGCTCAAGAGAAGCTTGTCCCACACCCGGGATGCTTCTCGCGAGATAAAGTCCAATTTTCGTTCCCCTTCGGAAGTGGATCCCGCGACGACGACGACGTGCTGCTTCGTTCCCGTTCTTCTGATTCGTCCTCCTTCGTCCCGCTTCATTCTCCTTCGTCCAGGCATCGTCCCGTCCGGCTCGTCCTCCAAGCAATCATCGAGGAGGATAACATTTCTCTCCCCATTCTTATTTACAGCTTTTCTAGTGTAGAATTTTCTGCTTTATAGTGTAATTGATTTTCCGCATTCTAGTGTAACTTTTATAAACTATTGAAATATTGAATGCATGTTCTCTTTCTCTCTCTCTCTCTCTCTCTCTCTTTCTCTCTCTCTCTCTCTCATAGTTTGATAGCCCCATTGTAATTATAACGCCTTGCTTAAAGATAATCTTAAAAAAAATATAATTGCGGAATAGATCAACGTAGCCTCCCTGTGTTCGACCCGAAATTATTTTCGGTATAAATTTTATTTGTTGAACACGAATTCTTCGCTTTCGAACTACAATGACAGGGTTTCCAAAACCAAACACGTTAGCGTAGGTTCGTAATCGTTCAACATTTTTTGGCGCCGTTGCCGGGGAGGCAACGATTTCCGATCTTTTCTTCGCATTTCTTGCACTTTATTTGTTTTCTAACTAGCTTTCTCTTGTGTCTATTGTTTTGCAGAGACCTCCATCAAGGAATCAACAAGCGGTAGACTGGAGTAAAGTGCAATTGAAGACAACTGTAAGTGCTCCCCCATTCTTTCCCCCTCCATAGATTTCATTCGCCACATTAAATCCAAATTCCAATTAACCTAGGTATTTGCATAAATCCTAGGAATAGTTTGGTTGTTTGGATTTCTACTCACACTCATTTCACCCTCATTCATAAAAAAAAAAATAATAACAAAAAGATAATTTTGTGGGGTAACTTTCAACAAACACACAACACACACCCACATTCAAGGCACTTGATTGACTTGATTTGTTTTCTACTCAACCGGGTTCTGATCTGTGGAACCGGCACACACAGAGCAACACATAACAGAGTAGAAATCATTCTAGGTTAACCATCTTTGAGTGCCTAACTTAGTGGTGCAATTGTGGCCAATTATTTGAGTTGTTTGGGCCGCACCACTTTATTTAAAACCAACTCATCAAGTAGCTCCTCCTTAGGGTTTTCAATCTAGGTATATTCCAGGCACTCCACTTTCTTTCTGATTTTAAAGGAAACTATCTTCACCCATGTTTTACAACTTGGTTTGCCTAGAAATTTGATTGCAATTCACCTAATTTGAAACCTTAAAAGCTACTTAAGCAGGATTTGAACATTAAAATTCACACATTATAAATAATCTTGCTTGAAAACCCTTGTTGTGCACGCACTTACACAAATTTCAATCAATCATTAAGGGCACAACCCATTGTAAGGGCCCATCACATTCCATAAGCACCACAATCCCAGGCCGTAATAAAATTGAGTAGACGTTGGCCCTAAGGTTTGATTCGCTCTTCAAGGCTTAGTCTGAGATTGTTTTTGATTAACCTACTTGTACTGATTAATCTGATGTCTAGCTAGGGGAGTAGCGTCAAACGACCGCGGCTGGGGGGTACACTAGGAACTGGAGGCGAAAGCCAAAGGAAGAACCTTCTCCCCAGTCCCTCCTAACTGGTTGGATTATACAGATGCAAGTAGAGTAAATCAGTTACAGTCTTAAGGCTGGTGTTGGGAGTCAGTAGATCCTTAGGCTACCCCACTTAAGGACAGCCTTGTTTTGTTGTGCTGCAGGGTCCCTATCCTTGGTCCTTCCGACCTACTCCTAGTTTATGCTGGGAAGACGGTCATTGAATCCCCGATTGGAAGGACCATTAGAACATTCTAGGAGGCGCAAGTTAGATTTTGGTCAATTTGATCCCATGGCCAAACAACAGCCTCCTCTGCCTGGAAATCCATAGGAAGAATTTCGAAGGCAGCTGGAACAAATGCAGAGAATGCAAGAATGGTTCCAGAGAATGCAGGGCGCTCAGCCCTTGAAGGATTTTTATGATCCTTCAAATTACGGGGAACGTCCCAGTGTCCAGATTCCAGCCGGTGACGTAGAAATCAAGCCCCAGGTGTTAAGCTTGATTAAACATTATCATGGGCTTGGCTCCGAAGATCCGTTTCAACACTTGGAGGACTTGACCACTTTGGTCCAGACCACCAAGTCTCGAAACGTAAACGAGGAGCAAATGATCATGAGGCTCTTCCCCCACTCTCTTAGGGATAAGGCCGCGCATTGGTATAGGACAATAGGAAGACCAATTACAACTTGGAATGAGTTGAAATTGGCCTTTCTGAAGAAATTTTTCCCAGTCGGTCGTACCAATGCTTTGAGACGGGCAATCACTACTTTTACCCAGCGGTCGGGGGAGCAGTTTCATGTGGCCTGGGAGCGATTCCAGGACTTATTGCGGAGGTGTCCACACCACGAGGTGCTGAAATGGCAACTCGTGCAGATTTTCTATCATGGGTTGACTGAGCAACTCAGAAACCATGTGGATGCTTCTTGCGGAGGCAATTTCCTCAATAAAGATGCAGATAGTGCACATGATTTATTTGAGGAAATGAGTGAGAATTCAATTAATCATGCCTCCATGGATACTTTTAACCGGTCCCAACAACCCAGATCAAATGTCAATGAAGGCCATGACTCTCATTCATTTGATATGGAATTGATTTGTAATAAACTTGACAAAGTGGACTTGGTTGCTAAAAGAATGGAAGAGTGGATGGCTGGCAATTCTATGAACAACTCTCAATCCACTCAATCCCAAAATTCGGGATTCCATTCTTCACGAGCTCTTTCTGGACGGGGGTTCGTGAATCAACTCGATGCGACTCAACCTATGAGTCAGCATTTCTCGGAACCCCATGGGTTCCCAACTGGGGCCTTTGATCCCAGTTTTTCTAATCCTTCCTTTTCTTTCTCTCCATCCTCACCCTATGAGGATGTCTGTGCTGTACAAGAGAATGTTAGATCCAACCCCTACTCGAATGCCTATAATCCAGGTTGGAGAAACCACCCTAACTTCTCTTGGAAAAATCCGGGGCAACAGACCCAATTCCGGCCCAGCAATTATGCTCCGCAATGACCAATGGGTCAGGGTCAAGTATATACTCAGTTGCCTCCGAATCAGGTCAATCAGCCAACTTGGAATGCCCGTCAACCCGCAGGGCAGGCTGATTTGAACCGTCAAATGGTAGAGATGCAAGGATCTATGCTCCAGCTCATGCAGCAAATGAAAAACTCACTGGACAACTTGCAATCCGGGCTCATTGCTAACTCTCGTCAACCCGGATCTCTACCATCCCAACCTGTACCCAACCCACGAAACATTACGAATTCGGGCAATCAAGCCCAAGGGTACGGAAATCAGAGGGACCCACACGCGCATGCTCAGGTGGTTGAGCAGGGTTCCTCGTCTTCTTCTTCTGTAAATCAACAATTCATGGTCAATCAAGCCCCTCCAATCTTTCCTAACCCTCCCCAAGACCCAAATTCTTACGCTTCTGCAAATTCTGTCACTTTGAGGAGTGGTAAGAAGACTCAGGATCCACAACCACATTATTCTAATCTTTTGAATCTTGAAGAATCTGAGGAGAGAGAGGATAATTCTAAAGGAGAAATCAAGGCTCAGGAATCCGATTCCAAAGATCTAACTCGTGTTCCTTTTCCTGAAGCCTTAACCAAAGCAAAGAAGAAGTCTGTTGATAGCAATGAGGAGCTTCTGAATTTATTTAAGAATGTTGAGATCAATATCCCGCTCCTTGATGCTATCAAGCACATACCGACTTGCGCAAGATTTTTAAAGAAATTATGTACACAAAAGTGTAAGTCGAGAGAATCTGTTCCGAGGAAGGTGGTACTCTCCGAGCAGGCTAGTTCTGTTATCCTTCACTACCTCCCTCAGAAAAAGAGAGATCCTGGTGCTCCTTTGATTTCTTGCATTATCAGAGATTACACATTTGATAGAGCACTTTTGGATCTCGGGGCATCCATCAACCTAATTCCGACTTCTCTTTACGAGAAGTTTGGGTTAGGCGAACTTCGGCCAACTTCAGTAATGCTACAGTTAGCGGATTGTTCGGTCACAAACCCGCGAAGCGTTATTGAAGATGTTATAGTTAAGGTCAAGGATTTCTATTTTCCTGTAGATTTCCTTGTCCTTGACATGGATGTACCAGATAATCTGAGGAACAGGCCCATCATTCTGGGGCGTCCGTTCCTGGCTACCGCAAAGGCCAACATTAATTGTGAAAGCGGTAGCATGGAAATCGCCTTTGGGGACCAACGTATGAAATTAGATATTTTTAAGGCGATCAACAAATTTGAGGATTGTGGATTTATTGAGGAACTTGATGAGGATAATGTTAATATTGAAACTTGTTTGACAGTTTCTTCAATTGAAAGTTCCTCTTTGGTTGATGAATTTGACCCGCAACCCTCTGACTTAACATCTTCGGAAGAGGTTACTGATTTTGTTCACTCACAACCTCTCCCTCTTGTTGAATCTTCAGCATCTACCCGACCATCAATCATCACCCCACCCCAGCTCGAATTGAAACCATTGCCCGAGAATTTGAAATATCAATTTTTAGGGCCTCAGAATATGCTCCCTGTGATTATCAGTGCTAAATTGACAAAGGAGCAAGAGATTAAATTGATTAAGGTCCTAAAGGAACATAAGGAGGCAATTGGTTGGACCATTCATGACCTTAGGGGGATCGAGCCATCTTACTGTAATCATAGAATATTCTTGGAAGATGGATCCCGCCCTTCTCGCCAGATGCAGAGGAGATTGAATCCAAATATGCGAGAAGTGGTCAAAAATGAAATCATCAAGTGGCTCGATGCAGGAATTATTTATCCAATCTCTGACAGTCCCTGGGTAAGCCCCATTCAGATTGTTCCAAAGAAAGCTGGGATTACTGTTATGACTAATGAGAGAGGAGAATCTGTCACAACTCGTTCAGCTTCTTCTTGGAGAGTTTGTATTGATTACAGGAAGCTGAACACTACCACTAAAAAGGATCATTTTCCTTTGCCCTTCATTGATCAAATCTTGGAAAAATTAGCCGGGCAGAAGTACTTCTGTTTTCTTGATGGCTACTCGGGATACAACCAAGTTCCTATCCATCCCGAGGATCAGGAAAAAACTACTTTCACCTGTCCCTATGGAACCTTTGCTTTTCGTAGGATGCCTTTCGGGTTATGCAATGCACCTGCAACTTTTCAAAGGTGTATGCTAGCCATATTTTCCTACATGGTGGGAGAGTTTATGGAAGTCTTCATGGATGATTTCTCCATTTTTGGAGAATCATTTGACTCTTGTTTGGCTAATTTGGAAATGATTCTTAAGCAATGTATCAAGACACGATTGGTCCTTAGCTGGGAAAAGAGTCATTTCATGACCCAAGAGGGCATCATTTTGGGTCATGTAATCTCTGAACGGGGAATTGAAGTGGACAAAGCTAAGGTTGATGCTATCACTAAACTTCCTCCTCCCACATCAGTTAAACAAATCAGATCATTTCTTGGCCATGTGGGATTTTATCGAAGATTTATCAAGGACTTCTCGAAGGTTGACCGCCCTTTGAGCAATCTTCTTGCCAAAGAAACGCCGTTTGTTTTTGACGAATCATGCCGAAAGGCATTTGATTTCCTAAAAACGGCAGTCACCTGTGCTCCAATTTTGCAACCACCTATTTGGACAGCCCCATTTGAGATCATGACCGATGCTTCTGATTACGCGGTCGGGGCTGTCCTGGGTCAGAAAATTGACCGAAAGCCCTTTGTCATTTACTACTCTAGTAAAACTTTGGATGAAGCCCAGAGGAATTACACTATTATTGAAAAGGAATTACTAGCTGTAGTATTTGCGTTGGAAAAATTCAGGGCTTATCTCTTGGGGTCTCATGTTATTGTTTATACCGACCACTCGGCCTTGAGACATCTCTTGGCTAAAAAGGATGCTAAACCCTGGCTTATTCGTTGGATTCTTCTTCAAGAATTTGATCTTGAAATCAAGGATAAAACCGGGGTACAAAATGTGGTGGCGGATCATTTGTCGAGACTCCTAGGTGATTCTTCTTGTCCGGACATTCCGATTGCTGACACTTTTCCGGACGAAACCATTCTTACAGTTTTAGGTGTCCACACCCCATGGTTTGCTGACATTGTTAACTATTTGGCCGTTGGTCAAATCCCCCAAGATTGGACCAAGCAACAACGGGATAGACTCAAATCTGAGGCCAAATACTACTTTTGGGAGGACCCTGAACTGTATCGCATCGGCTTTGATCAGATTATTCGCCGATGCATACCGGAGAATGAATTCAACAATATACTTGAGTTCTGCCATGCATCTGGGTGTGGTGGACATTTCTCCGAGAAAAAGACGGCTGCAAAAATTTTGCAATCTGGCTTCTATTGGCCGTCTTTATTCAAGGATGCCCAGGATTTCTCACGGTCATGCCCTCGATGCCAATCACTCGGGAGCATAACTAAGAGAGACATGATGCCCTTAAACCCTATTCTTCCTATCGAAATTTTCGATGTTTGGGGCATTGATTTCATGGGACCCTTTATCCCTTCATTTGGACATCAGTTCATTCTTGTCGCTGTTGATTATGTGTCTAAATGGATTGAGGCAATTCCCACCTGAACCAATGACCACAAGGTGGTCATCAACTTTGTCAAGAAAAATATCTTCAGTAGATTCGGGATTCCGAGGGCTATCATCAGTGATGGTGGCACTCATTTTACTAATGCCCAATTCCGGAGCTTATTGGCTAAATACGGGGTTAATCATCGAATTTCCACACCTTACCATCCCCAAACGAATGGACAAGCCGAGATCTCTAATCGAGAGATCAAGAACATTCTGCAAAAAATGGTTAGGCCCGATCGCAAAGATTGGACTCAAAAGCTTGAGGACGCTCTTTGGGCCTACCGTACGATGTATAAAACGCCCATCGGCATGTCTCCATTCCGTCTGGTGTATGGAAAGGCGTGTCATCTACCCGTAGAGATTGAACACAGGGCATTCTAGGCAATCAAACAATGCAATCTAGATCTAAATCTAGCTGGGAAGACCAGGAAACTCCAACTATCTGAGTTGGAGGAGCTTAGAAATGATGCTTGTGAGAATGCCAAGATCTGCAAGGCTCAGACCAAAGCTCTACATGATCAAATGATTTCCCGCAAGAGCTTTGAGCCAAACCAGAAGGTCTGGTTATTCGATTCTAAACTTAAGCTCTTTCCTGGTAAACTTAGATCTAAATGGAATGGCCCATTCATAATTGATCAGATTTTTCTAAATGGTGCCATTCAGATTTCTGACCCAAAGACGGGTAACACCTTTAAAGTCAATGGTCAACGTCTGAAGCCTATTGTTGACCGTAATCTTCCAGAACCCGTTTCAGACTCTGTTGCTCTAGCCATTCTGTGACTTCTTTGGCTGGACTTCGCCTAGCTGACGGCATTAAACTCAGCAGTTGTACATATAACACAAGGCTGATACGAGCTTCATATCCAGGTGACATCTTTCCTATTCTACCCTTTCTTTCATATCTCTTTTTCAATGAGGACATTGCATCAGCTAGGCATGGGGGGTTGGATTCATTTTTGAATTAGTTGGTCAGCTTTGTGAAATCCATATAAATTGCTCTCTTTCTAAAAAAAAAAAATTAGGAAGGATTAGTTGGACATTAGGACTTTTCAATCCTAAGAAATTTTACATTAGGATCTGAACACAAAGTCCCCTCAGGTCTTTGGACTTAATTAGCCTGTGTATCTACTAAAATGTGGATTTGTCTTTGAGTTCTCGCCATCTTAATTCTATTATAATTGGAATAAATAAGTTTGGGTGATAAGTACACGACTTGTCAACCCACCCTCTGATTTAAGGGAATTTTGAGTTTTAAGCATCTACACACTTTCTTTGCACTGACTCGTTGCTCGGCGATTCTAACGAAAATTGGGTAGCTAATGAACCTTCTAGGGTGATATGGCTGGCAAGTTATCGTGGGTAACAGCCCATAGGTAGGTTGTCCAGAGCCCAGTCACTGGACTTTTCTCTTTTTGCCGCCTTTAGGTAAATCTTAGACCAGGGAAGCCACCTACTTAAAAAAAAAAAAAAAGAAAAAAAAAATCAAAAAGGAGAAAAGAACAAAAAGAAATAAGCCACACTTCGCCGCACGAGTATGACTGGCAAGTTGTCGGTGGTAACAGCTCATCGATCGGTTCTCCAGAGCCCAGCTCAGAAAATGCACTAAAAATTCCCAAAACACTTAGGAAGAAGCGGAGAAGTAGAATAAATCGGGTAGATATACACTGGATTCACCCTTGTGTTGACCTCGTTAAAAAATTAAAAGTAGGGAGAAAGCTACCGGTTGTAAAGATACACCTTTAGGCAGAATTCTTTTTGAGGTCACCTAGAGGCGTAGAAATCCGAAATCCGTTCTAATTGCCGGTCAACGAGTCTATCACAATCACAATAAGATGCTTAAAACTTAGGGTTCTCATCAAATCTTGGGTGAGTTGAATGGTCGTAGAAAGCCACTCTTAAACCCTAAAATTTGAAAATCCAAAAAAATTAGAAAAGAGTAAAAAGAGAAAAAGAAATTTTTTTTTTAATAAGGCGAGGGCTTGAGGCGGTCTGCATTTTGGCTGATACTCGGGCACTGTTGTGTCTTTGAAAGTTCAGTTCCTAAGTAGAAAATTTCTTAATGATTGAAAGTGACTCAGGTCCAAATAATCCAACCTAATTTTTTTATAAATAGCATATAGTTTTTGCTAGGGACTAGCAAAAGATAGGCATGGGGGTATGATGTAAACACAATTACACTACTTAAAAGGTCTATTTTTGCATGTTCTTAAGTATAGGATTGCATTTCATGATATAAATATTGCATTACATGCATCATCTTGCATTTAGAATAGTTTCAATAAAATGGAGGTTAATTGTCTCCTTTTATGTGCTTGGACAGGGCAAATATTTTATCAGGGCCTCAAATCAAAGATCCAACTGAATGGATGTGATCAGGGCGACGATTGGAGTTCAACGACTCCAAGATCGCCCTAATCAGGCATCCGTAGCATCAGATAAGTGACCCGGGAACCCTAGAAGATCAAGGGCCAGGATGGTGTAAATCTACACTTCAGATGATAAATCCGACCGAACGGATGAATTCGGATCGACGATCGCAGCCCAACGACACAAAAATCAAGTCAATCCAACATCCGTGGCACCATCTACAACTTCCAGAAGATGGACGGCCAAGTTGGCGCCACGTGGTGCCATCTCAGCCGCCCAAACGGCCGCTTGCATTTTGTGAAGGCCCCCGCCCGATCGCTCTCCGCCGTCAGATGGAGATCCTACGGCTGTGGTCGCTCGCGCTTAAAAGCGTTCCCACGACCATTTCGTCCGCGTAGCGCAGCGGTGATGCAGCTGCGGGCGAAGGAGAGGTCGCGGGTTCGAGCCGCGGTGAGGGGGTGGAAGGCGCGAGCGAGCGGGCGCGGACGAGCGTCAGATGAAGATCCAACGGTTGCGCGCGCTCAATCAGGACGACGCGCGATTGGACGCCCGCGCGTAACGCGCGATCGCACCTGGGCGGGCGCGCTACGTAGCGGGCGCGGACGCGATTTAAGCCGTCCGATCTCGCGATCGGACGGCTGAGACTTCGCGGACGTGCGTAGGCGTTACACACGTGGGCAGCCGAGCGGGCGCGCGTGGGCACGGCGGCGACGGCCACGTCGGGGCTTTAGTGACGGATTTATCCGTCACTAAAGACCCCTTATTTATTATTTTGAAGATGTAATGTCCATTTTGCCCCCACTCCTTGCAACTATAAAAGGAGACCCCCTCCATACGAAATTCTCATCCCTTCTTTCTCTTCTCTACCCCTCAAAAGCTCAAGAGAAGCTTGTCCCACACCCGGGATGCTTCTCGCGAGATAAAGTCCAATTTTCGTTCCCCTTCGTAAGTGGATCCCGCGACGACGACGACGTGCTGCTTCGTTCCCGTTCTTCTGATTCGTCCTCCTTCGTCCCGCTTCGTTCTCCTTCGTCCAGGCGTCGTCCCGTCCGGCTCGTCCTCCAAGCAATCGTCGAGGAGGATAACATTTCTCTCCCCATTCTTATTTACAGCTTTTCTAGTGTAGAATTTTCTGCTTTATAGTGTAATTGATTTTCCGTATTCTAGTGTAACTTTTATAAACTATTGAAATATTGAATGCATGTTCTCTTTTTCTCTCTCTCTCATAGTTTGATAGCCCCATTGTAATTATAACACCTTGCTTAAAGAAAATCTTAAAAAAAATATAATTGCAGAATAGATCAACATAGCCTCCCTGTGTTCGACCCGGAATTATTTTCGGTATAAATTTTATTTGTTGAACATGAATTCTTCGCTTTCGAACTACAACGACAGGTTTTCCAAAACCAAACACGTTAGCGTAGGTTCGTAATCGTTCAACAGGTTCCAGCTCTTTATCTCAGAACATCATATGTTTCACTTTCCAATTTCACGTTCTCACAATCCATGATCTCAATCATGTTTCTTTATTCATAACAGGCAGCTGTTAGTTCAATTTACAGGCAGCTTTATATTCTTTTCCATTTTTCCAAGACTGCAGTATTATACATTCCACTAGTTTTTCCATCCTAGGATTCATGCCACATCCTAGGATCTAGCATACAACTAGTTTTCCAGCCCTAGGATTCATGCATCACCTAGGAGCTATCATTCCATACATTTCTCATTCCTAGGATTCATGCAATGTCCTAGATTCTAGTTATGGTTCCATACTTTAACAGATTTTAATAATAATTTAAGCCACTCTACCAGGTGCAACGGGAGTAATGGGGGCGTGATCGGGAATCCCGCGTGCCTCTGCGACTCCCAAGACTACAACTGAACGAGGTCCTATCACAAGGATCAAACACAAGGAGTGTCTCAAAATAGTGTATAGCTACTATAGACGGGTAGAGGAATTAATTCTGAAAAGAACGCAACTCGAATCGCGGAAAACGGAACCCGAACGGGCCCTAAACGGGTCGAAAAAGACGATACTGTGCAAGATCAGACGTCTGGAACTTCTTCCAGACGTCTTAAAAAGTGGATCAGAGAATTACCTGTTCAGCGTGGTTTCCCAGACGTCCAGAAGTCTGCGGGGACGTCTGGCCTATCTCCCAGACATCCTATGGTCACCCCGGACGTCTGGAGGTCACTCCCTCCGTCTGGTACAACTTCCAGACGTCTGATTCGCAAAGTATGGCGAATCAGCGAGCCTGTGCACAGCCAACTCCCTCCCTTAGTACGGTCAGTCGACAGGAAGGAAGAAGAAAGCGGAATACTCACCTTTCATACTTCTGTATGAGCTACCAGAAGTCGTCCTCGTCATCTGCCTATCAACCCAGACGTCCGATTCTGAAAATTTTTCCAGAACAGGGCGCCACCCGACTTCCGCTCGGGACGCCGCCCGCGTCGCACCTCGCGCGCCTGTTGCTCAGACCACAGCAGTCCCCCCCGTCCACGTCGCTCCGCGCCCCCTACGCCCTCCGCCGGCCGGCCCTAGCAGCCCCAGCGAGCTCGCCGTCACTGCAGAGCTCCGCTCTCGCACGCAGCACCTCCTTCGCGCTCACTGCGGCCGCCGCTGCCGCCCTCGCGCTCACTCTCGCGCTCTGGCTGAAGGAGAAGAGAAAGGAGACGGTGGTGACGGAGTGAGGGGAGGCGTGCCCTTTTAAGGCCGTGCGGAGAGGAGAGAGAAGGATTCGCGGTAGGGGAATCTGCAGCCGCAGGAGGAAGGAAAGGCGAATATGCGGTCTGCACGCTTAGGCTCGCAGACGACTCGCGTGTGTCGAAAATAACAAATTTCCAGACATCTGGAAACTATCCCAGACGTCTGGACAACCTCCCAGACGTCTTAAAAGATGTCTGGGCGACACGCCCGTTACAATATAACAAACTCAAAGGAAGTTTCGTCCCCGAAACTTGTGCCAACTAGGGTGCGGGAAAAGACGTCCAATGAACCATAACAAACTCAAAGAGGATCGAAGCCGGTCTGAAAAGACGTACCCGTGAAAAGCTCCAGGTACCGCTCCCGCATTGCTGCCTCAGGCTCCCAGGTAGCCTCCTCGTACTACTGGCTCCTCCACAAAACCTTTACCAGGGGTACTTGCTTTCGTCTCAAACTGCGGACAGCTCGGTCTAGGATCTGCACTGGCCGCTCGGGGTAGGTCAGGTCGTCGCTCACCTCGACGCTCTCGTGACTCAGTACGTGACTGGAATCGGCTACGTACTACCTGAGGTTGGACACGTGGAATACGTCGTGCACACCAGAAAGCTGTGGGGGAAGGGCAAGTCTGTAAGCAATGGGTCCAACCCGCTCCAGGACCTCAAAGGGCCCTACGAACCTCGGCACGAGCTTCCCTCTCACCCCAAACCGCTGTAGGCCCTTCATGGGCGAAACACGAAGGAAGACGTGGTCCCCAACCTCAAACTGCACCTCTCTGCATCTCCGATCCGCGTAGCTCTTCTGTCTGCTCCTGACAGTGCGGAGTCGTCTGTGGATCTGCTCAACTACCTCCTGACTCTACCGGATCAACTTGGGGCCAACCTCCCACTTGGTCCCCACCTCAACCCAACTCAAGGGTGCCGTACACTTCCGTCCGTACAGAGCCTCGTAGGGAGCCATGCCGATGCTCGAGTGATAACTGTTATTGTATGCAAAGTCCGCCAGGGGCAGGTGCTCCTCCCAAGAGCCCCTCCAGTCCAGTACACAGGCACGCAAAAGGACCTCAAGTGTTTGTATCGTGCGCTCAGACTGTCCGTCCGTCTGGGGGTGGTAAGCCGTGCTAAACCTCAACCTCGTCCCCAAGGCCTGCTGAAACTCAGCCCAAAACTGGGACGTAAAGCGGGTATCCCAGTCGGATACGATCTCACGTGGAACTCCGTGTAGTCGTACCACATCATGGATATACTTCTCTGCCAACTGTGCTGGTCCCAAAGTGACTCGGATCGGCAAGAAACGCGCCGTCTTCGTCAGTCTATCCACTATTACCCAGACTGCGTCGTGTCCCCGCTGGGTAATAGGTAAGCCCACCACCAAGTCCATGGTGATGCTCTCCCACTTCCACTCTGGCACTGGAAGTGGCTGAAGCGGCCCTGCAGGCCTCTGATGTTCGGCTTTCACCTGCTGGCACACTAAACACTGCTGCACGAACTCACCCACATCCCGCTTCATCCCTCTCGACCAAAACTCGCGTCTCAAGTCGTGGTACATTTTCGTGTTTCCGGGATGCATGGTGAATCTGGAACCGTGTGCCTCAGTCAGGAGCTCTCTCAACAGCTCCTCGTCTCTGGGAACGTACAACCGTCCCCTCAAGAGTAGCACCTGGTCTATGAAAGAGAAGTCCCCTGGGTCTCCTGATAGTACTCTGTCGCGCAAAGACTGCATGTACGGATCGGCCATCTGTCCTGTGATGATGCGATCCATCAACTCTGGCCTAGTCTGCCGTGTCACCGTCACTGCCCCACAGTACCCTCGTAACTCTAGAAGTCACCAGCTGCCCACCTCCTCCAAAAGGCTCCAACTCTGTAACTGTAGGCTGGCCAAGCGTGCGGGCGCCTTACAGGCCAAGGCGTCAGCCACCACATTGGCCTTTCCCGGGTGGTAGGAGATGCTGCAGTCGTAGTCCTTCAGGAGCTCCAACCAATGTCTCTGTCTCATGTTGAGCTCCTTCTAGTCAAAAAGATATCTGAGGCTCTTGTGATCTGTAAAAATCTCGAAGGTCTCACCGTACAAGTAGTGCCTCCATGTCTTCAGCGCGAAGACAACAGCTGCCAACTCTAGGTCGTGGGTAGGGTAGGTATGCTCATGGGGCTTCAGTTGCCGCGAAGCATAGGCGACCACGTGACCCCTCTGCATGAGCACACCTCCTAACCCCTGCAAGGAAGCGTCCGTGTACACAACGAACCCGCCACTACTGTCTGGGATGGTGAGCACGGGAGCCGAGGTCAACCTCTCCTTCATCTCCAGAAAACACGCCTCACAGGCGTCTGTCCAAGCGAAAGGCACGTCCTTCCGGGTCAACTGTGTCATAGGACGTGCAATCTGTGAAAATCCTCTGATGAACCATCTGCAGTAACCTGCCAGTCCCAGGAAACTGTGAATCTCAGTGACTGAACGCGGTCTCTCCCACCTGAGCACTACCTCGACCTTGGCGGGGTCCACCGCCAGGCCGTTACCAGAGATGACATGACCCAGGACGGTCACCTCCCTCAGCCAGAACTCGCACTTGCTGTATTTGCCGTACAGCCTGCGTCGTCTTAGAGTGTCCAGAACCATCCGCAAGTGCTGTCTGTGCTGCGTCCGATCTCTAGAATAGATGAGTACATCATCTATGAAAACCACCACAAACTGGTCTAAGTACGGTCTAAACACCCAGTTCATCAGGTCCATGAAAGTAGCGGGGGCATTGGTCAGCCCAAATGGCATGACCAAAAACTCGTAGTGTCCGTACCGGGTGCGGAAAGCTGTCTTGGAGACGTCGGTCTCCCTGATCCTCAACTGGTGGTATCCTGACCTCAAGTCTATCTTGGAAAACACCGTGGCACCCCGCAACTGGTCAAACAAATCGTCGATCCTCGGCAGCGGATATCTATTCTTGATGGTGACCCTATTCAGCTGTCGGTAGTCCACACAAAGACGTAGGGTCCCATCCTTCTTCTTCACAAACAGTACCGGGGCTCCCCAGGGAGACGCACTGGGCCTCACGAAACCTTTCTCCAGAAGGTCCTGCAACTGAGACTTGAGCTCTCGCAGCTTAAGCGGTGCCATCCTATATGGCACGGTGGAGATGGGGCTGGTCCCTGGTACTAGTGAGATCCTAAACTTGATCTCACGCTCGGGCGGTAGTCCTGGTAACTCGTCTGGAAATACGTCAGGGTACTCTCTGACCACCGGGATGCTCTTGAAGTCTTCCATAGGGCAGGGCTCCGCCACCACACAAGCTAGGAAGCCCTCACACCCCTGGCTCAAAAGTCTCACCGCCCGAAGTGTAGAAATGCACCTGAAACCTCCGTCCACTGGCTGTCCGTGAAAATCAAAAGAAGGCAACTCCAAAATGGAGAAGACAATCTTCCTCTCAAAATAGTCCACCAAGGCGTGGTAAGCGGACAGCCAATCCATCCCCAGAATCACTCCAAAGTCCTCCATCTGGATCATAATCAGGTCAGCTGGCAGGCTATGTCCCCCGACGTTGACCCCGCAATCCGTGTACACCACCTCAGCTACAAATAGCTGACCACTCGGACCTCTGATTACGAACGGATTCTCTAACAGTGTATAATCCTGGTCCAGACTAACTGCGAAACTGGCTGCGACAAACGAGTGCGTAGCGCCGGAATCGAAAAGGGTGTAAACGAGTCTGCCAGAAACTGAAACCATACCTACTACCACGGATCCCGAAGCTCTCGCGTCCCTGTGTGTTAGGGCGTTGATATGCCCCTTAGCTTTAGGTGCGGACGAAGCAGCCACACTCTGCGTCGGACGGGTAGGTGCTGGCCGGTACCCTCCTCGCGACTGCTGTCCTCCTCCTCGTGCCTGGGAACCGCGGCCTCCTGCGCGCCCTCCAATGCTCTGCATGGGAAGTATCTGCTGACCTCCTACCCTAGATGTGCAGTCCCTCCTGACGTGGCCTGGCTGGCCACACTGGTAGCAGAGGGGAACCCGACTCCCGCCCTCAGTGTGTCCCTGCTGTCGACTAGGGGGGTCCGGTGCTGGCGACTGGCCCCTGTCGAGGGCCCCCAAAGAACACTGATGGCCCTGCACAACGTGACGGCTCTCCTGCGGACGCCACGTGTCTCCGCTCTCGCTGGCCCTGTGAGAAGTCTGGCTGAAAGGGCCTCTTCCGCCTGCCGTCGGTCTCTCGCGCGGACGGGTTGGTCTCCTCGTAAGTCATAGCTGCCTCTACCACCCTCGAAAATGTAGGCAGCTTCAGGGGTTTGACATACCCCTGGATCGCAGGCCGGAGCCCCTCGGTGAACCTCCAAAGGCGCTCCTCCTCAGTGGCTACCGCTGTCGCTGCAAAGCGGGACAGCTCCAAGAAATGCGTGCGGTACGCGCTCACAGTCATCGTCCCTTGGTGGAGAGTGTGGAACTACCGCCTCCTCTGGTCCTGCCACGTCTGGGGAAAGTACTGCTCGCAGAAGAGGGTGACGAACTGGTCCCACGTCGGTTCGTCCCTCTTCTGTCCCCGGATTGCCCTCCACCACCGGTGTGCCGCACTCTCCAGCTGGTACGTGGCAAAGGCCACGTGGCACTCCACCGGGGGGTGAAGGGTGTCGAAGATCTTCTACAGCTGCTCAAGCCAGTCCTCTGCCTCGGTTGGGTCCTCATCCCCCTTGAAGGAGGGGGGCTTCAGCTTCCGGAACTGTCCGAAAAGCTCGAAGTGGCGCTGTAGGGGAGGTGCTGGTGCACCTCCAGGCGAAGGTGCCTCGTGTACAGAAGTGTCGGAGGAAGGTGGGGGCGGTAGGGGCCCATCCCCTCCCTCGTGTCCAGCGCCGTGTCCGTCGCGTGGTCCCACAGAGGACTCCCCCTCTGCAGCCCCAGGGGGAGGTGCTCGGGGCGGTGGGTGGAGCTCCTCTCGTACAATATCTCGTATCAGTCTAGCGAGGTCCTGGCCCTGGATGCCAGGGAGTGGTCGCTGGTCCACCGAGACGTCAACAATAGCACGTCCATCTCGCCGACCTCGCCCTCGGCCACGCCCGTGGCCAGTCTCGCGACGAGGCATCTCCTGTAAGGAGATGCGAAACAAAATGAAAACATCAAAACAGACGGTACCTAACAAAACTTCTAAGAGCTCATGTCAAGAGATATGTTGTGGTGGCTACTCTAGCTATAAACATGTGAATTGGTTATTTTCCAGTCAGTTGATTCACTTCTCGGGCCGACCTTGCTCTGATACCATCTTGTAATGACCCAGTTCCAAAGTCCCTACGAGACACGAGAACCGGACCGACTCGACTAATCCCAAGACCTAGTCGTCCAACGAGGAAGTAACCAAAAGAACAGTAAAATAAACCACATTCAGCATGAATATAACTAACAGTAAGGAAGTACAGTAGTAAGGAAAGAAACTACTACAGTACATACCACCACAACAATAGAACAACATTTATCATATAACAAGAACTGCAGGTAAAGAAAGTACAGCGGAAACAAGAACTACTCACTATAACAGAAACAAAAGAGGTACAAAAGACTGTGGTAAAGTCTACTGGACCCTACTCGGCCCAGCGTCCTTTGCAGCCACTGACCCTGGCTGCTTAACACCTGGTCCTGAAAAAGGTAAAGAGTGTAACACATCAGCAAAACGATGAGTAGAGTGGCAAACTAACTAAAGACAACAGTAGAGTGTACAGTAGCTGTTATGTTCTATTACTTCCTTTATTCACATGTTTCAATTTTCTCACTATTTCATCTATTTCTCAGATCCTTTACTTGATCTCGAATGTTCCTCGTGGGAATGATCTTGATTGCAGTCTTTTCCAAAAGTAGAAGTAGCACGTGGTGCTCTTCTGGCCGGGAGAGTCCCCCGTGGTGATCCTACCCTCAGTCAACCACCCCAAGGTCACTGACAGACGTAACGGTGACTACGGCATGCGCGATAAACGCACAGGTAGCTAACCCGCACTGGCACGCAGTCAGTCGTTTCCATTAACGGGTGCGCCCAAAGCACAGCACGGAACCAGGGCAGAGCCCTCTCAGTAACAGCGGTCCAACCCCTCCACAGTAACCAAACCGGGGCCTTGCCCCTCCACAGTCCGCGCACCCTCGCCTGACTACCCTGGTTTGCCCTAGTGGGCCTAACAAGTCGGTGAAGGAGGCTAGCAGAACCCCGTGGCCCGTGGGGTAGCTAGTACTCTCCTAACACTAGTAGCTCTCCTCGGTACTACATACACGAGGGCCAGCAAGTCGGTACAGAGAGGCCAATCCTAACCCCGGGTCCCTGGGGTGGCTTGCCCCACTCTGCACTAAACAGGTACAAGTACTTCCCTTGGTACTACGTACCCAAGAGACAGTACAAACTACATCTCAGTTCCATTCCTTTTTCTTTCCAGGAGTTCCACTCCTAATTCCCCGTAGGGTTCCAGCTCTTTATCTCAGAACATCATATGTTTCACTTTCCAGTTTCACGTTCTCACAATCCATGATCTCAATCATGTTTCTTTATTCATAACAGGCAGCTATTAATTCAATTTACAGGCAGCTTTATATTCCTTTCCATTTTTCCAAGACTGCAGTATTATACATTCCACTAGTTTTTCCATCCTAGGATTCATGCCACATCCTAGGATCTAGCATACAACTAGTTTTCCAGCCCTAGGATTCATGCATCACCTAGGAGCTATCATTCCATACATTTCTCATTCCTAGGATTCATGCAATGTCCTAGATTCTAGTTGTGGTTCCATACTTTAACAGATTTTAATAATAAACTTAAGCCACTCTACCAGGTACAACGGGAGTAATGGGGGCGTGATCGGGAATCCTGCGTGCCTCTGCGACTCCCAAGACTGCAACTGAATGAGGTCCTATCACAAGGATCAAACACAAGGAGTGTCTCAAAATAGTGTATAGCTACTATAGACGGGTAGAGGAATTAATTCTGAAAAGAACGCAACTCGAATCGCGGAAAACGGAGCCCGAACGGGCCCTAAACGGGTCGAAAAAGATGATACTGTGCAAGATCAGACGTCTGGAACTTCTTCCAGACGTCTTAAAAAGTGGATCAGAGAATTACCTGTTCAGCGTGGTTTCCCAGACGTCTAGAAGTCTGCGGGGACGTCTGGTCTATCTCCCAGACGTCCTATGGTCACCCCGGATGTCTGGAGGTCACTCCCGCCGTCTGGTACGACTTCCAGACGTCTGATTCGCAAAGGATGGCGAATCAGCGAGCCTGCGCACAGCCAACTCCCTCCCTTAGTACGGTTAGTCGACAGGAAGGAAGAAGAAAGCGGAATACTCACCTTTCAGACGTCTGTATGAGCTACCAGACGTCGTCCTCACCGTCTGCCTATCAACCCAGATGTCCGATTCTGGAAATTTTTCCAGAACAGGGCGCCACCTAGCTTTCGCTCGCGACGCCGCCCGCGTCGCACCTCGCGCGCCTGCTGCTCAGACCAGAGCAGTCCCCCCCCTCCGCGTCGCTCTGCGCCCCCTACGCCCTCCGCCGACCAGCCCTAGCAGCCCCGGCGAGCTCGCCCTCACGGCAGAGCTCCGCTCTTGCACGCAGCACCTCCTCCGCGCTCACTGCGGCCGCCGCTGCCGCCCTCGCGCTCACTCTCGCACTCTGGCTGAAGGAAAAGAGAAAGGAGACGGTGGTGACGGAGTGTGGGGAGGCGTGCCCTTTTAAGGCCGTGCGGAGAGGAGAGAGAAGGATTCGCGGCAGGGAATCTGCAGCAGCAGGAGGAAGGAAAGGCGAATATGCGGTCTGCGCGCTCAGGCGCGCAGATGACTCGCGTGTGTCGAAAATAACGGATTTCCAGACGTCTGGAAACTATCCCAGACGTTTGGTCAGACGTCTGGACAACCTCCCAGACGTCTAAAAAGACGTCTGGGCCACACACCCATTATAGGAGGGTGCTCAAAGATTTGATTAGAATTTAGATGTTATTTGTTACATGTACCCTATATTTAGTAAAATTTTGATAGTGTCCTCGTTCTCTTCTCTAATATACCAATTGATATTAATCTCTATTTCCTAAGTGCCCTTAAGTGACATTTGGGGAATTGAGTTAAAATCAACTTTGAGAGGTATATTAAAAAAGTGCAAGGAGATGTCACTAAAATTTTCCAAACACATGTCATATGTGATGGATAATGTTGTGATTAACTCTTCAAGGATAGACTATCAAGCAAAAATATTAATAGCAAAAAAGTAGGTGGTGGTGGTTCAAGTTTGGATTACAATTTAAGTTCTACTCCACAAGGGGATTTGTTTGGATCTCACTTTGGTGTGTGGTCTCGTATATTTGTCTTTATCAAACTTGAATTCATTTCAAGAGGGGGGAATGGGAAGGAAAAAAAAATGTAACTTTATGTAATAGTTGCAGAAGTCTTTGATCATCTTGGGAAAGTATGATTTGTTAGATCAACTAATATTTATAGCCACTTATATAAGGTAGGGGTGGAGGAATTCATGAGAAATGTACTAGAAAGTTTGGTCATGAAAGGATCATACATTGTTCATGTGTGATGTGCTTAAATGTGTCTTTGAAGCACAAAATGTGGTTAAATGTGTGAGGTTTTGAATGCAACATTGGTCTAATGTATCCCATTTTTAGTTGGGGCATAGGGGAACTCAATAAAGGATTTTTCAAGGTATTTTCATGTCAATTCTATGGATGAAATGATTAATTTGAATAGTTCCTAGGAATCTTTACATTGCCATGCCTATGGTTATGATATTAGGCTATATGCATTCATGAACTAGTATCTCATCTCTATAAATGATGGGCATGGGTTGAATTAAAGGCTTGAGGAGGCCATGTTACAAAAATGGGTATTGGATAAAAGCCTAGAGAATAAATCTAGGCATTGTTTAAGAAGGAGGTATAGGAGGGAATCCAACAAACTAAAACATGTATAGAATTGAACTATTGGTTACATGTATGATACGATGGTTTGTGTAAGTGTTCAAACACCAAATGGCACTTAGATGGCTATGGCTAATTTAGTAAAAGAGATAAAGCTTTGTACCTTTGACATCCCTAAACTTAACAAGGGTAGATAGAAGCCTTAGAGAGTGAAAAGACGAATTGAAGGCAAACATTAAAATGATGGAACTTAAGCCCTTAGGATTGAGTTAAAAATCTTCGTATTAAGGAATTCTAACTAGTAATAAATAACTAAAATCTTAACCTTAACAGATGTAGGTTCTAAGGTGCCATGGGCACCTTATGGGACCAAGTTAGAACCTAGGGGTTAAAGCTTAGGCTATATAGTTACTTCTCTCTCACTCTATATATATATATATATATATATATATATAGGAGATGGATCCTCTTAGCACAGTGCCTGAAAACCATTAAATGAGCACCATGTGATGACCATTAGATGAAAAGCATAACATCCAAAGTAAAACCACCAAAAGTAACTAATCTAGTATTGTAATACACTCATATTAATTGAAAGTTGCTAAAAAAAAGTATATGAAAGTAATTCACAATATAAAATTTCCAAAAAAGTAGGGCATAGTTATAGCTAACTCAATCGTATATTTTATAAATAGATAAAAAATTAATTGATAATGAGAAATGATTCCGAAATGTCTAGGTAGAATGGTTCAAAATAATAAGTAAACGTGTTAGAAAAATGCAAAATGTTGTAATGACAGAGAATAAGCATTGTAATGAGAACTACGTGCATTTTTAATGAATAAGCTTTGTGATTGTAACAAACGAGACGTGTTTTGTAATATAACAAAATGCATGATGTAACTACCAAAATAATTTGAAACTTCATTATTAAGCATTAATTTATGTTATACAAAAAGAAATTGTAATACAAATGTGTCAAAATTTTAACATGCATGAGAATTTAATTATTATCATTATTGTCATTCATTATAAATGCTACTGCATATGATTTTGTAATGTAAACATATTGTTGTACTATTACGGATTATTGGAACATTGACTTGATCTTACGTGTTGTGCTATATAATTGTAACACAACCTCTTTTGTGTGTGGTATTGTAACTCATTAAAAGTTTGATACGAATGTTGTAACAAAAATTTTAGGAATAAATGTTTGCTTATTATTTTATAATACATATGAGCTTAAAATTGTAATACAAACATGTGCGACTAAATTGAATTTGTAATACAAAATGTAACCATAAAAAAGTTGTAATGTCATATGGTGTTTTAGATATCATGAATTGTAATATAAAGTCAACCTATATAATAAATTGAAAATAGATGCAACATAATTTTGTAATACAAAAAAATAACGTAAGTTCATGAATGTAACGGGTGTTGCAAAATGTGATATAAGTTGCTGAATATCATCTTGACATGCAATGATATTTAATAATATTAATGAATCGATATAGTGTGATTAAATAAAAAAATTAACCTTGAAAACATATGAGATGAATGACAACTAGTATTAGGAATAAAGTGAAGATAATGAAAATGATAAAAATCAAAATAACAAGCAATAAAAAAGATGTAATGACGTTGCAAGGACATTTCATATCTACAATATCCATAATTATGATATTAAATGTAAATGGATAATTACCATAAATAATTAGGTGGTTTTGTTGATATTACTTAAAACCATTGTTAAACATGGAAATAGTTTCATCACGACAAATGTCCATCCAACAAACATAATTTTGGGCTCAAATAGGTGTTTATGACCATTGTGCTCACTATATATATATATATATATATATATATATATATATATATATATATATATATATATTAGTACAGCTACATAAAGTGGTTACAACCCTGTAATTTGTTGATTACTGTAAAAGGGGTTAATAACACAAGAGAGGCTATTATATGAATAAATAGCTAGTTATGTCAAAAGGGATGATCACCTAGGACTTATGGTGAATGGGTGGTTCACCAATAAACCCATATGGGTTCAAGGAAATGGGGGTAGATGGATTCTACTAAAGTTGGATACAGAATTGGATAGTTGTCAATTAAGGTGATAGGTTATAAACCAATCACCGAAAATTGGGGTACTTGGTTTGACGATTCCATTGACACTCGCATATATTGATGATGTTGTGGTACCTAAATTCATGGTAGAGTACTTGGGCTAGTGATAGTACTCATCATGAAAGCCCCATAGGCTATTGGAAAAGCAAATGACACTAAGGTATCATTGCCATATGTGTTAATTGATAGGTCCACTTTAGTGGACTAAATTTAAGCCTAAGTGCATTATCAATGAGATGGGAATTTAATTTAAAGTATGCATTACATTAATAAAATTATTTAAGCTCATGAATTATCATTCTTACATTTTTATTGAATGGAAGTGCACCTATTATATTCATGTACTAATACATTTACACATATATGTTTTTGCAAGAATAAATTGGGCATATCAATTTTGGCATCTTGGGTTTTTATTAGAAAAAGAAAGAAAGAGATTCTCAAATCTTCATTTTTGGAGCCTACGATTACCTCCCATGATCATTTCTTCCATCAGAGATCTTCTTCCATATTTGAACCAAAAATACCCACCACTCTCTCTTATTTCCATGCATGCATGTTCCCCTTCCTTATTTTCCCCTCAAAGCTCTCTCTCTCTCCATTAATCTCTAATTCTCTTTCTCTTTATAATAGGAGGAAGGATGGAAGGAGGGATCATCTTCCTTCTCTTGCAACACCCAACATGACCAAAGCCACCACCACCTGCAAATGCATCTACCCCCCCTTCCCTGCACCCACCATCGACCTCCACCTTCCTGGGAATGCACCCCCTACTCCATCTCCTCCCCATGCATCAAACTACCACGAACCTACATTCCACCTCCATCTTCTCGATTCACCATCGCGTGCCACCACCACAACAGAAACCCATCCTATGCCAACCATGCCTCTACCAATAGTGAAGACCGACGTCCTCACATACGCCACCGCGAGCCTCCATCCTCGACCGCAACCCTATTGCGACCTTGACATTCCCGTGCAACCACGAGCCTCCTTTACCTCGACGTTCATTATTGCACTCCGCCATCTTCTTCAACCGCCAACCGTGCAACACAATCGTGAGTCACCTCCCTTGCTGTTGCTGCACCTTCATCTTCTCTTCCTCACTGTCGACATCTAGACCAACACTGCCACCAACAACCTATGCACATGATAGAGGACACCCTCTGCATCTCCTCAATGCAGCAATAGTAGTTCCAACATGTGCCTCACCTGACCACGCCACAATCGCCACTCGACAGTCGACCTCACTCCCTCAACTGCACCCAATAGGGCCAGTTGACCCCATCCACGATTGCCAACTTCCCCACCAAGCATTGTTCATCTTCTCTAACAGGGTTGAAGGAACCCATCAACGATTGTGACCATCTCCACGTCGTCACCAAAATAGGCCACGATCCTCCATGCAGTTGACTCCACCATGCTCACCTCGACTCCACGAGACCAGCCACATCCTCAAATGCACCAACTGTAGCCCCGTGCATGCACAGATTTCCCCCACCACCGGCGACCACCCTTCCTCTGACTGACCACCATTGTCGACACCGCCACCACCATTGGAACCCCCTCACTCCGGCTGACCTTCATGAGTTTCTTGCCGCTTGCCGCAACTGATGAAATGCGAGTAGGGTTATTTAATTAAATGGAATTAGCGTCTAAATGTCTATAGTGGAAGTGATTACCTACAAATGAATCTACACAAGTTTATCAAAATTTATTAACCTGGACTAAATCGAATTTTGAACTTGTTAGTTTTAGGCCTAGGGTCAAACTCAAGGAGGCAGGTTTTGGATTTAACCGGTTTCTACGCAATTCCTAAAATCGAATCAATTCCTTTCGCTTATTATATATTTTTGCTTTTTCTTATTTGTGATTTTTTGGATAATCTTGTCCTTGAGGTACACCCTCAAAATGGTCCTTGGCTACATGCCAAAATAGTCAGAAATGGTCTCGTGACACGTGAGACAATGTACCTGCAGGTCAAGAGTTATCTTTTCTATTTTAGATTTTTTTTGGTCTTTTCTTTACCAACAAAATAAAGAGAACATAAAATAAAGAAAAGAAATGCAGAATTGAAATACTTAGCCTATTTATATGGATATATATATAAGATATAGATATATAGTGTATATATATAACTATATAGTATATAATGAGGGGAAATATTGAATCAAAGATTCAATAGAAATGTAGCACCATGCTAGATTAATCATCGTCTAGAGAGATGTGATTAACCTAACTTTGTGCTATGGACGTGTGAGTGTGTATGGAACGCTTTGATGTGCGCAAATATCGGGGATATATGTGCAACTGGTGAGAATATACCTGCGATGTAATGCATGGAAATGGAAATGTGCGGTATCGTGAATAGGATGATGTGTGTGTGTACATATAGGAGGAATATATATGTATATATATATATAGGTGGATGTGGAAGTATATACGTATATGCATATATGAGTATGGAATGGAAAATGCATATATATATGTATGTGTATATATAAATATGTATACATGAATGTATATGTGTGTGTATGTGGGTGAGTGTGTGTGCGTATAAATATATATATGTATACGCATATGTGTGTGTCTGTGTTTGTTGGTGAGTGTGAGTGTATGTACATATGTGTGCGCTGCTGAGTGAGTGGCGAGAGGTGTGAGGCACTCGTGAAGGCTCACATGAGGGAGCTAGTGTGGGTGTGAGGAGAGTGTGACCGGGTAAAGGCAACCGACTACACAGGTCGCGTGGAGGAGAGAAAGCACGTGTGCTGTAACGACCCGGTTCCCGAGTCCCTACGAGACACGAGAACCGGACCGACTCGACTAATCCCAAGACCTAGTCGTCCAACGAGGAAGTAACCAAAAGAGTAGTAAAATAAACCACATTCAGCATGAATATAACTAACAGTAAGAAAGTACAGCAGTAAGGAAGGAAACTACTACAGTATATACCACCACAACAGTAGAACAACATTTATCATATAACATGAACTGCAGGTAAAGAAAAGTACAGCGGAAACAAGAACTACTCACTATAACGGAAACAAAGAGGTACAAAAGACAGTGGTAACTCTACTGGACCCTACTCGGCCCAGCGTCCTCTGCAGCCGCTGACCCTGGCTGCTCAACACCTGGTCCTAAAAAAGGTAACGAGTGTAACACGTCAGCAGAACGCTGAGTAGAGTGGCAACTAAAACTAAAGACAACAGTAGAGTGTACAGTAGCTGTTATGTTCTATTACTTTCTTTATTCACATCTTTCAATTGTCTCACTATTTCATTTATTCCTCAGATCTTTTACTTGATCTCGAATGTTCCTCGTGGGAACGATCTTGATTGCAGTCTTTTCCAAAAAGTAGAAGTCGCACATGGTGCTCTCCTGGCCGGGAGAGTCCCCCGTGGTGATCCTACCCTCGATCAACCACCCCAAGGTCACTGACAGACGTAACGGTGACTACGGCACGCGCGATAAACGCACAGGTAGCTAACCCGTACTGGCACGTGGTCAGTCATTTCCGTTAACGGGTGCGCCCAAAGTACAGCATGGAACCAGTCCAGGGCAGAGCCCTCTCAGTAACAGGGGTCCAACCCCTCCACAGTAACCAACCCGGGGCCTTGCCCCTCCACAGTCCGCGCACCCTCGCCTGACTACCCTGGTTTGCCCCAGCGGGCCTAACAAGTTGGTGTGGGAGGCTAGCAGAACCCAGGGGCCCGTGGGGTAGCTAGTACCTCCCTACACTAGTAGCTCTCCTCGGTATTACGTACGCGAGGGCCAGCAAGTCGGTACAGAGTGGCCAGTCCTAACCCTGGGTCCCTGGGGCGGCAGGCTCCGCTCTGCACTAAACAGGGGGACAGTCGCTCTCCTTGGTACTCCGTACTCAAGGGCCAGCTCACTTCCCCAATACTATTCCATTCACTTTCTAGGAGTTCTACTCCTACTTCCCCGTAGGGTTCCATCCTTTTTACTCAAACATCCAGGTTTCACTTTCCAGTTTCACATTCTTACAATCCATGTTCTCAACCACGTTATTTATTCACAACAGGTAGCTGTTAATTCAAATTACAGGCAGCTTTATATCTCTTGCCATTTTCCAAGACTGCAGTATTATACATTCCACTAGTTTTCCCATCCTAGGATTCATGCCATATCCTACGATCTATCATACAATCAAGTTTTCCAGCCCTAGGATTCATGCAACACCTAGGAGCTATCATTCCATCTATTTCTCATTCCTAGGATTCATGCAATGTCCTAGGTTCTATTTATGGTTCCATAATTTAACAGATTTTATTAATAACTTAAAGCCACTCTACCAGGTACAACAGGAGTAATGGGGGCGTGATCGGGAATCCCGTGTGCCTCCACGACTCCCAAGACTGCAACTGAATTAGGTCCTATCACAAGGATCAAACACAAGGAGTGTCTCAAAATAGTGTATAGCTACTGTAGACGGGTAGAGGAATTAATTCTGAAAAGAACGCAACTCGAATCACGGAAAATGGAACCCGAACGGGCCCTAAACGGGTCGAAAACGATGACACTGTGTAAAATCAGACGTCTGGAACTTCTTCCAGACGTCTTAAAAAGTGGATCAGAGAATTACCGGTTCAGCATGGTTTCCCAGACGTCCAGAAGTCTGCGGGGACGTCTGGCCTAGCTCCCAGACGTCCGATGGTCACACCGGACGTCTGGAGGTCGCTCTCGTCGTCTGGTACAACAGCCAGACGTCTGATTCGCGTTGGATGGCGAATCACCGAGCCTGCGCACACCCATCTCCCTCCCTCAGTACGGTCAGTCGACAGGAAGGAAGAAGAAGACGGAAAACTCACCTTTCAGACGTCTGGAAGGTCTTCCAGACGTCGCCCTCGCCGTTTGGCTATCAACCCAGACGTCTGATTTTGGAAATTTTTCCAGAGCAGGGCGCCACCCGGCTTCCGCTCGCGATGCCGCCTGCGTCGCACCTTGCACGCCTGCTGCTCAGACCGCAACAGTCCCCCCTCCGTGTCGCTCCATTCCCCCTGCGCCCTCCGCCGGCCGGCCCTAGCAGCCCCGGCGAGCTCGCCCTCACGGCAGAGATCCGCTCTCGCACGCAGCACCTCCTCCGCACTCACTGCGGCCGCCGCTGCCGCCCTCGCGCTCGTGCTCACGCTCACTAGCTGAAGGAGAAGAGGGAGGAGATGGTGGAGACGACGGGAGGGAGCGCGTGGCCTTTTAAGGCCGCGTGAGGAGGAGAGATAGGATGCGGCAGGTGTCTGCAGCCGCAGAGAAAGAGGGAATAAGCGAATATCCAGTCTGCGCGCTCAGGCGCGGAGACGACCCGCGCATGTCGAAATTAATGGATTTCCAGACGTCTGGAAACGATCCCAGACGTCTGGTCAGACGTCTGGATGTGATAACAGACGTCTGGTCCGACATCTGGGCCACCTCCTAGACGTCTTAAAAGACGTCTAGGGCATGCATTCGTTACAATATAACAAACTCAAAGGAAGTTTCATCCCCGAAACTTGCACCAACTAGGGTACGGTAAAAGACGTCCAAATAACCATAACAAACTCAAAGAGGACCGAAGCCGGTCCGAAAAGACGTACCTGCGAAAAGCTCTGGGTACCGCTCCCGCAGTGCCGCCTCAGGCTCCTATGTAGCCTCCTCGTACCGCTGGCTCCTCCATAAAACCTTTACCAGGGGTACTTGCTTTCATCTCAAACTGCGGACGGCTCGGTCTAGAATCTGCACTGGCCACTCGGGGTAGGTCAGGTCGTCGCTCACCTCGACGCTCTCGTGACTCAGTATGTGACTGGAATCGGGTACGTACTTCCTGAGGTTGGACACGTGGAATACGTCATGCACACCAAAAAGCTGCGGGGGAAGGGCAAGTCTGTAAGCAACGAGTCCAACCCGCTCTAGAACCTCAAAGGGCCCGATGAACCTCGGCGCGAGCTTCCCTCTCACCCCAAACCGTTGTAAGCCCTTCATGGGCGAAACACGAAGGAAGACGTGGTCCCCAACCTCAAACTGCACCTCTCTGCGTCTCCGATCCGCGTAGCTCTTCTATCTGCTCCTGACAGTGCGGAGTCGTCTGTGGATCTGCTCAACTACCTCCTGACTCTGTCGGATCAACCTGGGGCCAACCTCCCACTTGGTCCCCACCTCAACCCAACTCAAGGGTGCCGTACACTTCCGTCCGTACAGAGCCTCGTAGGGAGCCATGCCGATGCTCGAGTGATAACTGTTGTTGTATGCAAACTCTGCCAGGGGCAGGTGCTCCTCCCAAGAGCCCCTCCAGTCCAGTACACAGGCACGCAAAAGGTCCTCAAGTGTCTGTATCGTGCGCTCAGACTGTCCGTCCGTCTGGGGGTGGTAAGCCGTGCTAAACCTCAACCTCGTCCCCAAGGCCTGCTGAAACTCAGCCCAAAACTGGGACGTAAAGCGGGTATCCCGGTCGGATACGATCTCCCGCGGAACTCCGTGTAGTCATACCACATCACGGATATACCTCTCTGCCAACTGTGCTGGTCCCAAAGTGACTCGGATCGGTAAGAATCGCACCGTCTTTGTCAGTCTATCCACTATTACCCAGACTGCATCGTGTCCCCGCTGGGTAACAGGCAAGCCCACCACCAAGTCCATGGTGATGCTCTCCCACTTCCACTCTGGCACTGGAAGCGGCTGAAGCAGTCCTGCAGGCCTCTGATGCTCGGCTTTCACCTCCTGGCACACTAAGCACTGTTGCACGAACTCACCCACATCCTGCTTCATCCCTCTCCACCAAATCTCGCATCTCAAGTCGTGGTACATTTTCGTATTTCCAGGATGTATGGTGAATCTGGAACCGTGTGCCTCAGTCAGGAGCTCTCTCAACAGCTCCTCGTCTCTGGGAACGCACAACCGTCCCCTCAAATGTAGCTCCTGGTCTGTGAAAGAGAAGTCACCTGGATCTCCTGACAGTACTCTGTCGCGCAAAGACTGCAAGTACAGATCGGCCATCTGTCCTGTGATGATGCGGTCCATCAGCTCTGGCCTAGTCTATCGTGTCACCGTCACTGCCCCATAGTACCCTCGTAACTCTAGAGGTTGCCAACTGCCCACCTCCTCCAAAAGGCTCCAACTCTGTAACTATAGACTGGCCAAGCGTGCGGGCGCCTTACGGCTCAAGGCATCAGCCACCACATTGGCCTTTCCCGGGTGGTAGGAGATGCTGTAGTCGTAGTCCTTCAGGAGCTCCAACCAACGTCTCTGTCTCATGTTGAGCTCCTTCTGGTCAAAAAGATACTTGAGGCTCTTGTGATCTGTAAAAATCTCGAAGGTCTCACCGTACAAGTAGTGCCTCTAGGTCTTCAGCACGAAGACAACAGCTGCCAACTCTAGGTCGTGGGTAGGGTAGGTATGCTCATGGGGCTTCAGTTGCCGCGAAGCGTAAGCGACAATGTGACCCCTCTGCATGAGCACACCTCCTAACCCCTGCAAGGAAGCGTCCGTGTACACAACGAACCCGCCACTACTGTCAGGAATGGTGAGCACGGGAGCCGAGGTCAACCTCTCCTTCAGCTCCAGAAAACACGCCTCACAGGCATCTGTCCAAGTGAAAGGCACGTCCTTCCGGGTCAACTGTGTCATAGGACGCGCAATCTGCGAAAATCCTCTGATGAACCGTCTGTAGTAGCCAGCTAGTCCCAGGAAACTGTGGATCTCGGTGACTGAATGCGGTCTCTCCCACCTGAGTACTGCCTCGACCTTGGTTGGGTCCACCGCCAGGCCATCTCCAGAGATCACATGACCCAAGAAGGTCACCTCCCTCAACCAGAACTCGCACTTGTTGTATTTGACGTACAGCCTGCGTCGCCTTAGAGTGTCCAAAACCATCCGCAAGTGCTGTCCGTGCTGCGTCCGATCTCTAGAAAAGATGAGTACATCATCTATGAAAACCACCATGAACTGGTCCAAGTACGGTCTAAACACCCGGTTCATCAGGTCCATGAAAGCAGCGGGGGCATTGGTCAGCCCAAACGGCATGACCAAAAACTCGTAGTGTCCGTACCGGGTGTGGAAAGCTATCTTGGAGACGTCGGTCTCCCTGATCCTCAACTGGTGGTATCCAGACCTCAAGTCTATCTTGGAAAACACCGTGGCACCCCGCAACTGGTCAAACAAATCGTCGATCCTCGGCAGCAGATATCTGTTCTTGATGGTGACCCTGTTCAGCTGTCGGTAGTCCACACAAAGACGTAGGGTCCCATCCTTCTTCTTCACAAACAGTACCGGGGCTCCCCAGGGAGACGCACTGGGCCTCACGAAACCTTTCTCCAGAAGGTCCTGCAACTGAGACTTGAGCTCTCGCAGCTCAAGTGGTGCCATCCTGTATGGCGCGGTGGAGATGGGGCTGGTCTCTGGTACTAGTGAGATCTCAAACTCGATCTCACGCTCGGGCGATAGTCCTGGTAACTCGTCTGGAAACACGTCAGGGTACTCTCTGACCACCGGGATGCTCTGGAAGTCTGCCACAGGGCTGGGCTCTACCACCACACAAGCTAGGAGCCCTCACACCCCTGGTTCAAAAGTCTCGCCGCCCGAAGTGCCGAAATGCACCTGAAACCTCCGTCCATTGGCTGTCCGTGAAACTCGAAAGAAGGCAACTCCGGAATGGAGAAGACAATCTTCCTCTCAAAACAGTCCACCAAGGGGTGGTAAGCGGACAACCAATCCATCCCCAGAATCACTCCAAAGTCCTCCATCTGGATCATAATCAGGTCAGCTGGCAGGCTATGTCCTCCGACGCTGACCTCGCAATCCGTGTACACCTCCTCAGCTACAAACAGCTGGCCACTCGGACCTCTGATTACGAACGGATTCTCTAACAGTGTATAATCCTGGTCCAAACTAACTGCGAAACTGGCTGCGACAAACGAGTGCATAGCGTCGGAATCGAAAAGCGTGTAAACGAGTCTGCCAGAAACTGAAACCATACCTGCTACCACCGATCCCGAAGCTCTGGCGTCCCTGTGTGTTAGGGCGTTGATACACCCCTCAGCTCTAGGTGCGGACGAAGCAGCCACACTCTACGTCGGACGGGTAGGTGCTGGCCGGTACCCTCCTCGCGACTGCTATCCTCCTCCTCGCACCTGGGAACCGCGGCCTCCTGTGTGCCCTCCAGTGCTCTGCGCGGGGAGTATCTGCTAACCTCTTGCCCTAGATGGGCAATCCCTCTTGACGTGGCCCGGCTGGCCACACTGGTAGCAGAGGGGACCCGACTCCCGCCCTCAGTGGGTCGCTGCTGTCGACTAGGCGAGGGTCCGGTGCTGGCGACTGGCCCCTGTCGAGGGCCTCCAAAGGCCACTGATGGCCTTGCACAATGTGACGGCTCTCCTGCGGATGCCACGTGTCTCCGTTCTCGCCGGCCCTGTGAGAAGTCTGGCTGAAAGGGCCTCTTCCTCCCGCCGTCGGTGTCTCGCGCGGACGGGTTGGTCTCCTCGTAAGTCATAGCTGCCTCTACCACCCTCGAAAACGTAGGAAGCTTCAGGGGTTTGACATACCCCCGGATCGTAGGCCGGAGCCCCTCGGTGAACCTCCAAAGGCGCTCCTCCTCAGTGGCTACCGCTGTCGCTGCAAAGTGGGACAGCTCCAAGAAACGCGTATGGTACGCGCTCACAGTCATCGTCCCTTGGCAGAGAGTGTGGAACTCCCGCCTCCTCTGGTCCTGCCACGTTTGGGGAAAGTACTGCTCGCAGAAGAGGGTGACGAACTGGTCCCACGTCGGTTCATCCCTCTCCTGTCCCCGGACCGCCCTCCACCACTGGTGTGCCGCACTCTCCAGTTGGTACGTGGCAAAGGCCACGCGGCACTCCACCGGGGGGTGAAGGGTGTCGAAGATCTTCTCCAGCTGCTCAAGCCAGTCTTCTGCCTCGGTCGGGTCCTCATCCCCCTTGAAGGAGGGGGGCTTCAGCTTCCAGAACTGTCTGAAAAGCTTGAAGTGGCGCTGTAGGGGAGGTGCTGGTGCACATCCAGGCGAAGGTGCCTCGTGTACAGAAGTGTCGGAGGAAGGTGGGGGCGGCAACGGCCCATCCCCTCCCTCATGTCCATCGCCGTGGCCGTCGCGTGGTCCCACAGAGGACTCCCCCTCTACAGCCCCAGGAGGAGGTGCTCGGGGCGGTGGGTGGAGCTCCTCTCGTACAATATCTCGTATCAGCCTGGCGAGGTCTTGGGCCTGGATGCCCGGGAGTGGTGGCTGGTCCACCGAGACGTCAAAAACTTCACGTCCACCTCGTCGACCTCGCCCTCGGCCGCGCCCGCAGCCAGTCTCGCCAGTCCCGCGACGAGGCATCTCCTGCAAGGAGACGCGAAACAAAACGGAAACGTCAAAACAGACGGTACCTAACGAAACTTCTAAGAGCTCATGTCAAGAGATATGTTGTGGTGGCTACTCTAGCTATAAACATGTGAATTGGTTATTTTCCAGTCAGTTGCTTCACTTCTCGGGCCGACCTTGCTCTGATACCATCTTGTAATGACCCAGTTCCAAAGTCCCTACGAGACACGAGAACCGGACCGACTCGACTAATCCCAAGACCTAGTCGTCCAACGAGGAAGTAACCAAAAGAGCAGTAAAATAAACCACATTCAGCATGAATATAACTAACAGTAAGTAAGTACAGCAGTAAGGAAGGAAACTACTACAGTATATACCACCACAACAGTAGAACAACATTTATCATATAACATGAACTGCAGGTGAAGAAAAGTACAGCAGAAACAAGAACTACTCACTATAACGGAAACAAAGAGGTACAAAAGACAGTGGTAACTCTACTAGACCCTACTCGGCCCAGCATCCTCTGCAGCCGCTGACCCTGGCTGCTCAACACCTGGTCCTGAAAAAGATAACAAGTGTAACACGTCAGCAAAACGCTAAGTAGAGTGGCAACTAAAACTAAAGACAACAGTAGAGTGTATAGTAGCTGTTATGTTCTATTACTTTCTTTATTCACATCTTTCAATTGTCTCACTATTTCATTTATTCCTCAGATCTTTTACTTGATCTCGAATGTTCCTCGTGGGAACGATCTTGATTGCAGTCTTTTCCAAAAAGTAGAAGTAGCACGTGGTGCTCTCCTGGCCAGGAGAGTCTCCCGTGGTGATCCTACCGTCGGTCAACCACCCCAAGGTCACTGACAGACATAATGGTGACTATGGCACGTGCGATAAACGCTTAGGTAGCTAACCCGTACAGGCACGCGGTTAGTCGTTTCCATTAACGGGTGTGCCCAAAGCACAGCACCGAACCAGTCCAGGGCAGAGCCCTCTCAGTAACAGGGGTCCAACCCCTCCACAGTAACCAACCTGGGGCCTTGCCCCTCCACAGTCCACGCACCCTCGCCTGACTACCCTGGTTTGCCCCAGCGGGCCTAACAAGTCGGTGTGGGAGGCTAGCATAACCCCAGGGCCCGTGGGGTAGCTAGTACCTCCCTACACTAGTAGCTCTCCTCGGTACTATGAACGCGAGGGCCAGCAAGTCGGTACAGAGTGGCCAGTCCTAACCTCGGGTCCCTGGGGCGGCTGGCTCCACTTTGCACTAAACATGGGGACAGTCGCTCTCCTTGGTACTCCGTACTCAAGGGCCAGCTCACTTCCCCAATACTATTCCATTCACTTTCCAGGAGTTCTACTCCTACTTCCCCATAGGGTTCCATCCTTTTTACTCAAACATCCAGGTTTCACTTTCCAGTTTCACATTCTTACAATCCATGTTCTCAACCACGTTATTTATTCACAACAGGCAGCTGTTAATTCAAATTACAGGCAGCTTTATATCTCTTTCCATTTTCCAAGACTGCAGTATTATACATTCCACTAGTTTTCGCATCCTAGGATTCATGTCATATCCTAAGATCTATCATACAATCTAGTTTTCCAGCCCTAGGATTCATGCAACACCTAGGAGCTATCATTCCATTTATTTCTCATTCCTAGGATTCATGCAATGTCCTAGGTTCTATTTATGGTTCCATAATTTAACAGATTTTATTAATAACTTAAAGCCACTCTACCAGGTACAATGGGAGTAATGGGGGCGTGATCGGGAATCCCGCGTGCCTCCGCGACTCCCAAGACTGCAACTGAACGAGGTCCTATCACAAGGATCAAACACAAGGAGTGTCTCAAAATAGTGTATAGCTACTGTAGACGGGTAGAGGAATTAATTTTGAAAAGAGTGCAACTCTAATCGCGGAAAACGGAACCCGAACAGGCCCTAAACGGGTCGAAAATGACGACACTGTGTAAAATCAGACGTCTGGAACTTCTTCCAGACGTCTTAAAAAGTGGATCAGAGAATTACCTGTTCAGCGTGGTTTCCCAGATGTCCAGAAGTCTGCGGGGACGTCTGGCCTAGCTCCCAGACGTCCGATGGTCACACCGAACATCTGGAGGTCGCTCCCGCCGTCTGGTACAACAGCCATGCGTCTAATTCGCGTTGGATGGCGAATCATTGAGCCTGCGCACACCCATCTCCCTCCCTCAGTACAGTCAGTCGACAGGAAGGAAGAAGACAGAAAACTCACCTTTCAGACGTCTGGAAGGTCTTCCAGACGTCGCCCTCGTCGTCTGGCTATCAACCCAGACGTCTGATTCTGGAAATTTTTCCAGAACAGGGCGCCACCCGGCTTCCGCTCGCGACGCTGCCCACGTCGCACCTCGCGCGCCTACTGCTCAGACCGCAGCAGTCCCCCCTCCGCGTTGCTCCGCGCCCCCTGCACCCTCCGCCGGCTGGCCCTAGCTGCCCCGGCGATCTCGCCCTCACGGCAGAGCTCCGCTCTCGCACGCAGCACCTCCTCCGCACTCACTGTGGCCGCCGCTGCCGCCCTCGCGCTCACGCTCACTGGCTGAAGGAGAAGAGGGAGGAGACGGTGGAGACGACGGGAGGGAGTGCGTGGCCTTTTAAGGCCGCACGAGGAGGAGAGAGAGGATGCGGCAGGTGTCTGCAGCTGCAGAGAAAGAGGGAATAAGCAAATATCCGGTCTGCGCGCTCAGGCGCGCAGACGACCCGCTCGTTTCGAAATTAATGGATTTCCAAATGTCTGGAAACGATCCCAGACGTCTGGTCAGACGTCTGGATGTGATAACAGACGTCTGGTCCGACGTCTGGGCCACCTCCCAGACGTCTTAAAAGACGTCTGGGGCACGCGTTCGTTACACGCGCCACCGACAAAATGAGGAACACCCGGTTGTTGCCTTCTCACATGAGTGAACAGTGCATGGGCAAATATTGACCAGCTGATGCTATTTTCCAATGGTTAAGTTTCTCACTCATGAGGAAGCGGGTGTAGATGGAACCAGTTGGTGCGTGGAAGCGAGTGCGTGTAGGCTAAGGCCACCGATTAACTGAGGAGCGGCCGGTGGCAAGCAGAGGAAAATGAAACATGATAGTGAGTGAACAATAGTTATAGGGGAAAATAGGGGAGCTTCGCTAGGAGCTAGAGCTATGCTAATGGTGGATTAAAACACAATAAAATAACAGCAAAAATAAAAAGGAAAGGACCACATCTACCTGCTCATGAGGAGCTAGACTATGGTGTACCCACACTGTGGTTGTTGCGACCACGGTAGGGAGCTCCTCTGTTCTGTAGTGTCACCTCTTAACTTGTGAGAGGGCACTAAGAGTGGAGGGGAAGAGAGGGAGAGAGGAGAGGGGGAGGATGATGGCCGGCTGCTGGAGTGACTGTGGGTGTGTGTGTGCATTTGTGGGAGTGGGGGAATGGAGTGCTGCTAGTGTGGAGTGGTGTGGGTGCTGACCCCTGCATGGAGAGGGGTGGCTGAGGTTATATAGGTGAAGGGTAAGGTTGGTGGGTGTGGGTGAGGACAAGAGTGTCTTTAGGGATATTTTGGGTAAATTATGAGTAGGCACTTAGGTTGTCATGGAATTAATGTAGGTAGTGTTATGTCGTAGAAATGTGATGGAAATGAAGGGATAAAATGAATGAAATGGGGGCTCAATCACTCTATCTTCGTCTCTATAAATTGCCCAAATGTCAATATTAAAAAATGCATGCAAAACTATCTAATCTAAATGTGTAACATTAGGAAATAGAATAAGAGAGCATATTTATAGGCATGAATTGCTGCACAATCAGCGGCCTCAAGTGTATGCGCATGCAAGGGGAGCTAATTCTTTGTTTTGGGTCATATTAAAAATTACAATCATTGCCATTGCCACAACTTATTTTCCTCATTTTCATTAGTTATTAAATTGAGGTGAAATTACGACATCATATTTATTCTTTCTCGTATTTGTTTGGCTCTTGTTGTTCACCTCATTTTACACTAGATTTGGACATCAATTTTGCACATGATTGGGCACATCTAATGCAAAATTATTCGTGAGTTTATTACATTTGTTCCTCCCTGTGATACGACATCCTAATTACGTGATTAGTTTTCACTAATAAATATTTTTGATCTGAGATTTTTTTTCCACCATGAGTTTCATACTACGACGACGTATTCTTTTTTTGACATCATTTTGCAAGAAAAAAACTCCCAATCACTAATGACACTGGGGTACCCAAGGAAAAGGATGAGAGCTTGTCAAAGGCTAGACTAGAGATGTCACTCGTAGTTTTATTTTGCTCCAAGTGGGAGCATTAGTTGCCCAAGTCATCCATCCTCTCCCAATCATTGAACATCTAATGAAAAGCAAGACCAAATTCTCGATTAAGCCAAAATAGAGTAACTCCACAAGATCTTGAGTAATTATCAAATGGTCACTCTCTTAAAGTGCAACTCATCTAACAACCAATCACAACATTTCGGTATATGGAATGGGTATTCCTTACTCGAGGGTCACTCGAACATGTAATTTCTCCCTAAGTCAAGGAGATGCTAAGTGTACAAGTGGAGGCACATGCGAAAGATAAATCTTAATCTCCTTTAGTAGGAAGGGTTGATTAGCTATTTATGATGACTCGAGTTACAAGTGAGGAAATCATTTAATAGTAATAGGAAATATAATAAAGAGCTAGCCTTAATTAATGGGGTTGGGATACAAGCCTCAACTTATAGGCTTGGTTGGGGTCACACTTGGGAAATGGTACTGGTAGCAATGCCAAATCAACATGCGAAAAGCTACAAAGCTTGTCACCAGTATCGGTATCTGTTGCTACCTCCAAGCATCCTAGATAACTTGATTGATGCATTATTGATGACTAAGTTGTTGGATCTCCTCCAAGCAATGGACGAGTATGACTATGCCATGAAGGAAGTACTCGAGTAGTTGTGTTTGGTGACTCTAGTGTAGCATCTGTCTTGTTGTGAAAGGCTTATTTTTCATTTTGTAAATCTTGATGCTGATGCCCTATTTTTATATATTTGGTGGTCTGTAAACAACCCCCTTTGGTTATATTAAGATGCTTGGAGCCTATTATAAAAACTTAATATCTACTACCTAGTCAATTATTAGATGTTCTTGACCTGATTATGGATTTTTTACTCTTATGCCATTTGAAAGGTCTATATTTCCAATCTATTTGTCAACAAGGAAATTTCTATTTTTTAACTCGACTACATAAAATTGGCAACCTGATTAGAAGATCTGCTTAATTAACTTAGTTACACTCAATAATTATTTTTGATTAGGCGAGGGGTTCTGGGACATGACAATTTATATAAGTTATGATGGATGAACATGTTGTATTTAGGTCATATTTGAATTAAGTGAATTATGTTTGAATAATACATGTTATATGTGAATAATAGTAGTGAAATATGAGCTTACAACTTATATGCAAGTCTTAAGTTGGAAAAAAGATGGAAAAGCAAACATTATTGTACTAGACTATTATAAGTGCTTCTAACGAAATGTTGGGATATGCATCTTTTTTGGTGGCTTGCAACCTCAAATATAGCTCAAAGATATTTTTTGAAGGCTTTACCCACACATATACTATCATTTATCCATGATTCTCTAGAACCATCAACATATGGTTTCTTACAAGGTTAGGACTATCAATAAAGGTCAAAACATAATCTCCAAAATTTATGTCAACAATTAGGAGCTTTCACATAGTTACATCAGCAGTTTCCTAAATTATTTTCGTAGATTTCATCATTGAGAGTTTCAAACTACCACTTATACCATAAAAGGATGTACATTTAATTAAGAAAGTTAGTGGTAACAATTTGGAATCATCAAAAAAGGTTATCTCAATGGCAATTAACATTTTTTAGTGGTTGTCTCTTTGATGGTAGTTCTAAATGAAACTGTAGCCAACATAGTATATCCATGGAACTTTCAATGACGGTTTGCTTTGGAAATTTGGTCATTGCTAATGATCTGAAACCATAATTGGAACTCGTTATTGTTGGAGTGTGCCTTAAGATGCCATTCAGTGGAGCTTTACTAAGAAAACTAATATTCAATCGTTGCAATACAATTGTAATACAATAACATAAAAAGAGTTGTATTACAACTATATAGAAGTCGTAATATATCGATTAGGTAAATTTTTAATCATGACACTTTAAATATAATTCGAATAATTGTAATACAATCGCATAAAGAGTTGTAATTTATCGATTAAATTAATTTTTAACTATGGTACTTGTAATACAACTTTGATAATTGTAATACAACTTCATTCTAGTTGAAAGAAGAGAATTGTAATAAAACTAAACATTAATACAATATAGTTACTTTCAATAATAATGTAATGATTGATTGATTATATTTCAAATATGATTCATGGATAGAGTTGTGATACAACTCGATATTTAGATAATTGTAATACAACTTCGTTTTAGTTAAAAGAAGAAAATTGTAATACGACTAAGCATTAATACAATATAATTACTTTCAGTGATAATGTAATGATTGATTGATTATATTACAAATATCATTCATGAACAGAGTTGTAATACAACTCAATATTTAAGTGAAATGATCTTTCTAAAAATAGTGTAATAATTGATTGAGTACATTTCAAATATAAAGGGATGTGTTTTCTATCCTAACTTTTGACATATGCAGTGATTTCCATCAATGGCAATAATGATCCAACAAATATGATTACATGCTCATTTAGTATCTTTCTAGCATAGTGTTCAAAAAATATTTTTCCTATATATATATTCTCTATATTTTAATACTGCTACATAAACATAAAAGTGATTAAGAATAGGTTAACAACCCAACAGAAGATATTATATGAATAAATAGCTGGTTATATCATAAGGGATGATCAACTAGGACTTATGATGAATGGGTAGTTCACCAAGAAACCCAAATGGGTTCAAGGAAATTTGGGTAGATGGATTCTATTAAAGTTGGACACAGAACTGAATAGTTCCCGATTAAGGTGAAAGGCTATAAGCCAGTCATCGAAAATTGGGGTGCTTGGATAGATAGTTCAAATGACACTCATACATATAGATGATGTTGGGGTACCTGAACTCATGCTAGAGTACTTGGGCTAGTGATAGAACTCATCACAAAAGCCTCATAAACTCTCACAAAAGCGGATGACACTAGGGTATCGTTGCCATATGTGCTAATGACACTGGGGTACCTAAGGAAAAGGATAAGAGCATGTCAAAGACTAGACTAAAGCTAGCACACCTAGTTTTATTTTGCTCCAAGCGGGAACATTGGTCGCCCAAGTTATCCATCCTCTCCCAATCGTTGAACATCTAGTGAAAATCAAGACTAACTTCTCTATTGAGCACAAATAGAATAACTCCACAAGATCTTGAGTAATTTAGCAAATGGTTACTCTCTTAAAGTCCAACTCATCTGACAACCAATAAAAACATTCTAGTATATGGAATTGATATTCCTTATTCAGAGGTCACTCGTACATGTAATTTCTCCCTAGGTAAAGTAGAAGCTAAGTTTACAAGTGGAGGCACATGGGAAAGATATATCTTAATCTCCCTCAGTAGGAAGGGTTGATTAGTGTTTATGATGACTGGAGTTACGAGTGAGCAAATCATTTGATATAATAAGAAATAGAAAAAAATGCTAGCCTTTACTAATAGGGTTGGGATACAAGCCTTAACCTATAGGCTTGGTTGGGGTTACACTTGGGAAATGTACTAGAATCGGGTAGCAAGTACTTAGCCATTTAGAGAACTTGTTACTACCATATTTCTTTAACAATAGTTCTATGTCTCTATTAGGCTGATTGGCTCATCTCTATGTTGTAACCTATTAGGAGCTATGCCAAATCAACATGTGATTACTTGTAGGGCTTATCGTCAGTAATGATAACTTAGGGCAACGTGTACTCAATGTTGGATTTTGTATGCCTTAAGCGAGCCATCTAGATTTTTGTAATAAGATTATATTTTATCTGAATAAAGATTAGATTATTTTTTAGTTAATGATTTGGGTCCCTTAGTATAATTTGAGTTACATACTTAGCTAGATTGAATAACCCAATGTGTGTTTGATTTGAAGATCTAAATGGCTAGAGGATCCGATAGCATATCAAGTAATCATTTGATTTGATAATATGTTTCCGATCTAAGTTGGGATAACAGCTTTCTCTAGAGGTTATCACCTGATTAATGTTCTTGAATGGAGATTCAAGATTTGTCACGCGGATCGGGTTAAGGAGTTAACCTGATGAAAAAGGAGACTGTGGAAGTCCTTCTCTAATGTCGTCATGGAGAAGGTGGATCATCAGACCTAGGACAAATATGTGTCCCTATTCACAAACATATACATTTGGCAGATCAATAAGTTGATGCATCCATCTTAGTGTTGACATTGGAAAGCTGGTGTATGTGGGATGGGATAAGAGACACATGATTTCTCGAAAGGATCGCACAAATCTGTTGTATAGATATATGTAACAGATTGAATGCATGAGCTCACTCTGAGTATATTGGGAATGACAAATTGCACATGTGGTTGTAGAGTCTTGATCAGACTCAAGGCATGAAGAGAAGAAGATAGATCTTTGGGAAAGGTTCTGATCTTTATTCTCATCTCAATGATACAAGGAGACATGAAGAATAATGTTGTCCGAAGAGGAATGATAGCTGTCTAATAGGATTAAACCTCGAGATAATATTTCCTTAAAGTGTGAAGGATTCAAGAGTATTCAGAATACTTGAGTAGGGTAAAGTGCCAAAACTTCACTTATCTTGTGAGTCATTGTTAGAGTGATGAAACCAATAATAATATTGATGGATTCCTAATTAAAGAATAAATTAATTGTAACTTAAAGAATTAAGTTACATTTAATTTAGCAATTAACTACACCTAATTTACTAAGTTACAAAATTCAAATTTTAAATTATAATTAATTTAAATTTGCATACTTGATTTAAACTTTTCAAAATTTATTTTGAAACAAAGGTATAATTATCAATTAAAATTACATCATATCGTTTGCATGGAGATCCAATCAATTCCATCTATTTTAGGATTAGAAAAAAAATCATATAAATATCTCTTAAAATAAGAAACCTAACAATATTCCAATCAATCAAGATTTGACTGTCCATTGGAGACATCCATCAAATCTACCCTCAGTCAACCATCAAGAATAAGACAAACGACAGGCCTTAATTGAAAGCCAAGTCAGTCATCACATGCGCATAAAAATTTAAGATTCCAGGTCCTACTTCCCTAATGATGCGTGGTCATTTTCCCTTCACGATGGGCTTCATTCGCAATCATTAACATGAGGCTATTGCGTAATCTATGTAAAGACAATACCAAGTAGTCATGATTAAAACCAGCGGGCACCATTGAATTTCACGACGATAGGACCTCACGTAATATGCTAAGTAAGTAGAAGATGCCATCGATCAGTAGCGTACATCTCCATACCACTTGTGCTAATTAATTTTTGTCACTATGACATTACGTATGGACAGCACCTGTCTAGAAAATGAGGACAACACGTTGGACCTTGATGCTGACCTTGTCTCTCCACTTTGTGATCAGAGTAATCATTATTTCTCTTGTGGAAATTATTGATTTATAAACACACAAATCACAAATATAATCAAGTTAATCCTACGAGATTTTAAGGAATTAGCCACCGCAAAAACATGGTTGGCACGGTCTTCCAACCACTTTGGTAGGGGGTTATTAGGTTCGCATAAAAAAAAAAAAAAAACATTCCTTTTCACACCACGATTGAAAATATAATTTTTAATAATAATGTGATATACGAGTTATTTATGTCATTGAGTTTCTTTTATCATTTACTTGGATGCTAAGGCGTTCATAGTGTGTAATTGACAAAAAATTAATTTAAAATAAGGATATGAACTTATTGAATATTTTCAAGGCTTAACGTGGGCATTTTGTTAAGTCAACACTGTGTCAGCTAAACAAGTTGAGGTACTAAACCTCTTTCCCATTTGATCCATGTATAAAGCACGGCCTCTTAATTAGCATGATTAGGTATATATGATTTCACCTCCCTTTTAAGTTAAAAAAAATAGTTGAACTTTACGCCCACTATTATGTTTTGGAGCTGACTTTCTATAAGAAATTTAATTTTTAGAAATGCCAAGAAAAGCAAATTAATTTTTGTTTCAAACTTATCCTCTATAATTTTTATGGTATTCTAAGGATTCATTAGTAACTAAACACCAGTCTATTTCACACATTAAATTAACAACCTCTACTCCTATTAGAAAGATATTACATAATGCCCAACTCCTTGCAAGAGTACTCCACTTATTCGATCCAAAAGATAACTAAAGTGATTAGGTGATCCCCATCCTATTCCATTTTATATTTCATTGATCATTCCAACAATTGAGTTTGATACTAGATTCAAATCAATAATAAAAGCATTCATGGGGGATGTTTGTAATATTCCACTTATTGTTCCGTCACACACCATCGATAGAGCTTAATTAGCCTTGTGGGATTACAAGTCTTCACCTTCAATTGAATGGAGAAGAATTTACACAAATGTCCATCAAATGTTTGTGCAAAACTATTATGAGATGATCTTTGAATTGAGCTATATTATCAATGTTGCATCCCAAATGCACATAAGTGTTTTACCCAAGAATTTAAAAATTGAGTCGGTTATCGAATCGGTCAAGTTTTTATTTTCATTTTTAGTGGTACAACCACTGGTTCAAACCGATCGAATCGGTGTTGACGTTATCATTAGAATCGGATTGGGAAAAATCAGACCGGTCATCCTTAAGTTTGGTTTGTATTGGTCCAGCTGGGTTGAATCAGGTTAAACCAAAATTTAATGTACAAAAAACTAAATATAACTATCACAAAATGTCATTTTGAATATGAAATATCAATCACACTATAAAATAAAATAGAAGAATTAAAGACTAAACTAAAAAACATAAAGGGAAGTATATAAAAAAAGAAAAATCAAGTTGTAATAAAAGAATTTCAAAATTGTAAGACAACATAAGCAAACAATATCGGAAAAAAAATTCAAATTGATCTTCGTGATGGTCATTCAGTTGATATCCTATAAAGGAGTAAAAGAGAGAAAATTAGCTAAATGTTAACTTCACAATAATTTAGATATAATTCTAAGGATTTAAAATTTGCATAAGTTAGTACCATTGCAGATATTTATCTCAAGCCCTCCCTATCCAGCTAAGCCTCTAAAACTTGTAATGGGATATTCTCAGGTTCCTCTGTCCATTTGTCTACTAAGTTCATCCCTTCAAATGAAATAAGATCCCATCGATTTTCATTTTGACTCTCCCTTAAATTTCAAATCAACAATTATAATAGTTTAAAAATGACATATAAAAATAATATTAAAAAGTTAAAACTTCATTTATAATATTATACCTTAATCTCAAATTGTATTCCACATATGTAAGGTCATTTAACTTTGCATGAAATAACCTGTTCCTTTTTGCGGTGTGAATATTTTCAAATACACTCTAATTTCTCTCACATGCTGATGCGCTGCAAGTCTGACTTAATAATCTAATGACCATTTTTTGTAATGTGGGAGCTTTTCCACCAAAATTCTACCACCACTCAACTATAATAAAAAATATATAATCATAACATGAAGTAATATAAATAATAATAATTGAGTAAATTTTTAAAAGCTATAAAGACTTACCAGGAGAAATTTGATTGTATGCCCACTTTGCCATTGGGTGACTAAACATTCCCTTAGGCATTGCGATACATTCCAAGCTCTTTGTTTATTTAATCAATGCTAGGTTGTTGGTCATGAAACATCATGAGCACAACATCAAAAAAAGAAGTCATTATCTTATACTCCTCATATGAAATCTCTATGGAGTCCTTGTAATAAAATTATGGATTCAAAAAGTAATTGTATCATGAAAGGGGTGATGAAGTTGATTTTCGCAGTTCTCATCAAATATCTTTAAATATTCCTTGTATTCATTTTGATCATCATCAAATGCAGCCTTGATTGTTACTCTCGTTGTACGCATCCCAGTATAAATGTAGCCAAGTTAAGGGCGTTCATCACTTCAATCGTCTGCAAATTTTTTATAAGAGGCTCAACAACCTTAATTACTTTAAAGCATAAATCCCAAACATAGGAGCTTAATATGACGTCATTAGCTTCATTAGCAATTCTTGTCTTTGAAATCTTATGCTCCAACCACCCTTTACAAGAACCCATAGATATTAAGAAATCTTTTGGCTTACATAAACTCTGCAATGCATGAAAATTCATTGCAACTTTAGTGTTTGCTGGCTTAACCAATTCTTTTTTATAATGTTTTCTCATCAAATTCAAGATATAGCCATGGTTATAGATGAATTTTGTTATCTTTCTCCCCTCGATAATGGCAGATTGAATAAAAGGCAATTCATCAAACTTCTCAAGAATAAGGTCAATGCAGTGAGGTGCACAAGGACTCCAATCAATATAGCCATAATCATATTTCAATGCTTTTCCAACAGCAGCATAGTTAGCTGCATTATCTGTAATAAAATGGATGACATTTTGCGGCCCCACAAATTCAATTACTTCTTTGAATAAGCCACATAATATTCTGATGTTTTTGAATGATTAGAAGCATCAATTGATTTAAAAAAAATAGTTCCTTGAAGACAATATGCCAAAAAATTAATTAATGTTCTTTGTTGTCCATCCATCCATCCATCTACCATGAGTGTGCAACCAAAAATTTGTCAATGTCTTCTAAATGTTTCAATGTAATCAGACATATCCTTCACATTTTCTTGTAATAAGGGTCCAGTTACCCTATATGCAGATGGTGCTTTATAACCAAATTCAACGAATGCAACATTTAACATCTCCTGAAATTTTGGAATCTCAACTATGTGAAATGGTATGTGCGCCTTAATAAACAACTTTGAAATATTGAAATCAGGAGTGTGAATAAGATCTTTTCAAGCCAAAATACTTTTGATTGAAGGTTGAATTCAAAGTGTAGTAGCTGGAGGAAAAAATTTTTTAAGCTATGGATTTGAGAATCCTTCGATGTAACACTACTTGATTGGCCTGATAGCTGCTCAGGTAAACTACGAAATGAAACTGACTGAGAGCCAGTGGAAGTCATTGCAAAAGTTTCATCAACTCTCCTTTTTTCAATTTGATATGATTCCAATGCATTTTTCATTTGATACTTCACATGGCTTGGGACATTTCTACATGACTCGGTCTGCCCCTTTTTCTATGCCAACTGTTCCTTAAATTTGTGAATCCCTCCTCCATTGATAATTTTATGACAAAAATTACATTTTACCTTGAAAGGTTTTGATGAAATAAGTGTACAACGATCCCAAGCAATAGCTTATTTTCTTCTAACTGTCATTTTATGAACTTCAGGGTGGGATGAAACTCATTAGGGACTCCCTCATTTCTATCCATTGTTCTACAAACATAATATGACAAAAAACTAATAAAACATGATTCTTGCCCATTACTTATCATTTTCCCAAAATCATATCACAAAAAATACATGGGCAATCAAATTACATATTACACATCAAATATGACACATGGACAATTATATATATATCACAAAATCACATCAAATACCAAATGACAATTATATATTTCACAATATATATCATACTACACATGAAATATTACACATGGGTAATCATATTAGAAATATGAGATATCATCCATGGACATCAAATATCATATTACACATCAAATAAAGATACTAACTCCAAATTGGCAAATCTACCTATACTAACATTATAAACTTAGCAACAAACTGAGATAGTTTAATGAAAAGTGATTCAATGCAAATTGAAAAGTTTGAAAATGATTTTAAAAAAATGTAAATTTTCTACTTTATATTTAAACTAGAAGAAACTTAAAATCTACCTTAACCCAAAGTAGTAACAAGTTAATAACTAACAAGAGTTTTGTTCACCAAAAATCTAATAAAAGCCTAAGTATTATACTATTATGTGTCTTTTCAATATGGGAGAGGGTGCTGCCACTAATGTTGTGGCCTATGACTCTATGAGTGGTGGTGGAGGTGGGAGATAAAAGTGTATGGTGATGATGGAGATATAATACTTAAAGTATAATACATAAGTCCCACATTTGTAAACCACCTTACAGATCTTGGAAGGAGAGGAAGTTTACTAGCCGCCGACAAGGAGGATGATGGTCGGAGTCGCGAATGCCGGTTAGGAGGCATTGCAGAGGGTTGGAGGCTGTTTACGCGATAAATCGGTGTTTGAAAATTTGTTGCACTGTAGTATAGCCAATAAATAGTAAAAACAGATACAATTTATAGCTCGAAAGAAATCTAAGGTCAAACACGGGGAGCAAGTATTGTAATAAATCTCAAGATCACAATTTGAATCAAAGATATGAATAATTTGAACCAAAACTTAATTCAGAATGATGTATCAAGAATTCAAGTATCAATGTGCAAAAATAATAGGGTAAAATGGTGATTTGAATCACCAATTACCCTTATACAATAATAACAAATATTGAAATAATATCAACTAATCAAACCAAGTGCACAGTGCACTTCCTGTCAAGCCAGTCAGACGATAGAATCTTCAACCAGACAGCTTAAGTGTCCACTGCTAGAGTGCCAGGAGGGCACTGTGCTTCTTCTTCCTCTTCTCTTCTTTCTCTACTCTACTCTTCTTCTCTGTCTTTCTTCTCCTCGCAACTAAGTGTCGTACAAGTGCTTGTGAGAACAAAACCCCCTGACCCCGCTCTCTGTCTTTCTCTCTTCTCCTTCTCTTTCTCAGTGTCCGATCATATGCTTGACTAATCGGGTTCCAGGGATCTGCATACCCGGGACCAAAGCTACCGGCGTGGGTGGTAGCCGAGGTGTGGGAGCGTGTTAGGCGGGTCGGGTAGTGCGGGTAAGGAGGACATCACCCTTGTGTTAGGAGGCGATAAGGCAGAGAGACAAAATCAATTTAAGGCATTCCAGCAGTTCCTGTGCTTCCTAGGTGGGACTAAATCCCACCCTCTTCTTCGCGCGACTTGCAGTCAGGTGCTTCTGCTCAATTGGCTTGGGGGAGCCGTCAACGCCCCCAATTGATGGTCCAAGGATGTTCCTAGACAAGTTCTGCTGCACCTAGAGATCTTGCCTAGGGTTATTGTCTGGAAAGCAAGCTTCAAAGCTTGCTTGAAGGTCTTCGGTAATGGTGGCAATGGTTGGCAAACTTGAAACACAAAGTATGGCCTTGCGGCCTTATCAGAGAAGCTTGGTAGGATTGCGAAGGCGCAGCAAAGGCGTTGGTGGCGGTAGCGCGCTGCGAGCGGGTTGGAGATGGTTGGTGAAGGTGGAGGAGGTCAGAAATTGATGGGTTGTTCGGTGGGTGGTTAGGAGGGGCAATCAACCTAACTAAGTTAGGGCTTTTGCTCTTGGGATCGAGGCAGAGGTGTAGGAATGAACGGCGGCCAATTTGGTGGAGCCTAATGACTGTGAGTACTCACTAAAGCTACACTAGCGAGGTTGAAGTCAGAGGGCGTTTGAGTGAGTCGGCGGTAGAAGAGGAGTGTGGTTGGTGTGTGTGTAAGGTAGAGGAGTTAAGGAACTTATCTAGGTGGTTAGCAGATGATGGGGAGTAGAGGCGACGCTGGTTGCTATGTGGTCAGCGCCAGGGAAGAAGGTGCTCCGGTGAGTAGGAAATGGCGAAGAAGACAAAGGGAGAGGCATCGACTGGTACAACACGACATGGAAGAAGATGAGGAAGATGAATCCTCTGCCTGTATTGTGAGCGGACGAAGGATGGAGTCGAAGGAGATCGCTGGACATTGAGGAGTTGTTCGGCCAGAGAGGAGGGAGGAATCGAGGGTAATTCCGGTCGAATTCAAGTGTGGAAGGATTGGGCAGGCCCTGGGATTCTTTATATAGGTAGCAGGGGGTCGGTTGAAGCTTGGAAGGTTGCCAGAGTTGGAAACTCAAATTTCTCATGTGTTTGCATGAGAATTGAGAAAGATTTGAAGCATAAGAATAGGTTTGATTGAAAGAGAACTTCAAGAGGATTCTCCTATTCAATTTTGAGGAGGTTTCATCAATCAATCAAGGAGAAATCCTCGATTGATTATCGCAGGAGTTGTAGGATTAGGAGTTCTGTGCGAAAGGGACCTTTTTGAAGAAGATGATGATAAAGTTGGGGGGTTTTGTGTAAGGAATTTGAAAGCTGGGGGGCCATTTGAGATAAAGAAAATCAGACTTGTACCAAAATGCAAACTAGGTATAAATAATCTTAGATTAAGCCCAAGTTTTGATAAAAACCTAATTTTGACCTAATGAATTCAATGGTGAAGTTGGATTTTGGTTTTGACCTAGTTTCACTAGGTAATTTATGCATAAACCCAAATTAGGGTAATAGTCTGTATGTGGCTCTGTTTTGGGTCAAGACGGGTTCTCATGGTCAATTTGAACGTACCAAACCCTAGAGAATATTTTTCTAGGAATTTTAGAGGGTTTGGGTGAATTTTATCATGACCAGAACCTCAGTAGATTAGGCAGGTCTGTTTTTAGGATTTTAGATGTCATTTAATTCTCGAAATGCGTGAAAACCCCCTTTATTAACCATTAATGACTATATGACCCTTAATGAACCCATGAAATACCCCATGGTTATTATGTATTTGTGAATTACTAGTAAAATTACAGAAATAACCGAATCTTCTTTTCTTCTCAAAATAATTCAACCTGCCCAATAGACCTTCTAACTAATATGTAGGAGCTTTTATTAACTTTATCAGATCAAATTAAGCTAGTTATGGCTCATGATGGTGTTCCCATCATACCCCCATGCCTAGCTTTTGCTAATCCCTTAGCAAAATCATATGAATCAAACCAAATATCTAGGTCGGATGTAATCGTTAGGATGACCTACTAAGTCGCATCTCTAGGAATTAGATCTTAATACCAATAATAGGCATAGAGGTACTCAAGTACAAGCCCAAATCCAAACCTGACTAACTTTCGCCTCAGTCTGCCGCGAAGGTTTCTAAGGCCTGCAAGAACTATCCTAAGGTTTGTTGAACTCAGCGGTTAAAGCACTCGTGCTTGAAACATGGTTAGCGCAGGTTCAGTTTGCCAGTGCATTTTGAGAGAGACATAGAAGGAGAATTTTATTTGTGGAGAGCTTTCTCTCTCTTTTCTTTTCATTATATTTTTCCTTAGATCCATCCTCGGATTGGCCTAAACAAGGTCTGTATCGGATTCCTTGTCCCCACCATCAATCCTTGCAAGGTCCTTAGCAATCGATATTTCGAGATAGCACCACCCATGGCAACCCCCAGAACCCTGGCATTCGATATTTTGAGATAATCCCGCCCATGGCGTTCTATAGATAAATCCAAACCCTGGCAATCAACATTTTGTGATAATGCTGCCCATGGCATCTGAACTAGCACAAGGTGCTTACGTGCCCCGGTAGGATATTTAGATATCCTAGGAGACAATCACCGAGGAGACGATATGTTATTACGCATCTTCGAAGGAAATTTCCTGCCTCTCTGCATCGAGCACTCGTCCAAATCAACTTGTGTTTTCGAGCCACTCCTAATCTAGATCTTAAGACCTTTTTTAGAATAGATTAAATGCCTTTTGGCATGATTTCATCTTTTAAGGCACACTGAACCAGACTGTGTGTGATTGAGGGTGCTTAAGTTACCAAGTCCTGCAAACTAGTGGTTAGTTAACAGGACTGAATACTCCCTAAGCCTTAGACCTAATACATAAGCTTTTCATTTTCCCTAACCTCTTGAGGATTAATCCAGATCTTGACAAGTACATGAATGTTTAAATCCAATATAGATCCAAGAGGCCTAAGGTTGGTATTCGCCACTAATCCCTTAAATTTTAGTCTTCCAGGTCTTAATTCATCATTCGATCCAACCTAGAAGTTAGGTAAGTTCCATATTATTTTTAAGGGACTCAATTTCTTTCTTTATCTTTTTTCTCCTTTCTTTTCTTTTAAATTTTTCTTCCCTCCTTTTCAAGAATGGCTCTCATTTTTCCTCAATTTTGTTTTGGTGAAACCCTTATTGTGAATTGATTCTCACGGCGTTTTACACTTTAATACCCCCTCACGCCTAGGATTTGCAATGTCCTCATTGTAAATTAGGTGGGTTCGAGTTCAGCTTAGATCGTACATTAGAACAGGGTCAAAGGGTGGGTGGACGGGTTGGGATGTCTGTTGCGGACGATTTCAAGCTCTGGTACGAGTACCAGAGGTGGAGTCAGCTGTTCTAATTGACGAACCCTAAAGTGCAATATGAGTTTAGCAAAGAGATATGTTAAAATGGGTTTCAGGTTTTTCAAAAAAATGACAGGTTGCCTCCCATTAAGTGCTGAGTTTAATGTCATTAGCGAAGTGCAATAGGCTCAAGGAGAATGGAGATCAAGAGATACCTCGGCCAAATTTGTATCAGTAAGTTCAATGAATGGCTTGAGTCACTGGCCATTCACAATAAAAGGTTCAGAATCAAGGCTGGGTTGACTGATTTCGACGGCTCCATTTCCGAAAACACATTAGACAAGGTATGGTCCGATCCATTTCGATTTAAGTTTTCCTGGGAATAATTTCAACTTGGTATCAAAGAGTAGGACCTTTTGACCAGGATGAAAGATCTTTCTGGATATGTGTTTGTCGTGGAAGGCTTTTACCCATTCTTTGTAAATTCGTGAGTTCTCATACGCATCATTGCGTAGTTCCTCGATCTCACTCATTTAAAGCAGTCGGTGGGTTCCAGCCTTGGAAAGATCTAGATTGCACTTCCGTATTGCCCAATAGGCTTTGTGCTCCATCTCGACGGGGAGGTGACATGCCTTCCCGTACACCAATTTGAATGGAGACATACCTAATTGGGTCTTGTGGGTGGTCCTATAGGCTCACAAAGCTTCCAAAAGTTGGGATGACCAATCTTTCCTATCAGGTCGAATAGTAACCTGAAGGATTTTCTTGATCTCCCGATTTGATAGCTTAGCTTGTCTGTTAATTTTGGGGTGATAAGGAGTCGAGATTCGGTGTGACATCCTCTACTTGGTTGTCAGAGATCTGAACTGAGCATTAGTGAAATGGGTCCCTTCATTAGAGATAATAGCATGTGGGACGCTGAACCATGGAAAGATGTTCTGGCGAATGAATCTGATTACTACCTTATGATCATTGGTTCAGATTGGGATGGCTTGATCCATTTGGACATGTAGTCTACTGCGAGAAGAATGTATTCGAAGCCGTCTGACTTAGGGAAGGGTCCCATAAAATCAATCCCCTATATATCAAAGATTTCGCATACGAGAATCGGTTGTAATGGCATCATATCGCAGTGGCTCATGTTGCCCAAGGTCTGGCAACGAGTGCATGCCTTATAGTAGTCGTATGAGTCCTTGAAGATCATGGGCCAATAAAAGCCACACTAGAGGACTTTAGCTGCGGTTTTATGTCCGAAAAAGTGTCCGCCGCAGGCTTGGTAATGGCAGAAGGATAGAATGTCCTGACTTTCCACTTCCGGGATGCATCTTCTGATGATTTGATCAGCACCAATCCTAAAGAGGTACGGATCTTCCTAAAAGTAGAACTTGGCATCAGAAAGCAACTTGTCCTTCTTGGCCTTCGGCTAATCAGATAGGATCTGGTGTGATGCCAAGTAATTAACCAAATCATTGTACCAAGGAAGTCCCGCACCAATAGTCAGGAGGTGCTCATCAAGAAAGTGTTCTGTAATAGGTCCGAAAGGGTTGATAATGTTAGAAGGGAGGTGGGATAAGTGATCAGCTACCACATTTTGTTTTCCCACTTTGTCGTGAATCTCGTGGTCGAATTCTTACAACAACAAGATCCAGTGGATTAGTCGAGGCTTCGCATCCTTCTTTGCGAGGAGGTGCCTTACTATAGTGTGATCCAAGTATATGATAACACGGGAACCCAAAAGATATGATCTAAATTTTTCATGGCCAAATACTACAGCTCTTAGCTCTTTCTCAGTAACTGTGCAGTTATGCTGAGCCTTATCAAGTGTTTTGCTAGTGTAATAGATGACCACGGGTTTCCCGTTGACTTTCTGCCCAAGCATCGCACCCACTACATAGTTAGACACATCACACATGATCTTAAAGGGTAGAGACTGTTGGTGCTAGAGCACCACGATCATTTGTTTTGATGATAACAAAACACGTGTTATTTAACATTTGCAATTTAAGTCCTAGATTTCAGGTCAATTGCAAATGTGGACGTGTTTAGACGGAGTTCGAGCTCGCATCCAAGACAGATTGGAGGAGCTTGACGAAAAACAGAGGAGGTTCGCGTGGAGCGACAGACTGAAGATGGAAGGAAATGAAGAATAGGATAGATTTCCTTCTTTTGTACTTGTTGTATTTTTTCGTTTCTTTTGTTGCTCTTTATTTCCTTAGATATTTCATGTTAAAGAGCCTCAAAGAACCCTAACAGTAGTCCTAGGAACATCGGCACAACCCTAGGATACCTAGGTTTTCTGTAGAATACTTAGAAAACCAATATAGGGTTCAAACAACACTTCCAGACGTCTAATTCCCAAATCAGACGTCTGATAAAGCATTTTAAGACGTCTGACTGTTGTTTCAGACGTCTGATAACTGTTAGGCTGGACATAGCTAGTTCTGTCTGATGAAATCAGACGTCCAGACCTTAGACCAGACGTCTTAGAAGACGTCTGATGACTTTGCCAGACGTCCAATTAGTGGACCGTTGGCTGGCTTAGCATACACTAAAGATTATGACCGTTAGAGCCTTATCAGACGTCCTTAGGCCTTTCCAGACGTCTGATAGATGACCGTTTTGCCTCGGCTGACCCAAAATCTCTTCTCAGAGATTTTCTAGCCGTTGCAACGTTTGGAAATCAATTCCCACAGTAAAAGTAGGTTTCCAGACGTCCAGACTTAGTGCCAGACGTCCTGTATGTCGTCTGATGGACTTGCACAAAAACCCTGTTTAGATCTGATTCAAGTCAAGGAGAAACCCACATAGAATCAGACGTCTGACCTTGAAATCAGACGTCTTAAAGTGGCCTTCCAGACGTCTGATGCCAGAGTTAGACGTCTGATAAGCCTGTCAGAACAATGATTGTTCCTGATTTCGGCCTGATTCTCTTGGACTTTGTTCCCAACGGCTATGGAAGCTTTTCTAAGCCTTCCAAAGCCTTCCTAAGGCCTCTATAAATAGAGGGGAGCCTTTTCACACCAAGACACACTTAGAAACACAAGAGACACACTTGGATACACTTAGCTACACACTTCCACACTCTTTTGTGTCCAGAAAAGATCTTGCTCTCTAAGCTCAAGTTCTACATCTTGAGAGCATCATTCCCTTCGCGCACCCGCTCTCCCGCCGTTGTCTACGAGAGCGACATTGCGCCGTTGAGTGGCTCACGCACCCGCGTCATCGTCGACGCACTCCTTGCAAAGGGGAGTTTCCCAAATCCTATAGAAGCTTAGGTTTAAATTACTTTGTTGGCTCTATAGGTTTGTTGTTTATTTTACCTTTGTCTTTTGGTTGGGTATTCGCTTTACGAATTCCCGTCTCCTTCGTGGGACAAAATCCTTCTCGTGGAGAGAAGGGGTTGAGGAACGCTACCCTCGTACTTGTAGCGTGGTTGTACTGAGGTTGAATCACCCTCATTTTAAAGTGATTCGGTTAGTGGATTTGATCAACTAGGTTGATCGGAAAATCCTAACTCGATAGGGTTAGGTGGTGGTTTTCACCCGGTTTGGGTTTCCACCTAAAAATTACTTGTGTACTTGTGTGATTGATTTTTTGTGAGATTGCTTTATATATTATTTTCGTAATTATTACGTCACCCCTCTTCGTAGGGAAGAACCTTCAATTGGTATCAGAGTAGGTCTTGCGAGATCGGAGTAACACCCGGCAAGAGATCAAATGGAGGGAAGCACATCAGCGATCAAAATTTCCGAGGGGCAGTCCACAACCCGTCCGCCATACTTTGATGGGAACAACTACAGCTACTGGAAGCTGAGGATGAAGACGTGGCTCCAAGCCACTGAATTCGAGGTATGGGGATGTTGCGAAACCCCATACGAGATCCCGAAGCGACCCCAAGGAGGGTACTCTCAGGTGCAGATTCTAGAGCTCTCACTCAACGCAAAGGCAATGAATGCCTTGTACTGTGCATTGAGTCTGAAGGAATTCGAACGAATCCAAGAGTGCACCACCGCCCACGAGATATGGAGGAGGTTGGAAGGCACTCATGAGGATTCCAGCTCGAAGGAAGAAGAAGAAGAAAAAGAAGAAGAAACCACTTGCTTTGGTTTCATGGCCAGAGGAACCAATAGCGACAGTGAAAGCGGAAGCGACTCCGACGACGAGGTAAATTTCGATTTACAAGAAGCTTTTAATGAACTATTTGAGCTTAGTAAATCTCTAAAAATAGAAAACAAAAGCATGAAAAAGAATCTTAGCTTTCTTAAATCTGAAAATGATAGGTTAGAAATAAAACTTAAGGATCTAGAAGCTAATCCTAGAATTGATAACCTATTATTAGAAAATCAAGACCTCATCAATGAAAATAATAAATTGATTGAGGAAAATGACAGTCTAAAGTTAGAAATCTATGATTTAAAGACTAAGATGCAAACTATGGAAAAAGAAATTGTATGTCTTAGGGAAAATTCCAACAAATTAATCAATAAAGTAGATAATTTTTATAGCCCTAAGGTTGAGAAAGGATCTCCATCAAGGAGACCTGCTAACAAATCCGGATCCAAGCTCACTTGGATACCGAAGAAAAAATTAGAATCTTGTTTTGTAGGATTCAGGGATAACTACAATACAAAGGACTGGACCTACAAACTCAAGGCTGGTCAACTCGAGTTAGGAGAACTAAGGAGTAGACCAAGGAGGAGAACAAGAAGACTGACGAGACGGCGAACAAACGACGGACCTGCCGCACGTCGACCACCAGATTGGAGACCGGCGTCGATGCCCGAGCCTCCAAGCTACGGATGGGAGCCCCATCCGATGTGGCATCCACCACCACCATTTGGGCCATTTTATTGGCCATGGTAGGTGAGGTAAAACCCTTTACCCTATCTTTTTATCATAAGCATTTAAATAGGGGGAGTTAAAATTAATGAGCTAATTGTCAATTTTTAAGGGGGAGACACAAGTTAGCTAAATTTCCTTTAGTAAGGGGGAGAAAAATAATAGCTATCTTATTGTTACAAAAAGGGGGAGAATATCACCTTTGTCAAAATAAATTCATAGAAGAGCATGTCTTAAGGTGATGTTATAAGAATTTTAAAACTTTTTGATAATGTCAAAAAGGGGGAGGATTTTTATGCATTATTATTTACGATTTTGTCATCATCAAAAAGGGGGAGATTGTTGGTGCTAAAGCACCACGATCATTTGTTTTGATGATAACAAAACACGTGTTATTTAACATTTGCAATTTAAGTCCTAGATTTCAGGTCAATTGCAAATGTGGACGTGTTTAGATGGAGTTCGAGCTCGCATCCAGGACAGATTGGAGGAGCTTGACGGAAAACAGAGGAGGTTTACGTGGAGTGACAGATTGAAGATGGAAGGAAATGAAGAATAGGATAGATTTCCTTCTTTTGTACTTGTTGTATTTTTTCGTTTCTTTTGTTGCTCTTTATTTCCTTAGATATTTCATGTTAAAGAGCCTCAAAGAACCCTAACAGTAGTCCTAGGAACACCGGCACAACCCTAGGATACTTAGGTTTTCTGTAGAATACTTAGAAAACCAATATAGGGTTCAAACAGCACTTCCAGACGTCTAATTCCCAAATTAGACGTCTGATAAAGCATTTTAAGACGTCTGATAACTGTTAGGCTGGACATAGCTAGTTCAATTAGTGGACCATTGGCTGGCTTAGCATACACTGAAGATTATGACCGTTAGAGCCTTATCAGACGTCCTTAGGCCTTTCCAGACGTCTGATAAATGACCGTTTTGCCTCGGCTGACCCAAAATCTCTTCTCAGAGATTTTCTAGCCGTTGCAACGTTTGGAAATCAATTCCCACAGTAAAAGTAGGTTTCCAGACGTCCAGACTTAGTGCCAGACGTCCTGTATGTCGTCTAATGGACTTGCACAAAAACCCTGTTTAGATCTGATTCAAGTCAGGGAGAAACCCGCATAGAATCAGACGTCTTAAAGTGGCCTTCCAGACGTCTGATGCCAGAGTTAGACGTCTGATAAGCCTGTCAGAATAATGATTGTTCCTGATTTCGGCCTAATTCTCTTGGACTTTGTTCCCAACGGCTATGGAAGCTTTTCTAAGCCTTCCAAAGCCTTCCTAAGGCCTCTATAAATAGAGGGGAGCCTTTTCACACCAAGACACACTTAGAAACACAAGAGACACACTTGGATACACTTAGCTACACACTTCCACACTCTTTTGTGTCCAGAAAAGATCTTGCCCTCTAAGCTCAAGTTCTACATCTTGAGAGCATCATTCCCTTCGCGCACCAGCTCTCCCGCCATTGTCTACGAGAGCGACATTGCGCCGTTGCGTGGCTCACGCACCCGCGTCATCGTCGACGCACTCCTTGCAAAGGGGAGTTTCCTAAATCCTATAGAAGCTTAGGTTTAAATTACTTTGTTGGCTCTATAGGTTTGTTGTTTATTTTACCTTTGTCTTTTGGTTGGGTATTCGCTTTGAGAATTCCCGTCTCCTTCGTAGGACAAAATCCTTCTCGTGGAGAGAAGGGGTTGAGGAACGCTACCCTCGTACTTGTAGCGTGGTTGTACTGAGGTTGAATCACCCTCATTTTAAAGTGATTCAGTTAGTGGATTTGATCAACTAGGTTGATCGGAAAATCCTAACTCGAGAGGGTTAGGTGGTAGTTTTCACCCGGTTTGGGTTTCCACCTAAAAATTACTTGTGTACTTGTGCGATTGATTTTTTGTGAGATTGCTTTATATATTATTTCCGCAATTATTACGTCACCCCTCTTCGTAGGGAAGAACCTTCAGAGACCAGTCAGGGGACTGCAGGATTGGTGCTTGAGTAACTCGATCATGTAGGCTCCCAAATGCGTGAGTGCACTCCTCAATGATCTCGAAGGGGACCTCCTTAGAAAGCATATTAGTTAGGGGGCACACGATTTTCGAGAAATCTGGAATGAAACGACAGTAAAAATTGACGTGTCCTAGAGATGATCGAATGTCCTTGACAGAGCTAGGCATAAGGAGTTTAGAAATCAAATTCACCTTGGCTCGATCAACTTGGATGCCTTTTTAAGAAATGAGATGTCCCAAGACAATTCCCTTAGGAAGCATGAAGTGGCTCTTTTCCCAGGAAAGAACCAGATTCATGTCGATACAACGCCTGAGGATTTGGACCAAGTGCAAGAGGCAATCATCAAAAGATTTCCCAAATACCGAGAAGTCATCCATGAAGACTTTAAGGTACTCACCAAGCATGCATCGCTAAAAAGTAGTGGGTGCATTGCAGAGACCGAATGGCATCCTGCAGAACGCGTACATCCTGAAGGGGCAGGTGAAGGTGGTCTTCTCTTGGTCCTCAGGATGAATTGCTACCTGATTATAACTAGAGTACCCTTCCAAGAAGCAAAAGAATCAATTTCTCACTAATTTCTCAACTATCTGATCAATAAATGGCAGGGCGAAATGATCCTTTTTCGTGGAGGCATTTAGTCTTTGGTAATCAATATAGACTCTCCATGAGTTAGCTATAATGGTTGGTATAGTCTCTCCAGTTTCAGTCGTAATCATGGTGAGTCCTACCTTTTTGGGCACAACCGGGATTAGGCTCACCCAACGACTATCGGAGATTGGGTAGATGATACTGGCATCTAACCACTTGATGATCTCCTTTTTCATGACATTCTGCAGGTTTGGATTGAGGAATCTCTGTATTTCACGGGTGGTCGTGAGCCCTCTTTGGTATAGATGTGATGTGTGTAATATGAGGGGCTGATGCTAGTTAGATCATCGAGAGTCCATCCAATGGCTCTCCGATGTTGCTGGAGGATAGTAATCAAGCATGTTTCTTGATTAGATGTGAGTCGGGAATTGATAATCACAGGAAATGTCTGATTAGAACCATATCTTTGAGATGGTCAGGGAGGGGTTTCAATTCCATAACTGGATTATCAGTAGCAACATGTGGTTTAGGGTGGGATTTAGGGGAAAATGGAAGAGTTATAGATGTGTCTAGGTCTGGTCTAGGATCCTCTAACTGTGGGGTTTGATCCTCTCGTGGTTGAATATCAAGGATAAGCAGGTTTTCCTCAACAATGGGCTCTTCAACAATAGACTCAATATCACATATCTGCTCGATAACCCCATAATTAATTCCTTTTTGGGCCTTGAAGATGTCGATCTTTAGTGCCTTGTTCCCAAATTTTAACTTTATTTGGCCCTCTTCTCAGTTGATGTTGGCCCTAGCTGTGGCCAAAAAAGGTCTCCCTAAAATAATTGGTGTAGTCTTCAATTTCTCAAGAGCATCCATGTCTAAGACTATGCAATCCACAGGAAAGTAAAAATTGCATACCCTAGCTATGACATCCTCGAGTACTCCTTTGGTGACTTAATAGATCGATCAACTAACTGCAAAGTCATTTGTGTTGGTTTAAGTTCAGATTCCTCAAAGTGGTCTAGTAGGGATGCGAGTATCAAATTTATGGAAGCTCCTCGATCCAATAAGGCTCTGTCAAATTGTATATCATTGATAACACAGGAAATCAGAGGGTGAAAATGGTGAACCGCGCTGTTGCTTTGTGTTTATTATAGTACAGTCGTTATAGTATAAGACAAGACAGCTACGGTTGTCATTACAATAGATTTTTTTTAACTCAGAAATAGTTTTCCCGAGGTCGAACTCAGGGAGCTACTGGAATTCTAGAAGTACAAAGTTTCTCTATTGGATTACAAAAATAAGAGAGAGAGAGAGAGAATTTTTTGTCTTGGCTTCTTCTTCTTCTCTTCTTCTCTCACGACTGTGCCTTCTTCTTTCTTCTTTTTGTGCTTTCTATCTTCTTCCCTCTTCTTTCTTCTTCTTCTTCTTCTTCTTCTTCTGCTCGTCCTGTCTTCTTCTCTTCTTCTTTCTTCTCTTTTCTTCCTATTTCTTTCTTTCTCTTTCTTTTGGTTTCTTTTTCTTTGGCGGCCAAGTCTTCTTCATCTGCTCGTCCTGTCTTCTTCTCTTCTCTTCAGCTGCAGAGTCTTCTTCTTTTCTTCTTCCTTCTTCTCTACTTTACCTCCTCTGGCTGCTGCTCAACCGTCGTCTGATGTAGTGGTCAGACGACTTAACTGCAGGTCTGCTACAGTGCTTCTCTTCTTTTCCTTCCTTTCTTCCTTCGCCGTTTCTTCTTTTTCTACTCTTGCACACTCACACAACTGGGCAGAGCAAAACCTACCCCTACCCTTCCCCACGTCTCTCTCTTTCTCAGACTTCTCTCATAGGATCGCTCTCCCAGAGTCAGGTATTCAGGTACGGGTATCGCGCCCGGGACCAGGCCCACCGGCATGCGGTGGTGGGCGAGATGTGCGCAGTGTCGGGTATTCAGATCCTGCCCAGACCCGTGGGGCGTGAGCGCGGGCGAGGGCGAGCGCATGGAGCGCACGTGCGTGAGGGACCTGACCCTTGTGTTCGAAGGCGAACAGCCTCGAACACTTTTACAATTTATGTGCGGGCACTGAGCCACGCACTTCCGAGGTGGGACTAAAGTCCCACCTCCCGACTGGCGTCCGCAGGCGAGGAGGCTGCAGGCAATTGCAGCAACTCATGAGGGGTTTTCCTCAGCTGCAGACCTAAGAGTCTTCGTAGAGACACTCCGCGCGACCTGGGACCAGCGCCTGGGAGAGATCGAAGCTGCAGCTGCAGGTGAAGGAGCTTCACCTGCCGAGCAATGGCGGCGAAGGGGGCGTGACCTGAAAGTAGGAATACGGCCTCTCGACCCAGTCAGAAGATGCAGGGAGCTTCGTTGGAGTGTGGCGAAGCCAGTGTGGGTGGTGGCGAGGCGTGAGGCGGTGTATGGCGGTAGCCCTAGGTCGGACTGTAGTCGAAAAAATGGGTTTGTTCGGGGGGTCATTGTGGATGTGTGGAATGGTAGTGGAGGGGCGGAGGGTGTTTGGTGAGGTGAGGCGGAGCTTTTAGTGCAGTTGACGAGTCGTATGGGGTTGTGGGATGACGGGAATGACTCACCGGAGAGTGGCCAGAGGTGGGGAAGATGAAGGTGGTCAGGCATGGGCGTAGGGCGATCAAGCAAAACAAGTTGGGGAAAAGAAAGAGGGGAGGAAGGGAAATAACTGTTACTTACCTACAGGGACGAAGGGGGGCCAGAGCGGTAGGCAGCTGTACTGACTGTTGCCGAAGAAGAAACACCCAGAGGGAGAGAGCGGCGGCGAGGAAGAGGGCAGGGAGGCACGCACTTGGTGCGGTGTGACGCGGGGAGATCAGGTGCAGGTGACTCTGCTGCTGGTATTGCAGCAGAGTGACGAGAAGGAGGAGGAGGAGCCGCTGGAGCTGGTGGGTTCCTGTCGGAGTGGGGAGAGAGGAAGGGATGAGGTATTCTCCGTCAAGACCAAGCTGCCAGAACCGGTTAGCGATGCTGGTCTTTATAAAGGCGGTGGCGGAGGGTCGGACGCAGGGAGATGACGTGCGTCCCTCGTCGGAGTATGGTCGGAGATGAGAGCCATACCTTCCGTGCGTTCGCACGAAAGGTGTGGGCGTCGTCAGGTGGCATGGCCGAGTCCCTGCGACAACAGACGTCGCAGGGAACTCCGCGTTCTCTTTACAGGACGTCCCCCTCACCCTGCACGGTGCCATGCTCCGCGCAAAGTCACCGGAGCATGGCGCTGCACAGAGACTTGCAGGAGGGATCAAAATGCAAAGAACGATGAGGAAATTAGGAGCCAAAATGCAAGGGTTTCGAAAGTTGAGGGTCAAAAAGTAAATGATGAGGACCAAATTACAAAGTCGGTTAAGGAGGTCTCTTCTTAGGCTCAAGTTTTTATGCATGACTAAATTGGACCTAAGGATTTTAATAGTGAATTTTGTTTCTAGGTTAGACCATGTTTGACCAACCAATTTACGAAAAGCCCAAATTAAATCATTAATTGGGCATGATTCTCAATGTAGGTCAAAATGGGTTTCTAAGGCCAAATTGAAGGTTCTAAATCCTAGATATTATTTTTCTATGAATTTTAAAGGGTTTAGTTGATTTTTACTCTGCCTCGAACCTTGTGGATTGAAGTGGGTTTGTTTTAGGGTTACAGAATGTCATTTAATTCCTTGGAATTGTTGTAGCCCTTGTTGGATTAGATCATCCCACTTTCCTTCTTATTTGGTTTGTTTGACTTGTGTTTAGACCCTAAGTTACCTTGTTTGCAGATTGTGTTGGTGAAATTGCATTTTTACCCCTTATGACTTGTTTTCTTCTTAAACTCAAAATTGTCTGAGTTAAGCCTTTCTTTGAGTTATGTAGGAGCTTTTTCTTGCATACCTAAGTTAGATTGTGCTAATTAGGGTTCATGATGAGGTTCTCATCAGAGGGGTACCTGGGTCTTTTGCCTTAGGCGAGAGCTTGCTCAAGATGATGGAGATGGCTTGCTTCGACAGTACGATCGGGTTCTTGCCTTTAGTTTGCGGCTTACGCTTTGGAATACATACATCTTTCAAGAATCGTGCATAAGCCTGTACGTGGTATATCTCATCCATTAAGGGGATGTTTATTTGGACTTGCTCAAAGAGCTTGACTAGGTCCTCCTTAAGTGACACGGATTTTATTTTCTTCTTTCCCTTGGTTAAGGCCTCAGGAAATGGAACCTCAGATGGTTCCTCTAGAATTGGCTCAGGCTCTTTATCAGGGATGGCCGTGTCTTGGATAACCAATCTAGGGTTAGGGTCTAAAGTTTTAGGCGAGTTATGGCTAGAAAAGGTGGGTCCTGCGTTGCTTTGCCATTATGGGTGGTGACGAAATTTAATCCTGCCTGATTTTTGTTTTGATTGGGTAAAATAGGTGTCTGTTATTGAAATCCAGAGTATGAAGTTGAAACATCCATCCCACCGAGTGATGGAGTAGAAGGGGCCTGATAAACAAAGTGAGCTTGGCCCTGATTTGGGTTCATAATGTGCCTCTGGTTCAGCACGTTTGTCAAGTTTGGAAGAGGCTGAGAAGGAAGTGCACCAAGCTGGTGAGCACTTTCCCGCTGGGCCAATTGATTTCGTAGTTCAGAGATCTCTTCTTTGTGTTGTTTTTGCATATCAACCAAGGTCTGGAGAATCAAAGATATCTGATCTTCCTTAGGTGGTCCAGATTAGAAATTTTGATTAGGCCTTGGTTGAGTGGGTTGATATGGTCGCTGGTTTTGTGGTCGGGGTTGGAATTGGGATCTCGGATTCGAGTTATTTCCCGACCACGAAAAGTTAGGATGATTACGCCATCTAGGGTTGTAGGTGTTGGAGAAAGGATTATTCTAGACAGCGTGGAGGTCCTTGCAGGTATGAGGAGCTCCGAGATAATCAGGGTACGGGGGTTCAGAGTTCCCCCAACTGTGGTGGGCTGACCTGGAGTTGCCTCCGAAGCCATAATCAGACGGGGGTGGATATGCATCCATCCCTGGGGAGTGGTAGATGTTGTGCTCATCCTCCCTTCCCATGGATGGGTGCGCATATGTGCTTTGAGGTCCAGAGGTGGATTTGTGTTGATGACGAGTGATGTCGTCCACCTTCTCTTCGATGATGGAGACCTTATCCAACTGACTGGCTACCAATTCCAAACCAACAGATGCGGAAAGGCCTCGAGATTCGTGTACCCCCTATTATTTGTCAATGCGCAGGTGGATGTCTGGTCATACGCACCCAATGACTCATTGTTCAGGGAGTTCTAGCACATGTTTTCAAGAATCTTCCAGTTTGTGTCCTCATGTTGAGCCATGATGCTACCACGACAAGTTGCATTGACAAATAGCTTAATCTCATCTTGGAGCCATGGTAAAAGGATTGGACTTGTTCCCACTTCGGAACTCCGTGATGGGGGCACTTACGCTTGAGATCTAGAAAGCAATCCCATGCCTCGTGTAGAGATTCTCCCGCTCCTTGGGAGAAGTGCGTGATTTGGCACCTCATAGTGTTTGTACAACCAATGGGGTAGAATTTTTACAGGAAGGCGATTTGGAGTTCTCCCCATGTGTTGATTGTGTGTGGTTGAGTCTGAAACCAGTGGGCGGCTTTGTCGGCGAGAGAAGGAGAAGAGTTTTAAGAGTAGTCTATCATGATTTTGCACATCTGCTTCGAAAGTGTGGGCTAGATGCTTCAAGTTCTTGATGTGCTGGAAAGGATCCTCGGAGTTCAAGTCATGAAACTTTGGAGTCATGTGAAGCATACTAGGCTTGAGCTCCATCTCGAGGTCCTCCTGCGGGAATGTTGATTCGGGGTTCGATCTCCACCGTCCTCAAATGCAAGATCAAAGAAAAGTTGTGGTTCAAAGTCAGGTCATTTTGGATGATCCATGGTTGATGGTGGAGAGGTAGGCTCAGAATCAGAGATGTCAATCTGATCAGGTTGTTGCACAAACATGAAGGTCGAGGCTTGGCCTCAACGAGAGTGAATAACTAATGAAGGTTTCAAGGTTGGTCTTAAGGGCCTCCTCCCAAACATGCACCGATGGAAAACATGAGAGATAGAATATCAGACGGACCCAATCGAGGCACCCAATGATTTTTGGATGACTATAGAGGTTCGGGGTGGATGATACCCCTGGATCAGAAAGTCGTCCACCTACGAATTACCAGGGCAGCAAGGAAGGGAGAGTCCTGCAAAGACCCGTACACGGTAGTACATCCCCATGAGTTAAAGGGTTTCCCCCACGCGACCTTCCTTGTCACTGAGGGTCGAGGTAGACCAGAATGGTGACTTGACCTCTTAAGTCTACAGATTTTAAGTTAAGAGCAAGGTGCTTATGATTCCACTTGAACTTTAAGATACTTTTGTGCAAGATGACCTAATTTGAAGATTGGTTGACCACACAAGGTGGGTCAACTTCACCTGTTTGTCCTTTTAGAATATTAGGTTCCGCTTTTTGGATTCAAGTGAGATTTAGAGCCTGATTTTGGGGTTTGCTTGCTTAGGTAGATTCAATCAAGGCCTACGAACACATTGTTTTGACAGGTTGATTCTTCTTTTTAAGCAAATGTGTTTCTAGAACTATGAGATGGAAACCCTAGTTGGCTCTGATTGATTCAATTAATTGATTCCAAATGTGGTACCTAGATCTCAAGCAAGAAGGTGATAGCCCTAACTACCTTAAACCCTAAGTAGGTGTAGAAATCAGGGTTAGGGTTTGTTCACAAAAGAATCAGATTAGGCAACTTGTGAGAATTGATTCTAAGAATGAAAAGCAAGTTGTCCCTAATTGATTTTCTTCTTTAGCTTTTTAGAATCAGGGGCTTAATTTCGAACGGAAAATGAGATTACCTACCCTTGGAGTAGCTGTTGTGTGGTTGATCTTTCTCCTTGGCTAAATTCCCCCTGCATAGAGCACAGCAAAATAGATGGAGCAAGTTAGTATCAAATCAGAAATTGCAATCAGAAGATCAAACTGCGCGTCCCCAGCAACGGCGCCAAAATGTTTATGTGATAAATCGATGTTTGAAAAGTCATTGCGCTGTAGTGTAGCCAATAAATCGCGAAAACATATACAATTTATAGCTCGAAAGAAATCCGAGGTCGAACACGGGGAGCAAGTATTGCAATAAATCTCAAGATCACAATTTGAATCAAAGATATGAATAATTTGAACCAAAACTTAATTCAGAATGATGTATCAAGAATTCAAGTATCAATGTGCAAAAATAATAGGGTAAAATGGTGATTTGAATCACCAATTACCTTTATACAATAATAGCAAATATTCAAATAATATCAATTAATCAAACCAAGTGCACAGTGCACTTCTTGTCAAGCCAGTCAGACGATAGAATCTTCAACCAGAAGGCTTAAGTGTGCACTGCTACAGTGCTAGGAGGGCACTGTGCTTCTTCTTCCTCTTCTCTTCTTTCTCTACTCTACTCTTCTTCTCGGTCTTTCTTCTCCTCGCAACTAAGTGTCGTACAAGTGCTTGTGAGAACAAAACCCCCTGACCCCGCTCTCTGTCTTTCTCTCTTCTCCTTCTCTTTCTCAGTGTCCGATCATATGCTTGACTAATCGGGTTCCAGGGATCTGCATACCCGGGACCAAAGCTACCGGCGTGGGTGGTAGCCGAGGTGTGGGAGCGTGTTAGGCGGGTCGGGTAGTGCGGGTAAGGAGGACATCACCCTTGTGTTAGGAGGCGATAAGGCAGAGAGACAAAATCAATTTAAGGCACTCCAGCAATTCCTGTGCTTCCTAGGTGGGACTAAATCCCACCCTCTTCTTCGCATGACTTGCAGTCAGGTGCTTCTGCTCAATTGGCTTGGGGGAGCCGTCAACGCCCCCAATTGATGGTCCAAGGATGTTCCTAGACAAGTTCCGCTCACCTAGAGATCTTGCCTGGGGCTATTGGCTGGAAAGCAAGCTTCAAAGCTTTCTTGAAGGTCTTCGGTAATGGCGGCAATGGTTGGCAAACCTGAAACACAAAGTATGGCCTTACGAACTTATCAGAGAAGCTCTGTAGGATCGTGAAGACATGGCAAATGTGTTGGTGGTGGTGGTGTGCTGCGAGGGGGGTTGGAGATGGCTGGTGAAGGTGGAGGAGGTCGAAAATTGATGGGTTGTTCGATGGGTGGCAAGGAAGGGCAATCGACCTAACTAAGTTAGGGCTTTTGCTCCTGGGATCAAGATAGAGGTGTAGGGATGAACAATGGCCAATTTTGTGGAGCATAATGGCCGTGTGAACTCGCCGAAGGTTTGCCGACGAGGTGGAAGACGAAGGGCATGTGAGCGAGTCGGCAGTCAAAGCGGAGTGTGGTTGTTGTGTGTGTGAGGTAGAGGAGTTAGGGAACTTAGCTAGGTGGTTAGAAGACGATAGGGAGTAAAGGCGACGTCGGTTGCTGTGTGGTCAGCGTCGGGGAAGAAGGTGCTCTGGTGAGTAGGAAATGACGAGGAAGATAGAGGGAGAGGTGTCCGCTGGTATGGCACGACGTGGAAGAAGATGAGGAAGATGAATTTGCCACCGGTATTGCGAGCGGATGAAGGATGGAGTCGGAGGAGATTGCCGGACATCGGGGAGCTGTTCGGCCAGAGAGGAGGGAGGAATCGAGGGTAATTCCGGTCGAATTCGAGCGTGGAAGGATCAGGCAGGCCCTGCGATTCTTTATATAGGTAGCAGGGGGTCAGTTGAAGCTTGGAAGGTCGTCGGAGTTGGAAACCCAAATTTTTCATGCGTTCGCATGAGAAATTGGGAAAGTTTGAACCACAAGAATATGTCTGATTGAAAGAGAACTTCAAGAGGATTCTCCGGTTCAATTTTGAGGAGGTTTCATCAATCAATCAGGGAGAAATCCTTGATTGATTGTTGTCGGAGTGGTAGGATTAAGAGTTCTATGCGGTGGGAACCTTTTTGAAGAAGATGATATAGTTGGGGGTTTTGTGTAAGGAATTTGAAAGCTGAGGGGCCATTTAAGATAAAGAAAATCAAACTTGGACCAAAATGCAAACTAGGTCTAAGTAAACTCAGATTGGGCCCAAGTTTTGATACAAATTTAATTTGGACCTAAGAAATCAAATGGTGAAGTTGGATTTTGGTTTTGACCTAGTTTGATAGAGTAATTTATGTAAAAACCTAAATTAGGGTAATAGTCTGTTTGTGGCTCTGTTTTGGGTCAAGGTGGGTTCTAATGGTCATTTTGAAGGTATCAAACCCTAGAGAGTATTTTTCTATGAATTTTAAAGGGTTTGGGTGAATTTTATCCTGACGAGAGCCTCAGTAGATTAAGCAAATATGTTTTTAGGGTTTCAGATGTCATTTAATTCTCGAAACATGTGAAAACTCTTTTTTGTCTACATGGACCCCTTTATTAACCATTAATGACTATATGACCCTTAATGAACCCCTGAAATACCCATTTTTATTCTATATTTATGAATTCCTGGTAAAATTATATAAATAACCTAGTCTTCTTCTTTTCTTCTCAAAATAATTCAACCTGCCCAATAGACCTTCTGACTAATATGTAGGAGCTTTTATTGACTTTACCAAATCAAATTGAGCTAGTTGTGGCTCATGATGGTGTTCCCATCAGAGGCACTGCGCGGAGGCATTGCGGAGGGCTAGAGGCATTGCTGTGTGTGACTGCGCGGTGGGAAGGAGGTCGATGCTGTTGTGCAACATGCGCGAATGGTGGGAAGGAGGTCAGTGCTGCTGTGCATGGTGGGAAGGAGGTTGGTGCTATTGTGCGGCCACTGCGGCATGCGCGTGCAGTGGGAAGGAGGTCGACGCTGTTGTGTGGCCACTGCGGCATGCACAAGCGGTGGGAAGGAAGTGGTGAGGTGCTGCTGTGCGCAGTGTGAAGTAGGTTGACGACTCGGCATTGTTGCAGTAGGAGGGGGAAGGTCACGACTAGGGCAGCGGGAGGGGGAAGGTAGCAGCTTTGAGGTTTCGAAGGGACGAGAATCGTGCTAGGGAAAAGGTCTCCATTTTTGTTTTTTGTTTTTTTTTTGTTAGTGGGGGATGGGTGGACAGGCCGGTCTCGGTTCATCGGGTCACACCCATTGAACTGAGTTTTAGCCAGTTCCATCGACTTTAAGACCTTTTAAAAATCGACCGATTTGGTCAGTCCATCATCGGTTCCAGGTCCAATCGGTTGGACCAGCCGGACCTGTCCGATTTTTAAAACCTTGGTTTTACCTAAGGAATGCACAACTAAACTTTAGGGCTTAAGTTTTGTGAGTGTTAGGAATTTTTAAATATGGAGCATGTTGTTTGGTTGTGGAATGATTAGTCGATTAATTTAATACGATAGATTAGTTGTAATAATTTAATTAGGTAGAATATTATAGTATTGTTTATGGAATTTTTATATTCACCCCTTTAGAAATATATCTAATTACATTCATATCCCTCTATACTTCATTATTATATCCATACTATTACAAACTTGTATCCCATGACAGCTATACCCATAGGTTAAGTCTTCTTTAGATTCGAGGGAATATTCCCCTGAATATTTTCTAATGGATGTTGACTATAAAGTTTGAAAATTATATCAATATACCTATTTATTTGAAAGTGTGAAGGTACAAAAACGTAAAAGTTAATGCATTTTGAAATGCAAGGATGTGTGAATGGTCACCACTTGACAACTAATATTTAATGTAAAGAAACCAAATTATGTAAGTTCTATTATGTGGTGGATCTCACCCTATTTAAAAAAGTTACCACCACTTTGAACCAAACACAACAAGAAAATTACTCTACACCTACGGTATACTTACACTGACAACTAATATATATTGTTGTAGATTGTCTTATAAGTTGCTAATGTTCGATACTTCACCAGCAGTAACTTCAGGGAAAAAACAATCATAAGGGCAAATGTGTCTCTTTCTTTCACTTACACTTTCGTTAACCCTAGAGCAACGCCACTTCTCCCCGATGACATCACTCCTATCCCTAACCATAGATCAACGCCACTCTCATCCTTGACACCGACCATAGAGCAATGCGACTCAACCTCTGATCTTATCCTCAATGCCAACCTCAAAGCGATGCCACCTTAGATCTTATCCTTAATGCCGACCTCAGATTTTATCCTCAATGCCAACCTTTGAGCAACGCAACTCGACAAAGTCGACGCTTCTTCCTCTCAATCAAGCTTAGAGGCCACACCAATGTCACATTCTCAGATCTTAGAGTTGCCGCCCCTGATCGAGCTCTACATTCTCGTTGACCTAGGTCAGTTAAAGCTCTCAACCCCTCATATTCTGATGTCCTCATCTGAGATCATCGAAGGTAGAGGTCTCTTTTACGATTTTGGATCGATCTCTCACTCAAATCTAATCTCATGCTCAGATTTTCCCTTTTCAAATCGATCCCTCTCTTCCTTGATCTTTCTTACTGTTCTATTGGTCAGTTTCTACTCGATCAGATGATCTCTCCCACCTGAATCACTTTCATGTTTACCAGATGATCAAATCAATTTCTCATTCTTTCTATCAACTCTATCTCACCAACACCCCCATGGTCGACACCAATCAAACTCTACCCACCATAGCGTCGGACATCTTTCCTTGGACTCACCTCTCATTCGTCGCTTATTCATCGTTGTCGCCCCACTAATCAATGGATTGCTTGGATTAAGCACAGTATTTTTATTGAATCTTTCTTAATTTTGACTTTGGCAAAGCAATAGGGGATTAGGTACAACCTCAGAGGAGTGTTAATCAGAGATGCTCATTGACTACTCCTTTGTTGATCTTGGTGGTTGATGGGTTGTCTTCTATACTTTTGCTATGTTTCGTAGCACTTATGGATTGGTTTCTCCTCAGAACTGCATGATGGTAAACCGTTCCTGTTGCTTTAGAACATGGTTTACTATCTATTCTTCTTGGAGTGTTCTATACAAGAGGTAAGGATGTTGGGATGGCTTCTGGAGTTTTTTCTTTTGGTGTGGTCTCTTAACTATCAATTTTCCTTGCTAAATATGTTTTCTTTCTCTTTGATATGTTTGCTATGGAGGTTGAAGATTCTGCTAAGCTTTGCAATGGACTTGGGCATATTCCAAACCTAGAAAATGTCAATTCTTTGGGAGGGGATGAGATTTGAGAAATAAAATATGAAAGTGTAGAAATATGTAAACGATCTCTCAAAGAAGACAATCACACAAATGCACAAAGTATTTTTAGGTGGAAACCCAAACTAGGTGAAAACCACCACCTAACCCTCTTGAGTTCGGGTTTTCTGATCGACTAAGTCGATCAAAATCCACTAATCTGAACTACTTAAATGACGGTAGTTCAACCTCTTACAACCGACGCTACTTTAAACGAGGGTAGCGTGCCTCAAACCCCTTATCTTCACAAGAAGGTTTTTGTCTCATGAAGGAGATGGAAATTTGCAAAGCAAATACCCAAGCAAAGATAAATAAAACAACAATAATCCTATAGAGCCACGAAGTATGTAAATGAAACTAGCTACTATAGGCAAAGGATCTTCCCTTTGCTAGAAGTGCGTCGGCAAGTGATGCGGGTGCGTGATCCACGCGTAGGCTCTATGTTGCTCTCGAAATCGCGAAGTGAGAGTGGGTGCACAGCTTGATGAAGCTCTCAGGTGTGAAACTAAAGCATGTGAGAGCTGGAGCTTCTTCTCAAGATCAAAATGACACAATGTATGTGGAAACAGTATTGCTTGGTGTGTCTTGGTGTGTGTTTGCAACGCAAGGGTACTCCTCTATTTATAGAGGGCCTAGGAAGGCTTAGGAAGGCTTTGGAAGCCTTAGGTAGCTGTTAGGGATCATCCCAAGGCAAATCAAGCTGTAATTAGAATCATTAATAATTCTGATAGGGTCATTAGATGTTTGGGAAAAAGATCAGACGTTTGGAATGTTGATATTATTGTATTTTTTGATAATGACAAATAAGTTATTACTTGGAAGAGACTAACATGATGCAGGAAGGGTTTAACGAAAAGGATCAAGGAAAAGGATGCTTGGAAGAGACTAACATGATGCAGGAAGGGTTTAACAAAAAGGATCAAGGAAAAGGAAGGGTAAAAGCTTCATTTTATTTATTATTTAGTTTATTTTATTATAGTGTAAAAGCCTTGAATTATCCTTAGATTTTCTCAGAATGTCTTTAGCTTTTCTTCTAATTCTGTCAGATTTTTCAAACGTCTTTCTATTCTTTTAGACTTCTGAAGATGATTTTTAAGACGTCTAATTATCTTTCCAGACATCCAGGATCTCATCCAAAACCTATTCTCTTCATCGGATCTTGAATCTTTTGTCATTTGATTTTTTCAAACACCTACTAGTTATCTCAGACGTTTGTTTTATTGTTTCGGATGCCTTCTAGATTTTCAGAAGCCATCTTGATTTTTTGAGCAATAATCAATTTTTTCAAGTCATTCAGATGTCTGACTCTGCCTTCAGACATCCATATCCCTCCAACATTCATTTTCTCCAAATGTTCACTTTGACCCTAATTAAAGTGCTTCTGTTTCACTTTAATGTTTTGAACGTTGAAGGCCTTCAGACATCCTTAACTTGTTTCAGACGTCTGCTGGTCTCTTTTAAGATGTCTGACCACATTTGTCTAGATCCCTATTTGGGTCTAATCTCATTCCAGTAATGAGCATTCTTTTTCCTGTTATCTTTTCAGACATCCCATTTAATAATCAGACATCTGAACCTTTATGATCAAATGTCTATTTCTTTTTCAGACGTCCCTGTATTTAGTCCAGTAACCACTTGATTTATTCTGGAGACTTGATAGACATCCTATTTTATTCTCAGATGTCTGAAATAGTTTTTTAGACATCTGTCATGATTCTTCGGACATTTGATATGAACAGAATTTGAGTTAATTAGGGTCAAAGTGAACTCCCATATAGGTTGAACTCCCATCAGGACGAATAGGCTTCTCAAATGAACTCCCATATAGGTTGCCTTATGTTTTTACACACATACACAAAAACATACACAAAGGAAATATACATCATTGCAAAGCTCTTGATCTTGTTGTGCTCTTTTTGCTCTTTACTTCTTTGTGCTGCTATTCATTTGAGAGCCAATCTCCCAACTGCTTATAGGTTTGATAAGGGAGTATTCTTATTCTTTTTCAAGGCTTATAGTTCTATATTGCTTTTTGATAGTTTATTTGGGTACCCCGTTTGTGGGTTTCCCGTTTCCTCTTAGTAGAGGGGCAAAACTCTTCTTGGGGTTTGTCCAGGAAGAGGGGATTTGTAATATTACTTGTTGTTAGTAATTCCTGCTTTGGTAGGGGCAAAATCCTAGATTGAGAGATCTAGGTAGAGGTTTCTCCCGTAAGGGTTTCTTCTCTAAATACTTGTGTGTTGTTGCGATTGTTTCGAATTTTTTGTTTGCACAATTCAACCCCCCATTCTTGTGCTACCAACATGGAAGTCACTCTTAAGATGTTTGGAAACTAAATCAGACGTCTAATCCTAGACGGGTTTCCTTCCTGACTTGCGTCAGACCTAAACAGAGTTCTTGTGAAAGTCAGTCAAACGACATCTTATACGTCTGGCATTAGGTCGGATGTCTGGAAACCTAGATTATTGACAGAATAGATTTCCCGAGGCACATAATGGTTATATTACTTAGGAGAAGTGATTTTGGCTCATTCAAGGCTAACAATCACTTTATCAGTCGTTTGGTAGAAGCCTATTCGTGCGCTAGATTGGTGTTTTAAAATTGTCGCATTACAGTATAGCCAAAATAGTATTCAAACAAATAAATTTATTACTTGAAAAAGTTCTGAGGTCAAACACAGGGACCAATATGGAATTCAGTTCTCAAGAATTGCAATTTAAGACAAGAAAGCTATGAAATTGTAAACAAAAATTATTTTAGAGTAAAGTAGCACTAGTATCAAGTGTCAGAATGCAAAAATAATGGAGTAAAATGGTGATTTAGATCACCAAATACTCCTTAAAATGATAAATAAATAAACTCAATGTATATATGTATGAAATGTAATTAAACCAATTGTCTAATTTACTAATCAGACGGCTTAAACTGCTCAAGCCTCTCTATTCTTCTTCTTCTTTTCTCTTTCTCTTCTCTGGCTTTCTTCTTCTTTTCCTTCTCTGTTCTTTGCAACTCTTCTTCTTTCTCTGGCTTTCTTCGCACAATAGCAGGGGAGAGGCTTCTTGAATTTGGCTAAGTGTTAGCTAGTTCTCACCAAGAGCAAAACCCTCCCCCTACCTGCACAGGCTCTCCTTCTCTCTTTCTCTCTTTAGGATCCGCTCTCCCAGAGCCATAGGGGTAATCGGGTTATTGGATCTAGCATACCCAGGTCCAGGCTCACCGATAGTGGGTGATGAGCAGGAGTAAGGCTTAGGTAGGTTAACAGGTTAGGGCAGGTCTGCAGGCAGAGGTAACGGACAAGGCGATGCGTGGGTGAGAGGGACCTTACCCCGTGTTTGGAGGCAGTAAGCCCTACGAAGAAAATCAATTTAAGTGTATGCTCCACTTCAGTGGCTTCCGATGTGGGACTATCTACGTCCCTCTCCTTCGCGCATCTGCAGCAGCACTTCCTCCTTCAATTGGCGTAGCTAGTGTGGTCAATGCATCCAAGTGCCCACCTGGACGTGTGGCGAGTTGTTTCCGTGTAACCTGGGGATAGAGCCTGGAGCTCACACCGCAAGAACACAGCTCTAAGCTTGCTTGGAGCTCCTTCGTTAATGGCGGTGAAGGGTAGAACCTAAAATCCAAGAATAAGGGTTTCGCAGCCGTGTCAGAAGGCTCAGTAGATTCAACATGGAGTGGCGAGTGTGGTGGTAGTTGTGTGGCGTGGCGCGAGTGAGGGTGGAGGTTAGACGGTGACAAGTTAGGTCGGAGATGATGGGTCTATTCGGGGGGTGTTGTGAGTGGATTGAATGGGAAATTGAAAGAGGGGAAATGAGCGGAGAGGTGTGGCAGAGGTTTTGAGGTAGTTGGCAAGGAGTTTGGTGGCATGTGGAGCGAGATGTACCTTGCTGGAGGTATGGTCGGAGTAGTAGACGATGGAGTCCCGGAGGCATGGTCGAGGTTGAAATGGTGTGTCGAAAGTGTTGGTGTGATGAGGAAGAGGTTAGGGAGTAGTTGAAGGTACTAATGGACGAAGTGGGAAGGAGAAGGTGTCAGTTGAGGTGTTGCCGACGTCAGAGAAGAGAACAGCTCCGGAGAGGGAGAAATGGCGAGGAAGGAGATTAGGGTGCCGGCTGGTACGGCTCGATGCAGGAAGACATGAGGAAGAAAATTTCACTGTTGGTATTGCGAACGGAAGACAAAGATGGATGGAGGGGCTCACCGGACGTCGAGGAGCTTTCGGCCGAGAGAGAGAGAGAGGAATTGGGGGGGAATCATGGCCGATTTCGAGCGTGAGGAGGCTGGTCTGAGCAGGAGGTTCTTTTATAGACCTTAGCAGGAAGTTTTGAGCTTGGGAAGCAAGCTTCCCAAGCTTGGAAGGCTTGCTAGAGTTGGGAAATTCCTTGATACCCAAATCTCTCATGCTTTCGCATGAGAGATTGGGAAGGTTTTGGGGCATGAGATTTGGTTTAAAAGGAAGGGAATTTCTTGATGAACTTCCCTTTCAAATTTGAAAGGGATTTGCCAAGAAATCAAGGAGTTCTTTCTAAATCAAGGTTGCCGGAGCAAGTAGAAATAGGTTTAATGGCAGTAGGGACCTTTTTGTGAGAACGATGATAAAGTTAGGGGTCGATTTGAAAATATTTTGAAAGTTAAGGGTAGAAATGTAATCAGACAGGACTAAGTTGCAAAATAGGTCAAGACAAACTCATCTTGGGTCCAAATTTTGGTACAAACCTAATTTGAACTTAAGGAATCCAATGGTGAAGTTAGATTTTTTTTTGACCATGTTTGACTGGGTAATTTATGCAAAAACCTAAATTAGGGCAACTGTCTGTCTGAGGCTCTGTTCTGGGTTAAAATGGGTTCTGATGGTCAAATTGAAGGTTCCAAACCCTAGAGAATATTTTTCTATAAATTTTAGTAGTTTTAGGTGAATTTTATCTTTACCAAAACATCAATTAGTTAAGCGGGTCTGTTTTTTGGATTTCAAAAGTCATTTAATTCTCAAAACACGTGCAAACCCTTTTCTGTTTATTCTATCCTACTTGTTATCCTTTTAAGACCATTTGGCCCTCAATTAACCCCTAGAAAAACCCATGGTTGTACTGCATTCATGATATGATGTTAAAATTGTAGTATTAACCCTAGTTTCTTATTTTTCCCTCAGAATGATTATGTCATGACTTATGGCTCTCTGGCAGTTATGTAGGATCATTTACTGACTTAATTGGATCAAAATGAGCTAGTTATCACTCATGATGGTGTTCCCATCAAAGCCTAAAGGTCATTTCTCAACAATCAGATTCTGTAAGCCAATGTTCCACTAATTGGATGTCTGGCAAAGTCATCAGATGTCTGCTAAGACATCTGGACTAAGGGTTGGTCATCTGATTTCAACAAACATAACCTACTAAGTCCAGCCTAAGTGATTAGACATCTGATCCAACATTCAGACTTCTTAAAGTGCAATATCAGACATTCGATTTTTTTGTTAGACATCTGAAAAGGTTGTATGAAGCCTATTTAGGTTTTCTATGTCTTCTACGGAAAACCTAAGTAGCTTAGGATTGTGCAAGTGTTCCTAGGACTACTATTAGGTAACTTTGAGGCTCTTTTACAAATATTCTAACATAGAAACAAAGATCAATAAAAGAAACAAAAATAAAGTACAACGAACAAGAAAGGAAATCTATCATATTCTTCATCTCCTTCCTTCTTCAAGCTTTTACTTGTCGCGAAGCTCCTCCTCTGTCAAGCTCCTCCAATTCGCCATGGATGTGAGCTTGAGTTCCATCTTTACACTTGTAACATTTGCAATCGACCTGAAATCTAGAACTCAAAAGTAAATGTAAAATAACAAGTGTTTTGTTATCATCAAAATAAACGATTGTGGTGGCCTTGCACCAACAATCTCCTCATTTTTGATGATGACAAAACCATAAATAATAATCCATAACAATCTCCCCCTTTTTGACATTATCAAAAAAGGTTTAATTAAGTTTAATTCTCCTACAACTCCCCCTTAAGGCATTCCCTTCCAATTTCATCTTTTTCATAAAATAAGATAGCTATGTTATTATCTCCGCCTTTCTAAAAGGCAATATAGCTATGTTCCTTTTAAAACCTTCCCCTATCTAGATGGATAAATAGCTCATTGATTTTAACTCCCCCTATCTACATGTTATTGATAAAGAGATAGGGTTAAAGGTTTACCTTACTTACATACCATGGCCAATAGAATGACCCAAATGGAGGTGGATGCCAAACTGGATGGGGCTCCCATCCATAGCTTGGAGGTCTGGGCATTAGTGCTGGTCTCCAATCGAGTGGTTGACGTGAAACGGCTTGGACAGTTATTTGTCATGTCGTCGGTCTTCTCTTCTCCTTCCTCGGTCTACTCCTTGGTCCTCCCAATTCGAGTTGACCAACTTTTAGCTTGTAATTCCAATCCTTGATGTTGAACTCTCCCTTGAAACCTACATTGATCTTTCGATATCCAAGTTAGCTTGGATCTGGATGTGTTAGTTGGTCTCCTTGAAGGAGATCCTTTCTCAACCTTAGGGCTAAGGCTAACTTTAGAAAAGTTATCTAATTTGTTCATCAATTTATTAGATTCTTCCGTAAGACATGAAAGTTCTTTTTCTATAACATACATCTTTGTCATTAAATCAAAAATTTCTAATTTTAAACTTGTATTCTCCTTAATCAACTCACTATTTTCATTTGTTAGATTATTATTCTCTAACAATAAGTCATCTTTTTCAGAAATATTAGAACTAATTTCTAGATTCTTAATTTTAATCTCTAATCTTTCATTTTCAATTTTTAGAAAACTAAGATTCTTTTTAATGTTTTTATTTTCTATCTTTATTGATTTCCTAATTTCATAGAGTTCATCAAACGTATCTTGAAGTTCAGAATTTACCTCATCATTGTTAGAGTCACTATCGCTTGCGATGGTCATGAAACCAATGCAAGTAGTTTCATTCTTCTTCTCAGGATTTTCCTTTTCTTCCTTTGAGCTCGAGTCATCCCACGTTGCTTGGAATGCCTTCTTCTTATACTTCTCCTTCTTCTCCTTCTTGAGAAGAGGGCACTTGGGTCGAAGATGACCTTTTTCATTGCAGTGGTAGCAACGTCTCTAGCTACCTTGCTCCTTCTTTTCCTTCTTCTCTTTCTTTTCTCTCTTAGAATCCCTACAAAACTTGGAAAATTTTTTAAGTAAAAATTTAAAGTCTTCATCATCGAAACTTACCTCGCTATCTGATGCGGCTCTGAAGGTGAGAGACTTCCTCGGCTTTGGTTCTGGTGTGTCCTTCTTCTATTTCATCTCGTAGGCCATGAGATTGCCTAGGAGATCCTCCATGTTGAGCTCCTCTACTTCATTCTCCTCCTCAATGGTGGTGACCTTCTATACCCATTCCGGTCCGAGGGAACGAAGAAGCTTTCCTTGAAGCTCCCCATTGATAAAGGTCTTACCTACAGCCTTAAGATTGTTCACTATAAGAGTGAACCTAGTATACATCTCACTCAAGGATTCGTTAGTCTTCATAACAAAAGATTCAAATTCTTGAGAAAGAATGCTGATTTTAGAAGACTTGACATTGGAGGTACCCTCGTGAGTTACCTCAAGTGTGTGCCAAATCTCTTATGCGGTGATGCATTGTGAGATTCGGTTGAACTACTCTGGGCTCAATGCGTAATAGAGTGCATTCATCATCTTGGCGTTGAGTGAAATCTTATGGATTTGTTGCTGTGAGTAGCCTCCCGTGGGTCTCTCTGGGATGTCAAATGACGTCTTGCACCTAGCCGAAATCGTGAAGTTGTTGGCTTGAAGCCCCATCTTCATCCTAAGCTTATAGTACGCGTAGTTGCTCTCGTCGAAAAATGGTGGACAGGTTGTAGACTACCCCTCAAAAATCCAAATAGCGAACATGCTCCCCTCCATTGATCTTTCCCGGATATTACTCCTAGAAAGCGGAAACCTGTTCTGATACCAACTGTTGATTCCTACGAGAGGGAGTGATATTTGAGGAATAAAATATGAAAGTGCAGAATTAAAATAAATCAATCTCACAAATAGACAATCAATAGACAATCACACAAGATACACAGGTACTTTTAGGTGGAAACCCAAACCGGGTGAAAATCAACACCTAACCCTCTCGAGTTAGGATTTCTTGATCAATTAAGTCTATCAGAACCACTATCCGAGTCACTTAAAATAAGGGTGACCGAACCTCTTACAACCACGCTACAAATACAAGGGTAGTGTAACCTCAAACCCCTTCTCTTCATGAGAAGGTTTTTGTCTCATGAAGGAGACAAGAATTTGCAAAGTGAATGCCCAACCAAAGATAAATAAAACAACAATAATCCGATAAAGCCACAACGTATGTAAATGAAACTAGCTACTATAGGTAAGGGATCCTCCCTTTGGTGGAAGTGCGTCGGCAAGTGACGCGGGTGTGTGATCCACGCGTAGGCACTACGTTGCTCTCGTAATCACGGAGTGAGAGCAAGTTGCAGTTGGATGAAGTTCTTAGGTGTGGAACTAAAGCATGTGAGAGCTGGAGCTTCTTCTTAAGATCAAAATGACACAATGTATGTGGAAATAGTATTGCTTGGTGTGTCTTGGTGTGTGTTTGCAAGGCAAGGTTACTCCTCTATTTATAGAGGGCCTAAGAAGGCTTAGGAAGGCTTTAAAAGCCTTAGGCAGCCGTTGGGGATTCTCCCAAAGCAACTCAAGCTGCAATCAGAATCATTAATGATTTTGACAGGGTCATCAGATGTCTGGGAAAAGGATCAGAAGTTTGGAAGTCACTCTTAAGATGTTTGAAAACTAAATTAGACGTCTAATCCTAGACGGGTTTTCTTCTTGACCTGCATCAGACCTAAACTGGGTTCCTGTGAAAGTCAGTCAGACGACATAGTAGATGTCTAGCACTAGGTTTGGACATCTAGAAACCTAGATTATTGTAGGAATGGATTTCCCGAGGCACATAACGGCTATATTACTTAGGAGAAGTGATTTTGACTCAATCAAGGCTAATGGTCACTTTATCAGACGTTTGAGGTCCTTTAAAGATGTTTGATAGAAGCCTAAAGGTCATTTCTCAATGATTAGATTCTGTAAGCCAACGTTCTACTAATCGGATGTCTGGCAAAGTCATCAGACATCTAGACTAAGGGTTGGTCATCTGATTTCAACTAACAAAACCTACTAAGCCCAGCCTAAGTGATTGGATGTCTGATCCAACATTCAGACATCTTAAAGTTTACTATCAGACATCTAGCTTTTGTGTTAGATGTTTGAAAAGGCTATCTGTAGCCTATTTAGGTTTTCTAAGTCTTCTACGGAAAACCTAAGTATCCTAGGGTTGTGCAAGTGTTCCTAGGACTACTGTTAGGTAACTTTGAGGCTCTTTAACAAATATTCTAAGACAGAAATAAAGAGCAATAAAAGAAACAAAAATAAAGTACAACAAACAAGAAAGGAAATCTATCATATTCTTCATCTCCTTCCTTCTTCAAGCTTTCGCTCCTCGAGAAGCTCCTTCTCCTCCGTCAAGCTCCTCCAATTCACCATAGATGCAAGCTTGAGCTCCGTCTTTACATTTTTAACATTTGCTATCGACCTGAAATCTAGGACTCAAAAGCAAATGTAAAATAACAAGTGTTTTATTATCATCAAAATAAACGATCATGGTACCCTTGCACAAATAGAAAAGATTAAGAATAAAGTTAGCAAGTTGCCTGACTAAATACTAAGTTTTGGCTTCACTCTAAAGAAGCATTTCAGGCCTACTCTAATCTGATTGCAATGATTTTTAAAGGGCTAAAATTAGATTACAGTCCACAAAAATAGAGATTACTATAGGAAGATCTACCATAAAATAGTGTAGGGACTAAGTAGAGAAGCAATCAAAGGGGAGAACTATGCAAGAAAGAAGAAACATGACATGACCCCACATGTGCAGAGAACAAAAGTCACACACAAGTTAGGAGTGAAAGAAAATACATGCATGATATAGTGGGAAAGTAGGATCTAAGTACATACTAGAAAAGGAAAACAAACCTCAGAGGGATTCACTTTTTCAGTCTCTAATATCATAAGTTGACCAGGATGGGAAGACATTGGGTGAATGTACCAGATCTCAACGTTTTTTCTTTTATAACTTTTTTTAGCATTATAATTTCTCTGATAAGTTATTTTGCAACAGTGTATTTCAAAGGGAACCATTGTCAGCTTGAATCATACAAATATAGAAGGCTTTGAAATTATCTTTCAGAGTAACTAAATTGACAGAAAGGTTGCTGGTTCAGAAAAAACTTACCAGATACCCATATATGGAATGTGAGGCACCCTTACACTCTTCCTAAATGTATGGTGTCCAGTGCAGAACCTTTTACATTTTGATTTCTTTTCCCTCCCATCCATAGAAGCATCCTAGACCTTCTAGTTGTCTAAAGTTTTTAGATGCATGCTATTTTGTTCATATAGTACCTGAGGACCTAAAAAAAATAAGAAAGGAAGGGACATGCTTCACACTCCAGCACACTGCTAGAACAGAAATTGGAAAAAGGAATGAGAAGCAAGTACTTGCAATTCATTTACAACATTTCATATAAATTTCATGCCTGCAATTCTTATCTGCCTCGAAATCAAATACTGTGCTAGGGAGCTAACTACACCCATGATCCCCAAAATAGAAACTGAAGTTATATCGGTCATTATAATTGATGGTATCTTCTCAAAAAAAATGATGTTAGATTGAGTGGCATTGTCATCAGAAGAACTAAATCTATTTGTTTGACATAATCCCACATGAATTGATTGAAGAGGATATGCTTTGGCAAGGTGAAAATGAGCAGGGCAACATTTTTAATAGCAACATGCAACACCTATATGCCCACAACAAAGGAACTGGGGCTGCATGCAAACAAAAAGCAAGCCAGTAGTCATCATGAGCACTAAAGCTCTCTTTATTGACTGAGCATGGGAAAAGTGAAGAGCAATGGTGGGTCTACAAGCAAGTCTAGTTAAAAGGATATAAGACCCTAGAAGAAATCCATTAGATGAAGGTCTTACATTCCACCATTGCAGACCTTCAAAAATTGTTTCCCTAAAGATCCAAGCAAATACTGCTACAACATAATATATTTCTTAGATAGGTTTCTTATTACTTGTTGTAGGTAATCAAAGTAGAAGAGGCCATAGCTGCAAACAAATATCAGTATGGTTATTGCATAATAAATGTTTGAAAGTTCTTTCAACCATTGCATCTATTGTGAATTGGATTTCCTCCCACTGCATGTTGTCACCATGCATGTTGTTGTTCAACCACCATTACTTGAGAAGCACAATGGTATGTATTTGTTTTTCCATTTTATATTTTCTGTCAAGAGATGATAATTGTTGAACTTTTGTTATCAAAAATAAAAGAAAAGAGAAAAGAAGGAACCAACTTGCTCATAATTGTAGTAAGTGCTGTGCAATTTGAATAAATTTGTTTAATGGCGGCTTTAATTTGTTGTCAATGATTTCATTGGTATCTTTGGGTGCAATTTGTTCATAGCTTTGGAAGGATCTTCTACGTCAATCATCATTTTTCTATCCAAATTTGTTTAACATGGCTTTTAACTTGTTTAGCATTAATTTGTTCTTATGCAGTCATGGAGCTAATTGAGAACCTATGAGTAATGAGTGAGACAAATGCACTCTTGCAACAAAACCTTGTAAGTCTCCAACAAAAATAATTTTGATACCTAGCACAAAACCAATTAAAGACTGGTTATATCAATGGTAAAATTTTTACTGCATCAATGTAAAAATTTTACCATTTATGAAAAATATCTCTATTGCCCAAATGTAGCCTATTATTTTAGATTTAGAACTTGAGCATCAGTGTCTGCAATAGTTGTCCAATCTAATTATCTTGCGTTAATCAAGTCCTAAGACTAAATTATGCTTGAAATCTAATATCATATTGACTTTCTTTTGCAAGTTGTTGCTCCAAGTTCTTTGTCTAATCTAGATGATCTTGTGAGTACCTTTTCTAAGGTAATTTTTTAAGTTGAATCCTGGTAGTGTGCCTTATCACAGAAGTTGACTCCCATAATTCAATAGGTCCTACAAATAAAATAGAATTGCACCTTTCAGTATCACCATATCTTTTACCTAGAATGGCTTTATTAGAATCAAGATTATTATTGTTGTTTGGGGTTGCTTCTTGTACATATGTTTGTAGGAAAAGTTTATAATACCACAAATTTCTATATTCAATCCCTTTCTTCCATTAGGAAGCATATTTATACCATACCTACTTAGGTCTCTTAATCCATGTTCTTTAAGATGTCTGGTGTGTTATACTCCCTGGTTCTATTGCATTTCTTCCTTTAAAGGCTAGGTGGTTTCATCACGTTCCCATTTTGTCTTTAGCAAATCATTGTCATTTCCTTCACATCTATCTTCCCAAGGGGGAATGGGTCGATATTAGAGGAGGATGAGTTCTTTGTCACTTGGTCTCAAATGCCACTTGCTCCCCTTGCAATAATGAATTACAATTATCTATTTTTAGAACATAGGGCATGCCTTCCTAAGTTTTTGTATGCTCTCTTGACTCCTTAATGAATATGAAGGGTATCTAGTCTCAGGTGACCCTCCTTTTACGTTTGCAAGAAAAATCTAGGTTAACACCTCGAGTGAATAGGGTGTTGATCCAACTAAACTAGCTACTAGCCTGCTAGTTGTTTACAAACTTTTTAATCATTGCTTGCTCTAGTGAATGGAATCTAGTTATGAGGTTTTTTACTTGAAGAGCTTGGTTAGCGGTAGCACATTGTTTTATTCCAAGGGAGGGGCAGACTATTAGATCTTTATGCTGATGCTTCTCAACTAAAGGCAATAGTAGTGGTTCTTCTACAAGCTTAGGTTTTGGATCCTTCAATGTGGTAATGTGATAAATGAAAGAATCAGGAGCTAGAAATTAGTTAGAAGACAACAACTTACACATAATAAGATAAGTTGCTAGGTTAGTCATTTTCTTGGAATATGCGGCATTGTAAGTGAACTATCTTAAAAGCTTTCTATGTGTTATCTGAATCCTATAGCTACACATTTAAGTTGAAATTAATGCTTCCTTTTTTTTTCTTTTTTTTATGATGAGGTTCCCTCTTGCGAGGTAATCCCCGGGAGACCACAAGTGCCCCAACTCCACGTCCTCTAGGTAAATTCAGTGTTTGTAAGACTTGAACCGACGATCCTATTCCCCCAATAGTGGTATAAGGGCTGTACCAGCTGAGCCACCCGCTAGGGGCAATGCTTCCTATTTTTTTATCCATTGAGTGTAAGTTGTAGAAGTAGGTACTGTAGGGTGTATAAAAATCTCAAGTCCACTAGTTGAAGAAATATCCAATGCAGACATTAACAAGGGACATGAGATATTTATTGAAAAATGAAGGTGATTTTTTTTTGGAAGGGAAAGAAAGAAAGGTAGAGAGGTGATTTTACACAAAGCCTTTATAGTCTTTTTTTTGTTGAATATTTGCTAATGATACTGAGTGGACCAAAAGGGGTCATTAGCTTTTGGTAATGCAAGGGAATAAGAATTTAGGAGGATGGAGGAGCAAGTGAGAGAGGGTGAAGGTTGGAGGTTGGAATAATGTTGAAAAGATTTCTATACACAACTTTCTATTAAGTATCATGCAGCAAGAGCACCACTTTTTGACCATATTATAACATTGTACTTCTGCTAAAGAAAACTGCTTTAAGTTTGGCCTCAAGATATATGCTTAAACAAATTGGTTTGGCTTTTATGACTATACTATTTTTTGCAAATTTCAAGCATCTTGTACCGGTCTTATATTAAAGGAGTTTCACTTTTCAAAGAATGCTCATAGGAGTTGATTCATCGAATAGAGCATTCTCAAGCGGTAACACTCTTTTGCTAGTTGTTTCATGCATATCATCTCCTACTCTTTATCGTATTATTTTGTGGTGATTGTGCTTGGGTTTGCCTACATTTTGCTTTTTCTTTTTTTTTTGGAACTCAATGAGGTGGGGTGTACCTACCAAATTATATATATATATTGAGTTGGTTATTTTAATATAAGTACATGTTTTTGGAAAAACTTTGTTGGATTTTTTATATGAATCCATCCCTTGATAGTATACAATTTTCTTGAATCTATCATCATGTCAATTAAATACGATGTAGTAGATGGTTAAATATTATCTAATTTGGATCTATATATATACCAAATTAATGTATAAATATGGACAATCTGAGAGCAACAAATTATGAGGCTAATGTGCCTATTTGTTTCCTTAGCTTGGTCTTTTTGTTCTTTATCTATCTAGGCAAGGTAGTCTTAAATGTAGCCTTCACAATGATGATCTCCATTTAATCTATTCTGGTTGTCTTTCAGTATGTAAAGCTAATCATTGTCTTTTACTATAAATATAGCTGTTGTAATTGAAACTTTATTGTTCTTTCACAGGTCGTTCTCAACTAAGTAAAAGTTCACCTCCTGCACAGTAATGTGAAGAGTGGAGAGGAAAATTCTGGCATGATTTTCACAAGAAGAGTAGGAGTAGCCATGTACTTGCCTGCTTTTTGGGAACAATAATGCTGCTACTGCTTGGGTAGGAACATTAATATTATTCCTTTGGATCATTACCTTTTTATTAATATTATATCCGAGCCATGTACCCTCTTAAAAAAAACATTGATGCACTGTTAGGCATCAATTATTCAAGGTCTTACTTGGTGTTGTGTCGAAAAATCGTCGCAAAAGGATTGAGTTTGGAGAACCTGTCATCGTAGCGTAATTTACGAGAAAAATCCATCAACAGATAATTTAACCGAAACTCAAAAGAAATTTCGGGTCGAACACAGGGAGGCAGACGTTTGATCAAAAACCACGTTTGACTTGTTGTCACAAAGCAGATTAGCTAGTTGAATTAAATCTATACTAGCTATCTACTTAAAGAATAATTAATAGAAGAGAGAGAGAATGATACAAATAAAGAGAAAATAGAGAGAATGAACAGATATTTCATAACCACAGAATCAGGTTCGTTACAACTACTTATTACACTAGAAAGTAGAAAATCTACGCTAGAAAGTAATAAAAGAGAAGGTGGAGAGAAGTTATCCTCCTCGACGGCTACTTGGAGGACAAGTTGTATTGACGAAGTGCCCAGACGAAGGTGGTGAGATGCGAGATGAAGGAGGATGAAGACAGGCAGCGGAGGATGGGGCAGGCGACGTCGTAGTGGGATACGCTTCCCGAACAGTGGTGAGAAGACAACCGTGGGCACTCCACGAACAGGGATGAGGTGGAAAAATTCTAATTTAAACTCTAATGGAGCATCCTCGGTTTGGGACAAGCTCTTAAAACTTTGGAGGGGGTGAGAGAAGAGAGGAAGGGATGATGGATATGTGGGTGTCTAAGGCTATTTATAGGTGAGGTTTGAAGGGGCAAAAAGGTCATTTTATCTTTTAAAATTTAATGTACTGGTCTTTAGTGATGGATTTATTCGACACTAAAGACCTGAACGTGTGTTTAGGTCACGCTCGCCCGCCTCCTCTCCTTCCTCTGTTGTTCAATGACTTCATCGCACACGCAAGCTCTTAGCTGTCCATCTCGCATCCGATGTCTCAGATTGCATCGTGCCCTCACCTTCATCTTCTCTTCAATTCTTAAGCCCACGATCTTGCGATCTCAATCGTTTGATCGCGAGATCAGATGGCTTAAGATGCATCCACACCTCATCGTGCTCCTACGTCTGATCGAGCGTTCAAATGCGTGTCATCACGCGACGCACACCCATCCATGCTCAATCCATGACCATCCGTGTTGCCACATCGTAGCTCCATCAAGAGTCTGCCATGCATCCAACGGTTGAATTTTGCCCTCGCCAGCACTCGCTTTCAATTTGAGAGCTTGAAAATTCAAATGCTTGTTGCTGGCTTCGCAAATGAGTGTGAGTCCAAAGCGCTAAGCGACCGCTTTGGTTGCATTTTCAACTCCTCCGCTTGCTCTCTTGATCGTTGGATTTTAATCCAACTGTCAAGATCTTCCCTTGAGTTTTCTCTTTAGAGATGAAGAGGTGCAACTAAAGAGGATCCCAGCCATTGGATTGAGATCCAATGGCTGCGATTGATCGTTCATTTGAGGAGAGAGAGAACAGTGAGGTCCTTGGCTAGTATGGGCAGCTGAGATGGCACCACATGATGCCATCTTGATCGTCCATCTTCTTTGTATTGTAGATGGTGCCACGAATGTCGGATTGGACCAATTTTGTGCTGTTGGGTTGCGATCGTCGATCTGAACCCATCCATGCAATTGAATTTGTCATATGAAGTACGGATTTACACCACCTGGCCTCTTGACCTCTGATCTTTCTCAAACTACATATGATATTATGGAAGTTCGATTGGGGTGATCTTGGAGACGTTGAACTCAGATCATCGTCCTGATTAGATCCTTGCAGTTGGATCTTCAATCCGAGGCCCTAATTAAATACCGCCCTGTACCCTAACCAAATAAAGAGAAAATTAACATAAACTTTATACAATTTAAACTAAATGCAATATGATGCATATTATGCAATATTTATAATATATGATACAACTATACGCCTAAGAACATGCATAAATAGATGGTTTATGTGATATAAACATGTTTACATCACACCCACATGCCTATCTTTTGTTAGTCCCTAGCAAAACTACATGCTATTTATAAGAGAATTAGATTCAAATTTCTCGGGCAAAAGTTATTTTTCAACGCTTAGGGATTTCAACTAAGATCTGAACTACAGAGACACAACAGTGACCCGATGTCTGCGAAAGTGCAGACCAACTCAAGACTTAAAGTGAGTTAAAGTTCCCTCAAATTAGAGGGCAGGTTGATAAGTTGTGTACTTATCACCCTAACGTATTTAAACAATTTAAAATGAATTTTCAAATGGCAAGTACTCGAAAAACAAATCCACATTTTAGTGGACACCTGGGTTGATTAAGCCCTAAGACTTGAAGGGTCTAACTGTTTAGGTCATATCGTATCATCCCTATGGTTGACAAATTTCTAGAGCTCAAGTTCTCTTTTCCTAATTCATTTTTTTTTCAAGAAAAAGAGAAAATAAAAAGAATCTTCGGAGCTAACAAGATGATTCAGAGATGAATATCCACCCCCCATTCTTACCTAATGCAATGTCCCAATTGTATTAAAAAGACATGAAACAGAGTGGAGTAGAGTAGAAAGCACCTGAATTTCATGGTTACCTGGTCAGCTCTAAGAAGAAAACAGACTGTATATGTGCTAAATTTAGTGCCTTCAGCTAGGCACACTATACACATAAAGAAGAAATAAAGAATTGACAAATGCAGGTCAAAATCAAAATAAAAAGATTCACCTTAGGACCTGCCAGCAGATGTTCACAAATGTGGACCAGATTGTGGTGCAGACGCATGCCCCATGGTCAAGTATATCTAAGGTTCTAGATAAAAATTATCCAAAATCGAAGATCAAGATGCAAGCGGGGTCGAGCCTATGATTTGTGAGGATGCAACCCAAGACCAAAAAGTCGAGTTACAGAGAAATCAAGCTCAAAAGGATAATCAATGAATTTATGCTTGGGTTGTACATCCTCAGAAAAAATGTCATAAGGATCCTGGTAGAAGGTTGGGGATTTCAGACAAATTAGAACCCTTAGACTCTATCTTCTGCTTCCTCCAGAATTGGCTTCCCATATCATCATTTCCCACTTCCTATCCTCCACAATCAGGATTTCAAATTCCAGGATCTCCTGCATATTAATCACCCCATCTGAAATTTCCAAGTCTGAGAGTTGTGATTGAATCAAAATTGACTTGGATCGAATGATCTCAAGAACAGAATCATCATAATGCTCAATAGAGTGTGATTGAGGAATAGGGCTTTGAATTGAATCCTTAATAAAAGGATCTCGATCCACCATGCGAGCCCGAACAGGATCAAATTCCTCAATTTTAGGGACATCAAATGATTCATCGAATTCCTCAGACCTAGTCATCTCACTGAAATCATTTCCTTCAAACTCGGGTGAGACTTCGCACAATGATTCTTCACCTTTAGAATCAAAGAATTCTGAATCCGCATTAATGTATGTCTCAAAATCACCAATCACTTTTTGTTTCATGGAGACATACATTTCCTCATACCACGGCTTAGGGATCTCAGGTGAAGAAATCAATTCATCCTTATTTGATTGATCTAGGACAACCTGGTCAACCTTGGTCTCGTAAAACGTGTCCCCCTTACAGGTGCCTGAGTAGATTTTGACATCGGCTCTCCTGACAGGGGTTCATCCTAGAAATCCTCCCAAGATTACACTAGAGCAATAACAAATCTCATCCTCAATTTTGATAACTTCCTAAGTAAAAACTCACCCGGGTCCTTATCCTTAACATCCTGGAGCCAATCTAACAAATACTTGTTAAGATCGTCAATCATTTCAATCAACGGCTCCAATTCTTCAAGGCAAGGTGTTAGCTGAGCTTCTAAAGATTGTATGGTATTTCTTAAGTTAGCCAACACCTTTTCTTGGACCTGGTTCACCTGAACCAAATGGTTTGGTTCAGGGTTGGGTGGGTTTGGATTCAATCCAGGAGAGTCAACGAATTGAGGTTCTTGATACCCTCCCTAATAATAGGTCATTTCAAGTTGTTCATAAATAGGTGATGACCCATATGCAGAGTAATCTGGGGAAGGGTAAGGATCAACATATCCTTTTAGATTGTAGATCGTATTAGGTTGTCCATATAAGGGTTAAAGTAAGAAGGATCAAAATATCCTTCTTAATTTTTGGATGTGGTGAATTTTAGGGTTTAAATCTTGCTTAGTAGCTTTTAGGATTCAACTTTTGGTATATTCAATCAAGTTCAGTTGGCAGACCAGGTTTTGAAAACACAGGTGAAGATGTCTTCCTTTAAAACTAAAAAGAATGTGGAGTGCCTGTTTAATCCTAAAAGTTGAAACTATTTGGCAGCTATTTGATGAGTTGTTTATAGTTGAAGTGGTGCAGCCCAAACAACTCAAACAATTGGCCTGATGCACCACTTAATTAGGCATGCAAGTGATTACCTAATCTAATTTCTACTCAATTATGTGTTGATGAGTATACCGGTCCAAAATATTAGGTTACCGGATGACTATGAAGAATCAGAAGAGGTTGTGTACCTCTGTGAGATATTTTAAAATTTTTTTCTTTTATATGCAGAAGGTAAGACAGGTGGAAGTGTCAAACAAACAATCAAAACAAACCTTAGAGTTTATGCAAGATCCTAGGTTAATTAGGGTTTGTGTTATTAGGTGGTGGAATGAAATCTAGTGGGTGGGAAGGTGGGATTACTTACAGACCCTTTAACAGTACTGTGCTCCAATCTACTACTTTTGTCCACCATATGAGAGTACCTACAATCACAATAAGAAAGGAGAGAAGTGAGGTAAATGATCAGTAAGTTGGAAAATGTGAAAAATCAAAGAGCATCACCTCCCAGGTAACGGTACCAAAATGTTGTGTTGGAAAATCATCGCAAAAGGATTGAGTTTGGAAAACCTGTCATCGTAGCTTAATTTGCGAGAAAAATCTGTCAATAGATAATTTTAACCAAAACTCAAAAGGATTTCCAGGTCGAACACTGGGAGGCGGATGTTTGATCAATAGTCGCATTTGATTTGTTGTCACGAAGTATATTAGCTAGTTGAATTGAATCTATGCTAGCTATCTACTTAAAGAATAATTAATAGAAGAGAGAGAGAATGATACAAATAAAGAGAAAAGCAGAGATAGAATAAACATGAATTTCATAACCACTGAATGATGTTCATTACAACTACTCATTACACTAGAAAGTAGGAAATCTATACTAGAAAGAAATAAAAGAGAAGGTGGAGAGAAGTTATCCTCTTCGACAGCTGCTTGGAGGACGAGCCACATTGACGGAGCGCCCAGACAAAGGTGGTGAGATGCGGGACGAAGGAGAATGAAGACGGATGATGGAGGACGGGACAGGGCGACGTTGCAGTGGGATCCGCTTCCCAAACGACGGTGAGAAGACAACCGCGGGTGCTCCACGAACGGGGATGAGAAGGTGGAAAATTCTAATTTAAACTCCAATAGAGCATCCTAGGTTTGGGACATGCTTTTAGAGCTTTGGAGGGGGTGAGAGAAGAGAGGAAGGGATGAGAATTTTGAGTGGTAGGGGTCTCCTTTTATAGTTGTAGGGATTGAGGGCAAATAGGTCATTTTATGTTTAAAACATTAATGCAAAGGTCTTTAGTGACTGATTTAAACGTCACTAAAGACCTAAACATGGACATTAGTCGTGCGCCCCTTGCCTCTTCTTCTGCACGCAAGCCTCATCTTTGATCGAGCACCCTCAATCGTCCGATCAAGAGATCGAACGGCCTAAAACACTACGTCGTTTCTTCTTCAGCCATTGAGAGGCAATGCGGCCACATCTTCACCGTTAGGTGAAGGATCAAGAACCTAGAAAGCGCGATTGCGCACCTTCACATATCGCACCTCTCGCATGTCTGATCTCGCGTGAGATCGGGCGTAATCTTATGCGTGCGGCCGATTGATCCATCAGAGCTATCAGCGCTTGATCGGGTGGCTTGATTACATGCTCACGAGCAAGGAGGAGGGGTGCTGCACTCGATTCAAATGCGCGGCCTCTATGCACGTAACACCTCAATTGCTGTGCTACAGCCTTTTTTGAGTCACACTTATGTTTAAGGCGCGTTCGGTCTCAACTGTTGGATCTCGATTCAACGATCGAGATCAAACGCTCTTAACCTTCAGCAGATGAGAGCATTGGCTCGAGGGAGAGCAACGTGGTGTGTTCATGCTGGTTTGGGTGATTAGGATTGTGCCAGTGGCACCATCCTAGCCGTCCATATTCATATGCTCGTAGGTAGTGCTGCAGATGTCGGATTGGGCCGATTTTCACGTCGTTAGGCTGCGATCGTCAATCCGAACCCACCTGTGCAGTCGTATTTGTCATCTGATGTATAGATTTATACCACCTGGGCCCTTGACCTCTGATCTTTCTCAAACGGCATCTGATGCTATGGAAGTCCGATCAGCGCAATCTTGGAGCTGTTAAAACTCCAATCATCGCCTTAATCAGATCTGTACAGTTGGATCTTCAATCCAAGGCCCCAATTAACTATCACCTTGTTCCCTGACCATTAAAAGAGAAAATTAACCTAAAATTTATGCTACCTAACCTAAATGAAAGATGATGCATGTTATGTAATATTTATAATGTATAATGCAACTATACGCTTAAGAACACACATAAATAGATGATTTATGTGATATAAACGTATTTACATCACACCCCTATACCTATCTTTTGCTAGTCCCTAGCAAAACTACATGCTATTTATAATAAAATTAGAATCAGATTTCTTGGGCAAAAGTTATTTTTCAACTCTTAGGAATTTCAACTAAAACCTAACTACAGAGACACAACAGCGCTCCAGTGTCTACCAAAATGTAGACCACCTCAAGCCCTCGACTTATTCAAAGAAGGATCTTTTTCATTTTCTTCTTTTCTAATTTTTTTTGGATTTTTGAGTTTAGAGTTTTGGAGCAGCTTTCTAAGGCCACTCAACCCACCCAAGACTCGATGAGAACTCCAAGTGTTAGGCATCTTTATGTCTGAAATGTGATAGACTCACTAATCGACGATTAGAATGGACTTCGAATTTCTACGCCCCTAGGTGACCTTAAAAAGGAATCCTGCCTAAAGGTGTATCTATTCAACTGGTAGCTTTCTCCCTACTTTTATTTTTATGGGGTCAACACAAGGGCGAACCCAGTGTATATATCTTTGGCTTATTCTACTCCTCCGCTTCATCCTAAGTGTTTGGAATTAAACGTGCATTTTTGTGAGCTTGGTTCTGTACAACTGACCGATGAGCTGTTACCACCGACAACTTGCTAGCCATACTCATGCAGTGAAGTGTGGTTTATTTCTTTTTCTTTTTTTCTATTTTCTTTTCTTTTTGGATATTTTCTTTTTTTTTATTTAAGTAGATGGCTTCCCTGATATAAGATTTACCTAAAGGCAGCAAGAAGAGAATGGTCGTGTGGTTGGGCTCTGGACAATCGACTAATGGGCTGTTACCCATGGTAACTTGCCAGCCATACCACCCTAGAAGGTTCATTAGCTACCCAATTTCCATTAAAATCGTCGAAAAGCGAGTTAGTGTAAATAGTGTGTAGATGCTTAGACTTAAAGTCCCCTCAAATTAGAGGGTGGGTTGATAAGTCATGTACTTATTACCCCAACTTATTAACCAATTAAAAATTGAATTCAGAATGGAAAGGACTTGATAAATAGGTCCACATTTTAGTGGACACCCTGGCTGGTTAATCCCTAAGACCTGAAGGGTCTAAGTGTTTAGGTCATTCAGTATTATTCTCCAGGATTGAAAATTTTCTAAAGCCCAAGTTCTCTTTCCTAATTCAATTATTTTTTTTTCAAAAATAAAGAGAAAATAAAAATAATTTATGGAGCTAACAAGATGATTAAGAGATGAATATCCACTCCCCCATGCCTATTTAATGCAATGTCCTCATTATATTAAAAAGTCATGAAACAGAGTGGAGTAGAGTAGAAAGCACCTGAATTTCATGATTACTCAGTCAGCTCCGAGAAGAAAATAGACTATATATGTGCTGAATTTAGTGCCTTCAGCTAGGCACACTATACAAATAAAGAAATAACGAATTCGCAGGTGCAAGTCAGAATTAGAATAAGAAAATCTAGTTTTGGACCTGCTAGGAGAAGATGTCCATAGACGTGGACCAGATTGTGGTGCAGACCCATGCCCCATGGTCGAGTATATCTAAGGTTCTAGATAAAAATTATCCAAAACCTAAGATCAGCATGCAAGCGGGGTCAGGCCTACATTTTGTGAGGATGCAACCCAAGACCAAAAAGTTGAGTTACAGAGAAATCAAGCTTAAAAGGATAATCAATGAATTTGTACTTGGTTTGCACAAAAAATGTCATAAGGGCCCTGGTAGAAGGTTGGGAGTTTCAGCTAAATAGGAACCTTTAGACACAGTCTTCTGCTTCCTTCAGGATTGACTTCCCAAAGCTTTATTTCCCACTTGCTATCCTCCGCAATCAAGATTTCAAATTCTGGGACCTCCTGCATGTTAATCACCCCATTTGAAATTTCCAAGTCTTTGAGTTGTGATTGAATTAGAATTGACTTGGATCAAATGATCTCAAGAATAGAATCATCATTATGCTAATGGGGTGTGATTAAGGATTGGGGCTTTGGATTGAATCCTTAATAAAAGGATCTGAATCCGCCATGCGAGCCCCACCAAGATGAAGTTCCTCTATTTTAGGGCCATCAAATGATTCATCAAATTCCTTAGGCTTAGTCGTCTCACTGAAATCGTGTGCTGTAAACTCAGGTGAGACTTCGCATAATGATTCTTTACCTTCAGCCAAAGAATTCTAAATTCGCATTAATGTATGTCTCAAAATCATCAATTACTTTCTGATCCATGGAGACATACGTTTCCTTGTTCCCTAGCTCAAGGATCTCAGGTGAAGAATTCAATTCAACCTTATTTGATTACTCTAAAACAACCTCGTCAACCCTAGTCTCGTAAAACGTGTCCCCCCTACAGGTCCATAAGTAGATTTTGACATTAGCTATCTTGAGAGGGGTTCATCCTGGGAATCATCCTAAGATTGGACTAAAGCAATCACAAATCTCATCCTCAATTTCGATAACTTCCCAAGTACAAGTCTCCTGGGTCCTTATCCTTAACATCTTGGAGCCAATCCAACAAATACTTGTTAAGATCGTCAATCATTTCAATCAGAGGCTCCAATTCTTTAGGGAAAGGTGTTGCCTGAGTTTCTAAAGATTGTATGGTATTCCTTAAGTTAGCCAACACCTTATCTTGGACCTATTTAACCTGAACCAAATGGTTTGGTTCAAGGTTGGGCGGGTTTGGGTTCAGTGCAGGGGCATCAAAAAATTGAGGTTCTTGATGCCCTCCCTGATAATAGGTCATTTCAGGTTGTCCATAAGGGAGTGATGACCTATATGCAGTGTAATCTGGGGAAGGGTAAGGATCAACGTATCTTTCTTGACTGTAGATTGTATTAGGTTGTCCATAAAAGGGTGGTGATCTATAATCGATGTAGTTCGGAGAAGGATAAGAATCAAGATCATGGTGTCCAAGGTTTGACCCTGAACATGGAGGTCCAGAATTATATCCCCAATCAAGATTATCCCAACTAGAAAATGGATGAGAATAAGTTTGGTTGGAATAATAATCATTTTAGGAATAAGTAGTGGTAGGTGGGTAGGAGTGGAAGTGTGAATAGGATGTGAAAGGATCCATGACAGAACGAGAGGAAGAAAGGTGCCCTACAATACAAACAATCAAACCTATCCTTAAGTAGGCTAGCCTAAAGACCTACAGACTCCCACAACCCATCTTGAGATGAAGAAACAATTTGATCTACTTTCTGGTCAATCCAACCAATTAGAGGGAGATGTTGGGGAGAAGGTTCTTTCCTTGGCTTTTGCCTCTGATTCCTTTGATACCCCCCAGCTGTGATCGTTTGACTTTGCTCCCCTAACTAGACATCAGATTGAATGGTAGAAGCAAACTAATAAAAAAGAATCTTGATCTAGGCTCCGAAGAGTGAGTCTAATCCTTAATGCCAACATCTACTCTGTTTTAATTAGGGTTAGGTTTGAATGTGCTTTGAAATGTGATGGGCCCTTTATCTAGGTTGCCCTTAATGATTGATTGATATGTGTGTGCGTGCACAACCAATGGTTTTCAAGAAAGATTATTTTTGGATGTGGTGAAGTTTATGGTTTAAATATTGCTTAGTAGAGTGTAGGATTCAACTTTAGGTATATTCAATCAAGTTCAGTTGACACACCAGGTTTTGAAAGCACAGGTGAAGATGTCTTCCTTTAAAACTTAAAAGAATGTGGAGTACCTGTTTAATCCTAAAAGTTGAACCTATTTGCAGCTACTTGATGAGTTGTTTTTAGTTGAAGTGGTGCGCCCAAACAACTCAAACAATTGGCCTAATGCACCACATAATTAGGCACATAAGTGATCACCTAATCTGATTTCTACTCAATTATGTGTTGAGTGTACAGGTCCTAAGGATCATGTTACCGGTTGAGTATGAAGAATCAGAAGAGGTTGTGTATCTTTGTGAGATTTTTTTAAATTATTTTCTTTTATATGCGGAAGGTGAGGCAGGTGAAAGTGTCAAACAAACAATCAAAACTAACCTTAGAGTTTATGCAAGGTCCTAAGTTAATTAGGGTTTGTGTTATTAGGTGGTGGAATAAAATCTAGTGGGTGGGAAGGTGGGATTACTTATAGACCCCTCAACAGCACTTTGCTCCAATCTACTGCTTTTGCCTGCCTTGTGAGAGTACCTGCAATCACAATAAGAAAGGAGAGAAGTGAGGTAAACGATCATTAAGTCGAAAAATGTGAAAAATCAAAGAGCATTGCCTTCCCGACAATAGCACCAAAATGTTGTATCAGAAAATTATTGCAAAAAGTTTGAGTTTGGAAAACCTGTCGTCGTAGCATAATTTGCAAAAAAAATCCATCAACAGATAATTTTAACCGAAACTCAAAAGGAATTCTAGGTCAAACACAGGGAGGCAAATGTTGGATCAAAAACCGCTTTGATTTGTTGTCGCAAAGCTGGTTAGCTAGTTGAATTGAATCTATGCTAGCTATCTACTTAAAGAATAATTAATAGAAGAGAGAGAGAGAATGATACAAATAAAGAGAAAATAGAGAGAGAATGAACTGATATTTCATAACTGTAGAATTAGGTTCGTTACAACTACTCGTTACACTAAAAAGTAGGAAATCTACACTAGAAAGCAATAAAAGAGAAGGTGGAGAGAAGTTATCCTCCTCGACGACTGCTTGGAGGATGGGTCGTGTTGATGGAGTGCCTGGACGAAGGTGGTGAGATGCGGGACGAAGGAGAACGAAGACGGATGACAGAGGATGGGGCAGGGCGACGTCGCAGCGGGATCCACTTCCCAAACGATAGTAAGAAGACAACTGTGAGCGCTCCATGAACGGGGATGAGAAGTTAGAAAAATTCTATTTTAAACTCTAATGGATCATCCCGAGTTTGGGATAAGCTCTTAGAGCTTTGGAGGGGGTGAGAGAAGAGTGGAAGGGATGATGGATATGTGGGGGTCATAGGGCTATTTATAAGTGAGGTTTGAAGGGGCAAAAAAGTCATTTTATCCTTTAAGATTTAATGAATAGGTCTTTAGTGACGAATTTATTTGTCACTAAAGAACTGAACGTGGGCTTAGGTCACGCTTGCCCACCTCCTCTCCTTCCTCTACTGTTCAACGCCTTTATCGCTTATGCAAGTTCTCAACCGTCCATCTCGCATTCGACGGCTCAGATTGCATTGCGCCCGCGCCTTCATCTTCTCTTCTTGAACGCTTAAGCCCACAATATTGCAATCTCAGCCGTCCGATCATGAGATCAGATAGCTTAAGATGCATCTGCACCTCATCACATGCCTATGTCTGATCGAGCGTTCGAATGCGTGTCATCACGCGCATGTGCAATCCGTACCCATCTGTGCTGCCTTGTCGTGCCTCCATCAAGTGTCTGCCATGCATCCAATGACTGAATTTAGCTCACGCCAGCGCTCGTGCTTTATTTGAGCGCTCGAAGAGCCGAGTCGAATGCTCACCGCTGGCTTCACGAATGGGCACGAGACCAACATGCTAAGCATGCACTTTGGTCACATTTTCAACTCCACCGCATGCTCTCTTAACGGTTGGATTTTAATCCAACGATCAAGATCTACCCTTGAGTTTTCTCTTTAGAGATGAAGAAGCACGGCTAGAGAGGATCCCAGCCATTGGATTTCAATCCAACAGCTGCGATTGATCATTCATTTGAGGAGAGAGAGAGCAACGACGGGCCTTGGCTGGTATGGGCAGCTGAGATGGTACCAGATGACGCCATCTTGGCCGTCCATCTTCTTTGTGTTGTAGATGGTGCCATGGATGTCAGATTGGAACGCTTTTTGCATTGTTGGGCTGCGATCATCAATCCGAACCCATCCGTGTGGTTGGATTTGTCATCTGAAGTACAGATTTACACAACCTGGCCTCTTGACCTCTAATCTTTCTCGGACTGCATCTGATATTACGAAAGTCTGATCGAGGTGATCTTGCAGTCGTTGAACTCCGATCATCGCCCTAATCAGATCTGTACAGTTGGATCTTCAATCCGAGGCCTCGATTAAATACCATCCTATACCCTGACTACAAAAAGAGAAATTAACCTAAACTTTATACAATCTAAACTAAATGAAGATGATGCATGTTATGCAATATTTATAATGTATGATGCAACTATACACCTAAGAACATGCATAAATAGAGGGTTTATGTGATATAAACATGTTTACATCACTTGGGCTTGAACATCGTGTTGGTATATATAGCATGAAATGGATTTTTGCATATTGTTTGTTGGAACTTTTAATTCATAGTCGTTGAGGAAAAATGTTGACATCTGAGTTTTTTATTCAACTTCTAGGGATAGGATGGGGAATCTGACTATTCTCTTGTAGCTTCTTATTTAAGATCGGTCCAGGGAAATGGAGAAAAGGTATGTATGTATTTGTTTTTATTGTACTCATTGTAGATTATCGATTGTCAATTGATTATCGATTTATGTAGATTCTTGTTGAGTTGATACATTCTTGAATGCTTTTGATGCAGGTACACAATCCACCATGGAGTGGAGTCCAAAATCAATTAAGAAATCCTCCTCCTTTGATAGTGGGGTTAATGGCCAGGTTTTGACAGTTTGTTCAACCCATAATGACAGCACCACACAAACTAATGTTGAAGGCACTTTATCAGATAAGCTTTCGGATGCTAACATTCATGAGAATAAACATGTAATTATACCCAATCATCTTCGAGTTGTAGAGGCAGATAGGGTGCATGTGACATTCGATAGTTTGGAGTTGCATCTGATTCCTCAAATGATGCTGCTACTGTGCTCACTTCCTCAAAAAAATTGGAAGATTAAGTAAATTTGTCTAATTAGCTTATGATCATTACATCTAGGATTAGTTGTTTTATTGAAACTTATTTTGAATAGATCTCTGGTGATCCAAAATCAAGGCACTCAAGAACTATCAACCAATGAATTGCATGGAACTGAAGTGATATCTATTTTTGATTGAATAATGATTGTTCATAACTTCCGTTTAGGCATGGCCACGTGGGTGATGGAAAGGGATCTTTACTATGTATTTTCAATTTCCTTTTTGTGGAAAAATGTAAGTTCTTACTTGTTTGCATGAGCACCATGTTTTTCTATATGCTCAATAGCTATAACAAAATGGTTTCTCCTGGACATAATTACATATGTGATTTTTATCTCATGCTTTGCCAAAGTTCTTTTCTCTCTTCACACTTTTTTGATTGGTTGCAGTACAGTGGCATTTGCTCTTAAGGGATCAAATGGAGATGTTTTTGTTGAAGATAGGGTGGAGTTGGTTGGAGATCAATCGATGAATTATAGATTGGAGTCTCCTACATCACCTTCTCATTCTGGGAAGCCAACCTTAGAGAATGTTAATTCACGGACTATGGAAAATTATGGAGATATTGGATTGGTTCAGAGCCATGGTCATTCCTAGACATCTCTAGAGCCATGTGACATGCAAACCTCCCCTAACTTGCCCACTCTTTCAGTTAGTTAAAGTTCTTTGCTTGTAAATTGGTTTTGTCTTAGTTGTTTGTACACTTATTTGCAGTTTTTGTTCTCATGAGATCAGTTGTTTTGAGCATTTGGGCTCAAAATCTGTACTAACTATTTAGTTGTTTGTGTTGGTCACTTCTAGGATGCATCACTGATCGTATGAATTAAACCATTGGCTTGAAGGCCTAAATTAATTTTTCTCGTTTAATTTAAAGGAGGCTTATGACATCCAACAAAGAGATGCCATTTCTTTGAGAAACAATTGAAGATAACATACAAACACAAGGATTGGGCTCTCTATCTTAGGTATGCTTATCTTTTTATTTGTCATATCAATTGTACAATCTAGTTATATGAACTGGGTATTGTTTGGTAATTAGGAAAAGGTGGGGTTAATTACAAAATTTCATGTTATTTTTATTTTATCCTTTCCTTATCAATCCCTTTAAAAATGTATTCTCCTTATTAATCGTATGTTGCAAATACTTGTGTAAGATCCACCTTCTATAATTGATACATGGTTTAGCTTGGAAGAAAGATAAATGGTCAAAAGGACACAGACATTCTGTTTTTCTTTCATTTCTTGTTGAGATAAAAAAAGATGATTCTTATGGTTAATAAACACCCATTTCATGAAACACTAATCAGCATCAATTATACTATTGCAATTTCATTCAATATTGAAGCTTTATATCATTATTATTTCAAAATTATTAGGAATGACTTCGAGAATATTCATCTTTTGGCCACTCTTAGTTTGTGTTATTTTATGTTTATAAAACATGAATAGCACCAGTGGTGTAGTGGCAGAATAATACCATTCCACGGTACAGACTCGGGTTTAATTCCCAGCTGGTGCATCATTTTTGTGTTGCTTGAGAAGATGCCAAATGAATTTAACATTTTTGTATTGAATCATGTTGGTGATGCACAGGCTATATAGGGTATTTCCTCAAATGTGTCCTTAAGTGCTGCTTGGATATGGAGAGGTATGAAACATTTGAAGATATATAGCATCACCTAAGTTGCCATAATCTTGCTACTTACCATTTCTGATGTAGTTTAGTAGAAATAAATAGATTCTTCTACACACTTTTGCATTATGTGAAAATTGGTTGCTTATGACCGATTGTTGGTAAGTTACATGAAGATCTAGATGTAAACTACATGTATGATTCTTCTCAAATTGATTTATAGTTCATTCTGAAGCATCATGCAATGTGTTCTTTGTGATTTATAGTTCACTCTATAGAGACTACCTTTGTTACTGTAGGTGATCAATCTGTAAACTTTTGACTTGCAATTGTATTTAAAAGATCATATTATACTCCTAGAAACTTTTTTGGAATTTTGACCTGAATTTGTATCACCTATGACTAGATTCAATTGGCTCTTTTTAAAATGAAGAGCCAATGTAAAGGTTGTTTCCACATGCCTTTGGTGCTAGCTGATGTTGTGATAGAGCTGGATGATTTTGAATGAAGATCATAATAATGCAATTCATTTGGCCTTAACTAATATTTTTGTTTATATTTATAGATTGAAACCTAGTATTTCCTACTTGAACTGGCTAGCACACAACTTACACCAAAGCACATTGGTCGTGCCATCTATTTGAGGCATGTCATATATTGGAAGATGTAGATCTGTTTGGATGTTCTGCTATTTTGAAATAGTAAGTAGTTGATATAAGAATTCTTATATTTCGATGATGTTGTGAATGCTTGGGGACAAATTAGATTCCATGATATTGCTTTTTTAGAAGTTCTTTTGATTAGGATGATGCATTTTGTATTATTGTAATCCCTCATTTTGCATTATCTATGAATGATTCATTTTTATTTTTGGCTTTAGGCTAAAGTATATTCCAATTTAATATAATGAACTTTCTTGAAAATCACAAATGATGTTCTTGTTGAGATATTACTTTATTGATTTACTCATTTGGTTAAAGGTTTGCTTTTGTTTAACATTTGTTGTTAACTACGCCATTGTCGATTCCCAACCTAATTGAGAAAGGAGGGGAAGCAATTAATTTGTTATATGTTTCTGATATTATTTTTATATTCTCTATGTGATTATCATATTATAAAATTATGTGAGATTAGTTCATTCCAAGAAAACTAAACTCTAATGTATTATACTTTTATTTTGTCAAATGTTTATATCTTCGCTGATGGATATAATGACAGAAACTTATGTTGGTGTACATTTTAGAAAAACTAAGATCTAGCTTCATCGATGACTTTATTCGTCGCTATATTAAACAACTATTGGTAGATATACATGTCAAGAATGTTTTATACCAACAGACATTATTACTTTCACTGACACATAAATGTCACTATTTCTACAATAATCAAAACAACTTGTCCACTTCAAGCTAACCATTGCTATACCTTGCAGTACAACACCAACGGTAGAAACCGTCGGTGTGCCCTACAGCGATGTGTTTTAAGAAGTCGCCAAGTTTGACCATTGGAATAGGTTCCAAGATCTACAGTGATGGTATTTTGGATCTACACCGACGGTTACTGACCGTCAGTGTAGGTATAAACTGTTATTGTGAAAATGCTGTTTGCACTGGTGCAAAATGGTTATGAAGCTGATTTTGGTGGTGCAAAATTGTTTCATTGATTCAGAAGTGGTGCTAATTTTTTTTAATAGTGGTAGACCCCACCACATGTCAATACTTGCATTACATTTTATATAACGGGGAGACATGTGACGTTATCGCCACGTCTAAATTTACCTTTTTAATGACTCCACATGTTTGCATTACAAAATGCATCACATTTCCTTAAATTTTAGCTATTCAAAATTACTTCAACACCTCTATCCACACTTTTTTTCCCCTCTTTTTCTTTTTCTTCCTCCTCTCCTTCCCTTCTTCATCCTCAAGTTTGAATCACACCTCACCAGAGGCAACAAGAGTGGTGGTGACATTAAAATCATTACTGAAGGTCACCCTCTTCCTTCCTCCTCCTCCCTCCTCCCTTTAGCCACCACCACCCCACCTCCGCCCTCCTACCTAGCCATCGTGGCTTCTCCTCTCCAACTGCTACCCAGCCTCCACCGTCCTCCTCCCTAACCCTTGCCCTCCCTCTTCCCCTATCATAGCTCCTCCTCCTTCCTCCTCAACAAGCTTTTAAGTGCTGATTTCGATGTTATTGCAAAATTTTCGAGTGCACATTTTGGAGACATGTCAAAGGCATGATGTGAAAATTCTTGTATTTCAATGTCAGATTTCAACGATTTTGCTACCCTCAAAATAGTCAATTTTTAGGTCACGCTAAAGACATTCCAACAAAAATGATAGTAGTTAAAATGAATGATTACAATTTCAAGAAAATCATAAATTTAAACAGGTTTATATAAAATAAGAATGTTATATCCTAATATCTTATGCAACATATAGTCTACTACATTTAAGTTTAAGAATCAAATATCAAATAATTGCAATCTGAATTGAATTGAAGTATGCAAAGATAAAAAATACAAATATAAAAGTTTGTAAAGTTCACATGATCATTTATGTTGTCTGATTCCTATGTAGTGATACCATAATTCAATTATTGTCTACTTTGAAGTCTAGCCCTCGCATCCTAGGATCTAGGCATCATACACAATAGTAAATAATTCCAATCATATATAGTCTAAATGGATCATGTGTTGAAAATGTGTTAAATTTCTTTTATTTATGCATGGATGACTATATGGCACCTAAAACTATTTTATATAGTTTCCATGTTGCTCAATATGTCATATCCTTCCATGATGAACCTTAAACATGGCTTACTTATATCTATAATCGTTACTGAGCTAGAACTATAGAAGCAATTCAATTGCTTGAAAATCTCCAACAATCAAGGGATCTACCAATGACAACTACTTGAATCTACAGGCCCAATCTAAACAAGCATCCTATCAACCTCCACAAAACCTAACGACATGACAACCAATTCAACAAATCTAGACCTCAAAAATTCAATGAAATTCACATGTTATTGTATCAAATTCACGAGGAGAACCATTCATGGAAATTTCACCAGTATGGTCGAAATTTCCTCGAAATGGTTGACAGTTCATCGACATATACAAGCAAAGTGACACCTACACCATGCCAAAATGGAGGCTACTAGATGGAGATGATTCTTTACCGTTTTAGATCATGAAAAGCATCTGATTTTCTAATTTGAATTTCTTGTCACCCAATTGTAAGCCCCATCACTCTAAACTTTGGAAAGATGTCTATTGCATCAAGCCTTATTTATATGGTTGCATCTCAAAAAGATAAAGGATTTTTAGGTGGAAATCCAAACTCGGCTAAAAAACACAAACTAAACCTCTCCGTTTAGGATTCCTGATCTACCTAGTAGATCAAATCCACTGACCAAACTACTTAAACGAGGGTAGTTCAACCTCTTACAACCATACTACTTTACAACTGAGGGTAATGTACCTCAAACCCCTCCTCTTCATGAGGATTATTTTATCTTGCGAGGGAGACGAAAATTCGCAAAGCCAATTCCCAACAAAAACAAGTTTCAAAATATCCTATAGCGCCCAAATAAGTAGAAATCTAACTATCTCCTATAGGAAAAAGGTACTTCCTTGAGATGGAAGTCAGTGTGCCTGAACCACGCAAGGCACAAGGACTCTCTCGAATATGCAAAGGTAGGAGAGCGAGTGTGCAGCGAAGACGGTGCTCTCAGATGTGTAGTGAAGATCTTGGAGAGCAACAACTTCTTCTAAATGATTTCTCTCTTCTTGGACACAATAGATGTGGAAGTAGTATTACTTTGGTGTGTTTAGCTTAGAAAGGGTCCTCTCCTATTTATAGAGGTCCTAAGAAGTGCTTGGAAGGCTTAGAAAGCCTCTTGTAGTCGTTAGGAACAAACCTCAAGAGATTGGGCCAAAATCCCAACGAAATCAAGTTCATTATGACTCTAACAGAGTTATTAGACGTCTAATATTTTAGTCAGATGTTTGATGCATATTTTGGATGTCTGCTCTAAAGGGTCAGAGTCCCTATTCTATTGAATCTAAATAGGGATCTAAGTGGACGTCTGATATGCCATTATAAGACGTTTGACACTACAATTGGACTTTTAATAATAGGCGAGTTCATTCTTGTTTTGACCAGATCCAAACAGGGTTCTAGATCTTAAGGATCAGACGACAGTCTAGATGTCTATCATAAAGTTTGAACATCTGGAAGCCAACGGACGTCAATATGGGTCTGACATCCTCGGATATCGATCCAACATCTATTTATTAAATGTCTGGAAAAGGTATTAAAGTGATTAAAAGGTAATCCTTGAAGATATTGTTCTGACAGGACAACGGTCCTCTTATTGGACGTCTATTAAGGTCATCAGACGTCTTCTAAGATGTCTGGATTATGGGTCGGTCATCTAAAAGCAATGATCAAAGAACACTAAGTCCAGCCTAAGTGTTTGGACATCTGTACAAACTATCAAACATCTTAAAGTCCATAATCAAACATCTGATGATCATGTTAGACCTCTGATAAGGTTGTCTGAAGCCTATTTTGGTTTTCTATATTCTCTATGAAATGCCTAAGTGTTTGTCTAAGAGTTCTAGCGTAGAAATAATGTTCCTAGGACTAAGGCATGTTACTTTATGCTTTTTAACAAGTATTTAAGAAAATAAAAGAGCAAAGAACATAAAAACAACTACAAAATACATGAACAGAATAAACTTCTATCTTATTTTTCATCTCCATGAATCTTCAAGCTCTTGCTCCATACGAGGCTCCATCTTCTATTCTATTCCATCAAGCTCCTCCAATCCGCCATGGATGCGAGCTTGAGCTCCTTCACACTTGAATCCATTTGCATTTATCCTAAAATCTTAAACTTAATGCAAATTTAATTACCAAGTGTTTTGTTATCATCAAAATTAATGATTGTGGTGCCCTTGCACCAACCTACAGTAAAACATCAGATTGAAGATGGGAGCCTATATTATAAAATGGCCAAAGAGATGTGGATTCATTACATGACACATATTCCCGAGAAGAATTTTAGTAAGGTTTTCCAAATTCACCATGATCTAGGAAGCCTTAAGCAGGACGAACAATCACTTGCTTAGTATTATACTTCTCTTAAGGGACTCCTTGAGAAATATAATGCTTATTGTCCTACGTGTACTTGTGCCAGTCAGAGGGAGTATCGCCAAGAGTATGCAATACTTCAGATTTTAGATGGCCTTGGATCAGAGTAAGATGGAGCACATTCTCATATCTTGGCTTTTTTTTAGCTTCCTTCACTAGAGAATGCTTCTAGTTGACTTAGTAGGATTGTAGTGAAATGATCCACTACTGATTCTCTTGGATAGATAATAGCTTTGGTAGCTTTTGGAGGCCATGGAGGATGTGGAGCTCCCTCCATTCATGGCAGAGGATGTGGACAAGGTTAGCCTAGTAGGCACCGAACTACGTGTATCTTTTGTGGTAGAGTTGTTCATGTTGAGGCTACTGTAGGATCTGTAGAGCATAAGCACACTAGAAGGGGGGATGAATAGTGTGGTATATAAATAAAAATTGCAAGAATAAGAAAATCAAAAAAAGCACATGAAATGTATAGTGGTTCCTCTCACTTGGATACTCTATTACCTAAGTCTCCCAACTTAGGATTTTTAACCCAATTCCCTTGACCCAGAGGGAATCAATTTACTAATAGCTTGAGGTAATTAACGGGTTACCTCAACCCAATTACAAGATAAAGAAATGAATAAAAGTACAGGTATAAGCAAGATGAAAAAAGCTTACAACTAAGGTTCCTATGTCTCCAACAAGTGTATTGCTTAAAAAGTGTATGAATTAATCTAACGAGAATACTAAATTCAAAGCGAACAATTTATCAAAGAAGTACACAATCGCCTTTGAAGATTTGTTGCAAGCAAAGAGTAGCCTTGAGAAGAATGCAACAAGTCAAGCTCCTTTGCAACTAGAAAATAATACTTCAACAACTCATTAGATTTAAAATGATTTTGTTAACACCAAAACATAAAAGAGAAGTAGAACTAGGTTCCAACAGCTACATGTTGGATCAAACATGGTAGACCTCCTATGGCTAACTAGTCCACTCCTTTTGACAATTAGTCAGACATGGTCTCTCATGTAGAGTATGATGCTGTTGTGTAGAGACTTTCTCAGTTGATAAAGGATTCTACTCATACTACAGATATCACAACCTTTGCCTCCTTAGGTGGTACCTTTGTATTTAGTTTATATAGTGGATCTTCAGATGGTACCATGTGGCTAGTTGACTCAGATGCATCCAAACACTTGAGTAGGGATCATTCTTCTTTCAAGAAGATGCAATCTATTCCCCTAGGTCGGACAATATAGGTTGCAGATGGCTATCACTCTTGGGTAGATGGATAGGGGGATGTTGCGGTTAACCCCACTCTTAGATTGCCTAGTGTTTTGCATGTTCATGATTTTCCAAGTAGCCTATTGTTTGTCAGTAGAATTACAAGGGATCTCAATTTTTATGCTATTTTTTATGATGTCAGATGTACATTTCAGGACAAACTCATGGGGAGGACGATTAGTGGTGGACATGAGGATGGTGGTGTCTATCGCTTGATCCAGACTCCTATTGCAGCTTCTTGCAAGGGGAGGATGTTGCCTTTATTGCTGTTACAATATTACAGTGGCATTGATGACTGGGACATCTTTGGACAAGCAAAGCTGAGTGATTCCGCACATCTCTCCTGCTACTAAGCTCCTCTGTGATGCATGTCAGATGGGAAAACATCACCAATCTACACATTCTACTAGTTCTTCCTTGATTCTACTGCTTGTTTTGATTTAGTTCACATGAATGTATGGGGTCCTAGTCATACTCTTAATAGACTAGGCCATCATTATTATTTAGTGATAGTTGATGATTTTTCCAGATTATCCTGGTTTTTTGCTCAACAATAAGTTAGAAGTTGGTGATGTAATTGAGACATTTATTATGCAAATAAAGTCCCAATTTTCTATAGTGATTAAGATTGTCTGATATGATAATGCACTTGAGTTTTGTATTGCTAAATGGGATGGTTTCTATCACATACATGGAATTGTACACTAGACCACTTGTCCCTATATGTTGCAACAAAATGGGATTGTAGAAAGAAAACACTGCCATCTTTTGGATGTAGCCAGAACATTGCTAATCCACCATAATGTACCATTTTTGTGTTGGGGGGATGCAATTCTTACTGCATGTTATTTGATTAATAGAATGTCCAACTCAGCTATTCAGGAGCAAATACCCTGGCAGATCCTTTATCCTGACAGAAATTTGTTGCATGTGCCACCCAAGATTTTTGATTGCATAGCATTTGTATACTTACTCGATTCAGGATGTGATAAGCTGACACTACAAGCTACAAAATGTACCTTTTTGGGTTATGGTAGTACCCAAAAAGGCTATCAGTGCTATCATCCTTTGGCCAGAAAATATTATGTCAATGCTCTCATCTTCTTAGTTGTCTCCTACTGTTGGGGAGCTTCCTAGGTCTAATGTGCTTGATCCTATTGTTGATCTTTCAATTGCAATTTGGAAGGCTCGACATTCTTGTGCTCAGTATAGGACTCTTGATGTTCTTCCACAAGCTAATTTGCGAAAGTCTTTTAGCCCTTTCTATTCAACACTGACAACTTCTACTATTCCTTCCACCTATCAATAAAAGCTATGCTTGATCCAAGTGACGCCAAGCCATGGAGGATAAGAGGGCTGCACTACATTCTAGGGAGACATGGGAGCTGACCACATTGCCACGAGGTGCTCATTTAGTGGCTTGACGCTAGGTCTTTACCCTAAAATATAATCCAGATGGATTTGTTTCACAACATAAGGTTTGTCTTGTTGCAAGGGGGTTCATCTAGACCTATGGGGTGGACTTCTTTAACACGTTTTCTCTTCTGGCATGACTTCCTACTGTGCAGAATTTGCTATTTGTAGGTGCTCATTATTATTAGACAATATTTCAATTGGATGTGAAAAATGCTTTTTAATATGGTGATCTGCAAGAAGAAGTCTATATACAACAACCTCTAGGTTTTAATTTGGGACTTAAGTAGAGCGTGTATTTAGACTTAGGTAAGTCAGCTATGGCCTTAAGAAGAGTCCTCATGCATGATTCCAAAAGCTATAAAAAGTGGTGAGGACATTGCCCTTCAGAGATCTTTGATAGATCATTCCTTATTTGTGCAAAAGAGTGACAAAGGAGTTGTTGTGCTCCTGGTATATGTAGATGATTTTAATATTACTCGAAATGACTAGGGATGAATAAAGGAAGTGAAGAAAACTCTAACAAAAAAACTTATGATGACCAATTTGGGACATGTGAGATATTTCCTGGGCATTGAGGTGGCACGAGGCAAGGAAAGTATTATTATTTCTCAGTATAAGTATGCCCTTGATGTTTTTCAAGAGACAGGAATGTTGAGTGCTAAGTTTTCCAATATTCCTATAGATCCGAAAGGACACCTATATGATGCTGAGTCCTCTCTAGTTGACAGCAGATCTTATCAGTAGCTTGTGGGCAAGATTTTTTATCTTACTATTATTAGACTGGATATTTCCCTAACTATGAGAAAATTGAGCCAATTTATGGATAGACCTACAAAGCAGCATTGAGAAGCAACTATGTAGGTGCTTAGATACCTGAAGAAAGCACCTAGCCATGGTCCACTATTTTCCAAAGGCACTTTCATGCATGTGATTGGGTATTCTGATGCCGATTATGCAGGATGCAAAACTGATAGGAAGTCTACCACTAAGTTCTGCACTTATGTTGCTGGGAACCTTGTCACCTACCGTAGTAAAAACCAGAGCGCTATTTCTCACTATAGCATCAAGTCTGAATATCATGCTATAGCATAGATAGCTATGGAGGTGATCTGGGTGAGGCCTATTTTGTAGGATTTGCATGTCCAGATAGAGGCACCCATGGAGATGAGATGTGGCAATCGAGAAGTTACTTATCTTGCTAATAATCCAATGTTCCATGAAAGCATGTGATGGTAACACTACCATTAGCCATAACTAACATGAATTAGTGGAAATCCAAAGATAAATGCTCTTGGATGATCGCCTGAGAGCCATAATTCCATTCAAATCCATTTTGAGGAGAGAATAAATCAGGGTTAATTCTGTAGTTTTAACATCACATCATAATTGCAGAGTAACCACGGGATTTCCCAGGGGTTAATCGAATGTCTAGTGAGCATTAAAATCCAAAGAGTGGGTCCACATAGATAGAAATAGGGTTTCACGCGTTTCGAGAACTAAACAACGCACCAAAATCCTAATTTCAGACCCACTTAAATTGAAGAGGTTCTAGTTAGGATAAAACTCATCTAAACCTCCTAAAATTCATAGACAATATTCTAAGAGGTTTAATGCCTTTGATTTGACCATCTGAACCCATTTTGACCTTGGATAGAGTTTCAGATGAGATTTTGCCCTAATTTGAACTTTTGTACAAATTACCCAGTCAAGCATAGTCAAAATTTAAAATCCAACTTTACCATCAGATTCTTTGTATCCAAATTAGGTTAAGGCCAAAATTTGGGCCCAATCAGAGTTCATTTTGACCTAGTTTACAATTTAGTCCCTTAAAGCTCTATTCTTCACATCCAGACCCCTAACTTTCAAGTTATTTATAGGAAGTCCCCCAACTTTATCATCTTCTTCACCAAATGACCCCTACTGCCTCTCGTCTGAATGGAATCCTAGAACCTAAACAAACCAAGATTCAAGAGAGGAAATCTCTCTTGAATCTGCACCAAATCCCTCGAAATTTGGAGGGATTAGTATTCGCATCATGGAGAATCCACTTGACCATATTTCGAGGGCTAAACTCAACCCTACAAGTCAGGCAAACTAGAGTTTTTCTCCAAACAAGAGCTCCTAAAATCCTATTTCATCGAGAGAATTCTTCCTAATTGATCTCAAATCTAAGCTCTATATAAGCTCTAGATCATTCGACAATCAAAACTAGCAAGGTTTAAGGCCAAAACACCTCTTCCTCCCCTTCCTCTAGCCTACTCCGACCAAGCTTCGATGAGCTTCTCAATCCCTCTTCATTGCCTTCTGCCATGTACGAAGTCAGGGAACCTCTTCCCCGACTTCGTCTGCTTCTCGCTGCACCAAGTAGAGGCCTCTAGACCCCTTCTTCCTCGGCATCCTCATCTCCGGAGCCTTCGTCTCCTCCAACATCAGCCAATCACAGCCAGTGCCAAATCCTCTCTCTCTCTCTCTCTTCGTTTGTAGATAAGCTCTCCTTCTCTCTCTCTCTAGTGTCTCTCTAACCTTCCATCCCTCTACATCGACCACTGAATCGCGCTCTCCCCTCTCATCTTCTCCATGACTGGCACACCTCCAGTGAGGCCGCTATGCCTCCACACCACTCCAAACTCCACGCCACCACCACCATTAGCTTTGCCATGACTCCACAAGCAAAAGCCTTAACCCAATTAGGAGCTTTGCTTCCTCCATCACCCCATCAAACAACCCACCACAGCCATGCCAAATCCGACTTTAACCATCCTCCACAGACCTCTAATCACTCCATCACCCACACCATTAGCTTTGCCTCACTTCAGCGAAGTTTTCCATGTGCTTAATTGGGCCCTAGGGCCGTGTTTTCTGTGTAGGCACCTTCGTCATCGCTGTCATCTCCTCTGGTGTCGACCAACGGCATTTGACCATCTCCAGCTCCCATTCAAGCCCTAAGCTCTATGGAAGAACTCCGCGAAGGATTCCAAGCCTCCAATTGATCAACAACAGCAGGCATAGAAGCTTAATTCGAGCCCTTCCCATCTACTGCAACATGGAGGAAACGAAGGAGGAGAGGGCACGCATTAGTCCCACCTCGTGCATTTCCAAAGCCTCCACCGCATATAAATTGACATCGTGTCCAAGGCTTATCGCCTCAGACAGGGGGTGAGGTCCCTCTCACTCTCTCATGCACTCCTCGCTCACTACGTACGTCGGTGAGCCTAAACCCATGACTCGATTACCTGCCTGAATACCCAAATATCCAGTTCAAAGAATTGAGAGGAGAAATACTAAGGAGGAGGGGGGAGGGTTTTGCTTTAGAACACAAGCCCTTTGCCTTGAGATGCATGCCTATATGTTCTATACTTAGCATCTCTGAGGTCTCTGTTGATGCTTCGTGCCTTTATGCTGCTGCTCTATGCTAAGGCCTAATGCCTTGTGCTCCTGAGGCTTGATAACTTTAAGGCATCTGATGACCCATTACGATGTCTGATGGTGACTATTGTGACTATATTTGAGTTGACACTTGGTATCTGATCTGACGTGGAATTTGAGATTAGTGGTTCAAGACCACTGTTGAGAAATTTGAGTTAATTGCTTATGTGCTTAATGTGGGGATTTAAGTGGTGATTCAAATCACCATTATTTTTAGCTTTTATTCTTTTTATCCCATGATATCTTAAGATACAATTTGGGCTGATCATGAATATATTTCTATGTATAATATTCATTGAATATCTTTCTTGTACTTAATTGATTGTGTTCATTATTTCTGAATGCGATTAGTGTTGTGAATTCCATATTTGCTCCCTACGAATGACCTCTGACTCACATTTTCTGTTTTCAAGCACCTTATAAATTTAAATGTTGTAAAGTGATTTTGTCGACTATACTACAACAGGCATTTCCTAAAAGTCAATGCAAAACGCATACAAAAGCATGTTGAGGTGGATTATCACTACACATGAGATCTGATCCAGAGGGGTATTGTTTACACATCTCCGATTGTTTCTGAAGACTAAACGACAGATATTTTTACTTAATCCTTATCTCATTCTACTTTGCTATAGGACTCCTCCCTTGATATTTTTATTTTGTCTGATCTTGTATTACTATTTACCTACACCTCTTCTTATATAAAGAGGTGTAAGACTCTTTTGGTTGAATAAGACACATCATTATTTCCCACTGTCAATTCCACAATGAGGCCTCATAATCAAATGCACATCTATGCTATAGAAATACCTTTACTAGAGCTATTTGGTTTTACTTACTTTCTGAGAGTTGATGATGTTATTTTGTCTCCTTTAATAATACTATCAAAGACTTTTGATTTTGTTCATAAGATATTTGATATAGACACATCTATTTAGGTTAAAATGCCTAATCATGTATGTTCCTAGGCTTAGATTTGCATTTCATGTTATAAATATTGCATAGCATGCATCATTCTGCATTTCGAGTAGTTGTATATATTTTAGGTTAATTAGGGGTATATATTTTAAGTTTATTAGGTCCTTTTTATGGTCAAGAGAGAAGAAAACTTATTTCAGGGCCTCAGATGTACTATTGGACCATACTGATCTTATTAGGACAATGATTGGAGTCTAATGCCTCTGAAATCATCTAGATCGGAGTCCCGTAAGATCATATGAAGTTCGAGGAAGATCAACGGCCAGGGGGCAATGCAACATCCATATGGGCTTCAGATGAAAAATTCGACTATACGGATGGATCCAAAGCGACGATCGCAGTCCAGCAATGTGAAAATCAACTCAATCCAAGCACAGTGGCACCCTCTGCAATAGAAAGAAGATGGACAGCTCAAATGGTGCCACGTGGTGCCATCTAGACCACCCACCACCGGCCAGCAGTGGCCTCTCCTCCTCAAAGGCATTCCCCCTCATGAGATCTGGGCCGTTGGATGCCCATCCAACGGTTCTTATGAATCCACGTCTCCTGCCCATCTTCAAGAGAGTCTCCATCGCGAGATCTTAACCGTTGGATGAAAACCCAATGACTAAGATCGCTTGACCACCAGCCTCGGATAATTCAAAACCACGACACTTTTTGATGCGTGATGTAGTGCTCTCTAGAGTCATTCTCAATGCTTTGGCGCCAATTGGAGCTCTCCCACTCTTCCAATCCAGCTGGCGGTGATGCGTGCTTGATTTCGACTAGCCAATCATGCACGAGCAGCCGAGATGCCGATACGTGGACGCATAGATGACCGCCAATCCAACAGAGGTGCTCACGCGGCCGTCGACACACATCTTCACACACCATCCAACACCATCTGAGTGCAAGCAAGTGCTTGGTTGGCATCGACCTTCAGTGACAGCTTGGCGGGCCTTTAGTGATGCTTGTAGCTGTCACTAATGGCTTGTGCTATGCGCACGCCAGCAAAGGAATTGAATGACGTGGATCTTCAGCGATAATTAGGCGGATCTTCAGTGACCATTACAGCCATCACTAATTGCCCATGGACGATTTTTGTCTCTCCTCTACTATAAAAGGACCTACCCCCCTCCATTCCAAACCATCTCTTCCTTTCTTCCTCTCACCACCTCCAAGGCTATAGAGAGAGCTTGTCCCAAGCCCGGGATGCTCCTCTAGAGAAGAAAAGAAAATAGTTTTCCCACCTCTCATCCCCATTCGTGGAGCATCCCATGGCCGTCCTCTCACCACCCTTCATGAAGAAAATCCTCGTCGCGATGCCGTCCTACCCCATCCTCAGTCCTCTGGCTTCGTCCTCCTACGTTCTGCTCCTCACCACCTTCCTCCAGGTGATGTTAGAGCGAGTCATCCTATAAGCAACCGTTGAGGGGGATTCTCTCACCTCTTTCTATCTTTTTTGCTTTCGTAGTGTAATCTTTCCCGCTTTCGTAGTTGTAAAAAAACATTTGATTACAGATTCATGATTGTTTCTCTCTCTCTCTTATATTTTCACAAGTAGATTAGCTAGATAGACAATTGTTGATATGATCTCTTCCTTTCTAAAAAATTCCAAAAAAATTATAAAAGATAAAAATGACAAACACAAATAGAAGCGAAACACGGATTTTTCAAAATCAAACGTTCACCTCCCCGTGTTCTACTCGGGACTCACTTTTCGAGTTTCAGTTATAAATTTTATTTGATCGACGGATTTTCTTGTGGATCGAGCTACGACAACGAGTCCTCCGAACCCTAATTTTATTTCGCAAAACATGCCTCATCATTTTGGCATCGTTCCCAGGTAGGCAATGCTCTTTAGTTTTTTTTTTTGTGTTTTTCCGCCATACATAACTTTTATCTCACTTATTCTTTGATCTTATTGTGATTGCAAGTACTCATTCGAGGTGAGCCAGAGCGGTTAGATCGGAGAAAAGTGCGGATGAAGGTTTTGTAAGTTTATTCCCACAACCCCCACCCTAGTTTCCATTCCATAACCTACTAACTCAAACCCAAATCAACTTAGGTGCTTGCATAAACCCTAGGGTAGATTTTGTTTGTTTGATTGTCACTCCACTCACCTTACCCACCTGCATATATAAAAAAATAAAAAATATTCTTCTCTTGTGGGATTTAACTAAAAGCTACACATTTAACACCCACAACTTCTTATCCTAAGGCGCACAATCACTTTGATTCTACCACTTAACTAGGGTCTAACCTGTGGACCTGGTACACTTCAACACAATACACATAAGTGAGTAGAAATCTAAATAGGTTAAACATTCTTGTGTGCCTTAACTAAGTGATGCAATAGGCCAATTGATTGAGCTGTTTGGGCTGCACCACTCAATTTAAAACTGATCCATCAAGTAGCTTGCCTCTTAGGGTTGATTTTTAGGGTTAAACAAAGCACTCCACATTTTTTTCTGATTTCTAAAGGAATATGTCATCACCAGTGCTTGTAAAACCTGGAGTGTTCTACTAAACTTTGCTTGAATGAACTTAAAGATTAAACCCTAAAAGCTACTAAACAAGCTAAAACCCTAAAAGACACAACATCAAATAACCTTGTTTGCAAACCCTGGTTATGCATGCACACACATTTTAACTGATCATTAAGGGCACAACCTATCTAAAGGGCCCATCATATTCCAAGAGCACAATCATCCCAAACCTAATTAAAACTGAGTAGACGTTGGCCTTAAGGATTGATTCGCTTTTCGGGGCTCGCATTGAGATTTTTTTCAATTAATCTGCTTCTGCTGGTCCATCTGATGTCTAGCTAGGGGAGTAGCATCAAACGATCGTGGCTGGGAGGTACACTAAGAACCGGAGGCGTAAGCCAAAGGAAGAACCTTCTCCCCAGTCCCTCCTTCTAACTAGTTGGATTGATCGGATAAAAGTAGACAAAATCGTTTATAATCTCAAGACAGGTCCTGGGAGTCTGTTGGTCTTTAGGCTAACCCACCTAAGGACAAGGTTGATTTCTTGTATTGCAAGGCTCCTTTCTCTCTTCTAATTTCCCTCTTACTCCATAATGTATCCTTCCACATCTTTCACACATTTCCAATCCTACCCTCCTACCACCACTTATCCCCAAGATGATTACTATCCTGACTTGACTTAATTGCCCATCCACAAGCTGGGATAACTTTGATTGGGGTTATGAATCCGGGCCTTAGTGTCCACGGTCTAACCCTAGACAACAAGACTATGATTACTATCCTTCCTAGAGTTACAATGATTATAGATCTCCATCCTTTGATGACCAAACCAACCCGATCTACAATCAGGAAGGATATGATGATTATAACACCTACCCACCCTAGTATTCCATTGAATATAGGTCACCACCATTCTTTGAACAACCCAAGACGACCTACTATCAAGGAGGAACTCGAGAACCTTAATATCTTGACTCCCCTAGAATGAACCCAAACCCACCCAACCCCGAACGAAACCATTTGGTTCAGGTGAACCAGGTCCAAGACAGGGTGTTGGCTAACTTGAGGAACACCATCCAATCTTTAGAAGTTCAACCAATACCATGCACTGAAGCATTGGAGCCTATGATTAAAATGATTGATGAGCAAAATAGCTCTTTATTGGATCTACTCCAAAATGTTAAGGATAGGGACTTGGGTGAGTTTCTACTTGGGAAATTGTTGAGGTTGAGGATGAAATTTGTGGTTCCATAGTCTAATCTTGGGATGATTCTCAAGATGAACCCCCTTCAGGAGAGCCAATGTCTGAACCCGCTCAAGCGCCTGTTGGTGGGGATACATTTTCTGAGATCGAGGATGACCAAGTTGGGTTAGAGCAACCCATTAAGGATGAACTGATTGATTCACCCGAGATCCCCAGGCCAGGAAGCGAGGAAAAATATGTCTCTTTGAACCAGGAAATGACAATTGATTTTGAGACATATATAAATGAGGATTGTGAATTCTTTGACTCTGAGGGTGAAGAATCCCCTAGTGAAGTTTCACTTGAGTGTAAGGAAGATGATTTTAGTGAGACAAATGGGCTTGAGGAATCTAATGAACCATTTGATAGCCCAATTATTGAAGATTTGGATTCGGTTGGGGCTAACTTGGAGGATTTGAATCCTCATTTACTAGAAGATTCAATCAGTAACCCCATTCCTTAGCCACACCCCAAAGGGATTGATTTTGATTTGGAAATCATTGTACCCAAGTAAATCCTGATTCAGCCACAAATGTTGGACTTGGGTACTTTAGATGGGGTGTACAATGATTTGGAGGTCTTAGAAATATTGATTTTAGAGGATAGGAATTTGGCAATGAAAATTTGGAAGGCCAACTCAAAGGGAAACACAATTTTGGATCTAAGAGTTCCTATTGACCTAAAACCACCAACCTTTTACCAAGACCCTTATGATGTTTTTGAGATGCAACCCAAGCTCAGAATCATTGATTACCTTTTTGAGTTGAAATCTAAAAGGACATTCGAACCTATTGAACCATCTCTACCCATTGTCCAGCACTTTAGTCTTGGGTTGCACACCAACAAACCGTAGGCCCAGCCCCACAAGCATAATAATCTTAGGTTCTGGATGATTTTAATCCAGAATCTTAGAACTACTCGACCCTGGGGCATGGGTCTGCACCATAACTTGGTCCACATCTATGGACATCTTTTGCTAGTGGATCGGAGGATTAATCTTTTGATTTTGATTCTGACCCGCACTTGTGAATTCTCAATTTCTTCCTTGTATGTATATTATGCCTAGCTAAAGGCATTAAATTTAGCACATGTGTATATTCCACGTTCTCTGCTGAGCTGACCGAATTTTCATGAAATTCAGGTGATATTCTATTTACTCCACCCTTTTCATGTCTTTGTTTTTACAATGAGGACATTACATCATTTAGGCATGGGGGGGTGGATACTTTATCCTGAAAACATTTGTTAACTCCATAGAATTTCTTTTAGTTTCTTTTTAAAAAAATTGAAAATTCAAAAAGAAAAAAAAGAATTAGGAGAAGAGAACTTAGGCATTTGGAGGTTATTAACTTTAGGAAATGATACGATAGGACCTAAACACTTAGAAACTTCAAGTCTTCGAGCTTAATTAGCTCGGGTGTCCACTTGAACGTGGACTTAGTCTCAAGTTCTCGCCAAGTCAAATTCACCTTTAATCTGGTGAATAAATTGAGGTGATAAGTATATAACTTATCAACCCACCCTCTGATTTGAGGGGACTTTAAGCCTAAGCATCTACACACTTTTGGCACTGACTCACTTTTTGGTGGTTTATTTGTAAATTGGGTAGCTAGTGAACTATTTAAGGTGGTTTGGCTGGCAAGTTGGCGGTGGTAACAACTCATTGGCCGGTTGTCCAAAGCCTAGCCATAAACCATTTTCTTCATACTGTCTTTAAGTAAATCTTAGATCAGGGAAGCAACCTACTTAGAAAAAAAGAAGAAAAGAAAAAAATAGAAAAAGGAGAAAATAAAAGATATAAATAAAATCATACTTCATTGCACGAGTATGGCTAGCAAGTTACCGTAGGTAATTACCCATTAGTCAATTGTCCAGAGCCCAGCTCAAAAAAATGCACAATAATTCCCAAAACAGTTAGGGAAGAAGCAGGGAAGTAGAATAAACCAGGGAGATATACACTGGGTTCACCCTTGTGTTGACCCCATAAATAAAAGTAGGGGGCAAGCTACCGTTCAAAAAGATAAACCTCTCGACAAGGTCACCTAGGGTCGTAGAAACCTGGAGTCCATTTTAACAGCCGCCTAGTGAGTCTTTTACTCTTTTCACTAGATGCTTAGCACTTAGAGTCCTTTTGGAGTCTTGGGCAGGTCGGATAGCCGTAAAAAGTTATCCCGGAACTCTCAAACTCTAAAAGTACAAAAAAATTAGAAAAGAAGAAAAGCAAAAAAAAATGTATCTTCCCTTTTCAAATAAGGCGAGGACTTGGGTGGTCTCCATTCTGGCAAACACCCTGGTACTGTTGAGTCTTTGTAGTTTAGGACCTTAGTTGATAATTTCTACTGTTAATAAACAGCATAGGCCTAAGTGATCAAATCCTAATTCTATTTTTATACATAGCATGTAGTTTAATTTTGCTAGGGACTAGTAAAAGATAAGTATGGGGGTATGATATAGACAACTCTACTTAGGTTAAAATGCCTAATCATGCATGTTCCTAGGCTTATATTTGCATTTCATGTTATAAATATTGCATAGCATGCATCATTATACATTTAGAGTAGTTGTATATATTTTAGGTTAATTAAGTCCTTTTTATGGTCAGGAGAGAAGAAGACTTATTTTAGGGACTCGGATGGATGATCGGACCAAAAGGATTTGATTAAGACGATGATCGGAGTCTAATGCCTCTAAAATCGTCTAGATCGAAGTCCGTAGCATCATATGATGTCCAAGGTAGATCAATGGCCAAGGAGCAATGCGACATCCTTATGGGCTTCGGATGAAAATCCTATCGTACGAATGGATCTAGAGCGATGATCACTGTCCAGCAACATGAAAATCAACTCGATCCAAGCACTGTGGCACCCTCTGCAAAAGAAAGAAGATGGACATTCCAGGTGACGCCACATGGCGCCATCTAGACCACCCAACACCAGCCAGCAGTGGCCGCTCCTCCTTAAAGGCATTCCTCCTCGCGAGATCTAGGTCGTTGGATGCCCATCCAATGGTTCTTGTGAAGCCACGTCGCCCGCCCATCTTCAAGAGAGCCTCCATCATGCGATCTTAACTGTTGGATGAAAATCCAATGGCTAGGATTGCTTGACCACTGGCCTCGGATAATTCAAAACCATGACACTTTTTGACGTGTGGCGTAGTAGTCTCCAGAGGAGTTCTCAACGCTTTGGCACCGGTTTGAGCTCTCCCACTCTTTCAATCCAGCTGGTGGTGAGGCGTGCTTGATTTCGACTGCTCGATCATGCACGAGCGGCCGAGATGTGGATATGTGGACACACAGATGACCACCGATCCAGCGGAGTGCTCATGCAGGCGTCGACGCACATCCCTATGCACCATCCAATGCCATCTGAGTGAGGGCAAGTGCTTGGTTGGCGCCGACCTTCAGCGACAGCCTGGTGGGCCTTTAGTGACGCTTATAGCTATCACTAATGGCCTATGCTATGCATGCACTAGCAAAGGAATTGAAGGGCGCGAATCTTCAGCGATAGTTGGGTGGATCTTCAGGGACGATTATAGCCATCAATAACTGCCCATGGATGATTTTTGTCTCTAATCCTCCACTATAAAAAGACCTACCCCCCTCCATTCTAAACCATCTCTTCCTTTCTTCCTCTCACCACTTCCAGGGCTCTAGAGAGAGCTTGTCCCAGGCCTGGGATGCTCCTCTAGAGTAGAAAAGAAAATAGCTTTCCCACCTCTCATCCCCAATCGTGGAGCATCCCGTCGCCATCCTCTCACCATCCTTCGGGAAGAAGATCCTCACCGCGACATCGTCCTTCCCCATGCTCCATTCTCTGGGTCCGTCCTCCTTCGTCTCGCTCCTCACCACCTTCCCCTAGGTGATGTCAGAGCGAGTCATCCTCCGAGCAACCGTCAAGGGGGATTCTCTCACCTCTTACTATCTTTTTTGCTTTCATAGTGTAATCTTTCCCGCTTTTGTAGTTTTAAAAAAACATTTGATTAGAAATTCATGATTGTTTCTCTCTCTCTTATATTTTTGCAAGTAGATTGCTAGATAGGCAATTGTCGATCTGATCTCTTGCCTTCTAAAAAAATTTTATAAAAGATAAAAATGACAAAAACAAATAAAAGTGAAACGCAGATTTTTCAAAATTAAATGTTCACCTCCTCGTGTTCGACCAGGGACTCACTTTTCGAGTTTTGGTTATAAATTTTATTTGACCAATAGATTTTCTCACGAATTGAACTACGACGACGGGTTTTCCAAACCCTAATTTTAATTTGTGAAACACGCCTCATCATTTTGGTGCGATGCTCTACCATGTTCGATAATGCAGAGTGAACGGGCATTTTTCGCTTGCAGAATAAGTTATAAAAAAAATATGTCATCGCAGTGAAATCGCATGGTGGAAAAATCCCGAACAAAACTAATTATCAGTAAAACTAACCACGATGGATTAGGTTGTATCCATAGGGAGGAATAGATGCAATAAATTCATGAATATTATTCCCTTGTATTCGTTCAATCGAGTGCAAAATCCATGATCAAATCTGACATGAAATTTGATGAAAAGAAGACACACCATACTCAAGAATGTAAGGTTATATGCGTAATTTTTCCTCAATGAAATATTCAATAAATATGTGATCAATCTCTGTAATTTCCAATTGCACATGTATTAGAGAGAAATTGTGTACATCTTAATCCAAAACCAATGTCAAAAGATGTGAATAACAAAAGCCAAGTAATTATGAGAAAGCATGAGCATGAAGTTGCAATTTCACTCAATATATCAAGTATTAAAATACAAAATGAATGTTTGGCAATGGCACTCAAATGTAAATATTAATTAACCTAAAAATAGAGGATTTGCTTCCTTTGTGCGTGTGCGAAGAGGAGGTGATGGCGGGCCGCAGGAAGCTCGGAGGAGGATAAGCTCGACGAGAGCTTTTCAATGGTGGTGGTGGCAATCCGAACGACTGTCGATGGTGAGGCTCTCCGAACGGCCGTCGGGTGGTCGATTGGTGCAGCCAGAAGCGTAGTTGTGCTCGGGGAGTTGAGGCGAGTCCGATGGAGTTCCCAACATGAAGTTTCATGGCTGGATTTGATGGTTTCATTTTTGGTAGCTTTGGGTACCTTCGTTGGCAAAGAAGAAGAAGAAGAAGAAGAAGAAGCCAGGAGTGCGCACGGGCTGGCGACGTCGGTTGGAGGGAAGGTGAGGCCTGCGCGTGGGTGTTGTGCTTGCGTAGTAGAGGGGGAAGGCCATGCGCAAGGTCTGTTGCACGTGAGGGCGTGGCTGTGCGCAGTGGATTTGCTACTGCTGCAGTTGCATGTGAGGTGAGTAGCGCCTGTGGGTGTGGGTGGCGCGGATGGAGGTATTGCTGCAACAATAGGAGCGAGAGGAAGTGCGCACGTGGCTAGCTGTGGTCGGTGAGGGGGTGTTGCATGGCTAGCTGAGGTCGGTGAGGGGGTCACAGTGCGTGTGGCTGGCTACGCTGCATGCTCTCTTCATGGTGGAGAGGAAGGGAGCCGATCAATCAAATCCCCGAAGAGATTCTTTAACCTTTTCCAGATCCACAACGCCCACCTCTCCCTTCGCATGCGCAACTATTGGATTTGAACGCTGGCAGAGGGAGCGGCAGTGGGAAGTGGACAATTATGGGCATACCCTCCTTTAAATGCTAATTATGTCCAGCCACCTATTATACTTTTATTTTCTGCATGCACATATCAAATAAGAAGTATAAATGTATGTATTAGAATGCAAAGCAGATACAAAAATATTCATAAGCTAAGATTAATTACTACTTAGCTTAGGTCATTAAACTATAAGTAAATGTATTCCATATGTACTTAAGCCAAATAAACGTCCAATAAATTGGACTTATCAAATTCCCCATGCCTAAGTTTTGCTAGTCACGAGAAAATGTGAAAATAATGGAAGTAATCAAGATAATTCTTCTTTCTTTATTCCACAAATTTAGAGATCCAGACAAATGCAAGTGATAATAATAATAGCCTAGGTAACGGATCCAAGTGAAAATAACCAACTTACATTTGCAGTTCATACTTATCCCTTGGTAGGTAATTCTATGGGGATAGGCAACTACTTCCCTTGGGGATAAAGCAGAAGATAATCTATAATTTGACCCCATCTTTTTGGCTTAGGTAGGAGATATCGAGTTGAATGGATTTGTATTTGGTGGCACACACTAATCTTGTGCTACACGTAATCTAGTGTTACGGACTCTATATCTCTAGACTATCAAACAAGTCAACTCAGAGAGAGGCTAAACAACTGTGCTCTCTTGGTGTTCCTTTGTGCTCACTCTTTTCCTTCTTTTCTTTCTGAGATTCACACATTTCACCAGATTTTGTAAATGTACTCACTATTTTGTGGTCTGACATGGCATTCACACTTCAATTAAAGTCCTAATAACTCTACAACTAAGTTAGAAGTCCTCAGCCAGTATTCAGGCGATCAGAAATACTGAAAAGTAAGTATAGGTCATATTTGGTGGATCGCGATGGGTGTTTTTGTTGCCTCAGAAACATTGTCACACAATGAAAAGTGATACGAGGATAAAACTATAAACTTGAACTCTTTCCTTTTTCTTTTCTCTCTTTTTTTTCATATTTTTCTAAATATAAATGTTTCTTCTTTTTTTTATTTTTGTGTGCTTTTTTTTTCAACTACTAAGCAAAAAACGACGCATACTTTTATTTATGAGGCATTATTAGGAATGATAGTCAAGAGAATATTGTGTGGCTTATTTGGTGGAAGTGCCTACTCTCGGCACCAAGAAAAGATGGTTAGGAAAATTGTATTTCTGACCTTTGACATTACTATCCTCCTTCAGCAGAGGACTCTATGAAGGACGGTCGTGACCATCCACCATAGTCATAGTTTTATTAAGACCCAATCTTTGTATATCTACCTTATTTGGTGACTCTCAGGAATTCACATAATGTTTGCACACAGGAACAGAGAGAAAAAACTATGCCTAACTCTGAGGTATCATCATTTAATTGTCCAGAACTTAAGAGTCCTTGCACTAGACTTAGTGTACCAGTAATCTCTCTACTTTCTTCTCACAAATATGAGGTGGATCTAATAGAAGATAGTATGCCTGACTCCCTATTAACTGTCCAAGGGTTCAATAGACAAAAAATGCTTATTGATTTTCTACAAAGATCCATTACCCAGTCTACGTGCAAGCGAAAGTAACTGTACTGGATTCTAAACTTAAGAAACAATTTAAAAAGAAAATCTTTAATGACACCTCCTTGATAAATTTTCTGCTAGGGCCTAACCAATTCAGCTCAAGAACATAAAAGATTTTTTTTATATATAAATCACTATCCTAAATGTATGTAAATATTTATAAATGCTATAAACATCCTCAGGTTATACCCCCCCATGCCTAAGATTGACAATGTCCTCATTGGAAAAATGCAGACATAGAAGAATATCACCTGAGGAGGAGAGTGGGAAGAGCTAAAGCTCCTCAAGCCAAAGTGCATCCAAAACCTGGCTAGCTGAAAGAGTAACATAAGGTTTAAGTCATTAACCATTCACCTTAAAGCTTGCACCAGAAGTAGGGTTTCAAATTTTTACAGCTCCATGAGGGAAGGCATTGATTACAACGTACGGCCCATTCTAATGGGACTTGAGCTTTCCTGGAAATAATTTAAGTCTGTAATTGAAAAGCCAGACCCACTGGTTGGGCTCAAAGGTCTTTCTAATAATGTGCTTATCATGGAAGACCTTTGTATGTTGTTTGTATGCTTGACAAGTTTCATAGGCTTCATTACAAAGCTCCGCAAGCTCACTTAACTTTAACATACGTGCCTTTCCTACTTTATCCAGATTCAAGTTAACATTTTTAATAGCCCAATAGGCTTTGTGTTGGATTTCAACGGGAAGATGGCATGCCTTTCCGTAGACAAGATGGAAAGGAGACATGCCCAAGGGAGTCTAATATGAGGTTCTGTAGGCCCAAAGAGCATCATTTAATTTTTTAGACCAATCCTTACGGTCGGGCCTGACAGTTTTTTTCTAAAATTCATTTAATCTTTCTATTAGATACTTCAACTTGTCCACTCGTTTGGGGATGGTATGGTGTGGCTATCATGTGGTTAACTCCGAAATTTTTGAGTAGTCTTGTGAAGTGTACGTTCTTGAAGTGAGGTCCTCCATCACTTATGATCATCCTTGGGCACCCGTACCGAGAAATGATATTAGCCTTAACAAAACCCAAGACCACAGAATGGTCATTGGTTCGCCTGGGTATGGATTCTATCCATTTCGATACATAGTCCATAGCCACAAGGATGTACTCATATCTGAAGGACACAGGAAAGGGACCCATGAAGTTGATGCCCCAAATATCAAAGATCTCAACAGGGAGGATAGGTTGCTGGGGCATCTCATCCCTTTTTCCAATGGTTCCCGTCTGTTGGCAACGTAGACATGTGCCCACATATGTATGTGCATCTCGAAATAATGTGGGCCACCAAAAGCCAGATTGAAGAACCTTATGGGTAGTCTTTCTTCCACTAAAATGTCACCCATAGTGGAGGTCATGGCAGGAACTCAGAACACTTCTTTGTTCTTCGTCAGGGATGCAACGGTGGAAAAGCTTGTCAAGGCCTATTCTAAAAAGCTCAGGTTCCTCCCAATGATAAAATTTAGCGTCAACAAGAAACCTGTCTCGCTTCTACTTGTCCCAAGTACTGGGGGTAATGGCCATGACCAGTTAGTTCACTATGTCAGCGAACCAAGGTGTTTTAGCCTCCATGGCCATTAGAGACTCATCAGGGAAAGTCTCTTGGATATTGCCAGCAGGGTTTGATGCCTCAATAGGGATCCTAGATAGATGATCTGCCACCACATTCCCAACTCCTTTCTTATCTTTAATTTCCAAGTCAAACTCCTGGAGTAGCAGAATCCAACGAATAAGGCAAGATTTGGTGTCCTTTTTAGCAATAAGATGATTTAAGGCAGAATGATCAGTGAACACCACAACCTTGGATCCCAAAAGATAAGATCGAAACTTTTCCAAAGCAAATACTACAGCAAGAAGTTCTTTTTTAGTGACCATGTAGTTTTGCTGAGGATCCGTAAGGGTCTTGCTGGCATAATGCAGCACATGAGGTTTGCCATCAACCCTTTGACCTAAGATCGCTCCCACTGCAAAATCAGAAGCATCGCACATTAGCTCAAACGGGAGGGTCCAATCTGGTGCTTGGTGAATCAACGTGGAAATAAGGGCTTTCTTTAAGACTTGGAAAGCCTCACCACATCTATCATCAAAATCGAAGGAGACATCCTTCGCTAACAAGTTGCAGAGTGGCCTAGAGATTTTACTGAAATCTCTAATGAAGCACCTATAAAATCCAGCATGGCCAAGGAAAGATCTAACCTAATGAACATTGGCGGGCGATGGAAGCTTAGAGATGGAATGAATTTTTGCGATGTCCACCTCTAAGACTCTCTCGGAAACTACATGCCCTAACACAATGCCCTACTGGACCATAAAGTGGCTTTTCTCCCAGCTAATCACCAGCTTTCCCTCTTCGCAATGGGTTAAGACTTTATCAAGGTGCAAAAGGCATAGGTCAAACGATGAGCCATAAATGGAGAAGTCATCCATGAAAATTTCAACAAACTCATCGATCATATCAGAAAAAATAGCCATCATACAACGTTGGAAAGTGGTAGGAGCATTACATAACCCGAATGGCATTTGATGGAATGCAAATGTACCATACGGACTCGTGAAGGTAGTACGCTCCTGATCGTTAGGAAAGATGGCTATCTGATTATACCCAGAATACCCGTCATGGAAACAAAAGAACTTATTCCCCACCAGTCGTTCCAAAATCTAATCGATAAACGGTAAGGGGAAATGGTCTTTCTGGGTAGCCATGTTCAAATGGTGGTAATCAATGTAGACCCTCCAACCAGTTGAGGGTCTAGTGGTTACCAACTCTCCTTGTTTGTTTTCTTCCACAGTGACTCCTGCCTTTTTGGGCACCACATGAATAGGACTGACCCATTTACTATCTGAAATGGCATAGATAATCCCTGCATCCAGCCATTTCAGAATCTCCTTTTTAACAACCTCCCGCATATTGGGGTTGAGCCTTCTCTGCATGTCTTGGAAATGTTTCACATACTCGTCTGTGTATATATGATGCATGTAAAGGGAGGGATCAACACCCTTAATATCAGTAATTGACTAAGCAATTGCTTCCTTGTGCCTTTGTAAACACTCAAGTAAAGCTCCCTCTTGCGATTCAGATAATGCAGACAAGATAATAATGGGGAGTGTGTCATTAGGGGTAAGGAAAGCATACTTCAATGTGCTCGGGAGGGTTTCAGCTCCAACTCAGGAGCCTTTTGGATTGAGGGTTTAAGTTGATAAGTCCCTGCCTCAGGTAGCGCGTCTACCTTCACAGTCCAGGGTGGGGACAGAGACTCTATGTATATCCCCAGCAACTCTTCTAATTCGGGTATTTCCCCTTTAGTTTCTTCAATAGTCGGAGGATGGTCCTTAGATATGACCTTTTGATGGGGATCTCTATATAATAGTGCTGGAGTAGTCTCCTCCATTATTTCATCAACAACTTCAATCTGAGAACAATCTTCAAATCGGGATTGCTTGTAGGTATCAAAAACATTCAACTGGATCTTCTTGTTCCCAATGCCCATTTTAAGTGCCCCTGATCTACAATTGATAGAGGCGTTGGCTGTGGCCAAGAAGGGGAGTCCCAGAATAATGGATGGCTTGGTGGGCTTATTAGAATGGTCAATATCTAGCACAAGAAAGTCAACAGGGAAGAAGAAGTCCTCCACTCTCACCAGGACATCTTCCAGTAATCCTCGAGGTGTCTTAAGTGATCTGTCTATGACCTGGAGGATGACTGGACTAGGTTTTAACTCACCTCCTCCCAAAAGGTCGTAGACAGAGCTCGGTAAAATGTTCACCCCCGCCCCTAGATCGAGCAGAGCCTTGTCAATGTGTTGGTTACCTATAACCACTGAGATATACGGGGCCCCTAGGTTTTTTATTTTGGCAGGTGTTCCATGTTGGAGAATTGAGCTAACATGGTCAGGCAGAATGATCTTAGCTTGGACCTATCTCCTAGATCAGCGTTTCTGGGTGCACAAGTCCTTTAGAAACTTGGCATAGGATGGGATCTGTTTGATAGCTTCCAACAGAGGCAAGTTGATCTGGACTTGCCTAAAAGTGTCCATAATCTCCTCCGTCCTATCCTTGGCTCTAGGCGAGCCAATAGAAGATCCCCCAGGAGAAGATAGGTGCTCTAGGTAGGGCACCCTCGGCTTCTGAGTAGAGGGGTTGTCATGGCGGGAGAAGGGTGGCGGAATGATGACATCCTCATTGTGGGTGATTTCAAGCGAGGGAGAGTAGTGTGGCTCTTCCTCGGTGGAGATGGAAGTCGGGTCGGGTGTAGGAGGGGAATTCTGAGACGTAACCATAAGAGTGTTATTAGGCTTGTCAATTTTCTTTCCACTCCCCAGCATGGTCACAACTTGGGCGTGCACCTTGAATACGACCCCCTTCCCTTTTGGGTTCTCCTCAGAAGAGCTAGGCAACTTCCCCGGATCACGCTGCCTAACTGCCTCAGTAAGATGACCAGTTTGGGATTGCATATCAGTAATCATCATATTATGAGATTGGATGACCATATTCTGATGCCCTTACATCGCTTTTATCATGGCTTTAAGTTCATCCATCTCAGAGGGCTTATTCTGAGGAGGGTTTTCATAGGATGGTTGGTATATGGGTTAGGAAGGTAGGGGTCTTATATTCCCTGAGTTAGAAGCATCACCTTGCTTCCAAGAGAAGTTTGGATGGTTCCGCCACCCCAGATTATAGGTATTGGAATAAAGGTTATTGCAAGGAGGTGGGCAGAAACCTTAGGCCACGTTCAAGTCGGCCTGAATCAACTCAGGGAATTGATTTGCCTGGTGGCACTCTGCAGTGGCGTGTGTTGTGCTTTGGTAAATGGAGCATTCACTTGAAGACTGAAAGATAGAGGCTGCTTGTAGGTTCATGCCAGGGTTTGCTAAAAGCCTATCAAAGTTTTTATTCAATAAGTGAATCTAATAAGGCAAATCTTGAGTAGCCCTGGCTTCATGGGCCTCTATCTTCCTCTGCAAGATTGATGGTTGATGTAAGCATGTTTATATCACATAAACTGTCTATTTATGCATGATCTTAAGCATAGAATTGTGTCAAATACTATAAATATTATATAACATGCATCATCTTGCATTTAGGTTAGTCTAAATAAAATGTAGGTTAATAGTCTCCTTTTATGGCCAGGGATAGGGCAACCTGTTAATCAGGGCCTCGTATTGAAGATCCAACCATATGGATCCAATTAGGGCAACGATTGGAGTTCAACGACTCCAAGATCGCCCTGATCAGACATTCGTAGCACCAGATAGAGATCAAGGAACCCTAGAGATCAAGGGCCAAGATGGTGTTAATCCGCACCTCAGACGACAAATCCGACCACACTGATGGGTTAGGATCGACGATCGCAGCTTAACGGTGTGAAAATTGGTCCAATCCGACATTCGTAGCACCATCTACAACACTCAGAAGATGGACAACCAAGATGGCACCACGTGGCGCCATCTCAGCTGCCCAACCGGCTGCAGCTCTTCTCTTCTTCACCCGCTCGATGAATCTGAGTCGTTGGATCATCATCCAATGGTTGCAGATTGCGCACGCACAAATCATGCACTCGCCTTAAGAGGGAGCACAGCACAGCGGTCGAACACCCCTTCATGAGTGAAGGGCAAGCGTTCGAGCTTCACTACACTTCAAAATTAGAGGGACCACGGGTGCGAGCACACCATCACAGCCAGGAAATCAAGATCAAGCGGCATGGATCAGCCGATAGAGCCCCCGATCACACGCGTGTGCACGGCGCTGGCGAGGGCGGTTTAAGCCATCCGATCTCTTGATCGGACAGCTGAGCGCGTGCGGTCATGTGTAGGCATTGAGGCAGCGAAGGCGAGGGGGCACGCGCACGTCGGCCACATTCAAGCCTTTAGTGATGGATTTATCCGTCACTAAAGGTCCTGAATTAATGTTTTTAATGTTGTAATGACCAAAATGCCCCCACTCCTTACAACTATAAAAGGAGACCCCTACCCTACGAATTTCTCATCTCTTCCTCTCTTCTCTCACCCCTTCCAAAGCTCTAAGAGCTTGTCCCACACCCGGGATGCTCCTCTAGTGTAAAAATCTTAATTTTTCCACCTTCGTCCCCCTTCGTGGAGCATCCTATGGTTGTCCTCTCTTTACATTCGAGAAGCGGATCCCGTGACGACGATGACGTGCTGCTTTGTTCCTGTTCCTCTCACTTCGTCCTTCTTTTTCCTGCTCCGTTCCCCATCTTCCAGGCGTTGTCCCATCCAGCTCGTCCTCCAAGCGATCTTCGAGGCGGATATCTCTCTCTCCATTCTCTTTACTGCTTTTTAGAGTAGATTTACTGCTTTCTAGTATAGTTTTCCTACTTTCTAGTCATAATGAGTAGTATAATGAATAGTTTCTGACAATGAAATCCATGTTTATTCTACATCCCTTTTGCTTTTATTTGTAATATTCTCTCTCTCTCCCTTCTATTTATTATTTGTTAAATAGATAGCTAGTTTTCGTCCAGCTATTTTATTTAGTGACAAATAAGATAAAATGCATATTTTTAATCAAACATCCGCCTCCCTGTGTTTGACCCGGAACTTCTTTACAACTTTTTGGTATAAATTTTATTTGTTGAATGGATTTCATCGTGACTCGAACTACAATGAAGGGTTTTCAAATCCAATTGAGACCGCATAGTTTTCCGCATTCAACATTTTGGCACCGTTGTAGGGGAGGCAATGTTCTTTGATTTTTTGCATTTTCCGACTTACGAATCATTTACTTCACTTCTCTCCTTTTTTATTGTGATTGTAGGTACTCTTTTGAGACGAGCAAAAGTGGTAGATTGGAGCAAAGTGTTGTTGAAGGTTCTGTAAGTTCACCCCCACTTCCCACCCATTGATTTCATTCCACCATGTAATAACACAAACATAAATCAACGTAGGTGTTCTTATAAACCCTAAGGTTAGTTTTGATTGTCTGTTTGACACCAACACCTGCCATACCCTCCGCATTTAAAAAGAAAAATTAAAAAAAGTCTCACAGAGGTTCACAACCTCATTTGATTTTCAAACTCAACAGGTAAACCGATCTTTGGAACCGGTACACACACCCAAACACATAATTGAGTAGAAATCAGATTAGGTAATCACTTGTGTGCCTAATTAAGTGGTGCAACAGGCCGATTGCTTGAGTTGATTGGGCCGCACCACTTCAACTAAAATCAACTCATTAAGTAGCTGCCACATAGGTTCAACTCTTAGGGATTTACTAGGCACTCCACATTCTTTTAAGCTTCAAAGGAAAATATCTTCACTTGTGCTTTCAAAACCTGGTGTGCAACCAAAATTTGTTTGAAAATACCTAAAGTTGAATCCTAAAAGCTACTAAGCAAGATTTGAACCCTAAAATTCACCACATCAAAAATAATCTTGCTTGAAAACCATTGGTTGTGCACGCACACACACATCAATCAATCATTAAGGGCATAACTCTGAAAAAGGACCCATCACATTCCAAAGCACATTCAAACCTAACCCTAAATAAAACAGAGTAGACGTTGGCCTTAAGGATTGGACTCGCTCTTCGGAGCCCAGAACGAGATTATCTTCAATTAGTCTGTTTCTATTGTTCAATCTGATGTCTAGCTAGGGAAGCAGAATCAAATGATCTCAATTGGGGGGTACACTAGGAACTGGAGGCACAAGCCGAAGGAAGAACCTTCTCCCCAGTCCCTCCCTCTAACTGGTTGGATTGAACAGACAGAAGTTAGATCAAATCATTTCTTTATCTCAAGATGGGTTCTGGGAGTCTGTAGGTCTTTAGGTTAGCCCACTTAAGGACAGATTTGATTGTTTGTATTACAGGGCGCCTTTCTTCCTCCCATCAATCGTGAATCTTTCCACATTTCATACGCATTCCCACTCTTTCCCTCCTGTTATGACTTATCCTCAACATGATGATTATGCCAACTACTCAGATTGGGGATACAATTCTGGACCTTCGTGTTTAGGATCAAACCCTGAACATCATAATTGTGATTTCTATCCTTCTTCGAGCCACACTGATTATAGATCGCCACCCTTTCATGGACAACCTAATACGATCTACAATCAAGAAGGATACCCTGATCCTTACTCATACCTTGAATACACTGCCTTTAGGTCATCACCACCTTTTGAACAATCCGAAATGACCTATTATCAGGAAGGGTATCACGAATCTCAATTTATTAACTCCTCTGCACTAATCCCAAACCCACCCAACCTTGAACCAAGTCATTTGGTCTAGGTTAACCAGGTTCAAGATAAGGTTTTGGCTAACTTGAGGAATATTATACAATCTTTAGAAGTTCAGCCAATACCTTGCACTGAAGAATTGGAGCCCATGATTGAAATGATTGATGATATGAACAAGTATTTGTTGGATTGGCTACAGGATGTTAAAGATAAGAACCCGAGTGAGTTTTTACTTGGGAAGTTATCGAAGCTGAGAATGAGATTTATGGTTGCTTTAGTTCAATCTTGGGATGATTCCCAGGATGAACCCCCTTCAGGAGAGTCAATGTCAGAACCCGCTCAGGAACCTATTGGGGGGGACACGTGTTACGAGGTGACCAGATTGATTTAGAGCAACCAATTAAGGATGATATGATTTCTTCACCTGAGATCATGTTTGGGAGTGTAAAGAGCATTTTTGATAGAAAAATGCATCATAGTATAGTGCGAATACGATCAAACAAAGATATTTGTAAAAAGATAATGAGACTCGAGTCCTGGTTGTTCGTCTCTAGGAGGCATTTGTTTTACATTTGAATTCGATTTTTTACCACTCTACTTTGTTTAAATTCGCATGCCAGTTTCCAATCTTCTGATTAAAATTTCACCACTTCCATTGTGAACCCTGATTACGTGCGTGTGTGTTAAATATATCACAAAGGTGAAAGTGTGAGTTTCTGTGCACACGATTCTAATGAGGTGGTGACTGTTTACAGAAAATGCAACTATTATCAGATTTTCTATATTTTTAGGAAATGACATGCTTGTTACGAAATAGATAAATGAGTGAAAACAGGCAACTTGAATCACGCAAAAATGATGGCAATTAATAAGCTCATGGTGATTTCAAAACATTAGACATATATATATATAGAAAATATACTTTTCATTCATTCATTTGGAGAGTGTTTGCAACACGAACTTGTAGAGGAAAGCTTGTACATGAATGCTTAAAAATATCGATCTAGCTATCAGAAAACGATTGCATTCAAGAATCTAGGGGAGGATTTTGCATGCATCATTTGGGGAGAATAAGGACTACTCTACTAAGAAGTAATTAAAAGTAGTAAACTATGAAGAACATAAACTACTAATCTAGATCTAGCAGAACAGAAGGCATTCGGAGGTGGTCTCCGATGGCCTTTGAGTGGTCGAGAGGAGAATGAGGGACGGCCAATGGAGCTTAGGTCGGCCCTTGGAGAGTGAGAGGAGTGATCCAGCATCCCGGCATGGTGTCCTTCATGGTGGTAGTCAACTCATGGAGATGGAGTGGAAGTGGCTAGCCTAAGTGGAGGTGGATGTGAATGGAGCCAAGGAAGTGAATGAAGCCAAGAGTGGATGGGTGGAAATGGCCACCCCTTAGGTCTTTTTATAGACCTAAGGGATTCTCTCTAGAGAGGTGTGGAACTCTCTAGAGAGAGTCCAAGAGTGGCCGGCCATGAGAGGATAGAAGTGGTTTTGAGATCCAAAAAATGTGGATCTCAATTTGAATGTCTCTTGGTTGCTAAATTTGGCAACCAAGAGTGGCTCCACTTGGAGAGAGTTCTAGAGAACTCTAGATGTGTGGGAGTGCGTGAATGGGTGTGTGTGTGTGTGTGTGAGTGTGTGTGTGGTCGTGCTCTATGTGGCTAGTTGGTTTAGGTAAGGTCCTAAAGGGTTTAGGTAGGTGTATGCCTTGAATTAGGGTTACAAACCCTAGTTACTAAGGGGAAATTGCAATTAAACTTAACCTAAGTTTAATTGAATGAGTGTGAACCTAATTGAGAGTGAAATAACTCAATTAGGTTGGGTTTAGGTCAATTTGACTCTCACTAAGTCAATTGAACTTGTGTGTGTTGAGATCTAAGCTCAATTGGACTTAGTGAGAGTCCAATTGACTTAGGTGAAGGTAATTGACTTTGATCTAAGTCAATTGGGTTTGGTGAGGACCTAATTAGGTCCTTAGGTAGGTCTAGAGGTGATGTACTAGGGTTAGGACACCTTAATTTAGGTTCCTATGGGGTTGGGATTAGGTCTAGGGAGCTAGAAATCCAAGATTAAGGCTTGAATCTCAAAACAGGGACTAGAGACCAGTCCCAGACGTCCAAAAACAAAATCAGACTTATACTCAAAAATTAGAAGTCCAGACTCCAGTTCTGGACGTCCAATCTGAGTCAGAGGGAAATCTAGGTTCTATTTTAGGTACTCTGCAGAAATTGGACGTCTGATAAAGTGCCTGGAAGTCTAATAACACTGTAGAAGTGGGTTTGAGGTGTGTGGGAGATGGCTAAAGGTCCTGGATGTCCTATAACTTATTTGGACGTCCAAATAAGGGTTGGAACTAGGGTTTTAGGTCTTCCTAGGGTGCTGTGACCAAATCTAAGAATGGCCAAGGCTTGGGGAAGTCTCTAGGCTATCTTAGGGCTAGGATGGATCTAAGCTCTTCACATTTTACTGCTTAATTTCTATTTAATAGAATAGCAAACCTTAACTCCCTTACATCATTATTCATACATCTAATCTAGGCCTTCTACTCCAGCTCTGCTGTAACTTCCGTTATTCCTGATCCAGCTTCAGATCCTGCTCCAGTTCCAGCTCCTGATCAACTTATTGCCTGCAATCAGCACATTATATCATTATTTCATGCATATCTAAAGTAAAGCAATAAAGATGCGGATAATGCTTATGCATGCATGAATAACCCAAACTTATGCTAAGTCCTAGCTTAATTTAGGTCAATTAAGACCTATGATTACTGCGCAATCATATCCCCATGCATAAATCTTGCTAGTCCCTAGCAAATGTAAGACTAAATTATTTACAGCAAGGGTCCCTAAGGGGATGATTATTTTATCAAGTGTATGCATAGCGATTTTTCTCCTTTTTGTTTTCATCCTATGCTCTAAAAATCTAGACAATTGTGAAAGTGCAGCTATGTAGCTTTTGCAACAGATTCGAGTGAAAAACAAATACACCTCTAGAGCCTGTACTTGACCCCTGGTAAAATTCTAGCGGGATAGGCGGACTTCTTCCCTCAGGGTATTCAAGATATTCTATGAATTTCACCTTGGCTTTAGGCTTAGGTAGAGAATCTCTGAGGGAAAAGATTATATACTTGGTGGCTCACTCTCACTTGGTGCTACATAGAGACTAGTACTGTAGAATTTAGATTCCTGGATTACTAAGTAACTCAACTCAGAGAAAGACGAGAAAAACTATGCTCTCTTTTGATTCCTTTGTATTCATTCTCTCTTACTCTTTTTCTGCTTCTTTTCTTTTCTTTTTCTTGGAGCTCACAATCTCACCAGATTCACACGTATGACCTGTATTTGGTGATCTCACTTGGCATTAACACTTTAATTGAGTTTCCATAACCCTAACGCTAAGTCAGAATTCCTCAGCCAATATACGGGCAGTCAGAAACACAAGAAAGGTGGGTTAAGGCCATATTTGGTGGATCTCAAATTTATTTGGTGGTATTGCCTCAATGCAACTAGAATAAATATTCTCTTTTTTTTCTTTGCTTTTTCTTCTTTTTCTAATATATATATATATATATATATTCTCTTTTTTCATTTCATTTTTTTTTTTTTCAACATAAGCCAACTAGCACACATCCATGAACTTTATTGAGGGGGCATTATTAGGGATTAGTGGTACTCAAGAGACATTGGGTGGCTTATTAGGTGGAAGTGCCTACTCACAGCACCGGAAAAGACAGATAGGACGGTGTATTTCTAACCTTGGCATCAATACCCTCCTTCAGCCGAGGATTCCGTAAAGAATGGTCGTAACCATACACCTTAGCCCTAGTTTTATGAAAACTCGCTCTCCGCGTATTTGCCTTATTTGGTAGCTCTCATCATTCACACAAAAATGTATACGCAGGAACCGAGAGCGAAAACTATGTCTAATCTCAGAGTATCATTACCTAATTATCTAGGACTCCGAATTCCTTGTACTAATCTTAGAGCACCAATACACTCTACTTTCATATCACACTATTTGGTGGATTTTTTTGAGGAAAATCTGCCTGACTCCCAAACACTGTCCAAGGGTTCAGGAAAAGAAGCACTGCTTCTTCTCGACAGACTAAAGACGTTTATCAGCCTCCACCGTGAATCCATTGCAAATTCTACATGTGTGTGAAAAGTTGTACTAGATTCTAGATCACAGGAATCAACTAGAGGATAAAATCTTTAATGCATTCTCTTAATAAAATAATCTTATTCATGAATGCAATATGTATATATGCTATGAACAAGTAACCTCATATATTTGTACTTCATAAATTTTCCCTTTCGGGTTACATTCAGCTTGACCCTAAATTTAGAACAAGAGGTGAACAAATGAGTCGGAAATGGCTATTGAGAACGATTTCTAGCTCCAATACGAGCATTGGAGGTGGAGTCGGTTGTTCTTTTATTTAAGGTCCTAAAGTACATTTTACATGCAGCTCCGAGGTTTTTTCTAAATGTTGGCATAAAAATTTTTAGTTTTATTGTATCTACCCCCCATGCCTAAGTTCTTGCATGTCCTCATGCATGAGTATAAAAGAAAATAAGTACTGCAGGGAGAGAATGGGTAGAAATCACTTGTAGTTGCTCCTAAAATTATACATTCAGCACTGGCCAACCTATCAGTATGCAATATACAGAAAGAAAATATGCTAACATAAAAAATATGCTATATATAAAAATGGTTATGTATAAATGATGGTGGAATGTGGGGTAAATGGTATCTATATGTGCTGAGTTTAACGCCTCCAGTTGGGCGAGCATTCAGTCACATGTCCTCAATAAGATGAATAATCTCGTCAGGTGGAGGAGGTTCCTGGGCCAAAATGGCTTGAGGCACTGGCCATTTACCATGGATATATAACCAAATTTTGGGTCCCTGATCTGGACTGCCCCATTAGGATATAGGTGAATCACAATATAAGGGCCAGTCCACTTGGACTTGAGCTTTCCTGCAAACAGTTTCAGTCGTGAATCAAACAACCAGACTCGTTGGTTGGGCGTGAATGCTTTCCTTCGGATGTGGCAGTCATGAAAGGCCTTGGTCTTGTCCTTGTATATCAATGCATTCTCATAGGCCTCCCGCCAGGTCTCTTTTAATTCACTAAGTTGGAGCTTCCGTTCTTGACCTCCTGCATCGAGGTCAAGGTTACATTTTCACACCGCCCAAAAGGCGCGGTGTTCCAGCTCTACAGGAAGGTGGCAGGCCTTGCCATATACCAAGCGGTATGGTGACATTTCGAGTGGGGCCTTATATATGGTCCGATATGCCCAGAGTGCGTCAACTAATTTATCGGACCAGTCCTTCCTGTCTGGTCTAACCGTCTTCTGGAGAATCAGCTTTATTTGGCGGTTAGACACTTCAGTCTGCCCATTGGTCTACGGGTGGTACAGGGTGGCTATAGGATGATGTACCCCGTATTTCTTTAATAATGACCTGAAATGGGCGTGAATGAAGTGGCTTCCCCCGTCGCTAATCAGAGCGTAGGGTATTCCGAATCTCACGAAGATGTTCTACGGTACCAAAGAAATGATGGTCTTTTGGTCAGCCGGTCTCGCCGAGATGGCCTTGGCCCACTTCGAGACATAGTCAATGGCTAGTAATATGTACTCGAAGCCATGCGAGTTCGGAAAAGGGCCCATAAAATCGATGCCCCAGACGTCGAACACTTCTACGACCATGATGGGCTGGAGTGGCATCATGTCACTCCTGGTCATAAAACCAACTGACTGGCATCATTTGCAGTGTTGGGCGTATTCATGTGTATCTCTGAAGATAGTTGGCTAGAAAAATCTCGACTGCAAAATTTTTGCAGTGGTTTTCCATCCCAAGAAATGACCACCACAAGCATCGTTGTGGCAAAAAGATAACAAATTGGGGATCTTAGAGTTTGGGATACATCTTTGAATTATCTGGTTCGCTCCAATGCGGAAGAACAGTGGGTCATCCCAGAGGTAGTATTTGGCTTCTGTAGTGAATTTGAGTTTCTGGTCCTTGGATAGATTCATGGGAATCTTGCCTGTGGAAAGGTAGTTCTTGATATCCGCGTACCGGGGGAACTCAACAGAATGAGCTGCCAAAAGAGATTCATCCAAAAATTGCTCGTGGATAGGCAGGGAGTAAGGAATGTGGTCTGGGTCCAATCTGGATAGGTGATCCGCCACAACATTCTGCTTTCCAGCTTTGTCGCGGATTTCGATATCAAATTCTTGCAATAGAAGGATCCATCTGATAAGCCATGGTTTGGCATCCTTCTTTGCCAACAAATGCCGGAGGGCGAAGTGGTTAGTGAAAATGATGACCTTGGACCCTAATAAGTACAATCTGAATTTCTCCAACCCAAATACTACTGCTAGCAGTTCTTTTTCGGTGACAGTGTAATTGCGCTGAGCCTCATTCAACGTCTTGCTCGCATAGAATATGCCAAAGGGTTGTTTTTCCCGACGTTGGCCTAGAACAGCACCGACGGAAAAATCAGAAGCGTCGCACAACATCTCAAAATTGAGTGACTAGCCGGGTGGTTGGAGAATTGGGGAGTTAGAGACAGCACTTCGTAAAGACTCGAAGGCACTGAGACACGAGGTATCAAATTCAAATGGGACATCGGCAACCAGGAGATTCGTCAAGGGTCGTGCAATTTTTGAGAAATCACATATAAATCTCCGATAGAAGCCGACGTGACCCAAGAATGATCTAATCTGCTTGACTGAGCTTGGTGGCGGTAAGTGGGAGATAAACTCAGATTTAGCTCGATCGACCTCGAGTCTGTTTTTGGAGATCCTGTGCCCTAGTACTATGCCATCCCTCACCATGAAATGGCTTTTCTCCTAGGATAGTACTAGGTTCACCTCAATACACCGTTTCAGGATCTTGGTGAGGTTATCCAGACAAGATGCGAAATCATCTCCAAAAACGGAGAAGTCATCCATGAATACCTCCACATAGTCCCCAATCATGTCAGAGAAGATGGCCATCATACAACGCTGAAATGTCGCTAGTGCGTTGCAGAGGCCAAAGGGCAAATACGAGGGGCGAATACTGCAGAGATTAGCGATACTCCACCCGATAGAAGCCCTATGGTCTTGCAACGTAGAAATCAATTGGTGCTCCTGTTCTTGGGTTAAGTGGCCATTAATAATGACTGGGTATGTCTCACTTTCACCCAAGAACACATACTTAAGTGAGTCAGGTAAGGGCTTCAATTCAATCATGGGTGGGTCAGAGTTAGAAATGAGAGTGGGAGGAGCATAATCGAGGGTGGGGATCTGCTGATCCATGTGCACATGAATTCCCGCTGAGTCGCTCCTTGTGAAATAATCGATTGTGACTACGTTGACGGGAAACCCATTGGCTGTAGTCACGTCTATCAACAACAAGGGCGATTCAGTAATGTATGGGTCAGTATAGCTGGATTCAGGGGTGCTGTGGTCAGAAGCACACCCTAAACAGTCAGATCCTCGGGGAGATATGTGTAGTGTAGTGTTTTCAGTCCCGTGTGGATCGAGGTCCAAGAACCCTGATAGTGTAGACGAATGAGACATTGGGTCATCACAAAGAAGCCCAATGTTACCACAGTATGCCACATCTTCGTCTTCACCATCCTCCTCTATTCGATCACAGTGAAAGTTCTTTGCTACCCTGAATATGTCCAGTTGAAGTCGCTCATTGCCTAGGGCTATCTCCATACACCCAAATGCACAATCGATGTTCGCTCGGGCTATGGCCAGAAATGGGTGACCCAAAATAATTGGTGCATCTTGAAGATTAGGAGGAACTTCCATATCGAGAACGAAAAAGTTTTTGGGAAAGTAGAACCTGCAAACTTTCACGATCACATTCTCAACCACCCCCTCGGTGTTTTGACTGATCTATCAGCCAGCTGAATTGTGACCGAGGTGGGCTTCAACTCCCCAAATCGAAATCGATCAAATACGGCAGTGGGAGTTAGGTTGATGGATGAGCCCAGATCTAGAAGGGCCTGATCAAATCGAGAATCCTACAACAAGCAGGATATAAGTAGGGTACCAGGGTCTTTCTTCTTCGGTGGCAAGTCGGCTAGAATCACGGTGCTAGCCTCTTTCGACAGTACTGCCTATCATCCAATTTTCGGCTGTCACTTTCGGGGTACAATAGTCCTTAAAGAACCTAGCGACAACAGGAATGTGATAGATAGCCTCGAGGATGGGGACCTGAATATGTACTTCGTTGAACATCGATTTCAGGTCCTCAAAATTCCATGTGTCCTTTTTCCGTACTGCATTTCAAGTCAGAGCCTCAGGAAAAGGGATGGGGATCTCAGGGTTGAGTGGCCTCTTACCCTTATCTACCACAAGTGGCTCCTGAGATGGAGTAGAACCCACCTATGGCGAAGGGTGGGAAAAATCAGGACCCGCTTGCCTAAGTGGTGGGTCAAATGTCTTCTTCCGCTCCTCAAAGAGACAGCATGTGCATCGGCTTGCTGTCCATGAGGTGGTGGGGGAGCAGAAGGGGCAAAATACATGGGGTTTTGCAAAGGCGGCTGGCCTTGCGCGCAATCGGGTGGTGCAGGAGGCGCCTATAGTATGGCGTGTGCCTATCCCTATAGTGCCTAAAACCTTGGCGGGGTTCCTTGGTTCTGCACATATCAAGGATTCGGGATGGATTGGGAGGGCAAGGCTCCCTACATTCTATGCTCCTGCAACAGCTAGTTCTATGTGTTCTATATAGTCTGTATCTGATCAGCCATCGCCTTCATAATCTGCAAGCTATCCTGTGTAGATTTCCTTATTGATTCTTGTAACTCCTCTTTCAGTGCCTCGAAAGGGTCAGCCCACTTTGGAGGGTGACTGGCAGCTTGGTGCAACGGTTGGTATAAAGAGCGGGGTTATTGCCGATGCGGGAATGGCTGCTGCCTAGGGTACGTATTTTGTGCATTCCCGTATTGCTTGGTCTGGTAGTGTGTATCTTGATGTGGTCTCTGTGAATTACTAGACCAAGAGAAGTTCGGATGCTAGTGCCAACCAGGGTTATACGTCTCTAAATACAGGTTATTACGCCCGTATCCTTGGATAGCACTGACATCCTCATAGGCAGAAGATGTCTGAGACGTATATCCATGAAGGGGATACGTGTTATAATCTTTGGGTGGTGCGTAACTCTGGTCGTAAGGTGCCAGATCTAGATTATTTATGGGATCCTGATATGCGGGATCTCGTAAATACGGAGAAGATGCATCCCGAGTGAGTAGATTAACTCGGCCAGGGGGGGCTCGGGGTGCATAGGAGGGTCTTGAGGCAGTAGAGCTCAAGTTAGATTGACCCTGACTGATCTAGTCAATCTTCTTCTCGATTAGATTTATTCTATCCAACTGCTTGACGATGATATCCATGTCGGCTCGAATAGACTCGGTATGAGCCTCGTGGACACCAACCCACTACTGACTAGGCCGCTGGAACTGGTTCATGGATGCGGCATTCATTGAGTTCTCCACTAATGATTCAAACAGCTCAAATGCACTGTTCTCATCTTTTGCGAGGAAATTCCCGCCACTAGATGCATCGGCCAGATACTGATGTGTGTCATCCAGCCCATGGTAAAAGATCTGAGCCAGGTGCCATCTGGGTATACCATGATGCGGGCATTTCCGGAGAAGGTTGTGAAATCTATCCCAAGCTTCATGTAACTTCTCCCCAGCTCCCTAGGAGAAAGTCGTGATTGCGCACCGCATTGCGTTTGTTCGACTGATTGGGAAGAACTTCTGCAGGAATTCACGTCGTAATTCTGGCCAGGTTCCAATTGCCTTCCCAATGGTCTTGAACCAGTATGAAGCTTTGTCCCTCAGAGAGAATGGGAAAAGCTTCATTAAGACAATCCCGAGATCGATATTCCTTGGTCGAATCATTTTAACAAGTCGACTCAGGTCCTCAAGGTGTTGGAATGAATCTTCGCTTGAGTTTCCATTGAAGTGAGTGCTGATCAACCCAATCACATTGGGCTTGAGCTCAAATGCGTCTCCGCCTGCGGGAATTATGACCAGTGGTGCGATGATTTGTGTGGCTGGGTCATAGAAATTCCGCAGTTGTTCTCCTCACGGCAGGTGCTGCATCTTGTCAAGAGCCGTTAAGATGCGATCCATGCTCTGTCGATGCCGCTCCTCGGATTCGACTACCCGGGCTTCCAGATGAGCCATCAGTTCCAGATTCTCGATATCCTGACCCGGTCTAGGTCCAGGTCCAGGATTCGCCAAGGTGGCTCTGGGAGTAGAAGAACTGGGGGGAGAAGATGGTCCCAGAGAGGTAACTCGCCTCCTTGGGAGTGGCTCCCAAAGTCCAACCAAGTGAGGTATAAGTGACCTCCTTCCTCACATACACCACCCAACCCTTGGGTTGGTGTAGCCAAGTCAGACAAGGCTAAGGCCTTATCAATCAAGTGGTCCTTATGAATCAGATGATCAGATTTTTTCATTTTAAGTTTTAATTCACGAAGAAATTCTTCATACAAACGACTGAAAGTGATTCCCACCTCTTCGCTAACCCAGCCAAGAGGTAGAAATCACCCAGTAGTATGACAACGAATTCGGGTTTTATTTCATGTTTTAAAATTTGTTTTAGCCTATTTTCTTCAGTGGGGTTTTCTCTTGGTGAGTGGCCCACAAGGTAACCAGACTCACCAGCTAATTGCTAGACTTAATTAAGTCTAGGTTAGCCCAAGTGTAGTTTCTACATTGTAACCCTAAAGATTTACCTTAAGGTTCATGCACTTCTAGGGTTTTGTTCTGTTTCAGGAGACCACAAAAGTAAGGTTCATTCTCTGACAACAATTGGAATCTAATTAACTTGAAATTTTGTGAGTAGATTTCTTTTTCAATTAGCTTTCCAGAGAATTTTTTTTGGAATTTTTACTGTTTCAACCAAATTTATAGGGATTTTTGAATGTCAGGGGGCTAGATCTGGAATTTTGACCCCTGGTCGGTTTTTCGCTTTGAAATAGTAACAAATGACCTTCAAAAATTCGGGAAAAATATGGAAAATAAATCCAAAGAGATCAACTTTCAAACCCCACCATTTTTAGTCAAAATAGATTCACGGATTGCTCGAAATTGCTTTTTGAAATGTGAAAAATCTTGAATCTAGGTTAGTCTGACCCCTGTGTACTTTGCAAATTTTTAAAAATTTTATGCTGGGAATATTTTCAAGAGAATGGTGGCGTTTGAAAAATGGTTTGAAAATGAAGGTTTGGCCTAAATTTCAGAATTTTTTGCTCACTAATTTTTCAGCAATCGAATTTTTAAATCAGACTTGAAATCTGGCCAAAAATCAGAGGATGGTGGAAAGGCTTTTAAACTACCCTTGGATTCAGAAAGAAACCTAATCTAAATTTTTCTTGAATTTTTTTTTTCACAAAAATGAATAAAATTTTTTTTTCAAAAGAAGTTGCAGAAAGTAAATCTACTCCTAGGGTTCATAAGAAAATCCTAATATAAAGAAGAGATGATGTGCACCTGATTTTTTCTTTGCTGCGCTCGTTGTGTGCGTAGATCCCATTTTTCTTCCGTGTTGTCCTGCACATCCAAAATAAAGTAGAGAGAGATTTGTCAGTGATATTTTAAAAGATCGAAATCAAAGAAAATGATGTTGCCTCCCCGACAACGGCGCCAATTGTTTAGGAGCATAAAGCGCATTTTTGATAGAAAAATGTGTCGTAGTATAGTGCGCAATACGATCAAACAAAGATATTTGTAAAAAGATAACGAGACTTGAGCCCCGGTCGTTTGTCTCTGGGAGGCGTTTGTTTTACATTTGAATTCGATCTTTTACCACTCTACTTTGTTTAAATTCACACACCGGTTTCCGGTCTTTCGATTAAAATTTCACCACTTCCATTGTGAACCCTGATTACGTGCATGTGTGTTAAATATATCACAAAGGTGAAAGTGTGAGTTTCTGTGTACACGATTCTAATGAGGTGGTGACTGTTTACAGAAAATGCATCTATTGTCAGATTTTCTATATTTTTAGGAAATAACATGCTTGTTGCGAAATAGATAAATGAGTGAAAACAGGCAACTTGCATCACGTAAAAATGATGGCAATCAATAAACTCATGGTGATTTCAAAACATTAGACATATATATATATAGAAACTATACTTTTCATTCATTCATTTGGAGAGTGTTTGCAACACAAACTTGTAGAGGAAAGCTTGTACATGAATGCTTAAAAATATCGATCTAGCTATCAGAAAACGATCGCATACAAGAATCTATGGGAGGATTTTGCATGCATCATTTGGGGAGAATAAGGACTACGCTACTAAGTAGTAATTAAAAGTAGTAAACTATGAAGAGCATAAACTACTAATCTACATCTAGAAGAATAGAAGGGCATTCGGATGTGGTCTTCGATGGCCTTCGAGTGGTCAGGAGGAGAATGAGGGGCAACTAATGGAGCTTAGGCAGGCCCTTGGAGAGAGAGAGGAGTGATCCAGCATCCCGGCATGATGTCCTTCATGGTGGTAGTCAACTCGTGGAGATGGAGTGGAAGTGGCAAGCCTAAGTAGAGGTGGATGTGAATGGAGCCAAGGAAGTGAATGAAGCCAAGAGTGGATGGGTGGAAATTGCCACCCCTTATTTCTTTTTATAGACCTAAGGGATTCTCTCTAGAGAGGTGTGGTACTCTCTACAGAGAGTCCAAGAGTGGCCGTCCATGAGAGGATAGAAGTGGTTTTGCGATCCAAAAAATGTGGATCTCAATTTGAATGCCTCTTGGTTGCTAAATTTAGCAACCAAGAGTGGCGCCATTTGGAGAGAGTTCTAGAGAACTCTAGATGTGTGGGAGTGCATGAATGGGTGTGTGTGTGTCGTCATGCTCTATGTGGCTAGGTGGTTTAGGTTAGGTCCTAAGGGGTTTAGGTAGGTGTATGCCTTGAATTAGGGTTACAAACCCTAATTCCTAAGGGAAAATTGCAATTAAACTTAACCTAAGTTTAATTGAATGAGTGTGAACCTAATTGAGAGTGAAATAACTCAATTAGGTTGGGTTTAGGTCAATTGGACTCTCACTGAGTCCAATTGAACTTGTGTGGGTTGAGATCTAAGCTCAATTGGACTTAGTGAGAGTCCAATTGACTTAGGTGAAGGTAATTGACTTTGATCTAAGTTAATTCAGTTTGGTGAGGACCTAGTTAGGTCCTTAGGTAGGTCTAGAGGTGATGTACTATGGTTAGGACACCTTAATTTAGGTTCCTATGGGGTTGGGGTTAGGTCTAGGGAGCTAGAAATCCTAGATCAAGGCTTGAATCTCAAAACAGGGACTGGAGACCAGCCCAGACGTCGAAAAACAAAATTAGAAGACTTATACTAAAAAATCAGAAGCCCAAACTCCAGTTCTGGACGTCCAATCTAAGTCAGGGGGAAATCTAGGTTCTGTTTTGGGTACTCTGCAGAAATTGGACGTCTAACAAAGTGTTTGGACATCCAATAACACTGCAAAAGTGGGTTTGAGGTGTGCGAGAGATGGCTAAAGGTCCTGAACATCCTATAACTTATCTGGACATCTAGATATGGGTTGGAACTAGGGTTTTAGGTCTTCCTAGGGTGTTGTGACCTAATCTATGGAAGGCCAAGGCTTGGGGAAGTCTCTAGGCTATCCTAAGGCTAATATGGACCTAAGCTCTTCACATTTTACTGCTTAATTCCTACTTAATAGAATAGCAACCCTTAACTCCCTTACATCATTATTCCTACATCTAATATAAGCCTTCTACTCCAGCTCTGCTGCAACTCCTGTTATTCCTGATCCAGCTTCAGTCCTACTCCAGATCCAGCTCCTGATCAGCTTATTGCCTGCAATCAGCATATTATATCATTATTTCATGCATACCTAAAGTAAAGTAGTAAAAATGCAGATAATTCTTATGCATGCATGAATAACCCTAACTTATGCTAAGTCCTAGCTTAATCTAGGTAAATTAAGACCTATGATTGCTACGCAATCAGATCCCTGAGCTGGGGTACGAGGAAGCGTATGTCTCCATGGGTAAAAAAGTGATGGATTATTTTGGGACATACATTAATATGGATTTAGATTTCTTTGATTCTGAGGGTGAAGATTCAATTTGCGAAGTCTCACGCGAGTTTACAGAACATGATTTCTGTGAGACGATTGGGCCTGAGGAATCGGTTAAATCATTTGATAGCCCAATACTGAGGAAACTGATCTTATTGGGGATCACATGACGGATTCAGAATCGCATTTTCTGAAGGATTCAATTCAATGTCCCGATTGTCAGTTACACCCCAATGAACTTACTGACGATTCTATTTTTGAGATAACTAGACCTAAGTCAATTGTGATTCAGTCACATCTTTTAGACTTGGAAATTTCAGATGGGGTTATTAATATGCAAGAGGTCCCGGAATTTGATATTCTGAATGAGGAGGAAAGAAGCTGGGAAATTTTCATTTGGGAAGCAAACTCCGGAGGAAGTAGAAGATCGAGTCTAAGGGTTCCAATTAAGCTAAAACCATCAAACCAAGACCCTTACAACATTTGTTCTGAAGATGACCAACCCAAGCACACACTCATTGATTATCCTTTTGAGCTTGATTTCTCTGTAACTCGACTTTTTGTTCTTGGGTTGCATCCTCATAAATCGTAGGCCCGACCCCGCATGCATACTAATTTTAGGTTTTGGGTAATTTTTATCCAGAACCTTAGATATTCTTGACCATGGGATATGGGTTTGCATCACAATCTGGTCCACATCTGTGGACATCTGCTAGCAGGTCTTAGGTTGCATCTTTTTATTCTGACTCTAACATGCACCTTTGAATTCTTTATTTCTCTTCTTTGTATAGTGTGCCTAGCTGAAGGTACTAAATTTAGCATGTATACAGTCTCTATTTATCTCGGAGTGGACCCGTTATTCACGCAATTTAGGTTCTTTCTACTCTACTCCATTTTGTTTCATGTCTTTTTAATACAATGAGGACATTGCATTAGATAGGCATGGGGGGGTGGATATTCATCTCTGAATTACTTTGTTAGCTCCATAGTTTCATTTTATTTTCTTTTTATTTATATATAAAAAAAGAAAAAAAATTTTGTGGAATTAGGAAAGAGAACTTGGGCTTTAGAAAATTTTCAATCTTAGGAAATAAAACTGTATGATTTGAACACGAAGACCGTTCAGGTCTTCAGACTTAATCAGTCTGGGTGTCCACTAAAATGTTGATTTGTTTATCGAGTCCCCACCATCCTGAATTTGATTTCAATTTGATTAAATAAGTTGGGGTGATAAGCACATGACTTAACAACCCACCCTCTGATTTGAGGGAACTTTAAGTCTAAGCACCTACATACTATTCATCACTGACTTGTTGTTCGACGATTTTAACGGAAATTGGATAGCTAATGAACATTTTAGGGTGATATGGTTGGCAAGTTATCGTGGGTAACAGCCCATTGGTAAGTTGTCCAGAGCCCAGTCGTTGGACCACTCTCTTCTTGCTGCCTTTAGGTAAATATTAGACTAGGGAAGCCACCTACTTAAAAAAAAAGTCAAAAAGAAAAGAAAAATAAAAAGAAAAGGAGAAAAGAAAGAAAAAGAAACAAAAAGAAATAAGCCACACTTCGCTGCACGAGTATGGCTAGCAAGTTATCGGTGGTAACAGCTCATCGATCGGTTGTCCAGAACCCAGCTCAAGAAATGCACTAAAAATTCCAAAAACACTTAAGAAGAAGCAGAGAAGTAGAATAAGTCGGGGAGATATACACTGGATTCACCCTTATGCTGATCCCATAAAAAACAAAAGTAGGGAGAAAGCTACCGATAGTAAAGATACACCTTTAGGCAGAACTTTCTTTCTAAGGTCACCTAGGGGCGTAGAAACCCGAAGTTCGTTCTGATTGCCGATCAACAAGTCTATCACATTCACAAAAAGATGCTTAGAACTTAGGGTTCTCATCAAGTCTTGGGCGAGTTGAGTGGTCGTAGAAAGTCGCTCTGTAACCCTAAACTCAAAAATAAAAAAAAGAAGAAAAAGAGAAAAGAGATCCCTCTTTGAATAAGGTGAGAACTTGAGGTGATCTGCATTTTGGCAGATACCCAGGCACTGTTGTGTCTCTGTAGTTCAGGTCCTAGTTGAAATCCCTAAGTGTTGAAAATAGCTATTGCCCAAGAAATCTGACTTAATTCTCTTATAAATAGCATATAGTTTTGCTAAGGACTAGCAAAAGATAGGCATGGGGGTGTGATGTAAACATGTTCGCATCACATAAACTATCTTTTCATGTGTGATCTTAAGCATAAAATTGCATCACATACTATAAATATTGCGTAACATGCATCATCTTGCATTTAGGTTAGTCTAAATAAAATGTAGGTTAATTGTCTCCTTTTATGGCCAGGGACAAAGCAACTTGTTAATCGAGGCCTCGAATCGAAGATCCAACCATACGGATCTGATTAAGGCAACGATTGGAGTTCAATGACTCCAAGATCGCCCTGATCAGACAACCATAGCACCGGATAGAGATCGAGGAACCTTAGAGATCAAGGGCCAAGATGATGTTAATCCGCACCTCAGATGACAAATCTGACCACACGGATGGGTTCAGATCGACGATCGCAACCCAACGGCATGAAAATCGATCCAATCTAACATCCGTAGCACCATCTACAACACTCAGAAGGTGGACAGCCAAGATGGCGCCACGTGGTGCCATCTCAGCCGCCCAACCAGCCGTAGCTCTTCTCTTCTTTACCCGCTCGATGAATTTGGGCCATTGGATCTTCATCCAATTGTCGCAAATCGCGCGTGCACAAATCATGCGCTCTCCTCAAGAGGGAGCACAGCGCAGCGATCGAGTGCCCCTTCGTGAGCGAAGGGCACGCGTTCGAGCCATGTTGTGCTTCAAAATTAGAGGGGTCCTAGGTGCAGGCGTGCCATCACAGTCGTCTGATCAAGATCGAGCGGTGCAGATCAGCTGATAGCGCCCACGCGCGATCAGACGCATAGCGTAAACGCCCGATCGTACGAGGGCACGCGACGTTAGCGAGGGTGGTTTAAGATGTCCAATCTCTTGATCGGACGACTGAGCACGCGCGGTAGTGTGTAGGTGTTGAGGCAGCGAAGGCGAGGGGGCGCGTGCGTGGTGCGCGCACGTCGACCACCTTCAGGCCTTTAGTAACGGATTTATCCGTCACTAAAGGTCTTGAATTAATTTTTTAGTGTTGTAATGACCAAAATGCCCCCACTCCTTGCAACTATAAAAGGAGACCCCTACCCTACGAATTTCTCATCCCTTCTCTTCTCTCACCCCTTTCGAAGCTCTAAAAGCTTGTCGCACATCCAAGATGCTCCTCTAGAGTAGAAATCTTAATTTTTCCACCTTCGTCCCCCTTCGTAGAGCATCCTGCGGTTGTCCTCTCTCTGCATTTGAGAAGCGGATCCCGTGACGACGATGACATGCTGCTTCGTTCCCATTCCTCCCACTTTATTTTCCTTCTCGCTCCGTTCCCCGTCTTCCAAGCGTCATTTTATCCAGCTCATCCTCCAAGCGATCGTCGAGGAGGATATCTCTCTCTCCATTCTCTTTACTACTTTCTAGAGTAGATTTACTGCTTTCTAGTATAGATTTCCCGCTTTCTAGTCATAATGAGTAGTATAATGAACAATTTCTGACAATGACATCCATGTTTATTCTACATCCCTTTTGCTTTTATTTGTAATATTCTCTCTCTCTCCCTTCTATTTATTATTTGTTAAATAGATAACTAGTTTTTGACCAAGTATTCTGCTTCATGACAAACAAAACAAAATGTGTATTTTGAATCAAATATCTGCCTCTCTATGTTCGACCCGAAACTTCTTTATGACTTTTCGGTATAAATTTTATTTGTTGAATGGATTTCTTCACGACTCAAACTACAACAATGGGTTTTCAAATCCAATTGCAAATGCGAAGTTTCCCGCATTCAACAATGGTTTTCTTTCTTGATAGGTAGAGGACATATGTATGGAGTTGTCACTTAATGCTTCAAATAATGCCCAGGCTTCATCCTCAGTTTTGGTCATGAAGGTTCCTGCACAGGCTGCATCGATGGTTTACCTATGCCTTTCAGATAATCCATTATAGAACCTTTCAACCAACTTCCATCTTGGCACCTGATGGTGGGGGCATAATCTAAGAAGGTCATTAAAGTGCTCCCAAGTCTCATGAAATTGCTCCCCTTCCTATTGAGTAAAACCCATAATCTCTCTTCTGTAATGGTCGATTTTACTCATAGGAAAAGACTTTTTCAAGAATTCTCCCTTAAGGGTGGCCCAATCATTTACCCTTGCATCGAGAGTATGATACCAGTGCTTGGCCTTATCCTTTAGGAAGAATGGAAATAGAGTCCTCATCAGGGCTTCATTAGTAAAGCCCTGGAGCTTCACTGTGGAATAGACCTCAGTGAATTCCTCCAAATGCTGGTAGGGGTCCTCCCTAGTATTACCATAAAAGGAGGGCAACAAAGATATGGTACTGCTCTTGATCTCATATGGATTATCCCCTGCCGGTCATCTCAGTCTCAGTGCTTGAGCGGGTTGGTTGGTTGGAATAAAATAGTCTCTCAGGGTCCTTTGTTGATTTTCTCCTTGATCAGCCGTGTCTTCTCTTTTCTCTCCTTGGTGGGCTCTTTTAAGAATTCTCTTAGGCTCAGGATCAAACACTAGACTGCCCTCAAGAGAGCGTCTACCAAGCATACAATATCAATCACAATTCAAGTTCTTGTTGATTGAGTAAGTGAAACCTCCACTCCAAAGATAGGTCAAAAGGTCAAGGCTTATCCCTCCGTTCCCACGTACGTGGTATAAGAGGGGTGATGACTTAAGATCTTAACCTTCTTTGTTGCAGAGGTAGAGTTGGTTGATATAGATGGCCAAACAAGTTATTCACTACAATTACGCGACCTAATTCAACCTTTGAGTGCCCTAGGACCTATACTTTACTTAGATGACACTCCTAGGTGATCAAGTGAGAAGTTACTCCAAGGATGAACAAAGGGATGCAAGTAGAGCGAACCCTTCCTTTGAGGCAATGCATACGTGATGCCTCTTAACTACCCTTTTGTTTATTTAAGGGGTGTCCCCCTCCGTGAAGTATCAAAACACTTGGTCAAAAGATTGTACCACCACCACAAAGCACAATAAGAGGGTCTGCACCGATAAAGAGATCGGTGCCTATAGCTTTAAGGGATCGAGCCTTAGTGTGGTGCCTAATGTGCGTGCTAAGTGCCAGACGTGTGCATCACACCGAAAATCATTTTTATTTTGAAAACGTAGGCAAGTCCCTTTGAATCAGATCAAGTGTGATTTGGTTTTAAGGTCAAATCTGATTATCAGTCCCAATTGCAGTTAGGCGACCACTGGATTAAGTAATTTCACTCAGCTTTGTGGTCTTGAATTTTAACCCGAATGCAAATGCATGAACAGGAGCTATATGCAAAAAGTTAGAAAGTGTACCTGCCTCCAGCAATCTTTGTGCACCTATGCTCGCAATGCAACAATGAGATCTAATGTGCTGCTCAATCACTTCTAAATGCACGCACCTAGGGGCATGCAACTCCTAACAGGTAGCTCAGTATTTTATTGTCTTTGTTTTAGAGGCAAATTTGTAGAAAAATGAATCACGCGAGTAGCAAAAATATAGCCCCTAGCCTCTAAAGAATGTGGGGATAGACCCCCAAAAATCAGCCCCAATTACTACAAGGGTGAGAAGACAGGAATAAAACTTGTGACAAAGGAGAATCCACTATGGAAGCGGGATCCAGGTCTCCTGCATCTTCCCCGCATGTGGGCATCGCTCAAGGTCGATGTCGTCTCCCAACTGTGCCTATCACCTCCACAGATTCCTTGCTCAGAAAAGATAATAACTGGTCAGATCATCGTGCAACTTAGAATAATTAGAAATAAAAATTAGGTGCAATTATTGTGTCAGTTGCCTCCCCGACAACCGTGCTATTTGAACAGGCATTTTTCGCTTGCAGAATAATGTATAAAAGAATATGTCGTCTCAGTGAAATCGCGTGGTGGAAAAATCCTGAACAAAACTAATTATCAGTAAAACTAACCATGATGGATTAGGTCATATCCACAGGGAGGAATAGATGAAATAAATTCATGAATATTTTTCCCTTGTATTCGTTCAATCGAGTGCAAAATCCATGGTCAAATCTGACATGAAATGTGATGAAAAGAAGACACACAATAACTCGAGAATGTAAGGCTATATGCATAATTTTTCCTCAATGAAATATTCAATAAATATGTGATCAAGCTCTGTAATTTCCAATTGCACATGTATTAGAGAGAAATTGTGTACATCTTAATCCAAAACCAATGTCAAAAGATGTGAATAATAAAAGCCAAGTAATTATGAGAAAGCATGAGCATGAAGTTGCAATTTCACTCAATATATCAAATATTAAAATAAAAAATGAGAGTTTGGCAATGGCACTCAAATGTAAATATTAATTAACCCAAAAAAAAGAGGATTTTCTTCCTTTGTGCCTACGCGAAGAGGAGGCGATGGCGGGCCGCGGGAAGCTCGAAGGAGGATAAGAGCGACGAGAGCTTTCCGATGGTGGTGGTGGCGCTCCGAACGGCTGTCGGTGGTGAGGCTCTCCGATCGGTCGTCAGGTGGTCGATTGGTGCAGCCGGAAGTGTGGTTGTGCTCGGGGAGTCGAGGCGAGTCCAATGGAGTTCCTGACGCGAAGTTTCGTGGTCGGATTTCATGGTTGCATTTTTTGTGGCTTTGGGTACCTTTGGTTAGTAGAGAAGAAGAAGAAGTCGGGCATGTGCATAAGCTGGCGACACCGGTTGGAGGGAAGGAGAGGCCTGCGCCTGGGCGTTGTGCTTGCGCAGTCGAGGGGGAAGGCCACGCGCAAGGTTTGTTGCATGCGAGGGCGTGTGCGGTGGGTCTGCTGCTACTGCGGTTGCACGTGAGGTGAGTAGCGCCTATGGGTGCGAGCGACGCAGATGGAAGTACTGCTGCAATGACAGGAGCCAGCGGAAGTGCTGGCCTCACACTGTCGTGCGCGCACGGGATGGCGCTGCATGCACGAGGTGGGGCCGGCTGTGAGGCTATGGCTGCACGCGGTTATGGCTGTGCACGGTGAGGGGGTGTGCACGTGGCTGGCTATGGTCGGTGAGGGGTTGTGTGCGTGGCTAGCTACTGTCGGTGAGGGGGTCACAGTGCACGTGGCTAGTTGCAGTGCATACTCTCTTCACGGTGGAGAGGAAGGGAGCTGATCCATCAAACCCCCAAAGAGATTCTTTAACCTTTTCTAGATCCACAACGCCCGCCTCTCCCTTCGCATGCACAACTACTGGATTTGAACGCTGGCGGAGGGAGCTGCGGTGGGCGGTGGACAATTATGGGCATACCCTCCTTCAAATGCTAATTATGTCCAACCACCTATTGTACTTTTATTTTCTGCATGCACATATCAAATAAGAAGTATAAATGTATGTATTAGAATGCAAAGCAGATACAAAAATATTCATAAGCTAAGATTAATTACTACTTAGCTTAGGTCATTAAACTATAAGGAAATGTATTCCATATGTACTTAAGCCAAATAAACGTCCAGTAAATTGGGCTTATCATAGAGAACAGCTTTGAGGATGCCTACTTGATAGAGCCTCTCTTACCCCATTGAAGGGTATGGAACTCACTACGAGGCATTCGCTCGGAAGGAGCAATTTGTTGGCTTGGGGAGATGTTGACCTCGAAAATGACCTCAACCTCCATAGCCATTGACTCAAGAGATAGGAGATGAGTGTTCTAGGGTAGCACTGCCTTCACTGCCAGGACTTGACGGTGATATTCTGCACGAGGTGCCCTGGAGACACCACTTGCTCAATTTGATGACCTTCAGACTCCTCCGACTCCTAGTCTTCCACGAAGACCATATTGACCCCCTGAAGCTATTGAAGCTTCTCCTTATGGTACTCCTTTGGACCCTCCATTGGTCTCTAGCCTTGGCCTTCATCCTGCTTGACGAAATGGGCCAAGTTTCTATGCTAGATTTGGGACTTAATTTGGTCACGCAGATCCTGATAGTCATCTGTAGCATGTCCTCAAACCCGATGATACTTGCAGTAGGGCTTGGTGTTAGCCTTCTTCTTGAGAGGCTTTGGTAGGGTAGAAGATCCCTGTCGGTAGACCATACCTCTAGCAACACATTTTCCTGATTCACAGCCAGGGGAGTGTATTCTTCAAAGAACTCCTACCTGGGCTAGTGAGGTCCGCTATTTCATCCCTTGCTAGGCAGTTCACTCCTCTAATCTTCGAAGTTTTGCTTTCGTTTCTTACAACAACTACTTCCGTAGATGGATACCTGGGCTGGTTCTCCCGAGACTCTCTTTTCCTCTGTGGAATCGAAGTCGTCTCCATATCCATCCACCTGCTGACTATAGGAGTGAAATGAGTCATCCTACTCTGTAAATCTCATAGCTTGGTCCCATAATTCCGCTGTCTCTAGGTGAAATTTATCATATCGTACCAGAACCTCTGAGTTAGGAGGACTGACTTGAAGTACTGGATGGCAATGGCGTCGTGGGACCTTTTGCACTTGAAGTACTGAGACTTAAACCGATCTAGATATGACTCGAAAGACTCGTCATTTTGCTACCGAATCTCCAACAACCTTTCTGGGTTATCCCTAACCAGTTGTTGTCCTACGAAATATTGGTAGAATTTATCTGCTAATTCTTGGAAGCAAGTAATCTATCCTACCGGCAACTCATTGAACCATTCATGAGCCATGTCAGAGAGATATGACAGGAATACTCAATAGAGCACCTCATCAGGAAAGCCATGAACGAGCATCATCTAGCAGTAGCTCCCCACGAAGTTGTTGGGGTTCACCGTTCCATCATATTGGGCCATTACAGGCAGCTTGAATTTCTTCAGCAGAGGTGTCATCATTACCTCCTTCGTGAAGGCTAGTTAGTGACATATGCCTAAGGGCATATGCCTCTCATTTCCCGGGTGACCTAGGGGACGATCTTGGGTAGCAAGTCCCCTCTACTAGTTACCATGGGGTGAGCCTCGGACTGCTCCCCTAACGAAGGCAGATGACGAGCTTATGATAACGTCATCATCAGCCATAACTAGCTTTAATTAATCAGAATCAATTGACAACTACTACAGAATCGCCAGAGAGTCGTAATTCGTTGCATATCGTTTCTGAGAAGAATGCATTAAAATAAGGTTAAAATCTGCAGTTTTGACAGAAGATCATAAATTCAGAGTAATAATGGAGTTTCCCAAGGGTTAATTAAAGGTCAAATGGTTGTAAATTTCTAATAAGAGAGTCCGTGCAGACAGAAATGGGTTTTTCACGCATTTCAAGAATTAATGGAATCTAAAACCCTAATTTCAGACCTACTTAATTAATAAAGGTTCTGGTCAGGATAAAATTCACTTAAACCTTATAAAATTCATAGAAAAATATTCTATAAGATTTGGTACCCTTGTTTTGACCATCTGAACCCATTTTGACCTAAAATAGTCTTAGACGGAAAGTTGCCCTAATTTGGGTTTCTACGTAAATTACCCAGTCAGACATGGTCAAAACCAAAATCCAACCTCATCATCAAATTCCTTGGGTCCAAGTTAGTTTTGTACCAAAATTTGGGCCCAATTAGAGATCTTGACGTAGTTTGCATTTTGGTCCAGTCTGACTTTTTTTCTCTCAAATAGCCCCTCAACTTTCAAAATCTATTACAATTACCTCCTAACTTCATTATCTTCTTTACCAACAGGTCCCTACCACCATGGCCATGTGAACACACCTACAATTGACCTTCAATCAAGGAGTTCTCCTGATTTCATGCTCAATCTCTTCCAAAATTGGAAGGGGAACTCTTGAAATCATCTTCAATCTAAGCCACATCTTAGGCTTTGATTTGTACCCAAATCCTCATGCGAACCATTCAAAGATTCGGGTTTCCTACTTTACAAAGGTTCCGAGCTTCCAAGCTTGGAATACCTTCCTAATGCCCTATAAAAGATGCCTGGTGCATGGTTGTTCTCTTTAGCTTGGTTTGGAGGTTGGAATCCCCTTCTTCTCTTCTCCCTGACCTTTGTCTCCACCAACTCCGACAACCCTCTTCAATTACCTTCTTCGCTCACTATCACAGAAAATAGCCAACAAGATCATCTTCCTCTCGCTCCTCCACGCGTTGCAACACCAGTGAGCGTCGTCTATCTCCCATCGTCGTCACCGCTTCTCCAACTGGAGGCTTCACCTTCTCCGATGCCAGCCATACCATAACCGATGCCTTTGTCTCCTTTTGTCTGATTAGTTTAGGTTAGTTAGGTTGCTATCTTCCTCTACTTCACATTCCTCTCCCTTAAACTTAGTTTCGACCACCTATGTGCCCTTATGCTCTCCATCTTCCCCACGCACAGCTGACCTCTGGCGAAGCCTCCACACCTCCATAGGCCACCAAACAACTTGCCATCAAGCTCAAAAGCATTGCCACACCTCCGCGAACCAAACCCTCTTCCTATTTCATCTTCCACCCACTTTTGTGACCTACTGATCAACCCACCTTCCCACAACCTCCTTCGACTTTGTCAGGCCTCCATACGCACTCCCACACCACAAGGACACTACAATCATGTTCGCTATCCTTCAACGACCATCTTGAGATAATTTAATGTGGCCGTGAGGCTGTCCTTCGTGTTTCAATTATATGCCATTCGTCGCCGCCGCCACGTCCATCTCCGACAATGTACGCAGTCCTCCAACCATGTTCTTCATCAGAATCACCCCCAAGTCATGTAGATACATTCCAGTTACACGCTCAGGTCTTCAATTGGAAGCCTTCTCCTTAGTTGCTGCACCAAATTAAGTGAAGCATCCAAAGCAGCCACGCACAAGGAAAATGTGGGAAAGATAGTCCCACATCGTGGGATTCCAAATCAATAACCACGGATATATTATTTTTGTGAAATGAGCTATTCGCCAAAGTCATAGGGATCGAGTCCCCTTTACTCGCACATCCGCTTAACCCGCCTATGCCACTCCTCGCCTATGATCCACACACGCAAGCTTGGACACTATGCCTGACCTGAAAACCCCATTGAGATCTGATTATATGCTGGGCTTGAGAGAGAAGGAAAAGGGGAAATTGTGAGAGAGCAGGGGAGAGTTTTGCTCTCTTGTGCTCTGTGAGGACACTTCGCTGCTGAGGAACTTAGTTCCCTATGCTCGTAGAAGAAGAAAATGCAAAAGAAAGAGAAGGCTCGTGCAGACGTAAAGAAAGAAGAGAGAGAGAAGCTGAAGTGAAGAAGGAAAGCATGATAAGAAGAAGAAGGAAAGCAGAAGGTCTGAAGAGAAGGAAAGAAGAGCACTGTAGCAGGGCCGCATTTAAGTCGTTTGATGGAATGCTATGTCATTTGAAGATATTGTGGCCACTTATCTTGAGTGGCATTTCTTATTGATGATACTATTCAAATATTTGAGTAGTTAATATATGCTTAATTAAGGCTAATAATCAGTGATCTAAATCACCATTATTTTGTCTTAGATTTCTTTTTATCATTGTGATTTATTGAAATACTCATGCTTATAATTGAATATCAATTTGAGTAGATATTATTCATTGAATATCTCTTTTGTGCTTCGATTATGGTGCTCATTTATATGCAATTAAAGATTAGCACGTGAATTCCATATTTGCTCCCTGTGTTCAACCTTGGACTTCAATTTAGATTTCAAGTAAAAAATTTTATCTGTTTAAGAGCTATTTGTCGACTGTACTATAACGCAATTTCTCTAAACTCAATGAAAAGCTCAACAAACAGGAGCTTTAGGCGGGCTAGGAGGAACTTCCCCTTTTTGGCTACCATGCTTGTGTTTTAGCTTCTAAAGCTATTCGGGTAGGCAGACGCTCCCCTCTTCTAACATATGATGCCACTTCATTTGGTCGTCAATAGGACTGGAGTTTTAGGGCACCTCCAGCTGAATCTTGCGATTTTCCTTGATCAGTTTGATTTTAAGGAGTTGATCTACAATCAACTACTATTCAGCCTTCAGAGCTGCCAACTTGTCTTCGTACTCCTCTTCCTTTGCCTGCATCTCATGGAGAGAGTCTAGTTGAGGATTCTCAGGACGAAAAGGCTCAGGTTGCCGACTAGGTTGTGCAAGCTTCTCCCTGCTATGTTAGACATGTAGATGGTGTTCCTTGGATATCAAAATGCTGGACTCTGCCGGGGCAGGATTCTCGAGGTTAGCGCAAGAGGAATTCTGAGTTGTAGGAGCCATTGCTTCGATTCAGAGTAAGGAAATGATATCAAACGATAGTCGTTTCCCACAAACGATGCCAATTGATAGAGGCCCTGATCGGCAAGGGACTCGAATCAACGAATATTACAAGCAATTGCAAAGATAGAGGCACAAGAAATTGGTGACCCAGTTCCACCCAAAGGGGTGTACGTCTGAGGGGAGGGCGATGCTCCCAAGATTCTACTATGATGGTTGGCAGTACAATCACTCCTTGTTCTCTCTTTCTGAAAATGAGTGAAGAAACTCCCTAAAGGCCTCTCTTCTTTATTTACATTACAAAAAATACTGCAACAACTTTTCGTTCCACAATGGACTTCGCGAATTCCCTGGCTTGTCTATTACTTGATTATAAATAGCCATTACAACGCAAATCGTTAGCATTGATGTGGATGTTGTTGCCGCCTCTTCCACTCAAGTCAACCAGATCCTTTGGTGGGTCGGGTCCACCTGGATTTGCTTGGATTTTGGATAGTCAGGTAACTAGATTCACCGAACCATCAAAGAAATGGATCCGTTGGGCTTTGTGCAAAGTTTTAATTCTGAGGGTACTTTTTGCCCCTTATCACCTGTAGAAGTTTTAGACTTTTTTGGGTTTAGGAATAAAAAGTTAAACTAAAAAATATCAAAAAGAGTCTTCCTCCTCCTTTCTTTAGATTTCCCTCCTTTAGTTTTCCCTATAAAACTAAAAAACAAAAGAAAAATTTGAAAATTACCCAAAAATCCTAAAAATTCCTTTTGTATATAGTATGTATATATGCATATATTCATAATGTAGTAGTATATATTAAGTTATGTGTTTAAAGTGTGTGTATGTGTCTATATGTATAATGTTTATATGTAACTAAGCTATAGTGTACATTTATATTATGTATTCTAATGTAAAACTAACCTAAGTATAGTTTAATTTATAGTGTATAGTATTATATATATTATGTAAGCTAAATTATATACGTGTATATATTGTACATAACTTATGTATAAATTATGGGAGAATACTATTATATGGGTAACTAACTTAAAGCTCTAATTAGAGTATTTATTATGTAAATTAACATATCTATAATCTATTTACCTAAAGTATGCATATGTATATATAGTAATCTAAATTATTAAATGTACATTAGTAAATTAATCTAACTTAAGTTAGTAATTTAACTAATTAATAGGATAAGTTATAGTATATATTTATAACTTATACTTTAGCTTATTTTAAACATATTTATATCCATATTTATATTGTATAACATTAATCTTATAACATGTAATATATATATATATATGTATACTAAGTATATAGAGTACATAAATGGATATAACGTCTACATATATACAAATAAATCTAATTAATTAACTTAAAATATCTAATTAAATGTATCAGTATGTATAATAGCTCAATTATATCTTAATTATCTAACATAGGTTTATGTATTATATGTAAGTTAATATAATCTACATGGTAAGTATTTAACAGCTTATGTAAATACGTAATAATAAATGCAATTAAATTAAATGAAATTATGGAATATATCGTCTTATATGGTAATTAAATACCTATGACCCCAATTTGTAATTTACATCATTAATTGAACCCTAATTAAAGGTCTAAACTTCTAAATAAATCCTTGCGGGTAGAACAACGGCGCAGCTCAGAGCACTACTCCTAATAGTGCCACATTGGGTGCGTAGAAAGTGTCACTATGATATTTAATGAATTCCATCCCATAGCTGTTTGCTCGAGATCGAGGGTGGGCTCCTGATAAACGCCAGTTTATCATCATTCTTATGCATTAAAATAAAACTAGCTCTTAGGATTTTGCTTCGCAAATGGGTTTTTGGGTTGCATTTAGGCATCAATTAGGTTAGGCATGCATTGCATCTTTTTATTATCTTTTGGATGTGTTCTTGTGAGTGTTAAGGATATACAGATTGACAGATCCATAAAACCCTAGCACTCAAGAAGGCAACTGGTGAAGGAGAAGCTCAAACCAGCTAGAACTTAGCTTTATCCAGCTCACTTGAACTAGTGTTAGCTCATTCTAGCTCCATTCAACTCATCTCAGCTGAATGGCAGCTCAAGAGAGCTCATCTTAGCTCACCTTAACTCAAGTCAGCTCAGATCCAGCTCAACTTAGTTGAGTCTAGCTCATCTCAGCTCCCGTCAATTCACTGGGAGCTCTAGCTAGCTCAGCTGAGTTGACTGGAGTTCACCTCAGCTTGGGACCAGCTACATCTAGATCCACTCAACTTCAGCCAGTTGAAGATGACTTCATTTTAGCTCAGGAAGCTCAAGTCCAGCTCCTAGGGACTCAGCTTAGCTCAACTTAGTTGAGCTAAGCTACCTTAGCTTCCTTAGCTAACTAGGTCCTCCCTGGGAGCATCTGACTTAGCTCGCCTCAGCTCATTTCAACAGAAGCCAGCTTGCTTTAGCTTGGCTTAGCAACTAGCAAAGCACTAGCAAGCTAAACCAGCTAAAGTAACTCCATGCCACCCTCTTCAACAGTTGCCAGCTCCAGTTCAACTCCAGACTTCTTCTGTCCAGCTCCTCCCCTCAAACACTAGCTCCAATTGCCTCCTCCTCTTCTATACTACTAGCTAAGCTAGCTAAGCTCCAAGTCCCTTGGCCATCCACCACCCTAATACCCTACCTAACTAGCTCCAACTAAACCCTAACTAAGCCCACCTAAGCTTGGTCCACCCTACTCCTTTTGGTGCCACCACCTAGCCACCTTTTCAACCCATCACCACCACTAAAAGGCACCAATTTTGGCGCCAAAAACTACCCTAACCACCCCTCCCTTTTGGCACCAAAATACGCTCACATCATGGCCCTACAACTACCCCCTCCAAGCCACATCCACCATCCACATACCCCCCTTCTAGAACCCTACCTTGGTGCCACCCAATCCCCCTTTTAGAAGGCCATTTTGGCATCAACTTCAAGGGACACAACCACCCCTAACTACCACCTATGTGACCCTTGGGTTGGCGCCAATCATCCTTAGCCCTAAGATCTATTAACTACCCTAGAATCCTATCCTAGCCATCCATTCCAAAAGCCACCTATACCCCCCATCCTACTCTATGAAAAGACCCTTAACCACCACCATTTTTCCCATCATCCATTAGTGCAAATTCTACCCTATACCCACTTAAACCAATGGCCAAGGAAGGAGAAGAAAGGAAGAAGATTAAGGGGGCATCCTACCTGCCCCCTTGGTGCCTTCTTCCCCCTTCTCTCTTCTTCCTTATGCCATGACAAGGAGGAGACTCTCTTCATATTGGAGGAAGGCCATAACATTGGAGGAGATAAAGGTGGTGCACATCCACCCTTGGAGAGCATAGGGCACACCCCCTTTGTAGGCTTGTCTTGGAAGACTTCACCTTCAAGGAGCTTTATAAGGAAGGAGTCGGAGGCCTTCTTTTCAAGCCCGGGAGCTACTAGGCTTGGAGCAAGAAGCCTCTATTGTTTGTAGAGCGAGATCAATGTTGTAAATGATGCGTTATAGTATAGGTCGAAATCGCTTGAAAACAAATAAATTTATAAATCGAATATCAGAAATGAAGTCTGAGGTCGAACATGGGCAGCAAATAGGAATTCACACACTAATAATGTAAATGAGCACAAGAACTTAAGCCACATAATGATATTCAATAAATACTAACTTGTCACATTTCTCATATATTTTGAGGCAATAAGAAAAAGTAGAGAAGCTCAAACAATGGTGATTTAAATCACCAATTACTGTCTAAGCATATGTATCAAGCATTCAATCAATTTAAATTCTCAACAGTAATTCTAAATCAATCTTTCACAGTATCAAGCCTCAAATCAGATGTCGGGTCAAGTGACCAGTCGACTTAACCATTAGATGCTATAGTGCTTCCCTAGCACTGTTCTTCTTCCTCTTCTCTTTCTTTCTCTCTTAAGTTCTTGTTTAGCTTTCCTTCTTCAGCATCTCTCTTCCTCTTCTCTGCCTTCACTTCTCTTGCAAAACTTCTTCCTTTCCTCCTCTTCTGCGAAGGCTTTCTTCCTTCTCTTTATGCACAGGGGGAAATTCTAAGATTTGGCTAAGTGTTAGCCAATACACAAGGAAGCAAAACCTCCCTAACCTGTGCGCTCTCTCTCTCTCCTTTCTCTCTCTGGGATCCGCTTCCCAGGGCCACAATCAGGATAATCGGGTAAACGGGCAGAGCATGCACCGAAGTTCAGGGCTACCGGCCGTGAGTAGCAGCCGAGGAGTGCTTGGTTAGGTGAGTAATCGGATACACCACACCCACGTTTAGGTGTCTTGGGCGAGGCGCGTGAGGGGCACAGGGACCTCACCCCCTGTGTGTCACTTGAGGCGAATAGCTCATGTGATAAAAATAATTTATGCGGTTGTAGGGACTTGCAAGTTTACGATGTGGGACAAAAGTCCCACCCTTCTTTCTACGTGTAGCTACGAGAGATGGTGCCTTTAATTGCAGTTGTAGAGGCCTCAGCATCTCCAATTAGCGACCTGGGGATGCATCTGGGAGTAAGCCATGTTGCCTGGGGAAGTTGCCTAGGGCTCACGACGCTTGGGACTTGAAGAACAAAGGCAGCAACGGTGGAAGTGGTGGAGCTCCGATGAGGATACCTGCAAAGAAGAATATGTAAATTCCTACGGGAGGGGGTGAGATATGCGTGACATAATATAAAATGCGGAATTACGTAAACAATCTCACAAATAGCACAATCACACAATAGGCACAAAAATTTTTTGTGTAGAAACCCAAACTGGGTGAAAACCACCACCTAATCCTCTTAAGTTAGGATTTCTCGATCGACCTAGTCGATCAAATCCACTAAACAAGTCACTTAAACAAGGGTGACTTAACCTCTTACAACCACACTACTTTGAACGAGGGTAGTGTACCTCAAAACCCCTTCTCTTCATGAGAAGGATTTTGTCTCGCGAAGGAGACGGGAATTCGCAATGCGAATACCCAACCAATAACAAAGAAAAATTACAAAACAACCTATAGAGCCAACAAAGATTAACCTAGCTACTATAGGTAAAGATACTTCCCTTTGTTGGAAGAGTGTCAATGAAAGACGTGGATACGTGAACCACGCTTTTGCACAATGATGCTCTCGTAAACTTCGGCGGGAGAGCGAGTGCGCAACTCAGATGAAGCTTTATTGATGTGAAACAAAAACTTGGAGAGCTAGAGCTTCTTCTAGATGATCTTCTACTTGGAGAGCTAGAGCTTCTTCTAGATGATCTTCTACTTCTTTTTGACACAAGAGATGTGGAAATGGTATTCAAGGTGTGTCTTGGTGTATATATGCAAGGCAAGGATCCTCCTCTATTTATAGAGGGCCTAGGAAGGCTTTGGAAGCCCTTCAATACAATTGTTATTATCTTTATTTTAGATATTTCTTAGTTAACATAACAACAGAGTGGAATGAGAGAACAAGCTCGTCTATTCCCTAACTACGACTCTCACCCTAAAGCCTCTTTTTGTCTAGTATTTACTAGTCCACTTGATCTTTATTCCTTTTTTCTATAATGGAGATAGTCACATGTAATGACAGATCACGGCCATATTATGAAAAGCTTGTGGTCAGAAGGGGTTTCGTTGGGGTTGAACCCAAGGCAAAATAGGTCATAATCAGAATCAATTATGATTCTGATAGGGTCATCAGACATCTGGTCCAAATATCAGACATTTGGAAAACTTGTTTAAGCCATCTGGGAACTAAGTCAGACGTCTGATTCTAGTCGGGTTTCCTTCCTGACTTGGTTCAGACCTAAACAAGGTTCTAGTGTATAACCATCAGACGATGTACAGGATGTTTGGCACTAGGTCTGGACGTCTGGAAACCTATTGTACTGCAGGAATGGATTTCCAAAGGTCTAAACAGCTAGAAAATTTCACAAAGGTGATTTTGGGTCAGTCAAGGCAAAACAGTCACATATCAGACGTCTAGGGTCCTCTATGGACGTCTGATATAAGCCTAACAGCTATAATCTCAATGTTTACTTTGTTTAGCCAACGTTCCATTAATTAGACGTCTGGCACAATGATTGCACAGCAAAAATACACCAATAAATATACCATCGTGTTATTTCCTAGCACTGCCATTGCATATTAGGTAGCTATAGTTGCATTTGTAAAAAGACACTTGCTTGCATTTATTTGAGAGTGGAGGATAATGTGAATAATTGGCCATTTAATTAACATCTTCTTCAAGTGTTGCCTTGCAAATTCACCATTCTCTTTTTTTATTTTTGACTTTGAAATCGTCTCCCCCGTGCAGCTCAGGGCATGGGGCTTGCACCTCTTTGCGCCATTCCTCTGCCAGCAGCATGCTCTGCCTGCAGCATGGCTGTGTCAGGCTTCTCCTTCTTTAAAATGCCCAGCCCTCTCCCTTGCGCAAAGGGCCAGGAATAGAGAGCACCCTCAGACACAACTCCAGGCCAACCTCCTCCCCTCCATACACAGTATCTCTTCCCACTGAAGAGCTACACTGTGGGCAGGAGCAGGCTCACAGTGGTCCCATGACCACCACTGTGAGTTCCACCACCGCCCAGCTCCTTCGTGAGCAGGTGGGCGTGGTGGTTTCACCCTCTGTTTTCTTTGCTGGAAGCTCTCACTGCCATTGCCAGAGCTCCAAGGTCTGAAGCTCTAGCAGCCGCGCAAGCCACCACGTGCACGCCAGCGACGTCCGCAGGCTCTTTCCGTGCGCGAAGGCGCCTTCCAGCGCACCCACGCATGCAGAACCAGCCGCAACTGGTTGCTCACTTCGCGTGGCACTATAGCTACTGTTCACGCCTCTCAGCGCCGAACTATAGCTACAGTACGGTGACTGGGTTGTTTCTCACTTATCTGGTCACTGCGCGCTCTCTCTCCTTGCCACGACCGCCTCCAGCCAGTCATGCAAGCATACCAGTGTCTGCGCCAGCATCCGCATACGCTCGCGCCTGTCTACGCCTGCTCAGTTCCAGCTCGTAGTGCAGTGCGCTGCGTTGCCCTCTCTCCCACACTCCCACACCCGCCTACGCGCAACAACAGCGCACGCGTTCCCTCTGCACTCGCGCCTGCGTCCATGCGCTCGTGCCACCAGACGACGCCTGCGGCAGCCAAACGTCTTAACTCGCCTGCTCTCTCTCACACTCATCCAGCGTGCACTCCTCACTCATACACACACCACACTCATACACACACACTTGTACATTCACACACTCACTTGTACACACCTATACATACTTATATATATATACATATATATATATATATATATATACATATTCATACCTATACAACTATATATAAGTAGATATACATAAATACATATATATATTTATACATATATACATATATATCTATAGATATAAATACATATATATATATATAGATACACATATACACATACATATATATCTAGTTATAAATATATATCTATACCTATATATATATTTACATATCTATATATATATACATAACTACATATACACCTATATAGTTACAACCCTATCTATATATATATACACACATATATATATATACATATATACATATATATATATTTACATACACATCACCTACCTATATCCATACGCACTAGTCACTCCACCACGCATTATATCGCGGGAATATCTGCACTAGTTGCTGATATTCCCCGATACCCGTGTAAAGAAAGCGCCTCCGCACACACTCCCACACATCCATCCTACACTATACGTGGCACTTCGTCTTGCTGGTTGCGTCTTTCTAGATGTGGACCAACTCAACATTGTGCTACATGCCATTTCCACTTCCACCCCCACCCCTATATATATAATATATATATCTATATATATAGACTATATTTATTTCTCTACAAGCAACCTATCTTGTTTTTATTTCTCTTTTGTTTCCTGCTATTAAAAAGATAAAAAAAAAGAGTAAAAGAGAAAAGATAATCCTTGTCTTGCAGGTACTCGGTCTTGCAAATAGCAGGACCAATTTTTTTTGAAACCTTAAGTTGGCTCAAAGCCAAGAACAATTTGGCTCAAAGCCAAGGACCTGATTTTGAGGGTGTACCTCAAGGACAAAATTATCAGCAAAAAAATCTTAAATAGAAAAAAACCAAAAACATAATAAATGCACGGAAGAGATACGTTTTAGGTAAGGCGTAGAAACTTCTTCACCTTTAATCCTCGCCTCCCTGAGATCGACCCTGGGCCTAAAAGTGACCAAGATAAAATTAAGTAGGCCAGGTAAAAAAAAAATTTGTGAAAGATGGTTAGACTCAATTTAGGTTAACCACTATACTCACTTCAACGATAATTTCACCATATTAACACAACCTATTCAAGACCTAACACACCTTTTTCTGGCACCGTTGCCGTGGAGATACGCATTGAGGTAAGTTTCTACTCCATTCCTTTAATTTTCTCTCCTTACGCCCTTCTCTTCACGGGTGATTTTGTTTGCTGGTGTGTAGGTAAACCAATTGCAAGGAGGAGGCAAGTAAAGGAAGTCGGAGACGTGGGCAGATCCAAGGTGGGAACGAGAGTGTGAAGCCGCCAGCGCCGCACTGGAGCTTCTCCCACATTGCTGAACAGGTAGGTCTCTCTCAGCAACTTAAGTTAACTTATCACCTAAATAAAAAGAAAAAACTAAAAACACTTCTTAGGATTTCTTGGGGCAAGTGGATTAAAAATCACTTGCTTGATTGTTTGCCATCGCCCCCACCGCCCTTGGATTTCCCACCAAAACTTCGCATAGCAAAGATCCAAGAATCTTGATTCTTGAATCTTTTGTCATGGGAAGTGCTCTTTGAGGCAAGATTAAAAAGATTGACTGCCATCCCTCCTTGCCTCATTTATCCGCAATTCAGGATCACAATTTTTTTGGTGGGGAGACTTGGAATTGAGTTGATTCCAACCCAACCACGACCTTTCACGTGCCTTAGATTTGATCCCGAATATTTCAACCCCAACACTTTGATTTTCTCTACATTATCTTGTGGTTGAGCCTTGTGTGTGGAACATCATTTTGGTGATTGGGAGCACTTGAATTGAAGTGCTTTGGCTCCCTTTCACACTAACCTAAAATTGACTCGTGCATCCACACATAGAAATTTCCACCTAGGGAAGCCCATTGCATTTTTAGCATGCATTAACCAACTCACATTGAAGAAGGGTTTGTTGGGCATAGAAGAACTTGTATTTTCTCAAAACCCGGAGATTGGTTGAATTGGTAACTCAGCGAAATCTTAAAATCCATACTACTTAAGGCTGAAATTCTAAAAAATCATTCACCAACTAAAACTTCAATTCGGGGAGATTTCCTCGTTGCATGCTTGGTTTACACACTTTCTAAAAATCAACGCACTTGGGCATTACCCGTATACAACGCCCTTCACATTCCTGAAGCACTTGATCCTAAGCCTCTAATTAAAACTGATAGCAACTTGACCCTTACCAAGGATTGGAGGTCTAACTACCTGTGTGTAGCGCCTACATGCTGGTGCGGGTTCTCGCATGCTATCAGGTGTCTAAGACTGGGGCAAACAGCCTTTCAATTTGGCCCGGTGGTTCCGCGGTGCTCACATTTTGTTCCATAGGTTGTGATAGTAGGTAACTTAGATCTTTAGGTCTAAGGGCACACTGTAGAGGTTAGGACTTTTATTGCCTTGATTTGTCATCAAGTGTACCTTTGCGGTGTCATTTCTCTCAATTTCTCTAATCCCCTTTTCCCTTCTTATCTCCCCAATTCTTCCTGCGGTAGTGCATGTTTGGGAGGAGGTCACAAAATCCTGAATTGTTTGAATTGTCTGATAATTTTAGGAAAGAAGCCGAATCGTCATCCTCCTCCACAAACATGGCTGCACGCCCACCCCCAAATCCCAAGGGAGGAAACTACCCTCAAAACCCACCAGGTGGTGGAGCCATGGATCCCATAACCCGCCTCCAAGCCCAAATGGAAATGTATAATGAGCAGATTGAAGCAGTTGATGCGACTAACTCGATCATGTTTTAACAGTTAATTTCGTCGTAGTATAGGTGATCAAGCGTCGTCAACAAATAAAAGTTTTATTACTCGAAAATCGGAGTATCCGAGGTCGAACACAGGGAGCAATTGGAATTTACTACTAATCTCAAGAATGTAATTGAACACTTTAATTACTCAAAACTTTAATTCAAATATAAATGCATGAGTTTGAAAAGTAATTGAGGTTGTAACGACCCGGTTCCCGAGTCCCTACGAGACACGAGAACCGGACCGACTCGACTAATCCCAAGACCTAGTTGTCCAGCGAGGAAGTAACCAAAAGAGCAGTAAAATAAACCACATTTAGCATGAATATAACTAACAGTAAGGAAGTACAGCAGTAAGGAAAGAAACTACTACAGTAGATACCACCACAACAGTAGAACAACATTTATAATATAACAAGAACTGCACGTAAAGAAAGTACAGCGGAAACAAGAACTACTCACTATAACAGAAACAAAAGAGGTACAAAAGACTGTGGCAAACTCTACTGGACCCTACTCGGCCCAGCGTCCTCTGCAGCCGCTGACCCTGGCTGCTCAACACCTGGTCCTGAAAAAGGTAACGAGTGTAACACGTCAGCAAAACGCTAAGTAGAGTGGAAAACTAACTAAAGACAACAGTAGAGTGTACAGTAGCTGTTATGTTCTATTACTTCCTTTATTCACATCTTTCAATTTTCTCACTATTTCATTTATTTCTCAGATCCCTTACTTGATCTCGAATGTCCTCATGGGAACGATCTTGATTGCAGTCTTTTCCAAAAGTAGAAGTAGCACGTGGTGCTCTCCTGGCCGGGAGAGTCCCCTGTGGTGATCCTACCCTCAGTCAACCACCCCAAGGTCACTAACAGACGTAACGGTGACTACGGCACGTGCGATAAACGCACAGGTAGCTAGCCCGCACTGGCACGCGGTCAGTCGTTTCCGTTAACGGGTGCGCCCAAAGCACAGCACGGAACCAGGGCAGAGCCCTCTCAGTAACAGGGGTCCAACCCCTCCACAGTAACCAAACCGGGGCCTTGCCCCCCCACAGTCTGCGCACCCTCGCCTGACTACCTTGGTTTGCCCTAGTGGGCCTAACAAGTCGGTGAAGGAGGCTAGCCGAACCCCAGGGCCCGTGGGGTAGCTAGTACTCTACTAACACTACTAGCTCTCCTCGGTACTACGTACACGAGGGCCAACAAGTCGGTACAGAGTGGCCAGTCCTAACCTCGGGTCCCTGGGGCGGCTAGCTCCGCTTTGCACTAAATAGGGGGACAGTCGCTCTCCCTGGTACTCCGTACTCAAGGGCCAGCTCACTTCCCCAAAACTATTCCATTCACGTTCCAGGAGTTCTACTCCTACTTCCCCGTAGGGTTCCATCCTTTTTACTCAAACATCCAGGTTTCACTTTCCAGTTTCACATTCTTACAATCCATGTTCTCAACCTCGTTATCTATTCACAACAGGCAGCTGTTAATTCAATTTACAGGCAGCTTTATATTCCTTTCCATTTTTCCAAGACTGCAGTATTATACATTCCACTAGTTTTTCCATCTTAGGATTCATGCCACATCCTAGGATCTAGCATACAACTAATTTTCCAGCCCTAAGATTCATGCATCACCTATGAGCTATCATTCCATGCATTTCTCATTCCTAGGATTCATGCAATGTCCTAGATTCTAGTTATGGTTCCATACTTTAACATATTTTAATAATAAACTTAAGCCACTCTACCAGGTACAACGGGAGTAATGGGGGCGTGATCGGGAATCCCGCATGCCTCCGTGACTCCCAAGACTGCAACTGAACGAGGTCCTATCACAAGGATCAAACACAAGGAGTGTCTCAAAACAGTGTATAGCTACTGTAGACGGGTAGAGGAATTAATTCTGAAAGGAACGCGACTCGAATTGCGGAAAACGGAGCCCGAACGGGCCCTAAACGGGTCAAAAAAGATAATACTGTGCAAAATCAGACGTCTGGAACTTCTTCCAGACGTCTTAAAAAGTGGATCAGAGAATTACCTGTTCAGCGTGGTTTCCCAGACGTCCAGAAGACTGCGGGAACGTCTGGCCTATCTCCCAGACGTCCGACGGTCACCCCGGACGTCTGGAGGTCACTCAAGCCGTCTAGTACAACTTCCAGACATCTGATTCACAAAGGATGGCGAATCAGCGAGCCTGCGCACAGCCAACTCCCTCCCTCAGTACGGTCAGTCGACAGGAAGGAAGAAGAAAATGAAAAACTCACCTTTCAGATGCCTGTAGGAGCTACCAGACGTCGTCCTCGCTGTCTGCCTATCAACCCAGACGTCCGATTCTGGAAATTTTTCCAGAACAGGACGCCACCCGGCTTCCGCTCGCGACGTCGCCCGCATCGCACCTCACGTGCCTGCTGCTCAGACCACAGCAGGTCCCTCTCCGCGCCGTTCCGCGCCCCCTGCGCCCTCCGTCGGCCGGCCAAGCCGCTCTGGCGAGCTTGCCCTCACGGCAGAGCTCCGCCTTCGCACGTCGCACCTCCTCCGCACTTAGTGCGGCCGCCGCTGCAGCCCTCGCGCTCGCGCTCACGCTCACTGGCTGAAGGAGAAGAAGGAGGCGACGGTGGAGACGGGAGGGGAGGCGTGCCCTTTTTAAGGCCGCGCGGAGAGGAGAGAGAAGGATTCGCGGCAGGGGAATCTGCAGCCGCGGAGGGAGGAAAGGCGAATATGCGGTCTGCGCACGCAGGCGCGCAGACGACTCGCGTGTGTGGAAGATAACGGTTTTTCAGACGTCTGTAAACCATCCCAGACGTCTGGCAAGACGTCTGGATGTGATCCCAGACGTCTGGTCAGACGTCTGGGCCACCTCCCAGACGTCTTAAAATACGTCCGGGGTACGCGTTCGTAACAGAGGTAAAAAGAAAGAATTGGATGTCTAATCATGGGATCAGATGTCTTAAAAGTGTGTTTTCCCTTCTTTGATTCTTCTTCTCTGTGCTTATTCTTTCTCTTCTATAGTGCTTCTTGCTTTTCTTTTCTTCTTTTGCTTGTCTTCTATTTCTTTTCTTCTTCAGTTCTTCTTCCCTTTTTCCTTCACCTCTTCCTTCTTTTTTCAATGGCTTCCTTCCTTCTTCATTTTTGCCTCTGTTTGCCTTCTGCTTCCTTCTCTTCTTCCCTTGCTAGTAGCGGCCAAGTGTTTGCTTCATTCCTTCCTTCTTCCTTCCCTGCACAACCACAGCAAAGCACAAAACCTAACCCTCTACCCACACCCGCGCATCTCTCTCTCTCTATAAACCACTCTCAGGATGCTCTCCCAGAGGCGGATATAAACGGGTCGGATCGCGTGCCCGTGACCAGGCGCACCGACGTGTGGGTGGTGCACGAGGTGTGCACAGGACAGGGGTCGGATCGGGTCACGCCAGATCCGTGTGGTGAAATTGCAGACGAGGCGGCGTGAGATAGGTGAGGGACCTCACCCCAGGTGCGTTCAGAGGCAATCGACTTATTTCACAAAATCAATATAAAGGATATCAGTGCGTTGTGAATTATCGATGTGGGACTAAAGCTCCCGACCTTCTCTCGCGTGCGCTCGCAGAACTCCTTCATTCAATTTCCACACCTGCGATCTTCGTTGCGTCTCTTGATGGGTCAGATATCTTCGCAATGCTTCCCCGAGTGAGCTGCACCTGGAGCCTTGCGATCCTGAAGCCTGGAGCGAGTGTGGAGCTTCTCCAAGTTGCCGTTAATGGCGGCCGGGGCGTGGAACCTGTCAGACACGAAAAGAGCCTCGCGGCCTAATCAGATCACCGGGGAACCTTCACCATGTCACGGCGAAGGTGATGAGCTATGTGGCAGGCCGTGGGGTGGCCTAGGTGTGCGTGCCTAGGTCGCCCTGTGGCCGGATGGATGGGTGTATTCGGGGGACTGTTGTGGAGGGGTAGAGGGATGGTGGATGGGCGGAGGTTACTCAGTGAGGTGAGGCGGAGGTTATGTGATGGTCGGCATGGCGTGTGGGGCTGCAAAGCGATGGGAGCGACTCGCCGGAGGGTGGCTGGAGATGAGGAAGGTGATGGTGAATAGGGACGGTCGAGGGGTTTTTGATGAAATAAAATGAGGGGAATGAAATAGGGGATAGAGAATAAGAGTTTTAACCTAATTAAAGGGATGAAGGGGACGAGGAGGCGGACGGCAGTACCTGCTGTCGCCGGAGAAGAAGACGCCCAGTGGGGGAAGATGGTGGCGACGATGGGGCTAGGGCAGCGCGCGCAGGTGTTCCGTGACGTGGAGGAGGATGAGGATGACGGCTCTGCCACTGGTTTTGTGGCAGAGCGAAGAGGAAGGGGAGGGGGGCTCGTCGGAGCTCGCTGGACACCTTGGCCAGAGAAGGAGAGGAATTTGAGGTGGAAATCTGGCCAAGTCAAGCTAAGGAGATGTGGCCGGAGTTAGGGTTTAATTTATAGGTGCTTGGTCGTGCTTCTGGTGCATGGAGGGAAAGCTTCTAGCCACCGACGTCTCACCGGAGATGGAAGGTGGTTAGATACCCAAATCTCTTGTGCGTTCGCAGGAGAGATTGGGTACAAATCAGGGATCAAGATCAGGCTTAGATGGAAGGGGATTCCTGAGAGAATCTCCCTTCCAATTTTGGGAGGGGATCTCTGAGGGATTAGAGAGTGTTCCCTCTCTAATCCTCGTCGGAGAAGGATTCTACCCCAATAATGGCGGAAGGACTTGACTGTAAGATTGGCGAGAAAGATATGGGGTTTATTGTGATGGTTTTCAAAAGATAGGGACCAAAATGTGATTGGGTGTACTAAATTGCAAAGTAGGTCAAGATGACCTCCCCTTAGGCCCAAATTTTGGTACAAACCTAATTTTAACCTAAGGAATCCAATGGTGGAGTTGGATTTCAAGTTTGACCATGTTTGACTAGGCATTTTACGTGAAAACCCAAATTAGGTCAATTAATGAGCTAGGACCCTAATCTAGGTCAAACTAGGTTTCAAAGGCTAATTTGAATGTTCTAAACCATAGGGGATATTTTTCCATGAATTTTAGAGGGTTTACTTGATTTTTATCTTGACCGGAACCTTGTTGAATTAAGCAGGTCTGTTTTACGGTTACCAAATGTCATTTAATTCCTAGATTGGACATGAACCCATTTCTGATTGAATCAACCCACTTTTTATCTTATTTAGACCATTTGACCTATGCTTGGTCTCTGAGAAATCCCATTTATGTACTGCAATGGTAAAATCACAATTTTAACCTTTATTTCATGTTTTCTTCTCAGAACACTTATTCCTCTAATTAAGCCCTCTTCTAAGTCATGTAGGAGCGTTTACTCTCTTTATTAGGTTAAAATGGGATAGTTATGGCTCATGATGAGGCTTTCATCAGAAGCCATTAGGGAAACCTTGGAGGAAATGCAGAACCCTCCCGAACGGGAGGAGCCTAGGTCTCAGCTCTTATCAAAATCCCGCTGCTATAGAGACCATAGGACAAATTCAGGTCCCTATGGGAGGGGATGATTTTGAATTGAAGCCCAATATAATTTGCCTGATAGACTTCCACTTCCATGGTCTTGCAAGTGAAGATCCTTTTCTCCATTTGGAAGACCTAACCCGATTGATCGAAATGGTTAAACCAAGAAACATCAGGTTATCAATTATCCTCATGAAAATGTTCCCATTTTCATTCTGGGATAAAGCATCGCAATGGTTACGCACCCTTGGGAGAACCATCCATTCTTGGGAAGAGATGCGAACAACATTTCTCAAGAAATTCTTCCCAATCGGGCGAACCAATGCACTTCGCCATGCTATAACTTCCTTTACGCAACAAAATGGTGAACAGTTTCATGAGGCTTGGGAGAGGTATAATGACCTCCTCCGGAAATGTCCGCACTACAGTCTGCCTAAGTGGCATATAGCCCAGATTTTCTATTATGGGCTAAATGAGACATTGAAGTAGATTACAGACTCTTCTTGCGGAGGGAATTTCATGAATAAAGATGAGAATGGAGCATTTGAATTATTTGAAAACATGAGCGAAAACTCAATGAACAATGCCTCTATTGTCGCCTTTAATCGTACCATCCTGCCCCGTAATGTTCATGAAGTTGACACGAGACCCTCCCATTCATCCACAGATCTTAGCCTTATTGCACAAAAATTGGATGAAGTCTTCGTCGTGCACAAGAAGCTGACGAGCTTCTGGCCAATCCCGTCCGTTCTATGGCAAACACCCCCACCTCACTACTTCGTCACAATCCCAATCCTTCCAACCCCAGGCTTATCCCCAAAAACCCCATGAGATCTTCCTTACCGAGTGTCGCACTGAGCGATTTGGTAAGTCATTTGGATCTGGCTTCTGCAAGCCAGTATTTTGACACGGAGGGCCAAGCCTCCGTGTGCTCAGATGCATATTTACATGCGGACTCGTCTTTTGGCTTAGAAGATGCTTGCGCCCTAAGGAACAACCCGTTCTCTGCTACTTATAACCCCGGGTGGCGAAATCATCCTAATTTCACGTGGTCCAATAACCCATAGTGCCAAAACCCCACAGGTGGGCCAATGCGACCATCCGCACGCGTCATCCCAAGGGCCCAGTTTAATCCTGTGGCAAATCCGCCATCGGGTCCTTGCATACCGCAAATAGAACACGCATCAAGTCCTGTTGATAAACTGATGCGAATGATGGTAGAAATGTCTAAGCGCCATGAAGAGAACATGACCTCTCTTCAGCACCAATTGGCGCAGTAGAATGCTGAGATCAGTCAACTACGCATGGCGACTCAATCTCAGGGCACTCTTCCAGCCCAACCTGTTCCCAACCCACAAAATTTCGTACCCCGTGGTCCTCAACAACAGGTACAACCTTCTCAGGGGTAGGTTCATCAGATTCTGCAAGCTCCGAGCATTCCACTGAGATTTCAGGCTAATCTCACTGCAACACCTCACCCTTATGTCCCTATTATGAACCCTCCTTCGCCTTATGATCCCACTAGACCCGCAACGTCCAATGCGATTACTATGAGGAGTGGTAAGCAAACCATTGATCTGCCTCAACCTGATCCTGGCCCATCTTTTTCATCATCCTCTCATTCGGGATGTGCACCGCATTCACGAGAGGATGATACACCCAAACTAGTGCCAGAATCGGTCCCATTCCCTGAGGCTCTACTGAGGGAGCCAAAAGGCAAGAAGAAGGATACACAGGCCTTTGATAACCTGCATAATTTATTCAGGGATGTTGAAATCAAGGTACCCCTGTTAGAGGCTATCGACCACATACCTACTGTCGCTCGATTTTTCAAAGACTACATTACACCCAGGCGACAGTCAAAGAAAACAAAGAATCCGATGGTTCTCTCGCCTCATGCAAGTTGTGCTATACTGTCAAATCTACCACCGAAGTACAAAGATCCAGGCACATCGCTTATTTCTTATAGCATCCAAGGCTGCAATTTTAACCGTGCTCTACTTGATCTAGGATCTTCCATTAATCTTATACCAACCATCATGCTCGAGAAATTTGCCTTAGGAAATCTGAAACCCACCCCTGTCACGTTATAGTTGGTAGATTATTCTGTCAAAATACCAAAGGGTGTGGTGGAAGACGTGGTGGTTAGGGTCAACAGTCTCTATTTTCCTGTTGCCTTTCTTATTTTGGATATGAAAGTTCCTAGCTCACTTTCTGATTGTCTGATCATCCTTGGTCGAACTTTCTTGGCCACAGCCTGCGCCCATATCGACTGCGAGTCGGGCTGTATTGAGATTGCCGTTGGATCTGAGAAGCTCAAGCTTAACATCTTCAAGGCAGCCAAGAACTTTGATTGCGATTGCATCGAGGATGGCACGTCTAACGAGGACATGGCCGTCAGCGCGTGTATCAGACTAATAGGGACCTATTCTGACTGCTGTGGATTGCCTTTAAACACGGACGACTGCCTGACCAACACATATTGTGACATTCCCCCATCCCTCCCTTTTCTCGTACCTTCTCCTGACCAGACTTCTGACAAGGTTTTCTCTGCTTCCCATACCTTGTGGTCTGAGTCATATTCGAGCTACTCACCACTGGTCCACACTCTTGAAGACCGGATTGCCCTTTCTTTCCTACTAAATCCGGCGAAATTGCAACTCCACACTGGGACCTTGAGCCCACATACTACTCACTGGGGCTACACCTTTTTGGATCCATTAATCCAAGATGCCCCTCTTCTTGGCCAAACTGAGGGCCAACGTCTTCCTCCTGACTTTTTTTCTTGACACACTCATCATGATCTCTAATTACCCCTAATTAACTAGTCTTCCTAGTTAATTAGCTAGGGTTATGAATATAAAAGGGTTAATTATAGAATAAGGGATATTTAGTTAAGGACCTTAAAATAAGTTTAAAATGGAATTTTATCATTCAATTAACATTATTAATAATTTAGATAATAATTGGACTCGAAATCATACTAATCATTTCCTTAATTAATAAGATAAGTAACTTAAATATAATGTATACCTAAGTATGTAATAACTTAAGTGATTTTACTTAATCTAATAAATTAACCTAAAAAGGTCAAAAATGTAAATTCAAGGTGTAAACATAATATTTACCTTATTTACTAACATATATAAAAAGTTGAAAAAGATCTAAATTAAAATAAACCTTCAAAACCTGGGTTTACATTTTAGTCCTTAATATTCATTACAGTCGAGTCCTTATTTCTCACATAGGTCCTTAAGTTTTATTACTTCTAAGTCCCTCTTCATCTTCTTCTTCTTCTTCAGCCAAACAAACGACTGGCAGCAAAGAGTCATCCCACTGTGCGATCACCGCCCTGCCGACATCATTCCTCTTTGCCCAAGCTCTTGCAGCTTGCGCTCACCACCTCCACTTGATCCATCGGTCTGGATTAACCGAAAATCCTATTTTTCAGTGGGAGATAACCTCACCATCGTCGGAGAAGACAACGGAGGTTAAGCTCCTCAAGCTTCTTCTTCGGCCAGACCCCACCCCTCTCTTCGCCGCAAACTACTATAAATACCCCCTCACACCTCCGATTTTAGGCAAGTTGGCTCCCTTCCCTCTTCTAATACTGCAGCCGACCCGATAGGCTATTCTTCCAAACCTCCGACGATCCCCCATTCCATCTTCCGACTTCCTCCGTCCATCTTAAGTAGCCGAGGAGATTCACCCTGGTCTTCCGCACCTCTGACAAAGGCACCGACCCTAGGATTCCTCCGCTCCACCTCAAATTAGCCCGCCGGAGATCTTTCTTCAACCCTCTAATTTCGTCGTCCGCCATGAGACTTCGGCGGAACCCTATTGATCCCTTCGTCTAGGTAACAATAGACTAGGAGTAGGAGTAGGAGTAGGCTAGCTTAGTTAGTTAGTTTAGTTAGTTAGGTTAGAGTAATTTTAGAATTTAGCTTCATCTCCTCCGACTCTGGCGAGTTCCTTGAGCTCACCAAGGACTTTAATTTTGTCTTTTAACTCACTGTACACCTTCTTATATCTTTCATGTTCACTTCTAATTCACCTTAATGATTAATTAAATCACCGAAACGTCTAATTCAAATCTCACCTTCACCGACTACTTCACTGTCCATGGTGACAGTAGTCGATTTAAATTCACCTTCACTGGGTTCTTTCATCACCTATCACCACTAATGAACCCTAATCGACATTATATTACCTATTATTATCATCTATAATTAAAAGCCCAATCTTAATTAAGTTCTTGAGCTCGCTATCCATAGTAGCTCAGGAACATTTCAAACTATAAATTAAACATATATTTATGATTAATAACATATGTTGCCTTGATTTAACTTCTCATTCGAGTAGTCAATCAAATTTTGAAGAAACGAACTTACTATCAAATCTTATATTTCAATGAACAAATGAAGAATTTAAAGTGATAAAGAGGTTCCTTGTAACCTCAGAATCATTTTTGGATCAAAAATGGTTAATTTTGTTAATCTGTACAAACATTTTATATTTTCTAGACTCACCGGAGCTCCGTCGAGTCAAAGTTGAGTTGCAGCCTCTTAAACTTGTTAAGTGACTCCAAAATAATAAAATAAGGATTGTTGATCATTTTTAAGAAATTTGCTTGATGTTTTAACCACTGGAGCTTTAGATGTAACTTCATCTTCCCCAACTCCGACGAGTTGGAGAAGACTGTTATGAAGGATTTGAGAAACACTTAAGGAGCTCAAAAGGTTCAGTGCGATGCACTGAAGCTATTTTAACTCTCAAAACACTGTAACTACCTCTGATTTACTCTGTCGAACACATACCTATTTTAGTTCAAGCGGCGAGCCTAAAACCCTAGGAATTAAGGACAGAACATAAATTTAAAGACCTGAGTGAGTTTCTGATGATGTGAAGACTCTGATTGATGCATTAATTTCTTAGGAGGAAGCTTTAAAGAAAAAGTCAATTTTTGAGCTTCCATAGTAAAACCTGAGTCTGATAATGGTGTTCTGAGCTTGAATTGAGGAATTGAGATGTGGAAGTTGTTTCTGGAATCTTATTTGATGATCTGAAATCAATTAAAGTAAGCTCAGATGATGTTTTTAGTAAAGATTTTGTTTCTGTCAATTTGGGTTACTCTCGAACCCAAACCAACAAAAGCACTGTTTTGTTGAATTTCAAATCTAAAACCTGCCCAGATTGATTAGTTAAAACCCTTAGAATTAATCTAAATAGATTAGGAACACTTTAAAGTGTCTGTTGCACTTGTTGAAATCTGTAAATCAACCTCTGAAGTTTTCAGAGAAGAGAAAACCTTCTCTACAAGTTTTGTAGGTCTCAAGAGCTTAAAATCTATCCTAACAGAAGCAAAAATGTTTATATAATATATATAGACCTTATAATAAGAGAGAGAAGTCCATCTGAGGACTCTCTTGAGTTAAAATACTCTCCAGGCTTTTTATAAAACCCATAGAACCCCTGATTTCATCTCTTAAATTAAAGAGCCAAACATCATTAAAACATTAAATTGACCCTAAAATTGTGTAGATTACCCTTAGAGCTTTCCAACGAACTTTAAATCATCCAATTTGGAGCTCTAGGTAGAAAGTTATGATCGATTGAATTCGGCTCTGGAAGGGGAATGTTTGTCCCACCTCGGATATCCACGAGCACGTGCCTAGGTATAAAACTATTTGGTTCCTATGGCTATGCAGTCGTCAGTGCTCGGTGCACCGATTTTGATTCTGATCTGATCTGAGCATTGTATCTGTGTGTGAGGGCATATGCTTGCAGGTGTGTGCGCCCTTGGGGGCGTGCGGATGTGAATGTGCCCTGGGAGGGCGAGTTTGGCTTGGGAGGTCGGGTTGAGCTGATGCGGCTTGAAACTGTGAACCGATTAAGAAATAAACTGAAATAAACCTAACCGAGTAGGGTCTGGTCCCACCCTGATCCTAGGGTGTTGTGTATCCTTGAAAGGACCTCGCCGCAAATACAAAAACTTTTGGTTTAAAAAGAAAAAAAACCTGGTTCAGCTGAAAGTTTAAGGAAAGAGAAGCCACTACAGAAAGCTAAATGCTGAAGGATGCAAAGGCTAAGGAAGAAAGGAGCGTAGATGCTAAGAAGTGTTAAGGAAAAAGACTAAGGAATAAAGGAAAAAAACTAAGGGAAGAAGAGAAGGCAGGTGAAGGCAGAAATAACACAAGAAGGAAAGAAGAAAGAGAACTCGAGAGAAGAAAATAAAAGAGAGAAGAAAGAAAGAGAGAAAGAAGAAGATTAGAGGCCGTAGAGAGATGAAAAAGTAAATAAATTTCTCGTGCAAAATTACTTTTTGTTCTTAAATGTAAAAAGGCATGCTTTAATTAGATAACTTTTTGCCTTAATTTCTTGGAATGAAATAAAATTGAAAAAAATAGCATGTTTACTTGTTAATAAAGTACAACATTTTGAGTAAATATGTCTGCATATGGAATTTTGTATGTTTTTATAGTTAAATATTTTGACAAAATTCATGTTATGAAAATTAAACTAATTTTACCTCCTAAACTTAAAGAGATAAAAGAAAATTGGTGAATTTGGAGAAAATTATTATGCCTCCCAGTGAACGACTTAGACTCAACTAGTAAAAATTTCTAAAATGTTAGGTTAATTCGACCCTATACTACACAATCGACACATTTTGAGTTAACCTAAGTGATTTCTTCTACTCTTAATTAAGTGAAATTAACTTAATTACTGAGTTGAGTGAAAAACACGTATCAGACACTCTCATCCCAAGAAATGCCAGATCTCTCACCATCCACTCCCGAGCTGAAAGAGTTGCCTGATACGTTTAAGTATGTTTTCATGGGACCAAATGAAACGCTGCCCGTAATCATTAGTTCAAAATTGACCAGGGAGCAAGAGTGCAAACTAACAAAGGTCCTTATGGAATACAAGGCAGCCATTGGATGGTCCTTATCAAACTTAACTGGCATTAGCCCCTCCTACTGCACTCACCATATATATACGGAGGAGGCTCGACCTTCCCGTGAGATGCAGCGACGTCTCAACCCTAACATGCGAGAGGTCGTTAAAAAGGAAATTATTAAGTGGCTGGATGCAAGTATAATCTACCCGATCAGTGATAGCCCCTGGGTAAGTCCGATTCACGTCATGCCCAAAAAGGCGAGACTCACCATCCGTATCAATGACAGGGGCGGATCCATCCCTACACGCACTCCTACATCTTGGAGAGTGTGTGTAGATTATAGGAAACTGAATGCTGCAACTAAGAAAGATCACTTTTCGCTACCTTTCATTGCCCAAATCCTGGAGCGGTTAGCTGGAAATAAATTTTTCTGTTTCCTAGATGAATTCTCTGGATATAACCAGGTGGCAATTGACCCCAGGGACCAAGAGAAAGTCACCTTTACCTGCCCCTTCGGCACCTTTGCATTTAGAAGGATGCCGTTCGAACTTTGTTACACGCCAGCAACTTTCTAGAGATGTATGCTGGCGATATTCCATGACATGGTGGGTGACTTTCTCAAGGTTTTCATGGATGACTTTTCGGTCTTTGGACCCTCTTTTGATGACTATCTTGCCAACCTGACCCGTATCCTTCGGAGATGTATTGATGTGAACCTCGTGCTTTCCTGGGAAAAAAGTCATTTTATGGTATAAGAGGGAATTGTTCTCGGGCATATCATCTTCGACAGGGGTATCGAGGTTGACAGAGCTAAGCTTGATGTAATTGTTGATTTACCTATGCCTGGCTCTATCAAACAAATCCGCTCCTTCTTGGGACACGTTGGTTTCGATAGGAGATTCATCAAAGACTTCTCCAAGATTTCTAAACCTTTAACTCATCTCCTATCGACTGATGTACCCTTTGATATGGGCCCCAACTGCATACGAGCATTCACGCAGCTGCGTGAGGATGTCACCAAGGCCCCTATTCTCCAGCCACCTGATTGGTCCCTTGACTTTGAACTCATGTGTGACGCTCCTGACCTTGCAGTCGGAGCCATCCTGGGACAAAGACGTGATAGACACCCCTTCATGGTGTACTACTCCAGTAAGACGTTGGATGAGGCCCAGCATAATTATACAACCATTGAGAAAGAACTACTGGCGGTCATCTTTGGGCTGGAGAAATTCTACTCTTACCTTCTGGTCTCGCATGTTATTATTTTCACTGACCATGCGACCATTCGCCCTCTCATGCACAAGAAGGATGCCAAGCCTAAACTAATTAGTTGGATCCTTCTGCTCCAAGAATTTGACATTGAGATCCGTGATAAGGTCGGAGACCAGAATGTTGTGGCTGATCATCTCTCGAGACTGGACCCTGACCACATTGGACTTACCCTGCCAATCAATGAGGCTTTTCCCGATGAGCACCTGTTGGCAATTAATGTGGCAAGTGGACCTTGGTATGCCGACATTGCCAATTACCTTGCTCCTGGTTCCCTTCCACGTGGCTGGCCCAAAAACCAGCACGAGCGTCTCATTGCAGAAGCAAAGTATTATTTCTGGGATAATCCACTTCTTTTTCGAATAGGTGTTGATCAGATCATCCGTTGTTGTATTCCTGACAGTGAATTCCCCAGTGTGCTATCCATCTGCCACGATCGGGCCTGCGGAGGCCATTTCTCTGGGAGGAAAACTGCAGCCAAGGTGTTGCAGTGCGGTTTCTTTTGGCCCTCCCTTCACCAGGATGCACACAATTATGCCAAACATTGCACTAGGTGCCAGCCGTTAGAGTCAATGTCACGTCGTGACATGATGCCCTTGCAACCCATCCTAGCTACTGAAATTTTTGACATTTGGGGAATTGATTTCATGGGTCCCTTTCCTCCTTCCAACGGCTTTGAATACATCCTCGTTGCTGTTGATTATGTTTTAAAATGGATCTAAGCTATTCCCACGTGCCATGCTGACCATGTCATATCCACTCGATTTGTCAAAGACCACATTTTTGCACGCTTTGGGAAACCTCGAGCCATTATCTCGGATGGATGAAGCCATTTTACCCATAGTTCTTTTCGGGCACTTCTGAGGAAATATGGAGTCCACCATCGTATCACATCTCCATATCATCGTCAGACGAATGACCAGGCTGAGGTGTCGAACAGGCAAATCAAGCAAATTCTCCAGAAAACGGTTCAACCTGACCGTAAGGATTGGTCTGACAAGCTGATTAACGCACTTTGGGCATATCGGACCGCCTTCAAGGCTCCCCTAGGTATGTCTCCTTATAGAATCGTTTACGGGAAGCCTTGTCATTTGCCTATGGAGCTGGAGCACCGCGCTTATTGGGCGGTTCGCCAATGTAACCTCAACCCAGACCTGTGTGGTCGAGAAAGGAAACTCCAACTCCAAGAGCTGGAAGAGCTCCATCGTGAAGCCTATGATTCTGCCTTAACTTTCAAGCAACGTACTAAGGCTTTTCACGACAGCCGAATTCGGCGAAAGGAATTTGAGCCATCTCAGCAAGTTTGGCTTTACAATGCCCAGCTCAAATTCTTTCCTGGGAAATTAAAGTCCAAATGGACTGGTCCCTTCTTGGTCTCGAGACCATTTCCCAACGGGGCCGTTGAAATTGAAGATCCCAAAACTGGGCATAAATTTACGATCAATGGGCAGCATTTAAAACCTTATCTTACTCATGAACCTGCCCCCGTTGGAGAAAATGTTGCCCTGCTGGAGGGTAACTAGTGTCGTGCCTCATTCTGAGTCCAGCTGGGGATGTTAAATTCAGTGCTCGTTGGGAGGCACCCTAGCAGCACTCCACTGTCACATATAATTCACTTCGCACCTTTTCACTTCACCACCCACCCTACCACCCTGCTATATACCCTGCACCTTAGCTCTCGTTGCCCGATCTTTGGACCTTCCTCTACCCTACCCTACATGCATATGAGGACATAGCATCGTTTGGCATGGGGGGGGGGGGGGATAGGCATCCATAGGATCTGGATATTATATGATATCATGCAGCTTCCATCCATCTATAAATATGTACATAAAAAAAAGGGTGTTTAGTAATGATCTGAAGGCTGAAACAAAAATACATGAAGTGTTTATGGATATTCAACCACTGTTTTGAAGACTTTCCAGGCCACAGAAGCTTGATTCGCTCAGGGTCAGCTTAATTCACTTGAGCATTGACAAGATAGATCGGAATCTCTCCTAACTAAGGATGTATCTTGTACCTGAGACATCAGTACAGGATCCATTGGTTTGCTTCTACTCGAGGGCCTAAGTAATCTTGGTTCATACTACACATCAAGAAAGACCAGGTGAATATAAGATCCAACCCTAGTGTTCATTAGGGAAGTTGGAGTTCTTACCTGTGCGCACAGGTAGACTTTTTATCCTAGGCTTTAGTCTTGTGTCTAGGAGAAACTCTTTCCACCAAAAAGGAACTCTCCCACCAAAAGAAAAGTGTGCTCCTCCAAATAAAGTTGTAAGAGATATACTGACACTTGTTTCAAAAAAAAAAAAACTGTGCAAATAAGTTAGTATATCTCGCAAATGTCTATAAATTCTTCTCCCTCAAAGTTTTTCAGGGCTGTTTCTACCATATATTCTTTGAGCAACAAATGTAATAAAATGGGAGTTGAGTTTTCGGTCATCTTTTTAAGGGTCAATCCGAAGACACGAGCTAAAACTGGGACCAACCTGCACTTAAGGATTCGAGAAACCCTGGGCTTGTGTCATAATGTTCATCTGGTCAGTCTTGATCCTTCACTATGCACAATCCATAATCTCTTAAGCTCTCGAGTATGGCAAAAACCTTCTGAGTCTTGGAAATCATACTTAAGGTTTAAATATCAAAAGTCCAGGTTAGTCGAGAGATGGTCTATGTCACATAAGACATAAAGTACTAGTAGTCTTCTCTATAAATGGTTCTCACAATATCCAACAAATAGACACACCCATGTCGCCTCAGAAGAAAATCTTCAGCTTAAGATCATTTCTAAATACAATACAAAATGTTTTGCTAGGGACTAGCAAAAGATAGGCATGGGGGTATGATTGCACAGCAAAAATACACCAATAAATATGCCATCTTGTGCTATTTCCTAGCATTGCCATTGCATATTAGGTGGCTATAGTTGCACTTGTAAAACGACACTTGCATGCATTTGTTTGAGAGAGGAGGATAATGCGAATAATTGGCCATTTAATTAACATCTTCTTCAAGTGTTGCCTTGAAAATTCACCATTCACTTTTTTTATTTTTGACTTTGAAATCGTCTCCCTCGTGTGGTTCATGGCATGGGGCTTGCATCTCTTCGCGCCATTCCTCTGCCAGTAGCATGCTCTGCCTGCAGCATGGCTGTGGCAAGCTTCTCCTTCTTTAAAAAGCTTTGCCCTCTCCCTTGCGCAAAGGGTCAGGAACAGAGAACACCCTTAGACACAACTCTAGGCCAACCTCCTCCCCTCCATACGCAGTATCTCTTCCAACTGAAGAGCTACACTGTGGGCAAGAGCAGGCTCACAGTGGTCCCACGACCACCACTGTGAGTTCCACCATTGCCCAGCTCCTTCGTGAGCAGGTGGGCGTGGTGGTTTCACCCTCTGTTTTCTTCACTGGAAGCTCTCGCCACCATTGCCAAAGCTCAAAGGTCTGAAGCTCCAGCAGCAGCAGCCTCCAGCAGTCGCGCAAGTCACCGTGTGCATGCCAGCGATGCCCGCAGGCTCTTTCTGCGCACGCAGGCGCCTTCCAGCGTGCCCGTGCACGCAGAACCGGTCACAACCGGTTGCTCACTTCGCGCGGCACTATAGCTACTGTTCACGCCTCTCAGTGCGAAATTGTAGATATAGTGCGATGATCGGGTTGTCTCTCACTTATCCAGTCACTACGCGCTCTCTCTCCTCGCCGCGACCGCCTCCAGCCAGTCACGTGCGCATACCAACGTCTGCACCCACATCCGCATACGCCTGCGCCCGTCTGTGCCCGCTCCAGTTCCAGCCCCCAGAGCAGTGCACTACGCTACGCAGTGCACTGTGTTGTGCTCTCTCCCACACTCCTACACCCACCTGCACACAACAATAGCGCGTGCATTCCCTCTGCACTCGCGCCTACGTCCGTGCGCCCGCGCCACCAGACGACGCCCGCAGTAGCCAGACGTCTTAACTCGCCCGCTCTCTCTCACACTCCTCCAGCGTGTACTCGTCACTCATACACACACCACACTCGTACACACACACACTTGTACACTAACACACTCACTTGTACACACCTATACATACTTATATATATATACATATATATATATACATATTCATACCTATACAACTATATATAAGTATACATACATACATACATATATATATATATATATTTATATATACATATATACATATTTATCTATAGATATACATACATATATATATATACACATATACACATACATATAGTACTATATATATATATATATCTATATAGTTAAATATATATACATATATATCTAGTTATAAATATATATATACCTATATATATATTTACATGTCTATATATATATACATAACTACATACACACCTATATAGTTACAACCCTATCTATATATATATACACATATATATATTTACATACACATCACCTACCTACATCCCTACGTACTCATCACTCCACCACGCATTATATCACGGGAATATCTGCACCAGTTACTGATATTCCTCGATACCTGCGTAAAGAAAGCGCCTCCACACACACTCCCACACATCCAACCTACACTCTACGCGGCACTTCATCTTGTTGGGTTGCATCTTTCTAGACGTGGACCAACTCGACATTATGCGACACGCCATTTTCACTTCCACCCCCACCCCTATATATATAATATATATCTATATATATATAGACTATATTTATTTCTCTACAAGAAACCTATCTTGTTTTTATTTTTCTTTTATTTCCTGCTATTAAAAAGATAAAAAAAAAGAGTAAAAGAGAAAAGATAATCCTTGTCTTGTAGGTACTCGGTCTTGCAAATAGCAGGACCAGTTTTTTTGGAAATCCTAAGTTGGCTTAAAGCCAAGAACAATTTGGCTCAAAGCCAAGGACCTGATTTTGAGGGTGTACCTCAAGGACAAAATTATCAGCAAAAAAATCTTAAATAGAAAAAAACCAAAAACATAATAAACACACGGAAGAGATACCTTTTAGGTAAGGCATAGAAACTTCTTCAACTTTAATCCCCGCCTCCCTGAGATTGACCCTGGGCCTAAAAGTAACCAAGATAAAATTAAGTAGGCCAGGTAAAAAAAAAACTTTGTGAAAGATGGTTAGACTCAATTTAGGTTAACTACTATACTCACTTCAATGATAATTTCACCATATTAACACAACCTATTCTAGACCTAGGACACAACCATCAGACGTCTTCTAAGACATCTAGACTAAGGTCTGGATCTTTGATTTCAACAGACAGAACTAACTAAGTCTAGCCTAAGTTATTGGACGTCTGAGTCAACAATTAAACATCTTAAAAGTACTATCAAACGTCTGATTTTCAGATTAGATGTCTAATTAGGCTTTCAGAATCCTATTTTGATTTTCTAAGCTCTATACCAAAAACCTAAGTATCCTAGGGTAGTGCAAGTGTTCCTAGGACTACTTTAAGAGTTCTTTAAGGCCCTTTAATAAAAGATCTTGACACAAAGAATAAAGAGAAAAACAATAACAAAAGAATACATGAAAAGAGAATATATCCTATTCTTCTCTTCACACTTTCACTCCAAGCGAAGCTCCTTCTCCTCTGACAAGCTCTTCCAATCAGCCATGGATGCGAGCTCGAACTCTGTCTAAACATAGCTCAATTTGCAAATATCCTGAAATCTAAGACTTTAAATGCAAATGTTAAAAACACATGTTTTGTTATGATTAAAATAAACGATCGTGGTGCTTTAGCACCAACAGAATACAGCCTTGCGACCTCGTCAGAAGGTTCAGCCAGCTTTGCCATAGCACGGTGAATGTGGTGAGGAGTTCAGCGTAGAGTGGGAGTGGCTGTGGTGGCCGGTTGGAGTCAGGGAAGGTAACTGATGATGGGTTTGTTCGGTGGCATGATTGGGTGGACGATGGAGTGCGATAGGTTAGGGATTTTGTGCGAGAGGATGTGGTGGAGATTAGATACTTTTTGGCAAGGAGGATGGAGTTGTGTAGCGAGTGGAAATCCTCTCCGGAGTGATCGTCGATGATGGAAGAGATGAGGGTGATTCACGGCATCGGTGGTTGAATTGGGGAATAATAAGAATAGAAAAACATAAGGAAGGAGATGAAGCTAGAGAACCTAATCTAACGGTCGGAGGTAGAAAACCCACGTTGGTGTGATGGCCAGACATGGGGAAGATGAATCCTCTGAGAGAGGGACGGCGGCGAAGAGAGAGGCATCAGGGCACCTTTGATGTGATCGTCGAGAGGCGAAGGAAGCCAAGGAGGAAGAAGACTCTCCCAATTTGGCTGTTGGTAGGCCGTAGGATGACGGGGGAGGAGGCTGGAGGTAGGGTTAGGAAGAGGGTTTTTGGCCAAATCCTAGCTGAGAAATTCGACCGAGCCCTGGGGGTCCTTTTATAGGGGTATAGAGGTTGATTTGAGCTTGGAAGCCAAACTTCCAAGCTTGGAATGTTCACCGAAATAGGATACCCAAATCTCTCATGCGTTCGCTTGAGAGATTTGGGTATCCTATTCTGACGAACATTCCAAGCTTGGAAGCTATTGGGAGAGTTTTAGGGGTCATGAACAGATTCAATGGAAAGAGCACTCTTCAAGGAATCTCCCTTCCATTTTTTTTTTTTTTTGAAATTGAAAGGAAAGCTATCGTTCCACGATAGCAATCCAGGAGAGTAATTTATTAATACCAAGAAATATAGAGGTCTACAAATTGGATCCCCATCTATGTATGAGGGACCAACACTCATTTACAATTTGTACACAGCAAACTGGTCTCTCCTAAAAAAGTCTCTTATTCCTCGCTCTCCACACGCACTAAAGAGTCACCGCCATTCATAAATGTGGCTTCCCAGTTATCCCAAACCCATGCCATAAAGATTCCCATGATGGTAGAGGCTCATTGCAGATTTTTCTCCAAATTATGTCAGTGACCAAACAAGAGGAAAACAAATGATTCAAACTATCAGTGTGCATCCCACAGAGATGGCATCCATGTAGAGCTGTCCCCATCCTCCTGTGCCTAAGGTCTCCAGTTATTAGGCCATCCCTTCTACATAGCCAGAGGAATATTTGTACCTTGAGAGGGACCTTCAACAGCCATAGTTTCTTATCTATAAAATCACCTCCCATTCCACTGTTGGAACTCCTAATTTTTCCATAGGCTCGTTGCGTCATATAGATGCCATCCCATGCATAAGTATCCTCCACACCGGGTCTTGGACAGCTGGTCTGCATGTCTGAAATTTGGCGCTGCTGTTCTTCCCACAATCTAGTCCCCTCCCTGCATGCCTCTGATTCAGCCAGCTGCCAACATCTACCAAATTTAGACCAGAAGTTATTTACCACCCCATCCTTATCAGTAGAAGTCGAGTAGACCCTTGGATAAGCCTCTTGTAGGGTGCTCAATGACGTCCACTACTCTTTCCAGAAACTGAAGTGTTTGCCATCTCCCAGAACTGGCTGCAATAAGTGCCAATTATCTCTGATAGCTTGAATGACAGATCGCCAAAATGGGGAGGGTTTGGAGGGGTATAACCTGTTCAAAGCACTATTGGAGCAGCCATAGCCATCATGAATAAGTTTAGTCTATAACCTTTCCTTCGCATTTAGAATTTTGATAGCCCATTTAATCAATAAGGCTTCATTAAACTCTTTAAGTACTTTAATCCCCAGTCCACCTTCTTCCTTGGGGTGACACAGATGCACCCATTTCAGTGGTTGCATGAACTTACCCTCATGTTGCACACCTCTCCAAAAGAATTTCTTTCGCATCAAATCCAACCATTTCCAAATGGAATTCGGAGCTTTGAAGATGGAAAAGTAGAAAATCGGAATGGAAGTGATAATAGAATTTAACAAGATTAACCTTCCACCCTTAGATAGGAACTTACTGTTCCATTCTTACAACTTAACAGAAATCTTGTTAAAGAGGGCATTCCAATCACTCTTCCATAGCTTTGAATACCTCAGTGGCAGTCCCAAATATCTGATTGGCAGATTGGACAGAGGAGTTCCCAGCGTGGCTGACAGTGTATGTTGCTCTAGCTCATTCATGCCAAAACATATCAGGGTGGATTTCTCCCTGTTTAATCTCAGGCCTGATAGATCCCCAAAGATGTTCACCATATGTCCTAATGCTTGGGCTGCAGTAGTTGTCCCCTCAACAAAGAATACTGTGTCGTCTGCATATTGAATTATAGGGGCCATAGCTCTTCTGTTAGACAGTGAGTATCCTTTGATGACACCAGCCTCAACTAGCTTACAAGCATATCTGGACAATCCATCCACAGCAAGGTTGAATACCAACGGGGCTAATGGGCATCCTTGCCTAACACCACATTGTGGCTGAATCCATGCCCCACAAGGTTTTCCATTAATCAAAGGAGCAAAAGAAGAGGTTGTGATACAGTGCTTCATCCATTGGATCCACAATGACGGGAACCCTCTTTTCTTAAAGACCTCCCAGAGATACGGCCATGAGATAGTCATAAGCCTTCCAAAAATCAACTTTCCACATAAAAGCTTTACATTTCCTTTTGTGCCACCCACACACCATCTCTTGAGACATAATAAACGATTCCTGCAAAGAGCTACTAGGGAGGAATGCTGATTGGCTAGGATGAATCAGATTCTGCAAGACCAACCTTAACCTATTTGCCAGTATTTGGCTCACCATCAAATAAATTGAGTTGGAGAGTGAAATAGGCCTGAAATCAGAGAAACTCTCTACTCCTTGGACCTTCGGTAGCAGAAAAAGAAAGGATCGGTTGATCTTATCAAAGCCCGAATTCCCTCTCTCAAATTCCTTGATGACCTCCATCACCTCCCTACTGACCAAGCTCCACAACACCTTATAAAAGAAGACTTGGATGCCATCAGGTCCAGGGGAGCCCTCACTATTTAGCTCTTTTATGGCATCCATAGTTTCTTTCTCAGTTATAGTATCCATCAATCTGGAAGCCTGTTCCTCAGAAAGTTTAGGTGCATCACTCACCGTCATCCTCCACATAACTCTACCTGCAGCCTGCGAAGCATCCCTGTAGTATTTGATGGCTTCCAATCTAATCTCTTGCATATAGGAGATTCTTTGACCATTCTTGACTATGGAAGAGATTATGTTTGTCCTTCTGTGAGAGCTGGCCGCAAGGTGAAAATATTTAGTGTTGGCATCACCCTCCTTCAACCAAAGTTGTCTTGATCTCTCCCTCCAATCCATCTCCTGTTTCAAATCTTCCTCCGCCACCACTCCTTGCCACATTCTTCTATTAGAAAGTTCTTGGTCAGACAGAGGTCCTACTGCCTCTTTTATATCCAAGCCCTTGATCTTCTCCAAAGCCTCCAAACATCTTTGTTGTCTCAATGTAGATATCATAGCCCCATATTCTTTAAGCATTTTATGCAAATCGGCCAGTTTAGAAGCAAACTTGACAGTAGCTGATCCTTCCACTCGTTTGGCCCTCCACCACATCTCAATCATCTCAACAAAACCTGGTTCACGCATCCATGACCTTTTAAATTTGAAATAAGAGCCAGCCTAAATTTGTTCCCAACTATCCCAAACCAGGGGGGTGTGATTTGAAAAAGGGCGTTCCAGCCCAGAAACTATTGATAAATGGTGCATTTCAAGGAGATTGGCATTTCCAAAAAATCTGTCAATCTTTGACATAAGGCCACTACCATTTCTCCAAGTAAACTCAGCACCAGAAGATGGGTATTCACTTAAACCCAGATTTTGGACCAACAATTGGAATCCAAGTGATGCACTATCCACTACACCATTTGGCCTGTCTCTTTCTGTTAACACACAGTTAAAATCCCTCCCACCAACCAAGCAGCCCCTTGTATAAGTTCTGCAGTTGCAACCTAGTCATCCCATAATTCCTACCTCATTGATGCAAGACATGGCCCATATACACCAGTGATGAAATACACATCTTCCCCCTGACATCTTTTGAACTTACATGTCACCAAATGCCGGGCTTTATGCACCTCCAGCATCTGAAGAGAAGCCTTTCTCCACCAAAGAGCGATCCCACCTGATCTGCCTTGCACATTGATAGACACACATTCAGTCATCCCCACATTCTTTAAATCAGTCCATGACCTATCCTCTTCATTCTCAATGTGTTTTCTCGAATTATGGCACAATCAACCTCCCACTCTGTCAGATACCTTGAGAGGGAAGCCCATCGGCTCTTGTCGCGCAACCCACGCACGTTCCATGTGAGGACTCTCATCGTCCTCCAAGGGAATCCCCCTATTTGCATTCTGGGCCTTGCCCACCTTCATAATAGCAGCCACCGAGTTTTCATCAATTTTCACAACCTTGGTCAGTTTTCTTTGTCTAAGTTTATAAGGAGATCTACCCACACCTCCTTTGGGATTTGTCCCACCTCCAAATTTCATACCTTCCATTGCATTTGACTTAGATTGGGGTTGCCTAGAGGTATTTGAAATCTCCTGCAAGATCCTCTCTTCCACTACATCTGACAAAGGTTGAGTTGCTACCCCATCCTCCACCATAGCGAGTTCCATTAGTGCCAACTCCATTGCTTCCTCCTCCCCAAGATGGTGATGATCCTTACACATCTTGGGCGTAGGTGCCTCATCAGGGGTCATCCTACCCGTTTGCTGCCCTACAACCACACCAGCCACCTCCACATAAGATGGCTTATCTTGACAATTCTCCCCCTCACTATCACCCATTGTGAAGCTTATTGCCAGAAACCAGGAGCTCCCTCCACATCGGAGAATTATCCATTCTGGGATAGAACCTGCTTTGAGGACATCCACCAAGACACTCATAACCCGCCCATCTCCCTCCATTAAATGAACCTTCGCATCTTCAGCCAGAGTAGCAAATCCTGCAACCATGGTCGCCACCACCTCTTTCTATCTCAGATGTAAAGGCAAACCCCTGATTCCTAGCCTTCCTGATCTAGAACCTGCCCTTTGGGGCGGTCGTTCGGGCAAGGATCCATCAAAAGGAGAAACCAGTCTCCAAATCACCAATAGTCCATTAACAGAACTTGATTAAAAATGCAGACATTCAACATTCATCATCCCCAAATCAAAAAGCACAAATTTCTTCCGTCATGGGTACCTCAACATCCACTGTATGACCCCCTAGCTAGGAGGAGGTGGCGGTGGTGGCCTCCTAAAGTTTGTTTTCCCTAGATGCAGTTTGAACCCATCCCTCTCCTACCCTCTATTGGTCACACAGGCATCCCGCTTGTGGCCATGTCCTCCACACATAAGGCATACGATTGGATGATGGCAAACCGCTACCATGTGCCCTCGACGTCGGTATCTGAAACACAAAACCTCCTTGTCGCCCCAATGCCTCCCCTTGTTTGCACTCCCCATACTTGCTCCCCATCTTCCAGCATCCCCGGCTCCTATTCTTTTCTTTCATCTCCAAGCCCTGGACCTCTAGTTCATCCATCCTTCACCATCGCGATTCCTCCCTCCAGTCACCCTAGGGTCGCCCGCCATTCCCCAATTCCTAGCTTAGTTTTTTCCCCCCACGTTAATACTCTCTCCCTTCCAATTTTGGAAGGGATTGATTGATCAGAGAAGGACTTCTCTTCAATCAAAGGTCTTCAGAGTTGTAGGAATAGAATTCATGGTGGTAGGGACCTTCGACGATGAGAAAGTTAGGGACTGAAATGCAAAGGATTCGAAAGTTAGGGGCAGATGTGTTGGATAAAAGACTCGGATAGAACTAAATTGCAAACTAGGTTAAGATGATCTCAGATTAGGCCCAAAGTTTGGTACAAATCTAATTTGGACCCGAGGAATTCAATGGTGAAGTTATATTTTAGTTTTGACCTAGTTTGACTAGGTAATTTATGAAAAAACCCAAATTAGGGCAAAAGTCTACCTATGGCTCTGTTTTTGTCAAGATGGGTTCTGATGGTCAAATCAAGCATACCAAACCATAGAGAATATTTCTATATGAATTTTAGAGGATTTAGGAGAATTTTACCCTGACCAGAACCTTAGTTAATTAAGCAGGTCTATTTTTAGGATGTCAGATGTACATTAATTCCTGTAACACATGAAAACTCTTCTCTGTCTGTTCTAACCCACTTATTATACTCTTAAGATCATTTGAGCTTTATTCAACCCCTAAGAAAGCCCATGGTTTTTATGCATTCAAGATATGAAGGTAAAATTACAGCTTTAACCCTGATTTCTTGTATTTCTCTCTGAAAGGATTTGCAATGAATTACAGTCCTCTAGCAGTTATGTTGGAGCATTTAATGACTTAATCAGATCAAATTAAGCTAATAATGGCTCATGATGGTGTTCCCATCATACACCCATGCCTAGAGTTTGGTAGTCCCTTAGCAAAATCTCATGGAATTAACTTAAATTCTTTACCATGCCTTTTTATGCTCAAATTTCTGATGTGTGCTTTCCTTTGTGGATTAGGTTAGAATGCCAATAGTAGGACTAGAGGTACTCAAGTACCAACCAAGATCCAGACCTGACTAGCTCTAGTCTCAGTCTACTACAAAGGTTTCTAAGGCCCACAGGAACTAACCTAAGGTTCATTGAACTCTATGGTTAAAGCACCCGTGTTTAAATCATGTTTAGCCCTAGTTCAGTTTGCAATGAATTTTTGTAAGAGAGAGATAGAGGATTTTTTCGCATTTTTGGAGAGTTTTCTCTCTCTTTATTTTTATTTCTAGCTTCGGATTGGCTTTACAACAGGGTCAGTATCGGATTCCTAGCTCCCACCATCAATCCTCGTAGGGTCTCTAGCAATCGATGCTTCGAGATAGCATCGCCCATGGAAACCCCCAGAACCATGGCTTTCGAGATTTCGGGATAATCCCACCCATGGCATTCTGCATCTAAATCCAGACCCTAGCAATCGACATTTTGTGATAATGCTGCCCATGGCATCTGAACCAGCACAAGGTGCTTACATGCCCCTAGTAGGATATTTAGATATCCTAGGAGACAAGGACCTAGGAGATGGTATGTTATTGCGCATCTTCGAGGGGAATTTCCTGCCTCTCTGCACTAGGAACTCTTCCAAATCAACTTGTGTTGATCAGCCGCTCCTATTCTAGGTAGCTTTTTCAGAACAGATTTAATGCATTTGCGTGATTTTGATATTTAAGCACACTGAACCAGACTGTGTGTGGATTAGGGTGCTTAGGTTACCGAGTCCCGCAAATCAGAGGTCAGTTAATGAGGCCGAATAATCCCTAAGTCTTAGACTTAATACTTAAGCTTTGCATTTTACCCAACCTCTTTAGGACTATCCAAGTCTTAATGGAGACTTGAATTGTTAAGCCTGAAATCACAGCCCAAGAGCCCTAAGATCAGCATTCATACTAATCTCTTTTGTCCCTTTGCACTTTTATCTTTTTATTTCTTTCTTTTGATTTGGTCTAGAACTAAGTAGATTCCTTAATCTTTTACTAATGACTATCTTTTTTGTTCCAAATTGTTGCTCCTTTTTAACATTTATATCACCTCCCCTTTCTTCCTCCTCAAGAATGATATGCATTTAATTCACTTAAAATTTCCTCCCTTCTCCATTTTTTTTGTTCTTTTTCAATTTTTTATTTTTCTTTATTTTTTGGAATATGTATTTTTTGTGAGAACCCTTTCAAACTATGAATTTTTGTATGTTTGCAGTTTACAACCCCCCATGCCTAAGTTTTGCAGTGCCATTGTAAACGAAGGGTATGAAATAGTTAGGATTCACGAGTTAGAACAAGATAATCCGGTGGGCGAATGGGTCGGGATAACTGTTGCGGATGATTTCAAGCCCTAGTACGAGTACCAAAGGTAGGATCAACTATTCTAACACTGAACTCAGAGTGCAATAGACGTGAAGTACAAAAAAGGATAATCAGAAGGATCTTGGATTTTTGGAATGACGGGTTGCCTCCCGTTAAGCGCTAAATTCAATACCTTTAACTGAGCAGAACATGGTTTGGAGAAGGAGTGGTCAAATCAGATGAGTTTTGTAGAACAAGCACTTTGATCAAAGGCCTAGTTGGCCCAACCAGGTGCTTGTTCAGATCACCAGGCTGATGATGCAGCCCAAATCCAATCAATTTGGGGGGTTGATAGATGTGGATCAAGAGATGCGGTGCCCACCAGATACTGTGGAACTCAAAAGGATGTGGTAGTGTAAAACTAGGGTTTGGCTGAGTCAAATCAAGCTGGTCAGAGTAGGGATCCTCAAATGAAAATGAATTAGTGGAGGATGTAGGAACCCTATGAGATTGATCAGAGAAGGATGGGGTGTGACTTGTAGTCTAATCAATGTCTGAAACCCGATAAAGATGTGGAGGAGAATCATGTGCAACTGACTCATCAAGAAGAGAATCAGAGTAGAAATTAAGTCCAACTGCAGATCGGGGTTGAAAACGGGTTTGGGAAGGCTCTGTATGTGTAGAAGAGGTGGCTTCAAGAATAATTGTGTATGAGGGCTCCTCTAGAAAGGATTCAAAGGTTTGTTCATCTAGAGATTCCTCATAATAGCCATCAAAATCAAAGGTAAATGCCTGAAGAGTGTTTATAGGATCAAGGAAATCTGAGTCAAGAAAAGATTCAAACTCTGGGTTGTAGACACTCTCAGCAATTTCTGTTTCTGATTCCTAAGTATCAAAAAGAAATGATTCCATCTCAATGGAACCTGATTTTGAATCAATGATCTCGGGATCAGGGATCTCAGAGTCAGAGTCGAAGAATGGATCATGTATGCTGAGGTTGTAGATTGGCTCATAGTCGTCAAGAAACAATGGTTCTCCGAAATCAGAGTAAGATTCGAAATCATCGGAGAACTTGTGAGAATCAAGTTCTGAATCTGATTTGGGATTAGAGGTTCCATCATAGAATAAATCAAAAGATGTAAACTCAGCAACCTATCTTGGGTTTAACCTAATTTCAGCTTTCAAGCTCAAAAAGGTGTCCTTATTAGGTCTGGGCTCGGGTTCTTGGCTTGTAGGGAAGACCCAATCAAAACCCAACTCTTCCAACTCTATGATTTTTGTATCATAGATTGACATGATTTCTGAAAAATCAATCTGTGTTTCTGAGGATGTTGGAGAAGTGCATTCATCAAATGAAGGCCCATAATCTAAATTTAAAATCTGATTTTCATCACACGGGGCCTTGTAATCATCCCAATAAGGCTCAAATCCAGATTTTAGGTTAAGGGTGCGGGTTGGATCACTAGAATCTAGGTTGGGCTCTACAGGGATGTCAAAATTATCCTCGAGGACCACCTTATCAAAATAAGGAGCAGAATTTACACCCTCGAGAGGTTCTAACTTAATCTCATTATTGTAGGCGTCTAGGAAATCTAAGCCTGGTGAACCAGTCCTTTTATTTCTAGGGTTGGTTCAAAATTGTGATCACTTGCAATCGGATCCTCCCAACCCGTCTCAAGATCAAGCGTATCAATCTGAATATAAGTTGGATCATATTCCATTTGGGTTGGGGGTCCACAATAACCTTGATTCTCGAACCCAGGTTTTGGAAAATTAGATTGACCCTCAGTATTGTTCCAAGATGTTTTGCTAAATGCTTGGGGAATGTATAGGTATTTTTTATCAATAATTTGTTTTAATAATTTTATCATCTCTTTCCATTTTTCAAGATCATCTTGGTGTCTTTCCCAAAGTATAGGATTTTTCATGCATTGGAGATATTCAAAATTATGCAATTTCTCTAACTCAATGTATCCTGTCATGAGAATATCCTGGGTCGATCCATTTGTTACTTGTGTTATAATTAATTGGGCACAGTTTATGATGAAGGTTATTGTTACTGGCACATTAACCTGAATGTCGTTAATTGGATTTGAGGTTTTGTCATCAATCTCAAAAAATCTAAGGCATTCTCAATCATTCTATCTTTCATGGATATTTGAGATTCAGGTTTCTTTAATGGTTTTCCTAAATTGCCAGGCTGCATCTTCAAATCAGGTGGTGAAATCTGGATTTAAAGTCAGATTCAGGTTCAGAATGAAGTGATTTGATCTAAAGAGAAACTCCCAAGAAGATCTGGTGAGGCTTCTTAAGTTAAAAACCCAACAGCCTTCCTGTGTGTGTGTTCTAATAGAAGGGTTGAGGGGCTGGATGTAAGATTTGACCCAATCAAGACACCCAAAGATATTTGGATGACTAAGGTAGTTTTGAGGTGGATGATAACTCTGAATAAAAAATTCGTACACTTGAGAATTACCTGGGCAGCCAGGAAGGGAGAGCCCCGCAAACACCCCTACACGGTAGAGCATCCCCATGGGTTACAAGGATTCCCCTACCTGACCTTCCTTGTCACTGAGGGTCCAAGTAGATCGGAATGTATGAACTTAAGTCCTTAAGTCTACCAATTTTATGTACTAATTTGTGCCTTGATTTTCACTTGATTAGAAGTTAGTTTCAACTTGTGACCTAATTTGGAGGTTGGTTGGCTTTCAATGTAGACCAACTTCACCTGACCTGCTCTAAAGATGGCAGAATGAGATCTAGGTCAGGACCCAGAAACCACCCTGATTTGACTCTCAAGTTATTAGGTCCAAGGGTTTTAAGATTCAAGTGAAATTAGAGCTTGATTTTTAGGGCTTTTCTAATTAGATCTTTTCAACTAAGGGCTTGAGTAGTACACAAATGCGGGTGGGTTTGTTTCCTTTTATGCAGGCAAGTGTGAACTAGCACTCCAAAACCCTAGAATTGAAACCCTAATTGGCTTTATTATACATCCAATTTGATCTTAAAAATGTTCTCCTTGGACTTCAAACAAGAAGTGTGCAGTTCAAGAAGATTAGAAATTAAGCGTAGTCCCTAATAAGCACAGGAAATTTGGGGTAGGGAATTCTAAACAAAATCATCTTAATCTTCAATTAAATTTGAAAAAGTTTCACAAATCAGGAAACTTGCCCTTTAAATGATGATTACTATGAAAATAAGGCAGGTGATTCCTAATTGATTGTCTCCTTTTTTGTCTTAACAAGATTAGGAGGTTGATTAGGGAAGAATAGAGAAGTTACCTACCCTGGTGTGGTTGATTTGCATGGAAGATCTCCTCGTGAAGTACCTCACAAAGTCACAAGAAAGCAAACAAGGCAAGTCAGTGCTCAAATATAATCAAATATTGCAAAGAATAGCGGTGAATTGCACGTTGCTCCCCAGCAACGGTGCCAAAATATTTGCAGAGCGAAATCGAGGTTTATAAAAGCTGCATTGTAGTATAGGTCGAAATCACTTGAAAACAAATAAAATTTATAACTCGAATACCAGAAATGAAGTTCGAGGTCGAACACAGGGAGCAAATAGGAATTCACGCACTTATAATGTAAATGAGCACAAGAACTTGAACCACATAATGATATTCAATAAACACTAATTTGTCACATTTCTCATGTATTTTAAGGTAATAAAAAAAGTAGAGAAGCTAAAACAGTGGTGATTTAAATCACTAATTACTCACTAAGCATATATATCAAGCATTCAATCAATTTAAATTTCTCAACAGTAATTCTAAATCAAGCTTTCACAGTATCAAGCCTCAAATCAGATGTCAGGTCTGGTGACCAGTCGACTTAACCATCAGATGCTACAGTGCTTCCCTAGCACTATTCTTCCTCTTCTCTTTCTTTTTCTCTCAGGTTCTTCTTTAGCTTTCCTTCTTCAGCAGCTCTCTTCCTCTTCTCTACCTTTGCTTCTCTTGCAGGCCTTCTTCCTTTCCTCCTCTTCTGCGAAGGCTTTCCTCCTTCTCTTTATGCACAGGGGGAAATTCTCAGATTTGGCTAAGTGTTAGCCAATACATAGGGAAGCAAAACCCCCTGACTTGTGCTCTCTCTCTCCCCTTTCTCTCTTTGGGATCTGCCCTCCCAGGGCCACAATCAGGATAATCAAGTAAACGGGCAGAGTGTGCACCCAGGCCCAGGGCTACTAGTTGTAAGTGGCAGCCGAGGAGTGCCTGGTTAGGTGGGTAATCAGATACACCACAACCCACATGTAGGTGTCACGAGCGAGGCACATGAGGGGTGCAGGGACCTCACCCCCTGTGTGTCAGTTGAGGTGAATAGTTCATGTGACAAAAATAATTTATGCAGCTGTAGGGACTTGCGAGTTTACGATGTGGGACTAAAGTCCCACCCTTCTTTCTGCGTGCAGCTGCTAGAGATGGTGCCTTCGATTGTGATTGTAGAGGCCTCAACATCTCCAATTAGTGGTCTAGGGATGCATCTGGGAGTAAGCTACGCTGCCTGGGGAAGTTTCCTGGGGCTCACGACGCTTGGGACTTGAAGAACAAGGGCAGCGATGGCGGAAGTGGCGGAGCTCTAGCGAGGATACCTGCAAAGAAGAATACAGCCTTGCGACCTCATTAGAAGGTTCAACCAGCTTTGCTGTAGCACGGCAAATGTGGTGAGGTGTTCAGCGTGGAGTGGGAGTAGCTGTGGTGGCCAGTCAAAGTCGGGGAAGGTAACCGGTGATGGGTGTGTTCTGTGGCATGATTGGGTGGATGATGGAGTGTGATAGGTTAAGGCTTTTGTGTGGGAGGATGTAGCAGAAGTTAAGGACTTGTCGGCGAGGAGGATGGAGTTGTGTAGTGAGTGGAAATCCTCACAGGAGTGATCACCGGAGATGGAAGAGATGAGGTGATTCACGGCGTCGATGGTTGAATTGGGGAATAAGAAGAATAGAAAAATGTAGGGAAGGAGATGAAGCTAGAGACATAATCTAATGGTCAAAGGAGGTAGAAAACCCACGCTGGTGTGATGGCTAGACGTGGGGAAGATGAATGCTTCAAGAGATGGATGGCAGCGAAGAGAGGGGTCAAGGCACCTCTGATGTGATCGTCGAGTGGTAGAGGAAGTTGAGGAGGAAGAAGACGCTCCCAATTTTGTCATTGGGAGGTCGTAGGATGATGGGGGAGGATGCTCGCTAGAGCTAGGTCAGAGGAGGTCGGAGGTAGGGTTAAGAAGAGGGTTTTTGGCCAAATCCTAACTGAGAAATTCGATTGAGCCTTGGGGGTCCTTTTATAAGGGTCTAGAGGTCGATTTGAGCTTGGAAGCCAAGCTTCCAAGCTTGGAATGTTCGCCGGAATAGGATACCCAAATCTCTCATGCTTTCACATGAGAGATTGGGAGAGTTTTAGGGCTCATGGATGGATTCAATGGAAAGAGGACTCCTTAAGGAATCTCCCTTCCAATTTTGGAAGGGATTGATTGATCAGAGGAGTTCTCTTCAATCAAAGGTTGCCGAAGTTGTAGGAATAAGATTCATGGCGGCAGAGACCTTTCTGTGAAGATGATGAGAAAGTTAGGGACTGAAACGCAAAGGATTCGAAAGTTAGGGGCAGATGTGTCGGATAAAGGACTCAAACATGACCAAATTGCAAACTAGGTTAAGATGATCTCATATTAGGTCCAAATTTTGGTACAAGCCTAATTTGGACCGGAGGAATTCAATGGTGAATTTAGATTTTGGTTTTGACCTAGTTTGACTGGGTAATGTATGAAAAAACCTAAATTAGGGTAAAAGTTTGCCTGTGGCTCTGTTTTAGGTCAAGACGGGTTCTAATGGTCAAATAAATCATGCCAAACCATAGAGAATATTTTTCTATAAATTTTAGAGGGTTTAGGTGAATTTTATCCTAACCAGAACCTCAGTTAATTAAGCAGTCCTATTTTTAGGGTTTCAGATTCCATTAATTCCTGTACCGCATGAAAACTCTTTTCTGTCTATTCTAACCCACTTATTAGACTCTTAAGATCATTTGAGCTTTGTTCAACCCCTGAGAAAACCTGTGGTTGTTCTGCATTCAAGATATGATGGTGAAATTATAGTTTTAACCCTGGTTTCTTGTATTTCTCTCTAAAAGGATTTGCAATGAATTACAGTCCTCTAGCAGTTATGTAGGATCATTTAATCACCTAATCAGATCAAATTGAGCTAGTTATGGCTCATGACAGTGTTCCCATCATCTATCTCTTCTTCACCATCATCATCATCAGGAGGACTAGTGTTTTTATTTTTTGTATTTTTGATTTCTAGTAGTAGAAGCATTCCTCTACTAGGGTTTTGTAAAACATTTTTCTCCTCTAGTAAAGTTGCCTTTTTCTTAATTATTTTTCTCACAATTTTACTTTACCTTAGTGTAATCACCTCCTCTCTCTAATTACTCTAGGTTTCCACCTACCTAGGGTGAGCTTAAAGAGAGGAATTACTTGTTATGTAGGTTTTAGTTTAGTAATTTTAGGTGTTAGACTTCTTCCCACCATCAAATCCGTGTTGCTTTAGTTATTTCAAACTATAAAAATTGCATATTTGAAAATAATAAAAAGAAAGTTGATTTCCATTTCTGAGCTAGAGATTCGATTTTGTGACATATTGCCTTCTTGGACAGCCCTGGATACTTCCTTATCTAGGTTTTATAAATTTAAGAGTTGATCAGATTTACACGTTAGAATGATGTATTTTAAAAACCACGTAAACCCATATCAGCTCCCTGGCGAGGTGCGCGCTACTCATGTCTCTTCTAATCTGACTGTGTACTGTGCACGTGTCTGTGTAACTTATAGAGTGTTGGGTCTAGATCCTAGAGCCCATAGGTTAAGGCCCATGAGGGGTAACCCATTAGAGGCGAGGCTTGCAAATAGTTTGAGCATATTATGGGGCTACTTACGCAACTGTGGTTTGGCACCTATGGGGATATTGATTCAGTCTGAGGTAGACCCTAATGATAACACCATTATCCTTCATATTTAACTCAATTTGTCTAAATTTCAAGATTAAATTCACTTAACTAATCTTTAAAAAGCAATAATTTAATCTAGGCTGAATGAAGAAGAATTTTTGTAAAATAGGTTAATTCTGTTATTTTAATAGGCCAATCTAACTACAGAGTAACTAAGGGGTAAATCTATGCCTAATTGAAGATCAAATAAGCTAAAATTGAAAATACGTGGGCCTGCATTAACTGATTTAGGGTTTCTATTAAGATTGAAATATAATTCTTAAATAAAATTCCTCATTTCAGACTCACTTAAATTCAAAGGGTTTTAATGGAAATAAATGTAATCTAAGCCTTTTAAAAATCATTGAAAAATATTCCTACGGTTTAGAAAAATCAATTTTGCAAAATGAACTCATTTCAACCTAAAACAAAGACCTAGGTGAATATTTAATGCATTTTGGGTTAAATTACAAATTGACTGATCAAACTTCATCAAAACCCAAAATTGAAGTCATCATTATATTCCTTGGGTCAAAATTAGGCTACCATAAAAGGTTGAGAACATTTAGAATCCATCTTGACATACTTTGCAGTTAGGTCCAATGCTGATGTCAACATGAGCTTCTTCTTCCTAAGCTTTGCGAGCTCTCTTGTGCTTGGCTGTGTTGAGACAATGAATTTGGAGATATCCTAATCTACTCGACAAAATCCCCCAAAACTCAACTGTTTTTTTCCTTAATCATAGCCGCACAAGTTGGCGGGATTCATAGCTCGAATTTCCATCAATGGAGGCTGTGATTCTTTCTCAAAGTTCTCATGAAACCATGTCGCGAATCAATTCAATCAAGGTGATTTCTTGCCTCATTTGCTAAGCCCTACAATCTGTAAAGCTCCGTCGACCTCCAGTGATTCAAATCATACAAAAATAGACATGAAACCACCTCTTTCTTCCTCAACCATCGCCATTACCACACCTCAGAGCTTCTCCACCTCTATCATCCGCCGCTTTTCCAAGGAAATTGGCAGAAGGCTTTTCTTTCCCATCATCCACTCAAGCTTCCCATAAGTTCTGAGCTCCTCCCTCTCCTTCCTCGTTCTAAACTCCCTTGCCAGAGTCTTCATCTCCTCTAAGTTTGGCTAGCTAATGCTGGGCATCTCCTCAGATCTTCGTTCCCTCTTAGTTATCCTCTCTTCTTCCTCTTCTTCTGTAGAGTAGTTTAGGACCTTTAAATCTAGGAATCAACCTCCACAGCCCCGCCCACCTCGTCATCTTCTTTGTGGTTGGCGGAAGACTAGCGTCAACATTGGCGAGGGCCAATCGCCTCCGCAGGCCCTCCTTTCTTACCACCGACCACCTCCGAAGCTCCACTACATCACCATGAACAAAAGCCCCCAATTGATTTCAAGCTTCGACTGACCCACCTCTCCACTAGACTCCACCCATAGCCACCACCTTCTCCAAGCTCAGTGGCCCTCCTCCACCCTCGTCGCGCCAAGTCAACACCACACCACCTCCACCAAGCATAGGCGGAGCTCGTTGACCCCTTAGTTTGGAGTTTCGTAGCCTCTCGCGCCAAACCATCATCGATCGCCTGCAGCTGCCATCTTCTTCGATCTCCACTACTAGTCTATCACCTTCTCCATGCTCGTAAGCTTGACAAGAAGCTTCGTGGAACCCTCCCGACACTCCCCACCTTTGGCACACACCCTGAGGACCTATAAAACTCATTGGAGTTCCTCGTTGGACCTCCTCCCTAGGACTGCCTCAATGAAGATGCTTGAGCACCTACTTGTTGGCAGGGGGCTCATTGAAAGAAAAAAAAGGGTTGCAGGGACCCATTTGCAAGGCTACAAAGACCAGAACGTATAAAATGAATTTTTCACCTATTGATTTGTGGTGTTCAGTTGCTTTGATCTAAGATTTGGTTCTAATCAGCTCTCAAAGCAATTTTTCATTTAGACATTATTGATAGTGATTGTTTACTGCTTAGTTTCATTAACAATTAATTATTCTTGATTAAATTGAGCGTTAAATGATTGAACTAAAATTTTATCAATTGAATTAATTGTGGGGTTAGTATTACATTTTTGAAATAGATTCAGAGTTTAGAGAATTAAATTAATCATATCTAGTCTCTGTGCTTAAATTTTGAAAAAACTAGGATAATGGTAGTTTCGCATTTGATTGCTCCCAGCAAACGCTCTTGAAATACTTTCATATTTCAAGATTATAAATTTCAAATGTTATTTTTGCTTTTAGTCGACTATTCTATGATGTAGTTCTAAACTTTGACACAAGCGATTTAACAAATGCAAACCATTTTTTTACTGAGTTTGGGATCTATTTGGGAAAATGTGTTAAAATAAACTAAGTGTAGAGTACTGAGAGCTTAATTTGGTTAAGTGTTGATATATAATTAGTGTTAAAATAAACTAATTAAATCCTTTATTTTTGGCTTTGTGTGTATAATGTTTGAGGCAAGATTTGTTCATAAGTTTTCTTCTTCCTTTTTAGTCATTTGTACATAGTTAGTTCATTTTGTAAGTAATTAGAGACTTGTGTGTGTATATATATACATTCTTATATGTACATAGATATAATTAATGTAACTTAAATTCATGTTTTTGATGTCTTTAAATTATGCATATTCTTTAGGCATTTCTTGAGTAGATAAATCACTAACATAATTCATTTGATCTGACTTGTACATGATTAGCCTAGATTCTGTATATACATGGTTTCTAACTCATTTGTTTGTAAATAGTCTTCATATTTTTGGAATAAAGATTATTTTAGATTAAAGAGAGTGATGTATATCAATAAGTACCTGTTCAAGTGCTGAATCGGGGTTTTGAAAGTAATGCGCTGTAGTATAGCCAATAAATTGCGTAGAACACTTAAAATTTATAGCTCGAAAGAAATCCAAGGTCGAGCCCAAGTAGCAATATGGCAATTTATCTCAAGATCACAATTTTAAGCAAGAATATAACAATGTAATAGCGATTTCAAGCACAAATGATGTAGATATAAATTCAAGAGTCAATGTGGCAAAAAGATTGGGGTAAAATGGTGATTTGAATCACCAAACTACCCTATTACAATTATACTTACATAGTGCAATAGTATCAATCAACCAAATGCCATGTATGATGAATGCACAGTGCACTTTCTCTCGAATGCTACAGTGCGCAAGCACTATTCCTCTTTTGGCTGCTTCTTCTTCTTCTTCTTCTCTTCATTGGCTTTTTCTCTTTATGCACAGAGGAGGGATTCACGAAATTGGCTAAGTGTCAGACAGTATTCTCTGAAGCAAAGCCCCCCCTTAACCCCATGTGCTCTCTCTCTCCTATTCTCCTGTTCTCTCTCTCAAGCAAGCAGCTATTCGGGTAATCGAGTACACAAATACCTGGAACCAGGTCCGTCTGGCGTGGGTCACGGATGAGGTGTGAGATAGGGCTTAGGCGGGTAATCAGGTGAGGGGTAAGCAAGACCTCACCCCGTGTCTGAGGCGACAAGCCACAGACACAAATTCAATTTATCCCCTTGCACTGCTTTATGAACTTCCAATGTGGGACTAAGTTCCCACAGTTCTCTGCATGAAGCCGCTAATAAAGGTTCTTCCAATTGTGGCTGGAGATGAGTTCGTAACTTCCAATTGAAGGCCTGGAGGGTGACCTGGGATCCTTCTTCACGACCTGGAGCAAGCACCTGGAGGTGTCATGGCTAGAACACCACGAACAATGTCGGAAACAATGGTGAGGCGGCGGAGGTCTGGAGATCTACCTAAAGTAGAAAATACAGGTGCTAAGCCCAAATTAAAATGTTCAAGATGATCGCCGTAGGGTGTAAAATGTGATGGCGGCATCCATAGGGTGATTCGTGTGTGGATAATGGCAGACGGTGACGAAGATGGAAGCGAGAAGGTGGGTTGTTTGGTGGATGATTTGGGTGAGCGGAGTGGTGAATAGGGAGAGGGGTTTTGATGGGTGAGTTGTGGTGGAGCTTATGAGGTGATTGGCGAGGTGTTTGGAGTAGTGGAGCATGTAGAAGACCTTGCCGGAGTGGTTGCCGGAGCGGAGGAAGATGAAGTCACAGGAAGCAATGCGGTGGTCAAGTTAGAGTGGTGAAGACAGAGTTGTGAAGTAGTGGAGCTAGGGATTTGATTTGAGTAGGTAACGGATGATGGGGTGGAGCGACGTCGGGTCTGGTATGGTCGGCGTCAGAGACGAAGGCTGCTCCAGTGGGGTAGTAGCGATGATGATGACGAGGATTAGGGCGCTCGCTGGTTTGGCGCAATGCAGAAGAGGGATAGGAAGGAGAATCCGCTGCTGGTATTGTGAGCGGATGACAAGAGTGGTCGAAGGTAGTCGCCGGATGTCATGGAGCCTTTTGGCCGTAGAAGAGGGAGGAAAGAGGGATATTCCAAGCAAAAAATGAGTGTAGGGAGATCGGCATGCATCATGGGTCTTTATATAGGCCTTAGGGAGGTTTGAAGCTTGGAAACCAAGCTTTCAAGCTTGGTAAGCTTGACACACAAGAGATACCCAAATCTCTCATGCGTTCGCATGAGAGATTGGGAAGGTTATGGGGTCAAGACCGGGTGATGAAAAGAGAATCCCTCAGGGAATCTTTAATTCAAGTTTCGGAGAGTTTCATCAAGCAATCATCAAGAACTTTCCAAATGAAGGTCGTTGGAGTAGGATTCCTCTAGGATAATGGTAGAAGGACCTCTTTGCAAAGAGTGACGACAAAGCTAGGGGCCTATTTGTAATAAATTTCAGAAGCTAGGGGCACTTATGAAATAGAAAGAATCAGACAGAACTAAAATGCAAACTAGGTCAAGATGATCTTTGATTGGGTCCAAATTTTGGTACAAACCTAATTTTGACCTAAGAAATACAATGGTAAAGTTGGATTTTGATTTTAATCTAGTTTGCCTGGGTAATTTATGCAAAAATCTAAATTAGGATAATAGTCTGTCTGAGACTCTATTTTAGGTCAAAATGGATTTAGATGGTCAAATCAAGGATGTCAAACCCTAGAGAATATTTTTCTATGATTTTTAGAGGGTTTAGATAAATTTTATCCTGAGCAAAACCTCAGTTAATTAAGCGATTCTATTATTAGGATTTCAGATGTCCATTAATTCTTGAAATGCGTGAAAACCTATTTTTGTCTGCATTGACCCACTTATTGGACATTAATGACTAAATGACCTTTAATAGACCCTTGGCATAACCCGTGGTTATTTTGTATTTGTGATAAGATGATGCAATTGCAAAAATAACCCTGTTTTCATCTTTTCTTGTCAAAATATAATATCAAGCACTTAGGACCCCCTGTGGTTATGTAGGAGCTTTTATCAACTTTATCAGACCAAATTGAGCGAGTTATGGCTCATGATGGTATTCCCATCATACCCCTATGCCTAGATTTTGTTAGTCCCTTAGCAAAATTTTATGAATCAAACGAGTTATCTAGGTCGGATATAACAGTCAGGATGTCCTACAAAGCCGCATCTCTAAGAATAAGATCTTAATACCAACATAGTCCTAGAGGTACTCAAGTACCAGCCCAAATCCAGACCTGAGTAGCTTTTGCCTCAATCTGCCATGAAGGTTTCTAAGGCCCACAGGAACTAACCTAAGGTTTGTTGTACGCAGCGGTTAAAGCACCCGTGCTTGAAACATGGTTAGTCCAAGTTCAGTTTGCCAGTGCATTTTGAAAGATAGAGATATAGAAGGAGATTTTTATTTATGGAGAGCTTTCTCTCTCTTTTTCTTTTCATTATATTTTTCCTTAGATCTATCTTCTGATTGGTTCTAAGCACGGTCAATATCGGATTCCTTGTCCCCACCATCAATCCTTGCAGGGTTCTTGGCAATCGATGCTTTGGGATAGCACCACTTATGGCAACCCCCAGAACCTTGGCTTTCGACACTTCGGGATAGTGCCGCCCATGGCGTTCTACAGTCCAGACCCTAGCAATCAACATTTCGGGATAATCCTGCCCATGGCATCTAAATCAGCACAAGGTGCTTACGTGCCCCCGGTAGGATATTTAGATATCATAGGAGACATACACCGAGGAGATGGTATGTTATTTCTCATCTTCGAGGGGAATTTTTCACCTCTCTGCTTTGGGAACTCGTCCAAATCAACTTGTGTTTTCGAGCTGCTCCTAATCTAGATCTTAGGATCATTTTTAGAATAGATTAAATGCCCTTTGGCTTGATTTTATTATTTAAAGCGCACTGAACAAGACTGTGTGTGATTTAGGGTGCTTAAGTTACCGAGTCCCACAAACCAAAGGTTAGTTAAGGAGGTGGAATACTCCCTAAGCCTTAGACTTAATACATAAGCTTTGCATTTTCCCCAACCACTTGAGGACTAATTCGAATCTTGATAAGTACGTGAGTGTTTAAATCCAATCAGATCCAAGAGGCCTAAGGTCAGTATTCACCACTAATCCCTTAAGTTTTAGCCTTCCAGGTCTTAATTCATCATTCAACCCAACCTAGAAGTTAGGTAAATTCCATATCACTTTGAAGGGACTCCATTTTTTCTTTATCTTTTTGCTCCTTTCTTTTCTTTTTAATTTTTCCTCCCTCCTTTTCTCATTTTTCTCTAAAATGGCTCTTCTTTTTCCTCAACCTACTTTTTTTTTTTATTATATAATATTTTTTTTGACGAAAATCATTTTGTGAATGGATTCTCACGGCATTTTACACTTTAATACCCCTTCATGCCTACGATCTGCAATGTCCCCATTGTAAATTGGGTGGGTTCGAGTTCAGCTTAGATCGTACATTAGAATAGGTTCAAAGGGTGGGTGGACAGGTCGGGATGATTGTTGCAGGTGATTTCAAGCTCTGGTACGAGTATCAGAGGTGGGGTTGGGTGTTCTAATGGATGAACCCTAAAGTGCAATATGAGTTCAGCAAAGAGATGTGTCAAAAGGGTTTCAGGATTTTCAAAAGATGACGGGTTGCCTCCTGTTAAGCTCTGAGTTTAACGCCATCAGCCGAGTGCAATAAGCTCATGGAGAATGGAGATCAAAGGATAACTCAGCCAAGTTAGTATCAGTGAATTCAATGAATGGCTTGAGTCGTGACGAGTCAGTTTTCACTTTCAAATAATATGATTAAGATGATTTGTCATTTTAGTATCAAAGTGGTGGAAAATCACTTAATAAACAATGAAAATAAAAGTTAAACAACTCACAAGAGAGTAGGTCGTATACACTGGGAAGCAATTGCCTAATTAAAACTTGCTAAAGTCTTTCACAAAAGTTCACAATTGAAATCGCAGAAAATTGATATCCAAACCTCTCAAATGAGGCTTATAATGTTCACATATGCTGACAAAGTGATTAAAGCAAAGAGGAGGGCTCACATAATAAAATGGCCAACATTATAAACATAATAACATAAATCCAAGTTTCCCACAATGGCACGGCAATGTAAAATTTAATTGAATGAGAAATAGGGGAAACGTTTCTCTTGACCTTGCGTGTGGAGGAAGGAATGCCGGGAAGCGAGAATGCAATTGGAGGTTTAGTGGACCGAGTCACTTCCAATGGTGGCAGCATTGCTGCTCGAGATGGACGGAGTCAATAGTGGGGCGGCGAGGAGTGGCCGGTGGTGGTTGTTGCTGCTGCTGGTGTAGCAGCTCGATGCATGGCTGGAGGCGAGGAGGAGCGCAGGGGGATGCACGCGCTCTGTTCGCGAGCGGAGCGGCTAGAGGGCACGCGAGCTGAACTACTGGAGGGCTCTTGGGTGGAGGTGCGGACTCACGTAGAGGAGTGCTTGGTGTGTGTTGCAAGTAGAGGTGCTGCGAGGGAGGCGCAGGCGGAGGTGCGGACGGACGTAGAGGGGTGGACACAGGAATGGCGCTATTGCAGGAGGTGATGGCACACGGTGGAGCTGAAGGGCGGTGTTGCGTGCTATGGAGATGGAGGGTGGTGCTGCGCGTGGTGCGTGCAGCAGGAGGTGAGGTGCGTTGAGGGGAGGTGTGCACGGTCCTACTGCTACGGGTGCTGTTGCGGGAATGGCGAGGGAGGGTAGCACCACACGACTGAAAGTGTGGGAAATGTTGGGTTTGGTTTTCACATGAAACAGGGGAAGATGAAGATGAAGAAGGTGGTGCATGGAGGTAGCAGTGGTGTTGATGGTGTTGTAGGGTGAAGAAGCACGATGATGCAAGTGAGCTTCGGACGGTGGTGTGGCCTGTCACGCCACATGCCCATGGTGGTGGAGGCTTGCTACCACGGTTGAGGCCGACAGTGGTGGAGTGGGAATGTGCTTGATGCACGGACGGTGATGGAATCAGGGTGGAGGCCTCCTCCAGCATGATAGCAGCTCCAACTCTCTTGTAGCCGTCTGCATGGATTTGAAATGGAGAGGCGGGAGCAGATCCACATTCTCTGCTCATCCTTGAATGCAAGTTTTAGTGCGGGCAGCTAGTGGCGTTGGAGCGGCAAATTCCCTACAAAGAAGAGAAAATGAATAATAATAAAAAGATTGGTTTATTTATGTTCAAACCCTTAATAAAATGTTAATGCATATAATGTAACCTAAAGACTAATGCATGTTATTCTAATGCATGCTAAATAATTTATATATGTAATGCATACAAGCAAATATATATAAACTAACTTATTTATATCTTAATACATGCTATGTATACACTAATATCAATCTAATTCCTAGGCACTTAAGTAACTAAATAGCCCACAAATATGGGCTCATCAAATGCCCCCATGCCTAGTTTTAGCTAGTCCCTAGCAGATCTAAGCAATAGCTTAGCACTCCAAGTAGGCTAGCCAACCCAATCGGTCTTCCTTTAGAAACATGTTAAGTTCAGACTTTAGACCTAAGGTTCCCAAGTAGTTGCTAAGTTACACACTAGGTCGGCTAAAGACGAGTTGCAGGCACAAGTTTCCCTGATTTCTAACTCTACCCTAGGGTTTATTGATCCTCGAGATTAAAGCATCCGTGCATGTGCATTGGTCTGAGTTATTGGAGGTTGGCATGATTGCCAACCTAGAGAGGAAAAAGGATTTTTTTTTAATATATATATATTTTGTTTGATTCCTCTATGTCTAACCTTGGATTAGCTATCAACACGGTCTATGTCGGATTCATTGTCCCCATCTTCGTACCTCGAAGGGTGCCTGACTTTCGATGCTTCGAGATAGCATCGCCCATAGCGACCCCAAGAACTCCTAGCAATCGACACTTTGAGATAGTATCGCCATGGATTTCTTAAGAGAATTTAGGCCTGTGGCAATCGGCACTTTGAGATAGGGCCGCCCATGATACCTGAACCGCACAATGCGCTTACATGCCCCCAGTAGGATGGATATCCTAAGAGACAAGCGTCGAGGAGGTAACATGTTATCATCGCATCCTCAAGGTGAGTATATACTCCACCTCTCCTGCGGTAGGAACTCTTCCAATCAAATTATGTTTTCAAGCTTCTCCTAAGTCAAAACTAAGAGAACCAACTTTTCTTAAAGAAATGAATTAGGGTGATCACTTACACAAGACCAAGTGTGTGTGAAATTTGGATGCTTAGGTTACGAGGACCCGTAAACCAAAAGGTAGAACAAGACTCCAGGTACTACCCAGCCTTTAACTCAATCCCTAACTTTCCTTCCTCAACCTCTTGAGGAATGGTCTGCAACTTAACTCCTACTTAAGTTTTTAAGTCCACAAAGGACTCTAAAGGTCCAAGGCTAGTAGCTCACTTAGCTTCTAAAGTTCGACACCTAGAATCAACTTAATCTAACCTAAAGTTCTGGTCTGCTTAAGAATGCAAGGCCCAGCCAGTTAAGTTCAATAATATAATTTTTTTTTGTGATTTTTTTTTTAATGCAATATGCATGAATGAATGCAAAATGTTGACATGCTATAAATAGATGCCTCAAGTCCTCTCCCCCATGCCTGGTTCAAACAATGTCCTCATTAGAAACAAAACAGTTAAAGGAAGATATTACCTGAGATGGAGAATGGCAGGAGCTAAGGCTCCTCAAGAGTGACCTCGTCAACCAGATGGCCGTCCAAAGTAATGTATGGTTTTAACCATTGACCGTTGATGATAAAAGGAGTTGCTGAAGAGGAAGGGCTTTTAATCTCCATAGCTCCATGTAGAAACACTTTAGTGATTATGTAAGGCCCATCCCAACGAGATTTTAATTTCCCTGGAAAAAGCTTAAGTCTGGAATTGAAAAGCCAGACTTGTTAGTTGGGCTCAAAGGTCTTTCTAAGGATATACTTATCATGCAAGACCTTAGTTCTCTCTTTATAAGCTTGAGAGGTGTCATAAGCATCATTCCTCACCTCCTCAAGCTCACTTAATTCCAGAAGTCGTGCCTTACCTGCCTTTTCTAAATCCATGTTAACACTTCAAATAGCCCAAAGTGCCCTATGTTCCAGCTCAACGGGCAAATGTCATGCTTTCCCATACACAATTCGAAATGGAGATGTACCCAAAGGGGTCTTATTGGCCGTTCGATACGCCCACAAAGCATCATCAAGCCTTTGGGACCAGTCTTTCCTATCAGGTCTAATAGTCTTTTCTAAAATGTTCTTTATCTCCCTATTCGACACTTCAACCTGGCCACTTGTCTGAGGATGGTAAGGGGTAGCAACCTTGCGAGTCACTCCCAGACTCCTGAGTAGCCAATTGAAGTGGTGGTTTCGGAAATGAGGTCCCCCATCACTTATAATAGTCTTGGGGTAGCCAAAATGAGATATGATATTGGCCTTCATAAATTTCAAAACCATAGAGTGGTCATTTGTGTGCGTAGGAATGGCCTCTATCCATTTAGAGACATAATCAACTGCCACCAAGATATATTCATAACCATGGGACGAAGGGAAGGGGCCCATAAAGTCAACTCCCCACACATCAAAAATTACAGCAAATTGAATAGGGTGTTGAGGCATTTCATTCCTCTTCCCAATCGTTCTAATCTGTTGACATCTAATACAGGCCTTAACAAAATTATGAGAATCCTTAAATAATGAAGGCCACCAAAAATCGGACTAGAGAACCTTAAAAGCAATTTTCTTAGAACCAAAGTGTCCTCCATAATATTCATGGCAAAAACTCAGCACATTTTGTTGTTCCTCTTTAGGTATATGGTGGTTCCTTACCTCAACTCAGTTAATTAAGTTAATTTTACTTAATTATGAGTAGAGAAAAGTCACTTAGGTTAACTCGAAATTATGTCATTTAGTAGTATAGGGTCGAATTAACCTAACATTTTAGACATTATTTACTGGTTGAGTCCAGGTCATTCACTGGGAGGTATAATTCATTCTAAATTCACTAGTTATCTTTTATTTTTCTTTATAAGTATAGGAGGTATATTTAAGTTAATTATAGAAGCATGAATCTTGCAAAAATTGATTTTATTTGAAATAACATGCAAAATCCCATATGAACTCTCATTTTCAATATTAAAAACATGTAAATTCTTTATTTATTTCAAATGATTTAAGGTAAAGAATAATTTATTTAGTCAATACATGCCTTAATACAACAATTAAGAGCAAAAAGAAATTAAAATATAACAAGAAAAATCAATTTCTTTTCCTTTTATCTTCTTCAGCCTTTCTTTCTTTTCTCTTCTCTTTAGCTTCTTTTCCTTTTATTTCTTAATCCTTTATTTTTTTTCTTTCTCTTTCTATTTCTTTTTCTGCTTTCTCTTCTTCTCTCTATCTCTTTCTTTCTTCTCTTCTTCTTTTTCTTCAACTCCTGCCTTCTTCTTCTCCCTTATTCTTCTTAAGCATTTCCTTAGCACCTGCCTACCTTCTCCTTTCCTTTATTCCGAGCTCTCCTCTCTTACTTAGCCTTCCATTCTTTCTCCTTTCCTTAGCTTCTCCAGCATCTGCTTCCTTCAACCCTTACTTCCTTCGACACTTAGCCTTCATAGTTTCTTCATTCTCTTTTCTTTCTCTTTCAGCTGAACTGGGTTTATTTTCTTCTCAACCAAAAATTTATTTTTGATTTGTGGAGAGGTCCTTTCGAGGATACACAGCACCCTGAGATCAGGGTGGGACCAAACCCTACTCGGTCCTCGCCTAATTTCATTAGGGTTCATTTTCGATTTTTTTCTTTCTCGAGCGAAACCGGCCCTCTCTCGAGCGAAATTGGCTCAACCGCCTCCCAGGCCTCGCCCTCCCAGGGCCATCTCACACACATGCCCACTCAGGCGCACACCAGCAGGTGCACTTGCCTGTACACACACACGCAATATGCTAGATGGTTAGATGTTTAGATACGCACCAAGTGCTTGATGACTGGTGAGCGTATACAACAAATTAGTTTTATTCCCAAGTGCGCTCTCAGAAGTTTCCGATGTGGGACTTAGTTCTCCCCCTCCAAACCCGACTTCAAGTGAAGGTTTCTTCCTACTCAGAGCTCCAAATCAAGCGAAATAAAACTTGTTGGAAAGCTCTAAGATGGCTCTACATGATTCTAGGGTCAATTTAAGGTTTAGAGGATGTTTTACTCTTCAATTTGAAAGGTGAAATTAGGGGGTTCCTACGGGTTAAATACTACCTGAAAATGAAATTAAGCTTACTATGTCTTCAGGGTAGATTTTTTAGCTTATCTAAGGGTCTGAATAGATCCTATAGGTAATTCCACAGCTGTTTGTGTGGGTTTTAAGCTCTCAAGAGCTTCAGGAAACACAGGGAAGCTTAGAACTTCACTGAAAGCTCAGAGAACGAAATTTCTAACTCTAATATGTGCAACAGACAGCTAAGGACATTTCTAATTGATTGGAATAGCTTCTAAGGATTGTTATAAGCTTGTCTGGGTAGGATTCATGATCAAAACTCATCCAAATGAGACTGCCATTAGTTTGGGTTCGAAAACAACCCAAACTGACAAGTTTGCAATTCCAAACAAATTAACTCCCAAAGCTCAACCAATTCTTTCTAGAATCATTCAAATGAATCTCAGAAACTCTTCGGACTTCTCAATTCACTAGATTGAATCCAAAATTAGAGAATCAAACTCAAGTTTTAACTTCGAAGCTTAAAATTTGATTAAAGCCTTTTAACAAGAAATTAAAGCCTCAAATAACATCTTCTTAATCCCAGGAATATGCTCAGACCCTAAAATAGATGTTTTGACTGAAGATTCTAGGGTTTCAGGCTCATTGCCTGAGATCAAAAAAGTGGTTTGTTTGTTAGAGTAATCAAGAAGTTGTTACAGAGATTTGAGGGTAGAAATGACTTCAGTGAATTGTACTGAAGCTTCTAGATCCTTTAGTTGTGACTTAAATCTATCTAACAGACTTCTACAACTCTGCTGAAGTTGGAGAAGACAAAGACCTATCTCAAGCTCTAGACTCTTAAACCTCAAATAAACACTCTCAGAACAATCAGTGATCCTTAATTCGTCAATCTGGAGCTTCACACCAAGTTCTATAGGCTAAAGACTAGATTTGACTCGCCGGAGCTCCGGTGAGTCTAGAAAAAGAGAAAAGTGTATTTAGAACGGTGAATTATGCCATTTTTTTATCTAAAAAGGAACCTGAGTTTGCAAGGAACCTCAAGATCACATTTAATTCCTCATTATCTCTTTATATGTGAGATTTAACAGTAAATTCAGTTTGAATGAAAATTGAGTTAGTTGAGGCACAGGACTTGGTCTCCCACTCAATTGTGTGGTTGAGACAAGTCAAAGAGTAATTGCGATCTTAAATATATAATTAATTTAAAGTTTTAACTACTTCTGAGCCGCCATTGACAGCGAGCTCAGGAGCTTAAATAGAATTAGGTTTTTAGGTTATATATGGTATTTATACAAATTAAAAGAGTCGAACAAGATCCTTAGATTGTGAATAGGTGATGGAGGACCCTATGGAGGTGGATTTAAGCTCAGTTACTGCCACCATGGGCAGTGACAGTAGCTGTTGAAGGTGGAAGTGAATTAGGCAAATCAGTGATAGCATTAGTATTTTAATGAATTAGAAATGGTCATGAGTGATAGAGGAAGGTGGATAGTGGCTTAAAAAGATGAAATCAGATCTCCAGCAAGCTCAAGGAACTCGTCGAAGTCGAAGAAGATAAAGTCTGGAATCTGAATGAAGCAAAGCTAACTACCTAAACTACTCCTACTCCTACTCCTACCTACTGTTACCTAGATGAAGGGGTCAAAGGGACTTCGTAGATGGCTCATGACGGAGGACGAAATCAGAGGGAATGAGAAGAATCTCCGGCGGGCGAATTTGGATGGAGCAGAGGATCTCCTTGGTCATCACCTTTGTCTAGAGACACGACTGACCTCGGTGAAGCTCCTCAGCTGATCAAGATAGACGGAGTAAGTCGGAGGATGGTGTTGAAGATCGCCGGAGTTGCAGATGAATAGCCTATTGGGTCAGTTTAGTGTTAGAAGAGGGAAGGGAGCCAACTTACAAAAATCGAGGGGGTGGGGGTCTATTTATAGCTGATGGTGATGAAGAGGGTGGCGGAGTCTGGATTCCAGCATCATCTCCAACGATGGTGAGGTTAACTCCCACCTAAAATTAGGATTTTAGAGTAATCTAGACCAATGGATGAAGATGGAATGGTGAGCGCAAGCTCTAGGAGCTTGGAGAAGGAAGAATGATGTCGGCAGGGCGGTGATCGGGCGGTGGAATCACCCTCTGTCGTCAGCCGTTCAACCAGCTGAAGAAGAAGAAGAAGACGATGACCTATGTGCGATGAATCCTAAGGACCTATATGAAAATTAAGGACCTGATTGCAATGAATAGTAAGGACCTAAATGTAAACCCAAGTTTTAAAGGTTTATTTTAACTTAGATCCTTTTCAACTTTTTATATATGATTATAAATAAGATAAGTGTTATGTTTTCACCTTGAATTTACATTTTTGACCTTTTTTAGGTTAATTTATTAAATTAAGTAAAGTTACTTAAGTTATTATATACTTATGTATACATTATGTTTAAGTTATTTAACTTATTAATTAAGGGAATGACTAATAAGATCTCGAGTCCAATTATTAATTAGATTGTTAATAATATTAATTGAATGATAAAATATCACTTTTAACTTATTTTAAGGTCCTTTACTATATATCCCTTATTTTATAATTAACCCTTATATATTCATATCCTTAGCTAATTAACTAAGACTAGTTAATTAGGGGTAATTAGAGATCATGATGAGTCTCTCATCAGTACACATCGTCTCAATACTTGGTCTTGTCTAATTCTAAATAATTCAGGCTCTTCACAATGAAAGTATCTAGCTTGGGAAATGAATCTCTTTATTTGCTACTCATCCCAAGAGCCTGGAGTTTCTCCAGTGACCAAGTAATTGACGATATTAGCATACCAAGGTGAAGTTCGTGTTACCACCATAAGGGTTTCATCAGGAAATGTCTCGCGGATGTCTGCAGATGAAGAGTCATTAAGTGGAAGGTGAGACAAGTGGTCAGCCACAACATTTTCTACTCCTTTCTTTTCACGTATCTCCAAGTCAAATTCTTGAAGGAGTAGGATCCACCTAATCAGACGTGGCTTAGAATCTTTCTTAGCAATGAGATGTTTCACTACCCCATGATCAGTGAAAATAACCACCTTAAACCCAAGAAGATAAGACCTAAACTTCTCTGGAGCAAACACTATAGCAAGTAATTCCTTTTCAATGATGATGCAGTTTTACTATGGTTCGGTTAAAGTCTTGCTGGCATAATGCAGCACATGAGGTCTTCCCTCAACCCTTTGTCCAAGGACTGCTCCCACTACATAATCCGAAGTGTCACACATCAGCTCAAATGGGAGTGTCCAATCAGGAACTCAGAGAATAGGCGCAGAGATCAAGGCCTCCTTCAGAGTTTGAAAGGCCTTGGTTCACTTTGAATCAAAATTGAAGGAAGATTCCTTTGCCAATAGGTCACAAAGTGGCCGAGAAATTTTACTGAAATTTTTAATAAAGCGCCTATAAAAGCCGGCATGACCCAGAAATGATCTAATTTGTCTGACATTCGTGGGCAATGGAAGTTTGGAAATAGAATCAATCTTGGCTTTATCTACTTCCAAGCCTCGCTCAAACACAACATGCCCAAGTACAATTCCTTTCTGTACCATGAAGTGGCTTTTCTCCCAGCTGAGGACTAAACTAGTCTCCTTACATCGCTTCAACACATTCTCTAGGTGCAGGAGACACTGGTGGAAAGACAAGCCATAAATGGAGATGTCATCCATAAACACTTCAACACACTCGTCAATCATGTCCGAAAAAATGGACATCATACACCATTGGAAGGTTGCAGGGGCATTACATAATCCAAACAGCATATGCCTAAATGCAAAGGTATCATAAGGATTCATGAACGTCGTCTTCTCCTGGTCATCAGGGAAGACCGCAACCTAGTTGTACCTAGAATATCCATCAAGAAAGAAATAATACTTATTTCCAGCCAATTTCTCAAGAATTTGATCAATAAAAGGCAAGGGAAAGTGATCCTTCTGGGTAGTGGTGTTTAGCTTGCGGTAAACAATACAGACCCTCCATCCAGTTGAGGGTTTAGTCACAACTTTTCACCTTGGTCATTAAATTCCATAGTAAAGCCTGCATTCTTTGGCACCACAAGAATAGGACTTACCCATTTACTATCTGCAATGGGATATATGATCTCAGCGTCCAACCACTTCAGGATTTCTTTTTTAACCACCTCCCTCATATTAGGGTTCAGACGTCTCTACATGTCCCCAAATGGCTTGATGGAATCATCAGTATAAATGTGGTGCATGGAGAGTGTAGAGTCTATACCCTTAATGTTAGCAATGCTCCAAGCAATAGCTTCCTTGTGCCTAGACAAGCATTCAATCAGGGCTCGCTCCTGTGCCTCAGATAGCTCAGCCGAAATGATAATGGGGAGCATATCATTGGCACCTAGGAAGACATACTTGAGAGTGTTAGGGAGGGGTTTCAACTCAAGGTTGGGGGCTTGTGTGGTTGAGGGTTTCATAATAGATGTCCCCATCTCAGGTAGCAGATCTACCTTGGGCAGAGATGATGGGGACAAAGACTCAGCAGAAACACCCAACAACTCCTCAAGTTCTAGTATATCCCCTTCACATTCCTCTAAGAGATGGGAATGCTCATTTAGCATGACATGCTGAAGGGGGTCATCACATAACATTGCAGGGGTTGTCTCTTCAATCAAGTCATCTATCACCTCAACTTGAGAACAATCCTCAAGTCCAACTTGTTTATGAGCATCAAACACATTAAGCCAGATTTTCCTGTTCTCAAAGCCCATTTTCAATGCCCTAGTACTGCAATTGATTGGAGCATACAAAGTTGCAAGGAAGGGGTGGCCCAAAATGATGGAGGGCTTGGTTGGCTTGTTGGTAGGTTCAGTGTCTAAAATAAAGAAGTCAACAGGAAAGAAGAAATCCTCCACTCTCACGAGGGCATCTTCAAAAATTCCCCACGGTGTCTTAAGTGATCGATCAACAACTTGGAGGATTACCTGGCTAGGTTTCAGATTACCTCTCCCAAGTTGTTCATACACGTAGCTCAGAAGGATGTTCACCCCCGTACCCAGATCAAGTAGAGCCTCATCAATTTGTAAGTTACCAATAACCACTGAGATGTATGGGACTCTTAGGTCCTTAAGTTTCGGGGGTGTGCCATGTTGAACAATTGAGCTAACAGAATCAGGCAGGACAACTTTTGATTGGACCTATTTCCTAGATTGCCACTTTTTTGTGCATAGGTCCTTTAAGAAGCAGGCATAAGACCGAATCTGCCTGATAGCTTCAAGCAAAGGCAGGTTAATCTGCACTTGCTTGAAAGTTTCCATGATCTCATCCATCTTATCTTTGGCTCCAAATGAGCTAGCAGAAGTCTGCCCAGAGGTGGATAAGCGCTCTGGAAAGGGTACTCTCGATCTCTGGGTGGAAGGGTTGTCATTTCGAGTAAGAGGTGGAACAGGGGAAACTTCTTCTAGTGAGGTGATTTCAAGCGGAGGAGATTTGGGCAAGTCTTCTCCGATGGGGGTGAAAGTCAGGGTGGATGGGTTTTCAGAGGGTGAGACTATAGAAGCATCGGGTTTGGAAATTTCTTTCCCACTCCTTAGAATAGTCAGCACCTGAGCATGCTCCCTAAAGACAATCCCTTTTCCTTTAGGATTCTCCTCAGCAACACTGGGAAGCTTCCCAGTTTCCCTCTGTCTAACGACCTCAACAAGGTGTCCTATTTGTGATTTCATTTCATGTATAGCCTTGTCATGAGATTGGATGATGACACTTTGACTTTCTTTCACAGTTCTCAACATTGCCTTCAATTCATCCATCTCAGAGGTCTTAGGTTGGGCAAAGGTTTGAGGTTGGTTCATTTGTTGATTTTGAAAGGGTTGTGGTTTATAATTCCCTGAATTTGAAACATTCCCTTATCTCCAGGAAAAGTTTGGGTGATTCCTCCATCCCTCATTATAAGTGTTGGAAAAAGGGTCATTATGAGGTCTAGGATAGAACCCTTGAGCAGCATTCAGATCCACTTGTACAAGCTCAAGGAATTGGGAGGCCAAGTGGCAATCCACAATGGCATGTGTATTGCCTTGGCAAATGGAGCATTCAGAAGCTTGGGATGTGGAGGTGTTAGATACGAATTGGCCCGGGCTCGACATAAGCCTTTCCATGTTTTGATTCAACAATTGAATCTAATAGGCTAAATTCTAGGTGTCCCTTGCTTCATTTGCCTCCAACTTTCTTTGCATGAGTAGGTTTTCTATACATGTAGGCAGAATTCAAGTAAATAGAATTCTCACTCAAAGTATCAAAAATGTTCCAAGCTTCATCCTCAGTCTTAGATAGAAAGGTTCCTGCACAGGCACCATCCACAGTCTGCCTGTGCGAATCATTAAGTCTGGTGTAGAACCTTTCAACCAGTTGCCACTTAGGCACCTGGTGATGTGGGCAAAGTCTCAGTAGGTCATTAAAGCACTCCCACGCATCATGGAAAGCTTCCCCATCCTTTTGAACAAAACTCATAATTTCCCTCCTAAAGTGATTTGTTTTGCTCATGGGAAGTACTTCAAAAACTCCTTCTTCAGGGCATCCCAAGTGTTAATATCATAAATGGTATGATACCAATACTTGGCCTTGTCCTTGAGAGAGAAAGGAAAGAGGGTCTGCATTTGAGCATCACCAGTAATGCCCTACAGCTTCACCGTGGAACAGACCTCGATGAATTCCTCTATATGCCTGTAAGGGTCTTCCCTAGCAATACCATAAAAGGAGGGTAGCAAGGATATGGTACTACTTTTGATCTCATAAGGATTGTCCCCTCCAGGTCTACGTAGTGCAGGGCTAGCTTGATTGGTTGGAATGAAAAATTCCTTAAGGCTCCTTTGACCCGCCATTACTTCCCTTGGGAGGATCCTTCTTAAGATTCTTTCAGGTTCATGATCAAACACAAGTTGTCTCCTAAGAGATCGCCTACCAAGCATGCACTACAAACACAATTCAAAAGGACTTGTTCGGTCCTTACAAATTTAGGCTTTTGACTTTAGCTCAAATTGCATGTGACAAAGCAAGTTGCCTAATCAATTACGCACCTATTGTCGACCTTCAAAATGCCTAAAAAGACATAGTTGGAGGTTAGGTGTTCTTCCCTAAATCTCAAATGGTAGAGAAACTCCAAAGATGGAAGATCAAGGGATGCAAGTAGGCCTAAGCCTTCCTTTGAAGCTGTGCTTTCGCGGTGCTTCTTAACTACCCCCAAAAATCCGTGACAGGGTATCCCCCTCTTTGGATTTACAAAACCTTTGATCTCAAGTTTCGAGTACTTCAGAATCCAAAGGTAGGAGGGTTCTTGCCCTAGTAGTTCCAAGACCTAGGAGTGTCTAAATGCATGCCATAGTGCAAGAGATACAAGTGTGCATACACCGTAAAAATTTTGAGTTTTGAATTTTGAACCATAGCACAATGTCTCAATTCAAGTCCTTGGTATTAGTGTTCCTCCTTAACTTAAAGTCTATTTTCAAGAAAATATGTGAAACTTGTTAGATCTTTTCAATTCAATTAGGTGGCCATGCAATTAAATCTAAATGCACATGCGTGAACAATATAGAATGCAAAGAAAGAGGCCGTACCTTTCCTCCAGCAATCAGCAATGCAAGATGCATGCAAATGCAAGCAAAATAAATCTAGAGGCTACTCATTCACACCTAAATGGTCATCCTATGGCAGGCAGCTTGTGTTTTTTTGTTTTTGTTTTTTTTTTAACAACTTATGCACAAGAAAGAAAAATAAAATCAATCCACAAAAGAAAACCTAGATCTAAAGAAAAGGGACAGGCTCCCGAAAAGTTACCCAACACGGGCCTAAAAGAAAGTCGGGGAACAAACCCCTAAAATGTACCCCAGAACAAGGGTCTCAAACCAAATGTGCAAGGAAAATTAAGTTCTAAAACCTAAATTCTATCTGCTGAAAAAAAATCGATGGAGATGAAGATGATCATTCCAGATGCCCTCCTTCGGTGGTGGAGACAAGGCCCACTACAGTGCGTCGAGCTCCTACCTTTCGAAATGGACTCCTAGTGTCCTCCGAGAAGTGGAAACAAGGTCCACCTCGATGTAGCTGAGGATGGTGCAACAACTCATCAAGCAGATATGAGTACCTCGCACCAAAAAGATCGAAGTTAAATATGCCTCAAAAATAATGTGTGAACCAATAAATAAATGAATGCAAGTTTAACAGGCTCGTTGCCTCCCCAGCAATGGTGACATTTGACGAGTCGATTTTTGCTTTTGAATAATATGATTAAGATGATTTTCGTTTTAGTATCAAAGTGGTGGAAAATCACTTAACAAAACAATTACAATAAAAATTAAACCACTCATAGGAGAGCAGGTCATATCTACTGGGAAGCAATTGCCTAATTAAAACTTGCTAAAGTCTTTCACAAAAGTTCACAATTGAAATCGCAGAAAATTGATATCCAAACCACTCTCAAATGAGTCATATAATGTTCACATATGCTGACAAAGTGATTAAAGCAAAGAGGAGGGCTCACATAATGAAATGGCCAACATTATAAAAATAATAACATAAATCCAAGTTTCCCACAATGGCACGGCAATGTAAAATTTAATTGAATGAGAAATGGGGAAACATTTCTCTTGACCTTGCCCGTGGAGGAAGGAATGCCGGGAAGCGAGAATGCAACTGGAGGTTGAGTGGACCAAGTCACTTCCAATGGTGGCAGCATTGCTGCTCAGGATGGACGGAGTCGACGGTGGGGCAGCGAGGAGTGGTCGGCGATGGTTGTTGCTGCTGCTAGTGTAGCAGCTCAACGCACAGCTGGAGGTGAGGAGGAGCGCAGGGGTCGCGCGCGCACGGTGCGACGTGCTCTGTGGGCGAGCGGAGCGGCTGGAGGGCGCGTAGGCTAAGCTGCTGGAGGGTGTTCGAGTGGAGGTGTGGACGCATGTAGAGGAGTGCTTGGTGCATGCTACAAGCAGAGGTGCAATGAGGGAGGCACAGGCAGAGGTACGAACGCACGCAGAGAGGCAGGTGCGGGAATGGTGCTACTGCAGGAGGTCACTGCACGCGGTGGAGCTGAAGGGCGGTGCTGCACACTATGGAGCTAGAGGGCAGTGTTGTGCGTGGTGCGTGTGGCAGGAGGTGAGGTGCGCCGAGGGGAGGCACACACGGTCCTGCTGCTGCAGGCGCTGATACGGGAATGGCAAGAAAGCGTAGCACTGCGTGGCTGAAAGTGTGGGAAATGTTGGGTTTGGTTTTCACATGAAACATGGGAAGATGAAGATGAAGAAGGTGGTATGTGGAGGTAGCAGTGGTGTTGATGGTGTCATGGGGTGAAGAAGCATGGTGATGCAAGTGAGCTCCGGACGGCGGTGTGGCCTGTCACACCACACACCCACGATGGTGGAGGCATGCTGCCACGGTTGAGGCCAAAGGTGGTGGTGCAGGAATGTGCTTGATGCACGCACGGTGATGGAATCAAGGTGGAGGCCTCCTCCAACATTACAGCTCCACCTCTCTTGTAGTCGTCTGCATGGATTTGAAATGGAGATGCAGGAGCAGATCCACATTCTCTGCTCGTCCTTGAATGCAGGTTTTAGTGTGGCCAGTTGGTGGTGTTGGAGCGGCAAATTCCCTACAGAGAAGGGAAAATGAATAATAATAAAAAGATTGGTTTATTTATGTTCAAACCCTCAATAAAATGTTAATGCATATAATGTAACCTAAAGACTAATGCATGTTATTCTAATGCATGCTAAATAATTTATATATGTAATGCATACAAGCAAATATATATAAATTAACTTATTTATATCTTAATACATGCTATGTATACACTAATATCAATCTAATTCCTAGGCACTTAAGTAACTAAATAGCCAACAAATATGGGCTCATCAAGTCGTTGGCCATTCACAATGAAAGGTTCAGAATCAAGGCTAGGTTGACTGATTTCGATGGCTCCTTTTCCAAAGATTCATCTCACCAAGAATGGTCCAATCCATTTAGATTTGAGTTTTCCTGGGAAAGGTTATAGCTTGGCATTAAAGAGTAGGGCCTTCTGACTAGGATGGAAAGTTTTTCTAGATATGTGTTTGTCATGAAAAGCCTTCACCGGGTCTTTGTAAATTTGCGAGTGCTCATACACGTCATTGCGTAGTTCCTCGATCTCGCTCATTTGAAGCTGACGGTGGGTTCCGACCTTAAGCAGATCTAGATTGCACTTCCGTATTGCCCAGTAGGCTTTGTGCTCCATCTCGACGGGAAGGTGACATGCCTTCTCGTACACCAATCTGAATGGAGACATACCTAATTGGGTCTTGTGGGCGGTCCTATAAAACCACAAAGCTTCCGAAAGTCGAGCCGACCAATCTTTCCTATCAGGTCAGACAATGACCTAAAGGATTTTCTTGATCTCCTAATTAGACAGTTTAGCCAATCCGTTAGTTTGGGGGTGATAAGGAGTTGAGATTCGGTGCGACACCCCATACTTGGTCATCAAGGATCTGAACTATGCATTTGTAAAATGGGTCCCTCCATCAGAGATAATGGAACGTGGGACACCAAACCGAGAAAAAATGTGCTAATGAATAAACTTGATTACCACCTTATGATCATTGGTTTGGGTTAGGATAGCTTCGATCCATTTAGACACGTAGTCTACAACAAGGATAATGTATTTGAAGCCATCCGATTTAGGGAAGGGTCCCATGAAATCAATCCTCCATATATCAAAGATTTCGCATACAAGAATCAGCTGTAAAGGCATCATAGCGCGGTGGATCATGTTGCCCAAGGCTGGTAACGAGTGCATGTCTTACAGTAATCGTGTGCGTCCTTGAAGATCATGGACCAATAAAAGCCGCACTGGAGGACTTTAGCTGCGATTTATGTCCAGAGAAGTGGCTGCCACAGGCCTGGTCATGGCAGAAGGGTAGAATGTCCTGAATTTTCGCTTCTAGGATACATCGTCTGATGATCTGATCAACATCAATGCAGAAGAGGTATGGGTCATCCTAGATGTAGTACTTGGAATCAGAAAGCAACTTGTCCTGCACCGATAGTCAAGAGGTGCTCATCAGGAAAGTATTATGTGATTAGTCCGAAAGGGTGAATGATATCAAAAGGAAGGTGGGACAAGTGATCAGCTACCACATTCTATTTTCCCGCCTTACCGTGAATCTCGAGGTCGAATTCTTGCAACAGCAAGATCTAGCAGATTAGTCGAGGTTTCGCATCCTTCTTCGCAAGGAGGTGCCTCACTACGGTGTGATCCGAGTATATGATAACACAGGAACCCAAAAGATAGGATAAAAATTTTTTGAGGCCAAATACTATAGCTAGCAGCTCTTTCTCGGTAACTGTGTAGTTACGCTGAGCCTCGTCAAGTGTCTTGCTAGTGTAATGATTACACAGCAATCATGCAATCTAAATCACCTGAATTAAGCTAGATCCTAGCATAACTTAGGATTAATGCATTCATAGGCATTGTTATTTGCACAATAGCTAGTTTATTAGTCGTATAGATAATATCATCATTTTATGACCTAAAAGAGAGATGATTTTAATCACAGATGATTCGAAGCCGTAGATGTCAGATCTGACTGGATAGATCTGATCAGAATGACGATGGGAATCCAACACTTCCGAAATCATCTCGATCAGAAAACTAGGGCCCCCCAGTTGAAGCATCTCTCTCTTCCATCAACTCCAAACATATTCCACCTTCTCTGCAACTCTCCGTCCCTCTGCAACTCCACTCTGACCTTCATCCCGGTGCTCTGGATCTGAGGTGCTACCGCATCTCTCACAAGCATCCCACAAGCGACGTCGTTTCTCTGCCACTTTATTCTCTCTCTCTCTATCTCTCTTTCTCTCTTTCTATCTATCTATTTCTATTTAGTATAGCAATTTCTACTATGAAAAGCTCTTTATCAATGTAATGAAATTTGATCTTATGAATATCTGATGTCTCTTTATACATATATACATATATAAATACTTGTTAGAACAAGTTTTATTGAAAAGCTTCTGCATAAATTACGATTGCCTCCCTACGAACAACCCAGTACTCACAGGAGTTTTATAAATTTATTTGTCGATGTATTTTCATGCTATACTGCAACTAAATAATATTTTAAACGCTAATTACATGCTGAACAAGTTGGCATCGTTGCCAAGGAGGCAACAAAAATTTTTGAAGCTTTATTTAGTGCTTATTCGAAATCTCTAACTTGTTATTTTTCCATTAATTTCAGGAAGAAAGGAAATCTGAACCGGACATGCCAATGAAGAAATCACAAGTTCGAACCTCATTTAAGTACCCGTAGTTTAGATTAGTTAGATTTAGGATTTTCTTGAACCCTACGATTAGTTAGAATTTGTCTGCATAAAAAAAATCTTGATTTTCAGGTTGAAATAAAACTTTATCTTAAAAATTCAATCCCAAAGATCTGTATATCCAAAAATTCTCAAATTTTTACTGGACGTAAATTTCAAAGTTAGAAACAACATATCCAAATTTTATGCAAATATAAATTATATAAAAATTTAAAAATTCGTGCACTGATATGTTATCAATACGTTTATTGTTCCTAACTTTTCAGAGTTCAAAATATCATAGAAATTTTTATACAACTTCGATTACTTAAAATTTGTGGTGCTAAATTTTTGAGATAATCAAGAATTTAGGAAAAATCTTTAAAAAGTATTTCTTGCACGTTTGATTGCACGAATTATCCAATCATCAACTAGGGTTCAAAATAGACTACAAAACCCCTAGTATACTTTAAATCAGAAAAAAATAGAAAACATGCATTAAAAATTCTTGAAAAATATTTTCTGAGTGCCTAATTAGTGGTGCAATAAGACCAATTGATTGCATTTCTTGGGTCGCACCACTTCTCTGAAATTGACTTAAAAGAACATCTAGAACTATCTGCGTTTAGGATTTCACGCTAAGGATAGAGCACACTTGTATTTCCATACTTAAAGGAAATCTATCAAACAAATTAGAATTTGCAAAACTCTTGTGTGCCTCATCAAAATCTTGATTGAAAATATTAACTCAAGTGAACCCTAAAACACATTAACACATGCATTCGAATCTTAAAATTCACTTCATCATAAGAAATTGCTTGTGAACCTTATTTGCTTGAGCACTTCACACATCTGAAATCAACTTTAAGGGCAAGCACCCCCCTAACGCCCATCATATTCCAAAAGCACATCAAACCCATGCCTAAAACTTAGTAGACGTGCCTTAGGCAGAACTAATATACTTGGGGACTTGAAACTAGATCGGGCTAAGGTCAAGGCCTTGTCTACTTGGACCCACTGGTGACAAGAAAGGTCGGTGCAGTAATCGCGTTAACCTTTAGTGGTGTCCCACCGTGAGGGGTGTACTAAGGGGTCCTACCCTTTTGGCCAAGCAAGTAATTCAAGGGTTGATCTAACTCAGTCGTGTTTTGGGGAGCCAAGATCAAGTCTATTTAGGGTTGACACTTTAAGGACCAGTTTGATTGCTTGTATTGAAAGGGCAGGGTATTCTCTCATCTATCTTCTCTCTCTCATCTATTAACTTTCTTCGGGTACATGGATGCTAAAAGGCCTCTGAACCCTGACTTAGTACCACCTTTAGAGAATAAACTAAGGAGAAGACCCAATTTTTTTGAATACATTCCAATAGCCAATTGCAATGAGGAAGAACTGATTGAGGAAGAAACCATGAACCCATACTCTTTTGCCTCACACTATTCTCCCTATTCCAACCCTTCCCTTACTTCAACTTCTTCAGGATGGAAGAACTCTCCTCAACAACCAGGACTTCATTCCCTTGCCTACACCTCATATTCACTGGGTATAGCTAGGCCTACCTCAAATTCCACACAAATCGCTAGATATCAAGGATCTCTACAACCTCAAAAGATACTCTCCATGCAAGACCAACACCTGATTGGCATGACCAACTATCTTGACCGATTCAGCCAAACTCATCTCTCCCCAGATCAGGGATATGCCTCAGAATCCAAATACCTAGAATATCAATCCTATTCTCAAAATTACTTTACAAATTATCCCAATTCCCCCGAAACAACTTTACCTTCTCAGTGGGATAACCCTATGATGAGATCACATTTGTGAGTTAATCGTATGCATAAATACCTAGTTTTTAGAATAATGTCTACATGTAAATAGCATACTTAAATTTATAGATAGATTAGTTTATAAAAATGATTGCATGCATATTTTATACATTTCATTCATAAGTTTTAGAAGGTAATGTGCATTATGGTGACATGCATGCATTACATGAATTCTTGTGGATTACCTTTGTAAATAACCCATTTATTTTTTTCTTTCTTTTCTTCTTTTCCCCTGCAAAAGCCACCGCTTCAACGAGTCACATCCACCGCCGCCAGACTTCTCTCAACAGCTGCAACACATCCCCAACAGTTTAGATTTATTCGTCAGGTTGCAGGTCGAGATGCGCAACGGGGGAGAAACAAATGGGAGAGGCGAGGCGTTTAAAAGAGGACTGGGCTCTCCATCTTCTTCCTCCTCACTCTTCACCGTGAAGAAATGTCTGCACCGTGAGTCTCCTGCTTGCACTGTGAGTGGGGCGTGCCCTGTCTCCTTCACCACTGATGAGCGCATGGTGATAGCGTGCACTATTCAATCACCACCAGCACCTCACCTCTCCCTCACGGCCAGAAACCACGCACATCCTCACACACCCACGGCCATGCAGCAATAGCTTGCACACACCAGCAGCAATCGCGTGCCTGCGCTTCAACCCGCGAGCACCAGCAGCAACAACGTGCCAGGCACGCTCAACGCCCATGCGTAGCAACCCCATGCATGGCCTCCTCTCCTTTTTCTTCCTCCTTCACCACCAGTTGCACCAATAGAAAGGAAAACCCAAAATCCACCGGTCACCTGCCCATGTAGCCGTCACCTCTGGACAAGATCCTTCGCGCCATTGACTCTCCCGCGCTCACCTAGACTCCACGAACCCCGCCAACCCATCAGAATTGTCGACGGCAGCGCCCAAGCACCCGACCAGGAACCCACCACCGGCAAGTGTCTTCCCTCCGACCAGCGAGCTCTGGTCGCCTCTCACCGAGGGACCACCGTCATCGTGAAGCTCTCCGTGTCCTCGACCTCCTCCGAGCTCCGCACACCCGACCATGGCCTCCTCTTCGCGCATGCATGAGAGGAAGATTTCCTCTGTTTTGGGTTTAATTTAAATTTACATTGCATAACATTGATGAAAGATGGGATTTTTTATTTTTGGATTATTATATTGAGGTGAATTTGCAAGGATACACTTACATTTTCTTGAATTGGCTTGACTTATGTTATGCACATCATTTAACATTAAAACTGGATTCAGATTTGCATGCAACTAAAAATTACATGACATGCCACAAAACATGCATCATCTACATATTTTTGGGAGCTTGATTTTTGACATGAAATTTATATAAATTGCCCTGAACCTCTCATGAGATTGAAAGTGACATTCAAAGCAGCATATTCATTAAATTGATTTCGCAAATAATTCTACAAACATGATGGCTCAACACTCGTGAATTTATTATAATCGTTCCTCCTTGTGGATATGACCTAATGCATCATGGTTAGTTTTACTAATAGTTAGTTTTGTTCGGGACTTTTCCATCACCTGATTTCATTGCAATGATGTATTTTTTTACACATCATCTGTAAGCGAAAAACGTCCAATCAAATGACGCCGTTGCCAGGGTGGCAATCGACACAACAAATTCACCTGACTTTATTTCTTATTATTTTGAATTGTACATTTATCATATCATTCTTTATCATTTCTGTGCAAGAAATCTGACAAAGCGATAGGTGTTGCTGAGAGACGACATCAACCTTGAGCAACGTCCACATGGGAAGAGAATCACAGGAGCCTGTGGGCCTTGATCTCACACGTGTGGAGATGCACGGAGGACCATCTAGGAGGATTCTTCCTCTTAAACTTTTGATTCAGCATTTTAGAGTAGATTCTTTAAGTTTAGTTTAGTTATTTATTTTCTCGCCCTTGTACTCTAGGGCCAGTTTTTGGGGGAGTGTCCTCAATTCTTTAGACTCTTGGTTTATTTTTAGTTAGTTCTTTTGATTGCGCATTTATTATTAAAAAAAAAGAAAATAAGAAAATAAATCCAAATTGCTTGCTAGAAGCTACATATCTTTAGGACGACCATCTAAGATTGCTTGAGCAGCATCTAGATTTTCTTATTACATTACGTGCATTTTTGCATAGAAGAGTGCTGGAGCAAGGTATGAATTTCTTATCTTACTGCATCAGTTATCTGCACACGCATTGCATCTGAACATAATTAAAGAAGACCACTTAAACTGATTTGAAAAGATTAATCAAGTGGTCATATTACTTCTCGAAAATAAACTAAATTATATAGGAAGTGTTTGAAAAACTTGATTGAGGTTTTCAAAAGAAAAATCACTTTTCGCGGTGTGATGCACATTTCCTACACTGAGCACGCACTATAAGCACTGCACTAGGAGTTGGACCCTTAAGGCTATAGGCATCGATCTCTTTATCGATGCAAACCCTCCTATCTCACTTTGAAATGATGGTATTAACTTTTGCTCGATTGACTTGATACTCTAAGGAGGGGGACACCCCTTAAAGGAATTCAAGGGTAGTTAAGAGGCACCGCTAATATAATCCTCAAAGGAAGGGTTCACCCTACTTGCATCCCTTGGTTTCATCCTTGGAGTACCTTTTTACTTAAGCATTAGAGAATATCATTGCAACAAAGTGTACATCTTTTGGGCACTCTAAGGTCTATTTAGGGTGTGTAATTGATTGACAACTTGATTGGTCACCCAAAAAGAACTAAAAGTAACCTCAACCTCCCTAATAGCCTTTGACCAGGAATCTCAACTGCCTCACTTCTCTTATACCACTTATGTGGGAACAAAGAAATACTACCTTGACTCCATTTGGCCAAACTAGAAAGGTTGGAAGAGGGCTTAAAGTGCTTTAACTCAACAAAAGACCTCTTGCCTTGTGTTTGCTTAATGTATGCTTGGTAGGTGCTCTCTTAGAAATAGTCTTCTTTTCAACCCTGAGCCTGAGAGAATGATTAGGAAAGCCAGCCAAGAAAGAAGAAAAATGGCTGAAGAAAGACCTGAAGAAGAGATTAGGTTTGGTGAAAATCAAAGAACCTTGAGAGACTACTTCCTCCCTACAACCCACCAAGCCCTACCTATCTGAAGACCTAGAGTGGATAATCCATATGAAATCAAGAGCAGTACCATATCTTTGCTCCCCTCTTTTTATGGTACTGCTAGGGAGGATCCCTATAGGCATCTTGAGGAATTCACCGAGGTCTGTTCCATGGTGAAGCTCCAGGGCTTTACTAATGAAGCCCTGATGAGGATTCTATTTCCATTCACCCTTAAGGATAAGGTCAAGCATTGATATCATACCCTTGAAGTAAGGGTAAATGATTAGGCTACCCTTAAGGGAGAATTCTTGAAAAAGTATTTTCCTATGAGTACGACCAACCATTACAGAAGAGAAATTATGGGTTTTACTCAACAAAAAGAGGAGCAATTTCACGAGACTTGGGAGCACTTTAATGACCTTCTTAGATTATGCCCTCACAATCAGGTGCCAAGATGGCAATTGGTTGAAAGGTTCTATAATGGATTATCTTAAAGGCACAAGCAAGCCATCAATGCAGCCTGTGCAGGAACTTTCATGACCAAAACTGAGGATGAAGCCTGGACATTATTTGAAACATTAAGTGACAATTCCATACATATGTCCTCTACCTATCAAGAAAGAAAATCATCAATCTTGCAGAGGAAGATAGAGGCCCATGAAGCCGGAGCTACTCAGGACTTGGCTTATCAGATTCAATTGTTGAACAAAAACTTTGATAGGCTTTTAGCAAACCTTGGCATGAACCCACAAGCAGGCTCTATCCTTCAGGCTTCAAGTGAATGCTCCATTTGCCAAAGCACAACGCACGCCACTACAGAGTGCCTCCATGCAAATCAATTCCCTAAGTTGATTCAGGCAACCTGAACACAGCCCAAGGTTTCCACCCACCTCCTTGTAATAACCTATATTCTAATACTTATAATCCGGAGTGGTGGAACCACCCAAACTTCTAATGGAAGCAAGGTGATGCTTCTAACTCAAGGAATACATGACCTCTACCTCCTCAACCCATATACCAGCCATCCTATGTAAACCCTTCTCAACATAAGCCTTCTAAGATGGATGAACATAAATCCATGATGAAAGAGATGCAAGAGCATCAAAATATGGTCATCCAATCTCAGAATAAGATGATTACTGATATGCAATCCCCAATTGGTCATCTTACTGAGGCAGTTAGGCAGCGAGATCTGAGGAAGTTGCCTAGCTCTTCTGAGGAGAACCCAAAGGGCAAGGGGGTCATATTCAGCGAGCACGCCCAAGTTGTGACTGTGTTAAGGAGTGGAAAGAAAATCAACAAGCCTGATATCACTCCTACAGTCACCTCTCAGGATTCCCCTCCTACACCAAACCTGACTTCCATCTCCACCGAGGAAAAGCCACACTGCTCTTGCTCGCTAGAAATCACCCACCCTAAGGATGTCGTCATTCCACCACCCCTTTCCCACCATGACAACCCCTCTACCCAGAAGCCGAGGGTGCCCTATCTAGAGTGCCTATCTGCTCTTAGGGAATTTTCTGTTGGCTCATTTGGAGCCAAGGATAGGACGGATGAAATTATTGACACTTTTAGGCAAGTCCATATCAACTTGCCTCTATTGGAAGCTATCAAACAGATCCCATCCTATGCCAAGTTTCTAAAGGACCTATGCACCCAAAAGCATCGATCTAGGAGATAGGTCCAAGCTAAGGTCATCCTGCCTGACCATGATATCTCAGTTCTACAACATGGAACACCCCCAAAAATGAAAGACCTAGGGGCCCCGTATATTTCAGTGGTTATAGGTAACCAACACATTGACGAGGTTCTGCTCGATCTGGGTATGGGGGTGAACATTTTACCGAGCTCTGGCTATGGCCTTTTTGGAGGAGGTGAGTTAAAGCCTAGTCCAGTCATCCTCCAGGTCGCAGACAAATCACTTAAGACACCATGGGGATTACTGGAAGATGTCCTGGTGAGAGTGGAGAACTTCTTCTTCCCTGTTGACTTTCTTGTGCTAGATACTGACCCATTGAATAAGCCCACCAAGCCGTCCATTATTCTGGGATGCCCCTTCTTAGCCATAGCCAACTCCTCTATCAATTGTAGATCATGGGCACTTAAAATGGGCTTTGGGAATAAAAAGATCCGGTTGAATGTTTTTGATACCTACAAGCAATCCAGATTTGAAGATTGTTCTCAGATTGAGGTGGTTGATGAAATCATTGAAGAGACTACTCTAGTACTCTTATGTATAGATCCCCTTCAAAAGGTCATATCTAAGGACCATCCTCCGACTATTAAAGAAACTAAAGGGGATATACCCAAATTGGAAGAGTTGCTGGGGGTACGCATAGAGTCACTGTGATACGAAATATGCGTGATTTGTAAAAGCGGGTTTTTAATGTCGTTGTAACACGCGAATTCACATATGCTTTTAAATTTATATCCTAGATAGGGGAGTATCTAGGGTCGTCCAAGGAGGCAAAAATTGCAATTCAATTCTCTTGCTAAAAACACATCTCAACTTTCTTTTTGGTATTTTAAATATATATAATTTTTTTGTGTTTTGAAATAATACGAGCAAGTGCGAATTGTGACAAAAGCGTCCTAACACCTAAAATGCTAAGTTGAAACTTAAGAGATTAAAAAGTCCACTACCTAAGCTCACTCTAGGCAAGTGGAGGCCTAGAGTAATTAGGGAGTGGAAGTAGAATAAATGCTAGAACTACAGTAACAATTACAACAGAAAATTAAAAAGAAGGTAATTTAATTAACTCGAATTTGTGTTCTTTTTCCAAGACAAGTAGTGGAATGCTTCTACTAGAAATAAAAAAATTTAAAAGCAATAAAAGAAACACAAATACTCTTGCAAAAATTGGTGAAGAAGGGAGCCTTCTTGCTCCAAGCCTAGCTGCTCCTTGGCTTGAAAAGAGGGCCTCCTTCTTCTCCTTCCTTGAAAGCTCCTCCAAGGTGGAAGCTACCACCTTCAATGCTCTCCTCCGAGGGGTGGGCGTGCACCACCCTCAAAAGCTCCTCCAAGGTGGTGTGGACCACCTTCAAGATCTCCTCCAAAGATCTTCCCTGCCTGGCTTCTCCTTTGGCTGGCGTGGGCACAAGAGAGAAGGGAAGAGGGGAAGGAACCAAGGGGACAAAATATCCCCTTAATCTTCTTCTTCTTCTCTCTTGGGCATGGGCTTCTAGGTAGAATATGAGAGTGAAATTGCTAGCCAAGGATGGTTTGAATGGTGGTGGGTAGTGGTCTTTTTATAGCATAGGATGGGGGGTTAAGGTGCCCCTTGAAATGGAGGGCTAAGATGGAAGGATGGAGGTGGTTGCTGATCATATGGCCAAGGGCATTTGGCGCCAACCCAAGGGGCTCCTAGGGGGTGGTTATGGGCGGTGACACGCCTTGAAGTTGGCACCAAAATAGCTTCTAGAAGGGGGTCTTAGGTGGCACCAAGAAAGGTTCTAGAAGGAGGGGGTATGTGGAGGGTGGAGATGGGTTTAAGGGGAATTGTGTGGTGGAGATGAAGGGGATTTTTGGAGGGAAAAGTGGCACCAACAAGGGGGTAATTAGGGTGGTTTTGGCACCACTTTTAGGTGTCTTTTTGAGGTGGTGAGTAGGCTAGGTTGGCGCCAAGTAGGTTAGCTTATGTGGAGCTTAGGTGGAGCTAGTTGGGTGGAGTTGTTAGGTAGGTTTTTGGGGTGGTACAAGTCAATGAAGTTGGAGCATAGCTAAGATAAGCTAAGCTAAACTAAGCTAAGCTAGCTTAGCTAATGGAGGAGTAGAGGAGGAGGTGTTGGAGCTATGGTCTAGAGGGAGGAGCTGAGGAGGAGAAGTCTGGAGCTGAAACTGGAGCTGGCTACTGCTGAAGAGGCTGGCATGGAGCTACTTTAGCTGGCCTAGCTTGTTAGTTCTTTGCTAGCTACTAAGCCAAGATACAGTGAGATAGCTTCTACCATAATGAGCTGAGGTGAGCTAGGTCTGGTGCTCCCAGGGAGGATCAAGCTGGTTGAGGCAACTAAGCTGAGTCCCCGGGAGCTGGACTTGAGCTTCTTGAGTTGGGATGAGTTCTTCTTCAGCTGGCTGGAGTTGAGTGGAGCTTGATGTAGCTGGATCTGAGCTAGGGTGAACTCCTGTCAACTCAGCTGAGCTAGCTAGAGCTCCCTGTGGACTAGTGGGAGCTGAGATGAGCTAGACTCAGCTAAGTTGAGCTGGATCTGAGCTAACTTGAGCTAAGGTGAGCTAAGATAAACTCTCTTGAGCTGGCATTCAGCTGAGATTAGTTGAATGGAGCTGGGATGAGCTAATCCTAGTTCAAGTGAGCTAGGTTCCAACTGTGGTGAGCAGGATCAAGCTGAGTTCCAGCTGGTCTGAACTCCTTCTTGACCAATTACCTTCTTGAGTTCTAGGGTTTTATGGATCTGTGTATCTGTTCATCCCTAACACTCACAAAAATACATTAAAATAACAAAAGAAAATGCAATGCATGCCTAACCTAGTTAATGCCTAAATGCAACCCAAAAACCCGTTTGCGGAGTAAAATCCTAAGAGCTAGGTTTATTTTAATGCATAAGAATGATGATAAACTGACGTTTATCACACTGTCCCCTCCCTAGACCGTGAAGGTAGATCCACTACCTGAGGTGAGGACATCTCAACTTAAACCCTCAATCCAAAAAGCTCCTGAGTTGGAGTTGAAACCCCTCCTGAGCACATTGAAGTATGCTTTCCTTGTCCCTAATGACACACTTCCCGTTATTATCTCATCTGCATTATCTGAATTGTAGGAGGGAGCTCTGCTTGAGTGTTTACACAGGCACAAGGAAGCAATTGCTTGGTCAATTGCTAATACTAAGGGTGTTGATCCCTCCCTTTGCATGCATCATATATACACTAACGAGTTCGTGAAACCCTTCTGAGACATGCAGAGAAGTCTTAACTCCAATATGCGGGAGGTTGTTAAAAAGGAGATTCTGAAATGGTTGCATGCAGGAATTATCTATCCCATTTCAGATAGTAAATGGGTCAGTCCTATTCATGTGGTGCCCAGAAAGGCAGGAATCACTATGGAAGAGAACGACCAAAGAGAGTTGGTAACCACTAGACCCTCAACTGGTTGGAGGGTCTGCATTGATTACTGCCGTTCGAACACGACTACCTAGAAAGACCCATTTCCCCTTACCGTTTATCGATCAGATTTTTGAACGACTGGCAAGGAACAAGTACTTCTATTTTCTTGACAAGCACTCTGGGTATAATTAGATAGTCTTCTTTTCTGACGATCAGGAGTGTACTACCTTCACGAGTCCGTATGGTACATTTGTATTCTGCTGAATGCCATTCGAGTTATGTAATGCTCTTACCACTTTCCAACATTGTATGATGGCTGTTTTTTCTGATATGATCGATGAGTTTGTTGAGATTTTCATGGATGATTTCTCCATTTACTGCTCATCGTTTGACCTATGCCTTTCGCACCTTGATAAAATCTTAACCCGCTGCGAAGAGGTAAAGCTGGTGCTTAGCTGGGAGAAAAGCCACTTTATGGTCCAGCAGGGCATTATTTTAGGGCATGTAGTCTCCGAGAGAGGATTAGAGGTGGATGCTGCCAGAATTGATTCCATCTCTAAGCTTCCATCGCCCACCAATGTTTGTCAAGTTAGATCTTTTCTTGGCCATACTGGATTCTATAGGCGCTTCATTAGAGATTTTAGTAAAACCTCTAAGCCACTCTACGACCTGTTAGCGAAGGATGTTTCCTTCAATTTTGATGATAGATGTGGCAAGGCTTTCCAAGTCTTGAAGAAAGCCCTCATTACCATGCTAATTCTCCAAGCACCAGATTGGACCCTCCCATTTGAGCTAATGTGTGATGCTTTTGATTTCGCAGTGAGAGCGATCTTAGGTCAAAGGGTTGATGGCAAACCTCATGTGTTGCATTATGCCAGCAAGACCCTTATGGATCCTCAGCAAAACTACACGGTCACTGAAAAGGAGCTTCTTGTTGTAGTATTTGCTTTGGAAAAGTTTCGATCTTATCTTTTGGGATCCAAGGTTGTGGTGTTCACTGATCATTTTGCATTAAAGCATCTTCTTGCTGAAAAGGACACTAAACCTCGCCTAATTCATTGGATTCTACTACTCCAAGAGTTTGACCTGGAAATTAAAGATAAGAAAGGAGTTGAGAATGTGGTAGCATATCATCTGTCTAGGATACTTATTGAGGCATCAACCCCCACTAGCGATATCAAAGAGACTTTTCCTGATGAGTTTCTGATGGTTGTGGAGGCCAAAACTCCTTGGTTCGCTGACATAGTGAACTATCTGGTCATGGGAATTACCCCCAATACTTGGGACAAGCAGAAGCAAGACAGGTTTCTTGCTGGTGCTAAATTTTACCACTAGGAGGAACCTAAGCTATTTAGAATAGGCCCTGACCAGCTTTTCCGCCGTTGCATCCCTGACGAAGAACAAAGGTGTGTTCTGAGTTTCTACCATGACCTCCACTGTGGAGGACATTTTAGTGGAAGAAAGACTGCCCATAAGGTTCTTTAGTCTAGCTTTTGGTGGCCCACATTATTCCGAGATGCACATACATATGTGGGCGCATGTCTACATTGCCAGCAGATGGGAACCGTCGGAAAAAGGGATGAGATGCCCTACAACCTATTCTCCTCGCTGAGATCTTTGATATTTGGGGCATTGACTTCATAGGTCCCTTTCCTGTGTCCTTTGGATATGAGTACATCCTTGTGGCTGTGGACTATGTATCGAAGTGGATAGAAGCCATACCTATGCGGATCAATGACCATTCCATGGTCTTTGTTAAGGCTAATATCATTTCCTGGTATGGGTGCCCAAGGGTGATCATAATTGATGGAGGACCTCACCTCAAGAACGTGCACTTCACAAGACTACTCCAAAATTTAGGAGTCAACCACATGATAGCCACACCTTACCATCCCCAAATGAGTGAACAAGTTGAAGTGTCTAATAGAGAGATTAAACAAATTTCAGAAAAAAGTGTCAGGCCCGACCGTAAGGATTGGTCTAAAAAACTAAATAATGCTCTTTGGGCCTACAGAACAGTGTATAAGACTCCCTTGGGCATGTCTCCTTTCCCACTTGTCTATGGAAAGGCATGTCATCTTCCCATTGAAATCCAACACAAAGCGTATTGGGCTATTAAAATGTTAACTTGAATCTGGATAAAGCAGGAAAGGCACGTATGCTGGAGTTAAGTGAGCTTGAGGAGCTTTGTAATGAAGCCTATGAAACTTCTTGAGCTTACAAGCAACGTAGCAAGGTCTTCCATGATAAGCACATCATTAGAAAGACCTTTGAGCCTAACCAGTGGGTTTGGCTTTTCAATTCTAAACTTAAATTATTTCCAGGAAAGCTCAAGTCCCACAGGGATGGGCCATACGTTGTTATCACTGCCTTCCCTCATGGAGCTGTTGAGATTCAGAATCCTACTTACGATGCGAGCTTTAAGGTAAACAACCAACGATTTAAACCTTATGTTACTCTTTCAGGTGGCCAAGTTTTAGACGCACTTCAGCTTAAGGAGCCTTAGCTCCCCCCACTCTCCTCCTCAAGTGACATTCTTCTATTTTTCCAATGAGGACATTGTCAATCTTAGGCATGGAGGGTACAGCCTGAGGATGTTTATAGCATCTATAAATATTTGCATGCATTTAGAATATGTGCATTAGTCATACAAAAAAAAATCTCTTTTGTTTCTTGAGTTGAATTGGTTAGTCCTGAGCAAAAGTTCTTATCAAGGAGGTTTTATTAAATATTTTTTTCTTAGATTATTTCTAAGTTTAGAATCTAGTACAGTTACTTCAGTTGCATGTAGGCTGAGTAATGGATCTTTGTAGAAAATCAATAAGCATTTTTAGTCTATTGAACCCTTGGATAGTTAATAGGGAGTCAGGCATACTATCTTCTATTAGATCCACCTCCTATTTGTGAGAAGAAAGTAGAGAGACTACTGGTGCGCTAAGTCTAGTGCAAGGACTCTTAAGTTCTGGATAATTAGATGAGGATACCTCAGAGTTAGGCATAGTTTTTGCTCTCTATTCTTGCATGTGTACATTGTGTGAATTCCTAAGAGTCACCAAATAAGGTAGACACACAAAGATTGAGTCCTGATAAAACTATGACTATGGTGGATGGTTATAACCATCCTTCATAGAGTATTGGCTAAAGGAGGGTAATAATGTCAAAGGTCAGAAATACACTTATCCTATCCATTCATTCCCGATGTCGAGAGTAGGCACTTCCACCAAATAAGCCACACAATATCCTCTTGACCATCATCATTCCTAATAATGCCTCATAAATAAAAATCTGCGTCGTGTCATGTTGATTTAGAAAAAAAAATAAGAAGAAGAAAAAAGAAAAAAGAATGAAAAAAAAAGAAAAAACAGAAAAAGAGAATGATTATATTTAAAAAAAAGAGAAAAAAGGGAGAAAAAGAAAAAGAAAATAGTTCAAGTTTATAGTTTTATCTTCATATCATTTTTCATTATATGTTAATGTTTTTGAGGTAACAACAAAAGCACCCATCACGATCCACCAAATATGACCCATACCTACTTTTCAGCATTTTTGATCGCCCAAATACTGGCTGAGGACCTCTAACTTAATGTAGGGTTATTAGGACTTTAATTGAAGTGTAAATGCCAAGTGAGGCCACCAAATATTGAGTACAATTACAAAATCTGGCAAGATATGCGATCTCAGAAAAGAAGGAAAAAGAGAGAGTGAGTAAGCACAAGGGAACGCAAAGAGAGCATAGTGTTTAGCCTTTCTCTGAGTTGACTTGTTTGATAGTCTAGAGATCTAGAGTTTGTAATACTAGATTACATGTAGCACCAAATGAGTGTGTACCACCAAATGTAAATCCATTCAACTCAGTATCTCCTACCTAAGCCAAAAATCCAGGGTTAAATTATAGATCATTTGCTGCTCTATCCTCAAGAGAGATAATTGCTATCCCAATAGAATTTTATCAAGGGCTAAGTACGAACTTCAAATGTAAGTTGGCTTTTCAATTGGATCCGTTACCTAGGCTACTATCACTTCACATTGGTCTGGATCTCTAAATTTTTGGAAAGAAGAAATCTTTTGGTCACTTCATTCACTTTCCACTTTTGCTAGGGACTAGCAAAAACTAGGCATGAGGGAATTTGATGAGACCACATTTGTGGGCTAATTGTATGCATAAATACCTAGTTATTAGAATAATGTCTACATGTAAATAGCATACTTAAATTTATAAATAGATTAGTTTATAAAAATGATTGCATGCATATTTTATACATTGCATTCATAAGTTTTCGAAGGTAATGTGCATTATGGTGACATGTATGCATTACATGAATTATTGTGGATTACCTTTGTAAATAACCCATTTATTTTTTTTCTTTCTTTTCTTCTTTTCCCCTACAGAAGCCACCGCTTCAACGAGCTACATCCACCGCTGCTAGACTTCTCACAACACTCGCATCGCATCCCCAACGATTTAGATTTATTCGTCGGGTTGCAGGTTGAGATGCGTGGCAAGGGGGAAACAAACAGGAGAGGTGAGGCCTTTAAAAGAGGGCTGGGCACTCCATCTTCTTCCTCCTTGGTCTCCATCGTGAAGAAATGTCTGCACCATGCACTCCTGCTTGCACCGTGAGTGCGGTGTGCCCTGTCTCCTTCACCACTGGCGTTCGCACGGTGACAGCGTGCACTCATCAAGCACCACCAGCACCTCGCCTCTCCCTCATAGCCAGAAACCATGTGCATCCTCATGCACCCGCGGCCCTGCAGCAGCAGCTTGCACGCACCAGCGGCAACCGCATGCCTATGCTACATCCCGTGAGCACCAGCAGCAACCGTGCACTAGGCGCACACAACACCCGTGCGCAGCAGTCCCATGCACGGCCTCCTCTCCATTTTCTTCCTCCTCCATAGTTGCACCAATGGAAAGGAGCCCAAAATCCACCGGTCACCTCCCCCCGAAGTCGTCACCTCTGGACAAGATCCTTCATGCAGTTGACTCTCCTGTGCTTGCCTCGACTCCACGAACCCCACCAGGCCATCAGAATTGTCGATGGCAGCCCCCATGCACCTGCGGAGGAACCCATCGCTAGCGAGTGTCTTCCCTCCAACCAACGAGCTCCAACTGCCTCTCACCAAGGGACCACCGTCATCGTGAAGCTCTCCATGTCCTCGACCTCCTCTTCGTGCATGCATGAGAGGCAGATTTCCTCTGTTTTGGGTTTAATTTAAATTTACATTGCATGCCATTGATGAAAGATGGGATTTTTTATTTTTGGATTATTATATTGAGGTGAATTTGCAAGGATACACTTACATTTTCTTGAATTGGCTTGACTTATGTTATGCACATCATTTAACATTAAAACTGGATTCAGATTTGCATGCAACTAAAAATTACATGACATGCCACAAAACATGCATCATCTACATATTTTTGGGAGCTTGATTTTTGACATGAAATTTATATAAATAGCCCTGAACCTCTCATGAGATTGAAAGTGACATTCAAAGCAGCATATTCATTAAATTGATTTCGCAAATAATTCTACAAACATGATGGCTCAACACTCGTGAATTTATTATAATCGTTCCTCCCTATGGATACAACCTAATCCATCATGGTTAGTTTTTCTGATAATTAGTTTTGTTTGGGATTTTTCCATCATGTGATTTCACTGCAATGACGTATTTTTTTACACATCATCTGTAACCAAAAAATGCTTGATCACCCTACAACACCAAACCAAGGATATCTTGAGATCACCCAATTGCTCTAAGTAGTCTAGGGGATGAGAGAAGCTAATAAAAGAAACACAGATAATCTGACAAAATAGCTCAATAGAATCTGGAAAGCACAAGGTGATAAAACTGGTCCGAGTATGAAACAAGTTTATGGTAAGCCACTCAAGGTTGAGGATCCAACCTTAAGTATGATATCTTATCCAATCCTAACCTCTACATACACTAAGCCCACCCACCAACCCTATGATTATGCAGAACAGATCCTACCCAGGCCTACAGCTGAACTAATAAATGATTTTAATATCCCAGAAACTGACTTTGTGGAGGAAGACTCACCTAAAGAAACACATCTTGATTTAGGCCTTGAATTGCAACCATTCTATTTTGAAGAGCCAATTCATGGTGAGCTGGAGTATGAGTCTTTTATGTTTAAAGACACACAATTGGACTACATGGATGATTTGGAAGGATCAAAGCATGATCAAGAAGATAAAAAGATTGGGGACCGTGACACTCCTAGCCAAGCACGGTTGGATGGCTCTGATGTCATCTTGTCTGAGGATTACCATGATCAGATGTGCTTAAACGATTTGATATCTGGATTTGGCGATACTAATCATTCTAAGATATCCCATATTGAAGCCAAATTGGCTTTCACTTCTATTTCAGTTAATTCACACCCTTCTCTTCCCATCCACTAGAGCCCTGAGGAAAACCCTGACTCTTATCCTCAACATCTTAAGATTGAACAAGACAAACAATCCCCTTATGAAAAAGATGTTCAAGAAATTGCAAAATTACTGCAGATGACTTATGAGGATCTATATGAAGAAGCAAAGAATTTAGCTGAATCATGGAATCCTAAGGAGTTTGATTTGAGTGATGAGGAGCAAAAAAACAATCCCTTAGAAGATGTAATTCAAAAGAAAGACAATTGGGATCAAATTCAGAAGTCCACAAAACTAAAAGAATTCAAGATCTTGACTAATTTAGATTCTAATCTTACTCCTCCTTGGGTTGTGATTTTAAGGAATAATGAATTTCCGCCCATTACATTTGAAGACTTGCATCCTGATTTAGGCAACTCAAATAAGATTTTGATCACCCCAGGGATAAGATTGAGGATTCTGATAAGTCCGGAACTAGTGAGATGGATGACTGGATCTTATTTGATTCACCTACTCAACATCCATCCATACCTAACTTGATTTGCGAAGTGGTTCCCTATACCATTTCAGACTACACCACTCGGTTTCCTCCTTTCATTTCCCATCACTTTCAGAACCCATCTGATGTATTCCCCATGAACCACCCTATATCCACCTCATCTGCCTTCCTCATGCATCACATCTTAAGGTTGCCGTTATCTACCTTCCACTATGGCACCCGCACTAATATTTCTCTCTTTTGTAGCATCTGGCTGCAAATGGTTTCAAGCCTATTCACTTTATTTTTCTGACCTTTTGGGGTTGGTATCCACCATCAACTAGTCGGCATTTGTTGATCATTGATTCTGGGACCAAATGGTCATATCTTTCTACTAATCTTAAATTCCCCTGCAACTATTATTACTTCTCTTAACCCACAGTATTGAGCAACATATTTTTGGATTTTAGTCTGGCAAATGACGTTAAACTTAGCGCTGGTTGGGAGGCAACCCAGTACTTTATACAGGTAGCTCTACATCCTCCGCATCAATACTAACCTGGATTAACACTCATAGTCAGGTGATATCCCCTCCTCTTGCTTATTATATTTTGATTTTCATGCATACATTTCAATAAGGACATTGTAATGAATAGGCATGAGGGGGTAGACATTGCATGTCTAATTTTTATTTTATATCAAAAAAAAATATTGCATTTAGGCATAAAGAATTTTTATTAATGTTTTATTAGGGATTTATTCTTAAGTTGATTCCCGAGTTTAGAATCCGGTATAATTTCACACTTACGCATAGAATTTGCAATGGATCCTATGTGAAGATCGATAAACATCTTTAGTTTGTCGAGAAGAAGCAATGCTTCTTCTCCTAAACCCTTGGACAATAATTAGGGAGTCAGGCAAACTATCTTCTAACAGATCCACCAAACAAGTGTGAGGTGAGAGTAGAAAGTCTACTAGTGCCCTAAGGCTAGTATGAGGAATCTTAAACTCTAGATAATGAGATAATGATACTCAGAGTTAAGTATAGTTTTCGCTCTCGATTTCTGCGTACAAGTTCTTAGTGTGAATCTTTTGAGAGCCACAAAATAAGGTAAATACACAAAGAGCGAGTTCTAATAAAACTAGGACTGAGGTGGATGGTCACGACCGTCTTTTATGGAATCCTCGGCTGAAGGAGGGTATTAATGTCAAGGTCAGAAATACATTATCCTATCCATTCCCTTCCCAGTGTCGAGAATAGGCACTTCCATCAAATAAACTACCCGATATCCTCTTGAACACCCATAATCTCGAATAATGCTTCGTAAATAAAAGTTTGTATACTATACTGTGTTGCGTTAATAGATATTTGGATGAGGAAAAAGAGAGAGAGAGACAGAGTGAAAAGAAAAAAATATATATATACAACTATAGAAAAATAGAGGAAAAAGAAAAGAAAATACAAATATATATATATATATACATAGAAAAAAAATTAGAAAAAAAGAAAAAAAAGTAGAGTTTATAAGTGTTTTTAGAATTTATTTCAAATATAATGAGGCAACAACACCTACCACCCTTACGATCCACCAAATACAGCCTCGACCTACTTTTCTGTATTTCTGACCTCCTGAATACGAGTTGAAGAATTCTGACTTAGTCTTATAGTTATCAGAACCTAATCAAAGTGTTAATGCCAGGAGAGACCACCAAATATTCTGATAAATCTGGTGAGATTGTGAGCTCAAAACGAAAGTAAAGAAAAGAAAAGATAAGAAAAGGAGAACAGAAGAGAGAGAATGAGTACAAAAGAACTAAAGAGAGCACAGTTTCTCACCTCTCTGAGTTGAATTATTTCATAATCTGGAAATATAGGTTCTAAAGTACTAGTCTATATGTAGCACTGGATGAGTAACAGCCACCAAATACAAATCTACTTGACTCAGAAATCTTCTACCTAAGCTACAAGTCGGGGCTAAATATACAGGTTACTTTATAACCCCAAGGGAAGTAGTTTGCCTAACCCAATATTTTTTTACTAAGGGTCAAGTACGAGCTTTAGATGTGATTGGTTTTCACTTGGATCTGTTGCATAGACTACAACAAAACACAATCACGATTATTTGGATTACTAAAGCTTCGGATGAAAACAAAAGACATAAACCTCTAGTCAAACTCTTGATGAAAATTACTCATGTAAGACCACTTTGCATTTAGTCATGCATTTGCTAGGGACTAGCAAGATTTAGGCATGGGGGTGTGATTGCACAGCAATCATGCAACCTAAATCACCTGAATTAAGCTAGATCCTAGCATAACTTAGGATTAATGCATTCATAGGCATCGTAATTTTCACAATAGCTAGTTTTTAGTCATATAGATAATATCATCATTTTATGACCTAAAAGAGAGATGATTTTAATCACAAATGATTCGAAGCCGCGGATGTCAGATCAGATCGGACAGATCTGATCAGAACGACGGGAGTCCAACGCTTTTGAAATCATCTCGATCAGACAACCAGGGCCTCCTAATTGAATCATCTCTCTCTTCCATCAAATCTAGACATATTCCACCTTCTCTGGAACTCTCCATCCCTCTGCAACTCTGCTCTGACCTTCATCCTGATGCTCTGGATCTGAGGTGCTACTGCATCTCGCACAAGCATCCCACAAGTGGAGTCATTTCTCTGCCCCTTTCTTCTCTCTCTCTCTATCTCTCTTTCTATCTATCTATCTATTTCTATTTAGCATAGCAATTTCTAGTGTGAAAAACTCTTTATCAATGCAATGAAATTTGATCTTATGAATATCTAATGTCTCTTTATACATATACATATATAAATACTTGTTAGAACTAGTTGTATTGAAAAGCTTCCACATAAATTACGATTGCCTCCCTGCAAATGACCAAGTACTCATCGAATTTTTATAAATTTATTTGTCGATGTGTTTCGCATTATACTACAACTAAATAATATTTTAAACATGAATTACGCACCGAACACGTAGTAGATGACCACAGGTTTTTTGTCTATTTTCTACCCAAGCACTGCACCCACTGCGTAGTCAGACGCATTGCACATGATCTCAAAGGGTAGAGACCAATTAAGGGATTGCAAGATTGGTGCTTGAGAGACTCAACTATGCAGGCTCCTAAATGTATGAGTGCACTCGATAATTTTGAAAGGGACATCCTTTAAGAGAAGATTAGTTAGGGGGCACGCGATTTTCTAGAAATCAGGAATGAAACGGTGATAAAAACCAATGTGCCCCAAAAAAGAGCGGATGTCCTTTACTGAGCTAGGCATGGGTAGTTTGGAAATCAAATTAACTTTGGCTTGATCAACCTGGATGCCATTTTTAGAGATGAGGTGACCTAGGACAATTCCCTCAGGTACCATGAAGTGGCTCTTTTCCCAGGAAAGAACCAGAATCATGTCGATGCAATGCCTAAGGATCTGGACCAAGTGCAGGAGGCAATAATCAAAAGATTCACCAAATATCGAGAAGTCTTCCATGAAGACTTCAAGGTATTCACCTACCATATTTGAGAATATGGCAAGCATGCACCGCTGAAAAGTGGCGGGTGCATTGCAGAGACCGAACGACATCCTACGGAATGCATATGTCCCGAAGGGGTAGGTGAAGGTAGTCTTCTCTTAGTCTTCAAGATGGATTGCCACCTGGTTATAACCGGAGTACCCGTACAAGAAGTAAAACAATCGATTCCCTGCCAATTTCTCGAGTATCTGATCAATAAATGGTAGTGGGAAATGATCCCTTTTTGCAGAGGTTATAGTCTTCGGTAATCAATACAGACTCTCCACGAGTTTGCTATACGGGTCGGTATAGTCTCTCCAGTTTCAGTCGTAATGATGGTGAGTCTTGCCTTTTTGGGCACAACCTGGATTGGGCTCACCCAACGACTGTCAGAGATCAGGTAGATGATACCTGCATCTAACCACTTGCTGATCTCCTTTTTCACGACATCCTGCAAGTTCGGATTTAGGCATCTCTGCATTTCACGAGATGGTTGTGAGCCCTCTTCAGTGTAGATGTGATGCATGCAATATGAGGGGTTGATGCCAGTCAGGTCATCGAGAGTCCAACCAATGGCTCTCTGATGCTACTGGTGGACAGAAATAAGATGTGTTTCCTGATCAAAGGTAAGGCAGGAATTGATAATCACAGGAAATGTCTGATCAGAACCCAAAAAGATGCATTTTAGGTGATTGTTCACGGACGTTTCGTGCGGATTTAAAGGCGTATTACGTTGCAGTAGAACCGACAAAACGTTTAAACAAATAATTTTATTACTCGAACAACTAGAGTATCCGAGGTCGAACACAGGGAGCAAACTCAGTACTTTGTAAAACCCAAGAATACAACTGTTAAATGCAAATATAATTGATTCAAAGAGTTTTTAAGAAAGATGTAAAAAAATAGAATTAGACGTCTGATTTATGTATCAGACGTCTTAAATGTGATCTTTCTTTCTCTTTTTCTTCTTCTGCTTTGCCTTTCGGATCTCTTTGCAATCTTCCCTTGTCCTTCTTCTTCTTCTCCTGCGAAGACATCTAACCTTTCTGTTTTCCTCCTTCTCCTGCGAAGACTTCTTTCTTTCTTCTTCTTCTGTCTTGCTTCTCCTTTCTTCGTTGCCTTCTTCTTCTTCTTTGTCTTGCTTCTCCTTCTTTGTCTTGCTTTCTTCTTCTTCTTTGTCTTGCTTCTCCTTTCTTCTGCAGCGGCCACGTCCTTCTCCTGCAATCAGCCTGCCTGCACAGGGAACAAAACCTAACCCTTCTCCCTCTACCCGCGCGTGTCTCTCTCTCAAGCAATTCACTCTAACCGCTCTACCAGAGCCACAGTCGCAATCGGGTCGGATCGTACCCGGGACCAGGCGCACCTGCAGGTGTGTGATGCGCGAGGAGTGCGTAGGTCTAGGTCGGGTCGGATCCGCCAGGTCCGCGTGGCCAGGCCGCGGACGAGGCGGGTGGGGTCAGTGAGGGACCTCACCCCTGTGCTTTCGAGGCAGTAAACGTATATCACAAAAACTCTTTATACCATACCTGTGCCTTGAGATTCCACGATGTGGGACTAAACGTTCCGCCCTTCCTTTGCGTGCGCCCGCAGACTCTCGTGTGCAATTGCCCACGCTGAAGGCCCTGCTGGTGCTCCTTGCTGAACTCAGTCACCTCGCAACACTTGCGAGAGTCTGCTGCACCTGCCGCCTGGGAAGCCTGACGCCTGCTGCTGCTCCAAGCTTCCTGCTGCTTCGGCTGTTAATGGCGGCCGGGGCGTTCACCTGAGCTTCCACAGAACGGCCTATTGGCCCAATTAGAATAGCTGGAAACCTTCGCCGTAGCACGGCGAAGGCGGTGGGTGATGCTGCAGGTTGCCGGAGATTGTGGGTTGTTCGGGGGGTGGTTATGGAGGTCTGGAGTGGCAGTTGTGGGGTGGAGCGAGTTCCTGGTGGTGAGGCGGAGCTCACGAGGTGGTTGGCGAGCCGTGTGGAGTGGCGGAGTGGTGTGGGCGGCTCGCCGGAGTTCGGTCGGTGATGTGGAAGATGAGGGTGGTCAGCGTCGGTCGAGGGGTAATCAGATGAGATAACAGGGGGAAAAGAGAGAGGATAGGATGGAGAGGAGTTCTAACCTAATTGTAAGGACGAAAGGGGACAGAAGGCGGACAGCAGTACTTGCTGTCGCCGGAGAAGATGACGCCCAGTGGGGGAGAACGGCGGCGACGACGGGGCTGAGGCGGCGTGCGTTGGTACTGCGCGACGCGGAGGGAGGTCAGGAAGCTAACTCTGCCATTGGTTTTGTGGCAGAGCGAAGAGGGAGGGGAGGGGGGCTCGCCGGAGCTAGCTGGGGCATTTGGCCGCGCAGGAGGAGAGGAATTAAAGGGGGAAACTCGGCCAAATCAAGCTCAGCCTCTTCGGCCGGAGTTGTGGGTTCTTATATAGGCGCTGGACTTGGTGTGCAGGGCGTGAAGGGCACGTAATTGCCTGAGGTTGGTCGCCGGAAATGGAAAGGAGTTAGGATACCCAGATCTCTCGTGCGTTCGCACGAGAGATTGGGTTCACACCAACGATTGTAATTGACTTTATAAGGAAGGGAATTCCTCAGAGAATCCTCCTTCCATTTCTGGGAGGGAATCTCTGAGGGATTAGAGAGCAATCCCTCTCCGAACCTCGCCGGAGCTCGGTTCTGCCCTAGCAATGGCGGCAGGACCGGTTTGCAAAGGAGGCGAAGAACCTAGGGGGTTCTCTGCAACGGTATTCAAAAGATAGGGACCAATTTGTGATTTGGGTGTACTAAATTGCAAAGTAGGTCAAGATGACCCCTCCTTAGGTCCAAATTTTGGTACAAACCTAATTTGGACCTAAGGAATTCAATGGAGAAGTTAGATTTCAGGTTTGACCTCGTTTGACTGGATATTTTGCGTAAAAACCCAAATTAGGTTAATTGAAGAGCTAGGACCCTAATCTAGGTCAAACTAGGTTCCAAAGGCCAAATTAAGTGTTCTAAACCCTAGAGTATGTTTTTCCATGATTTGTAGAGGGTTTACTTGCTTTTTTTGTTCTGACCGAAACCTTGTTAATTTAAGCGGGTCTGTTTTAGGGTTATCAAGTGTCTTTTAGTTCTTAGATTGCACATGAACCCATTTCTGATTGACTCAACCCACTTTTTATCTCATTTAGACCATTTGACCTATGTTTTGCCTCTAAGAAATCCTGTTTATCTACTGCAATGGTAAAATTGCAGTTTTAACCTTTATTTCATGTTTTCTTCTCAGAGCACTTGTTCCTTCAGTTAGGCCTTCTTCTAGGTTATGTAGGAGCTTTTATCTTCTTTATTGGGTCAAAATGAGCTAGTTATGGCCCATGATGAGGCTCTCATCATACCCCCATGCCTAGCTTTTGCTAGTCCCTTAGCAAAATTTCAAAGTTTTAACTTCCGTTCTAGACACTGAATGTTGTCAATAATGATAAGTGCTTCTCCTTTTTCTTTTGTGATTAGGTGGGAATGCCGACAATAGGCCTAGAGGTACTCAAGTACCAACCAAAATCCGGACCTATTCCGCTTTAGCCTCAGTCTCTTGCAAAGGTTTCTACGGCCCACAGAACCTAACCTAGGGTTTGTTGGACTCCGCGGTTAAAGCACCCGTACTTGAGATATTTTTAGCCTAAGTTCAGTTTGCAGTGCGTTTTTTTTGTAAGAGAGAGATAGAAGATTTATTTGTTTGGAGAGCTTTTCTCTCTCTTTTTCTTTTTTTTCTTTTTTTTTTTTTTTTTTTTATATTTCTAGCTTCGGATTAGCTTCTCAACACGGTCTGTATCGGATTCCTCGTCCCCATCATCAATCCTCAAAGGTCCCTGGCTTTCGAGATTTCGAGATAATCCCGCCCATGGCAACCCCCGGAACCCTGGCTTTCGAGATTTCGAGATAATCCCACCCATGGCATTCCGTGGCCGAATTCAGACCCTGGCGATCAACATTTCGTGATAATGCCACCCATGGTATCTGAACCAGCAGAGTGCTTACATGCCCCCAGTAGGATATTTAAATATCCTAAGAGACAAGCACCGAGGAGACGATATGTTGTTACGCATCTTCGAGGGGAATTTCCCGCCTCTCCGCGCTGGGAACTTGTCCAAATCAACTTGTGTTGATTGGCCGCTCCTAATCTAGGTGACTTTTTCAGAGTATTAAACGCTCTTGCGTGTTTTGAATATTTATGCGCACTGAACCAGACTGTGTGTGAATTTGGGTGCTTAGGTTACCGAATCCCGCAAACCGGAGGTCAGTTAACGAGGCCGAATACTTCCTAAGCCTTAGACCTAATACTTAAGCTTTGCATTTTCCTCAACCTCTTGAGGATTGTCCAGATTTTAACGGATACGTGAATTTTTAAGCAAAAAATCTAGCCCAAGAGGCCTAAGACCAGCGTTCCCGCTAATCTCTTGTTATATCTCTATAGCATTTTTCTTTTCTTTTTCTTGACTCGGTCTAGAACTTCAGTTAACCCCTTAATCTTTTACTAATGACTTTTTCTTTTTCTTTTCCTTTTGTGCTCCTTTCTTTATTTTTGCTCTTTTTGTCATTTTTCTTTCTTTTCCTCCTCTCATTTGTATGACCCTGAATTGTTCCTCCCCTCTTTTTTTTTTTTTTTTTTTTTTTTGTATGAAACCCTTTCTTGATATGAATTTTCTGTCATTTTGCACTTTCATACCCCCCCATGCCTAAGATTTGCAATGTCCCCATTGTAAATTAGGTGGGTTCGAATTCAGCTTAGTTCATGTGTTAGGACAGGTGTGTGGTGAGTGAATGGGTCGAAGCGACTTGTTGCGAACGATTTCTAATCTCGGGTAGGTATACCTGAGGTGAAGTCGGCTGTTCTAATGGATGAACCCTAAAGTGCAATATGAGTTCCGCATAGCGATGTCAGAAACGGTTTCAGGTTTTTCAAAGAATGACGGGTTGCCTCCCGTTAAGCGCTGAGTTTTACGCCATCGGCTGGGCGTAATGAGCTCAAGAGGAAAGGAGGGTAAAGGATGACTCAGTCAAATCTATATCGGTCATGTCAATGAATGGCTTGAGTCTCTGCCCATTCACGACAAATGGTTCAGAATCGTGGCTGAGTGGGCTGATTTCAATAGCTCCATTTCCGAAGATTTGGCGGACTAGGTAGGGTCCGACCCACTTGGATCTTAGCTTTCCTGGGAATAGTTTGAGTCGAGCATCAAAGAGTAAAACTTTTTGACCAGGATGAAAGACCTTTCTAGAAATGTGTTTGTCGTGAAAAGCTTTAACCCATTCTTTGTAAATTCGCAAGTTCTCATATGCGTCGTGGCGTAATTCATCGATCTCGCTCATTTGAAATCTTCTGTGGGTTCCAGCCTTAGAAAGGTCGAGATTACAGGTCCATACTGCCCAATAGGCTTTATGCTCCAATTCGATGGGGAGGTGACATGCCTTCCCGTACACTAGTCTGAAGGGAGACATTCCTAATTGGGTCTTGTGGGCGGTCCTATAGGCCCACAATGCTTCCGGAAGCCGAGAAGACCAATCTTTTCTATCAGGTCGAACAGTAACCTGAAGGATCTTCTTGATCTCTCGGTTAGATAGCTTAGCTAGACCATTAGTTTGGGGGTGGTAAGGAGTAGAGATTCGGTGTGACACCCCGTATTTGATCATCAGTGACCTGAACTGAGCGTTTGTAAAATGGGTCCCTCCGTCGGAAATTATAGCACGCGGAATCCCGAACCTTGAGAAAATGTTTTGATGAAGGAATTTTATAACGGCTTTATGATTGTTGGTTCGGGTCAGAATGGCTTCTATCCACTTGGAAACATAATCAACTACGAGTAAAATGTATTCGAAGCCATCCGAGGTAGGAAAGGGTCCCATGAAATCAATCCCCCAAATATCAAAAATTTCGCATACCAAGATCGGCTGTAGAGGCATCATGTCTCTATGGCTCATGTTGCCTAGAGTCTGGCAACAGGAACATGCCTTACAGTGATTGTATGCATCTTTGAAAATTGTGGGCCAGTAGAAACCACACTGGAGGACTTTCGATGCGGTTTTATGTCCTGAAAAATGTCCACCGCATGCCTGGTCATGGCAAAATGAGAGTATGTCTTTGATTTCCACTTCCGTGACGCATCGTCGGATTATCTGATCAGCACCAATGCGGAAGAGATACGGGTCTTCCCATAGGTAATACTTGGCATCGGAACGCAATTTGTCCTTTTTGGCCTTCGACCAATCGGGCGGAATCTGATGTGATGCCAGGTAATTAACAATATCGGCGAACCATGGAAGACTTGTACTGATAGTCAGGAGGTGCTCATCAGGAAAATGTTCTGTAATAGGTCCGGACGGATCAATAATTTCAGGAGGAAGGCGGGATAAATGATCAGCTACCACATTGTGCTTTCCCGCCTTGTCGCGAATCTCGATGTCAAATTCTTGCAACAGCAAGATCCAGCGGATTAATCGAGGTTTCGCGTCCTTCTTGGCTAGGAGATGCCTCACAGCTGTGTGATCCGAGTATATGATAACACGGGAACCCAGAAGGTATGATCTGAATTTTTCCAGGGCAAATACTACGGCCAGCAGCTCTTTCTCAGTAACCGTATAGTTACGCTGAGCCTCATCCAGTGTTTTGCTGGCGTAGTAAATGACCACAGGTTTCCCGTCAATTTTCTGCCCCAAAACCGCTCCTACAGCGAAGTCAGATGCATCGCACATGATCTCAAAGGGTTGAGACCAATCAGGGGACTGTAGGATTGGGGCTTGGGTGACTCGGTCACGTAAGATCTCAAATGCTTGAGTGCATTCCTTGGAAATTCCGAAAGGCACATCCTTGGAAAGCAGATTGGTCAGGGGGCGCGCGATTTTGGAGAAATCAGGGATGAATCGACGGTAGAAACCGACGTGCCCCAAAAAAGATCGGATGTCCTTAATCGAGCTAGGCATAGGGAGCTTGGAAATCAGGTTAACCTTAGCTCGATCCACTTGGATGCCTTTCTCTGAGATTAAATGTCCCAGGACAATTCCCTCAGGCACCATGAAATGGCTCTTTTCCCAGGAAAGAACCAAATTCACCTCGATGCACCGCCTGAGTATATGGACCAAGTGTTGGAGGCAATCGTCAAATGATTGTCCAAAAATTGAAAAGTCATCCATGAAGACTTCCAGGTAGTCACCTACCATATCTGAGAATATGGCAAAGCATGCACCGCTGAAAAGTTGCAGGTGCATTGCAGAGACCGAACGGCATCCTTCGAAACGCGTATGTCCCGAAGGGGCAGGTGAATGTGGTCTTTTCTTGGTCCTCTGGATGGATTGCCACCTGATTGTAACCGGAGTACCCGTCAAGAAAGCAGAAGAATCTATTTCCCGCTAGTTTCTCGAGGATCTGATCAATAAACGGTAGTGGGAAATGATCCTTCTTCGTGGAGGAATTTAGTCTTCTGTAATCAATGCAGACTCTCCACGAATTAGCTATTCGGGTAGGAATGACTTCCCCGGTTTCTGTCGTGATGATGGTAAGTCCTGCCTTCTTAGGTACCACTTGTGTTGGACTCACCCAACGACTGTCGGAGATCGGGTAGATGATCCCTGCATCTAACCACTTAATGATCTCCTTTTTCACGACCTCCTGTAGGTTAGGGTTTAGTCGCCTTTGCATTTCTCTTGAAGGTCGTGAACCTTCTTCTGTATAGATTCGATGCGTGCAGTATGAAGGGCTTATACCAGTCAAATCATCTAGAGTCCATCCAATGGCTCTACGATGTTGCTGGAGAACAGAAATCAAGCGGAGTTCCTGGTCAGGTGTGAGTCGAGAATTGATAATCACAGGAAATGTTTGATTTGAATCCAAAAAGACATATTTTAGATGTTCAGGAAGGGGCTTGAGTTCCATGACAGGATTGTCAGCAGCAGCGGGTGGTTCAGGGTTTGTATCGGGAGCAATGGTAGGAGTCATAGGTGTGTCTAGATTGTGTTCGCACTCCTCTGTTAGCGGTTTTTGATTTTCTAGTGGTTGATCAGAAATAATCAGGTTGTCCTCTATGTGCAGTTCATCAACCACGGTTTTGACATCACAAATTTCCTCTATAACCCCGCAATTAATCCCTTGTTGGGCTTTGAAAATGTCGATCTTCAGATTTTGATTCCCAAATTTTAATTCTATCTGGCCCTCTTCGCAGTTTATATTGGCCCTAGCAGTGGCCAGAAAGGGTCTCCCTAATATGATTGGTGTGTCCCTTGGGTTCTTAGGTGCATCCATGTCCAGTACTATGAAGTCCACTGGGAAATAAAAATCTCGTACCCTAACAATGACATCCTCGAGTATTCCTTTGGGTGACTTGATGGATCGATCAGCTAACTGCAATGTCACCTCAGTGGGTTTAAGTTCAGATTCTTCAAGGTGGTCAAGGAGGGATGTAGGTATTAAATTTATGGAGGCACCTAGGTCTAGTAGGGCTCTATCAAGTTGGGTTTCACCAATTTTACAAGAAATCAAGGGGGTTCCTGGGTCTTTAGCCTTGGGTGGGAGTTTGCTCAGGATGACAGAGCTGGCTTGCTCTGACAGTACAATCGGATTCCCATCCTTGGTTCGCGGCTTACGTTTAGGTGTACATATGTCTTTCAAGAATCTTGCGTAAGCCGGTATGTGGCGGATTGCATCCATCAACGGGATGTTTATCTGGACCTGTTCAAAGAGCTTGACCAGATCCTCCTCAGGAGCCACAGGTTTGGTTGTCCTTTTTCCTTTGGTCAAGGCCTCAGGAAATGGGATCCTAGCTGGTTCCTCTAGGATAGGTCCAGGTTCTTGATCTGGGACAGTAGTATCTTGGATGACTACCCTAGGGTCTTGGCGATTATCAGGCTTGGAGTGGTTCAGATAATGTGGGTCTTGTGTTGTTTTACCACTACGTGTTGTTACAGAGTTTAATCCAGCCTGACTTTGGTTTGGGTTAGGTAGGAGAGGTGGCTGCTGCTGAAATTCTGCATAAGATGTAGAAGCCTCCATCCTGTCTGGTGATGGAGTAGCAGGGGCCTGATAAATCAAATGTGCGTGGCCTGAATTTGGATTCATAATGCGCCTCTGGGTCGGCACATTATTTGGGTTGGGCAGAGGTTGCGAAGGAAGGGTGCCAGGTTGGCGAGAATTTGCCATCTGGGCCAGTTGGTTGCGAACCTCTGTGATCTCATCCTTGTGCTGTTGTTGCATTGCCGCATTCATTTTTTGAATGTCAGCCAGCGTTTGAAGGATAAGAGTCAATTGATCCTGATTTTGCCCAGATTGGTAGGTGGGATTGGGCCGAGGCTGAGGCGGCTGATATGGACGAGGAGCTTGTGGGCGGGGTTGATATGGTGGTTTTTGAGAGTTTCCCGCCCACTGAAAGTTAGGATGATTTCGCCATCCAGGGTTGTAGGTATTGGAGTATGGGTCGTTCTGGATGGCGTTGAGGTCCTCGCAGTTCTGAGAAACCTCAGGAAAGTCAGAATACGAGGGTTCAGAGTTCCCCCAACTCGAGTAGACGGGATCGGAGGTCACTCCGGTCTGGGAGGTAGACGGGGGTGGATAGGGGCTCATCCCCTTGGCAGGTTGGTGATAGATGTTTTGCACTGTTTCCCTTGCCAGAGGAGGTCGTGCAAAAGAGTTTTGTGCAGAGGTGGCTTGCTGCAAATGTCGAGTTAGCTCGTCCACCTTCTTTTCTATGATAGAGACCTTGTCCAACCGACTGGCCATCAATTCCAGGTCAACAGAAGTGGACAGGTCCTACGTCTCATGTGTCCCTCTTAGATTCGTCGATGCGCGGGCATTCGTCCTGTCGAATAAGCCCAAGGAGTCATTGTTTATGGAGTTCTCGCACATATTTTCGAGAATCTCCCACACCGTGTCCTCGTGTTGGCCCATGATGTTTCCTCCACATGTTGCATTGACGATTAGACGAATATCCTCACGGAGTCCCTGGTAAAAAGACTGGACTTGTTCCCACTTAGGAACTCCGTGATGGGGACATTTTCGCATGAGATCTAGGAATCGATCCCAAGCTTCGTGAAGAGGTTCTCCCTGTTGTTGAGTGAAATGAGTGATCTGGTGGCGCAAGGCATTCGTCCGGCCAACAGGGAAGAATTTTTTCAAAAATTCGGACTGTAATTCCTCCCAAGTGTTGATCGGGCGGGTCTGAGTCTGATACCAGTGCGCGGCCTTGTCCAAGAGGGAGAACGAAAACATTTTCATGAGTAGGATATCCCGATTTTGTACATCTGACCCGAAAGTCTGGGCCAGATGCTTGAGTTGTTTAATGTGTTGGAATGGATCCTCAGAGTTAAGCCCATGGAACTTTGGTATGGCATGAATCATATTGGGCTTTAGATCAGAATCGGGTCCTCCAATTGGGATTCGTACTCGGGGTTCAATTGCCACCGCAGCGGGATTATAGTGATCTCGCATCATAGGTCGCTGTGGTGGGTTTACAAAGTTCTGAAAGAGATCGTTCAAGCGTTGAAGTTGGTGTTCAAGGTTATTCTCCTCTTCAATGGGTTGTGCCATGATGGGAGAAGAAGGAGAATCAGGGTCTGAATCAGATGAAAGATTTATGTGGTGGGGTTGCTGCACAAACAAGGGCGTCGAGGCTTGGCCTCGGCGAGAATGAATTTCTAGAGGAGGTCTTAAAGGTGGTCTTAAGGACCTCCTACCAAACATGCACCGGAAGATGTGATGAGATTAGAAGGTGCTGGACCCAATCAAGACACCCAAGAATTGTTGGGTGACTATAGAGGTTCGGGGCAGATGGACCCCTGGATCAGAAGATCGTCCACCTGAGAAATACCTGGGCAGCCAGAGAGGGAGAGTCCCGCAAAGACCCCTACACGGTAGAGCGTCCCCACGGGTTACAGGGTTTCCCCACCCGACCTCTCTTGTCACTGCGGTTCCAGGTAGACCAGAATGGGGATCTTGACCTCTTAAGTCTACCTTTTTTTTTATTTTAAGATCAAGGTGCTTAATGTTCCACTTGAACTTTTAAGTATTTTGAGTGCAAAAAGTGACCTAATATTAAGGTTGGTTGACCCGAGGGATCAACTTCACCTCTTGTTCCTTTGAGAGCTTTTAGGTCCTTCCTTTTATGATTCAAATGGATTATCAGCCTGATTTGCTTAGGGTTCCTCTTGTATAAATATTTTCAAACACGGTTTAGGCACACTTCTTTTTGGAAAGTTTGTTTCTTTGTTTTAGAGAAGATGTGTCTCTAAAAACCCTAGCTTTGCAATCCTAACTTGGCTCTAATGGGTCCAATTTAGTTGCCTTAGAATTTAGCACCTAGGGCTCAATCAAGAAAGTTTTAGCCCTAGTTGCCTTAGTTGGATGACAGACAAAAATATGTTGAAATGAAAATCAGGCAACTTGATGAGTTACTAAATATAAGACAGGTAGCCCTAAGTTGACTTCTCCCCTTTTTTTGTTTTTTAGATTGTGAGAGGGTTAAGGGGGAGGGCTTATGGAGATTACCTGCTCCAGTCTGTTGTGCAGTTGCTATTCTTTCCTTTTTGTTTTGCTTTCCCTGATTGAACACAACAAAAGAGAAGTTAAGTCAGATATTAAATAGAAAAGTTGTACTCAAAAGCTTTACAAGTGCCCGTTGCTCCCCGGCAACGGCGCCAAAATGTTCACGGACGTTTCGTGCGGATTTAAAGGCGTATTACGTTGTAGTAGAACCGACAAAACGTTTAAACAAATAATTTTATTACTCGAACAACTAGAGTATCCGAGGTCGAACACAGGGAGCAAACTCAGTACTTTGTAAAACCCAAGAATACAACTGTTAAATGCAAATATAATTGATTCAAAGAGTTTTTAAGAAAGATGTAAAAAAATAGAATTAGACGTCTGATTTATGTATCAGACGTCTTAAATGTGATCTTTCTTTCTCTTTTTCTTCTTCTGCTTTGCCTTTCGGATCTCTTTGCAATCTTCCCTTGTCCTTCTTCTTCTTCTCCTGCGAAGACTTCTAACCTTTCTGTTTTCCTCCTTCTCCTGCGAAGACTTCTTTCTTTCTTCTTCTTCTGTCTTGCTTCTCCTTCTTTGTCTTACTTTCTTCTTCTTCTTTGTCTTGCTTCTCCTTTCTTCTGCAGCGGCCACGTCCTTCTCCTGCAATCAGCCTGCCTGCACAGGGAACAAAACCTAACCCTTCTCCCTCTACCCGCGCGTGTCTCTCTCTCAAGCAATTCACTCTAACCGCTCTACCAGAGCCACAGTCGCAATCGGGTCGGATCGTACCCGGGACCAGGCGCACCTGCAGGTGTGTGATGCGCGAGGAGTGCGTAGGTCTAGGTCGGGTCGGATCCGCCAGGTCCGCGTGGCCAGGCCGCGGACGAGGCGGGTGGGGTCAGTGAGGGACCTCACCCCTGTGCTTTCGAGGCAGTAAACGTATATCACAAAAACTCTTTATACCATACCTGTGCCTTGAGATTCCACGATGTGGGACTAAACGTTCCGCCCTTCCTTTGCGTGCGCCCGCAGACTCTCGTGTGCAATTGCCCACGCTGAAGGCCCTGCTGGTGCTCCTTGCTGAACTCAGTCACCTCGCAACACTTGCGAGAGTCTGCTGCACCTGCCGCCTGGGAAGCCTGACGCCTGCTGCTGCTCCAAGCTTCCTGCTGCTTCGGCTGTTAATGGCGGCCGGGGCGTTCACCTGAGCTTCCACAGAATGGCCTATTGGCCCAATTAGAATAGCTGTAAACCTTCGCCGTAGCACGACGAAGGCGGTGGGTGATGCTGCAGGTTGCCGGTCGGCCTAGGCGTGCCCGCCTAGGTCAACCTGTGGCCGGAGATTGTGGGTTGTTCGGGGGGTGGTTATGGAGGTCTGGAGTGGCAGTTGTGGGGTGGAGCGAGTTCCTGGTGGTGAGGCGGAGCTCACGAGGTGGTTGGCGAGCCGTGTGGAGTGGCGGAGTGGTGTGGGCGGCTCGCCGGAGTTCGGTCGGTGATGTGGAAGATGAGGGTGGTCAGCGTCGGTCGAGGGGTAATCAGATGAGATAACAGGGGGAAAAGAGAGAGGATAGGATGGAGAGGAGTTCTAACCTAATTGTAAGGACGAAAGGGGACAGAAGGCGGACAGCAGTACTTGCTGTCGCCGGAGAAGATGACGCCCAGTGGGGGAGAACGGCGGCGACGACGGGGCTGAGGCGGCGTGCGCTGGTACTGCGCGACGCGGAGGGAGGTCAGGAAGCTAACTCTGCCACTGGTTTTGTGGCAGAGCGAAGAGGGAGGGGAGGGGGGCTCGCCGGAGCTAGCTGGGGCATTTGGCTGAGCAGGAGGAGAGGAATTAAAGGGGGAAACTCGGCCAAATCAAGCTCAGCCTCTTCGGCCGGAGTTGTGGGTTCTTATATAGGCGCTGGACTTGGTGTGCAGGGCGTGAAGGGCACGTAATTGCCTGAGGTTGGTCGCCGAAAATGGAAAGGAGTTAGGATACCCAAATCTCTCGTGCGTTCGCACGAGAGATTGGGTTCACACCAACGATTGTAATTGACTTTATAAGGAAGGGAATTCCTCAGAGAATCCTCCTTCCATTTCTGGGAGGGAATCTCTGAGGGATTAGAGAGCAATCCCTCTCCGAACCTCGCCGGAGCTCGGTTCTGCCCTAGCAATGGCGGCAGGACCGGTTTGCAAAGGAGGCGAAGAACCTAGGGGGTTCTCTGCAACGGTATTCAAAAGATAGGGACCAATTTGTGATTTGGGTGTACTAAATTGCAAAGTAGGTCAAGATGACCCCTCCTTAGGTCCAAATTTTGGTACAAACCTAATTTGGACCTAAGGAATTCAATGGAGAAGTTAGATTTCAGGTTTGACCTCGTTTGACTGGATATTTTGCGTAAAAACCCAAATTAGGTTAATTGAAGAGCTAGGACCCTAATCTAGGTCAAACTAGGTTCCAAAGGCCAAATTAAGTGTTCTAAACCCTAGAGTATGTTTTTCCATGATTTGTAGAGGGTTTACTTGCTTTTTTTGTTCTGACCGAAACCTTGTTAATTTAAGCGGGTCTGTTTTAGGGTTATCAAGTGTCTTTTAGTTCTTAGATTGCACATGAACCCATTTCTGATTGACTCAACCCACTTTTTATCTCATTTAGACCATTTGACCTATGTTTTGCCTCTAAGAAATCCTGTTTATCTACTGCAATGGTAAAATTGCAGTTTTAACCTTTATTTCATGTTTTCTTCTCAGAGCACTTGTTCCTTCAGTTAGGCCTTCTTCTAGGTTATGTAGGAGCTTTTATCTTCTTTATTGGGTCAAAATGAGCTAGTTATGGCTCATGATGAGGCTCTCATCAGTGATCGAGAAGAGGCTTCAGTTCCATGATAGGATTATCAGCAGCAACAGGTGGGTCAGGATGGGCCTTAGAAGAAATGGTGGGAGCTGTATGTGGTTCTAGATCGGTGCTAGGCTCCTCTATCTACGGGGTATGATCTGCTTAGGGTTGAAGACTAGAAATAATTGGGTTGTCCTCAAGAAATGTGTCCTCAACCACAAAACTGATGTCACATATTTGTTCAACTGCCCCATAGTTAATTCCTTTCTGGGCCTTAAATATATCAATTTTTAGTATCTTATTCCTGAATTTCATTTCAATTTGGCCCTCTTCACAATTAATGTTCACCCTAGCTATCACTAAGAACGGTCTACCTAATATAATCGGTGTATTCTTCAGATTCTCAGGAGTCTCCATATCCAACACAATGAAATCCATAGGAAAATAGAAATTGTGGATCCGAACCAGAACATCCTCGAGAACTCCTCTAGGTGACTTGATTGATCAATCAGCTAACTGTAAAGTCACCTCAGTCGATTTTACCTCAGTCTCCTCGAAATGATCTAGTAAGGATGTAGGGATCAAATTAATGGAAGCTCCTAAGTCTAAAAGGGATCTGTCGAATTCTAAATCACTGATTTTGCATGGAATCAGAGGGGTACCAAGGTCTTTTGCTTTAGGCGGGAGTCTGCTTAAAATGATGGAGTTGGCTTGCTCTGACAGTACGATTGGATTCCCGCCTTTGGTTCACAGCTTACACTTAGGTGTGCATATGTCCTTTAGAAATCTCGCATAAGCCGGTACGTGGTGAATTGCTTCCATCAATGGGATGTTTCTTTGGACCTGCTCAAAGATCTTGACCAAGTCCTCCTCAAGTGTCAAGGGTTTGGTTTTCTTCTTTCCCTTAGTCAAGGCCTCAGGAAATGGAACCTTTGCAGGTTCCTCTAGAATTGGTCCAGGTTTTTGATCTGGGATAGGGGTATCCTGGATGACCAACCTAGGGTTTGGGTTTGAACTACCAAGCTGAGAGTGGCTCGGATAAAGTGGTTCCTGAGCTATTTTCCCACTACGGGTGGTAACAAAATTCAGTCCTACCTGGTTCTGGGTTGGGGTAGTCAAAAGAGGTGGTTGTTGCTGATAATATGCATATGATATCGAAGCCTCCATCCTGTCGAGTGATGGAGCAGAAGGGGCTTGATAGACATAGTGAGCCTGGCCCTGAGTCAGGTTCATAACACGCCTTTGGTTTGGTACGTTATTTGGATTGGGCAGAGGTTGCGAAGGGAGTGCACCAGGTTAGCAGGGATTTGCCATCTGGGCAAGTTGATTGCAAACCTCTGTGATCTCATCTTTATGATGTTTCTGCATAGCCACATTCACCTTCTAAATGTCAGCTAGAGTCTGAAGGATAAAAGTCGTTTGATCTTCTCGAGTTGGCTCGGTTTGGTAAGTTGGGTTGGGTCAAGGCTGAGGCGGTTGATATGGACAAGAAACTTGTGGTCGGGGCTAATATTGAGGTCTCTGATTTTGATTGCTCCCTGACCATGTGAAATTAGGATGATTATGCCATCTAGGGTTGTAGGTGTTTGAGAAAGGATCGTTTCGGATGGCGTTGAGGCCCTCGCAGGTCTGAGGAACCTCAAAGAAATTAGAAGACGAGGGTTCAGAGTTCCCCCAACTAGAGTAGGCAGATCTGGAGTTTCCTCCGAACCCTAGATCAGATGAGGGTAGGTATGGATCCATCCCATAAGAAGATCGGTGGTAGATGTTATGCACCGCCTCCCTCCTAGAGGGTGGTTGTGCGAACGGGTTTTGCGTAGAGGTGGCTCACTACAGATGTCGAGTCAGCTCATCCACCTTCTTCTCAATGTAAGAGACCTTGTCCAGACGACTGCCCATCAACTCCAAGTCGACGGAAGAGGACATGCCCTACATCTCATGTGCTCCCCGCAAATTAGTCAATGCACGAGCATTCATCTGGTTGAACATGGCCATGGATTCATTATTGATGGAGTTCCTGCACATGTTCTCGAGAATCTCCCACACTGTGTCTTCGTGTTGACCCATGATGTTTCCTCCATAGGTTGCATTGACGAACAATCAAATATCCTCACGAAGTCTCTGGTAAAAAGACCAGAATTGTTCCCATTTAGGAACTCCGTGGTGGGGGCAGTTTCGCATGAGATCCAGAAAGCGATCCCATGCCTCATGAAGCGGTTCTCCTACTTGCTGCGTGAAATGTGTAATCTGGTGCCGCAGAGCATTTGTCCAACCAACAGGGAAGAACCTTTTCAGAAACTTGGATTGCAGCTTAGCCCATGTGTTGATTAGATGAGTTAAGGTTTGTTACCAGTGAGTGGCCTTTCCCATGAGAGAGAAGGAGAACATTTTCATGAGCAAGATATCCCGATTTTGAGCTTCTGACCTGAAGGTTTAGGCCAGATGCTTGAGTTGCTTGATATGCTAGAAGAGATCTTCAAAATTAAGCCCATGAAAATTAGGAATAGCATGAATCATGTTGGGCTTGAGTTCATTATCAGGACCTCCAGTCGGGATTTGGACTAGAGGTTCGATTGCCACCATAGCGTGATTGTAATGATCTCGCATCATAGGATGCTGCGGTGGATTGATAAAGGCCTGGAATAGATCGTTGAGGCCCTGAAGCTAATTTTGGAGATTGTTTTCTTCTTATATTGGTTGTTCCATAAGTATGGATGAAGATCTAAGTTCAGATGAATCAAAAGATATGTCAATCTGGTCGGGTGGTTGCACAAACAGAGAAGTCGAGGCTTGGCCTCGACGGGAGTGAATAGCTAATGGAGGCCTCAAAGGTGGTCTTAGGGACCTCCTCCCAAACATGCATCGATGGAGAAGACGAGGGATAGAAGGTGTGATGGACCCAATCAAGACACCAAATATCTTTGGATGACTATAGAGGTTTGGGGTGGATGATACCCCTAAATCAGAAAGTCGCCCACCTGAGAATTACCTGGACAGCCAGGAAGGGAGAGTCTCGAAAAGAACCTTACACGGTAGAGCATCCCCACGGGTTACAGGGTTTCCCCCACCCAACCTTCCTTGTCACTGAGGGTCCAGGTAGACCAGAATGGATAAGTTGACCTCTTAAGTCTACCAATTTTAAGTTTGGAGTGTGGGTGCTTTGGATTTCACTTGAACTTTAAGATGTTTTTGTGAGTGGTGACCTAATTTGAAGATTGGTTGACTCCTCAAGGTGGGTCAACTTCACCTGATTTGTCCTTGATTATTAGGTCCTTGCTTTTAGGATTCAAGTGAGATTTAGAGCTTGATTCTTAGGGTTTCCTTCTTAGGTAAGTTCAATCAAGGCTTAGGACACACACAGTTTGGGAAGATTGATTCTTCTTTTAAGCAAATGTGTCTCTAAAACCCTAGAATGGAAACCCTAATTGGCTCTTAATTGGTAAATCAATTAATTCCAAATCTGGCACCTAGGGCTCAATCAAGAAGGTGGTAGCCCTTTAAATCCCTAAGTAGGTGCAAGAATCAAGATGTTTTCTAAAAAGAATGTATCAAATCAAGCAACTTGGGATGATTAATCTAAGAATAGAATGCAAGTTAGCCCTAATTGATTTTTCTTCTTTTAGCTTTTTCAGAATCAGGGGCTTAGGAGAAAGTGGGTGGAGTTTACCAGCCCCTAGAGTGTTTAGTGCATGTCTGACTCTCCTTGATTGGATTCCCCTGCACAAATCATAACAAAATATATAGAGCAAGTTAGTATCAAATCAGATATTGCAATCAAGAGATCAATTGCACATTGCTCCCCGACAACGGTGCGAAAATGTTCAAGAGATGAATCAGGGTTTTAAAAGTAATGCGCTGTAGTATAGCCGATAAATCAAGTAGAACACTTAAAATTTATAGCTCGTAAGAAATCCGAGGTCGAACGCAGGGAGCAATATGGTAATTTATCTCAAGATCACAATTTTAAGCAAGAATATAACAATGTAATAGCAATTTCAAGCACAAATGATGTAGATATAAATTCAATAGTCAATGTGGGAAAAAAGATTAGGGTAAAATGGGGATTTGAATCACCAAATTACCCTATTACAGTTATACTTAAATAATGTAATAGTATCAATCTACCAAATGCCACAAATGATGAGTGCAAAATGCATTTTCTCTCTGGTGCTATAGTGCGCAAGCGTTGTTCCTCTGTTGGCTGCTTCTTCTTCTCTTATTCTTCTTCTTCTCTTCACTGGCTTTTTCTCTTTACGCACAAGGGAGGGATTCATGAAATTGGCTAAGTGTCAGACAGTATTCTCTGAAGTAAAACCCCCCATTAACCCTGTGCACTCTCTTTCTCCTATTCTCCTCTTCTCTCTCTCAAGCAGGTAGCTATTCAGGAAATCGGGTATGCAGATACCCAGGACCAAGTCTGCGTGGCATGGGTCACGGATGAGGTGTGAGATAGGGCTTAGGCAGGTAATCGAGTGAGGGGTAAGCGGGACCTCACACCATGTCTGAGGTGATAAGCCACAAACACAAATTCAATTTATCCCCGTGCACTGCTTTGTGAACTTCCGATGTGGGACTAAGTTCCCATAGTTCTCCGTGCGAAGCTGCTGACAAGCATTCTTCCAATTGCAGTTAGAGACGAGTTCATGGCTTCCAATTAAAGGCCTGGAGGGTGACCTGGGATCCTCTCGTGCGACCTGGAACGAGCACCTGGAGGTGTCGTGGCTAGAACACCATGAATAATGTCAGAAACAATGGTGCCGCAGTGGAGGTTCGATGATCTACCTAAAATAGAAAATACGGGTGCTAAGCCCCAATTAAATTGTTCAAGATGATCGCCGTGGGGCATGGAATGTGATGGCGGCGTCAGTGGGGTATTCGGGCGTGGATGATGGCGAACGATGACGGAGATGGAAGTGAGAAGGTGGGTTGTTCAGTGGATGATTTGGTTGAGTGGAGTGGTGAGTAGGGAGAGGGGTTTTGATGGGCGAGTCGTGGTGGAGCTTATGAGGTGGTTGGCCAAGTGTTTGGAGTAGTGGAGCATGTGGAAGACCTTGCCGAAGTGGTTGCTGGAGCGGAGGAAGATGAAGTCACGAGAGGCGATGCGGTGGTCGAGTTGGAGTGGCAAAGACGAAGTTGTGAAGTAGCAGAGCTAAGGAGTTGATCTGAGTAGGTAACGGACGACAAGGTATAGGAGCAATGTCGGGTTTGGTATTGCTGGCGCCGGAGATAAAGGCTACTCTAGTGGGGTAGAAGTGGCGACGACGACAAGGATTAGGGCGCCCTTTGGTATGGCGCAATGCGGAAGAGGGAGAGGAAGGAGAATCCTCCATTGGTATTGCGAGTGGATGACGAGAGTGGTTGAAGGGAGTCACCACACATCATGGAGGCTTTTAGTGGGAGAAGAGGGAGGAAAGAGGGGTATTCTAGGCCAAAAATGAGTGTAGGGAAATCGACATGCATCATAGGTCTTTATATAGGCCTTAGAGGGAGGTTTGAAGCTTGGAAACCAAGATTTCAAGCTTGGTAAGCTTGACACACAAGAGAAACCCAAATATCTCATGTGTTCGCATGAGAGATTGGGAAGGTTATGGGATCCAAGACTGGGTCGATGGAAAGAGAATTCCTTAAGGAATCTCTAATTCAAGTTTGGGAGAGTTTCGTCAAGCAATCATCAAGAACTTTCCAAATGAAGGTCGTCGGAGTAGGATTCCTCCATGACAATGGTGGAAGGACCTCTTTGTAAAGAGTGACGACAAAGATAAGGGCTTGTTTGTAATGAATTTCAAAAGCTAGGGGCACTTGTGAAATATAAAGAATCACACAGGACTGAAATGCAAACTAGGTCAAGACGATCTTTGATTAGGTCCAAATTTTGATATAAACCTAATTTAGACCTAAGGAATCCAATGTTGAAGTTGGATTTTGGTTTTGACCTAGTTTGACTAGGTAATTTATGCAAAAACCCAAATTAGGATAATAATCTATCTAAGACTGTTTTAGGTCAAAATGTGTTCAGATGGTTAAATCAAGGATATCAAATCCTAGAGAATATTTTTCTATGATTTTTAGAGGGTTTAGATAAATTTTATCCTAACCAAGACCTCATTTAATTAAGTGGGTCTATTTTTAGGGTTTCAGATGTCCATTAATTCTTTAAATGCGTGAAAACTTGTTTTTGTCTGCATGGACCCACTTATTAGACATTAATGACTAAATGATCATTAATAGACCCCTGGCATATCCCATGGTTATTCTGTATTTATGAGAAGATGGTAAAATTGTAGAAATAACCCTATTTTCATTTTTTCTTCTTAAAATTGAATATCAAGCACTTAGGACCCCCTGAGGTTATGTAGGAACTTTTATCAACTTTATCAGGCCAAATTGAGCTAGTTATGGCTCATGATGGTGTTCCCATCAGTACCTCCCAATGAACGTTCTAGAATAAAACTAGTAAAAATTATATATAAATGAAATGACATCCATCTGGATTGCAACACTATACTACTAACAAGGCAGTGACATTAATAAACCATAATTAACTTGCATTCCAGATCTACGATCACTAGCCATCACCGCTCCTCCTCCCTAGCCACTCCCCATCCTCCTCCCTCATCCTCCCCAGCCCTTTCCCTTTCTCCTCCCTAGTCATAGCACCTCCTCCTTCCTCCTCAATAAGGTTTTAAGTGCTGATTTCGATGTCATTTCAATAAATTTCTGAGTGCACATTTCGGAAGCACACCATGGAAATTCCTATATTTCGATGTCAGATTTCAACGATTGTGGTATCCTCAAAATGGTCCATTTCGAAGGCACGCTGAAAGCATGCCAACAAAAATGGTAGAAATAGTCAAAATGATTATAATTTCAAGAAAATTACAAATTTAAATAGGTTTCTATAAGAATAGGAATGTTATATCCTTAAATGTAGCTTAATTATATCTCTAACCATTACTAACCAGGAATTATAGAAGTAATTCAGTTTCTTGAAAATCTCCAGCAATCAAATGATCTACCAACAGGATTTAGAGTTTTGGGGCATGACACAAAGCACATAGATGTGAGGTATCATTCATACAGGATGTACTAGAAGAAAAATAAATTGCATTTGAAATGATCCAGAAGGATAACATCGGTGTGTTGATGTATGTATTATGTTCAAAACTTGTGATCATGTCATATAGACAATATGTTGATGTATATATTGTCACCTATATGTATGACACATTATTTTTATAACATGCTACAAGTCATGATTGTCCTAAGTCTAGAAGAGGCCCTAACTTAGGAGGGTCCTCGAAGATTTGACTAGAATTTAGGTGTTATTTGTTACATGTACCCTATATTTAGTATTTTGATAGTATCTTCCTTCTCTTCTCTGATATACCAATTGATATTAATCTCTATTTCCTAAGTGACATTTGGGGAATTGAGTTAAAATCAATTTTGAGAGGTATATTAAAAAGGTGCAAGGAGATGTCACCGAAATTTTCCAAACACATGTCACATGTGATGGATAATGTTGTGATTAACTATCCAAGGATAGACTATCAAGCAACAATATTAATAGCAAAAAATTAGGTGGTGGTGGTTCAAGTTTGGATTACAATTTAAGTTCTACTCCACAAGGGGATTTGTTTGGATCTCACTTTGGTGCGTAGTCCCGCATATTTGTCTTTATCAAACTTGAATTCATTTCAAGAGGGGGGAATGGGAAGGAAACAAAATGTAACTTTTTTAATAGTTGCAAAAGTCTTTGATCATCCTGGGAAAGTATGATTTGTTAGATCATCTAATATTTATAACCACTTATATAAGGTAGGGGTGGAGAAATTCATGACACGTACTAGAAAGTTAATTTGGTCATGAAAGGATCATACACTATTCATGTGTGATGTGTTTAAATCTGTCATTGAAGCACAAAATGTGGTTAAATGTGTGAGGTTTTGAATGCAACATTGGTCCAATGTATCCCATTTTTAGTTGGGGCATAGGAGAACCCTATAAAGGATTTTTCAAGGTATTTTCATGTCAATTCTATGGATGAAATGATTAATTTGAATAGTTCCTAGGAATTCCTACATTGCCATGCCTATGGTTATGATATTACACTATATGATTCATGAACTAGTATCTCATCTCTATAAATGATGGGCATGGGTTGAATTAAAGGCTTAAGGAGGCCATGTTACAAAAATGGGTATTGGATAAAACCTTAGAGAATAAATCTAGGTATTGTTTAAGAAAGTGGTATAGGAGGGAATCCAACAAACTAAAACATGTTTAGAATTGAACTATTTGTTATATGTATAATAGGATGGTTTGTGTAAGTGTTCAAACACCAAATAGCAGTTAAATGGCTGTGGATAATTTAGTAAAAGAGATCAAGCTTTATACCTTTTACATCCCTAAACTTAACAGGGGTAGATAGAAGCCTTAGAGAGTGAAAAGGGGAATTGAAGCCAAACATTAAAATGATGGAACTTAAGGCCTTAGGATTGAGTTAAAAATCTTGGTATTAAGGAATTCTAACTAGTAATAAATAACTAAAATCTTAACCTTAACAGATGTAGGTTCTAAGGTGCCATGGGCACCTTATGGGACCAAGTTAGAACCTAGGGGTTAAATCTTAGGCTATGTAGTTACTTCTCTCTCACTTTATATTTATATAGGGGATTGATCCTCTTAGCAAAGTGCCTAAAGTCCATTAAATGAGCACCATGTGATGACCATTAGATGAAAATTATACCATCCAAAGTAAAAATACCAAAAGAAACCAATTTGGTATTGTAATACACTGATATTAATGGAAAGTTCCTAAAAAAAGCATATGAAAGTCATTCAAAATATAAAATTTCCTAAAAAGTAGGGCATAGTTATAGCTAACACAATCATAAATTCTATAAATAGATAAAGAATTAATTGATAATGAGAAATGATTCCAAAAATGTCTACGTTGAATGATTCAAAACAATAAGTAAACATGTTAGAAAAATTAAAAACATTGTAACGACAAAGAATAAGCATTGTAATAAGAACTAAGTGCATTTGTAATGGATAAGCTTTGTGATTGTAACAAAATGAGACATGTTTTGTAACATAATAGAACGCATGATGTAACAACCAAAATAATTTGAAACTTCATTATTAAGCATTAATTTGTGTTATACAAAAAAGAAATTGTAATACAAATGTGTCAAAATTTTAACGTGCATGAGAATTTAATGATTATCACTATTGTTATTCATTATAAATGATGCTACATATGATTTTGAAATGTAATAATATTGTTGTATTATGGGTTATTGGAACATTGACTTGATCTTACATGTTGCGCTATATAATTATAACACAACCTCTTTTGTGTGTGGCATTATAACCCATTAAAAGTTGGATAAGAATGTTGTAATACAAATTTTAGGAATAAATGTTTGCTTATTATTTTGTAATACATATGAGCTTAAAATTAAAATACGAATTTGTGTGACTGAATTGAATTTGTAATACAAAATGTAACTGCCAAAAAGTTGTAATGTTATAAGGTGTTCTGGACATCATGAATTGTAATATAAAGTTAACCTATATAATAAAGTGAAAATAGACGCAACATAATTTTGTAATATAAGAAAGTAATTTAAGTTCATGAATGTAACAGGTGTTACAAAATTTGAAATAAGTTACTCAATATCATCTTGACAAGCAATAATATTTAATAATATTAACAAATCAATATAATGTGATTAAATAAAAAACATTAACCTTCAAAACATATGAGAGGAACTGCAACTAGTATTAGGAATAAAGTGAAGACAATGAAAATGATAAAAATCAAAATAACAAATGATAAAAAAGATGCAATGACATTGCAAGGACATTCTATATCTACAATATCCATAAATATGATACTAAATGTAAACGAATAATTACCATAAATAATTAGGTGGTTTTGATGATATTACTCAAAATCATTGACTAAACATGGAAATAGTTTCATCAAGACAAATGTCCATCTGATAGACATAATTTTGGGCTCAAATAGGTGTTTTTGAGCACTGTGCTCATTACATATTTTATATCTTAGTATAGCTACATAAAGGGGTTACAACCCTATAAGTAGTTGATTACTGTAAAAGGGGTTTATAACACAAGAGAAGCTATTATATGAATAAATAGCTAGTTATGTCATAAGGAATGATCAACTAGGACTTACGGTGAATGGGTGGTTCACCAAGAAACCCATATGGGTTCAAGGAAATATGGGTAGATGGATTCTACTAAAGTTGGACATAGAATTGGATAGTTGCTGATTAATTTATGCTCAACAGAATTGGACACAGAATCTAATTTAGAGTATGCATTACATTAATAAAATTATTTATGCTCATGAATTATCATTCTTACATTTTTATTGAATGGAAGTGCACCCATTATATTCATGTACTAATACATTTACATATATGTGTTTTTGCAAGAATAAATTTGGCATATCAATTTTGGCATCTTGGGTTTTTATCAGAAAAAGAAAGGAAGAAAGAGATTCTCAAGTCTTCATTTTTGAAACCTAGGATTACCTCCCATGATCACTTCTTTCCATTAGAGATCTTCTTCCTTATTTGAACCAAAAATACCCACCACTCTCTCTTATTTCCACGCATGCATGTTCCCCTTATTTTCCCTTCAAATCTCTTTCTCTCCGTTAATCTCTAATTCTTTATTCTCTCTTTCTCTTTATAACAGGAGGAAGGATAGAAGGAGGGATCATCTTCCTTCTCCTGCTCCAACCGATAGGATCGAAGCCACCACCACCTACAGTGTTAAGACCTGTGCTGTCTGAGCCTTTTAAGACATCTGGAATTTGGAACAGACGTCTGGTCAGACGTTAGGAAATCAAAAATTTTGAGTACAAGCTTGTGTCTATGCACATGCTGCCCGCAGACAGTACACTTCCCACGTTTCTCCTTCTTCTCTCTCTCCTTCCGCCTGACGAAAACCCTAACCCCACGCCCTTATATAAGCCCCCCTCCTCTCCCTCACATCGCCCCACTTCCAGCCACCTCCCCCCCTTCCCTCCATCGAGTGCAGCAGACCGGAGAGAGAGCGCAGACATGGCGCAAGGAGAGGAGGAGCAGTGTGAGAGGGAGAGAAGCAAGCTTGCGAGCTCGCGTGGGAGCTCGCCAGCGAGCTCACGGCTGGTCGGCGCATGCGTAAGGCGAAGGAGTGCGTCAGGGAGGTCCTCCTCAACACTACTGCAGCTGGAGCAGCAGGCGAGAGGGCACGGCGCGGTCATGCGCGGCGTGAGAGGGTGGAAGTAGGTTCTGGTTCTGGGTTTTTCCCATAATCAGATGATGTAGCCGATGTCTGGAGGAGGTTCCAAGTGACTGAGAAGTAGGCTTCGTGAAGGTACGTCTTCTTTGCAGATACGGTCATGTAGGCCGCACCACCGAGACACTGTTCCTTGCCTTTTTGAGAAGATTTTGGTTGATTCGCACAGGTGTCGCTTCAGGAAGGTGCGGGACACGCCCTCCCACACAGTTTGGACGTTTGAGCGAGGCACCAGATGACCTGAAGCGCTTCCAAACGTCCGGAGAGGTTGTCGGACATCTGGAACTAGGTCCAGACAATCCAGTTGAGTTCTTGGACGTCTGAGGAGTAGCGCAAGACTTGAGGTATGGCTCTGGACTCTTTTAAGACGTTTGGAAGGTGTTCAAGATGTCTGATTTGAGTCAGAATCACTATTTTTGACCCGTTTAGGGTCCATTTGAGGTTCGATTTCTGCAATTAAGATACCGATGTTTTCCGTATGAATTCCTCTACTTGGTAAAAGACTTTCTATACTGTTATGAGCATTCTCTCATGACTGATCCTTATGATAGGACTTGTTTCTATAGCGGGTTCGGGGCTTGCTGAGGCACGTGAGCTTGCCGTTCAAGCCCCCACTACTCCTAGGTTTATTAGTAGAGTGGCTTCCCCTTAAATTAATTACAACTTAAATGCATGTGTGTAATGAATGATTAGAACCTAGGATATGGCATGAATCTTATGACTAGAAATACTAGAATGTCTGTATTGAATGAATGAATTGCAGTCTTGAATGAGTAGATAGAATGAGAACAATTTCCTATTAATGAATAACAGTTTCCTGCGAAATATGTAATATTTGTGTTAGTTAACTGCTGAATGTAACTTTCCTGCCGTACCTGTGAAATGACATAATATGAGCAGCATGTATATGAATTGGAAATGGAAAGGTGAATGTTGGAAACACAAACTACCTATGAATAACCTGAATATGGGAATGTGAACAATAGAATTACCATTTTCATGTGTATAACCTGAGAATGGAAATAGAAATGATGAAACCTGGTATGAAATGGCCTGAGGAATATGAGCATGAACCCTATGAGGAATTAGGATATGAGCTCCTGGAAATAAATGGAATGAATCTGGGAATGTGTTGGGAAGTGTGCTGGCCCTTGAGTACGTGGTACCAAGGGGAGCGCATGTTACCTCTTAATGTAGAGGGGAGCTAGTCACCATTGGGTTGGGACCCGGGGTTAGGATTGGCCACTTTGCATCGACTCTGTAGCCCTCATGTACACTGTACCAGGGAGAGCTACTAGTGTAGGTAGAGAGCTAGCCACCCCATGGGGCCCGGGGTTCAACTAGCTGCCCTACACCGACTTGTTAGGCCCACTGGGCAAACCAGGGTAGTCAGCTGAGGGTGTGAGGACTGTGGAGGGGCGCGACCCCTGTTACTGAGAGGGCTAGGCCCTATACTGGTTCCGTGCTGTGCTTTGGGCGCACCCGCTAACGGAAACGACTGACCGCGTGCCAGTGCGGGGTAGCTACCCGTGTGCTTATCACGCGTGCCGTAGTCACCGTTACATCTGTCCATGACCTTGGGGTGGTTGACTGGGTGCAGGATCACCACGGGGGACTCTCCTGGCTTGGTGAGCACCACATGTGCCTTCTACTCTTCGGAAAAGACTGCAATCAAGATCGTTCCCACGAGAAACATTCGAGATCAAGAAAGAGACCTGGTAAATAAACCAAGTGGTGAAAGAAAGAATAATTAGTTAAAGAAAGAAAGAAATTGAAAAACAATAGCTACCTGTCTACCTTTACTACTTTAGTTAGTTGGTTGCCACTCTACTCAGCATTCGCTGATTTCGTTTACTCATAACCCTTTTCAGGTCCAGGTGTTGAGCAGCCAGAGCCTACGGCTACAGAGGGTGCTAGGTCCAGTAGAGCCCAGTAGTTGTAGCTTTCTGTTGTACTCATTTTCCAGTTGTAGTGAGTAGTTTATTACACTTCTGTACTCTTTCATTTTGGACATTATATTCCTGTACCTGTTTACCTTTCTACTATTGTGGTGGTGTGTACTGTAGTGGTTTTACTTCTTTATTGCTGTACTTTTGTTATTGTTAGTTACTTAGCATAGTGAATGTGGTTTACTTTCCTACTTTTTGGTTACTTTCTCGTTGGACGACTGGGTCTTGGGATCAGTTGAGTCGTTCTGGTCTCGTGTCCTGTAGGGATTCGGGAACCAGGTCATAACAAGATGGTATCAGAGCGAGGTCATCCAGAGAAGTGAACCAACTAGCTCGAGAATAACCAATTCACGTGCTTGTAACTAGAGTAACCACCACAACGTACCTTTTGACATCTGTTCTGAGGTTCTTTTGCTGAATGTCAGTTAGATTTGACATCTTCCTATTCTATGTTCACGTCTCTTTGCAGGAGATGCCTCGACGTGGGGCCATTGAGGTGGGCCGCGGATGCGGCCGTGGACGAGGTCGGAGGGGTGGATGTGTTGAGCCCGATGTTTCGGTGGACTAGCCACTACTTCCGGTCGTTTAGGCTTAGGACCTCGCCTAGCTAATATGGGAGATCGTACGAGAGGAGATCCACCCACCTCCACGGGTGCCTCTCCCTGGGGCTGCGGAGGGGGAGTCCTCTGTGAGACGCAAGACAAGCACAACGCTGGACGTAGGGGAGGGGGTGGTCCTCCACCACCCCCACTGTCCTCTGACACTTCTGAGCACGAGCCCTCCCTACCTGGAGGCATACCAGTTTCCCCGCTTCAGCGCCATTACGAGCTTTTCGGATAGTTCCGGAAGCTGAAGCCCCCCTCCTTCAAGGGAGATGAGGCCCAACCAAGGCGGAGGACTGGCTCGAGCATATCAAGAAGTTGTTTGACACCCTTCGCCCCCCTGTGGAGTGTCGCGTGGCCTTTGCCACGTACCAGTTGGAGAGCATGGCACACAAGTGGTGGAGGGTGGTCAGAGGTTAGAAGAGGACCGAGCTGACATGGGACCAGTTTGTCACCCTCTTCTGCGAGCAGTACTTTCCCTAGACGTGGCAGGATCAGAGGAGGCGGGAGTTCCAAACTCTCCGCCAGGGGACGATGACCGTGAGCACGTACCGCATGCATTTTCTGGAGCTGTCTCGTTTCGCCGCGACAGCTGTGGCTACTGAGGAGCACCTGTGGAGGTTCACCAAGGGGATCCATCCTGTTACTCGGGGGTATATCAAACCCCTGAAGCCGCCTACATTCTCTAGAGTGGTGGAGGCAGCTATGACATATGAGGAGACCAACCTAGCCACATGTGACACTGACAGCAGACGGAAGAGGCCCTACCACCCAGACTACTCACAGGGCCGGTGAGAGAGGAGGCACGCGGCACCCGCAGGAGAGCTGTCACGCTTTTTGGGGCTGCCAATAGCCTTTGGGGGCCCCCAACAGGGGCCAGCTGCCAGCACTGGACCCCCGCCCAGCCGTCAACAGGGACCTATCGAGGGTAGGAGTCAGGTTCCCCTTTGCTACCAGTGTGGCCAGCCGAGCCACATCAGGAGGGACTACCCATTTAGGGCTAGAGATCAGTAGATGCTCCCCACACCGAGCATTGGAGGACGAGTAGGAGGTCGTGGTTCCCATGCGTGTAGGGGAGGTCAGCAGTCGCGGGGAGGGTATCGGCCAGCGGCTACCCATCCAACTCAAAGTGTGGTTGCTTCGTCTACACCTAGAGCTGAGGGGCGTATCAACACCCTGACACAGAGATGCCAGAGCTTCAGGTTCAGTGGTGGTAGGTATGGTTACAGTTTCTGGCAAACTAGTTTACACACTTTTTGATTCCGACGCCACGCACTCATTTGTTGCTGCTAGTTTTGCTGTCAATTTGAGGTAGGACTATGTGTTGTTAGAGGATCCGTTCATGATCAGAGGTTCGGGTGGTCAGCTGTTTGTGGTTGAGGAGGTTTACACAGGCTGTGAGGTCAGTGTTGGAGGACATAACCTCCCCGCTGATCTAATTGTGATACTGATGGAGGACTTTGGCATGATTCTAGGGATGGACTGGTTGTCTGCTTACCACGCTTTGGTGGACTATTTCGAGAGGAAGATCATCTTCTCCACCGGAGTTGCCTTCCTTTGAGTTTCACAGACAACCAGTGGACGGAGGCTTTAGGTACATTTCCACACTTCGGGTGGCAAGACTATTGGGTCAGGGGTGTGAGGGCTTTTTGGCTTGTGTAGTGGCAGAGCCCAGCCCCATGGCAGACTTTCAGAGTATCCCGGTAGTCAGGGAGTACCCCGACGTGTTCCCAAAGGAGCTGCTAGGACTACCGCACGAGCGTAAGATCGGGTTTGAGATCTCACTGGTATTGGGGACCAGCCCCATTTCTACAGCACCTTACAGGGTGGCACCACTTGAGCTTCGAGAGCTCAAGTCCCAGTTGTAAGACCTTCTGGAGAAGGGCTTTGTGAGGCCAAGTGCATCTCCGTAGGGAGCCCCGGTATTATTTGTGAAGAAGAAGGACGGTACCCTACACCTTTGTGTGTATTACAAACAGCTGAATAGGGTCACCATCAAGAACAGGTATCCACTACAGAGGATTGATGACTTGTTTGACCAGTTACTAAGTGCCATGGTCTTCTCCAAGATAGACTTGAGGTCTGGCTACCACTAGTTGAGGATCAAGGAGGCTGACGTCTCCAAGACAGCTTTCCGCACCCGGTACGGACACTATGAGTTTTTGGTCATGCCATTTGGGCTTACCAACACCCTCGTTGCTTTCATGGACTTGATGAACTGGGTGTTCAGACCATATCTAGATCAGTTCATGGTGGTATTTATCGATGATCTGCTCATCTACTTGCAGGACCAGGCGCAGCACGGACAACACTTGCGGATGGTTTTGGACACATTGAGACAACGTAGGCTGTATGCCAAGTACAGCAAGTGCGAGTTCTGGTTGAGGGAGGTGACCTTCTTAGGTCATGTGATTTCAGGGAATGGCTTGGCTGTGGACCCAGCCAAGGTTGAGGCAGTGCTCAAGTGGGAGAGACCACGTACAGTGATAGAGATCCGTAGTTTCTTGGGACTGGCAAGCTACTACCGGTGGTTTATCAGGGGTTTCTCGCAGATTGCATGTCCTATGACAGTTGACACGGAAGGACGTGCCCTTTCCTTGGACAGACACTTGTGAGGCGTGCTTTCAGGAGTTGAAGGAGAGGCTAACTTCGGCTCCTGTGCTTACCATTATAGACAGTAGTGGCGAGTTCGTTGTGTACATAGATGCCTCTTTGCAGGGGTGTGCTCATGTAGCGGGGTCACGTTGTCGCTTACGCTTCACGGCAACTGAAGCCCCATGAGCATAGCTACCCTACCCACGACCTAGAGCTGGTAGCTGTCGTCTTCGCGCTGAAGACTTAGAGGCACTACCTATATGGTGAGACTTTTGAGATTTTCATAGATCATAAGAGCCTCAGGTACTTGTTTGATCAGAAGGAGCTCAACATGAGACAAAGACGTTGGTTAGAGCTCCTAAAGGACTATGACTACAGCATTTCCTACCATCCGGGGAAGGCCAACGTGGTGGCTGACGCCTTGAGCCAGAAGGTGCCTGCCCACTTAGCCAGTTTACAAGCACAGAGTTGGAGACTCATGGAGGAGATGGGTAGCTGGCGACCCTTAGAGTTACTGGGACACTGTGGGGCAGTGACTGTGACATGGTAGACGAGGCCAAAGCTGATAGACCGCATCATCACAGGACAGATGGCAGACCCGTACCTGCAGTCATTGCGTGATAGAGTACTATCAGGGGACCTTGGAGACTTCTCCTTTACTGATGAGGTGCTGCTCATGAGGGGACGTTTGTGCGTTCCCAGGGATGAGGAGATGTTGAGAGAGCTCCTAACTGAGGCACACGGTTCCAGGTTCATCATACATCCTGGGAACACAAAGATGTATCATGATCTGGGAGGTGACTTTTGGTGGAGGGGAATGAAGCGGAATGTAGGTGAGTTCGTGCAGTGGTGTTTAGTGTGCCAGCAGGTGAAGGTTGAGCATCAGAGGCCTGGAGGGCCATTACAGCCACTTCCAATGCCAGAGTGGAAGTAGGAGAGCATCACCATGGACTTGGTGGTGGGCTTGCCCGTTACCCAGCGAGGACACGACGCAGTCTGTGTGATTGAAGACAGATTAACAAAGACAGCACGTTTCTTGCCGATCCGAGTCACCTTCGGACCAGCACAGTTGGCAGAGAGGTATATCCGTGACGTGGTACATCTGCACGAAGTTCCGCGGGAGATTGTGTCCAACTAGGATACCCATTTTGCGTCCCAGTTTTGGGCTGAGTTTCAGCAGGCTTTGGGGACACGGTTGAGGTTCCGCACGGCATACCACCCCCAGACGGACAGACAGTTGGAGAGCACGATACAGATGCTTGAGGACCTTTTGTGTGCCTGTGTACTGGATTGGAGGGGCTCTTGGGAGGAGCACTTGCCCTTGGCAGAGTTTTCATATAATAACAGCTACCACTTGAGCATCGGCATGGCACCCTACGAGGCTCTGTACGGATGGAGGTGTACTACACCCTTGAGTTGGGTTGAGGTGTGGACCAAGTGGGAGGTTGGCCCCAGGCTAATCTGGTAGAGTCAGGAGGTGATTAAGCAGATTCACAGATGGCTCCGCACTGTCAGGAGCAGACAGAAGAGCTATGCCGATCGAAAATGCAGAGAGGTGCAGTTTGAGGTTGGGGATCACGTCTTCCTTTGCATTTCACCCATGAAGGTCCTGCAGTGTTTTGGGGTGAAAGGGAAGCTCGTGCCGAGGTTTATGGGGCCCTTTGAGGTCCTGGAGCGGGTTGGACACGTTCCTTACAGGCTTGCCCTTCCTCCCCAGCTTTCTGGTCTGCACGACATGTTCCACGTGTCCAACCTCAGGAAGTATGTTACCGATCCCAGTCACGTTCTGAGACACGAGAGTGTCAAGGTGGGTGATGACCTGACCTACCCCGAGCGACCAGTGCAGATACTAGACAGAGCCGTCCGGAGTTTGAGACAGAAGCAGACACCCCTGGTGAAGGTCTTGTGGAGGAGCCAGAGGTACGAGGAGGCTACCTGGGAGCCTGAGGCAGCGATGAGAGAGCGATACCCAGAGCTTTTTGAGGGTACATCTTTTCGGACCGACTTCGGTCCTCTTTGAGTTTGTTATGCGTATGTTGTTCTTTTTTCGCACCTTAGCTAGCTCAAGTTTCGGGGATGAAACTTCCTTTGAGTTTGTTATGATGTTAAGACCTGCGCTGTCTGAGCCTTTTAAGACATCTGGAATTTGGGCCAGACATCTGGTCAGACATCTGGACACCTTCCCAGACATCTGGAAATCGAAAATTTTGAGTACGAGCTCGCGTCTGCACGCGTGCTGCGCGTAGATAGTACACTTCCCTCATTTCTCCTTCTCTCTCTCCTTCCACCTGATGAAAAACCTAACCCCATGCCCTTATATAAGCCCCCTTTTCTCCCTCACACCACCCCACTTCCAGCCACCTCTCCCCCTTCCCTCCAGCAAGAGCAGCAGACCGGAGAGAGAGCGCGGGCATGGCGCGAGAAGGAGAGGAGGAGCAGTGTGAGAGGGAGAGAAGCAAGCTTGCGAGCTCGCGTCGGAGCTTGCTGGTGAGCTCACGGTCGGTCGGCGCCTGCGCAAGGCGGAGGAGTGCGTCAGGGAGGTCCTCCCCGACACTGCTGCAACCGGAGCAGCAGGCAAGAGGGCGTGGTGTGGTCACTCGCGGTGTGAGAGGGCAGAAGCATGTTCTGGTTCTGGGTTTCTCCCAGAATCAGACATCTGGAGCGATGTCCAGATGACATAACCGACATTTGGAGGAGGTTCTAGAAGACTGAGAAGTAGGCTTCACGAAGGTACATCTTCTTTGCGGATACGGCCATGCAGGCTGCTCCACCGAGACACTGTTCCTTGCCTTTTTGAGAAGATTTCAGTTGATTCGCGCAGGTGTTGCTTCTGGAAGGCGCGGGACACGTCCTCCCGTGCAGTTTGGACAACTGGGCGAGGCACCAGACGACGATAAGCACTTCCAAACGTTCGGAGAGGTTGTCAGACGTCTGGAACTGGGCCCAAACGGTCCAGCGGAGTTCCTGGACATCTGAGGAGTAGCGCAAGACTTGAGGTATGGCTCTGGACTCTTTTAAGACGTCTGGAAGGTGTTACAGATATCTGATTTGAGTCAGAATCACTATTTTTGACCCATTTAGGGTCCGTTTGACGTCTGATTTCCGCAATTAAGGTACCGATGTTTTCTATATGAATTCCTCTACTTAGAAGACTTTCTATACTATTCTAAGCATTCTCTCATGATTGATCCTTGTGATAGGACTTGTTTCCGTAGCGGGTTCGGGGCTTGCTGAGGCACGTGAGCCTGTGGTTCAAGCCCCCACTACTCCTGGGTTTACTGGTAGAGTGGCTTCCCCTTAAATTAATTACAACTTAAATGCATGTGTAATGAATGATTAGAACCTAGGATATGGCATGAATCCTAGGACAAGAAATACTAGAATGTCTGTATTGAATGAATGAATTGCAGTCTTGAATGAGTAAATAGAATGAGAACAATTGCCTGTTAATGAATAACAGTTGCCTGCGAAATATGTAATATTTGTGTTAGTTAACTGCTGAATGTAACTTTCCTGTCGTACCTGTGAAATGACATAATATGAGCAGCATGTGTATGAATTGGAAATGGAAAGGTGAATGCTGGAAACACAAGTTACCTGTGAATAACCTGAATATGGGAATGTGAACAATACAATTACCATTTGCATGTGTATAACCTGAGAATGGAAATAGAAATGATGAAACCTGGTATGAAATCGCCTGAGGAATATGAGCATGAACCCTACAGGGAATTAGGAGATGAGCTCCTGGAAAAATATGGAATGAATATGGGAATGTGTTGGGAAGTGTGCTAGCCCTTGAGTACGTGGTACCAAGGGGAGCGCATGTTACCTCTTAGTGTAGAGGGGAGCTAGCCGCCCTTGGGTTGGGACTCGGGGTTAGGATTGGCCACTTTGCACCGACTCTATGGCCCTCGTGTACATTGTACCGGGGAGAGCTACTAGTGTAGGGAGAGAGCTAGCCACTCCATGGGGCCCAGGGTTCAGCTATCCACCCTACACCAACTTGTTAGGCCCACTGGGCAAACTAGGGTAGCCAGATGAGGGTGCACAGACTATGGAGGGGCAAGACCCCTGTTTGGTTCTTAGGGGCTAGACCCCTTGATGAGAACCTCATCATGAGCCATAACTAGCTCATTTTGACCTAATACAAAGGATAAAAGCTCCTACATATCTCAAGGAAAGGCTTAACTCAGAGAATTCTGAGTTTGAGAAGAAAACAAGTCATAAGGGGTAAAAGTACAATTTTACCAGTATAATCTGCATACAGGGTAATTCAGGACCCAAACATAGGTCAAAGCAGCTTAATAAGAATAAAAGTGGGATGAAATGATCTAGCAAGGGCTACAGCACTTCCAAGAAACCAAATGATAATCTATAACCCTAAAACAACCCACTTCAATTCACAAGGTTCGAGGCAAAGTAAAAATAGAATAAACCCTCTAAAATTCATAGAAAAATAATCTCTAGGGTTTAGAACCTTCAATTTGGCCTTTAGAACCCATTTTGACCTACATTGAGAACCATGCCCAATTAGTAACTTAATTTGGGTTTTTGCGCAAATTGACCGGTCAAACAAGGTTTAATATGGAAATGAAATTCACCATCAGATTCCTTAGGTCCTAATTATTCATGTATAAAAACTTGAGCCTAAGAAGAAACCTCCTTGACCGACTTTACACTTTGGTCCTCATATATTTACTCTTTGGCCCTCAACTTTTGAACCCTCGCATTTTGGCCCCTAACTCTCCTTCGTTCTTTGCAATCAGGTCCCTCCTGCAAAACCTGCCAGCACCATGCTCCGGCGACCTTGCGCGGAGCATGGCGCCGCGCAGGGTGAGGTGGGGGACCTGGCAAGTAAACCGGGGGTGCCCTGCGTCGTCAGCCGTCGCAGGGACACCCCCCTGGTCGTTATAACCCACCATACCGGCCGTGCGAACGCACGGACGGTATGGGTTCTTGCTTCCGACCATCCTCCGGCGAGGGAGACACGTCGTCTCCCTCCGCCTTCCTCCCTGTTTGATCCCTATAAATACCCCCCGTCGCTCCACCGTTCTTCCCAGCCTGGATCTGACGGAGAAAACCCCCAACTTTCCTCTCTTCTCACTCCGGCAGACGCCCACCAGCTCCGGCGGTTCTTCCTCCTCCTCCTCTTCGCCCTGCCGCAATACCAGCAGGAGAGACTTCTCCCCCTGCTCTTCCCGCGTCGCGCAATACCGGCGCGCGCTGCCTCTGCCCCGTCGTCACCGCCGTCCTCCCTCCACTGGGCATCGTCTTCTCCGGCGACAGTCGATACGACTGTCGCCCTGTTCCTCCCCCTTCGTCCCTGCAAGTAAGTTAGAACTACTTCCCTTCTCCTCCTCTTTCTTTCCCCGCTTTCAATTTATTCAATTAAGCCCTCTACCGACCCTGACCACCTTCACCTCCTTCGCCTCCGACCACCCTCCGGCGAGCCGCTCCCATCACCTCAGCAACCCACACGGCTCGCCGACCCTCACCGAACCTCCGCCTCATCACACTGAGCACCCCCCACCCCTCCACTGCCACTCCACACCTCCGTAACACTCCCCCGAACAAACCCATTCCTCCGGTTGCAGCCCGACCCAGGGCTACCGCCAGACACCACCTTGCGGCCTGCCGCGCAGCTCCTCACCTTCGCCGTGCCACGGCGAAGGTTCCCCAGTGGTTTGATCAGGCCGAGAGGCCATATTCGTGTCCGACAGGTTTTGAGGTTCGACCGCCATTAACGTACATTGAAGCAGCTTCTCCCGCGCTCCAGGCTTGAGGACTCCAGGTCTCCAGCTGCTGCGGAGTACGGGGAGTCTTGCGAAGGCAGCCAGCCAGCAACCTATGCAAATCGAAGCCGCAGCTGCAGAAGCTAGGCCGCGGTCTCCCAGCAGGCGCACGCGAGGAAAGGTCTGCATTTAGTCCCACATCGATAAGCCTCACACCCGTTCCACTGTTTAAATTGATTTTGTGCAGTAGCCTTAGTGCCTCAGTACACGGGGTGAGGTCCCCTTACACCCGCCCGGTTACCCGGTCTCGTCCGCGCTCACGCCCCGCGGACCTGACCCGACCCGACTTAGACTGACCTGCACTCCTCGCCCACCATGCACGCCGGTGGGCCTGGACCCGGGCGTGACCCGAACCCGATTACCCGGTAGCTCTGGGAGAGCTTTCCCAAGAGTGGTTTCATAGAGAAAGAGAGACGCGGGGGGGGGAGGGTAGAGTAGGTTTTGCCTCTGACGAAAAACTCTGAAGTGTGCAGGCACAGGCGAAGAAGAAGACCTGCGGAAGAAGAAGGAGCTGCACTGTAGCAAATGCATAGTTAAGTCGTCTAAGCACCGGGTCAGACGACGGAAGGTCATCAGCCAAAGCAGGAAAGAAGGCAGGCTGAAGAAGAAAGAAGAGGAAGGAGAAAGAAAGAAAAGAAGAGCAACGGCCAAAGCAGAAGAAGAAGAAGAAAGGAAGACTTCGTAGCTGAAGGCAGAAGCTCTGCAGCCATAAAGAAGAAAAGGGAAAAGAGAAAGGGTCACCACAATTGCAGAAAAAGAAGAAGAGAGGCTGAGACAGAAACCAAGGAAGAAGAAGAAGGAGCTCTGAAGAAAGAAAGAAAGAAGAACATCACCAAAGCAGGAACAGCAGAAAGAGATCTGAAGAGGAGCATCACCTCTGCAGAACGAAGAAGAAGAAGAGCATCACCATTGCAGAAGAAGAACATCACCTCTGCAGAACAGAGAGAAAGAAGGAGATCTAAAGAAAGAGAGAAAGAAGAGCATCCCCTCTGCAGAACAAAGAGAAAACAACAAATTCTTTCCCTCTCTCTTTCTTTTTGTAAAAGAAACATGTATATCTCTAGAATACAACTTTCTCCCTGAGTTCGACCTCGGGAACTCTTTTATTTTCCGAGTAAAAAAATTATATTTGAAGTGTTGGTAATAACCGGCTTTACTACAACGTTATAACAAACTAAAACCCGGTTGAAACCAAGCAAACTCCATTTTGGCGCCGTTGCCGGGGAGCAACGGCTATTCTAGAGGTAAACATTCCTGTTTCTTTTTAATTTCTGATAATCTCCTCTCTTTTGTGCAGCTACAGGAACTCAAGAAGACAAGCAACCACACGACAACCACTCCGAAGACAGGTAAATTTTTCCTCTCACTATTAACCCCTAAACTCTAAAGAGGAAGAAAAGAAAAGAACAAGCAATATAAGGCTAACCTGTCTTCCATACTTAGTAACCATAAAGAGTTGCATGTTTTCAACTCATCACTCCTGCACACTATTAAGGGTATTTAAGGGCTAACACATTCTTGCTTGAGCCCTAATTGCCCAACAAAGAGTTAAATGGACCAAGTAGAGCCAACATAAGGTCAAACATTAGGATTTCAGTAGAGACACACCCCTTAATCAAGAAATGAGGAAATCCAAAAGAGGTGTGCCCAAGCCATTGATTGAAAATAATTAACAAGAAAAATCCTAAACAATTGGCTCTCTCTAAACACTTGAACCCTAAAAGAAAGGACCCAAAAAGCTCTCAAAAACAAGAGGTAAAGTTGACCCCTTTGGGTTAACCAACCTTAAATTAGGTCACTCTTTGCACTTAAAAAGACTAAAGTTCAAGTGAAACCTTAAGCACCCTGATCTTAAAATTGGTAGACTTAAGAGGTCAAGATCCCCATTCTGGTCTACCTGGAACCGCAGTGACAAGAGAGGTCGGGTGGGGGAAACCCTGTAACCCGTGGGGACACTCTACCGTGTAGGGGTCTTCGCGGGACTCTCCCTCTCTGGCTGCCCAGGTAATTCTCAGGTGGACGATCTTTCTGATCAAGGGGTCCATCTGCCCCGAACCTCTATAGTCACCCAACATTTTTTTTGGGTGTCTTGATTGGGTCCAGCACCTTTTAATCTCATCACATCCTTCAGTATATGCTTGGAAGGAGGTCCTTGAATCCTCCTTTAGGAATTCACTTGCCCTGAGGTTAGGCCTCAGTTCCCTTGTTTATGCAGCACCACCACATTAATCTTTCCTCTGATACTCCCTTCTTCCATCTTGGCACAACACGAGTCTACATCGAAGCCTTTGATTCCACATCTTGATTCCACCACCTAATCCAAATATGCAGCCAAACCACCTAAGACTACCATTCAAGAAACCTGAATATCGGAGATCTATGAAAGATAAAATGATCGAGGATGCCATAAAATTCTATGAAAAAGAAGAAAAAACCTCAACACCAATAGGAGATATTCAGGTTGATGTCCCAACAACCACAGCCTTCATCATAAACTGTGCCCAAATTCTATTGACTGAAATTTCAAAAGGATCAACCCGAGATATGCTCATGACAGGATACATTGAGATGGAAAAATTACACCAATCTGAATACCTTCAATGCTTGACAAATCCTGTACTTTGGGAACAACACCAAGATGCCCTTATAAAACGGGTAGAAATGATGAAATCAGTAGAACAAATTATCAACCAGAAATACCCGTATATACCAGAAACAAAGGATGAGTCATCTTGGAATAGTACTAAGAATCAATCCAGTTTCCCAGACCTCGGGATTGAGGCACAAGGTGGTTGTCGACTCCCAACCCAAATAGAAGATAGCATTAAAATAGGTTGGGAAGTTGCAGGAGAAAACAATGCTGAGCCAACCCTAGGCCATGAATCACCAAGCTTAGAACTCCAAGACTCCTGCAATAACAAGATTAGAATTGAACCTCTGGAGGGTATAAATTCCACCCCTTGTTTTGATAAGGTGACCCTCGAAGGTTATTCGGACTTAGGTTCTAATAATTCTACCCACATCCTAAGCCTAGAACCTAGATCTGAAACTTATTGGGAAGATTTTGAGGCCCTTTATGAGAAAGATCAAATTTTTACAAAATATGATTCCGGGCCTCTATTTAATGAATATCCCTCTCCAACATCATCAGGAAATCTGATCGATTTCTCAAAAAACATGCCAATTTATGATACAGAAACTGAGGAGTTGGATGAGCAAGGTTTTAATGGGGTCTATCCTACCAACTTAGAGCTTGAACAGAACATCTTTTTGAGCCCAGAAGTGACATATAGGCTAGAACCCAATCAGGCTGCTGATTCCACATTTGATGATTTTTGCTGTGGTGGAATTCATGATCATGAATCTCATTTTCGCCAACTCTCTGACAATTTCAAATCTGACTATAATTGCGGAGAGATTCCCCTTCCTGAACACGCCAGGCCTATCTACGACCTCAGTTCTCATGACTCTAACTCCGACTCTGAGGTCCTGATTCCCGAGATCACCGATAACACAGAATCATTCCTTTTCGATCCTCAGGAACCAAAAACAGAAAATGCCAAGAGTGATTGCAACCAAGAATCCAAATTTTTTCTCGAATCCGATTCCTCTCATCCTACAAACACTCTTCCGGCATTTGATAGTTACCCAGAGGACTCTCTACAGAAAACCACCTATCATCTGTTTCTAGAAGAGCCCTCGTACACAATGGCCACCTCGTCCGCACACACAGAACGGATCAAAACCTCTCCCAAACCCCGACCCGCAACCGGACTCAATTTCTATTCAGATTCACCTCTCACCGAGCCGATTGCATTTCCACATCGGGTTTCGAACATTGATCAGACTACATACCATGCTCTATCATTCTCTGATCACCCCTGTAGGGTTCCTGCATCAACCACTGATTATCCTACGGGTCCCTACTCTGACCAGGCTGATTCGGCTCAGCCAAACCCTGCGTTTACACTTCCACATCCATCTGAGCTTCATAGTTTATGGTGGGTTCCACACCTTTTTATCCACATCTATCAACCCACCAGATTGATTGGGTTTGGGCTGCATCATCAGCCTGTTGATCTGAACAAGCACCTGGTTGGACCAACCAGGCTCTTAATCAAGGTGCTTGTCTTACAAAACTCCGCTGATTTGACCATCCCCTCTCCATCGCATTTCCCGCTTGGCTGAAGGCATCAAATTTAGCGCTCAACGGGAGGCAGCCCGTCATTCTCTTTGAAAACCTGAAACTTGTTCTGACAGCTTTTGCACTTGAAGTTCACACTTTAGGACAGCCGACTCCACCTCAGGTGCTTGCATCTGAGATTAGAAATCGTCCGCAACAGTCACCCCGACCCATTCACTCATCAAAACAGCTATCCTAATGTATGAACTTAGTTGAATAAAAACCCCTAGGTTACAATGAGGACATTGCAAATCTTAGGCATGGGGGGGTATGAAAGTACAAAAACTTGTAAGAAAAGGTTTCAAACAAAAAAAATTCACATATGCCAAAAATACCATAAAAATTAAAAAAAAATTTCGAAAAAGAATAAGAGGAAAAGAGGAGAAGGAAAATTTTGTGAAGGAGAAAAGAAACAAAATGAAAAAGGAGCACAAAATTATGAGAAAAAGTGATAGTCATTAGTAAGGAACTAAGGAATTAACCTAAGTTCTAGACCTCATTCAAGAAAATAACTGAAAAGTGCACAATGAGATTAGTAAGAATGCAAACCTTAGGCATTCTTGAATAGACTCTTAGTACCCATTAAGATCTGGACACTCCTCAAGAGGTTGAGGAAAATGAAAAGCTGAAGTATTAGGTCTAAGGCTTAGGGAGTATTCGGCCTCGTTAACTAATTTTTGGTTTACGGGACTCAGTAACCTAGGCACCCTAATCTCACACACAGCCTGGTTCAGCAAGCGTAAAAATCAGAATCACGCAGAAGCGTCGCAAAAATCTGAAAAGAACACCTAGAATAGGAGCGGCCGATCAACACAAGTTGATTTGGACGAGTTCCCAGCGCGGAGAGGCGGGAAATCCCCTCGAAGATGCGTAGCAAAATATCATCTCCTCGGTGCTTGTCTCCTAGGATATTTACATATCCTACTGGGGGCATGTAAGCACTCTGCTGGTTCAGATTCCATGGATGGCATTATCTCGAAGTGTCAATTGCCAGGGTCTGGATTCGGCCACGGAACACCATGAATGGGATTATCTCGAAATCTCAATAGCCAGGGTTCCGGGGGTTGCCATGGGCGGTGCTATCTCGAAGCATCGATCGCCAGGAACCCTTGAGGATTGATGATGGGAGCAAGGAATCTGATACAGACCGTGTTGAAAAGCCAATCCTAGGCTAGAACTAAAAAGAAAAAGAGAGAGAAAACTCTCCAAACAGAAAAACTTTCTATCTCTCTCTTACAAAACGCACTGCGAACTGAGCCAGGGCTAAAATCATTTCAAGCACGGGTGCTTTAACCACGAAGTCCAATAAACCTTAGGTTAGTTCTTGTGGGCCTTAAAAACCTTTGCTAAAAGACAGAGGCTAAGGCTAGACAGATTTGGATCTTGATTGGTACTAGAGTACCTTTTAGGCCTATGGTCAGCATTCTAACCTAATCTATGCTCAAATAAAAAAGGCACTTATCTAAAACTATTAAAAACTTCATGGTCTAGAACAAGGGTTGAAACCTTAAGTTTTTGCTAAGGGACTAGCAAAAGCTAGGCATGGGGGTATGATGAGAACCTCATCATGAGCCATAACTAGCTCATTTTGACCTAATACAAAGGATAAAAGCTCCTACATATCTCAAGGAAAGGCTTAACTCAGAGAATTCTGAGTTTGAGAAGAAAACAAGTCATAAGGGGTAAAAGTGCAATTTTACCAGTATAATCTGCATACAGGGTAATTCAGGGCCCAAACATAGGTCAAAGCAGATTAATAAGAATAAAAGTGGGATGAAATGATCTAGCAAGGGCTACAGCACTTCCAAGAAACCAAATGATAATCTGTAACCCTAAAACAACCCACTTCAATTCACAAGGTTCGAGGCAAAGTAAAAATAGAATAAATCCTCTAAAATTCATAGAAAAATAATCTCTAGGGTTTAGAACCTTCAATTTGGCCTTTAGAACCCATTTTGACCTACATTGAGAACCATGCCCAATTAGTAACTTAATTTGGGTTTTTGCGCAAATTGACCGGTCAAACAAGGTTTAATATGGAAATGAAATTCACCATCAGATTCCTTAGGTCCTAATTAGTCATGTATAAAAACTTGAGCCTAAGAAGAAACCTCCTTGACCGACTTTACACTTTGGTCCTCATATATTTACTCTTTGGCCCTCAACTTTTGAACCCTCGCATTTTGGCCCCTAACTCTCCTTCGTTCTTTGCAATCAGGTCCCTCCTGCAAAACCTGCCAGCACCATGCTCCGGCGACCTTGCGCGGAGCATGGCGCCGCGCAGGGTGAGGTAGGGGACCTGGCAAGTAAACCGGGGGTGACCTGCGTCGTCAGCCGTCGCAGGGACACCCCCCTGGTCGTTATAACCCACCATACCGGCCGTGCGAACGCACGGACGGTATGGGTTCTTGCTTCCGACCATCCTCCGGCGAGGGAGACACGTCGTCTCCCTCCGCCTTCCTCCCTGTTTGATCCCTATAAATACCCCCCGTCGCTCCACCGTTCTTCCCAGCCTGGATCTGACGGAGAAAACCCCCAACTTTCCTCTCTTCTCACTCCGGCAGACGCCCACCAGCTCCGGCGGTTCTTCCTCCTCCTCCTCTTCGCCCTGCCGCAATACCAGCAGCAGAGACTTCTCCCCCTGCTCTTCCCGCGTCGCGCAATACCGGCGCGCGCTGCCTCTGCCCCGTCGTCACCGCCGTCCTCCCTCCACTGGGCATCGTCTTCTCCGGCGACAGTCGATACGACTGTCGCCCTGTTCCTCCCCCTTCGTCCCTGCAAGTAAGTTAGAACTACTTCCCTTCGCCTCCTCTTTCTTTCCCCGCCTTCAATTTATTCAATTAAGCCCTCTACCGACCCTGACCACCTTCACCTCCTTCGCCTCCGACCACCCTCCGGCGAGCCGCTCCCATCACCTCAGCAACCCACACGGCTCGCCGACCCTCACCGAACCTCCGCCTCATCACACTGAGCACCCCCCACCCCTCCACTGCCACTCCACACCTCCGTAACACTCCCCCGAACAAACCCATTCCTCCGGTTGCAGCCTGACCCAGGGCTGCCGCCAGACACCACCTTGCGGCCTGCCGCGCAGCTCCTCACCTTCGCCGTGCCACGGCGAAGGTTCCCCAGTGGTTTGATCAGGCCGAGAGGCCATATTCGTGTCCGACAGGTTTTGAGGTTCGACCGCCATTAACGCACATTGAAGCAGCTTCTCCCGCGCTCCAGGCTTGAGGACTCCAGGTCTCCAGCTGCTGCGGAGTACGGGGAGTCTTGCGAAGGCAACCAGCCAGCAACCTATGCAAATCGAAGCCGCAGCTGCAGAAGCCAGGCCGCGGTCTCCCAGCAGGCGCACGCGAGGAAAGGTCTGCATTTAGTCCCACATCGGTAAGCCTCACACCCGTTCCACTGTTTAAATTGATTTTGTGCAGTAGCCTTAGTGCCCCAGTACACGGGGTGAGGTCCCCTTACACCCGCCCGGTTACCCGGTCTCGTCCGCGCTCACGCCCCGCGGAGCTGACCCGACCCGACTTAGACTGACCTGCACTCCTCGCCCACCATGCACGCCGGTGGGCCTGGACCCGGGCGTGACCCGAACCCGATTACCCGGTAGCTCTGGGAGAGCTTTCCCAAGAGTGGTTTCAGAGAGAAAGAGAGACGCGGGGGGGGGAGGGTAGAGTAGGTTTTGCCTCTGACGAAAAACTCTGAAGTGTGCAGGCACAGGCGAAGAAGAAGACCCGCGGAAGAAGAAGGAGCTGCACTGTAGCAAATGCATAGTTAAGTCGTCTAAGCACCGGGTCAGACGACGGAAGGTCATCAGCCAGAGCAGGAAAGAAGGCAGGCTGAAGAAGAAAGAAGAGGAAGGAGAAAGAAAGAAAAGAAGAGCAACGGCCAAAGCAGAAGAAGAAGAAAGGAAGACTTCGTAGCTGAAGGCAGAAGCTCTGCAGCCATAAAGAAGAAAAGGGAAAAGAGAAAGGGTCACCACAATTGCAGAAAAAGAAGAAGAGAGGCTGAGACAGAAACCAAGGAAGAAGAAGAAGGAGCTCTGAAGAAAGAAAGAAAGAAGAACATCACCAAAGCAGGAACAGCAGAAAGAGATCTGAAGAGGAGCATCACCTCTGCAGAACGAAGAAGAAGAAGAGCATCACCATTGCAGAAGAAGAACATCACCTCTGCAGAACAGAGAGAAAGAAGGAGATCTAAAGAAAGAGAGAAAGAAGAGCATCCCCTCTGCAGAACAAAGAGAAAACAACAAATTCTTTCCCTCTCTCTTTCTTTTTGTAAAAGAAACATGTATATCTCTAGAATACAACTTGCTCCCTGAGTTCGACCTCGGGAACTCTTTTATTTTCCGAGTAAAAAAATTATATTTGAAGTGTTGGTAATAACCGGCTTTACTACAACGTTATAACAAACTAAAACCCGGTTGAAACCAAGCAAACTCCACCCCTGTTACTGAGAGGGCTAGGCCCTATACTGATTCCATGCTGTTCTTTGGGCGCACCCGCTAACGGAAATGACTGACCGCATGCCAGAGCGGGGTAGCTACCCGTGCACTTATCACACGTGCCGTAGTCACCATTACGTCTGTCCATGACCTTGGGGTGATTAACTGGGTGTAGGATCACCATGAGGAACTCTCCCGGCTAGGAGAGCACCACATGTGCCTTTTACTCTTCGGAAAAGACTACAATCAAGATCATTCTCACGAGGAACATTCAAGATCAAGAAAGAGACCTAGTAAATAAACCAAGTGGTGGAAGAAAGAATAATTAGTTAAAGAAAGAAAGAAATTGAAAAACAACAGCTACCTGTCTACCTTTACTGCTTTAGTTAGTTGGTTGCCACTCTACCTAGCGTTCGCTGATTTTGTGTACTCATAACCCTTTTCAGGTCCAGGTGTTGAGCAGCCAGAGCCTACGGCTGCAGAGGGTGCTGGGCCCAATAGATCCCAGTAGTTGTAGCTTTCTATTGTACTCCTTTTCTAGTTGTAGTGAGTAGTTATTGCACTTCTGTACTCTTTCATTTTGGACATTATATTCCTGTACCGGTTTACCTTTCTACTGTTGTGGTGGTGTGTACTGTAGTAGTTTTACTTCTTTACTGCTGTACTTTTGTTATTGTTAGTTACTTAACATAGTGAATGTGGTTTACTTTCCTGCTTTTTGGTTACTTTCTCGTTGGACGACTGGGTCTTGGGATCAGTCGAGTCGGTCCGATCTCGTGTCCTTTAGGGATTCGAGAATCGGGTCATAACATACAGACACATCTATCCCCCCTTCCCTACACGTACCATCGATCTCCACCTTCCTAGGATCTCACCCCATACTCCTTCATCTCCTTCCCACGCATCAACCTACCGGGAGCCTACCTTCCACCTCCATCTTCTCCATCCACCACCACATGCCACCACCACAACAGTAACCCATCGCGTGCCAACCATGCCTCTGCCAACAGCGAAGACCGACGTCCTCACATACACCACTGCGAGCCTTCATCGTCAACCACGGCCCAACGGCGACCTCAACGTTCTCGTGCGACTGCAAGCCTCCTTCATCTTGACGTTCATCACCATGCTTCACCTTCTTCTTCAACCTCCAACCGTGCAACACAACCGTGAGTCACCTCCCTTACCCTCGTAGCACCTCCATCTTCTCTTCCTCACCATTGATGTTGAAACCAACACCACTGCCATACAACCCATGCCCACAAGAGAGGACACCCTCCACGTCTCCTCAATGCAGTAGCAATAGCTCCAACACGTGCCTCACCTAACCGCGCCACCACCGCCACTTGATAACCGGCCTCACTCCCTCAGCTGCACCCAACAGTCGGCCTCATCTTTGATTGCCAACTTCCCCACCAAGCACTATTCATCTTCTCCAATAGAGCCAAAGGAACCCATCAACGACCGTGACCACCACCGCTACGCTGCCAAAACAGGCCACGATCCTTCATGTCGACTCCACCATGCTCACCTCGACTCCACGAGACCAGCCACGCCCTCGAATGCACCAACTGTAGCCCCATGCACGCACAAATTTCCTCCACCATCGGCGACCACCCTTCCTCCGGCCGACCACCACCGACCACCATTGTCGACATTGCCACCACCATTGGACCCCTCGCTCTGGCCGACCTTCACCGAGCTTTGCGCCGCCGGTCACGATTGACGAAATGCAATTAGGGTTATTTAATTAGATGGAATTAGCATCGAAATGTCTATAGTGGAAGTGATTACCTATAGGCGAATCTACACCAGTTTATTAAAATTTATTAACCTAGACTAAATCAAATTTTAAACTTGTCAGTTTTAGGCCCAGGGTCGAACTCAGGGAGGTGGGTTTTGGATTTAATCGGTTTCTACGCAATTCCTAAAATCACATCAATTCCTTTTTCTTATTATATATATATATATATATATATTTTTATTTAATATTTTTTGGATAATCTTGTCCTTGAGGTACACCCTCAAAATGGTCCTTGGCTACATGCCAAAATAGTCAGAAACAGTCTCGCCACACGTGAAATCGTGTACCTGTAGGTCAAGAGTTATCTTTTCTATTTTAGATTGTTTTTGGTCTTTCCTTTATCAACAAATTAAAAGAGAATATAAAATAAAGAAAAGAAATGTGGAATTGAAATGTGAAAAGGAAAGGAATTGAAATAGTTAGCTTATTTATATGGATATATATATATGTACATATAACTATAGAGTATATAATAAGGGGGGAAATATTGAATCAAAGATTCAGTAGAAATGTAGCACCATGCTAGATTAACTGTCATCTCAAGAGACGCAATTAACCTAGCTGTGTGCCGCAGACGTGTGGGAGTGTGTGTGGAATGCTTCGATGTGTGTGAATATTAGGGATATATGTGCAACTGGTGTGAATATACCCGGAATGTAATGCACGAAAATGGAAATGTTCGGTATCGTGAATAGGACAATGTGTGTGTGTGTACGTATAGGAGGAATATATAGGCATATATATAGGTGGATGTGGAAGTGTATACATATATGTATATGTGAGTGTGGAATAGAAAATATATATTTATATGTATATCTATATATTTTATATATGTATGTAAATATATATGAATATGTATACGTGAATGTATATGTGTGTGTATGTGGGTGAGTGTGTGTGTGTGTGAATATATATATGTATATGAGTATGTGTCTATATGTGTGATGTGTGTATGTGTGTGTCTGTGTTTGTGAGTGGGTGTGAGTGTATGTACGTATGTGTGTGCTGCTGAGTGAGTGAGGAGAGGTGTGAGGTGCATGTGAAGGCTCATGTGAGGGAGTGTGGGTGTGAGGAGAGCGAGACCGAGTGAAGGCAACCGGTTGCACAAGTCACGTGGAAAAGAGAGAGCACACATGCCACCGACAAAAGGAGGAACTCCCGGTTGCTGCCTTGTCACATGAGTGAATAATGCAAGGGCAAAGATTGACTAGCTACTGCAATTTTCCACTGGCTAAGTTTCTCACTTAGCCAATGGATGGGGAGGGAGAAGGTACTGGCAGGTGTAGATGGAACCAGCTGGTCATGGAAGCAGGTGTGCGTGGGGTGAGCTGATTGCACAGCAATCATAGAACCTAATCTACTTGAATTATGTTAGCTTTTAACATAACTTAGGAACAATGCATGCATGAACATCACAATTTGCATCATAGTTAATTTGTTAGCTTTATAGATAATAATGCTATTTTATGCTCTAAAAGAGAGACTATATTAATTGCAGATGATTTGGGGCCGTAGATGATATATCAAACCATACAGACTTGATCAGGACGACAATGAGAGTCCAACGCTTCCAGAATCGTCTTGATCAGACGTCCATACATCACATACAGCCTATAGAAGATCATAGGCCAAGGAGCAAGATAGTAGAGATCCAAACCTTAGATGTCAAATTCGACCACACGGATGGATCCGGATCAACGATCGTAGTCCAACGGTATAAAAATTAGCTCAATCGGAGCCCTATAACATCAACTACAAAGGTGGGAAGATGATCAATCAAGATGGTGCCACGTGGCACTATTGATGTGATAATTCGATGTTTGAAAAGTCATTGCGCTGTAGTATAACCAATAAATTGCAAAAACATATACAATTTATACTCAAAAGAAATTCAAGGTCGAACATGTGGAGCAAGTTTTGCAATTAATCTCAAGATCACAATTTGAATCAAATATATGAGTAATTTTAACCAAAACTTAATTCAAAATTATTTGAGAATGATGTATCAAGAATTCAAGTACTAATGTGCAAAAATAATAGGGTAAAATGGTGATTTGAATCACCAATTATCCTTATACAATAATAGCAAATATCCATATAGTATCAACTAATCAAACCAAGTGCATAGTGCACTCCCTGTCAAACAGATCAAACGACAGAGCTCTCAATCAGACGGCTTATTGCTGCAGTGCCAAGAGGGCACTCTTCTTCTTCTTCTCTTCTTTCTCTACTCTTCTTCTGCTCTGTCTCCTTTCTTCTTCTCACGACTAAGTATCGCACAAGTGCCTGCGAGAGCAAAACCCCCTAACCTCATGCTCTCTCTATCTCTCTTCCCTTTCTCTTTCTCAATGTCCGGTCATATGCTCGGGTAATCGAGTATTCAGGGATTCGCGTACCCGGGACAAGGGCTACCAAGGTGGGTAGTAGTCGAGGTGTGAAGGCAAGTCGGGTATCTGATCAGGTAAGGAGGACCTCACCCTCATGTTAGGAGGCGAAGAGGCTAAGGCACAAAAACATAATAAGGCACTCCAGCAGCTTTTCCCTATCCGATGTGGGACTAAATGTCCCCACTTTCCTCCGTGAGCAGTAGCTTTAGGTGCTTCTTCTAATTCCGGTAAAAGAGCCGATCAATGGTCCAAATTAACTCCTTGGTTACGCTCTTGGATGAGTTCCGCTGAGCCTAGAGATCTCACCTGGGGTTATTGGTTGGGAAGCAAACTTCAAAACTTGCTTGAAGCTCTTTAGTAATGGCAGCTACACCTTAGGTACCTGAAAACAAGAAGAGGGCCTCTCGGCTGCATTAAAAAATGCTCAAGAGCTTTGCTCTAATGTGGCAAGAGCAGTGGTGGCGGTGGTGTGCAGTGCGAGGTCATGGGTGAGCATGGCGAAGGCGGATTAGGTCGGAAGAGGTGGGTTTGTTCGGTGGGTAGTTTGGGAGGTGGAATTGGCGAAATAAGAGAGGGGTTTGGTTCGTGGAGTCGAGGCAGAGGTTGATGTAAACACGTTTATATCACATAAACCATCAATTTTTGCACGTTCTTAGACATGGAGTTGCATCATATATTATAAATATTGCATAACATGCATCATCTTACATTTAAGTTAGGTTGTATAAAGTTTAGGTTAATTTTCCCTTTTTATGCTCAGGTACTGGGCAACATTTAATCGGGGCCTCGGATTGAAGATCCAACCATACGGATCTGATCAGGACGACGATCGAAGTTCAACGACTCCAAGATCGCCCTAATCGGACTTCCGTAGCATTAGATATAATCCAAGGAACGTCAGAGATCAAGGGCCAAGATGGTGTAAATCCACACTCCAAATGACAAATCCAACCACACAGATGGGTTCAAATCGACGATCGCAACCCAACAACGTGAAAATCGGTCCAATCAAACATCTGTGGCACCATCTACAAGATGTAGAAGATGGACAGCCAAGATGGTGCCATGTGGCACCATCCTGACCACCCAACAAGCCCAAGGACCCGCCATTGCTTTCTTTCTCCTCAACCGTGCAGATGATCTCAACCGTTGAATCAAGATCCAATAGTTGAGAGAGATCATGCCCAAATCTAAAATGCGCCTTAAAGGGCAGCATGGCCCGTTGGTCTCGCGTTTGTGGGTGATGCAGAGCTCGTAGGTTCAAGACCCCACGTGCTCAAAATCAGAGCAAGAAGCAGCTACAATTAAATTAAGTCGTGCGATGCACGATGGACGGCGATGGAGGCGACTATGTGGCCGCACCAGATGTGCAAGCGGGCACACATGAGAACAGACGCCCAAGCCCACGTGCAATCGCACGCACAAGCATTGGGTGCGTTGAAGCAGAAGCGGCAAGATGGCTTTTAAGCCATCCGATCGCTTAATCGGATGGCTGAGAGTCAAAGATCGTGCGTAGGCATTGGGCGTGAGGAGAAGAGGCGTGCACGAGCGGTACATACGCCGACGCTCAGGGGCTTTAGTGACATTTAAATCTATCACTAGAGGCCGTGAATTAATGTTTTATGCATAAAATGACCTTTTTGCCCATTCAAACTTCTCCTATAAATAGCCCTACAACCCCCACACTTTCTTCATCCCTTCCTCTCTTCTCTCACCTCCTCCAAAGCTCTAAGAGCTTGTCCCAAACCCGATATGCTCCATTAGAGTTAAAAATACAATTTTTACACCTTCTCACCTCCTTCGTGGAGCTTCCCGCGATGGTCCTCTCATCGCCTTTCGGGAAGCAGATCCCGCTATGACGTCGTCCTGCCCCATTCTCCATCGTCCGTCATCATTCTCCTTCCCACATCTCACCTCCTTCGTTCAAGCACTCCGTTGTTGCGGCTCGTCCTCCAAGCAGACGTCGAGGAGGATCACTTCTCTCCACCTTCTTTTACCGCTTTCTAGTATAGATTTCCTACTTTCTAGTGTAGCGAGTAGTTTTAGCAAGTAGTTGTAATGAACATTGCTTTATGATAATGAAATCCATGTTTATTCTATCTCTATTTTCTCTTTATTTGTAATATTCTCTCTCTTTCTTCTACTATTTATTCTTTAAGTAGATAGCTAGTTTAAATTCAATTAGACCAACTAATCTGCTTCGTGACAAATAAAACAAACGTAGTTTTTAATCAAACGTCCTCCTCCCTGTGTTCGACCCAGAATTTTTTTCGAGTTTCAGTTAAATTTATCTGTTGATGATTTTTCTCGCAAATCACACTACAACGATGGGTTTCCAAAACTCAACTCTGTTTGCACAGATTTTTTGATTCAACATTTTGGCACCGTTGCCAGGGAGGCGACGCTCTTTGATTTTTCGCATTTTCCCACCTTACTTATCTTTTATCTCACTTCTCTCCTTTCTTATTGTGATTGCAGGTACTCTCTTGAGACAGGAAAAAGTGGTAAATTGTAGTAAAGTATTGTTGAAGGGTCTGTAAATTTACTCCCACCTCCCTACCCACTAGTTTTAATTCCACCACGTAATAACACAAACATAAATCAACCTAAGTATTCTTATAAACTCTAAGGTTAGTTTTTTATTGTTTGTTTGTCACCTCCACTCACCTCACCCTCCACATATAAAAGAAGAATTAAGAAAAATCCTCACAGAGGTATACAACCTCTTCTGATTTTCAAACTTAACCGGTAAAATCAATCTTTGGAACCGGTACACACACCCAAACGCATAATCGAGTAGAATCAAATTAGGTAACCACTTGTGTGCCTAACTAAGTGGTGCATCAGGCCAATTGTTTGAGTTGTTTGGGCCACACCACTTCAACTAAATCAACTCATCAAATAGCTGCAAAATAGGTTCAACTTCTAAGGATTTACCAGGCACTCCACATTCTTATAAGCTTTAAAAGAAACATCTTCACCTATGCTTTCAAAAATTGGTGTGCCAACTGAACTTGATTGAATACATCTAAAGTTAAATCCTAAAAGCTACTAAGCAAGATTTAAACCCCCAAAAATAATCTTGCTTGAAAATCATTGGTTGTGCATGCACACACATATCAATCAATAATTAAGGGCACAACCTAGATAAAGGGCCCATCACATTCCAAAGCACATTTAAACCTAACCCTAATTAAAACAAAGTAGATGTTGGCCTTAAAGATTGGACTCACTCTTCAGAGCCCAGACCGAGATTATTTTTGATTAGTCTATTTCTACCATTCAATCTGATGTCTAGCTAGGGGAGTAGAATCAAACGATCGTGGCTAGGGGGTACACTAGGAATTGGTGGCGCAGGCCAAAGGAAGAACCTTCTCCCTAGTCCCTCCCTCTAACTAGTTGGATTGACTAGAAAGAAGTAGATCAAATCGTTTCTTTATCTTAAGACAGGTTCTGAGAGTCTGTAGGTCTTTAGGCTAGCCCACTTAAGGACAGGGTTGTTTGTTTGTATTGCAGGGCACCTTTCTTCCTCCCGTTCTATCATGGATCCTTCCACATTCTATTCATACTTCCACTCCTACCCTACTACCACTACTTATTCCCAAAATGATTATTATTCCAACCAAACTTATTCTCATCCATCTTCTAGTTGGGATAATCCTGATTAGGGATACAGTTTCGGACCTCTGTGTTCAGGGTCAAAACCTGTATACCATAATCTTGATTCTTATCCTTCTCCGAGCTACTTCGATTATAGATCACCACCCTCATTTGGACAACTAAATATGATCTATAATCAAGAAGGATATGCTGATCCTTACTCGTCCCCAAATTACAATGCATATAGGTCACCACCCCTCTTTGAACAACCTGAAATGACCTATTATCAGGGAGGGTATCAAGAACCTCAATTCATTAACTCCCCTTCACTGAACCTAAACCTGCCAACCATGAACCAAACCATTTGGTTCAGGTGAACCGGGTCCAAGATAAGGTGTTGGCTAACTTAAGGAATACCATACAATCTTTAGAAGCTCAACCAACACCTTACCCTGAAGAATTGGAGCCCTTGATTGAAATGATTGATGATCTTAACAAGTATCTGTTGGATTGGCTCCAGGATGTTAAGGATAAGGGCTCGGATGAGTTTTTAATTGGGAAGTTATCTAAATTGAGGATGAGATTTGTGATTGCTTTAGTCCAACCTTGGGAGGATTCCCAGGAAGAACCCCTAACGGGAGAGCTGATGTCAGAATCTGCTCAGGCACCTATAGGGGGGAACATGTTTTACGAGACCAAGGTCGACCAGGTTGTTCTAAAGCAATCAAATAAGGATGATTTGATTTCTTCACCTGAGATCCCTGAGCCGGGGAATTAGGAAACATATGCCTCTATGAATCATAAAGTGATTGATTTTAAGATATACATCAATGCGGATTTAGATCTCTTTGATTTTGAAGGTGAAGAATCATTATGCGAAGTCTCACATGAGTTTACAGCATGCAATTTCTATGAGACGACTGGGCCTGAGGAATTCAATGAATCATGTGATGGTTCAATAACTGAGGAAATTGATCCTGTTGGGGCTTGCATGGCGGATTCACATCCTCACTTTTTGAAGGATTCAATTCATAGCCCCAATCTTCAATCACACCCCATTGAGTTTATTGACGAGTTTAATTTTGAGATCACTAGACCCAAGTCAATTTTGATTCCACAACAAATCTTGGACTTTGACATTTTAGATGGGGTGATTAATATGCAAGAGGTCCCGAAATTCGAAATCCTGACTGTGGAGGATAGGAATTAGGAAATGATGATTTGGGAAGCCAATTCCAAAGGAAGTAAAAGACTGAGCTAAGGGTGCCTATTTGTCTAAAACCACCAAACTTCTACCAGAACCCTTATGACATCTTTGACTCAGAGGATTCCAACCCAAGCAAAATTCATTGGTTATCCTCTTGAGCTTAATCTCTTTGTTATCTGACTGTTTGGACTTGGGTTGTATCCTTACAAATCGCAAGCCCGACCCCACTTGCATACTGATCTCAGGTTTTGGATAATTTTTATCCAGAACCTTAGATATACTCGACCATGGGGCTTGGGCCTGCATCACAATCTGGTCTACATCTATGGACATCTTCTCCTGGCAGGTCCAAAGATAAATTTTCTTATTCTGATTCTGACCTGCACCTGTGAATTCTTTATTTCTTCTTCTTTGTATAGTGTGCCTAGCTGAAGGCACTAAATTCAGCACGTATACAGTTTCTTTTCATCTCGGAGCTGACCTATTATTCATGCAATTCAGGTGCTTTCTACTCTACTCCACTCTTTTTCATGTCTTTTTAATACAATGAGGACATTGCATTAGATAGGCATGGGGGGGTGGATATTCATCACTGAATTATTTCGTCAGCTCCATAGATTCTTTTTGTTTTCTTTTTATTTATTTAAAAAAAATTATGGAATTAGTAACGAGAACTTAGGCATTAGAAATTTTTCAATATTAGAAAATAAACTATATGATTTGAACACTAAGACCTATCATGTCTTCGGGCTTAATCAACCCTGGTGTCCACTAAAATGTGGACTTGTTTCTCGAGTCCTTGCCATTCTAAATTCATATTTTAATTGGTTAAATAAGTTAGGGTGATAAGTACATGACTTATCAACCCACCCTCTGATTTGAGGGGATTTTAAGTCTAAGCATCTACACACGCTTCGCACTAACTTGCTTTTCGATGGTTTTAACGAAAATTGGGTAGCTAATGAACCTTCTACGGTGGTATGGCTGGTAAGTTATCATGGGTAACAGCTCATTGGTAGGTTTTCTAGAGCCCAGTCACATTACCATTCTTTTCTTGCTGCCTTTAGGTAAATCTTAGATCAAAGAAGCCACCTACTTAAAATAAAAAATAAAAAAATAATCCAAAAAAAAATGGAAGGAAAAAAAAAAGAAATAAGATACACTTCACCGCACGAGTATGGTTGGCAAGTTATCGTGGGTAACAGCACAATAGTAGGTTGTCCAGAACCCAGCAAAAGAAATGCACATATAACTCTAAAACACTTAGGAAGAAGTGAAGTAGAATAAGCTGGGGAGATATACACTGGGTGTTTGCCCTTGTGTTGACCCCATAAAAATAAAAGTAAGGAGAAAGCTACAGGTCGAATAGATACACCTTTAGGCAGAATTTCTTTCAAGGTCACCTAGGGGCGTAGAAACCCAATGTCCATTCTAATCGCCGATCAGTGAGTCTATCACATTTCACACAAAGATGCTTAGAACTTAGGGTTGTCTTCGTGTCTTGGATGGGTTGAGTGGCCGTAGAAAGCTACTCCAAAACCCTAAACTCAAAAATCCAAAAAAATTAGAAAAGAAGAAAAGAAGCAAAAGATCTTTAAATAAGGCGAGGGCTTGAGGCAGTCTGCATTTTGGTAGACACCCGAGCACTGTGGTGTCTCTATAGTTTAGGTCAAAGTTGAAATTCATAAGCATTGAAAAATAACTATTGCCTAAGAAATTTGACCTAATTCTTTTATAAATAGCATATAGTTTTGCTAGGGACTAGAAAAAGATAGGCATGGGGGTGTGATTTAAACATGTTTATATCACATAAATCATCTAGTTTTGCGTATTCTTAGACATAGAGTTGCATCATATATTGTAAATGTTGCATAACATGCATCATCTTGCATTTAGGTTAGGTTGTATAAAGTTTAGGTTAATTTTCCCTTTTTATGATTAGGTGACAGGGAACATTTAATAGGGGCCTCGAATTGAAGATCCAACCATACAGATCTAATCAGGGCAACGATCAGACTTCAACGACTCCAAGATCGCCCTGATCAGACTTCTGTAGCATCAGATATAATCCAAGGAAGGTCAGAGATCAAGGGCCAAGATGGTGTAAATCCGCACTTCAGATGACAAATCCAACCACACGGATGGGTTCGAATCGACGATTGTAGCCCAACAACGCAAAAATCGATCCAATCCGACATCCATGGTACCATCTACATGACAAAGAAGATGGATAGCCAAGATGGTGTCACGTGGTGCCATCCTAGTAGCCCAACTGGCCCAAGGACTCGCCATTGCTTTCTCTCTCCTCAATTGCATAGATGATCTCAATTGTCAGATCATAGATCCAATGGCTGAGAGAGATTGCGCCCAAATCCAAAATGCGACTCAAAGGGCGGCTTGGCCCGTTCATCTCGAGATTGTGGGCGACGTGGAGGTCGCGGGTTTGAGACCCCGCGTGCTCAAAAATCAAAGCGAGAACCGGGCGCAGTTAAATTAAGTCACGTGATATGCGATGGATGGCGATGGAGGTGCCTACGTGGCCACACCAGATGCGCAGGCGGGCACACACGAGATCGGACACCCAAGCCCACGTGCAATGGCACGCGCAAGCATTGGGCGTGTTGAAGCAGAAGTGGCAAGATGGCTTTTAAGCTGTCCGATCACTTGATCGGATAGCTGAGAGTCAAACATTATGCATAGGTGTTTGGCATGAGGAGAAGAAGAGGCGCACACGAGCGGCACCTGCACCCACGTTCAAGTGCTTTAGTGACATTTAAATCCATTACTAAAGGCCCTGAATTAATGTTTTATGTATAAAATGGCCTCTTTGCCCATTCAAACTTCACCTATAAATAGCCCTACGACCCCCACACTTTCTTCATCCCTTCCTCTCTTCTCTCACCCCCTGCAAAGCTCTAAGAGCTTGTCCCAAACCCAGGATGCTACATTAGAGCTAAAAATATAATTTTTCCACATTCTCACCTCCTTCATGGAGCATCCTGCGGTGGTCCTCTCAACTCCATTTGGGAAGCGGACCCCGCTACAACATTGTCCTACCCCGTTCTCTATCGTCCGTCGTCATTCTCCTTCCCGCATCTCACCACCTTCGTCCAAGTGCTCCGTTGTTGCGGCTCGTCCTCTAAGCAGCCGTCGAGGAGGATAACTTCTCTCCACCTTCTTTTACCACTTTCTAGTGTAGATTTCCTACTTTCTAGTGTAACGAGTAGTTGTATTAAGTAGTTGTAATGAACATTGCTCTATGATAATAAAATCAATGTTTATTCTATCTCTATTTTCTCTTTATTTGTAATATTCTCTCTCTTTCTTCTATTATTTATTCTTTAAGTAGATAACTAGTTTAGATTCAATTCGACCAGCTAATCTACTCCATGACAAATAAAACAAATGTGGTTTTTAATCAAACGTCCGCCTCCCTATGTTCGACTTGGAATTCTTTTCGAGTTTCAGTTAAATTTATCTATTGACGATTTTTCTCGCAAATCGCACTATAACAACGGGTTTCCAAAACTCAACTCTGTTTGCACAGATTTTTCGATTCAACATAGGTGTAGGGAGTTTTGGCGAGGTGGATGGAGAGGTGTAGTGGCGGAAACGCTTCGCCGGAGTGGTTACTGGAGGTGGATACGGAGGTGGTGGGTGATGTAGTCGAGAGGTCAAAACATGGGTTGAAAGGGGGAGAATTAACCTAAGAATCTAAGGGAATTAAACTACTCTTGAACTAACGGACAAAATGGGGGGAGATCTCCATGTTGGGGGTACGTCAACGTCGGAGAAGAAGAATTCTCCAGTGGGGTAGAAGCGGTGATGACAAGGGGGAAAGGAGCTCCTGCTGGTACTACCAAGAGTGGAAGAATTCGAGGTGAAGGAATCCACCACTGGTATCGTGGACGAATGACGAGGGAGGTTGGAACTAGTCACCGGATGTCATGGAGACTTTTGGCCAGAGAGGAGAGATGAAGTAGAGGGATTCTAGGCCAAAAATGAGTGTAGCGGGATCAGTGTGACATGGGGATCCTTATATAGGCCTCAAGGAGTCAGTTTAAGCTTGGGAATCAAGCTTTGCGTACTTGGAAGGTTCACTGGAGTTGGAAACCCAAATCTCTCATGCGTTTGCATGAGAGATTGGGAAAGAGTTGAAGCTCAAGAGTTAGTTTGATTGAAAGAGGATTTCAATAGGAATCTCCGGTTCAAATTTGAGGATGTTTCATCAATCAATCAAGGAGAGATCCCTGATTGATTGTCGCCAGAGTTGTAGGATTAGGAGTTCTATGTAGAGGGGACCTTTATGACGAAGAAGATGATAAAGTTGGGGGGGTTTTGTGTAAAAAATTTGAAAGCTGAGGAACCATTCGAGATAAAGAAAATCATACTTGGACCAAAATGCAAACTAGGTCGAAATAATCTCAGATTGGGCGCAAGTTTTGCTACAAACCTAATTTAGACCTAAGGAATTCAATGATGAAGTTGGATTTTGGTTTTGACCAAGTTTGACTAGGTAATTTATGCAAAAGTCCAAATTAGGGTATTAGTTTGTCTGTGGCTCTATTTTGGGTCAAGACAGGTTCTGATGGTCAAATTGAAGGCACCAAACCTTAGAGAATATTTTCCTATGAATTTTATAGGGTTTGGGCAAATTTTATTCTGATCAAAACCTTAGTAGATTAAGTAGGTCTGCTTTTAGGGTTTCAAATGTCATTTAATTCCTAAAATGTGTGAAAACACATTCCTATCTGCATGGACCCCCTTATTAACCATTAATGACTATATGACCCTTAATGAACCCTTGAAATACCCCATGGTTATTCTGTATTTATGAATTACTGGTAAACTTGCAGAAATAATCCTATCTTCTTTTCTTTTCAGAATAATTCAACCTGCCCAAGAGACCTCTTGACTGATATGTAGGAGCTTTTATTGACTTTATCAGATCAAATTGAGCTAGTTATGGGTCATGATGGTGTTCCCATCATACCCCGATGCCTAGCTTTTGCTAGTCCCTTAGCAAAACCACATGAATCAAACCAAATAGCTAGGTCGGATGTAACCTTTAGGATGCCCTACTCAGCTACATTTCTAGGAATCAAATCTTAATACCAACAATAGGCCTAGAGGTACTCAAGTACCAGCCCAGATCCAGACCTGAGTAGCTTTCACCTCAATCCACCACGAAGGTTTCTAAGGCCTGTAGTAACTAACCTAAGGTTTGTTGAACCTAGTGGCTAAAGCACCCGTGCTTAAAACAGGGTTAGTCCAGCTTCAATTTGCCAGTGCATTATGTAAGAGAGATAGGAGATTTTTATTTGTGGAGAGCCTTCTCTCTCTTTTCTTTTCATTATATTTGTCCTTAGATCCATCCTCGGATTGGCCGTAAACATGGTCTGTATCAGATTCCTTGTCCCCACCATCAATCCTCGAAGGGTCCCTGGCAATCGATGCTTCGAGATATGATAAACACCAGTTTATCATCATTCTTATGCATTAAAACAATCCTAACTCTTAAAATTTTGCTTCGCAAACGAGTTTTTGGGTTGCATTTAGTCATAAATTAGGTTAGGCATGCATTGCATTTTTTTGTATTTTTTTGGTATGTTTTATGAGTGTTAGGGATAGACAGATTATCAGATCTCCAGAACCCTAGCACTTAGGAAGGCAACAGGTGAAGAAGTTCTAACTAGCTGAAACTCAGCTTGTTCCAGCTCACCATAGCTGGAATCTAGCTCACCTGGACTGTGGTTAGCTCATCCCAGCTACATTCAGCTCATCTCAGCTGAATGATAGCTCAAGAAGGTTTATCTTAGCTCACCCTAGCTCAGTTCAGCTTAGATCCATCTCAACTTAGCTGAGTCTAGCTCATCTCAGCTCCCTTTAGTTCACAGGGAGCTCTAGCTAGCTCAGCTGAATTAACTGGAGTTCACCTCAGCTCAACCTAGCTGAGTCTAGCTCATCTCAACTCCCACCAGCTCTTTGGGAGCTCCAACTTGCTCAACTAGGTTCACATAAGTTCACCTCAGCTCAAGCTCAATCCACCTCAGCTCAAGCTCAACTCACCCCAGCTCTAGCCAGCTCACAATAGCTAATCTCTAAGCTAGCAAGCTACTACTTATCAACTAGTAGCTTAGCTAGCTCTGGAGTCCTCACCAGAGGCAATTCCAGCTCAACCTAGCTCCAGCTAGGTTGAAGCCAGCTCAACTAAGCTCAACTACCCAAGCTTTGCTACTTGCACAAAGACTAAGTAGCTAAAGCTCAGTAGTTGAGCTCCCCTTCAAGCTACCTTAGTAGACCTAGCTCCAACATAGCTGCCATCAACTCCAGAATACTCTTCTCCAGCTCTCCTCCATAAAACCCTAGCTCCTCCAGCTCTACTCTACTAGCTAAGCTAGCTTAGCTAGCTTAGCTAAGCTCCAGCTCTACCTAAAATTCCATGGCCTTCCACTCCTCCACCTTAACCATAACTAACCCTAACCTAACCCACTCCCTTTTGGCGCCAACCCACCATAACCACCACCTTAGACACCCCTTCATGTTGGCGCCAAAAAGTCCTAGACATCCCTTCATTTTGGCGCCAACATGAGTCTCCATCCTAGCCTTACACCTCATCCTATATACGCATCTAAACCCTACACATAACCCCCTTATAGAAACCTTAAAGTGGCACCACCTAACCCCCCTTTTAACCCACTAAAATGGTGCCAACTCCACCTAAACCTAACCTCCATGCAACCCTTCATGTGGTGCCAAACAACCTACACCCTCCACCATATAACCACCACCTAATGCTCTCATCCTAACCCTTCATTCACCTCCACACCAACCTTAATCCTTAACCCCAAAAGAGTTGGCACCAACATCCTAACCACCAGCTAACACAACCTTACAAATGGCGCCAACTTATCCTCTCCCTCCATATTATAACCACCACGACATTGCTCCATCTCCACCCTAAACAACCTAACCTACCATTAACCCTAGCTCCTACAAAAGGTTGGAGCCAAAAAGCATGCAACCCTCCACCTTGGCGCCACCCATATCAACCCTTGGATCCTATAACCACCCTCTACAACCCATCCTAGCCCTTCATCCAATAACTACCCCTACCCCATCACCACTTCTATATAAACCCCCTACTACCACCATTAAAGGGCACCCTTGGCTACAATTTTTCTACCCATATTTCCACCTACATAGAAGGTCAAGAGAAGAAGAAGAAGAAGATTAAGGGGATACTCTATCCCCTTGGTGCCTTCCCCTCTTCTCTTCTCTCTTGTGCCCATGCCAGCCAAGGAAGGAAGCCAAGCATTGGAAGGAAACCTAGGGTGCATGCCTACCCTAGGAGGAGGATTGAAGGGTGGTACACAGCCACCCTTGGAGGACGAGTCAAAGGTGGTCTACGCCACCTTACGAGAAGCCTTTGAAGGTGGAATTCCATCCACCTTGGAGGAGTCAAGCACGCCCCCCTTTGGGTTTGCTAGGAGTTCATCAACTTGGAGAAGCTTTGCAAGAAGAAGGAGCTCTATCTGATTGTGGGAGCAGCTGCAATTGGAGCAAGAGCCTTGTCATCTTCACCATCATTATAAAGGATAATTGTTTTTTTTTATTTTTGCACTTTCAATTCTAGTAGTTGAAGCATTCCTCTACTAGGTTTTTGTGTAAAACAATTCCTCGTTCTTATAAAAGTTGCCTTCAATTTTTGTTGCAATTTTAATTATGCTACTTGCTTTATCTCAGTATAATCTCACTCTCTCTTTCTAATTAACCTAGGCCTTCACGCACCTAGGTTGAGTTTAGAAAGAAGATAATTTTGTCACTTAGATTTTAGCATCTTAGTTGTAGTACTTTTCCCGTTGACAACTTCATATTTGCCCTTTATATCAAAAAGACTCAAAAGAAAAATGATATATTGAAAAATAACAAAAAAAAAGTTGAGTTTCATTTCCAAGCAAGAGACCTGAATTTCACAAAATATTGCCTCCTTGGACAACCCTAGATACTTCCCTATTTAGGTTAGAAATTTTAAAAGTGAACAGATTTACGCGTTGCAGCGACTTAAAACCCTAAGCTTAAAAATCGCATAATTTTTCGTATCAAGATAGCACCGCCCATGGCAACCCCCAGAACCCTGGCTTTCGACACTTCAGGATAGTGCCGCCCATGGCATTCTGTAGCTAAATCCAGACCCTGGCAATCGATATTTCATGATAATGTCACTCATGGCATTTGAACCAGCACAAGGTGTTTACATGCCCTCGGTAGGATATTTAGATATCCTAGGAGATAAGCACCGAGGAAACAATATGTTATTGCGCATCTTCGAGGGGAATTTCCTACCTCTCTGTGTCAGGAACTTGTCCAAATCAACGTGTGTTTTCGAGCCACTCCTAATCTAGATCTTAGGACCTTTTTCAGAATAGATTAAATGTCCTTTGGCATGATTTCAACTTTTGAAATGCACTGAACGAAATTGTGTGTGATTTAGGGTGCTTAAGTTACCAAGTCTCGCAAACCAGAGGTTAGTTAACGGGGCCAAATACTCCCTAAGCCTTAGACCTAATACATAATCTTTGCATTTTCCCCAACCTCTTGAGGATTAATCAGAATCTTGCCAAGTACGTGAATGTTTAAATCCAATACAAACCCAAGAGGCATAAGGTCAGTATTCACCACTAATACCTTAAGTTTTAGCCTTCTAGGTCTTAATTCATCATTCGATCCAACCTAGAAGTTAGGAAAGTTCCATATTATCTTGAAGGGATTCAATTTCTTTCTTTATCTTTTTTCTCCTTTCTTCTCTTTTCAATTTTCATTCCCTTCTTTTCAAAAATGTCTCTCCTTTTTTTTTTGGTGAAACCTTTATTGTGAATTGATTCTCATGGCGTTTTGCACTTTAATATCCCCCCATGCCTACGATTTGCAATGTCCTCATTGTAAATTAGGTGGGTTTGAGTTCAGCTTAGATCGTACATTAGAAAAAGGTCAAAGGGTGGGTGGACAGGTTGGGATGTCTGTTGCGGATGATTTCAAGCTCTGGTATGAGTACCAAAGGTGGGGCCGACTGTTCTAATGGACGAACCCTAAAGTACAATATGAGTTCAGCAAAAAGATGTGTGAAAAGGATTTCAGGTTTTTTAAGAAAATGACGGGTTGCCTATCGTTAAGCATTGAGTTTAACGTCGTCAGCCAGGTGCAATAAGCTCAGGGAGATGTGCTTGGCTGTATTAGTGATCTGATGGTTGAGAATCTGATGGCCACAGATATGTATTAAAGCATGGTGAGGAGTCATTCTAGGATGTCTCTGATATGGATCAAGTTGATTCATTTCTGAGTGATCTTCCTTGAAATCTTGCGGAGGAATCATTCGGAAGGTGTAGTGGTCATGGGATTTTGAAATAGGTTTGTCATAGGTCCAAGACTCAATAGAGAAGGATCTAGTATCCCAGATGTGTGGTTCCTCTCATGCATTATGGCCTATTAAATTGATACTTAATGAGTCATTTTGATTTTTTCATTTGAATGTGAGATCGTCTCTTCAAGAAATGACTCAAAGATTGGTTCCTCTACCGAATTTTCTCCATAATTCTCATCCTAATTGAAAATGAATGCTTAGAGAATGCCTTTTGGATTATCTAACTCTGATTCTGTAAAGGATTCATACTCTAGGTGTAGGTTACTCTCAGTATCTGCCAATCTTGATTCCTAGAGATCCTCAAAATGAAATTTCTCTATGTCCATAGGATCTGAATCTGGTATGTCATCATGTTTCCCAACTTCCCAGAGTATGCTTTCAAGATCACAGGTGAAAGCCTCTATTGTAGTTCTGTCATTGTGCTCAGTCAAATCAGGATCATCTAAGATGTGAAAAGTTTCCAATTCTGGCTCTAGGTTTTCTACCAAGGATATGGTCATGAGGTCTTGAATAAAACCTAGTTGTTCTGCCGAGCATTTCCCTTTTGTTTCCTCGAAAGTATTAATCTCAGCACATTGATCTCCTGAGGCAATCATCATATGCCCTGATTCACAATTGATTATGGCTCCTGCTAGCCAAGAATGGTCTTCCCAAAATCACCGGCATCTCCTGTATCTGTTGTGGCATATCCATGTTGAGAATTAGGAAATCAGTTAGGTAGCTAAAATCCATAACTCTAATTACCACATCTTCCACCATCCCAATCGGTATGATTAGGGTTCGGTCAGCTAGTTGCAAAGTAACATGGGCGGGTTTTAGCTGTCCAATCCGTAATTTTTTAAATAGGGTGGTAGGGATGAGGTTGATTGAAGTGCCAAGGTCCAATACAGCCCACTTGAAGTTTGTGTCACCAATCTTGCAGGGGATTAGCAGGGTCCCTGGATCAAATTTTTTTTGAGGTAAATTATTTTGGATTATGGTACTTATAATTTCAAACAGTAATACCTTCCCTTGTGTTGGCTCTTCTACCTCTTTTTTGGATATATCAGGAGAGGTAGGGTTGGGATTAAGGATATCAAGTAGTGGGATAGTGACTTGTGAATTCCTCAAAGGTTCCGTTATATCAAGTTCTAACACTCCTCTAGTGTGTAGGTGGGATATGACCTGATAGGGGAATGGATTAGCTATTTTTGGGGATGGGTTTCTGTTTTCCTCTCATAACATTGATCATAGCACAATCATGGTGGGGAAGTGGAGGGGAGAAAGTCGATCCTTGCTGTTGATGTGGAAGTGGGTAAGTCATGGTGTGTTTTGGCTCAACTATGGTGGATGGAGAAAATACACAGGTATGAGTTGCCAGGCTAGGTTGGGTATAGCATGCTTGACCCTGGATTTGGTTTACAACGTGTTTTTGCGTTGAAAAGCTATTTGGATTAAGCTAAGGTTGAGAGGGAAGTGCACCAAGCTGGCGAGCACTTGCTAGCTGGGCCAATTGATTTTGCAATTCAGAGATCTCTTCTTTGTGTTGCTTTTGCATATCAACCAAAGTTTGGAGAATCAAAGATGTCTGATCATCCTTAGGTGGTCCAGATTGGAAATTTTGATTGGGCCTTGGTTGAGTGGGTTGATATGGTTGTTGGTTTTGTGGTCGAGGTTGGAATTGGGATCTCGGATTCGAGTTATTTCCCGACCATGAAAAGTTAGGATGATTACACCATCTAGGGTTGTAGGTGTTGGAGAAAGGATTATTTTTGACAGCGTGGAGATCCTCGCAGGTCTGAGGAGCTCCGAGATAATCAGGATATGGGGGTTCAAAGTTCCCCCAACTATGGTGGGCTGACTTGGAGTTGCCTCCGAAGCCATAATCAGACAGGGGTGGATACGCATCCATCCCTAGGGAGTGGTAGATGTTGTGCGTAGTCTCCCTTCTCATGGGTGGGTGTGCGTATGTGCTTTGAGGTGCAAAGGTGGATTTGTATAAATGATGAGTGATGTCATCCACCTTCTTTTCGATGATGGAGACCTTATCCAATTGACTAGCCACCAACTCCAGATCAACAGATGTCGAAAGGCCTCAGGATTCGTGTACCCCCCAGATGTGGATGTCCGGTTGTACGCACCCAGTGACTCATTGTTCAGGGAGTTCTCGCACATGTTTTCAAGAATCTCCCAGATCATGTCCTCATGTTGACCCATGATGCTACCACCACAGGTTGCATTGACAAATAGCTTAATGTCATCACGGAGCCCGTGGTAAAAGGATTGGACTTGTTCCCACTTCGGAACTCCATGATGGGGGCACTTACGCATGAGATCCATAAAGCAATCTGATGCCTCATGTAGAGATTCTCCCGCTCCTTGGGAGAAGTGCATGATTTGGTGCTGCATAGTGTTTGTATGACCGATGGGTAGAATTTTTACAGGAAGGCGGTTTGAAGTTCCCCCCATGTGTTGATCGTGTGTGGTTGAGTCTAAAACCAGTGGGCGACTTTGTTCGCCAGAGAGAAGGAGAAGAGTTTTAAGAGTAGTCCGTCACAATTCTGCGCATCTACCCCGAAAGTGTGGGCCAGGTGCTTCAAGTTCTTGATATGCTGGAAAGGATCCTCGGAGTTCAAGCCATGAAACTTTGGAGTCATGTGAAGCATACTAGGTTTGAGCTCCACCTTGGGTTCTCTTGCAGGAATGTTGATTCGGGGTTCGATCTCCGCCACCGCGGGATTATAGTGATCTCACATTTGAGGACGCGGCGATGGGTTGATGATGGCATTGATTTGATCTTTGAAATCAAAGAATTGTTGTGGTTCAAAGTGAGGTTGTTCTGGATGATCCATGGTTGATGGGGGAGAGGTAGGCTCAGAATCAGAGGAGATGTCAATCTGATCGGGTTGTTACACAAACACAACGGTCAAGGCTTGACCTCGACGAGAGTGAATGACTAATGGAGGCCTCAAGGATGGTCTTAAGGACCTCCTCCCAAATATGCACCGATGGAGAAGATGAGAGGTAGAATATTAGATGGACCCAATCGAGGCACCCAAAAATTTTTGGATGACTATAAAGGTTCAGGACAGATGATACCCACGGATCAGAAAGTCGTCCACCTGCGAATTACCTAGGCAGCCAAGAAGGGAGAGTCCCGCAAAGACCCCTACACGGTAGAGCATCCCAACGAGTTACAGGGTTTCCTCCACCCGATCTTCCTTGTCACTGAGGGTCCAGGAAGACCAGAATGGTGACTTGACCTATTAAGTCTACAAATTTTAAGTTAAGAGCAAGGTGCTTATGATTCCACTTGAACTTTAAGATACTTTTATGCAAGGTAACCTAATTTGAAGATTGGTTTACCCCTCAAGGTGGGTCAACTTCACCTGTTTGTCTTTTGAGAATATTAGGTCCCGCTTTTAGGATTCAAGTGAGATTTAGAGCCTGATTTTAGGGTTTGCTTGCTTAGGTAGATTCAATCAAGGTTTAGGCACAATGTTTTGGGAAGGCTGATTCTTTTTTAAGCAAGTGTGTCTCTAAAACCTTGAGATGGAAACCCTAATTGGCTCTAATTGGTCCAATCAATTGATTCCAAATGTGGTACCTAGGGCTCAAGCAAGAAGGTGATAGCCCTAGATACCCTAAACCCTAAGTAGGTGCAAAAATCAGGGTTAGGGTTTGGTCAAAAAAGAATCAGATTAGGCAACTTGTGGGAATTGATTCTAAGAATGAAAAGCAACTTGTCCCTAAATGATTTTCTTCCTTTTTTATCTTTTCTCTGAATTAGGGGCTTTTAACAAAAAAGGGAATGGAATTTACCTGCCCCTGGAGTGTTTGGTGCATGGTTGACTCTCCTCGATTAGATTCCTGAACAGATCACAACAAAAGAGATAGAGCAAGTTAGTATCACATCAGAAATCACAATCAAGAGATCAAACTACACGTTGCTCCCTGGCAATGGTGCCAAAATGATGACGCGATAAATCGGTGTTTGAAAAGTCATTGCACTATAGTATAGCCAATAAATCGCGAAAACAGATACAATTTATACTCGAAATATATATGAGGTCAAACACGAGGAGCAAGTTTTGTAATTAATATCAAGATCATAATTTGAATCAAATATAAGAGTAATTTCAACCAAAACTTAATTCAGAATTATTTGAGAATGATGTATCAAGAATTCAAGTACCAATGTGCAAAAATAATAGGGTAAAATGGTGATTTAAATCACCAATTACCCTTATACGATAATAGCAAATATCCAAATAGTATCAACTAATCAAACCAAGCGCACAGTGCACTCCCTATCAAATAGATCAAACAACAAAGCTCTCAATCAGACGGCTTAACCATCTACTGCTACAGTGCCAAGAGGGCACTCTTCTTCTTCTTCTCTTCTTTCTCTGCTCTTCTTCTATTCTGTCTCATTTCTTCTTCTCACGACTAAGTGTCGCACAAGTGCCTGCGAGAGCAAAACTCCCTAACCCCTCGCTCTCTCTATCTCTCTTCCCTTTCTCTTTCTCAATGTCCGGTCATATGCTTGGGTAATTGGGTATTCAAGGATCCATGTATCTGGGACCAGGGCTACCGACGTGGGTAGTAGCCGAGGTGTGAAGGCAGGTTGGGTATGTGACTGGGTAAGGAGGACCTCACCCTCGTCGTGTTAGGAGGCAAAGAGGCTAAGGCACAAAAATGTAATAAGGTGCTCCAGCGACTCTTCCCTATCCAATGTTGGACTAAATGTCCCCGCTTTCTTCCATGAGCAGTAGCTTCAGGTGCTTCTTCTAATTTCGATCAAAGAGCCGGTCAATGGTCCAAATTAACTCCTTGGTTGCACTCCTGGATGAGTTTCGCTGAGCCTGGAGATCTCGCCTGGGGTTATTTGCCGGGAAGCAAACTTCAAAACCTGCTTGAAGCTCTTTGGTAACGGCAGCTGCACCCTAGGTACCTGAAAACAAGAAGAGGGCCTCTCGATCGCATTAAAAAATGCTCAGGAGCTTCGCACTAATGCGGTGAGAGCGGTGGTGTGCAGTGAGAGGTCGTGGGTGAGTGTGGCGAAGGCGGATTAGGTCAGAAGAGGTGGGATTGTTCGATGGGTAGTTTGGGAGGTGGAATTGGCGAAATAGGAGAGCGGTTTGGTTCGTGGAATAGAGGAGGAGGTGTAGAGAGTTTTGGCGAGGAGGATGGAGAGGTACAGTGGCAGAAATGCTTCGCCAAAGTGGTTGCTGGAGGTGGAGACGGAGGTGGTGGGTGATGTAGTCAAGGGGTCAAAACAAGGGTTGAAAGGGGGAGAATTAACCTAAGAATCTAAGGGAATTAAGCTACTCCTAAACTAATGGACAAAAAAAAGGAGATCTCCTTGCTAGGGGTACGTCGGCGTCAGAGAAGAAGAATTCTCTGGTGGGGTAGAAGCGGCGACGACATGGGGGAAAGGAGCTTCTCCTAGTACAACCAAGAGCGAAAGAATTCGAGGTGAAGGAATCCGTCGCTTGTATCCCAGACGGATGACTAGGGAGGTTGGAACTGGTCTCCAAACATCGTGGAGACTTTTGGCCAGAGAGGAGAGATGAAGTAGAGGGATTCCAGGCCAAAAATGAGCATAGCAAGATCGGTGTGACATGGGGATCCTTATATAGGCCTCAAGGAGTCAGTTTAAGCTTGGGAATCAAGCTTTGCATGCTTGGAAGGTTCGCCGGAGTTGGAAACCCAAATCTCTCATGCATTCACATGAGAGATTGGGAAAGAGTTGAAGCTCAAGAATCAGTCTAATTGAAAGAGGATTTCAAGAGGAATCTCTGGTTCAAATTTGAAAATGTTTCATGAATCAATCAAGGAGAAATCCTTGACTGATTGTCACTAGAGTTGCAGGATTAGGAGTTCTGTGCGGTAGGGACCTTTTTGAAGAAGATGATAAAGTTGGGGGGTTTTGTGTAAGAAATTTGAAATTTGAGGGGCCATTTAAGATAAAGAAAATCAAACTTGGACCAAAATGAAAACTAGGTTGAAATAATCTCATATTAGCCCCATGTTTGATACAAACCTAATTTGGACCTAAGAAATTTAATGGTGAAGTTGGATTTTGGTTTTAACCTAGTTTGATTAGGTAATTTATGCAAAAATCCAAATTAGGGTATTAATCTATCTATGGCTCTGTTTTAGGTCAAGACGGGTTTTGATGGTCAAATTGAAGGTACCAAACCCTAGAGAATATTTTTCTATGAATTTTAGAGGGTTTGGGTGAATTTTATCCTAACTAGAACTTCAGTAGATTAAGCAGGTCTATTTTTCAGGTTCCAAATGTCATTTAATTCCAAAAATGTCTAAAAACCCATTCCTAGACCCCCTTATTAACCATTAATGACTATATGACCCTTATGGTTATTCTGTATTTATGAATTACTGGTAAAATTGTAGAAATAACCTAGTCTTCTTCTTTTCTTCTCAAAACAATTCAACTTGCCCAAGAAACCTTCTGACTAATATGTAGGAGCTTTTATTGACTTTATCAGATCAAATTGAGCTAGTTATGGCTTATGATAGTGTTCCCATCAGGCACCATCCCAACGATCTGCCGTCGCACCCCCAGCCAATGAAGGAAAAACATTGGCTGTTGGACCATCATCCAACGTCCACAAGGAGGCCACGCAGCCGCTACCATGTGCTTCATCAGAGGAGGAGTCCATCTCAATTGTTGGATTTCCATCCAACAGTTGAGAGTGGCCACGCTTGAAAATCAAAATCGCAACAAAAAGGCGCACGTAGCATGTTGGTCTCAGCGCTCATACGCAAGCTTGAGGTGCACGTTCGAATCGTGCTAGGGATGAAGTTGGAGGCCATGGAGCACGGGTGTAATTGGGCCATTGGATCATATTGACCAGCATGAGGGCGGCTGCGTAGCATGCAGTGGTTCATTGGATGCGGCGGTGCAGATGGATGCTCAAACGAACACCCAACCTGATGCGCTGATAGGCGCACAAAGAGAGGCGATGCTACTATGAGTTTAAGCACAAGCTAGTTATATGAGTTTAACAACCCAAGAGAAGCTATTATATGAATAAATAGCTAGTTTTATCATAAGGGATGATCAACTAGGACTTATGGTGAATGGGTAGTTCACCAAGAAACCCAAATGGGTTTAAGGAAATTTGGGTAGATGGATTCTACTAAAGTTGGACACAGAATTGAATAATTACCGATTAAGGTGAAAGGCTATAAGCCAGTCACCTAAAATTGGCGTGCTTGGATTGATAGCTCGAATGACACTCGTACATATATATGATGTTGTGATACCTGAACTCATGCTAGAGTACTTGGGCTAGTGATAGTACTCATCACAAAAGCCTCATAGGCTCCTAGAAAATCAGATGACACTATGGCATTGTTGCCATATGTGCTACTGACACTGGGGTACCTAAGGAAAAGGATAAGAGCATGTCAAAGACTAGACTAAAGCTAGCACACCTAGTTTTATTTTGCTCCAAGTAGGAACATTGGTGGCCCAAGTTATCCATCCTCTCCCAATCATTGAACATCAAGTGAAAATCAAGACCAAATTCTCTATTGAGCACAAATAGAATAACTCCACAAGATCTTAAGTAATTTACCAAATGGCCACTCTCTTAAAGTCCAACTCATCTGACAACCAATAAGAACATTTTGGTAAATGGAATCAATATTTGTTACGATCCGAACCTGGCCCCTCATGGAACCAAAGGATGGCTCGCCTTGACTAATCCCAATACCCAGTCGTCCAGCGAGAAATAAACCAAATGCAAGAAATCATACAACAATTCACACGTTGATGTAAACATGTTTATATCACATAAACTATCTATTTACGCGTGTTCTTAGGCATAGAATTGCATCACATATTATAAATATTGCATAACATACATCATCTTGCATTTAAGGCAGTCTGTATAAAATTTAGGTTAATTGTCTCCTTTTATAGCCAGGGATAGGGCAACTTGTTAATCAGGGCTTCAGACAGAGGATCCAATTGTATGGATTTAATCAGGGCAACGACGGGAGTTCAACAACTCGAAGATCTTTCTGATTGGACATCTGTAGCATCAGATATAGTCTAAGGATTCCTAGAGATCAAGGACCAAGATGGTATTAATCCGCACCTTAGATGACAAATCCAATAGCACGGATGGGTTCGGATCGACGATCACAGCCTAACAGTGTGAAAATCGGTCCAATCCGATACCTGTGGCACCGTTTGCAATACACAGAAGTTGGATAGCCAAGATGGCGCCACGTGGCACCATCTCAGCCGCCTGATCGACCCCAGGGACCTGCTGCTTTCCTCTTCTGAAGGGATGACAAGGCATGATCTAGGCCGTTGGATCTTGATCCAACGACCCTAAGCACGCATCGCTTAAAACCTCCACGCGACACAAATGAAGGTGCAACGCAGTGGTCGCGAGGTGTTGAGTGTGTGCGGGGCGTGGGTTCGATTCTCGATCTGCTGCACATGCAGGTTAAATCCAAACCGCGCGATGGGCTGCGGACGGCGCTGATCACCCAATCAGGCGTACACAAGATCAAATGCTCCACCTCATGCCAGATCTAACACGCAATCAGGCGGTGCAAAGCTGAAGAGTAGGCTGATATAGCCCAAACATGTGTGGGCATTATAGGTGCGGAAGAGGAGAAAGTGTGCACATCGCACGCACACGTCGGCCACGACCAACCTTTAGCGGTGTTTAAATCCGTTGCTGAAGGTCCCCTCCTTATTGTTTATGAAGTTAAAATGTCCAAAATGCCCCCACTCCTTGCAGCTATAAAAGGAGACCCCTACCCTACAAATCTGGCATCCCTTCTTTTCTCTCACCCCTTCCAAAGCTCTAAGAGCTTGTCCCAAACCCAGGATGCTCCTCTAGAGTAGAAATCATAATTTTTTCACCTCCGTCCCCCTTCGTGGAGCATCCCACGGTTGTCCTCTCTCTGCATTTAGGAAGTGGATCCTGCGACGACGATGATGTGCTACTTCATTCCTGTTCCTCCTGCTTCGTCCTCCTTCTTCCCACTCCATTCCCCGTCTTCCAAGTGTCGTCCCATCCGACTCGTCCTCCAAGCGATTATCAAAGAGGATATTTCTCTCTCCATTCTCTTACTGCTTTCTAGAGTAGATTTACTGCTTTCTAGTGTAGATTTCCCGCTTTCTAGTCGTAATGAGTAGTGTAATGAACAACTTCTTATGTTGAAATCCATGTTTATTCTACCCCTCTTTTGTTTTATTTGTAATATTCTCTCTCTCTTCTATTTATTATTTGTTAAATAGATAGCTAGTTTTCGACCAGCTATTCTATTTCGTGACAAACAAAACAAACATGTATTTTTAATCAAACGTCCACCTCCCTGCGTTTGACCTGGAACTTCTTTACGGATTTTTTGGTATAAATTTTATCTGTTGAACGGATTTCTTCACGACTCGAACTACAACGATGGGTTTTTAAATCCAACTCCTAATGCGTAGTTTTCCACCCTCAACATTTTGGCACCGTTGCCGGGGAGGCAACTCTCTTTAATTCTTCACGTTTTCCAACTTATGAATCATTTACCTCACTTCTCTCCTTTCTTATTGTGATTGCAGGTACTCTTTCGATACGGGAGAAGGCGATAGATTGGAGTAAAGTGCTGTTGAAGGTTCTGTAAGTTTACCCCCACCTGCCACCCATTAGTTTTCATTCCACCATGTAATAACATAAACATAAATCAACCTAGGTGTTCTTATAAACCCTAAGGTTAGTCTTGATTGCTTGTTTGACACCTACACCCACCTTACCCTCCACATTAAAAATAAAAATTAAAAAATCTCACAGAGGTACACAACCTCATCTGAATTTCAAACTCAACCAGTAAACCGATCTTTGGAATCGGTACACACACCCAAACACATAATCGAGTAGAAATCAGATTAGGTAATCACTTGTGTGCCTAATTAAGTGGTGCAACAGGTCGATTGTTTGAGTTGATTGGGCTGTACCACTTCAACTAAAAATCAACTCATTAAGTAACTGCCACATAGGTTCAACTCTTAGGGATTTACCAGGCACTCTATATTCTTTTAAGCTTCAAAGGAAAACATCTTTACTTGTGGTTTCAAAACCTGGTGTACCAACATAACTTGATTGAAAATACCTAAAGTTGAATCTTAAGAGCTATTAAGCAAGATTTGAATCCTAAAATTCACCACATCAAAAATAATCTTGCTTAAAAACCACTGGCTGTGCATGCACACACACATCAATCAATCATTAAGGTCACAACCCAGATAAAGGGCCCATCACATTCCAAAGCACATTCAAACCTAACCCTAATTAAAATAGAGTAGACGTTAACCTTAAGGATTCGACTCGCGCTTCGGAGCCCAGAATGAGATTATTTTTTATTAGTCTATTTCTACCTTTCAATCTGATGTCTAGCTAGGGGAGCAGAATCAAACGATCATGACTGATAAGTACACTAGGAACTGGAGGAGCAAGCCAAAGTAAGAACTTTCTCCCCAGTCCTTCCCTCTAACTGGTTGGATTGAACGGAAAGAAGTAGATCAAATCATTGCTTTATCTCAAGACGGGTTCTGGGAGTTTGTAGGTCTTTAGGCTAGTCCACTTAAGGATAGGTTTGATTATTTGTATTGCAGGGCACCTTTCTTCCTCCCATCTTTCATGAATCCTTCCACATTTTATACGCATTCCCGCTCTTTCCCTCCTATTATGACTTATCCTCAACATGATGCTTATCCCAACTTGTACTATAATCAACCATCTGTTAGTTAGGATAACTCTGATTGGGGATACAATTTCAGACTTTCGTGTTCAGGATTTGACCTTGGACACCATCATCAAGATTTTTATCCTTTTCAGAGCCACATCGATTATAAATCGTCATCCCTTCATTGACAACCTAATACGATCTATAATCAAGAAGGATACCCTGATCCTTACCCATCCCCTAAATACAGTGCCTTTAGGTCATCATCACCTTATGAACAATCTAAAATGACCTATTATTAGGGAGGGTATCACGAATCTCAATTCGTTAACTCTGCACTGATCTCAAACCTGCCCAACCCTGAACCAAGCCATTTGGTTCAGGTTAACCAGGTCCAAGATAAGGTTTTGGCTAACTTGAGGACTACTATACAATCTTTAGAAGCTCAGCCAATACCTTACACTGAAGAATTGGAGCCCCTGATTGAAATGATTGATGATCTGAACAAGTATTTGTTGGATTAGCTCTAGGATGTTAAGGATAAGGACCTGGGTGAGTTTTTACATGGGAAGTTAGCAAAATTGAGAATGAGATTTATTGTTGCTTTAGTTCAATCATGGGATGATTCCTAGGATGAACCCCCTTTAGGAGATCCAATGTCAGAACCCGCTCAGGCACCTGTTGCGGGGGACACGTGTTACGAGGTTGACCAGATTGACATAGAGCAACCAATTAAGGATGATCTGATTTCTTCACCTGAAATCCCTGAGCTAGGGTATGAGGAAACATATGTCTCTATGGATCAGAAAGTAATTGATGATTTTGAGACACACATTAATACATATTTAGATTTCTTTGATTCTGAAGGTGAAGAATCAATTTGCGAAGTCTCACACAGGTTTACAGAACACGATTTCTATAAGACAACTAGGCTTGAGGAATCCGATAGATCATATGATGGCCCAATAACTGAGGAAACTGATCTTATTAGGGCTTCTATGGAAGATTGAAATCCCTGCATTAAAGATTCAATTCAAAGCCCTAATTCTCAGTTTCACCCCATTGAGCTTACTGATGATCCTATTTTTGAGATAACTAGACCCACGTCAATTCTGATTCAGTCACATCTTTCAGACTTGGAAATTTCAGACAGGGTGATTGTTGTGACTCATAAAGTGCATTTTTTATAAGAAAAAGCATCGCAGTATAGTGCGCAATACGATCAATAAAAATATTTATAAAGATAACAAGACTTGGAGTCCCGGTCGTTCGTCTCTGGGAGGCGTTTATGGAAATGTATATTTGAAATCGATCTTTTTCGCTCTACTTAAAATCTCATGTCGGTTTATGGTGATTTACATATTGATGTACGACATGCTAGTTGCCAAAAGATAGTAATTAAAAGCAGGCAACTTTAATCACACAAAATATATTACAATAAGCTCATGGTGATTTTCACACATAGATATATATATAGAAAATGATTTTTATTCATTTAATTTATGATGGTGGCTACAACATTAAGCTCGTGGAAAGCTTATAAAGGAATGCTTGGAAATACAAATCTAGCTAGCAGAAAACAATCGTATACATGAATCTAAGGGGGGATTATGCATGCATCATTGGGGGAGAATATGGAGCTACACTACTAAGCAGTAAATAAAGCATATAAATCTAAGAAGAACTAAGCTACTAATCTAGCAGAAATGAGGGCATTCGGAGGTGGGCTCCGATGGCCTTTGAGTTGGTTGAGAGGAGGAGGGGCAGCCAATGGTGCTTAGGCCTGCCCTTGGAGAGAGGTTGGAGAGGTGATCCAGCATCTTGGCGTGGAGGTGGTGGTGGCCATGGTGAAGCTACTCATGGACATGGAGGTGGAGTGGATGTGGAATGAAACTAAGCTAAATGGAACCAAGAGTGGATGGGTGCAAATGGCCACCCCTTAGGTCTTTTTATAAACCTAAGGGAAGCTCTCTAGAGAATTATGGAATTCTCTAGAGAGGCCTATGGTGGGAGCTCGTGGGAGAGTGAGAGAGAGAGGATGGATGATGTTTTTTAGATCCACCAAATGTGGATCTAAAAATTGAATGGCTCTTGATTGCTAATTTTAGCAACCAAGGCAACAACACATGGTAGAGAGTTCTAGAGAACTCTAGGCTAGGTATTTTCATGTGGATGGTGTGTGTGGGTGTGTGTGGATCGAAACTTAGGTGGCTAGGTTGATTAGGTTAGGTTCTAGTGGGTTTAGGTCAAGGTAGGTCTCAAATTAAGGTTGTAAACCCTAATTCACTAAGGTAAAGTGCAATTAAACTTAATACAAGTTTAATTGGGTGTGTGGTAACCTAAATGAGAGTAAAATAACTCAATTAAGTCAAGTCTAGGTCAATTGGACTCTCACTGAATCAAATTGGACAGTGTGTACTGAGATCAGGGCTCAATTGGACTCAATGAGTCTAATTGAATAGGCTGATGAAATTGACTATGATCCAAGTCAATTAGGTTTAGTGAGGACCTAATTAGGTCCTTAGGAAGGTCTAGAGGTGATGTACTAGGGTTAGGACACCTTAATTTAGGTTCCTATGGGGTTGGAATTGGGTTTAGGGACCTAGGAATTCAAGATCCAAGCTTGAATTCAAAAATAGGAACTAGAGAGCAGTTCCAGATGTCTAATAAAGTTGTCAGACGTCTTATAATAAAAAATCAGAAGTCCAGACTTGTTGTTTGGATGTCCAATCAGAGTCAGGAGGGTTTCTAGGTTCTATCTTTGGTATTCTGCAGAAATTGGACGTCTCACCAAGTGTCTGAACGTCCAATAACATTGCAGAAGTGGGTTTAAGGTGTGTGCGAGTTAGCTAAGGGTTCTAGACGTCTATAACTCATCTAGATGTCCAGATAGAGGTTGGAATTAGGGATTTAAGGTTTCCTAGGGTGCAGTGACCTAATCTAAGGGTGGCTAAGGCTTAGGGTGGCTTCTAGGCTGTCCTAGGGCTAGGATGGACCTAAGTTCTTCACAATTTATTGCTTTATTCCTACTTAATAAAATAGCATACCTTAACTCCCTTACATTATTATCTACTACATCTAATCTAGGTCTTCCACTCCAGCTCTGCTGCAACAATAGTTATTCTTTATTCTTCAGATCAGCTTTAGATCCAACTTCAGATCTAACTTCTGATCAGCTTATTACCTGCAATTGACATAATGCACCTAATCAATACATTATAGCATTATTTTATGCATAGCTAAAAGAAAGCAGTAAAGATGCAAATAATGCTTATGCATGCATGAACTACCCTAACTTATGCTAAGTCCTAACCTAATTTAGGTCAATTAAGACTTATGATTACTGTGCAATCAATGATTAATATACAGGAGGTCTTAGAATTTGACATTCTGAAGGAGGATAGGAGTTGGAAAATATTGATTTGGGAAGTTAACTCCGGAGGAAGCAGAAGACCGAATCTAAGGGTTCCAATTAATCTGACACCATCAAACCAGGACCCTTACGTCATTTGTTCTGAGGATGTCCAACCCAAGCACACATTCATTGATTATCCTTTTGATCTCGAATTCTCTGTAACCTGACTTTTTGGTCTTGGGTTGCATCCTCATAAATCGCAGGCCCGACCTCGCTTGCATAATGATTTTAGGTTCTGGGTAATTTTTATCCAGAACCTTAGATACACTCAACCATCGGGTATGGGTCTGCATCACAATCTAGTCCACATCTGTGGACATCTACTGGCAGGTCTTAGGTTGCATCTTTTTATTCTGATTCTGACCTGCACCTGTGAATTCGTTATTTCTTCTTCTTTATATAGTGTGCCTAGCTGAAGGAACTAAATTCAACACGTATATAGTCTCTGTTCATCTCGGAGAGGACACGTTATTCACGCAATTCAGGTGCTTTCTACTCTACTCCACTCTATTTCGTGTCTTTTTAATACAATGAGGACATTGCATTAGATAGGCATGGGGGGGTGGATATTCATCTCTGAATTATTTCGTTAGCTCCGTAGATTCGTTTTGTTTTCTTTTTATTTATATATATATATATAAATTGTGGAATCAGGAAAAAAGAACTTGGACTTTAGAAAATTTTCAATCTTAGGAAATAAAACTATATGATTTGAACACGAAGACCCGCCAGGTCTTCGAACTTAATCAGCCTGAGTATCCACTAAAATGTGGATTTGTTTACCAAGTCCTCACCATCCTGAATTTGATTTCAATTTGATTAAATAAGTTGGGGTGATAAGTACACGACTTATCAACCCGCCCTCTTATTTGAGGGAACTGTAAGTCTAAGCATCTACACACTATTCGCACTGACTTGTTGTTCGGCGGTTTTAACGGAAATTGGGTAGCTAATGAACCTTCTAGGGTGGTATGGCTGGCAAGTTATCGTGGGTAACCGCCCATAGGTTGGTTGTTCAGGGCCCAGTCACAGGACCATTCTTTTCCTGCTACCTTTAAGTAAATATTAAACTAGGGAAGCCACCTACTTAAAAAGAAAAAGATAGTTCAAAAAGAAAAGAAAAAGAAAAAGAAATGGAGAAAATAAAGAAAAAAAAACAAAAAGAAATAAGCCACACTTCGTCGCACGAGTATGGCTAGCAAGTTTTCGGTGGTAACAGCTCATCGACCGGTTGTCCAGAACCTAGCTCAAGAAATGCACTAAAATTTCCAAAACACTTAGGAAGAAGCGGAGAAGTAGAATAAGCTGGGGAGATATACACTGGATTCACCCTTGTGTTGACCCCATAAAAATAAAAGTAGGGAGAAAGCTACCAGTCGTATAGATACACCTTCAGGCAGATTTCTTTCTTAGGTCACCTAGGGGCGTAGAAACCTGAAGTCTGTTCTGATTGCCAACCAACGAGTCTATCACTTTCACAAAAAGATGCTTAGAACTTAGGGTTCTTATCGAGTCTTGGGTAGGTTCAGTGGCTGTAGAAAGCCACTCTGTAACCCTGAACGCAAAAATCCAAAAAAATTAGATAAGAAGAAAAAGAGAAAAAGAGATCCCTCTTTGAATAAGGTGAGAACTTGAGGCGGTCTGCATTTTGGCAGATACTTAAGTGCTGTTGTTGCTCTGTAGTTCAGGTCCTAGTTGAAATCCTTAAGTGTTGAAAATAACTATTGCCTAAGAAATCTGACTTAATTCTCTTATAAATAGCATGTAGTTTTGCTAGGGACTTGCAAAAGATAGGCATGGGAGTGTGATGTAAACATGTTTATATCACATAAATTGTCTATTTACGCGTGTTCTTAGGCATAGAATTGCATCACATATTATAAATATTGCATAACATGTATCATTTTGCATTTAGGGCAGTCTGTATAAAATTTAGGTTAATTGTCTCCTTTTATGGCCAGGGACAAGGCAACTTGTTAATCAAGGCTTCGGACTAAGGATCCAACCGTACAGATCTAATCAAGGCAACGACGAGAGCTCAACGACTCCAAGATCTCTTTGATCGGACATCCGTAACACCAGATATAGTCCAAGGAAGCCTAGAGATCAAAGACCAAGATGGTGTTAATCCACACCTCAGATGACAAATCCGACCGCACAGATGGGTTCGGATCGACGATCACAGCCTAACGACGTGAGAATAGGTCCAATCCGACACCCATTGCATTGTCTGCAACACACAGAAGTTGGATGGCCAAGATGGCACCACGTCGCGTCATCTCAGCCGCCCAATCGACCCCAGGGACCCACTTCTTAAAACCTCTGCGAAACATAAATGAAGGTGCAGTGCAGTGGTCACGGGGAGCAGGTTCGATTCTCGATCTGCTGCACGCACGTGATAAATCCATACCGCGCGATCGGCTACGGACAGCATTGATCTCCCAATTGGGCATACGTGGGATCAGATGCTCTGCCTCACAGCAGATCTGACACGCAATCAGGTGGTGCAAAGCTGAAGAGCAGGCGCGGGCAAGGATCGATCTCGACTGTCCGATCTTGAGATCGGACAACTGATATCGCCCAAACGTGCGTGGGCATTATAGGTGCGGAAGAGGAGCGGGCGCACGCACACGTCGTCCATGACCAACCTTTAGCGACATTTAAATCCGTCGCTGAAGGTCCCCTCTTTATTGTTTTTGAAGTTAAAATGTCAAAAATGCCCCCACTCATTGCAACTATAAAAGGGGACCCGTACCCTATGAATTTGGCATCCCTTCTTCTTTTCTCTGACCCCTTCTGATGAGAGCCTCATCATGAGCCATAACTAGCTCATTTTGACCTAATAAAGAGAATAAAAGCTCCTACATGACTTAGAAGAGGGTTTAATTGAAGGCATAAGTGTTTTGAGAAGAAAACATGAAATAAAGGTTAAAACTGCAATTTTACCATTGCAGTACATAAATGGGATCTCTCAGAGACAAAACATAGGTTAAATGGTCTAAATGAGATAAAAAGTGGGTTGATGTAATCAAAAATGGGTTCATGTGCAATCTAGGAATTAAATGACATTTAGTAACCCTAAAACAGACCTGCTTAATTTAACAAGGTTCCGATCAAGATAAAAATCAAGTAAAACCTCTAAAATTCATGGAAAAATATCCCATAGGGTTTAGAACATTCAATTTGGCCTTTGGAACTTAGTTTGACCTAGATTAGGGTCCTAGCTCATCAATTGACCTAATTTGAGTTTTTATACAAAATATCCAGTCAAACGTGGTCAAACCTAAAATCCAACTTCACCATTGGATTCCTTAGGTCCAAATTAGGTTTTTAAGAAAATTTGGACCTAAGGGGAGGTCATCTTGACCTACTTTGCAATTTAGTACACCCAATCACACTTTGGTCCCTATCTTTTGAAAACCATCACTTAAACCCCCCTAGCTTCCTTGCCAATCTTACAATCAGGTCCCTCCGCCATTATTGGGGAGATATCCTACTCCGGCAAGGTTTAGAGAGGGAATACTCTCTGATCCCTCAGAGATCCCCTCCCAGAATTGGAAGGGAGATTCTCTGAGGAATCCCCTTCCATCTGAGCCCGATCATGATCCCAGATTTGCACCCAATCTCTCGTACGAACGCACGAGAGATTTGGGTATCTAACCACCTTCCATCTCTAGCAAGACGTCGGTGACAGAAGGCGTGCCCTCCACGCACCAGATGCACGGCCAGCACCTTTAAATTAAACCCTAACTCCGGCCGCACCTCCTCAGCTTGACTTGGCTAGGATTCCACCTCAAATTCATCTCCTTCTTCTCCGGCCAAGGTGTCCAGCGAGCTCCGGTGAGCCCCCCTGCCCGTCCTCTTCGCTCTGCCATAAAACTAGTGGCAAAGCCATCTTCCTCATCCTTCTCCACATCGCACAACACCCGTGCGCGCTGCCCTAGCCCCATCGTTGTCGCCGTCTTCCTCCACTGGGCGCTTTCTTCTCCGACGACAGCAGGTACTACCGTTCGCCTCCTCATCCCCTTCGTCCCTTTAGTTAGTCTAAAACTCTTCTTCTCTATCCCCTCCTTCATTTCCCTCACTCTATTTCACACAACCGACCCTCGACCGTCCCTATTCACCATCACCTTCCTCATCTCCGGCAACCCTCCGGCAAGATGCTCCCATCGCTCCGCAGCCCCACACGCCTCGCCGACCATCACATAACCTCCGCCTCACCTCACTGAGTAACCTCCTCTCATCCACAGTCCTGCTACGCCACCACAATAGCTCCCCGAACACACCCACCCGTCCGGCCACAAGGCGACCTAGGCACGCACTCCTAGGCCACCCCGTGGCCTACCACCTAGCTCTTCACCTTCGCCATGACACGGCGAAGGTCCCCCGGTGATTTGATTAAGCCACAAGGCTCTTTTCGTGTCTGACAGATCTCAAGCTCCGGCCGCCATTAACAGCAACTTGCCGAAGCTCCACACTTGCTCCAGGCTTCCGGACTGCAAGATTCTAGGAGCAGCTGACTTGGGCAGGTCTTACGAAGCCAAGGGGTCCAGCGAGCGATGCCACAGAGCCTGCAGTAGCAGGAATTGAAGGCATGGATTTCTGCGGGTGCGTGAGCGAAGGCAGCGACCATTAGTCCCACATCGGTAACTTACAAAGCGCTGGCATGGTTTATATTGTTTTTGTGATATGGGTTCAGTGCCTCCGAATGCACTTGGGGTGAGGTCCCTTACCTATCTCACTGTGCCTCATCCGTGAGTTCATCACGTGGATCTGGCACGATCCGACCTGACCCTATCCTGAGCACACCTCGCGCACCACCCTCACGCCGGTGCACCTGGTCACGGGCACGCAATCTGACCCGTTTACCCGGCTCTGGGAGAGCGTCTTGAGGGTGGTTTACAAAGAGAGAGATACGTGTGGGTAGAGGGTTAGGTTTTGCTTTGTTGTGGTTGTGCAGGGAAGGAAGAAAGAAGGAAGGAGTGAAGCCAACACTTAGCCACTGCTAGCAAGGGGAATGAAGAAGAAGTAGGGAAGCCTTCGCAGAAGAAAAAAAGAAGAAGAACTGAAGAAGAAAATAAATAGAAGACAAGCAGAAGAAGAAGAGGAACTGAAGCAAAGGAAGCAGAGACAAGTAATAAGACCCGCAGAGAGAAAGAAACTACAGAGCAAAGAGGACAGAGGAAAATAGAAAGAAAGAAGCAAGGCAGAAGGAAAGAAACAAAGATACTGCAGATGAAGAAGCTCAAAGAAGAAAGGAAAAAAAATAAGAGAAGGGAAAACACATTTTTAAGACGTCTGATCCCAATTCTTTCTTTTTGCCTCAATTACTTTTCAAACTCATGCATTTATATTTGAATTAAAGTTTTGAGTAATTAAAGTGTTCAATTACATTCTTGAGATTAGTAGTAAATTCCAATTGCTCCCTGTGTTCGACCTCGGATACTTAGGTTTTTGAGTAATAAAACTTTTATTTGTTGACGACGCTTGATCACCTATACTACGACGTAATTAACTGTTAAAACACGATCGAGTTGCACGTCAACACCTTCCAAAGCTCTAAGAGCTTGTCCTAAACCCGAGATGCTCCTCTAGAGTAGAAATCATAATTTTCCACCTTCTTCCCCCTCCGTGGAGTATCCCGCGGTTGTCCTCTCTCTGCATTCAAGAAGCGGATCCGACGATGACAACGTGCTGCTTCGTTCCTGTTCCTCCCCCTTCGTCCTCCTTCTTCCCACTCCATTCCTCATCTTCCAAGCGTCATCTGTCTGGCTCGTCCTCCAAGCGATCGTCTAGGAGGATATTTCTCTTTCCATTCTCTTTACTGCTTTCTAGAGTAGATTTACTACTTTCTAGTGTAGATTTCTCGCTTTCTAGTCGTAATGAGTAGTGTAATGAACAACTTCTTATGATGAAATCCATGTTTATTCTAACTCTCTTTTGGTTTTATTTGTAATATTCTCTCTCTCTCTTCTATTTATTATTTGTTAAATAGATAGCTAGTTTTCGACCAACTATTCTATTTCGTGACAAACAAAACAAACGTGTATTTTTAATCAAACATTCGCCTCCCTGCGCTCGACCCAGAACTTCTTTATGGATTTTTCAGTATAAATTTTATCTGTTGAACGGATTTTTTCGCAACTTAAACTACAACGACGGGTTTTCAAATCCAACTCCGAACTCGTAGTTTTCCACCCTCAACACACGTACAATGTAGCTAAGGATTAGAATAAAAAGGCAACAACAGAAACATAACAATAGTTCAAAAGACAACATGACACGGGAAAAAAGGAAGGTTTGCTAGCTAGCCATCACAACAACTATAAGAAGACATAAACTAACGACATACGTTCCAAAATACCAAAAGTACTCACTACAGCGAAAGTATCTCAAAAATAGAATGAGGAGGAAACAGGCTATTGCTGGCTTGACTAGGCTCAGCACCCTCTGTAGCCGGTAGTACTGGCTACTTAGCTCCCTAACCTGAACATATACAACTATTGTCAACAAAATGCTGAGTAGAGTGGCCACATAAGAACATCTAATGTAATAAATAAAAGGAAAGCAGTAAACCATTCATACATTTTTCAATTTCCTAGACAATTATCATCTGGTTCCATTCATAACCACCACGTGTTAAGATTCGGTTATTCTAGTAAGGGTCCATATCATCACTTCATCCACATGTTCCCTAGGGGAACGATCTTCATGCAGTTTTCCTGTGATGCAGGACGCGCACGACTCTCTTGGCCGGGAGAGTACCCTGTGGTAGTCCTACACCCAGTCTACCACACCGAGGTCTTGGTAGCGACGTAGCGATGACTATGGCATGCACGATAAGCGCATGGGTAGCTACCCCACACTAGCACGTGGTCAGTCATTTCCGCTAGTAGGTACGCTCTAACGTACAACACAGAATAAAACATGGGCCACACCCCTCAATAGTTTGCATACCCTCTCCTGACTATCCTGGTTTGCTCAGTGGGCTCAAGAGGAGTCAGTGTAGGGAGGCCATTCCTAACCCTGGGTCCCAACCCAAGGGGAGGCTATCTCTCTCCCTACACATAAGTGAAGGTAGCTCTCTTCGGTACCACGTACACGAGGGCCGGCTCACTTTCTGTACCCAAGTCCAAACTACCAACCAATGTGCCTGTATAGGCAAGGTATTCAATCATACATCAAGTATCCATGTCACTGTACTTTTATTACTTTCCAAATTCCTAGTAGGGTTTGCGCATAGTACTCATTTCATTCCAATACGTGGCATGTATCTCTATTCACATTCAAGTTTCTTAGTCATAGAACAGGCAGCTCGTGATTCAACAGGGAAATCATTCAATTTCATCAATTTGGTTGCCGATTACTCACAATATGGAATTTATTAGCATGTATACTTAAATTGAAACAAATGTGGTTCAAGTGCTTGAATGTAAACATACACCATTCTCAACCCTAGGGTTCATATCATGTCCTATGTTTCAAGTAAAGATTTCTAATTTGGCATGCACTTAACAATTTAATTTAACAAGAGTAGAGAGGACCACTCTACCAAAAGGTACAGGTGATATCGGGGCACGAACGATGGATCCCAATGTCTCCGTGGGTCTCGTGCACACTACGGTCTGGAGACCTTGCATTCCTACTTCTATTCTAGTCATCTGCTACCCCTCACAGCCATTTCAGGGTGTTACCAAACGTCTGATTCTACGCCTGGTAGTCTAGGAGGGCAGTTGGACGTCTGACACCACCTCTAAACGTTCGAAAGCGCCTCAATAATTGCATCAGCATACCTTCCCAATGCCTCTCGCACCTACGTAGATGTACGCACCTAAGACCATGCTTAACAATTGCTAGGGCAGCGAAAACGTGGTTTCTACGCCTGCACACACCATGGGCAGAGATTACCTCGGTATTGTGCATGCTTCTAGACATCTTGAGCTCCCTCTGGACATCCAACGATCTCTCTAGATGTCTGCCAAATGTTGCAGACGTCTGATAACTGCGAAAATCGCAACCAAACTCCACGTGCAGGACCTGCTCACAGCGGCCCTCCTCCTCACCTCGCAATAACAGCTTCTCTTCCTGCCGCTTTCCCTCTTCCTCCCGCACACACTCCTCTCCCCCCATGCTCTCCCTCTCCCTACTGCTCTCACTCTCCTCACTCATGGTTTGCAAGGGAAAGGAGGGAAGGAGGTGGGTGGCCGCTCAAGGCAAAATGTGGAGGGGTGGGTGTAGGTTTCGAGGAGGATTTTAAGGGTTTTAGAGGGGAGGGGGGTTGGGTTTGGGAGGTGGGGTTGTGTGCGGGGTGTTGTGTGAGATATGGTGGTGTCAGGAAAATTTCCTCCTACCCTGCAAAATAATTTCTGGGGTGCTAGAATTGTGCAAAACCCCCTCCTAAAAGCTAAAAACCCTGCATGGGGTCTTTTTGGTGCGTAAAATTTACAAAAAGGCCCCTAAATTTTCAGAAAAGCCCAAATGACCCTGGGGAAGGGTCATTTCAACATAACAAACTTAAGGAAAGTTTCACCCCTGAAACTTGAGCTAAACTCGAATGCGAAAGGAAACGGACATGCGCATAACAAACTTAAAGAGGATCAAAGTAGGTCAGAAGTGACGTACCCTCAAAATTCACTTGGTACCGATCTCGCATCGCCGCCTCGGGCTCCCAAGTTGCCTCCTCGTGCCATTGGCTTCTCCACAAGACCTTCACCAGTGGCACCTCTTTCTGTCTCAGGTTCTTGATGGCTCTATCTAGTATCTATATTGGTCTCTCTAGGTAGGTCGGGTCATCTCCTACCTCGATACTGTCATGACTCAGAATGTGGCTGGAATCAATGATGTTTCTCCTGAGGTTAGACACATAGAACATGTCGTGCACTCCAGATAGCTAGAGAGGAAGGGCAAGCTGATAAGTAACGGGTCCTACCCACTCCAAGACCTCGAAAGGTCCCACAAACTTCGGCGTGAGCTTCCCTTTCACCCCAAAATGCTACAAGACTTTCATGGGCGAAACATGGAGAAAGACATGATCCCCAACCTTAAACTGTACCTCTCGACGCTTCCTATTATGTAGCTCTTCTGTTTGCTCCTGACGGTACGAAGTTGTTTGTGAATCTACTCTATCACCTCCTGACTCTGATGGATCAACCTAGGACCAACCTCCCACTTGGTCCCTACCTTGACCCAACTCAGGGGGGCCGTACACTTCCTCCCGTACAATGCCTCATAAGGCACCATGCCAATGCTCGAATGGTAGCTGTTGTTGTATGCAAACTCTGCCAGGGGCAAATGCTTCTCCCAGGAGCCTCTCTAGTCTAGTAAACAAGCACGTAGAAGGTCCTCAAGGGTCTGAATGGTGCACTTCGATTGTCCGTTGGCCGGGGGGTGGTAGGCAGTCCTGAACCTCAAGCGAGTCCCCAAGGTCTGCTAAAACTCCACTCAAAACTAGGAAGTGAAACGGGTATCTCTTTGGATATGATCTCACGAGGGACTCCGTGAAGGCGCACTACATCCCTGATGTAACGCTCTGCTAACTGTGCTGGCCCAAAGGTGACTCGGATTGGCAAAAACCACGCTGTCTTTGTCAATCTATCCACTATCACCCAAAAGGCATTGTGTCCCCGCTGTGTAACCGGTAGTCCTACTACCAAGTCCATAGTGACACTTTCCCACTTCCACTCTAGCATAGGAAATGGTTGTAGCAGCCTCGCAGGCCTTTGGTGCTCAGTCTTCACCTACTGGAATACCAAACACTACTGCACAAACTCACCAACATCCCACTTTATTCCCCTCCACCAGAAGTCACATCACAGATCATAGTATATCTTGGTGTTCCCTGGATGTATGGTGAACTTGTGTGCCTCAGCCAAAAGCTCCCTCAACAACTCCTCGTCTCTAGGAATGGACAAACGTCCCCTCATACGTAGAATCTCATCAGTAAAAGTGAAGTCTTCTGGGTTCCTTTTCAACACCTTGTCTCGCAATGTCTGTAGATACGGGTCAGCCATCTGTCCAGTAATGATATGGTCTATAAACTCTAGTCATGCCTGTCTTGTCACTATCATTACCCCGTAGTAACCCCGTGGCTCCTACGGTGGCCAACTGCCCAACTCCTCCATGAGTCTCCAACTCCGTGCCTATAAGCTAGTCAAGTGGGTGGGCACGTTCCGACTTAAGGCATCAGCCACCACATTTGCCTTCCCTAGGTGATAGGAGATGATACAGCAGCAGTCCTTCAGAAGCTCTAACCAACGCCTCTACCTCATATTGAACTCCTTCTGATCAAACAGGTGCTTAAGGCTCTTATCATCCGTGAAGATCTCAAAGGTCTCACTCTACAGGTAGTGCCTCCATGTCTTCAACGCGAGGACAACCACTGCCAACTCTAAGTCATGAGTGGGGTAGTGATGCTCATGGGGCTTTAGTTGCCGTGAAGAGTAAGCAATAATGTGGTCCCCCTGCATGAGCACACGACCCAACCCCTATAACGAAGCGTTAGTGTAAACCACAAGACTGCCACTGCTGTTCGGAATGGCAAGTACAGGAGCTGAAGTCAACCTCTCCTTCAACTCCTAAAAGCACAACTCATACTCATCTGTCCAAGTGAAGGGCACGTCCTTCCTAGTCAACTGAATCATAGGATGCGTAATCTGGGATAATCCTCTAATAAACTGCTGGTAGTAGTCTACCAGTCCTAGGAAGCTACGTATCTCTGTCACTGTAGGCGGCCTCTCCCACCTAAGCACGACCTCAACCTTAGTCGGATCCACAGCAATCTCGTCTCCCGAGACCACATGGCCCAAGAAAGTAACCTGCCTCAACTAGAACTCACATTTGTTGTACTTGGCATACAACCTGCACCATCTCAAAGTGTCTAGTACCAGGCGTAGATGCTGTCCATGTTGTGACTGATCCCAAGAGTAAACCAGCACATCATCAATGAATACCACCACAAACTAGTCAAAGTACGGTCTGTAGATGTGGTTCATCAAATCCATGAAAGCAGCGGGGGTGTTGGTCAGCCCAAACGGCATGACCAAAAACTCATAGTGTCCATACCGTATATGGAAAGCTATCTTGGAGACATCAGTCTCTCTGATCCTCAGGTCTATCTTGGAGAACACCATGGCGTCTCTCAATTAGTCAAAGAGGCTGTCAATGCGGGGCAGCGCATACTTGTTTTTAATGGTGACCCAATTCAGCTGTTTGTAGTCAACACAAAGCCGAAGGGTGCCATCCCTTTTCTTTACAAACAAAACAGGGGCCCCCCATGGGGACGCACTGGGACTCACAAAGCCCTTCTCTAACAAATTCTACAACTGAGACTTGAGCTCTTGCAGCTCAAGTGGTACCATCTTGTATGGTGCAGTGGAGATGGGGCTGGTCCCCGATACCAATGAGATCTCAAACTCGATCTCACGCTCAGGTGGTAGTCCTAGTAGCTCCTTTGGGAAGACATCAGGGTACTCGCAAACCACCGGAATACTTACAAGTCAGCTACAGAGCTAGGCTCTGCTACAACACACACTAAGAAGCCCTCACTCCCCTAACTCAGTAGCTCCGCTACCCGAAGCACGGAGATGCACCTAAAACCTCTATCCACTGGCTGGTTGTGGAACTTAAAGGGAGGTAGCTTAGGTATGGAGAAGACGATCTTCCTCCCGAAGCAGTCCACCAGGGTGTGATAGGCAGACAACTAGTCCATCCCTAGAATCACACTGAAATCCTCCATCTGGATCACAATCAGGTCAGCGGGAAGATTGTGTCCCCTTATTGTGACCTTATAGTCCATGAAAACCTCCTCTACGACAAACAACTATCCGCTTGGGCCTCTAATCAGGAACAGATCCTCTAATGGTGTACTGTTTGGCCCCAAACTGACGGCAAAACTCATGAAGTCAAAGGAAATCGTGGCACCAGAATAAAAAAGCACGTAGACTAATCTGTCGGAAATAGTAACCATACCTACCACCAAAGAACCTGAAGCTCTGGTGTCTCTATGAGTCAGGGCACAGACACACCCCTCAGCCCTAGGTGTGGAAGAAGCAGCCATGCTCTAGGTTGAGCAAGTAGCAGCTGGCTGGTACCCTCCTCGCGACTACTGTCCTCCTCCTCATGCCTGGTAACCGCGGCCGCCAGATCAGCCTCCAGTACACGGTGGTGGGAGCATATGGTATGCTCCAGCCCTAGAAAGGCAGCCCTCCTCATGTGACTCAGCTGACCACACTGGTAGCAAAGAGGGGCACGACCTCCTCTCTCAGCTTGTCCCTACAAGTAACTAGCTGGGGGTCTCGTGCAGGCAGCTGGCCTCGATTTGGGACCGCCAAAGGCCACTGGTGGCCCCACAGAGTGGGATGACTCCCCCACAGGCACTGTGTGCCTCCTCTCCTGACGGCCCTATGAGTGCTCGGCTAGTAGCGCCTCTTCCATCCTCCTCCGTCAGTGTCTCGCAAGGTCGGGTTGGTCTCCTCGTAGGTCATGGCTGCCTCGACCATGCGAGAGAAGGTACATAACTTCAAGGGCTTTACATACCCCCAAATAGCAGGCCGGAGGCCCTTAGTGAACCTTCACAGTCACTCCACCTCTATGGACGCAGTCGACGGGGTGAAAAGTGATGGCTCTAGGAAACACATACGGTATGCGTTAACTGTCATTGCCCCCTAGTGGAGAGTGTGAAACTCTCGCCTCCTCTAGTCTTGCCAGGTCTGTGGGAAGTACTACTCACAGAAGCATACCACGAACCAGTATGACGATGGCTCTCTCCCCTCCTGGACTATGACTACCCTCCACCACTTATGGGTAGCAGTCTCCAACTGGTACGTGGCAAAGGCCACGTGTCACCCTGTAGGAGGGAGGAGAGTGTCAAAGATCTTCACCATCTGCTCCAACCAGTCCTCTGCCTCAGATGGGCACTCCTCCCCCTTGAAAGAGGGGGGCTTCAGCTTCCAGAACTGGGTGAAAAGCTCATGGTGGAGCCACAACAAGGGAATAGGTGCACCCTCCGGTAGGGATGACTTGTGCTCAATAGTGTATGAGGGTGGTGGGGGTGGTGGAGGATCACCCCCTCCTCCTCCACCTCGTCCAGCGCTGTGGTGACTCCCCTATCTTATAGAGGACTCCCCCTCCACATCCTCAGGGGGAGGTGGCTGAGGAGGAGGCTGCTGAAACTCCTCCTGCACTATATCTCGGATCAGTTGAGCGAGATCCTAGGTTTGGATGCCCTGGAGGAGGGGTGGATTGACCTATGCCTCGAGTCTGGCACGTCCGCCCCCACGACTACGCTCGCAGCCTGCCACATGAGCTCCCTGATGATGCATCTCCTACAAGGAGATGGAAGAAAAGAATAAAGGTTTGTCAATGATACCAGGCTAAGAAAAATAAGACTCAGAAGCGGAGATCAAGATAACACATTATAATGACTATCCTAGCTACATGCACGTGAGTGGTTACTTCCAGACCATTTAGTTTACTTCTCAGGACAACCTCGCTCTGATACCATCTTATTACAACCTAAACCCAGCCCCTCATAGAACCTAGAGATGGCCCGCCTTGACTAATTCCAAGACCTAGTCGTCTATCGAGAAATAAAACAAATGCGAGAAATCATACAACAATTGACATGTGCAATGTAGCTAAGCATTAGAATAAAAAGGCAGCAACAAAAACATAACTATAGTTCGAAAGACAACACGGCACAGGCAAAAAGGAAGGTTTACTAGCTAGCCATCACAACAACTATAAGAAGACATAAAGTAACGTCATAAGTTCCAAAATACCAAAGGTACTCACTATAGCGAAAGTATCTCAAAAATGGAATGAGAAGGAAATAGGCTACTACTGGGCTCGACTAGGCCCAGCATCGTCTGCAGTCGATAGTATTAGTTGCTCAGCTCCTTAACCTGAACATATATAACTATTGTCAGCTAAATGCTAAGTAGAGTGGCCACATAAGAACATCTAATTTAATAAATAAAAGGAAAGTAGTAAACCATTCATATATTTTTCAGTTATTTAGGCAGTTATCAACTGGTTCCTTTCATAATCACCACATGTTATGATTTGGTTATTCTAGTAAGGGTCCATATCATCACTTAATCCACATATTCCCTAAGGGTATGATCTTGATGCCGTTTTCCCGCGATGTAGGACGTGCATGTGGCACTCTCTTGGCCAGGAGAGTACCCACTGATTGTCTTAAACCTAGTCTACCACCCTGGGGTCATGATCGTGGTGTAGCGGTGATTACGACATATGCGGTAAGAGCATGGGTAGCTACCCCGCACTGGCACACGATCAGTCCTTTCTGCTAGCGGGTACGTTCTAACATACAGCATAGAACAAAACAGGGGCCACACCCCTCAATAGTCTGTGTACCCTCGCCCGACTATCTGGGTTGGGTTCTCCTAGTGGACCCAGCAGGAGTTAGTGTAGGGAGGTCATTCCTAGCCCTGGGTCCCAACCCAAGGAGAGGCTAACTCTCCCCCTACACAAAAGTGAAGGTAGCACTCCTCAGTACCATGAACGTGAGGGCCAGCTCACTTTCTCTACCCAAGTCCAAACTACCAACTAACATGCCTGTATAGGCGAGGTATTCCATCATACATCAAGTATCCATGTCACTGTATTTTTATTACTTTCCTAATTTCCGGTAGGGTTCATGCATAGTATTCATTTAATTCCAATACGTGGCATGTATCTCTATTCACATTCAGGTTCTTAGTCATAGAACAGGCAACTCATGATTCAACATGAAAAGCATTCAATTTCATCAATTTGGTTGCTAATTAATCACAATATGGAATTTATCAACATGTATACTTAAATTGTAACAAAGGAGGTTCAAGTGCTTGAATGTAAACATACACCATTCTCAACCCTAGGGTTCATATCATGTTCTAAGTTTCAAGTAGAGATTTCTAATTTGGCATGCATTTAATAATTTAATTTAATAAGAGTAGAGAGGACTACTCTACCAAAAGGTATGGGTAATATGGGGGCAAGAACGGTGGATCCCAATGTCTCCGCGGATCCTGTATGCACTACGGATTAGAGACCTTGCATTCCTGCTTCTGTTCCAGTCGTCTGCTACCCCTCATAGCCGTCTAAGGGTGTTAGCAGATGTCTAACACTACGTCCGATCGTCTGGGAGGGCAGTCAGACGTCTGATACCACCTCCAGATGTTCGAAAGCACCTCAAACGTCGCACCAACGTGTCTTCCCAATGCCTCTCACACTTGCACTGATGTACGCACCAAAGACCATGCTTAACAACCAGTAAGGCAGCGGAAACTTGGTTTCCACGCCTACACACACCATGGGCAGAGATTACCTCGGTACTATGCATGCTTCCAGACATCCTGAGCTCCCTCTAGATGTTTGACGATCCCTCTTCCTCCCGTACACACTCTTCTCCCTCTTCCTGCTGCTCTCCCTCTTCCTCCCGCACACACTCCTCTCCCTCCATGCTCTCCCTCTCCTTGCTGCTCTCACTCTCCTTCTCACTCCTTCACGGTTTGCAAGGGAAAGGAGGGAAGGAGGTGGGTGGCTACTCAAGGCAAAATGTGGACGGGGTGGGTGTGGGTTTCGGGGAGAATTTTAAGGGTTTTATAGGGGAGGGGGGTAGGGTTAGGAGGTGGGGTTGCGTAGGGGGTGTTGTGTGAGATATGGTGGGGTTGGGAAAATTACACCCGGCCCGACAGAATAATTTCTAGGGTGTTTGGAATTGTGCAAAACCCCCTCCCAAAAGCCAAAAACTTCGCAAGGGGTCTTTTTGGTGCGTAGAATTTATGAAAATTCCCCTAAATTTTCATAAAAGCCCAAATGACCCTTGGGAAGGGTTATTTCAATATTTCTTATTCAAAGGTCACTCGTACATGTAATTTCCCCCTAGGTAAAGTAGAAGCTAAGTTTACAAGTGGAGGCACATGGAAAGATATATCTTAATCTCCCTCAGTAGGAAGAGTTGATTAGTGTTTATGATGACTGGAGTTATGAGTGAGCAAATCATTTGATAGTAATGAGAAATAGAAAAAAGTGCTAGCTTTTACTAATAGAGTTGGGATACAAGCCTTAACCTATAGGCTTGGTTGGGGTTACACTTGGGAAATGTACTAGAATCGGGTAGCAAGTACTTAGCCATTTAGAGAACTTGTTACAACCATATTTCTTTAACAATACTTCTATGTCTCTGTTAGGCTGATTGGCTCATGTCTATGTTGTAACCTGTTAGGAGTTATGCCAAATAAACATGTGATTACCTATGGAGCTTATCGTCAGTAATGATAACTTAGGGCAACGCGTCCTTAATATTGAATTTTGTATGCCTTGAGTGAGTCATTTGGATTTTTGTAATAAGATTATATTTTATCTAAATAAAGAATTAGATTATTTTTCAGTTAATGATTTGGGTCCTTTAGTATAATTTGAGTTACATACTTAGCTAGATTGAATAACCTTATGTGTGTTTGATTTGGAGATCTAAATGGTTTAGAGGATCCAATAGCATATCAAGTAATCATCTGATTTGATCATATGTTTCCGATCTAAGTTGGGATGACAATCTTCACTAAAGGTTATCGCCTGATTGATGTTCTTGAATGGAGATTCAAGATCTGTCACGCGAACCAGGTTAAGGAGTTAACCTGATGAAAGGGGGATTGTGGAAGTCCTTCTCTAATGCTGCCATAGAGAAGGTGGATCCTCAGACCTAGGACAAATATGTGTCCCTTTTCACAAACATATACATTTGGCAGATCAATAAGTTGATGCATCCATCTTGGTGTTGACATTGGAAAGTTGGTGTACGTAGGAAGGGATAGGAGACACATGATTCCTCAAAAGGATCGCACAAATTTGTTGCATAGATATATGTAACAAATTGAATGTATGAGCTCACTCCGAGTATATTGGGAATGACAAATTGCACATGTGGTCGTAGAGACTTGATCAAACTCAAGACATGAAGAGAGAAGGTAGATCTTTGGGAAATGTTCTAATCTTCATTCTCGTCTCAATGATACAAGGAGACATTAAGAATAATGTTGTCCAAAGAGGAATGACAGCTGTCTAATGGTATTAAACCTCGAAGTAATATTTCCTCAAAGTGTGGAGGATTCAAGAGTATTCAAAATACTTGAGGGAGATAAAGTGCCAAAACTCCACATATCTTATGAGTCATTATTAGAGTGATGAAACTAATAATGATATTAATGGGTTCCTAATTAAAGAATAAATTAATTGTAACTTAAAGAATTAAGTTACATTTAATTTAGCAATTAATTACACCTAATTCATTAAGGTATAAAATTTAAGTATTGAATTACAATTAATTTAAGTTTGGATACTTGATTTCAACTTTTCAAATTTTATTTTGAGCTAAAGGTGTGATTATTAATTAGGATTACATCCTATCCATTACATGAAGATCCAATGAATCCCATCAATTTTATTATTAAGAAAGAAATCATGTAAATATATCTCAAAGTAAGAAACGTAACATCATTCGAATCAACCATCCAGAAATCCATCAAATCTACCCTCAGTCAACCATCAAGAAGAAGACAAACGACAGGCCTTAAGTTGTCCAACATTAAAAGCCCAGTCATCACATGCGCATAAAACACGACACATGATATAAAAGTGGCATGGCATATCTTAAGATTCCAAGTCCTACTTCCCCAATGATGCGTGGTCATTTTCCCTTCACGATGGGCTTCACTCGCAATCATTAATATGAGCCTATTGCGTAATCTATGTAAAGACAATGCCACAAAGTAGTCATGACTAAAACCAGCGGGCACCATTTAATTTCACGATGATAGGACCTCACGTAATATGATAAGTAGAAGATGCCATCGATCAGTAGCGTAGATCTCCATACCACTTGTGCTGATTAATTTTTGTCACTATGACAGTACGTATGGACAGCACCTGTCTAGAAAATGAGGACGACAACCACTTTGGTAGGAGGTTATTAGGTTCGCATAAAAATAAAAAAAAAAATCCTTTTCACACCATGATTGAAAATATAATTTTTAATAATAATGTGATATACGAGTTATTTACGTCATTGAGTCTCTGTTATCATTTAATTGGATGCGAAGGCGTTCATGGTGAGAGATGTATATCGAAGGATGCAATGCTGACCACCTTAGCGTTATTGAGTGAAAGTGACAAAAAATTAATTTAAAATAAGGATATGAACTTACTGAAAATTTGGAAGGTTTAATGTGGGCATTTTGTTAAGTGTACACTTTGTCAGCTAAACAAGTTGAGTTACTAAACGTCTTTCCCATTTGCTCCACATATAAAGCACGGCCTCTTAATTAGCATGATTAGGTATATGCGATTTCACCTTCCTTTTAAGTTAAAAAATAAAGTTGAACTTTACACCCACTATTATGTTTTGGAGCTGACTTTCTATAAGAAATTTGATTTTTAGAAATGCCAAGAAAAGCAAATTAATTTTTGTTTCAAACTTTACCTCTATAATTTCTATGGTATCCTGAGGATTCATTAGTAATTAAGCACCAATCTATTTCACATATTAAATTAACAACCTCTATTCCTATTAGAAAGATTATAAGCCAATTCGTATTACATAATGCCCAACTCCTTGCAAGAGTACTCCACTGATTCAATCCAAAAAGATAACTAAACTGATTAGGTGATCCCCATCCTATTACATTTTATATTTCATTGATCATTCCATCAATTGAGTTTAATATTAGATCCAAATCAATAATAAAAGCATTCATGGGGGATGTTCGTAATATTCCACTTATTGTTCCGTCACACACCATGGATAGAGCTCAATTAGCCTTGTGGGATTACAAGTCTTCACCTTCAATTAAATGGAGGAGAATTTATGCAAATGTCTATCAAATGTTTGTGCAAAACTATTATGAGATGGTCATCGAATTGAGCTATATTGTCACTATTCCATCCCAAATGCACAAAAGTGTTTTACCTAAGGGTTTAAAAATTGAATTGATCATCCAACTGATCAAGTTTCGATTTTGATTTTTAGTGGTTCAACCGCTGGTTCGCCTCGGTCGAATCGGTGTTGACATTATCATTAGAACTAAATCGGGAAAAATCGGACTGGTCATGCTTAGGTTTAGTTTATATTGGTCCAACCGGGTTGTACCTAGTTAAATCAAAATTTAATGTATAAAAACTTAAATATAACTATCACAAAATGTCATTTTGAATATGAAACATCCAATCACACTATAAAATAGAATGGAAGTATTAAAGAGTAAACTAAAAAACATAAAGGGAAGTATATAAAAAAAGAAAAATCAAGTTGTAATAGAAGAATTTCAAAATTTTAAGACAACATAAGCAAACAAAATAAAAGAAAAAAATCCAAATTTATCTTTATGACGATCATTCAGTATCATTGATATCCAGTAAAAGAGCAAATGAGATAAGATTAGCTAAATATTAACTTTACAATAATTTAGACATAATTCTAAGGATTTAAAATTTACATAAGTTAGTACCATTACAGATATATGTCTCAAGCCCTCCCTATCCAGCCAAGCCTCTAAAACTTATAATGGGATATTCTCAGGTTCTTCTATTCATTTCTCTACTAAGTTCATCCCTTCAAATGAAATAGGATCCCATCGATTTTCATTTTGACTCTCCCTTGAATTTCAAATCAACAATTATAGTAGGTTAAAAATGACATATAAAAATAATATTAAAAAGTTAACAAATAAAACTTTATTTATAATATTATACCTTAATCTCAAATTGTATTCCACATGTGCAAGGTCATTTAACTTTGCATGAAATAAGCTCTTCCTTTTTGCGGTGTGAATATTTTTAAATACACTCCAATTTCTCTTACATGCTGATGAACTACAAGTTTGACTTAATAATCTAATGGCCATTTTTTGTAATGTTGGAGCTTCTCCACCAAAATTCTAACACCACTCAACTATAATAAAAAATATATAATCATAATGTGAAGTAATATAAATAATAATAATTGAGTAAATTTTCAAAAGCTATAATGACTTACCAGGAGAAATTTAATTGTATGCCTTCTTTGCCATTGGATGACTAAACATTCCGCTAGTCAATGCGATACATTCCAAGCTCTTTGTTTGTTTGATCAACGCTAGGTTGTTGGTCATGAAACATCATGAGCACAACATCAAGAAAAGAAGCCATTATCTTATGCTCCCCATATGAAATCTATGTGGAGTCCTTGTAATAAAATTCTGGATTCAAAAAGTAAGTTGTAGCATGAAAGGAGTGATGAAGTTGATTTTCCCACTTCTCATCAAATATCTTCAAATATTCCTTGTATTCATTTTGATCATTGTCAAATGTAGCCTTGATTGTTACTCTCGTTGCATGCATCCCAGCATAAATGTAGCCCATTTAAGGATGTTCATCACTGTCCACCATCTGCAAAATTTTTATAAGAGGCTCAACAACCTTAATTACTTTAAAACATAAATCCCAAACATAGGAGCTTAATATGACGTCTTGGACTTCATTAGCAATTCTTGTCTTTGAAATCTTATGCTCCAACCACCCTTTACAGGCAAGCATAGATATTAAGGAATCTTTTTGCTCACATAAACTCTGCAATGAAAGAAAATTCGTCGTAAATCTAATGCCTGCTGGTCTAACCAATTATTTTTTACAATGCTTTCTCATCAAATTCAAGATATAGCCATGGTTGTAGATGAATTTTTTTATCTTTCTCCCCTCGATAATGATAGACTAAACAAAAGACAATTCATCAAACTTCTCAAGAATAAGATCAATGCAGTGAGCTGCATAAGGACTCCAATCAATATGGCCATAATTATATTTCAATGCTTTTCCAGCAACAACATAGTTAGCTACATTATCTGTAATAAAATGGATGACATTTTGCAGTCCCACAAATTCAATTACTTCTTTGAATAAGCCACATAAATATTCTGATGTTTTTGAATGATTAGAAGCATCAATTGATTTAAGAAAAATAGTTCCTTCAGGATAATATGCCAAAAACTTAATTAATGTTCTTTGTTGTCCATCCGCCCATCCATCTGCCATGAGTGCACAACCAAATTTTTGTCAATATCTTCTAAATGTTTCAATGTAATCAGACATCTCTTTCACATTTTGTTGTAATAAGGGTCCACTTACCCTATATGTAAATGGTACTTTATAACCAAATCCAACGGATGCAACAACATCCAACATCTCTTGAAATTATGGAATCTCAACTGTGTGAAATGGTATGTACGCTTAACAAACCACTTTGCAAATTTGAAATCAGCAATGTGAATAAGATCTTTTGAAGCCAAAATACTTTTGATTGAAGGTTGACTTCCAAGTGTAGTAGCTTGAGGAAAAAATATTTTTTAAGCTATGGATTTGAGAATCCTTCGGTGCAACACTACTTAATAGAGGCCTGATGGCTGCTCAGGTAAACTATAAAATGAAACTGACTAAGTGCCAGTGGAAGTCATTACAAAAGTTTCATCAACTCTCATTTTTTCTATTTGATATGATTCCAATGCATTTTTCATTTTATACTCCACATGGCTTAGGACATTTCTACATGACTCGGTCTGCCCCTTTTTCTTTGCCAAATGTTACTTAAATTTGTGAATCCCTCCTCCATTGATAATCTTATGATAGTAATTACATTTCACCTTGAAAGGTTTTGATGAAATAAGTGTACATCGATCCCAAGCAATATCTTATTTTCTTCTAACTGTTATTTTATTAACTTTAGGAGTGGGATGAAACTTATTAGGGACTCCCTCACTTCTATCCATTGTTCTACAAACAAAATAAGACAAAACAAATATAAAACATGATTCTTGCCCATTACTCATCATTTTCACAAAATCATATCACATTAAATACATGGACAATAAAATTACATATTACACATCAAATATTACACATGAACAATTATATATATCACAAAATCACATTAAATACCAAATGACAATTATATATTTCACAATATATATCATATTACACATGAAATATTACACATGGGCAATTATATTAGAAATATGAGATATCATCCATGGACATCAAATATCATATTACACATCAAATTAAGATACTAACTCCAAATTGGCAAATCTACATATACTAACATGATAAACTTAGCAACAAACTGAAACAATTTAACGAAAAGTGGTTCAATGCAAATTGCAAACTTTGAAAATGATTTTAAAAAATGTAAATCCTCTACTTCATATTTAAACTAGAAGAAACTTAAAATCTACCTTAACCCAAAGTAATAACAAGTTAACAACTAACAAGTGTTTTGTTCATCAAAAATCTAATAAAAACCTAAGTATTATACTATTATGTGTCTTTTTCATATGGGAGAGGGTGCTGCCACTAATGTTGTGGCCTGTGACTCTGTGAGTGGTGGTGGGAGATAAAAGTGTACGGTGATGATGGAGAGTATAATACTTAAAGTATAATACTTAAGGCCCACATTTGTAAACCTCCTTGCAGATGTTGGAATGAGAGGAAGTTTATCAGCCGCCAACAAGGACGACGACGGTCGGAGTCATGAATGATGGTTAGGAGGCACTGCAGAGGGTTAAAGGCGTTGCGGAGGCATTGCACAAAGGTGTTGCAGAGGGCCAGAGGCTTTGCGGAGGTGCTGCGCGAAGGCGTTGCTGTGAGTGACTGTGCGGTGGGAAGGAGGTCGATGTTGTTGTGCGGCGTGCGCGAGAGGTGGGAAGGAGATTGGCTCTATTGTGCAGCCACTGCGGTGTGAGCGTGTGGTCAAAAGGAGGTCGACGCTATTGTGCAGTCACTGCGGCATGCACGCGCGGTGGGAAGGAGGCGGCGAGGCGCTGCTGTGCGCGGTGGGAAGAAAGTTGATGACCAGGCAATGTTTTAGTGGGAGGGGGAAGGTCGCGACTAGGGCAACAAGAGGGGGAAGGCAGCAGCTTTGAGGTTTCGAAGGGATGAGCATCGCGCGAGGGAAAAGGTCTCCTTTTTTGTTCTCTTTTTCTTTTGGTGGGGGACGGGTGGACCGGCCAGTCCCAGTTCATCGGGTCACACCGATTGAACCGAGTTTTGTCCTGTTCCACCAGTTTTAAGACCTTTTAAAAACTGACCGGTTCGGTTGGTCCATCGTTGGTTCCCAATCTAATCGGTTGGACCGGCCGGTCCGGTCCGATTTTTAAAACCTTGGTTTTACCTAAGGAATGCACAACTAAACTTTGGGGTTTAAGTTTTATGAGTGTTAGGAATTATTAAATATGGAGCATGTTGTTTGGTTGTGGAATGATTAGTCGATTAATTTAATACGATAGATTAATTGTAATAACTTAAATAGGGAGAAGATTGTAGTATTGTTTATGGAATTTTTATATTCATGCCTTTAGAAATATATCTAATTACATCCATATCCCTCTATACTTCATTATTATATCCATACTCTTACAAACTTGCATCCCATGACAGCTATACCCTTAGGTTAAGTCTTCTTTAGATTCAAGGGAATATTCCCCTAAATATTTTCTAATGGACGTTGACTATAAAGTTTGAAAATTACATCAATATCCCTATTTATTTGAAGGTGTGAAGGTACAAAAACATAAAAGTTGATAAATTTTGCAATGTAAGGATGTGTGAATGGTCACCACTTGACAACTGATATTTAATGTAAAGAAACCAAAAAATGTAAGTTCTATTATGTGGTAGATCTCACCCTATTTAAAAAAGTTACCACCACTTTGAACCAAACACAACAAGAAAATTACTCTACACCAACGGTATACTTACACTGACATCTAATATATGTTGCTGCAGATTGTTTTATAAGTTGCTATTGTTCGATACTTCACCAGCAGTAACTTCAGGAAAAAAACAATCATAAGGGCAAATGTGTCTCTTTCTTTCACTTACACTTTTGTTAACCCTAGAGCAACACCGCTTCTCCCCGACGATGTCATTCCTATCCCCGACCATAGATCAATGCCACTCTCATCCTCGACGCTGACCTTAGAGTGATGCAACTCAATTATCCTCGATGCCAACCTCAAAGTGATGCCACCTTAGATCTTATCCTCAATGCCGACCTTCGAGCAACGCCACTCGACCGAGTCGATGCTTCTTCCTCCTAATCAAGCTTAGAGACCACACCATTGTCACATTCTCAAATCTTAGAGTCATCGCCCCTAATTGAGCTCTGCATTCTTGTTGGCCTAGGTTAGTTAAAGGTCTCAGCCCCTCATATTCTGATATGCCCTCATCGGAGATCATCGAAGGTAAATATCTCTTTTAGGGCTTTGGATTGATCTCTCACTCAAATATAATCTCATGCTTATATTTTCTCTTTCCAAATCGATCCCTCTCTCCCTCGATCTTTCTTACTGATCTATTGGTCAATTTCTACTCGATCAAATGATCTCTCCCACCTGAGTCACTTTCATGTTTACTAGATGATTAGATCAGTTTCTCATTCTTTCCGTCACCTCTATCTCACCAACACCCCCATGGCCGACACCAATCAAACTCTACCCACCATAGTGTCAAACATCTTCCCTTGGACTCACCGCTCATTTGACGCTTATTCATCATTGTCACCCCATTAATCAATGGATTACTTGGATTAAGCATGGTATTGTTATTGCATCTTTCTTAATTTTGATTTTGGCAAAGCAATAGGGGGTTGGGTACAACCTCAGAGGAGTGTTAATCAAAGATGCCCATTGGCTACTCCTCTGTTGACCTTGGTGGTTGATGGGTTGTCTTCCTGTACATTTGCTATGTTTCCTAGCACTTATGGATTGGTTTTTCCTCAGAACTGCGTAATGGTAAACCATTCCTACTGCTTTAGAACATGGTTTACTATCTATTCTTCTTGGAGTGTTATATACAAGAGGCAAGGAAGTTGGGATGGCTTCTGGAGTTTTTTTTTGGTGTGGTCTCTTAACTATCCATTTTCCTTTTTAAATATGTTTTCTTTCTCTTTGAGATGTTTGCTATGGAGGTTGAAGATTCTGCTAAGCTTTGCAATGGACTTGGGCTTATTCCAAACCTAAAAATGTTGATGATTCCTACGAGAGGGGGTAAGATTTGTGGAGTAAAATATGAAAGTGCAGAAATATGTAAACGATCTCACAAAGAACACAATCACACAAATCCACAAAGTATTTTTAGGTGGAAACCTAAATCGGGTGAAAACCACCACCTAACCCTCTTGAGTTAGGATTTTCCAATCGATCGAGTTGATCAAAATCCACTAATCTGAACTACTTAAATGGGGGTAGTTCAACCTCTTACAACCAATGCTACTTTGAATAAGGTTAGAGTGCCTCAAACCTCTTCTCTTCAAGAGAAGGTTTTTGTCTCATGAAGGAGATGGGAATTCGCAAAGCGAATACCCAACCAAAGATAAATAAAACAACAATAATCCTATGGAGCCATGAAGTATGTAAATGAAACTAGCTACTATAAGTAAAGGATCTTCTCATTGGTGGAAGTGCGTCAGCAAGTGACGCGGGTGCGTGATCCACGAGTAGGCACTACGTCGCTCTCGTAAATGTGGAGTGAGAGCGGGTGCACAGTTGGATGAAGCTCTTAGGTGTGGAACTAAAGCTTGTGAGAGCTGGAGCTTCTTCTCAAGATCAAAATGATACAATGTATGTGGAAATAGTATTACTTGGAGTGTCTTGGTGTGTGTTTCCAAGGTAAGGGTGCTCCTCTATTTATAGAGGGACTAGGAAGGCTTAGGAAGGCTTTGGAAGCTTTAGGTAGCCATTAGGGATCATCCCAAGGCAAATCAAGCCATAATCGGAATCACTAATGATTCTGATAGGGTCATCAAACGTCTGGGAAAAAGATCAGACATCTAATCCTATACGAGTTTCCTTCTTGACTTGTGTTAGAACTAAATAGGGTTCTTGTGAAAGCCAGTCAGATGACATATTGGATGTCTGGCACTAGGTCTAGATGTCTAGAAACCTAAATTACTGCGGGAATGGATTTTCCAAGGCACATAACAGCTATATTACTTAGAAGTGATTTTGGCTCAATCAAGGCTAATGGTTACTTTACCAGACGTCTAAGGACCTCTAAGGACATCTGATAGAAGCCTAAAGGTCATTTCTCAATAATCAGATTCTGTAAGCCAACATTCCACTAATTGGATGTCTATCAAAGTCATCAAACTTCTGCTAAGACGTCTAGACTAAGGGTTGGTCATTTGATTTTAACTGACAGAACCTACTAAGTCCAACCTAAGTGATTGGACGTCTGATCCAACATTTAGACATCTTAAAGTGCACTATCAGACGTCTGATTGTTGTGTTAGATGTCTAAAAAGGCTATTTAAAGGCTATTTAGGTTTTCTAAGTCTTCTACGAAAAACCTAAGTATCCTAGGGTTGTTTAAGTGTTCCTAGGACTACTGTTAGGTAACTTTGAGGCCCTTTAACAAATATTCTAAGATAGAAATAAAGAGCAACAAAATAAACAAAAATAAAGTACAACGAGCAAGAAAGGAAATCTATCATATTCTTCATCTCCTTCCTTCTTCAAGCTTTTGCTCCTTCTCCTCTGTCAAGCTCCTCCAATTCACCATGGATGTGAGCTTGAGCTCCGTCTTTACACTTGTAACATTTGTAATCGACCTGAAATCTAGGATTCAAAAGTAAATGTAAAATAACAAGTGTTTTGTTATCATCAAAATAAACGATCGTGGTACCCTTGCACCAATAATCTCCCCCATTTTGATGATGACAAAATCATAAATAATAATCAATAACAATCTCCCTCTTTTTGACATTATCAAAAAGGTTTAATTAATTTTAATTCTCCTACAACTCCTCCTTAAGGCATGCTCTTCTAATTTCATCTTTTTCATAAAACAAGATAGCTATGTTGTTATCTCCCCCTTTCTAAAGGCAATATAGCTATGTTAATTTCAAAACCTCCCCCTATTTAGATGGACAAATAGCTCATTGATTTTAACTCCCCCTATCTACATGCTATTGATAAAGAGATAGGGTTAAAGGTTTACCTCACCTACGTACCATGGCCAATAGAATGGCCCAAATGGAGGTGGATGCCAAATTGGATGGGGCTCACATCTATAGCTTGGAGGTTTGGGCATCGGTGCTGGTCTCCAATCGAGTGGTTGATGCGAAATAGCTCGAACATTTGTTCATTGTCTCGTCGGTCTTCTCTTCTCCTTCCTCGGTCTACTCCTTGGTCCTCCCAATTTGAGTTGACCACCATTTAGCTTGTAATTCCAATCCTTAATGTTGAACTCTCCCTTGAAACCTACAAAACAAGTTTCAAGTTGATCTTTCAGTATCCAAGTTAGCTTGGATCCGGATGTGTTAGTTAGTCTCCTTGAAGGAGATTCTTTCTCAACCTTAGGGCTAAGGATAACTTTACAAAAGTTATCTAATTTGTTCATTAATTTATTAGATTCTTCCCTAAGACATGCAAGTTCTTTTTCTATAACATACATCTTAGTACTTAAATCAGAAATTTTTAATTTTAAACTTGTATTCTCCTTAATCAATTCACTATTTTCATTTGTTAGATTATTATTCTCTAACAATAAGTCATCTTTTTCAAAAATATTAGAACTAATTTTTATATCCTTAATTTTAATCTCTAATCTTTCATTTTCAGTTTTTAGAAAACTAAGATTCCTTTTAATGTTTTTATTTTCTACGTTTAATGATTTACTAATTTCATAGAGTTCATCAAAGGCATCTTCAAGTTCAAAATTTACCTCATCATTGTCGGAGTTGCTATCGCTTGCAATGGCCATGAAATCCATGCAAACGGTTTCATTCTTCTCAGGATCTTCCTCTTCTTCCTTTGAGTTCAAGTCATCCCAAGTTGCTTGGAACACCTTCTTCTTATACTTCTTCTCCTTCTCCTTCTTCTTCTCCTTCTTGAGAAGAGGGCACTTGGGTCGAAGATGACCTTTTTCATTGCAATGGTAGCAACGTCTTGGGCTACCTTACTCCTTCTTTTCCTTCTATTTCTTTTCTCTCTTAGAATCCCTACAAAACTTTGGAAAATTTTTTAAGTAAAAATTTAAAGTCTTCGTCATCGGAACTTACTTCGCTATTCGATGCAGCTTTGAAGGCAAGAGACTTCCTTGGCTTTGGTTCTAGAGTGTCCTGCTTCAACTTCGTCTCATAGGCCATGAGATTGCCTAGGAGATCCTCCATGTTGAGCTCCTCTACTTCGTTCGCCTCCTCAATGGTGGTGACCTTCTGTTCCCACTCCTATCCGAGGGAACGGAGAAGCTTTCTGATGGGAACACCATCATGAGCCATAACTGACTCAATTTTATCTAATAAAGTCAATAAAAGCTCCTGCATATCAGTCAGAAGGTCTCTTTGGCAGATTGAATTATTTTGAGAAGAAAAAAAGAAGACTGGGTTATTTCTACAATTTTACCAATAATTCATAAATACATAATAACCATGGGGTATTTCAGGGGTTCATTAAGGGTCATATAGTCATTAATGGTTAATAAGGGGGTCCATGTAGACAGGAATGGGTTTTCACACATTTCAGGAATTAAATGACATCCGAAATCCTAAAAACAGACCTGCTTAATCTACTGAGGTTCTGGTCAAGATAAAATTTTCCCAAAACCTCTAAAATTCATAGAAAAATATTCTCTATGGTTTGGTACCTTCAATTTGATCATCAGTACCCGTCTTGACCTAAAATAGATCCACAGACAGAATATTACCCTAATTTAAGTTTTTGCATAAATTACCCAATCAAACTATGTCAAAATCAAAATCCAACTTCACCATTTGATTCCTTAGGTTCAAATTAGGTTTGTATCGAAACTTGGGCCCAATCTGAGATTATTTCGATATAGTTTGCATTTTGGTCTAAGTCTAATTTTCTTTATCGCAAATGGCCCCTCAACCTTCAAATTTCCTACACAAAACCCCCCAACTTTATCATCTTATTCTTCAAAAAGGTCCCCACCGCATAGAACTCCTAATCCTATAACTCCGGCAATAATCAATCAAGGATTTCTCCTTGATTGATTGATGAAACCTCCTCAAATTTGAATCGGAGAATCCTCTTGAAATCCTCTTCCAATCAGACCGATTCTTGAGCTTCAACTCTTTCCCAATCTCTCATGCGAACGCATGAGAAATTTGGGTTTCCAACTTCGACGACCTTCCAAGCTTGAAAGCTTGGCTTCCAAGCTCCAACTGAACCCCTGATACCTATATAAAGACCCCAGGGCCTGACTGATCCTTCCACTCTCGAATTCGACCGGAATTACCCTCAATTCCTCCCTCCTCTCTAGCCAAATAGCTCCTTGACGTCCGGTGATCTCCCCCGACTCCATTCTTCATCCATTCGTAATACCGACGATGAATTTATCCTTCCCTCTCTCTTCCGCGTCGTGCCGTACCCGCCGATGCCCCTGACGATATCTTCCTCGTCATTTCCTACTCACTGGAGCCACCTTCGTCCCCAATGGAAACCAGACCACAACTGGCATTGCCTCTACTCCCCGTCGTCTGCTAACCACCCAGATAAGTCCTCTAGCATCTCTACTTCACAACTACATCAACCACACTCCGTTTCGATTGCCGACTTGCTCGCATGCCCTCCGTCTTCCACCTCGTCGGCGTACCTCTGGCGAGTTCGCATGGCCACCACGCTCCACCAAATTAGTTGTCGCTTATCTCTACACCTCTGCCTCAATCCCAAGAGCAAAAGCCCTAACTTAGTTAGGTCGATTGCCCCTCCTAACCACCTATTGAACACCTCCACCATCTCACTCACATCCCGACCTCGCCCTACGCACACATGCACCCCGACAGCATGCCACCGCCACCATCACATTCGCCGCACTCAGGCGAAGCTCTTGAGCAATTCTAATAGGATCGAGAGGACGTTTTATCCTTTTCAGGTGCTTCACCGGAGCTCCGCCGCCGCAATGTCGTCTCTGACTTTGTTCATCATGTTCTAACCGTGTTCTTCATCGCCAACACCTCCAGGTGCAGCGGCTTTATTCCAGAATCCTTCCCAAGTCTCTAATTGGTTGAGATACCCTCAGTTGTGGCTGCAATTGATGGGGATTCCATCTGCGTATGCTTGCGCCAAAGCTTCGGTGGGATAGTCCTAACTTGGAAACCGCTGGAGCACCCGCGCAACATAAATTGAATTCATTCCTCAGCTTATCGCACAAGATCACCGAGGGTCGAGTCCCTGATCACCTCTCTAAGCACCCTCACCTGCTACCTCATGCCAACGAGTCTGGACCTTTGACCATATATCCGATTACCCGGTTAGCTCCGGGTTTGAGTGTAAGAGAAGAAGGAAAGAAAGGGAAAGAGAGAGAGGGGGAGGGGGTTTTGCTCTACTCTCTAACTCTCGACACTTAGTGATTTCTGAGGGAGGCCTTTGCCTCTGCTTGTGTTGGTGCTGAGCTTTGTTGTGTCTTTCCCTAAGGCTTGAGAAAGAGAGGACTTACCTCTGTGTTGCTGGTTCTGAGTGCACTGTGCACTTATCCTCCATGGATTAAAGTTTGATACTGTTGGGATATTTGATACTATTGTAATTAGGGTAATTGGTGATTCAAATCACCATTTTACCCTACTCTTTTCACTCTATCAACATTGGTTCTTATATCCATATTATTTGAGTTTAGAAATTTCATCATATGTTGCCATCCTATGATAGAATTGTAATTTTTTAGATTAATTGCAACACTTGCTCCCCGTGTTCGACCTCAGATTTCTTTCGAGTATAAATTGTATCTGTTTTCACGATTTACTGGCTATACTACAACGCAATGACTTTTCAAACACCGATTTACTGCATCAACACTTTCCTTGAAGCTCCCCCTTGATAAAGGTCTTACCTAAAGCCTTAACATTGTTCACTGTAAGAGTGAACCTAGTATACAACTCACTCAAGGATTTGTTAGTCTTCACAACAAAAGATTCAAATTCCTGAGAAGGAATGCTGATTTTAGAAGACTTTACCTTGGATGTACCCTCATGAGTTACCTTAAGTGTGTGCCAAATCTCATATGCGGTGGCACATTGTGAGATTCGGTTGAACTCCTCCAGGCTCAAAGCATAATAGAGTGCGTTCATTGTCTTGGCATTGAGTGAAAGCTCACAGATTTGTTGCTACGATTAGCCTCCCGCGGGTCTCTTTGGGATGTCAAATGACGTCTCGCACCTAGCCCAAATCATGAAGTCGTTGGCTTGAAGCCACGTCTTCATCCTGAGCTTCCAGTACGGGTAGTTGCTTCCATCGAAGAATGGTGGACAGATCATAGACTGCCCCTCAAAAATTAGAATAGTAGACATGCTCCCCTCCATTGATCTTCCACGGATATTACTCCTAGAAAGTGGAAACCTGCTCTGATACCAACTATTGATTCCTACATGAGGGGGTAAGATTTGCGGAATAAAATATGAAAGTGCGGAATTAAAATAAATCAATCTTACAAATAGATAATCACACAAGATACACATGTATTTTTAGGTTGAAACCCAAATCGGGTGAAAATCACCACCCAACCCTCTCAAGTTAGGATTTCTCAATCGACTAAGTTGATCAAAACCACTATCCCAGTCACTTAAAATGAGGGTGACTGAACCTCTTACAACCACACTACAAATACAAGGGTAGCATAACCTCAAACTCCTCTTCACGAGAAGGTTTTTGTCTCACGAAGGAGGCAAGAATTCGCAAAGCGAATACCCAACCAAAGATAAATAAAACAAAAATAATCTGATAGAGCCACGAAGTATGTAAATGAAGCTAGCTACTATAGGTAAGGGATCTTCCCTTTAGTGGAAGTACGTCGGCAAGTGATGCGGGTTCATGATCCACGCATAGGCACTATGTTGCTCTCGTAATAATGGAGTGAGAGTAGGTGCACAGCTGGATGAAGCTCTCAGGTGTGGAACTAAAGCTTGTGAGAGCTGGAGCTTCTTCTCAAGATCAAAATGACACAATGTATGTGGAAATAGTATTGCTTGGTGTGTCTTGGTGTGTGTTTGCAAGGCAAGGTTACTCCTCTATTTATAGAGGTCCTAGGAAGGCTTAGGAAGGCTTTGAAAGCCTTAGGTAGCCATTGGGGATCATCCCAAGGCAAATCAAGCTGCAATCAGAATCATTAATGGTTCTGACAGAGTCATCAGACGTCTAGGAAAAAGATCTGACATCTGGAAGTCACTCTTAAGATGTCTAGAAATTAAATCAGACGTCTAATCCTAGATGAGTTTCCTTCTTGACTTGCGTCAGACCTAAACAGGGTTCTTGTGAAAGTTGATTAGATGACATATTGGATGTCTGGAAACCTAGATTACTATGGGAATGAATTTCCCCAGGCACATAATGGCTATATTACTTAGGAGAAGTGATTTTGGCTCAATCAAGGCTAGCAGTCACTTTATCAGACGTCTGAGGTCCTCTAAGGACGTCTAATAGAAGCCTAAAGCTCATTTCTCAATGATCAGATTCTGTAAGCCAACGTTCCACTAATTGGACATCTGGCAAAGTCATTAGATGTCTACTAAGACATCTGGACTAAGGGTTGGTTGTCTGATTTCAATAGATAGAACCTACTAAGTCCTGCCTAAGTGATTGGATGTCTGATCCAACATTCAGACATCTTAAAGTGCACTATCAGGCGTCTAGTTTTTGTGTTAGATGTCTAAAAAGGTTGTTTGAAGCCTATTTAGGTTTTCTAGGTCTTCTACGAAAAACCTAAGAATCCTAGGGTTGTGCAAGTGTTCCTATGACTACTGTTAGGTAACTTTGAGGCTCTTTAACAAATATTCTAAGACAGAAATAAAGAGCAACAAGAGAAACAAAAATAAAGTACAATGAACAAGAAAGGAAATCTATCATATTCTTCATCCCCTTCCTTCTTCAAGCCTTCACTCCTCGCGAAGATCCTTCTCCTTCGTCAAGCTCCAATAATTCACCATGGATGAGAGCTTGAGCTCCGTCTTTACACTTGTAACATTTGCAATTGACCTAAAATCTAGGACTCAAAAGAAAATGTAAAATAAAAAGTATTTTGTTATCATCAAAATAAATGATCATGGTACCCTTGCACCAACAGAAAAGACTAAGAACAAAGTCAGCAAGTTGCATGACTAAATACTAAGTTTTGGCTTGATTCTAAAGAAGCATTTCAGGCCTCCTCTAATCTAATTGCAATGACTTTTAAAGGGCTAAAATTGGATTACAGTCCACAAAAATAGAGATTACTATAGGAAGATCTACCATAAAATAGTGTACGAACTGAGTAGAGAAGCAATCAAAGGGGAGAACAATGCACGAAAGAAGAAACATGACATAACCCCACCTATGTGTAGAGAACAAAAGTCACACACAAGTTAAAAGTGAAAGGAAATACATCCATGATCTAGTGGGAAAGTAGGATCTAAGTACATGCTAGAAAAGGAAAACAAGCCTCAAAGGGATTCACTTTTTCAGTCTCTAATATCATAAATTGACCAGGATGGGAAGACATTGGGTGAATGTACCAGATCTCAACATTTTTTTTTAGAATTTTTTTTAGCATTATAATTTCTCTGATAAGTTATTTTGCAACAGTGTATTTCAAAGGGAACCATTGTCAGCTTGAATCATTCAAATATAGAAGGCTTTGAAGTTATCTTTTAGAGTAACTAAATTGATAGAAAGGTTGATGGTTCAGAAACAACTTACCAGATACCCATATATGGAAAGTGAGGCAACCCTACACTCTTCCTAAATGTATGGTGTCTAGTGCAGAACATTTTACATTTTGATTTCTTTTCCCTCTCATCCATAGAAGCATCCTAGATCTACTAGTTGTCTAAAGTTTTTAGATGCATGCTATTTTGTTCAAATAGTACCTGAGGACCTAAAAAAAACAAGCAGGGAAGGGACATGCTTCACACTCCAGCACACTGCTAGAAGAAAAATTGGAAAAAGGAATGAGAAGCAAGTACTTGCAATTCATTTACAACATTTCATATAAATTTCATGCCTGCAATTCTTATCCGCCTCGAAATCAAATATTGTGCTAGGGAGCTAACTACACCCATGATCCCCAAAATAGAAACTGAAGCTATATTTGTCATTATAATTGATGTTATCTTCTCAAAAGAAAATGATGGTAGATTGAGTGGCATTGTCATCAGAAGAACTAAATATGTTTGTTTGACATAATCCCACATGAATTGATTGAAGAGGATATGCTTTGGCAAGGTGAGGATAAGTAGGGCAACATTTTTAATAGCAACATGCAACACCTGTATGCCCACAACAAAGGAACTAGGGTTGCATGCAAACAAAAAGCAAGCCAGTAGTCACCATAAGCACTAAAGCTCTGTCTGCTGCATGGGAAAAGTGAAGAGCAATGGTGGGTCTACAAGCAAGTCTAGTTAAAAAGATATAAGACCCTAGAAGCAATCCATTAGATGGTGGTCTTACATTCCACCATTACAGACCTTCAAAATTTGTTTCCTTAAAGATCCAAGCAAATACTGCTACAACATAATATATTTCTTAGGTAGGTTTCTTATTACTTGTAGGTAATCAAAGTAGAAGAGGCCATAGCTACAGACAGATATCAATCTAGTTATTGCATAATAAATGTTTGAAAGTTCTTTCAACCATTGCATCTATTGTGAATTGGATTTCCTCCCATTGCCCGTTGTCACCATGCATGTTGTTGTTCAACCACCATTACTTGAGAAGCACAATGGTATGTATTTGTTTTTCCATTTTATATTTTCTGTCAGGAGAACATAATTGTTGAACTTTTGTTATCAAAAATTAAAGAAAAGAGAAAAGAAGGAACCTACTTGCACATAATTGTAGTAAGCGCTCTGCAATTTGAATAAATTTGTTTAATGGTGGCTTTAATTTGTTGTCAATGATTTCATTAGTATCTTTGGGTGCAATTTGTTCATAGCTTTGGAAGGAACTTCTACATCAATCATCATTTATCTATCCAAATCCATTTAACATGGCTTTTAACTTGTTTAGCATTAATTTGTTCTTATGCAGCCATGGAGCTAATTGAAAACCTATGAGTAATGAGTGAGATAAATGCACTCTTGCAACAAAACCCTATAAGTCTCCAACAAAAATAATTTTGATACCTAGCACAAAACCAATTAAAGACTGGTTATATCAATGGTAAAATTTTTACTACATCAATGTAAAAAATTTACCATTTATAGAAAATATCTTTGTTGCCCAAATGCAACCTATTATTTTAGACTTAGAACTTGAGCATCAGTGTCTGCAATAGTTGTCCAATCTAATTATGTTGCATAAATCAAGTCCTAAGACTAAATTATGCTTGAATTCTAATATCATATTGACTTTCTTTTGCAAGTTGTTGCTCCAAGTTCTTTGTCTAATCTAGATGATCTTGTGAGTACCTTTTCTAAGGTAATTTTTTAAGTTGAATCTAAGTAGTTTTCCTTATCACAGAAGTGTTTTTTAAAAGAAGTTTGCCTTATCACAGAAGTCGACTCCCATAATTCAATAGGTCCTAAAAATAAAATAGAATTGCACCTTTCAGTAGCACCATATCTTTTACATGGAATGGCTTTTTTAGAATCAAGATTATTATTGTTGTTTGGGGTTGCTTCTTGTACATATGTTTGTAGGCATAGTTTATAATACCACAAATTTCTATATTCAGTCCCTTTTTTCCATTCGGTAGCATATTTATACCATACCTACTTAGGTCTCTTATTCCATGTTCTTTATGATGTCTGGTGTGTTATACTCCCGAGTTCTATTGCATATCTTCCTTTAAATGCAAGGTGGCTTCATCATGTTCCCTTTTTGTCTTTATCAAATCATTGTCATTTCCTTCGCATCTATCTTCTCAAGGGGGGATGGGTGGATATTAGTGGAGGATGAGTTCTTTGTCACTTGGTCTCAAATGCCACTTGCTCCCCTTGTAATAATGAATTACAGTTATCCTTGTTTGGAACATAGGGGATGCCTTCCTAAGTTTTTGTAAGCTCTCTTGACCCCTTAATGAATATGAAGGTTCTCTAGTCTCAGGTGACCCTCTTTTTACGTTTGAAAAAAAAATCTAGGTTAACACCTCGAGTGAGTAGGATGTTGATCAAACTAAACTAGCTACTAGCCTGCTAGTTGTTTACAAACTTTTTAATCATTGCTTGCTCTAGTGAATGGAAGCCAGTTATCAAGTTTTTTACTCGAAGAGCTTGGTTAGCGGTAGCACATTATCTTATTCCAAGGGAGGGGCAGACTATTTGATCTTTATGCTGATGCTTCCCAACTAACCAGTAGTAGTGGTTCTTCTACAAGCTTAGGTTCTAGATCCGACAATGTGGTAATGTGATAAGTGGAAGAATCAGGAGCTAGCAATTGGTTAGAAGACAACAACATACACATAATAAGATAAGTTGCTAGGTTAGTCATTTTCTTGGAATATGTGGTGTCGAACCTGAATAGGTTGTTAATATGGTGATTTTATCGTTGAAGTGTGTATAGTAGTTAACCTAAATCGAACCTAACCATCTCTTTACAAAATTTTTTAACCTGGCCTACTTGATTTTATCTTGGTCACTTTTAGGCACAGGGTCGAACTCAGGGAAGTGGGGTTACAAGTCAAGTTTCTATGCCTTTTCTACAACGAATTTCTTCCGTTCATTTATTGTATTTTTGGTGTTTTTCTATTTAGATATTCTTTTGATAATCTTGGTCCTTCAGGCACACCCTTAAAATTAGGTTCTTGGCTTTGAGCCAAATCAGGGTTCCAAAACGGGTCTAGCTATTCGCAAGACAGAGTACCTACAAGTCAAGGGTTATCTTTTCTCTTTTATATATTTTTTTTATCTTTTTATTGGCATGCAAGAGAAACAGAAATAAAGTACATATAGTATAGATATATATGTATATACAATATATGTATAAAGGGGTGGGGGTGGAGGTGGAGATGGAGTGTAGCACGGTGTCGAGTCGATTATCGTCTAGAAAGACGCAACCAATAGGACGAGGTGCCGCGTGGAGTGGAGGATGGATGGTGGAAGATGTGTGTGACCACGCTTTTTGTACGCGTGTATCGGGGAATATCAGCAACTAGTGAAGATATTCTTGCGATACCACGTATGGTAAGTAATGTGAAAGTATATATATATATGTATATATGTAAATATATCTATATATATATATATATGGTTATAAATATATAGGTATATATATGTAGTTATATATGTATATATATATATATATAAGTATATGTATAGATAGATATATGTATAGATATATATATATATATATGTATATATATATGTATAAGTATGTATATATAACTATATAGATGTAAATATATATATATATATATATCTATATATGGTAATATATGTATATAGATATATGTAGATAGATATGTATATATATATGTATATGTATATATATATATGTATATGTATATATATATATATATATATGTATGTATGTATAAGTATATGTGTATATATATGTATATATATATATAAGTATATAGATGTATATATATATATATATATGTGTATGTATATATACTAATACAAATTTATATAAGTACTAATATATGTATAGATATATGTATAAATATATATATATGTATATAAGTATATGTATATATGTAAATATATATGTATATATATATATATGTATACTAATACTTAGTTATATAAATACTATATATATATAGATATAAGTATATATATATATATATGTATATAAATATATGTATATATATCAATATATATATGTATACATATATATATATTTATATAATAGTGTATAGGTGTGTGTGTGTGTATGAAAGTGTGAGTGTATGTGTCTGCAAGCGTCGGTAAAGAGAGTGAGAGAGTGTTGTGAGAGAGAGTGAGAGAGAGAGAGAAAGAGTGGGAGAGAGAGAGTGCCTGCTGTGTGAAGGAGGCAAGTTAAGACATTTGCAGCCGTGGATCGTCGTCTGGTGATCCACGCACGCGCGCAGAAGCATAGGCACGCAGAGAGGGGCACGCACGCAGGGGAGTTGGCGTGAAGGAGAGAAGAGGCCGCAGAGCACCGCGTTGCGTGAAGAGCTAGAGCGGGCTCACGCAGAGGCATGCGGGCGAATGGGGCGGGAGAAGGCAGGCACTGGGAGAGGCAGGCACACGTAGACTTACGCAGGCGGGTACAGGCGACACGAGCCGAGACGCGCACGCGAGCTGCGGCCGGTTGTGGCGTGCCTGGCGACCAGTTAAGTGAGAAACTCACCGTTCACCCCATTGTAGCCACAGTGTTCTGCAGAAACGCGTGAACAGTGGCTACAGTGGCCGGACGAGCTGCGCAACCGAGAGCGGGCGATGTTGTGAGTGCACGCGGAAGAGTGGCTCCAGCTACTGGCTTGCGGGCGGAACCTCGCGACAAAGCATGCGGAGAGGGCTGGGTCGCGAGTGAAAGGGCGTGACAGGGTGCGCGAAGGCCTACAGGTGTTGGCTGGGGTGTGCAGTGAAGCTTGGCCGGCTGCTGCAGTGGCGTGCGATGGCCGGTTGTGGAAGAGAGAGCGCGACAGGGCGCTTGTGCGAAGAAGCTGGAGGCAAGGGTGCCTGCAGGTGTGCGCGGAAGGCGAGGGTGGCCTACAGGCATGCGCGGAAAGGGCTGGGGCTGCTGCTGCTGCCTCGCTGCGTGCTGCCGCCTTGCTGCCGCTGCTGGAGCTTTGAGCTTCAAGCTTGAAGCTCCCGCTCCAATGGCTGAAGTGGTGTGGTCGTTCAAACAGGGAAAAGAAGGCCACCATGCCCACTAGCTCTTTGAAGAGCTGGTCGGTGGTGGTCTCACTGTGGTGGGTGTGCACCACAATGATAACTCCTGCCCGCAGGGTGTCTCCTCAGAGGAGGAGGTCCTGCGTATGGAGGGAGAGGGGAGGGGATGGTGGCCTGGAAGGAGAAGTTGCTGTGGGTTCTTTTCGTGGAGGACCAAGCTGCTTTCAACGGAAGAAGCCGCCCTCTTTTTAAAGAAGAGGAGAGCATGCACAGCCATGCCCTAGCTGTGCATAGCTCATGCATGGCTCATGGCAGGGAGAGGCTACATGTGGCTGCAGGGAGTGGTGAGCAGGGAATGGCAGAGTCAGGACAAGGTGCGAAGAAGAACTCTTTCATGCAGCCGAGGGAAGAATTCCAAAAAATAAAATTAAAAAATAAAAAGATGGTGAATTTTGCAAAGCAGCACTTGAGGAATACATGAATTGCGAGGCCATTTTATTTACTCTCCTCCCCTCACAATTAAATGCATGCATGCATGTATTTTTACAAATACGACTATGGAAACCTAATATGCATTGGTAATGCTAGGAAATAGCACAAGACGGCACAATTGCAGGTATATTTTTGCAGTGCAATCATACCCCCATGCCTTTCTTTTGCTAGTCCCTAGCAAAACATTTTTTGTAGTATTTAGAAATGATCTTAAGCTAAAGATTTTCTTCTTGAGGCGACATAGGTATGTTTATTGTTGGATATTGTGAGAACCAATTGTAGAGAAGACTACAATACTTTAAGTCTTACATGACATAGATCATCTCTCGACTAACCAGGACCCTTGATATTTAAACCTTAAGTACGATTTCCAGGACCCAGGAGGTTTTTGCCGTACTCAAGAGCTCAAGAGGTTATGGCGTGTGCATATTGAAGGATCAAGACTGACCCGATGAACATTAAGACTCAAGTCCGGGGTTTCACGAATTTTTAAGTATAGGCTATCCCAGTTTCAGCTCGTGTTTTCGAATTGACCCTTAAAAGATGACGGAAAACTCAACTCCCATTTTCTGACATTTGTGGCTCACAAGGTATTTGCAACTTGCCCTGAAAAGCTTTTATAGGGTAGAGAATTTATAGACATTTGCGAGATATACTGACTTATTTGCAACCTTTTTCTTTTTTTTAAACACGTGTCAGTATATCTCTTACAACATTATTTGGAGGAGCACACTTTTCTTTTTGGTGAGTGAGTTCTTTCTTGGTGGAAAGAGTCGCTCCTAAACACAAGACTAAAGCCTGGGATAAAAAGTCTACCTGCACGCACAAGTAAGGACTCCACCTTCCCTAATGAACACTAAGGTTGGATCTTATGTTCACCTGGTCTTTCCTGATATGTGTAGTATGAACCAAGTTTACTTAAGCTATCGAGTAGAAGCAAACCAACGGATCCTGTACTGGTGTCTCAGGTACAAGAATACGTCCTTAGTTAGGAGAGATTCCGATCTATCTTGTCAATACTCAAGTGAATTAAGCCGAGCCTGAGCAAATCAAACTTCTGTGGCCTGGAAAGTCTTCAAAACAGAGGTTGAATATCCATAAACACTTATTGTATTTTTGTTTCAGCCTTCAGATCATTACTAAACACCATTTATTATTATTATTATTATATATACTTTTTCTTTTTCTTTTTCTTTTTCTTACATATTTATAAATAGGTGGAAACTACATGATACCATAAAATACCCAGATCCTATGGATGCCTATCCACTTCCCCATGCCAAACAATGCTATATCCTCATATGCATGTAGGGTAAGGTATAGGCAGGATGAAAGATCGGGTAATGAGAGCTGAGGTGCAGGGTATACAGCAGGGTGGTAGGGTGGGTGGATGGTGGTGGTGAAGTGAAAAGTGAAGTGATCGTGATAATGGTGTGAAAGGTGATGGTGGATGGTGAAAGGTCTGGCATTTCTTGGGATGAGAGTGTCCAAGGCAGATCAGAAAATAATTCAGGAGGAAGAAACTGGCCCTCAGATTGGCCAAGAAGAGGGGCTTCTTGGATAGATGGATCCAAAAGGGAATGGCCCCAGTGAGTAGGATGTGGGCTCAAGGTCCTAGTGTGGAGTTGCAAATCCGCCTGATTTGGCGGGAAAGAAAGGGCAATCCGGCCTTCAAAAGTGTGGACCGGCGGTGAGTAGCCCGGAAATGGCTCAGACCACGAGGTATGGGAAGCGGAGAAAACCTCATCAGAAGTTTGGTCAGGAGAAGGTACAAGAATAGGGAGGGATGGGGGAACGTCACAATTTGTGTTAGTCAGGTAATCATCAATGTTTATAGGTAATCTGCAGCAGTCAGATAGGTCCCAATTAGTCCGATACACACGCTGGCAGCCTTGTCCTCGTCAGATGTGTCATCCTTGATGCAATCGCAATCAAAGTTCTTGGCTGCCTTGAAGATGTTAAGCTTAATCTTTTCAGATCCAACGGCAATCTCAATACAACCCGACTCGCAGTCGATAAGGGCACGGGGTATGGCCAAGAAAGGTCAACCAAGGATGATCAGACAATCAGAAAGTGAGCTAGGAACTTCCATATCTAAAACAAGAAAGTCAACAGGAAAACAGAGACTATTGACCCCAACCACCACGTCTTCCACCACACCCTTTGGGATTTTGACAGAACGATCTGTCAACTGTAACGTGACAGGGGTGGGTTTCAGATTTCCCAAGGAAAATTTTTTGAGAATGATGGTCAGAATAAGATTTATGAAAGATCTTAGATCAAGTAGGGCACGGTTAAAACTGCAGCCTTGGATGCTACAGGAAGTAAGCGGTGTGCCCGAGTCTTTCAACTTCGGTGGTAGGTTTGGCAGTATAGCACAACTCGCATGAGGAGAGAGAACCACCGGATTCTTGGTTTTCTTTGATTGTCACCTAGGTGTTGTGTAGTCTTTGAAAAATCGGGCGACAGTAGGTATGTGATCGATAGCCTCGAGCAGGGGTACCTTGATTTCTACATGCCTAAACAAATTACGCAGGCTATCAAAGGCTTGCACATCTTTCTTTTTTCCTTTTGGCTCCCTCAGTAGAGCCTCAAGGAATGGAACTGATTCTGGCACCAATTTGGGTGTATCGTCCTCTCGCGAATGCGGCGTGCATCCCGAATGAGAGGGTGATGAAGAAGAAGACAGGCTAGGATCAGGTCGAGGCAGATTGACGGTCTGCTTGCCGCTCGTCGTAGTGATCGCATTGGACGATGCGGGTCTAGTGGGATCATACTGCGGAGGAGGGTTCACAATAGGGACATAAGAGTGCGGTGCTGCAGCGGGATTAGCCTGAAATCCTGGTGGAATGCTCAGAGCTTGCAGAATCTAATGAACCTGCCCCTGAGAAGGTCATACCTGTGGTTGAGGACCACAGGGTACGAAATTTCGCAGGTTTGGAATAGGTTGGGCGGGAAGAGTGCCCTGAGATCGAGTCGCCATGCGTAGTTGACTGATCTCAGCATTCTTCTACGCCAATTGGTGCTAAAGAGAGGTCATGTTCTCTTCATGGCGCTTTGACATTTCCGTCATCATTCGCATCAATTTGTCAAGAGGACTTGATGCGTGTTCGATTTGCGGTACGCAAGGGCCTGATGGCGAATTTTCCATAGGATTAGACTAGGCCCTTGGGATGACGAGTGCGGACGGTCGCATTGGTCCACCCGTAGGGTTTTGGTGCTGCGGGTTGTTGGACCATGCGAAGTTCGGATGATTACGCCACCCTGGGTTATAAGTGGCAAAGAACGAGTTGTTCCCCAGGGCGCAAGCTTCTTCTATAACAGAATACGTGTCCGCATGTAAATACGCTTCCGAGCACATAGAGGCTTGGTCCTCCGTGTCAAAATACTGGCTTGCAGAAGCCAGTTCCACATGACTTACCAAGTCGCTTGGCACGACACTTGGTAAGGAAGGTCTTACGGGGTTTCTCGGGATAAGCCTGGTGTTGGAAGAATTCGGATTGTGACGAAGTGGTGAAGTGGGGGTGTTTGCCATAGAATGGGTAGGGTTGGCTAGAAGCTCGTCCAGCTTCTTGTGCACGACGGAGACTTCATCCAGTTTTTGTGCGATAAGGTTGAGATCAGTGGATGAATGGGAGGGTCCCATGTCAACTTCGTGGACATTTCAAGGCGGGCTGGTACGATTAAAGGCGACAATGGAGGCAATGTTCATTGAGTTTTCACTCATATTTTCAAACAGTTCAAATGCTCGATTCTCATCGTTATTCATAAAATTCCCTCCACAGGAAGCATCTGCAATCTGCTTCAAAATCTCATTTAGCCCGTAGTAGAAAATCTGGGCTATATGCCACTTAGGCAGATCGTGGTGCGGACACTTCCTGAGGAGGTCATTATATCTCTCCCATGCCTCATGAAATTTTTTGCCGTTTTGTTGCGTAAAAGAGGTGATAGCACGGCGAAGGGCATTGGTTCGCCCGATTGGGAAGAACTTCTTGAGAAACGCTGTTCGCATGTCTTCCCAAGAGTGGATGGTTCTCCCAAGGGTGCGTAACCACTGCAACGCTTTATCCCACAATGAAAATGGGAACATTTTCATGAGAACTATAGGTAACCCATCATTTCTTAGTTTAACCATTTTAGCCAGTCGGGTTAGGTCTTCCAAGTAAGGAAAAGGATCTTCACTTGCAAGACCATGGAAGTGAAAATTTATTAGGCCAATTATGTTCGGTTTCAATTCAAAGTCCTCCCCACCCATGGGGACTCGAATTTGTCCTATGGTCTCTGTAGCAGTGGGATTCTGATAAGAGCTAAGAGACATAGGTTCCTCCCGTTCGGGAGGGTTCTGCATTTCCTCTAATGTTTCCCGAATGGCTTCGATTTTCTCATTGTACATTTCCATTTGGGCTTGGAGGTGGGTTATGGGATCTAAGGCTCCACCACCTGGTGGGTTTTGAGGGCGGTTTTCTCCCTCGGGATTTGGGGGTGGGCGTGCAACCATGTTTATGGAGGAGGAGGATGATTCGGCTTGTTTTCTAGATTTATCAGTCAATTCAAACAGTTCAGGGTTTTATGACCTCCTCCCAAACATGCACTACCGCAGGAAGAATTGGGGGGATAAGAAGGGAAAAGAGATGAGAGAAATGACGCCGCAAAGGTACACTTGATGACAAATCAATTCAATCAAATTCCTAACCTCTATAGTGTGCCCTTAGACCTAAAGATCTAAGTTACCTACTATCACAAACTACGGAATCGAATGCGAGCACCGCGGAACCACCGGGCCTGATTAAAAGGCCATTTGCCCAAGTCTTAGACACCCGATAGCACGCGGGAACCCTCACCAGCACGTAGGCACTACACGCAGGTAGTTAGACCTCCAATCCTTAATAAGGGTCAAGTTACTACCAATTTTAGTTAGAGGCTTACGATCAAGTACTTTTGGAATGTGAAGGGCGTTGTTTACGGGCAATGCCCAAGTGATTGATTTTTCAAGTGTGTAAAACAAGCATGCAATGGGGAAATCTCCCCGAATTGAAGTTTTAATTGGTGAATGGTTTTTAGAGTTCAGCCTTTAGTAGTATGGATTTTAGGATTTCACTGAAATACCAATTCAACCAATCTCCGGGTTTTTGAGAGAATACAGGTTTCTTCTAAGCCCAACAAACCCTTCTTCAATGTCAATTGGTTAATGCATGCTACAATGCAATGGGCTTCCCTAATTGGAGATTTCTATGTGTGGATGCACGATTCAGTTTTAGATTAGTGTGAAAGGAAGCCAAAGCACTTCAATTCAAGTGCTCCCAATCACCAAAAAGATTTACACACAAGGCTCAACCAAAAGATAAAGAAAATCAATTTGTTGGGGTTGAAGTATTCAGGATCGAATCTTAGGCAAGTTGAAAAGTCGTGGTGGGATTGGAATTAACTCAATTCCAAGTCTCCTCACCAGAAAGGTGAACTCGAATTGTAGATAAGTGAGGCAAAAGAGGGGTGCAATCAATCTTTTTATGTTTGCTTCAAAGAATACTTCACACGGCAAAAAATTCAAGAATCAAGATTCTTGGATTTTCATTATGCGAAGTAAGGTGGGAAATCCTAGGGCGGTGGGAGTAAAGGCAATCAATCAAATAAGTAAATTTTAATCCACTTGCCCCAAGAGATCCCAAGAAGTTTTTCTAGTTTTAGTTTTTAGACCTACTTGTTCGGCAACGTGTGCGAAGCTCCAATGCGGTGTCAACGTCTTCACGCTCTCTTTCCCGCCTTGGATCTGCTCACGCCTTCGACTTCGTCTGCCTGCCTTCTCCTTGCAAAAGGTTCACCTACACAACAACAAACAAAAAACATCCGTGAAGAGAGAAGAGAAAAAATAAAAGGAATGGAATAGAAACTTACTTGCAGGCGCACCTCCCCGGCAACGGCGCCAGAAAAGGTACGGTGTCGGACCTGGATAGGTTGTTAATATGGTGATTTTATCAGTGAAGTGTGTATAGTAGTTAACCTAAATCGGACCTAACCATCTCTTTACAAAATTTTTTAACCTGGCCTACTTGATTTTATCTTGGTCACTTTTAGGCCCAGGGTCGAACTCAGGGAAGTGGGGTTACAAGTCAAGTTTCTACGCCTTTCCTACAACGAATTTCTTCCATTTGTTTATTGTATTTTTGGTGTTTTTCTATTTAGATTTTTTTCTGATAACCTTGGTCCTTGAGGCACACCCTCAAAATTAGGTTCTTGGCTTTGAGCCAAATCAGGGTTCCAAAATGAGTCTTGCTATTCACAAGGCAGAGTACCTACAAGTCAAGGGTTATCCTTTCTCTTTTATATATTTTTTTTATCTTTTTATTGGCATGCAAGAGAAATAGAAATAAAGTAAATATAGTATAGATATATATGTATATACTATATACGTATAAACGGGTGGGGGTGGAGGCGAAGATGGAGTGTAGCAAGGTGTCGAGTCGGTCGTCGTCTAGAAAGACGCAACCAATAGGATGAGGTGCCGCATGGAGTGGAGGATGGATGGTGGAAGATGTGTGTGACCATGCTTTTTGTACGGGTGTATCGGGGAATATCAGCAACTAATGCAGATATTCCCGCGATACCACGTATGGTAAGTAATGTGAAAAGATATATATATGTATATATGTAAATATATCTATATATATATGGTTATAAATATATAGGTATATATATGTAGTTATATATGTATATATGTATATGTATATATATATATATATATATATATATATGTATACGTATATGTATATATATATAAGTATATGTATAGATAGATATATATAGATATATATATATATGTATATATATATGTATAAGTATGTATATATAACTATATAGATGTAAATATATATATATATATCTATATATGGTAATATATGTATATAGATATGTGTAGATAGATATGTATATATATATGTATATATAGTTATAGATATATATATATATATATATGTATGTATGTATAAGTATATGTGTATATATATGTATATATATATATAAGTATATAGTATGTGTGTGTGTGTGTGTGTATGTGTGTGTGTGTGTGTGTGTGTATGTATATAGACTAACACATATTTATATAAGTACTAATATATGTACAGATATATGTATAAATATATATATATATGTATATAAGTATATGTATATATGTAAATATATATGTGTATATATATATATTTATTGGTATACAGATATATGCATATATATATATATATATGTATACCAATACTTAGTTATATAAATACTATATATATATATGTATATAACTATATGTATAGATATATCAATATATATATGTATATGTATATAATAGTGTATAGGTGTGTGTGTGTGTATGAAAGTCTGAGTGTATGTGTGTGCAAGCGTCAGTAAAGAGAGCGAGAGAGTGTTGTGAGAGAGAGTGAGAGAGAGAGAGAGACAGCGGGAGAGAGAGAGCGCCTGCTGTGTGAAGGAGGCGAGTTAAGGCATCTGCAGCCGTGGAGTGTCGTCTGGTGATCCACGCATGCGCGCAGGAGCATAGGCACGCAGAGAGGTGCGCGCACGTAGGGGAGTTGGCATGGAGGAGAGAAGAGGCCGCAGCGCACCGCGCTGCGTGAAGAGCTGGAGCGGGCACACGCAGAGGCACGCGGGCGAATGGGGCAGGCGAAGGTAGGTGCTGGGAGAGGTGGGGGCACGCAGACTTACGCAGGCGGGTGCGGGCGACGCGAGCCGAGATGCGCGCACAGGCTGCGAACGGTTGCGGCGCGTCGGGTGACCGGTTAAGTGAGAAACTCACCGGTCACCCCACTATAGCCATAGTGTTCTGCAGAAACGCGTGAACAGTGGCTACAGTGGCCGGGCGAGTTGCGCAACTGGGAGCGGGCGGTGCTGTGAGTGCGGACGGCTCGGCGCGCGCGGAAGAGTGGCTCCGGCTGCTGGCTTGCAGGCTGGACCTCGCGACAGAGCGTGTGGAAAGGGCTGGGTCGCGAGCGAAGGGGCGCGACAAGGTGCGCGGAGTCTTGCAGGTGTTGGCTGGGGTGTGTGGTGAAGCTTGGCCGGCCGCTGCAGTGGCGCACGGTGGCTAGTTGCGGAAGAGAGAGCGTGACAGGGCGCTTGCGCGAAGAAACTAGAGGCGAGGGCACCTGCAGTCATGCACGGAAGGCGAGGGCGGCCTGCAGGCATGCATGGAAAGGGCTGGGGCTGCTGCTACCTTGCTGCGTGTTGCCGCCTTGCTGCCGCTGCTGGAGCTTTGAGCTTCAAGCTTGAAGCTCCCGCTCCAATGGCTGAAGTGGCGTGATCGTTCAAACAGGGAAAAGAAGGCCACCACGCCCACCGGCTCTTTGAAGAGCTGGGCGGTGGTGGTCTCACTGTGGTGGGTGTGCACCACAATGATAACTCCTGCCCGCAGGGTGTCTCCTCAGAGGAGGAGGTCCTGCGTATAGAGGGAGAGGGGAGGGGATGGTGGCCTGGAAGGAGAAGTTGCTGTGGGTTCTTTTCATGGAGGACCAGGCTGCTTTCAAAGGAAGAAGCCGCCCTCTTTTTAAAGAAGAGGAGAGCATGCACAGCCATGCCCTAGCTGTGCATAGCTCATGCATGGCTCATGGCAGGGAGAGGCTACATGCAGTTGCAGGGAGTGGTGAGCAGGGAATGGCAGAGTCAGGACAAGGTGCGAAGAAGAGAACTCTTTCATGCAGCCACGGGAAGAATTCCAAAAAATAAAATTAAAAAATAAAAAGATGGTGAATTTTGCAAAGCAGCACTTGAGGAATACATGAATTGCGAGGCCATTTTATTTACTCTCCTCCCCTCACAATTAAATGCATGCATGCATGTATTTTTACAAATGCAACTATGGAAACCTAATATGCACTGGTAATGCTAGGAAATAGCACAAGATGACACAATTACAGGTGTATTTTTGTGGTGCAATCAATATGCTGCATTGCAAGTGAACTATCTTAAAAGCTTTCTATGTGTTATCTGAATCCTATAGCTACACATTTAAGTTGAAATTAATGCTTCCTTTTTTTTTTTTTGATGATGAGGTTCCCTCTTGAGAGGTAATCCTCGGGAGACCGCAAGTACCCCAACTCCACGGCCTCTAAGTAAATTTAGCATTGGTAAGGCTCGAACCGACGATCTTGCTCCCTCAATAGTGGTATAAGGGCCATATCAGCTGAGCCACCCGCTAGGGGCAATGCTTCCTATTTTGTTATTGATGTAGACACATCTATTTAGGTTAAAATGCCTATTGCATGTTCCTAGGCTTAGATTTGCATTTCATGCTATAAATATTGCATAGAATGCATCATTCTGCAATTAGAGTAGTTGTATATAATTTAGGTTAATTGCATCCTTTTTGTGGTCAGGGGAGAAGGATATCTATTTCGAAGCCTCTGATTGACGATCCGACCATGCAGATATGATCAAGACGACAATCGGAGTCCAACGCCTCCGAAATTGCCTCAATCGGAGTACCGTAGCACCATATGCAATCCAAGAACAACGGTCAAAGGACTAGGTGACGCAATCCAGAGCATCAAATGACAAATCTGACTGCACAGATGGATTTGGGTCAACGATCACAGCCCAACGGCATGAAAATTGACTCAATCCGACCTCTGTAGCATCCCCTACAAAGAAAAGAAGATGGATGGCCCAGATTGCGCCAAGTGGCCCAACCCAGCTGCCCATGCGCACACACGGGCCACCTCATGAGCACAGTAACACGAGAGCACACGTGCGTGCAGAGGCATGCACACGCAAGCATAGTGGTGAAGGTTCTTCCCTATCAGGAGGGGTGACGTAATAAAATGGCGGAAATAAAAATAAAGCAATCTCACAAAAATCAATCGCACAATGTACACAGGTATTTTTAGGTGGAAACCCAAACCGGGTGAAAACCACCACCTAACCCTCTCGAGTTAGGATTTTCCGATCAACCAAGTTGATCAAAATTCACTAAACGAATCACTTTAAACGAGGGTGATTCAACCTCAGTACAACCACGCTACAAGTACGAGGGTAGCGTTCCTCAACCCCTTCTCTCCACGAGAAGGATTTTGTCCCACGAAGGAGACGGGAATTCGCAAAGCGAATACCCAACCAAAATACAAAGATAAAATAAAATAGCAGTCCTATAGAGCCAACAAAATTAAACCTAGCTTCTATAGGAAATAGGAAACTCCCCTTTGCAAGGAGTGCATCGACGATGACGCGGTGCGTGTGCCACGCGATGGCGCTACGTCGCTCTCGTGAACAACAGCGGGAGAGCGGGCGCGCAAACTGAATTTAGCTCTCAAGATGATGGAGCTTGAGCTTGGAGAGCAAGATCTTTTCTGGACACAAAAGAGTGTGAGAGTGTATATCTTGTGTATCTAAGTGTGTCTCTTATATGTTTGTGTTACAAAGGTTCCCCTCTATTTATAGAGGCCTTAGGAAGGCTTTAGAAGGCTTAGGAAAGGTTCTATAGCCGTTGGGAACAAAGTCCAAGTGAATCAGCCCAAAATCAGGAACAATCATTGTTCTGACAGGCTTATCAGACGTCTAATTCTAGCATCAGACGTCTGGAAGGCCACTTTAAGACGTCTGATTCAAAGGTCAGACGTCTGATTTTGGGCGGGTCTCTCCCTGACTTGGATCAGATCTAAACAGGGTTTTTACGCAAGTCCATCAGACGACATACAGGACGTCTGGCACTATGTCTGGACGTCTGGAAACCTACTTTTACTGTGGGAATTGATTTCCAAACGTTGCAACGGCTAGAAAATCTCTGAGAAGAGATTTTGGGTCAGCCGAGGCAAAACGGTCATTTATCAGACGTCTGGTAAGTCCTAAGGACGTCTGATAAGGCTCTAACGGTCATAATCTTGAGTGTCTTCTAAGCCAGCCAACGGTCCACTAATTGGACGTCTGGCAAAGTCATCAGACGTCTCCTAAGACGTCTGGTCTAAGGTCTGGACGTCTGATTTCATCAGACAGAACTAACTATGTCCAGCCTAACAGTTATCAGACGTCTGAAACAACAGTCAGACGTCTTAAAATACTTCATCAGACGTCTGATTTTGGGATTAGACGTCTGAAAATGCTGTTTGAGCCCTATATTGGTTTTCTAAGTATTCTACAGAAAACCTAAGTATCCTAGGGTTGTGCAGGTGTTCCTAGGACTACTTTTAGGGTACTTTGAGGCTCTTTAACATAATGTTCTAAGGAATCAAAAAGAGTAAGAAAATAAATACAAGAGATACATGAAAGGATAAAAAAGAATCTATCCTATTCTTCTTTTCTTCCATCTCCAATCTTTCGCTCCACGCGAACCTCCTGTGTTTTCCGTCAAGCTCCTCCAATCCGTCCTGGATGCGAGCTTGAACTCCGTCTAAACACATCCACATTTGCAATTGACCTGAAATCTAGGACTCAAATTGCAAATGTTAAATAACACGTGTTTTGTTATCATCAAAACAAATGATCGTGGTGCTCTAGCACCAACAAGTGGCACATGCAACAGCGCAGGGCGTGCGCGGGGGTAGCAGTGGTGCATATCGCGCATGCCGTGCAACAAAGGCGCCTACAGCATGCACCAGTGATGCAACAGCAGTGGTGCGTGAGTGGGATCTTCAGCGACGTTTGCAGTGGATCTTCAGTGACGTTTATGACTGTCACTAAATGTCCTGTATACGAATTTGATTCTTTCCTCCACTATAAAAGGACCCCTACCCTCCCATTTTTCTTCCTTTCACCACCTCCAAGGCTCTAGAGAGAGCTTGTTCCAAGCCCGGGATGCTCCTCTAGAGTAGAAAATCAAATAGTTTTCCCTCCCTCATCCCCATTCGTGGAGCATCCCGTGGTCGTCCTCTCATCGCCTTTCGGGAAGAAGATCCTTGCTGCGATTCCGTCTTGCCCCTTCCTCCGTCCTCCAGCTACGTCCTCCTTCGTCCCGCTCCTCACCACCTTCCTCTAGGCGATGTCAGAGCGAGTCGTCCTCCGAGCAACCGACGAGGGGGATTTCTCTCACCTCTTCTATCTTTTTCACTTTCGTAGTATAGATTTTTCCACTTTCATAGTTGTAACAAACACTTGCTTATGAATAGATGATTATTTCTCTCTCTCTTTCTCCCTCTCTCTGTTATATTTTTGCAAGTAGATTAGCTAGAATTCATAGACCTGATCTCTTGCCCTATTAAATACCAAAAAAATTAGAAAAGAAAAAAATGACAAAAAGAAATAAAGTGAAGCGTGGATTTTTATAAAACCAAACGTTCGCCTCCCTATGTTCGACCCGAGACTCACTTTTCGAGTTTTGGCTATAAATTTTATCTGATAGATGCATTTTGTGAGCTACAACGATGGGTCCTCCAAATCGCGATTTCAATTCACGAAACGCACCCTCATCATTTTGGAGCCATTGTCGGGGAGGCAACGCTCTTTGATTTTTTTTTTTTCTGTGTTTTTTCCGCCTTACCTAACTTTTATCTCACTTTTGCTCTAATCTTACTATGATTGTAGCTACTCTTCCGAGGCGGGCCAAAGCGGCTAGATCAGAGAAAAGTGCGGTTGAAGGTTTTGTAAGTTTATCCCCTCCACCCCCACCCATTAGTTCATTTCACCACACTAATAACTCAAACCCAAATCAGCTTAGGTGCTTTTTATAAACCCTAGAATAGATTTGGTTGTTTGTTTGCCACCTCCACTCATCTCACCCCCGCATATATAAAAAAAAAACTCTTCTCTTATGGGATTTTCTGAAAGCTACACACTTAACACCCACAACTTCTCACCCTAAGGTGCACAATCACATTGATTCTACCACTTAACCGAGATATGACCTGTGGATCTAGTACACTTAACTCAACACACAAATAAGTGAGTAGAAATCTGAATAGGTCAAACATTTCTGTGTGCCTTAACTAAGTGGTGCAATAGGCCAATTGATTGAACTGTTTGGGCCACACCACTTAAGATAAAATTGATTCAAGTAGCTTGCCTCTTAAGGATGATTTTTAGGGCTGAACCAAGCACTCCACATTTTTTCTGATTTTTAAAGGAATATATCATCTCCAGTGCTTTCAAAACTTGGAGTGTTCTACTGAACCTTGATTGAATATACCTAAAGATCAAACCCTAAAAGACAGATCATCAAATAACCTTGTTTGTAAACCCTGGCCGTGCATGCACACACATTTGAATCAATCATTAAAGACACAACCCATCTTAAGGGCCCATCACATTCCAAGAGCACGATCATCTCAAGCCTAACTAAAACTAAGTAGACGTTGGCCTTAAGGATTGATTCACTCTTCTAGGGTCAGACTGAGATTTTTCTCGATTAATCTGCTTTTGCTGGTCCATCTGATGTCTAGCTAGGGGAGTAGAATCAATTGACCATAGCTGGGGGGTATACTAGGAACCGGAGGCGTAAGCCAAAGGAAGAACCTTCTCCCCAGTCCCTCCTTCTAACTGGCTAGATTGACTAGATAAAAGTAGACCAAATCATTTATAATCTCAAGATGGGTCCTGGGAGTCTGTAGGTCTTTAGGCTACCCACATAAGGATAGGTTTGGTTGATTGTATTGCAGGGTACCTTTTCTCTTCTCTATTTTCCCTCCTTTTCTACCATGTACCCTTCCACATCCTACACTCATTTCACATCTTACCCTCCTACCACCACTTATCCCCAAGATGATTACTATCCTGACTTGACTTGTAATTACCCATCCACTAGCTGGGATAACTTTGATTGGGGGTATGAATCTGAACCTCAGTGTCCAAGGTCTAACCTTGGACAACAAGGCTATGATTACTATCCTTCCCAAAGCTACAATGATTATAGATCTCCACTCTTTGATGATCAACCTAACCTGATCTACAATCAATAAGGATATGTTGACTATAACACTGATGAGAGCCTCATCATGAGCCAAAACTAGCTCATTTTGACCCAATAAAGAAGATAAAAGCTCCTACATAACCTAGAAGAAGGCCTAAATGAAGGAATAAGTGTTCTGAGAAGAAAACATAAAATAAAGGTTAAAACTGTAATTTTACCATTATAGTACATAAACGGGATTTCTCAGAGGCAAAACATAAGTCAAAAGGTCTAAATAAGATAAAAAGTGGGTTGATTCAATCAGAAATGGGTTCATGTGCAATCTAGGAATTAAATGACATTTGGTAACTCTAAAATAGACCCGCTTAAATTAACAAGGTTTCGGTCAGGATAAAAATCAATTAAACCCTCTAAAAATCTTGGAAAAATATCCTCTAGGGTTTAGAACATTCAATTTGGCCTTTGGAACCCAGTTTGACCTAGATTAGGGTCCTAGCTCATCAATTAACCTAATTTGGGTTTTTATGCAAAATATTCAATCAAACATAGTCAAACCTAAAATCCAACTTCACCATTGGATTCCTTAGGTCCATATTAGGTTTGTACCAAAATTTGGACCTAAGGGGAGGTCATCTTGACCTACTTTGCAATTTAGTACACCCAAATCATAATTTGGTCCCTATCTTTTGAAATCATCGCAGAGAGCCCCCTAACTTCCTCGCCACATTTGCAATAAGGTCCTTCCACCATTATTGGGGCAGAATCCTTCTCCGGCGAGGATTAGAGAGGGAATACTCTCTGATTCCTCAGAGATCCCCTCCCAGAAATGGAAGGGAGATTCTCTGAGGAACTCCCTTCCATCTAAGGCCAATCATGAACTCTGGTGTGAACCCAATCTCTCGTGCGAACACACGAGGGATCTAGGTATCCACTCTCTTTCCTTCTCCGGTGAGCCGACGGAGGTAATGGCATGCCCTCCACACTATGAAAGCACGGCCCAATGCCTATAAAAGAACCCCCAAACCCGGCCGCTCATTTTTAGCTCGACTTGGCCGGACTTCCACCTCAAATTCTTCTCTTTCTTCTCTGGCCAAGTACCCAGCGAACTTTCTTTCCCTCCCTCTACGCTCTGCCACAAAACCAGTGGCAGAGTCATCTTCCTGATTCACCTCCGCGTCGCGCAATACCCGTGCACGCCGCCTCTTCCTGATTCTCCACCGTCTTCCTCCAATGGGCAACTTCTTCTTCGGCGACAGCAGGTACAGTTGTCCGTCTCTTCGTCCCCCTTCGTCCCTGTAAGTAGGTTAGAATTGTTCCACAACCTCCCCTCTTTCTTTTCCCGATTTTATTTCAATTGATTGACCCTCAACCATCGCTAACCACCGCCATCTTCCTCGCCTCCGACCAACCTCCGGTGAGTCGCCCCCATCATTCCGCCCCTCCACACGCCTCGCCAACCATCTCATAAGCTCCGCCTCACCACAAGGAACACTCTCCGCCCATCCACCATCCCTCTACGCCTCCACCATAGCCCCTCGAACACCCCCACACTTTCGATCACAGGATGACCTAGGCACGCACGCCTAGGCCGTCCCACGACCTACTTCACCGTGCACCACCTTCGCCGTGCCACGGCGAAGGTCCCCAGCTGGTCTAATTAAGTCGAGAGGCTTGTTTTGTGTTTGACATTATTTCAGCCCCTGCCGCCATTGACGGTTGAAGCAGCTTCGGAGCAGCTCCAGGCTTCAGGTGTAGCGAACTCGGGCAAGCAGTGCGAAGTCATTTGACCCAGCAAGGAGCGCAACGAAGTTCGCAGCCTTGGCAATCGAAGAAGAGTCTTCTGCGGGCGCGTACGAAAGCAAGGCAGGACTAATAGTTCCACATCGTGAAGTTTCAAGCGGCTGAAGAGGTATAAAGTGATTTTTTGTTATTAGCTCTTCGCCTCCGAATGCAGAAGGGTGAGGTCCCTCACCCAACGCACGCTCGCCTCGTCCACGGTTTCACCTCGCGGATCTGGCGGGCTCCGACCCAACCCTATCTAAGCACACCTCGCGCATCACCCTCACGCCGGTGCGCCTAGTCCCGAGTGCGAAATCCGACCCGATTACCCGCGGCTCTAGGAGAGCGTCCTTTGAGTGAATTGCAGAGAGAGAGACGTGCGGGTAGAGGGAAAGGGGTAGGTTTTGCTCTCTGTGCAGGCAGGCCGGGCGTTGAAGAGAAGAAACTTAGCCAAAGAAGCAGAGGCAGGAAGAAGAGAAGAGGCCAAGGAAGAAGAAGCCTTGGCAGAAAAGAGAAGAGAAGAAGGAGAAGAAAGAGTTGAAGAGAAGAGACAGAAGAGATCAAGGAAGAAGAAGCCTTCGCAGAAGAGAGAAGACAAGGAAGAAGGATAGACTGCTGAGAAGAAGAAGACAGAAGAGAAAAGAAGCAAAGGCAGGAAGAAGAGAGATTGCAGAGAAGAGAAGAAAGAAGAGAGGCCAAGACAGAAACCAAAGAGGAAGACCAAGGAAGAAGAAGCCTTCGCAGAGAGAGAAGAGAAAGAAGCAAAGTGAAGACTACAGAAGAAAGAAAGCAAGATCAGAAGAAGAAGAATCTTCAAAGAAGGGAAACTTTTAAAGATCAGACGTCCAATTTTACTCTTTTGTCACAATTACTTTTTACCGCATACATTCATATTTGAATTCAAGTTTTGAGTAAATTAGAGTGTTCAATTACATTTGAGATTAGTAGTAAATTCCAATTGCTCCCTGTGTTCAACCTCGGATACTCCGATTTTCAAGTAATAAAAATCTCTATTTGTTTGAACGCTTTGTTGGCTATATTACAACGTGTTATCTTTTAAAACCCGATCAAGCGCGATCAACATTTTGGCACCGTTGCCGGGGAGCAACGCACAATTTATCACTAGTCTCTACATTCTTTTTATCATATTGAATACTAACTTGCCCTACTTTGCTTTGTTTTGATCGTGTAGGTATTTCACGAGAAAATCCCTCCCGCAAGTCAACCACTCCAGGGTAGGTAATTTATTTTCTTCCTTAAACCATTCCCTAAATCCTGAAAAGACAAAAGGAAGAAAATCAATTTAGGAATCAATTGCCTTCTTTATATAGTAATCACCATCTTTAAGGCAAACATTTCCTAATTTTGCGAAAAATTTTTAATTCTTCTTGAAGTTGGAGCAATTTTTTTTAGATTCTATCCCACAAATTCATGTGCCTAATAGAAATCACGCTTAATCTCTATGGACAACACATTTCTTGCTTTCAAGTCCAAAGAGAATTTTTGTGAAAAAGAAAAAAGGATTGGAAATAGAACCAAATTAGGGTTTCTACAGTAGGGTCTTGAAGTGCTAGTCACACATGCCTGCATAAAAGGAAATAAATCTTCTCGCATCAGTGTGTCACCCAAGACCTTGATTGAAGTAATCTAAACAAGACAAACCCTAAGAAAAAAAAGAAGCTCTAAGATCACTTGAATCTTAAAATTTTTGGACCTAACAACCTGGGAGTCAAATCAGGGTGATCTCTAGGATCTAAACCTAGAATCATTCTGCCATCTATAGGACAGGTCAGGTGAAGTTGACCCCTTGGGTCAACCAACCTCTAAATTAGGTCACAATATCAAAACATCTAAAGTTCAAGTGAGAACCCTAAAGCACCTGTGAAATAAAAGTGGTAGACTTAAGAGGTCAAGGTCCCCATTCTGGTCTACCTGGAATCTCAGTGACAAGAGAGGTCGGGTGGAGGAAACCCTGTGACCCGTGGGGACGCTCTACCGTGTAGGGGTCTTTGCGGGACTCTCCCTCTCTGGCTACCCAGGTAATTCTCAGGTGGACGATCTTCTGATCCAGGGGTCCATCCGCCCCGAACCTCCATAGTCATCCAAACATCTTTGGGTGTCTTGATTGGGTCAAAAACATCTCCAGTCCCTCATCTTTTCTCTTTAGAGCGCACATACACATTTTCAGTGGGACTCGTTATTCAGATCTGATCGCTTCATAACTTGATTCTACATCTTGATTCAAACTCTGATTCTACATCTGGATTCCACCACCTGATCCAAATATGCAGCCAAACCACTTAGGACCACCATTCAAGAAACCTGAATATCAGAGATCAATGAGAGATAAAATGATTGAGGATGCCATGAAATTCTATGAAAAAGAAGAAACCTCAACACCAGTAGGAAACATTCAGGTTGATGTCCCAACAACCACAACCTTTATCATAACTTGTGCCCAAGTACTATTAGCAGAAGCCACAAAAGGATCAACCCGTGACTTGATCATTACTGCATACATTGAGATAGAAAAACTGCACAATATTGAATACCTTCAATGTATGACAAATCCTCGACTTTGGAGGCAACACCAAGATAGTCTTGAAAAATGGGAAGAGATAATGAGATTAGTAAAACAAGTTATTGACCAGAAATACCCGTATATACCACAAACAGAGGAGGAACTATCTTGGGACAACATTGAGGATAAATCTGATCTCGGGTTTGAGGCACAAAATGGTTGTGGATTCCCAACCTAGACGGAGTACAATGTGCCGGATATTGAAGAAGGTTGGGAAGCTCCAAATGCAGGAAAATACAATGTTGAGCCCATTTTAGAATCCCAAAACTCCTGCAAGTATGAGAGTAGAATTGAACCTCTCGAGGCTATAAATTCCGTCCCTTATTCTGATAAGGTGACCCTTGAAGGTTATTCAGACCTAGATTCTAGTAACTCAACCCACATCCTAAGCCTAGAACCTAGATCTGAAACCTATTTTGAAGATTTCAAGGCCCCATATGAAGAAGATCAATCTTTTAATGAAGAATATGATTTTGGGCCTCGAATTGATGAATATCCCTCGCCAACATCCTCAGAGGAACTAATCAATTTTTCGGAAGTCATGCCAATCTACGACACAGAAATAGAGGAGTTGGACGAGCGGGGTTTCAATTGGGTCTGCCCTACTAACTTAGAACCTGAGCCTCTACCAAATAGGGACACCCTTTTAAGCTCAGAATTCACATTTAGGCTAGACCCCAGTCAGGCTGCTGAATCTACAACATAGGATTTATTCTATGGTGGAACTCATGATCTTGAATCTCATTCAAATTTTGATTTTCGCAAACTCTTCGACGATCTCGAATCTGACTAGAATATCGGAGAAAATTTGCTTCTTGATTATAACAAGCCAATTTTCTTTGAAGCCACCTGCTCCACATATACAGAACCAATCAAAACCCATTCTCTACCTCGACCCACAACCGGACTCAATTTCTATTCCGATTCACCTCTCACTGAGCCGTTTGCAGATGATTCAACTTCATATCTATATTGGGTATCGGGCATTGATCAGATCGAAAAATAGGAGTCGTCATTCTATGATCACCCCTATAGGGATTCCACACCTTACATTGATTATTTTTTGGAACCCTACTTTGACCAGGCTGATTCGACTCAGCCTAAACCCGAGTTTTCACTTCCATATCCATTAGAACTTCACTACATATTGTGGGTTCCGCATCTGTTGATCTACATCTATCAACCCACCAGACTTATTAGGTTTGGGCTGCATCATCAGCCTACTGATCTTAACAAGCACCTGGTTGGACCAACCAGGCTCTTAATCAAGGTGCTTGTTTTACAAAATTTCACTGATTTGACCACTCCCTCTCCACCCCATTTTCTACTCGGCTGAAGGCATTAAATTTAGCACTTAACGGGAGGCAACCTGTCATCTCAAAAATAGAGACCCGTCTGAGTATCCGTCCATACTCCACATCTATTGCACCTTGAGTTCAGCCTTAGAAAGTTGATCCCACCTCTGGTACATGTACCAGAGCCTGAAATCGTTCGCATCAGTCATTCCCGACCCATTCACCCACCCGATGTATCATGTTCTAAGTCCCTGACCTCAACACTATTTCACACCCTCCGTTTACAATGAGGACATTGCAAAACTTAGGCATGGGGGGGTGATAAAGTGCATACATACAGAACCAAGAAAAAGTCAGGAGTCTCACACACAAAAAAATCGCATATGTCAAAAACATAAAAAAATTGAAAAATTATGAAAAAGAACAAAAAATGGAGGAGGGAGGAAATTTTGTGAGCCACATATTCATAAGGAGAAAAAGAGCAAAAATGACAAAAAGGAACACAAAATGAGAAAGAAAAAGAAATAGTCATTAGTAAAAGATTAAGGAATTAACTAAAGTTCTAGACCAGATCAAGAAAAGAAATAGAAGTAAAGTGCTAAGGAGACATAACAAGAGATTAGTGGGAACGCTGGTCTTAGGCCTCTTGGGCTAGATTCTTTAGCTTAAAAATTCACGTATTCGCTAAAATCTGGATAATCCTCAAGAGGTTGAGGAAAATGCGAAGCTTAGGTACTAGGTCTAAGGCTTAGGAAGTATTCGACCTCGTTAACTGACCTCCGGTTTGCGGGATTCAGTAACCTAAGCACCCCAAATTCACACACAGTCTGGTTCAGTGCGCATAAACATCCAAATCATGCAAAAGCGTTTCATGTTCTGAAAAAGTCACCTAGATTAGGAGCGGCCAATCAACACAAGTTGATTTGGATGAGTTTCCGGCGCGGAGAGGCGGGAAATTCCCCTCGAAGATGCGTAACAACATATCGTCTCCTCGGTGCTTGTCTCTTAGGATATTTAAATATCCTACTGGGGGCATGTAAGCACTCTGCTGGTTCAGATACCATGGGCGGCATTATCACCAGATAACACCACGCAAGGGGGTAGTAATTAGGTTGAATATGGCCCATCTTTAGAATAAAAGGCACAACATAAAGTAGAATAGGAGCATTGCATGCATCAAGTACCAAGATTGCTTATAAACTGTATTAATGGCCATTTGTGTAAAGCATTTGACAAAGAAGGCCTCAGATGAGCAATCGGACCACACGGATGGATTCAGGACGACGAACGGAGTCTAACGGACTCAAAATCGGCCAAATCCGACATCCGGAGCTCCCACAATGGGCCCAAGAAATCCTGACCGTTGATCTGGAGATCAACGGCCTAGAACGCGCCACGTCGCCCCGCCGCCCGCACGCCCCCAAGCCAGCCAAGGACGCATCTCGGCCGTTGATCTTCGATCGAACGGTCGAGATCCGCGCGCTCGCCCGCGGTCGCCGCGACAAAGCGCGGGCGTGGCGCAACGGTTAGCGCGCACGCCCGCGTTGCGGCGACGCGCGTTCGATTCGCGCGGAGGAAAAATCGTCTGCGGGCGAAGGGCGCGGCAAAATTGAGCCGCGCGATTAGAAGCGAGCGGCTAGGATCGCGCCACGCGGCACGACGACAGCGCCCCACCTCCCACGCGCGCGCGCACGCCGGGAGGAAACGCGCGCGCGCACGCACGCCCGAAGCGCGATCCTAGCGCAGGCGCGGGAGGATCTCAGCCGTCCGATCATCAATCGGACGGCTCTCGTTCGACGTCCACGGATCGCGCCTGAGGAGAGAAAGGGGCGGGCGGCTGACCGGCGGCAGCAGACCTTCACCGACGTATATGGAAGCGGTTTTAGCGACGTTCTGGATGTCGCTAAAGCACATTCTTCTTTTAGGAAGCCCTTAACTCTATTTAAACCCCCTTCTACCACCATTCAAGGCATCCTCTCCCACTTGCAACTACTCCACTCCTCTCCTAGCTAGTCTTAGGCACTCTTGTAATCGCCGGAGACGACGAGCCGCCGACGGAGCCTCCTCCACCGCCGTGGCTGCCTCGTCGCTCTCCACTCTCTCTCTACCTCTCTCTCTCTCTTTTAAGCTTTCATTTACTTTTGTTGAAGCATGTATTTAATATTGTAAACCATGAACTATGAATGCATGTTTAATGAAATTGTTTTTCATTTAGTTGCCTTTTTAATTTCTGTTTAAAGTGCATGATCAAAACCAAGAGCTTTCTAACCCTAAACTCTCTCTATCTCTCGCTTTTCAAAACCGTTTCTTTCGCAAGCAAAACTCCGCCTTTTTCATGACAACAAGTGGTAAACAAAATCCGATTTCCACGCCTCCCTGAGATCGACACTCGGACTCACCTCCGTTTACTTCTTTTAAAACCGACGTATCAAGTGCAACTATAACGACACCTCTTAACACACACGCACGAAGGCATGTCAGTTTTTGGCGTCGTTGCCGGGGAGGCAACGGATTTGTTTTATCACCTCCATTCCACCTTCATTCTCATATCGTCTAATGCCCTATTTTCCTTTTTACTTGACGGATGCAGGAATTCGTCGCATGGACGGCGAAGCGACGCATTCCACTATGGTAGCAAGGAAGTAGACGCCTCGAGGACCGATAGTGAGTACTCTCTCTCTCTCATTGTTTGCTTGCGTGAAAAAGCTAAAAAAAAATCATAAAAATTGAAAAAAAATTGGCGTGGTGAATGATTGCTTGACCCACATTCTTAACACACCACCCTACAAAAAAATGTACACTCTAATATACTGGACAAATTCTTGGAGTGTTCTTTTCTTTTTCTCTTGAGTGGTGTTTGCGAAGCCACCGTGAGTTGACCTGGGCCGCACCACTCAACCCTAAAAACTAACTCATCTAATAGAAGCTGCACGATCTTTAGGATGAGTACACTAGGGTTTTTAGAGCCTCTACAGAAGAAAAAAGAAATCTACTTTCATCAAATTGTGTGCAGAACTTGACGTGCCCATTGAAACTTGTCTGAAAGCATTAAGACACGTCAACCCTAAAAAACACTAAAGTAAGGATGAAACATTAAAAGACACCACACCCTAAAAATTCTTGCTTGAAAACCCTGTTTTATAGAAGCACACACCTTGAAAAGTGGAAAATTAAGAGGCACCACCCCAATCAACGCCTCATCACATTACCCTAAGCACAAGCACTATCCTAACCCGTTAAAACTGAGTAGACGTGCCCTAGGCAGGACTGAGTTAAGTCTCAAAAGGTGAGGTTTTGTTCGCTAGGCACTTGGCTTTCATTCCCTTGGTAGAATCTGGTGGCTAGGCTGTGGGGCAGTGTCAAACGACCGCGGTTGTGGGGTCTATGGAACCGGAGGCGCAAGCCAAAGGAAGAACCTTCCCTGCAATCCCCTCGTAATCAACTTGGCCAGATTAGCCTGGTGAAGGGGAGTCCAGTGCTTACGAACTTAATCAACCTTTGTGAGATTTCCAGGTCTCCTAAGGAGTACACCATAAGGACTAGGCTTGTTTGCTTGGTTGAGGACACAACTCTCTCGCATCTGTTCTTCCCGCATCCCTCCATTTCTTCCAAACCATGGATTTCAATGCCTATCCATCTTACCCAAACTACCCCCAACAGGATTTGTATGCTAACCCAAGTGGACCATACCCACAGCCTACTTGGGCTAACCAATCACCAAGTTGGGGATGCAACCTGGAATATCCCTCTTGGCCCAACTATGACCAAACCGCACCAACCTCTTATTGGAATACACCTAACATAGCCACCCAAGGGTACGATTCAAATTGTGGGGCTCCATATCTCGATTGTCCTCACGATGCCTCCTCATTTAGGTCCGACCCGCTCTACTGTGATAGGACCTACACTTTAGGAGAACACCAAGAACCCTACCCATCTCAAGATAATAACCAAGAAAGGTCATCTGAATTCAACAACCTTGCCTACTTGACCTTTGGATTAGAAGGAGTTCTAGACAAATGGAAATCAGAAAATGATCAGAAATCTAGGCAAGCCCAGGATCATCAACCTCTGATTTGGTCCCCTAATGAAGAATCTGACTGGGAGGAGGACTTAGAACCTCAACTATTCTGGAGTAGGACCAAACAGAGAATGGTTCCTCTTGAAGAACTGGACCCTGAACATGACAGAATAGAGGACCCACCCAAGAACCTAAACACCAATATGGATTCTGATCCACAACCTCAACCATACTCTCTTAACCTGGATTTCAAGGAGGAAATCCAAAGGACACCAAATGACACCATGTCAATTCTTGATAACCTCCAGTTAGAACTACACAGACAGAATCAAGAATTGGTTAAAGGGCAACATGCCATGTTGGAGTTGTTCCAACAATTGGGGGAAGAAGGCCAAAGAAAGCTGTTGCATACAACGCCATTCATGGAATTCATAAAGCAAGGACCTACCATGATCAATTGGACTACACCTAGTCATCCTGATTTGGTTCAGTCCACCATTGATACCCCTCAGGAGTTGGATAGCTCAGTGGATAAGGAAAGTAAGGATTCCTTGGAGCACAATTTGGGGAGCATTGAGAACAAACATCAGGAGGAAACTGAGAAGGTGAGGGGAGAGACCTTGGAATCTGAATCTAATCGGCTCAAGACAAGTAATCCGGTGGGAGCAACAGCCACCATCATAGATGGAGAATGGAGTTACAATTTTAAAGAAATTGATTATGAATCAGTTGGAATCCCCATCACAAAGTTGGAGGAAGGCCAAGAGAAAGAATATGATCTAGAGGATGAAATTGACCCTACCTCTAATATAACCTCAAACAATGAATCTGATACAAAGAAGGTGGCAGAAAATATTCTTGAGATCAAGGGCTTGGAAGGAATGAGCGATGAAACCATAGTTGCGGAAGAGATGGATTCGTCTTTGGAGAGAAGCTTCATGCTTGATTGTAAGGCTCATTCTGAAACTCTGGACCTTATTACCTGCCCTACCAGAATAAAGATCCCCACTGGAATTGATACACTTTCGATGGATTACAATTTTATGGGGACACAAGCTGAATATCAGACCTACATCTTTAGTGTCTGGCATGTCATATTTGGGGTGCGTTCGTCCACAGCAACCTGTTTGCATGACCACAAACTAAGAGAGGATCTGACACAGGCATGCATGATATATCTGTTACAGAATTCCCGCCCCTTTGGAATGGGACTCCACCACAACCTTATTCGCATCTGTGGACTTCTGATTTTGGGTCTGGTAAATTTTGAACATATCTTCTTGACCCAAGCCATTCCTGTTTGTGCACCGCCCAGCTGGAGGCGTTAAACTCAGCGCTTCCTGGGAGGCAACCCAGCGGATTCAGACTGATCTGGTAGTTTACGTCACTCAGGTACTATCTTTTTGAACCCTTTTGCATCCATGCATCTGCCAATGAGGACATTGTCCAACTTAAGCATGGGGGGGATGGTAAACTGCATAATCCTGAGCTCAATTAATCAGTCTGAATGAATAAATTAATTGAAAAAAAAAAAAAAATGAATTTAGGAAGAAAAACTTAGGCATTAGAAACTTATCAATAGTGGGAAATAATACAAAAAGAACTTAAACACTTAGACTTTTCAGGCCTTCAGGCTTAATTAGCCTTGGTGTCCATTAAAATATGGATTTAGCGGCGAACCCTTGCAACTTTAAGCTATTCTAATCCACCTAATAAATAAGGTAATAAGTATACGACTTATCAACCCACCCTCTAACTCAGGAAAACTTTGAGTCTAAGCATCTACACACATTTTTGCACAGACTCACTTCTCGGAGATTTTGACAGAAATTGGGTAGCTAATGAACTCTCTAGGGTGGTATGGCTGGCAAGTTGTCGTGGGTAACAGCCCATTGGCAGGTTGTCCAGAACCCAGCCACAGGCCATTTCTTTTTCACTGCCTCTAGGTACATTTGAGATTAGGGAAGCCACCTACGTAAAAAATAATAATAATAATTAAAAAAAAAAAAAAAAAAAAGGGAAAAGAAGAAAAGAAAATAAACCACACTTCACCGCACAAGTATGGCTGGCAAGTGACCGTGGGTAACAGCCCATTGGTCGGTTGTCCAGAGCCCAGCTCAATAATTGCACAAAAAAAAGAAGACCAAAAACACCTAAGGAAGAAGCGGGGAAGTAGTACAAGCCGGGGAGATATACACTGGAAAATCCTTGTGTTGACCCCAAGTAGAATGAACGCAGGGAGAAAGCTACCAATCGAACAAATACACCTTCAAGCAAAAATTTATTTTCTTTTCCGGTCACCTAGAGGCGTAGAAACTCGAAGTCTGTCTCAATTACCGTTAAGTAAGTCTATCACAACATTCACACCAAGATGCTTAGCACTTAGGGTTTTGACCGAGTTTTGGGTGGGTTGGGTAGCCGTAAAAAGTTACCAACCCACACTGAATTCTAAAAATTCTAAAAAGACATATATAGATATATACGTATACATAAGTATAGTTATATATACAAAGCAAGGATTCGGGCGATTCGTATTTTGGCAGACACCCGGGCGCTACTTAGTCTTTGTAGATTAAGATCTTCGTATAGTTCCTCTTATTGACAAGTAACGAAGTGCCTAAGCAATTACTTCTTGAATTCGCCAAAGAAATAAAGGCTAGAATAAACCTTGCTAGGGACTAGCAAGGAGTAAGCATGGGGGTATGATAACACCACGCAAGGGGGTAGTAATTAGGTTGAATATGGCCCATCTTTAGAATAAAAGGCACAACATAAAGTAGAATAGGAGCATTGCATGCATCAAGTACCAAGATTGCTTATAAATTGTATTAATGGCCATTTGTGTAAAGCATTTGTCAAAGCAGGCCTCAGATGAGCAATCGGACCGCACGGATGGATTCAGGACGACGAACGGAGTCTAACGGACTCAAAATCGGCCAAATCCGACATCCGGAGCTCCCACAATGGGCCCAAGAAATCCTGACCGTTGATCTGGAGATCAACGGCCTAGAATGCGCCACGTCGCCCCGCCCCCGCCGCCCGCACGCCCCCAAGCCAGCCAAGGACGCATCTCGGCCGTTGATCTTCGATCGAACGGTCGAGATCCGCGCGCTCGCCCGCGGTCGCCGCGACAAAGCGCGGGCGTGGCGCAACGGTTAGCGCGCACGCCCGCGTTGCGGCGACGCGCGTTCGATTCGCGCGGAGGAAAAATCGTCTGCGGGTGAAGGGCGCGGCAAAATTGAGCCGCGCGATCAGAAGCGAGCGGCTAGGATCGCGCCACGCGGCGCGACGACAGCGCCCCACCTCCCACGCGCGCGCGCACGCCGGGCGGAAACGCGCGCGCGCACGCACGCCCGAAGCGCGATCCTAGCGCAGGCGCGGGAGGATCTCAGCCGTCCGATCATCAATCGGACGGCTCTCGTTCGACGTCCACGGATCGCGCCTGAGGAGAGAAAGGGGCGGGCGGCTGACCGGCGGCAGCAGACCTTCACCGACGTATATGGAAGCGGTTTTAGCGACGTTCTAGATGTCGCTAAAGCACATTCTTCTTTTAGGAAGCCCTTAACTCTATTTAAACCCCCTTCTACCACCATTCAAGGCATCCTCTCCCACTTGCAACTACTCCACTCCTCTCCTAGCTAGTCTTAGGCACTCTTGTAATCGCCGGAGACGACGAGCCGCCGACGGAGCCTCCTCCACCGCCGTGGCTGCCTCGTCGCTCTCCACTCTCTCTCTACCTCTCTCTCTCTCTTTTAAGCTTTCATTTACTTTTGTTGAAGCATGTATTTAATATTGTAAACCATGAACTATGAATGCATGTTTAATGAAATTATTTTTCATTTAGTTGCCTTTTTAATTTCTGTTTAAAGTGCATGATCAAAACCAAGAGCTTTCTAACCCTAAACTCTCTCTATCTCTCGCTTTTCAAAACCGTTTCTTTCGCAAGCAAAACTCCGCCTTTTTCGTGACAACAAGTGGTAAACAAAATCCGATTTCCACGCCTCCCTGAGATCGACACTCGGACTCACCTCCGTTTACTTCTTTTAAAACCGACGTATCAAGTGCAACTATAACGACACCTCTTAACACACACGCACGAAGGCACGTCACTTGTCTCTTAGGATATTTAAATATCCTACTGGGGGCATGTAAGCACTCTGCTGGTTCAGATACCATGGGCGGCATTATCACCAAATGTCGATTGCCAGGGTCTGAATTCGGCCACGGAACACCAAGGGCGGGATTATCTTGAAATCTCGAAAGCCAAGGTTCTGGGGGTTGCCATGGGCGGTGCTATCTCGAAGCATCGATAGCCAGGAACCCTTGAGGATTGATGATGGGGACGAGGAATCCGATACAGATCGTGTTGAGAAGCTAATCCGAAGCTAGAAATAAAAAGAAAAGAGAGAGAAAAGCTCTTCAAACAAATAAATCTTCTATCTCTCTCTTACAAAAACGCACTGCAAACTGAACTTAGGCTAAAAATGTCTTAAGCACGGGTGCTTTAACCGCGGAGTCCAACAAACCCTAGGTTAGTTTCTGTGGGCCGTAGAAACCTTTGCGGAGGACTGAGGCAAAAGCAGGTCAGGTCCGAATTTTGGTTGATACTTGAATACCTCTAGGCCTATTGTCGGCATTCCTACCTAATCACAAAAGAAAAGGAGAAGCACTTATCATGATTGTTGATAGACACTCAGGGTCTATAACGGAAGCTAAAACCTTGAAATTTTGCTAAGAGACTAGCAAAAGCTAGGCATGGAGGTATGATGAGAGCCTCATCATGAGCCATAACTAGCTCATTTTGACCCAATAAAGAAGATAAAAGCTCCTACATAACCTAGAAGAAGGCCTAAGTGAAGGAATAAGTGTTCTGAGAAGAAAACATGAAATAAAGGTTAAAACTGTAATTTTACCATTGCAGTACATAAACGGGATTTCTCAGAGGCAAAACATAGGTCAAAAGGTCCAAATAAGATAAAAAGTGGGTTGATTCAATCAGAAATGGGTTCATGTACAATCTAGGAATTAAATGACATTTGATAACCCTAAAACAGACCCGCTTAAATTAACAAGGTTCCGATCAGGATAAAAATCAAGTAAACCCTCTAAAAATCTTGGAAAAATATCCTCTAGGGTTTAGAACATTCAATTTGGCCTTTGGAACCCAGTTTGACCTAGATTAGGGTCCTAGCTCATCAATTAACCTAATTTGGGTTTTTATGCAAAATATTCAATCAAACGTAGTCAAACCTAAAATCCAACTTCACCATTGGATTCCTTATGTCCAAATTAGGTTTGTACCAAAATTTGGACCTAAGGGGAGGTCATCTTGACCTACTTTGCAATTTAGTACACCCAAATCATAATTTGGTCCCTATCTTTTGAAATCATCACAGAGAGCCCCCTAACTTCCTCGCCACCTTTGCAATCAGGTCCTTCCATCATTATTTGGGTAGAATCCTTCTCCGGCGAGGATTAGAGAGGGAATACTCTCTGATTCCTCAGAGATCCCCTCGCAGAAATGGAAGGGAGATTCTCTGAGGAACTCCCTTCCATCTAAGGCCAATCACGATCTCTGGTGTGAACCCAATCTCTCCTGCGAACGCACGAGGGATCTGGGTATCCACTCTCTTTCCTTCTCTGGCGAGCCGACGGAGGTAGTGGTGTGCCCTCCACGCTATGAAAGCACAGCCCAGTGCCTATAAAAGAACCCCCAAACCCGGCCGCTCATTTTTAGCTCGACTTGGCCGGACTTCCACCTCAAATTCTTCTCTTTCTTCTCCGGCCAAGTACCCAGCGAGCTCCGACGAGCTTTCTTTCCCTCCCTCTTCGCTCTGCCACAAAACCAGTGGCAGAGTCATCTTCCTGATTCACCTCCGCGTCGTGCAATACCCGCGCACGCCGCCTCAGCCCCGTCGTCGCCGCCGTCTTCCTCCATTGGGCAGCTTCTTCTCCGGCGACAGCAGGTACAGCTGTCCGCCTCTCCATCCCCCTTCATCCCTGTAAGTAGGTTAGAATTGTTCCACAACCTCCCCTCTTTCTTTCCCCGATTTTATTTCAATTCATTGACCCTCGATCATCGCTGACCACCGCCATCTTCCTCGCCTCCGACCAACCTCCAGCGAGTCGCCCCCATCATTCCGCCCCTCCACACTTCTCGCCAACCGTCTCATAAGTTCCGCTTCACCATAAGGAACACTCTCCGCCCATCCACCATCCCTCTATGCCTCCACCACAGCCCCCCGAACACCCCCACACTTCCGGTCACAGGATGACCTAGGCACGCATGCCTAGGCCATCCCACGACCTACTTCACCATGCACGACCTTCGCCGTGCCACAGCGAAGGTCCCCAGTTGGTCTGATTAAGCCGAGAGGCTTGTTTTGTGTTTGACATTATTTCAGCCCCTGCCGCCATTGACGGTTGAAGCAACTTCGGAGCAGCTCCAGGCTTCAGGTGCAGCGGACTCGAGCAAGCAATGAGAAGTCATCTGATCCAGCAAGGAGCGCAGCGAAGTCCGCAGCCTTGGCAATTGAAGAAGAGTCTTCTGCGGGCACGCGCGAAAGCAAGGCAGGAATAATAGTCCCACATCGTGAAGTTACAAGTGACTGAAGAGGTATAAAGTGATTTTGTGTTATTAGCTCTTCGTCTCCAAATGCACAGGGGTGAGGTCCCTCACCCAACGCACACTCGCCTCGTCCACGGTTTCACCTTGCGGATCTGGCGGGCTCCGACTCGACCCTATCTAAGCACACCTCGCGCATCACCCTCACGCCGGTGTGCCTAGTCCCGAGTGCGAAATCCGACCCGATTACCCGCCGCTCTAGGAGAGCGTCCTTTGAGTGAATTGCAGAGAGAGAGAGACGTGCGGGTAGAGGGAAAGGGGTAGGTTTTTCTCTCTATGCAGGCAGGTCGGGCGTTGAAGAGAAGAAACTTAGCTAAAGAAGCAGAGGCAGGAAGAAGAGAAGAGGCCAAGGAAGAAGAAGCCTTGGCAGAAAAGAGAAGAGAAGAAGGAGAAGAAAGAGTTGAAGAGAAGAGACAGAAGAGATCAAGGAAGAAGAAGCCTTCGCAGAAGAGAGAAGACAAGGAAGAAGGATAGACTGCTGAGAAGAAGAAGATAGAAGAGAAAAGAAGCAAAGGCAGGAAGAAGAGAGATTGCAGAGAAGAGAAGAAAGAAGAGAGGCCAAGACAAAAACCAAAGAAGAAGACCAAGGAAGAAGAAGCCTTCGCAGAGAGAGAAGAGAAAGAAGCAAAGTGAAGACTACAGAAGAAAGAAAGCAAGATCAGAAGAAGAAGAATCTTCAAAGAAGGGAAACTTTTAAAGATCAGACGTCCAATTTTATTCTTTTGTCACAATTAATTTTTAACCGCATACATTCATATTTGAATTCAAGTTTTGAGTAAATTAGAGTGTTCAATTACATTTGAGATTAGTAGTAAATTCCAATTGCTCCCTATGTTCGACCTCGGATACTCCGGTTTTCGAGTAATAAAAATCTCTATTTGTTTGAACGCTTTGTCGGCTAGATTACAACGTGTTATCTTTTAAAACTCGATCAAGCGCGATGAACAAACACCTACCCTCCCTAGTACTCCAATGAATATAGGTCACCACCATTCTTTGAACAACCCGAGACGACCTACTATTAGGGAGGGACCCGAGAACCTTAATATCTTAACTCCCTTAGAATTAACCTGAACCCACCCAACTCTGAACCAAACCAATCAGTTCAAGTGAACCAAATCTAAGATAGGGTGTTGGCTAATTTGAGGAATACTATACAATCTTTAAAAGCTCAGCCAACACCATGCACTGAAGCATTGGAGCCTATGATCAAAATGATTGATGAACTTAATAGCTCTCTATTGGATTTACTCCAAAATGTTAGGGATAGGGACTTGGGTGAGTTTCTTCTTGGGAAATTATCGAGGTTGACAATGAAATTTGTGGTTGCCTTAGTCAAATCTTGGGATGATTCTCAAGATGAATCCCCTTCAGGAGAGCCAATGTCTGAACCCGTTCAGGTGCCTGTCGGGGGGGATACACATTCTAAGATTGGAGATGACCAGATTGGTCTAGAGCAACCCTTTTAGGATGAACCGATTGATTCACCCAAGATCCCCAAGCCAGTAAATGAAGAAAAATATGTCTCCTTGGATCATGAAATGATATATGATTTTGAGACATATATAAATGAGGATCATCAATTCTTTGACTCTGAGGGTGAAGAATCTTTAGGTGAAGTCCTACTTGAGCATAAGGAAAATGATTTTAGTGAGACAATCAATGACCCCATTCCTCATCCGCACCCCGAAGAGCTGACTTCTGAGATCATTGTGCCCAAGTTAATCTTGATTCAGCCACGATTTCTGGACTTGGGTGAATCATATGCGGTGAATGATATGCTAGAGGTCCCAGAGCTTGAGCTCTTGATGTTGGAGGATAGAATTGTTGAAATGAAAATTTGGGAGGCTAAGTCTAAGGGATCTTTGATTTTGGATCTAAGGGTACCTATTGACCTGAAACCACCTACTTTCTACCAGGACACTTGTGATGTATTTCACGTGCAACCCAAGCTTGAAATAACTGATTATTTTTCTGAGCTGAAAGTTAAGAGGACATCTGAACCTATTGAACCATCTTTACCCGTTGTCCGACACTTTGGTCTTGGGTTGCACACCACAAAATCGTAGGCTCGACCCCACAAGTTTAACAATCTTCGATTTTGGGTGATTTTCACCCAGAACCTTAGAACTACTCGACCCTGGGGCATGAATCAGCATCATAATATGGTCCACATTTGTGGACATCTTCTGCTAACGGGTTTCAGGATCAAACTTTTGATTTTGATTCTAACCCGCACTTGTGAATTCCTAATTTCTCCTTTGTATGTATATTATGCCTAGCTAAAGGCATTAAACTTAGTGCATGTGTATACTCTCTTCTCTCTATGGAGCTAACCAGGTTGTCACGAAATTCAGGTGATATTCTGTTTACTCTACCATTTTCATGTTTGTATTTTTATAATGAGGACATCACATCATTTAGGCATGGGAGGGGTGGATACTTTATCTTGAAATTATTTCGTTAGCTCTGTAGAATATCTTTTATTTTCTTTAAAAAAATTGAAAATTCAAAAAGGTAAAAAAAAAGAACTAGGAGAAGAGAACTTAGGCATTTGGAAGTTATTAACTTTAGGAAATGATACGATAGGACCTAGACACCTAAACTCTTCAGGTCTTCGGGCTTAATTAACCCAGGTGTACACTCAAATGTGGACTTAATCTTGAGTCCTCACCAAGTAGCTCTACTTTAAATTGGTCAATAAATTGGGGTGATAAGTATACGACCTATGAACTCGCCCTCTGATTTGAGGGGACTTTAAGCCTAAGCATCTACACACTTTTTGCACTGACTCACTTTTCGATGATTTCTTCGGAAATTGGGTAGCTAATGAACTATCTAGGGTGGTATGGCTGACAAGTTGTCGATGGTAACAACTCATTGGCTGGTTGTTTAGAGCCCAGCCACAAGACCATTTTTGTTGTACTGCCTTTAGGTAAATCTTAGATTAGGGAAGCTACCTACTTAAAATAATAATAATAATAAATAAATAAAATAGAAAAAAGAGAAAAAAAATAAATAAAATCACACTTCACTGCACGAGTATGACTGGAAAGTTGTCGTGAGTAACAGCCCATTGGTCGATTGTCCAGAGCCCAGCTCATAAAAATGCACAATAATTTCAAAAACACTTAAGGAAGAAGTGGGGAAGTAGAATAAACCGGGGAGATATACACTGGGTTCACCCTTGTGTTGACCCCATAAATAAAAGAAGTAGGGAGAAAGCTACCGTTTGAAAAGATAAACCTCTAGGCAAGGTCACTTAGGGTCGTAGAAACTCGAAGTCCATTTTAATAGCTGCCTAGTGAGTCTTTCACTCTTTTCACTAGATGCTTAGCACTTAGAGTCCTTTTGGAGTCTTGGGCGGGTCGGGTAGCCGTAAAAAGTTATCCCAAAACTCTCAAACTCCAAAAGTCCAAAAAAAAAAAATAAGAAAAGAAGAAAAATAAAAAAATGTATCTTCCCTTTTCAAATAAGGCAAGGACTTGGGCGGTCTGCATTTTGGCAGACACCTGGGTACTGTTGAGTTTTCGTTATTTAGGACCTTAGTTGAAATTTTCTATTGTTAATAAATGATTTAGGCCTAAGCGATCTAATCCAAATTTTGATTTTATACATAGCATGTAGTTTAATTTTGCTAGGGACTAGCAAAAGATAGGCATGGGAGTATAATGTAGACACATCTATAGGTTAAAATGCCTATTTATGCATGTTTCTAGGCTTAGATTTGCATTTCATGTTATAAATATTGCATAGCATGCATCATTCTGCATTTAGAGTAGTTGTATATATTTTAGGTTAATTGCATCCTTTTCGTGGTCAGGAGAGAAGGATATTTATTTTGGAGCCTCGGATTGATGATCCAACTGTCTAGATATGATCAAGACGAAGATCGGAGTCCAACACCTCTGAAATCACCTCGATCAGAGTCCCATAGCACCATATGCAATCCAAGGAAGATCAATGGCCGAGGGACTAGGTGATGCAATCTGGAGCTTCAAATGACAAATCTGAATGTATGGATGGATTTGGGTCAACGATCGCAACCCAACGGTGTGAAACTCGACTCAATCTGACCTCTATAGCATCCCCTACAAAGGAAAGAAGATGGATGGCCCTGATTATGCCACGTGGCGAAACCCAGGCCACCCATGTTTACGCACATGCCACCGCACACACAAAGCAACACGGGCGAGCGCACGCACATAGGCACGCACATGCAAGTGCAGCGATGCACGCAGCAGTGCAGCACGCGAGCGGGGGCAGCGGCAACAGCGACGCATATCGTGCGTGCGCGCGTGACAAGGGCGCGTACAGCACGCACCAGCGGTGCCGGAGCAGGGGCGCATGAGCGGGATCTTCAATGACTTTTGCAATGGATATTCAGTGACGTTTATGACCATCACTAAATGTCCAGTATACGAATTTGATTCTTTCCTCCACTATAAAAGGACCCCTTGAAAAGATGTATGGTCGGGCTCGGATAGGTTGTGTTAATATGTTGATTTTATCATTGAAATGTGTATATTGGTTAACCTAAATCAAGCCTAACCATCTCTTTACAAAATTTTTAACCTGGCCCACTTGATTTTGTCTTGGTCACTTTTAGGCCCAGGGTCGAACTCAGGGAAGCGGGATTAGAAGTGAATGAGTTTCTACGCCTTTCCTACAATGAATCTCTTCCGTTCTCTTATTATGTTTTTGGTATTTTCCTATCTAAGATTTTTTTCTGATAATTTTTGTCCTTGAGGTGCACCGTCAAAATCAGGTTCTTGGCTATGAGCCAAATTAGGGTTCAAAACTGGTCTTGCTATTTGCAAGACTGAGTACCTGCAAGTCAAGGATTATCTTTTCTCTTTTATATATTTTTCTATCTTTTTAATTGCAGAAAAGAGAAATAGAAATAAGATAAATATAGTGTATATATATGTATATATAATATATGTATATAGGGGTGGGGGTGGAGATGGCGTGTAGCATGGTGTCGAGTCGATCGTCGTCTAGGAAGACGCAACCAACAGGACGAAGTGCCGCGTGGAGTGTAAGGTGGATTGGTGGAAGATGAGTGCGAACACGCTTTTTATACGCGTGTATCGGGGAATATCAACAACTGGTGCAGATATTCCCACGATACAATGTATGGTAGGTGATATGAAAATATATATATGTATGTATATATGTAAATATATATCTATATGTATATATATATATATGGTTATAATTATATAGGTGTATGTGTACTTATATATGTATATATGTATATATATATATATGTATATATATATAGGTATGTAAATATATGTATAGATAGATGTATGTATATGTATATATATATATATATATTTATAATTGTATATTTATGTATGTATATATAACTATGTAAATAGATATAGATATGTATATATAGATATATATATATATATCTGTGTATATATATATTAGTATAAGTATCTATAGATTTATGTAGATATATATATATATATATAAATGTATTTATAGTTAAAGGTATATATATGTATATATGTATGTATATTTGTATATATATATATATATATATATATATATATATATATATGTATATGTATAAATATATGTGTATATATATGTATATATATATGTATATAAATATATGTATATATGTAAATATATATGTGTATATATATATATAAGTATATAGATATATATATGTATGTATGTATGTATATATACTTATATATAATTGTATAGGTACTAATAGTATATAGATATATGTATGTATGTATGTATGTATATATACTTATATATAATTGTATAGGTACTAATATATATATATATATGTATGTATGTATGTATGTATATAAATATATATATGTATATATATATAAGTGTGTATGTGTGCGTGTACAAGTAAGAGTGTGTGTGTACGAGAGTGTGTGTGTGTGTATGTGTCTGCAGCGAGAGTGAGAGAGTGCTGTGAGAGAGAGAGAGAGAGAGAGAGACTGCTGGAGTGAAGAAGGCGGAGAGTTAAGCCGTCTAATGCAGCGGCCGACGTCTGGTGCCACGTGCAGGCGCGGACACGTAGGCGCACGAAGGAGCGCGCGCACGCAGGAGGGAGCAGGCGTGGGAGGAACCGCAGCGCACTGCCCTGCGCGGTGAGGTGGGTGCGGGCGTGAAGAAGAGGGCGAAGATGCGGGCGTTGAAGCAGGCGAAGACGCGGGCGGGTACGGGCGCTGGCAGACGCGAGCGCAGGTGCTGGAGCAGGCGCAGGGAGAGACGCGGGTGCGGGCTAGGGCCGGTGTGGCGCGTCGGGTGATCAGATAAGTGAGAAACTTACCGATCACCGCACTGTAGCCACAGTGTTCCGCTGACTAGCATGAACAGTGGCTACAGTGCATGGTCAGCTCGCGCAACCGCTTGTGCCTGGTGCTGTGAGTGCGGGAGCCGCTGCGCGAGCTGGCACGCGTGCGGAAGGTCTGCGTCGACTAGGCTTGCGCGGAGAGGCAGGTGCGGGTGCGAAGAAGCGGGAGGCGAGGGTGGCCTATAGGCGTACATTGGAGGCCCTTGCTGCTGCTGCTGCCGCGGAGCTTCAAACCTTGAAGCCTGCAGCAATGGAGGAAGTGGCTAAACGTCGAAACAGAGAGAGAACCACCACGTCCACCGGCTCTTTGATGAGCTTGGCGGTGGTGGGACTCACAGTGGTGGTTGTGCACCACTGTGAGCTGCTCCTGCCTGCAGAGTAGCTCCTCAGAAGGAGGAGAGGCTGCATATGGAGGGGAGAGGGGAGGAGATGGCCTGGAGAAGAAGGTGTTGTTCGTGTGGGTGGACCAGGCTCCCTTTGCAAAGAAGAAGCCATGCTCTTTTTAAAGAGGAAGAAGGCATGCACAGCCATGCCCTGGCCGTGCATGCGGCTGGCAAGGAGAGCTGTTGCAAAGCATGGTGCGAGGAAGAAGAGGCCATGCCTTGCAGCCTCGGAGAAGAAGAAATTCAAAGTTAAATAAAAAATGAGGATGGTGATTTTGTGAGGCAGCACTTGAGGAGAATGTTATTTTCAAGGCCATTTTATTCACTCTCCTCCCCTCACAATTAAATGCATGCATGCATGTATTTTTACAAATACGACTATGGAAACCTAATATGCATTGGTAATGCTAGGAAATAGCACAAGATGGCACAATTGCAGGTATATTTTTGCAGTGCAATCATACCCCCATGCCTTTCTTTTGCTAGTCCCTAGCAAAACATTTTTTGTAGTATTTAGAAATGATCTTAAGCTAAAGATTTTCTTCTTGAGGCGACATAGGTATGTTTATTGTTGGATATTGTGAGAACCAATTGTAGAGAAGACTACAATACTTTAAGTCTTACATGACATAGATCATCTCTCGACTAACCAGGACCCTTGATATTTAAACCTTAAGTACGATTTCCAGGACCCAGGAGGTTTTTGCCATACTCAAGAGCTCAAGAGGTTATGGCGTGTGCATATTGAAGGATCAAGACTGACCCGATGAACATTAAGACTCAAGTCCGGGGTTTCACGAATTTTTAAGTATAGGCTATCCCAGTTTCAGCTCGTGTTTTCGAATTGACCCTTAAAAGATGACGGAAAACTCAACTCCCATTTTCTGACATTTGTGGCTCACAAGGTATTTGCAACTTGCCCTGAAAAGCTTTTATAGGGTAGAGAATTTATAGACATTTGCGAGATATACTGACTTATTTGCATCTTTTTTTTTTTTTGAAACACATGTCAGTATATCTCTTACAACATTATTTGGAGGAGCACACTTTTCTTTTGGTGGGAGAGTTCCTTTTTGGTGGAAAGAGTCTCTCCTAAACACAAGACTAAAGCCTGGGATAAAAAGTCTACCTGCACGCACAGGTAAGGACTCAACCTTCCCTAATGAACACTAGGATTGGATCTTATGTTCACCTCGTCTTTCTTGATATGTATAGTGTGAACCAAGATTACTTAGGCTCTCAAGTAGAAGCAAACCAACGGATCCTGTACTGGTGTCTCAGGTACAAGAATACGTCCTTAGTTAGGAGAGATTCTGATCTATCTTGTCAATGCTCAAGTGAATTAAGCCGAGCCTGAGCGAATCAAGCTTCTGTGGCCTGGAAAGTCTTCTAAACAGTGGTTGAATCTCCATAAACACTTATTGTATTTTTGTTCCAACCTTCAGATCATTACTAAACATCATTTTTTTTTTTCATATTTATAGATAAGTGGAAACTGCATGATACCATAAAATACCCAGATCCTATAGATGCCTATCCACCCCTCCATGCCAAACGATGCTATGTCCTTATATGCATGCAGGGTAAGGTAGAGGAAGGATGAAAGATCGGGTAGCGAGAGCGGAGGTGCAGGGTATACAACAAGGTGGTAGGGTGGGTGGATGGTGGGTGGTGAAGTGAAAAGTGATGGTGGATGGTGAGTGTTGTTGGGGTGCCTCCCAACAAGCACTAAATTTAACGTCCCCAACTGGACTCAAAATGAGGCACAAAATTAGTTACCCTCCAGCAGGGCAACAGTTTCTCCAACGGGGGCAGGTTCATGAGTAAGATAGGGTTTCAAACGCTGCCCATTGACCATAAATTTATGCCCAGATTTGGGATCTTCAATCTCAATGACCCTGTTGGGAAATGGTCTCGAGACCAGAAAAGGACCAGTCCATTTGGACTTCAATTTCCAAGGAAAGAATTTGAGCCAGGCATTGTAGAGCCAAACTTGCTGAGTTGGCTCAAATTCCTTCCGCCGAATACGGTTGTCGTGAAAAGCCTTAGTGCATTGCTTGAAAGTTAAAGCAGAATCATAGGCTTCACGATGGAGCTCTTCCAGCTCCTAGAGTTGGAGTTTCCTTTCTCGACCACACAGGTCTGGGTCGAGGTTACATTGGCGAATCGCCCAATAAGCGCGGTGTTCCAATTCCATGGGCAAATGACAAGGCTTCCCGTAAACGATTCTATAAGGATACATACCAAGGGAGCCTTGAAGGCGATCCGATACACCCAAAGTGCGTCAATCAGCTTGTCGGACCAATCCTTACAGTAAGGTCGAACCGTTTTCTGGAGAATTTGCTTGATTTGCCGGTTCGACACCTCTGCCTGGCTGTTAGTCTGAGGATGATACGAAGATGTGATACGATGGTGGACTCCATATTTCCTCATAAGTGCCCGAAAAGAAGCATGGGTAAAGTGGCTTCCTCCATCCGAGATAATGGCTCGAGGGATCCCAAAGCACGCAAAGATGTGATCTTTGACAAATCGAGTGGATATAACATGGTTAGCATGGCGCGTGGGAATAGCCTTGATCCATTTCGAAACATAATCAACAGCCACGAGGATAAATTCGAAGCCGTTGAAGGAGGAAAGGGACCCATGAAATCAATTCCCCAAATGTCGAAGATTTTCGCAGCTAGGATGAGTTGTAAGGGCATCATGTCATGACGTGACATTGACCCTAACGACTGGCACCTAGTTCAATGTTTGGCATAATTGTGTGCATCCTGATGAAGGGAGGGCCAAAAGAAACCACACTGCAACACCTTGGCTGCAGTTTTCCTCCCAGAGAAATGGCCTCCGCAGGCCTGATCATGGCAGAAGGATAGCACACTGGGGAATTCGCTGTCAGGAATACAGCGACGGATGATTTGATCAGCACCTATTCGAAAAAGAAGTGGATTATCCCAGAAATAATACTTTGCTTCTACCATGAGGCGCTCGCACTGATTTTTAGGCCAGCCATGTGGAAGGGATCTAGAAGCAAGGTAATTGGCAAAGTCAACATACCACGGTCCACTTGCCACATTAATTGCCAATAGGTGCTCATCAGGAAAAATCTCATTAATTGGCAAAGTAAGTCCAATATGGTCAGGGTCCAGTCTGGAAAGATGGTCAGCCACAACATTCTGGGCTCCGGCCTTATCGCGGATCTCAATGTCAAATTCTTGGAGTAGAAGGATCCAACGAATCAGTCTAGGCTTGGCATCCTTCTTATGCATGAGATGGCGAATGGCCGTGTGATCAGTGAAAACAATAACATGTGAGTCCAGAAGGTAAGAGCGGAATTTCTCCAGCCCAAAGATGACTGCCAGTAGTTCTTTCTCAGTGGTAGTATAATTACGCTGGGCCTCGTCCAACGTCTTAATGGCGTAGTACACCACGAAGGGGTGTCTATCACGTCTTTGTCCCAGGATGGCTCCGACTACAAGGTCAGAAGGATCACACATGAGTTCAAAGTCGAGGGACCAATCAAGTGGCTGGAGAACAGGGGCCTTGGTGACAGCATTACGCAGCTGCGTGAATGCTCGTATGCAGTCAGGGCCCATATCGAAGGGTACGTCGATTGATAGGAGATGAGTTAAAGGTCGAGAAATCTTGGAGAAATCTTTGATGAATCTCTTATAGAAACCGACGTGTCCCAGGAAGGGGCAGATTTGTTTAACAGAGCCAGGCACGGGTAAATCCGTAATTATATCAAGCTTAACTCTGTCAACCTCGACACCCCTATCGGGGATGATACGTCCGAGAACAATTCCCTCGTGTACCATAAAATGACTTTTTTCCCAGGAAAGCACGAGGTTTACATCAATACATCTCCTAAAGATACGGGTTAGGTTGGCAAGACATTCATCAAAAGAGGGTCCAAAGACCGAAAAGTTATCGATGAAGACCTCGAGAAAGTCACCCAACATGTCATGAAATATCGCCAGCATACATCTCTGGAAAGTTGCTAGCACGTTACAAAGTTCGAACAGCATCCTTCTAAATGCAAAGGTACCGAAGGGGCAGGTAAAAATAGTTTTCTCTTGGTCCCGGGGGTCAATTGCCACATGGTGATATCCTGAGAATCCATCCAGGAAATAGAAAATTTTATTTCCTGCTAACCGCTCCAGAATTTGGTCAATGAAAGGTAGCGGAAAGTGATCTTCCTTAGTTGCAGCATTGAGTTTCCTATAATCTACACACACTCTCCAAGATGTAGCAGTGCGTGTAGGGATGGATTCACCCCTGTCATTGACACGGATGGTGAGTCCCGCCTTTTTTGGCACAACGTGAATCGAACTCACCCAGGGGCCGATTAGCGACTGGCACACATCCAGCCACTTAATAATTTCCTTCTTAACGACCTCCCGCATGTTAGGATTGAGACGTCGCTGCATCTCGTGAGAAGGTCGAGCCTCCTCCTCCTTATATATACGGTGAGTGCTGTAGGAGGGGCTAATGCCAGATAAGTCTGATAAAGACCATCCAATGGCTGCCTTGTGTTCCATAAGGACCTTTGTTAGTTTGCACTCTTGCTCCCTGGTCAATTTTGAACTGATGATTACAGGGAGCATTTCATTTGGTCCCAAGAAAACATACTTAAGTGTACTAGGCAGCTCTTTCAGCTCAGGAGTGGATGGTGAAAGATCTGGCATTTCTTGGGACGAGAGTGTCCCAAGCGGATCAGAAAACAAGTCAGGAGGAAGAAGTTGGCCCTCAGATTGGCCAAGAAGAGGGGCTTCTTGGATAGATGGATCCAAGAAGGAATAGCCCCAGTGAGTAGTATATGGGCTCAAGGTTCCAGTGTGGAGATGCAAATTTGCCTGATTTGGCGGGAAAGAAAGGGCAATCTGGTCTTCAAGAGGGTGGACCGACGGTGAGTAGCCCAGATATGACTCAAACCACGAGGTATGGGAAGTAGAGAAAACCTCGTCAGAAGTCTGGCCAGGAGAAGGTACGGGAATAGGGAGGGATAGGGGAAAGTCACAATATGTGTTGGTCAGGAGATCGTCAGTGTTTAAAGGCAGTCCACAGCAGTCAGAATAAGTCCTAATTAGTTCGATACATGCGCTGACGGCCATGTCCTCGTTAGACGTGTCATCCTCGATGCAATCACAATCGAAGTTCTTGGCTGCCTTGAAGATGTTAAGCTTGAGCATTTCAAATCCAACGGCAATCTCAATACAGCCCAACTCGCAGTCGATATGGGCGTGGGCTATGGCCAAGAAAGGTTGACCAAGGATGCTCGAACAATCAGAAAGCGAGCTACGAACTTCCATATCTAAAACAAGAAAGTCAACAGGAAAACAGAGACTGTTGACCCTAACCACCACGCCTTCCACCACACCCTTCAAAATTTTGACAGAACGGACTGCCAACTGTAACGTGACAGGGGTGGGTTTCAAATTTCCCATGGAAAATTTTTCGAGCATGATGGTTGGAATAAGATTGATGGAAGATCCTAGATCAAGCAGGGCACGGTTAAAATTGTAGCCTTGGATGCTACAGGAAATAAGCGGTGTTCCCGGATCTTTCTGCTTCGGTGGTAGATTTGACAGTATAGCACAACTCGCATGAGGCGAGAGAACCACCGGATTCTTAGTTTTCTTTGACTGTCGCCTGGGTGTTGTGTAGTCTTTGAAAAATCGGGTGACAGTAGGTATGTGATTGATAGCCTCCAGTAGGGGTACATTGATTTCTACATCCCTGAACAAATTACGCAAGTTATCAAAGGCCTGCGTACCCTTCTTCTTGCCTTTTGGCTCCCTCAGTAGAGCCTTAGGGAATGGGACTAATTCTGGCACCAATTTAGGTGTATCGTCCTCTCGTGAATGCAGTGCGCATCCCGAATGAGAGGGCGATGAAGAAGATGGGCGAGGATCAGATCGAGGCGAATCGACGGTCTGCTTGTCACTCCTCGTAGTGATCGCATTAGACGATGCGGGTCCAGTGGGATCATACGGCGGGGGAGGGTTCGCAATAGGGACATAAGAGTGAGGTACTACAGAGGGATTAGCCTGAAATCCTGGTGGAATGCTCGAAGCCTGCAGAATCTGGTGAACCTATCCCTGAGAAGGTCGTACCTGTGGTTGAGGACCACGGGGTATGAAATTTCGCAGGTTGGGAACAGGTTTGGCGGGAAGAGTGCCCTGAGATCGAGTCGCCATGCGTAGTTGACTGATCTCAGCATTCTGCTACGCCAATTGGTGCTAAAGAGAGGTCATGTTCTCTTCATGGCGCTTTGACATTTCCGTCATCATTCGCATCAATTTATCAAGAGGACTTGATGCGTGTTCTGTTTGTGGTACGCAAGGACCCGATGGCGGATTCACCATAGGATTAGGCTAGGCCCTTGGGATGACAGGTGTGGATGGTCGCATTGGTCCACCCGCGGGGTTTTGGCGTTGCTGGTTGTTGGACCATGCGAAGTTTGGATGATTTCGCCATGCTGGGTTATAAGTGGCAGAGAACGGGTTGTTCCCCAGGGCACAAGCGTCTTCTATGCCAGAAGACGTGTCCGCATGTAAATATGCGTCTGAGCACACGAAGGCTTGGTCCTCCATGTCGAAATACTGGTTTGCTGAAGCCAATTCCACATGACTTACCGAATCGCTCGGCGTGACACTCGTAAGGAAGGTCTTATGGGGTTTCTCGGGATAAGCCTAGTGTTGGAAGAATTGGGATTGTGACGAAGTGGTGAGGTGGGGGTGTTTGCCATAGAACGGGCGAGGTTTGCTAGAAGCTTGTAACGACCCGATTCCCGAGTTCCTACGAGACACGAGAACCAGACCGACTCGACTAACCCCAAGACCTGGTCGTCCAACGAGGAAGTAACCAAAAGAGCAGTAAAATAAACCACATTCAGCATGAATATAACTAACAGTAAGAAAATACAGCAGTAAGGAAAGAAACCACTACAGTATATACCACCACAACAGTAGAACAACATTCATAACATAATATGAACTGCAGGTAAAGAAAATTACAGCGGAAACAAGAACTACTCACTACAGTGGAACCAAAAAGAGGTACAAGAGAACAGTGGTAACTCTACTGGACACTACTCGGCCCAGCGTCCTCTGCAGCTGCTGACCCTGGCTGCTCAACACCTGGTCCTGAAAGGTAACGAGTGTAACACGTCAGCAAAACGCTGAGTAGAGTGGCAGCTAAACTAAAGAAACAGTAAAGTGTACAGTAGCAGTTTTAATTTTCTTTCTTCCTTTATTTACGCCTTTCTATTGTTTCACAATTTATCTATTTCTCAGATCCTTCACTTGATCTCGAATGTTCCTCGTGGGAACGATCTTGATTGCAGTCTTTTCCGAACAGTAGAAGTAGCACGCGGTGCTCTCCTGGCCGAGAGAGTCCCCCGTGGTGATCCTACTCTGAGTCAACCACCCCAAGGTTACTGACAGACGTAACGGTGACTACGGCACGCGCGATAAACGTACGGGTAGCTAACCCGCACTGGCACGCGGTCAGTTGTTTCCGTTAACGGGTGCGCCCAAAGCACAGCACGGAACCAGTACAGGGCAGATCCCTCTCAGTAACAGGGGTCCAACCCCTCCACAGTAACCAAACAGGGGCCTTGCCCCTCCACAGTCCGCGCACCCTCACCTGACTACCCTGGTTTGCCCCAGTGGGCGTAACAAGTCGGTGTACGAGGCTAGCAGAACCCTGGGGCCCGTGGGGTAGCTAGTACCTCCCTACACTACTAGCTCTCCTCGGTACTACGTACACGAGGGCCAGCAAGTCGGTACAGAGTGGCCAGTCCTAACCCCGGGTCCCTGGGGTGGCTGGCTCCGCTCTGCACTAAACAGGGGGACAGTCGCTCTCCTTGGTACTCCGTACTCAAGGGCCAGCTCACTTCCCCAATTCTATTCCATTCACTTTCCATGAGTTCTACTCCTAATTCCCCGTAGGGTTCCAGCTCTTTTAACTCAGAACATCCAGGTTTCACTTTCCAGTTTCACGTTCTTACAATCCATGTTCTCAATCACGTTTATTTATTCATAGCAGGCAGCTGTTAATTCAATTCACAGGCAGCTATTATTTCCTTTCCACATTTTCCAAGACTGCAGAATTCATACATTCCACTAGTTTTCCCGTCCTAGGATTCATGCCATATCTTAGGATCTGTCATACAATCTAGTTTTCCAGCCCTAGGATTCATGCAACACCCTAGGATCTACCATTCAATCTATTTCTCATTCCTAGGATTCATGCAATGTCTTAGGTTCTATTTATGGTTTCATAATTTAACAGATTATACTTAAAGCCACTCTACCGGTTACAACAGGCGAACTGGGGGCGTGGTCGGGAATCCTGCGTGCCTCCGCAACCCCCGAGACTGCAACGGAATGGGGTCCTATCACAAGGATCAAACACAAGGAATTTCTCAAAACAGTATACAGCTACTGTAGACAGGTAGAGGATTTAATTTTGAAAAGAATGCAACTCGAAATGCAGAAAACGGAACCCGAACAGGCCCTAAACGGGTCAAAAACGACAAAACAGTACAAAATCAGACGTCTGGAACTTATTCCAGACGTCTTAAAAAGTGGATCAGGGATTACCTTGCTCTACGTGGTCTCTCAGACATCCAGAAACCTGCGGGGGCATCTGGCCTAGTTTCCAGGCATCCATTGGTCACCCCGGACGTCTGGAAGTCGCTCAAGTCGTCTAGCACTGCAGCCAGACGTCTGATTCGCGTTGGATGCGAATCTCAGACCCTGCGCGTACCCATTTCCTCTCTCTCTTAGTACGGTCAATCGAAGAAAACGAAGAAGACGGAATAACTCACCTTTCAGACGTCGTTCCCGTCGTCTGGCTAGAATCCCAGACGTCTGATTTTGGAAAAGTTTCCAGAACCAGGGCGCGACTCGCCCTCCGCTCGCGACGCCCGACCGCGCCCCGCCTCGTCCGCTTGCTGCTCGAGCCGCAGCAGTCCTCCCGCGTCGCTCCGCGCCCACTACGCCCTCACGACCGAGCTCTTCTTCCTGCACACAGCACCTCCTCCCACACTCACCGCGGCTGTCGCTGCCGCCGCCTCACTCGCGCTCTCTCTCGCGCACTGGCTGGAAGGAGAAGAGGAAGTGAATGGAGATGACGGGAGTGAGGGAGAGGGTGTGGCCTTTTAAGGCCTCTCGAGGTGGAGAGAGAGAGGACTGAGGGCGCAGCCTGCAGCTGCAGGAGAGAGGGAAAAAGCGAGAGAGAGAGAGAGATGCGCTCGCAGGTCTACGCGCTAAGGCGCGCAGACGAAACCGTTTTGTCGAAAAAATCGAATCCCAGACATCTGGAATGGGTTCCAGACGTCTAGTCAGACATCTGGGCCACCTCCCAGACGTCTTAAAAGACGTCTGAAGCCGCGCGTTCATAACAATATAACAAACTCAAAGGAAGTTTCATCCCCGAAACTTGCGCTAACTAGGGTGCGGGAAAAACGTCACAGTAACCATAACAAACTCAAAGCGGACCGAAGCCGGTCCGAAAAGATGTCCCCGTAAAAAGCTCCGGGTACCGCCCCTGCATTGCCGCCTCAGGCTCCCAGGTAGCCTCCTCGTACCGCTGGCTCCTCCACAAAACCTTTACCAGGGGTACTTGCTTTCGTCTCAAACTGCAGACGGCTCGGTCTAGAATCTGCACTGGCCGCTCGGGGTAGGTCAGGTTGTCAGCCACCTCGATGCTCTCGTGACTCAGTACATGACTGGGATCGGCTACGTACTTCATGAGGTTGGACACGTGGAACACGTCGTGCACACCAGAAAGCTGCGGGGGGAGGGCAAGTCTATAAGCAACGGGTCCAACCCGCTCCAGGACCTCAAAGGGCCCCATGAACCTCGGCGCGAGCTTCCCTCTCACCCGAAACCGCTGCAGGCCCTTCATGGGCGAAACATGAAGAAAGACGTGATCCCCAACCTCAAACTGCACCTCTCTGCGTCTCCGATCCGTGTAGCTCTTCTGTCTGCTCCTGAAAATGCGGAGTCGCCTATGGATCTGCTCGACCACCTCCTGACTCTACCGGATCAACCCGGGGCCAACCTCCCACTTGGTCCCCACCTCAACCCAACTCAAAGGTGCCGTACACCTCCGTCCGTACAGAGCCTCGTAGGGAGCCATGCCGATACTCGAGTGATAACTGTTGTTGTATGCAAACTCCGCCAGGGGCAGGTGCTCCTCCCAAGAGCCCCTCCAGTCCAGTACACAGGCACGCAAAAGGTCCTTAAGTGTCTGTATCGTGCGCTCAGACTGTCCGTCCATCTGGGGGTGGTAAGCCGTACTAAACCTCAACCGCGTCCCCAAGGCCTGCTGAAACTCAGCCCAAAACTGGGATGTAAAGCGGGTATCCCAGTCGGATACGATCTCCCGCGAAACTCCATGTAGTCGTACCACATCACGGATATACCTCTCTGCCAACTGTGCTGGTCCCAAAATGACTCGGATCGGCAGGAATCGTGCCGTCTTCGTCAGTCTATCCATAATTACCCAGATAGCGTCGTGTCCTCGCTAGGTAACAGGTAAGCACACCACCAAGTCCATGGTGATGCTCTCCCACTTCCACTCTGGCACTGGAAGCGGCTGTAGCGGCCCTGCAGGCCTCTGATGCTCGGCTTTCACCTGCTGGCACACTAAGCACTGCTGTACGAATTCACCCACATCCCGCTTCATCCCCCTCCACCAAAACTCGCCTCTCAAGTCGTGGTACATCTTCGTGTTTCCGGGATGTATGGTGAACCTGGAACCGTGTGCCTCAGTCAAGAGCTCTCTCAACAGCTCCTCGTCTCTGGGAACGCACAACTGTCCCCTCAGGCGCAGCACCTGGTCTGTGAAAGAGAAGTCCCCCGGGTCTCCCGACAGTACTCTGTCGCGTAAGGACTGCAAGTACGAATCGGCCATCTGTCCTGTGATGATGCGGTCTATCAGCTCTGGCCTAGTCTGCCGTGTCACAGTCACTACCCCACAGTACCCCCGTAACTCTAGAGGTCGCCAGCTGCCCACCTCCTCCAAAAGGCTCCAACTCTGTAACTGTAAACTGGCCAAGTGTGCGGGCGCCTTACGGCTCAAGGCATCAGCCACCACATTGGCCTTTCCCAGGTGATAGGAGATGCTGCAGTCGTAGTCCTTCAAGAGCTCCAACCAACGTCTCTGTCTCATGCTGAGCTCCTTCTGATCAAAAAGGTATCTGAGGCTCTGGTGATCTGTGAAAATTTTGAAGGTCTCACCGTACAAGTAGTGCCTCCAAGTCTTCAGCGCGAAGACAACAACTGCCAACTCTAGGTCATGGGTAGGGTAGGTATGCTCATGGGGCTTCAGTTGCCACGAAGCGTAAGCGACAACGTGACCCCTCTGCATGAGCACACCTCCTAACCCCTGCAAGGAGGTGTCCGTGTACACAACGAACCCGCCACTACTGTCAGGGATGGTGAGCATGGGAGCCGAGGTCAACCTCTCCTTCAGCTCCAGAAAACACGCCTCACAGGCATCTGTCCAAGCGAAGGGCACGTCCTTCCGGGTCAACTGTGTCATAGGACGCGCAATCTGTGAAAAACCTCTGATGAATCGTCTGTAGTAGCCTGCCAGTCCCAGGAAACTGCGAATCTCAGTGACTGAACGCGGTCTCTCCCACCTGAGTAGTGCCTCGACCTTGGCTGGGTCCACCGCCAAGCCGTCTCCAGAGATCACATGACCTAAGGTCACCTCCCTCAACCAGAACTCGCACTTGCTGTATTTGGCGTACAGCCTACGTCGTCTCAGAGTGTCCAGAACCATCTGCAAGTGCTGTCCGTGCTGCGTCTGATCTCGAGAATAGATGAGTACATCATCTATGAAAACCACCACGAACTGGTCCAAGTAAGGTCTAAACACCCGGTTCATTAGATCCATGAAAGCAGCGGGGGCATTGGTCAGCCCAAACGGCATGACCAAAAACTCGTAGTGTCCGTACCGGGTGCGGAAAGCTGTCTTGGAGACGTCGGTCTCCCTGATCCTCAACTGGTGGTATCTAGACCTCAAGTCGATCTTGGAAAACACCGTGGCACCCCGCAACTGGTCAAATAAGTCATCGATCCTCGGCAGCGGATATCTGTTCTTGATGGTGACCCTATTCATCTGTCGGTAGTCCACACAAAGGCGTAAGGTCCCATCCTTCTTCTTCACAACAATATCGGGGCTCCCCAGGGAGACGCACTGGGCCTCACGAAACCTTTCTCCAAAAGGTCCTGCAACTGAGACTTGAGCTCTCGTAGATCAAGCGGTGCCATCCTGTATGGCGCAGTGGAGATGGGGCTGGTCCCTGGTACTAGTGAGATCAAAAACTCGATCTTACGCTCGGGCGGTAGTCCTGGTAACTCGATTGGAAACACGTCAGGGTACTCTCTGACCACCGGGATGCTCTGGAAGTCTGCCACAGGGCTGGGCTCTGCCACCACACAAGCTAGGAAACCCGCACACCCCTGGCTCAAAAGTCTCGCTGCCCGAAGTACCGAAATGCACCTGAAAACTCCATCCACTGGTTGTCCGTGAAACTCGAAAGAAGGCAACTCCGGAATGGAGAAGACGATCTTCCTCTCAAAACAGTCCACCAAGGAATGGTAAGCGGACAACCAATCCATCCCCAGAATCACTCCAAAGTCCTCCATCTGTAACATAATCAGGTCAGCTGGCAGGCTATGTCCCCCGATGCTGACCTCGCAATCCGTGTACACCTCCTTAGCTACAAACAACTGACCACTCGGACCTCTGATTACGAACGGATTCTCTAACAGCGTATAATCCTAGCCCAAACTAACTGCGAAACTGGCTGCGACAAACGAGTGCGTAGCGTCGGAATAGAAAAGCGTGTAAACGAGTCTGCCAGAAACTGAAACCATACCTGCTACCACCGATCCCGAAGCTCTGGCATCCCTGTGTGTCAGGCGTTGATACGCCCTTCAACTCTAGGTGCGGACGAAGCAGCCACACTCTGCGTCGGACAGGTAGGTGCTGGCCGGTACCCTCCTCGCGACTGCTGTCCTCCTCCTCGCGCCTGGGAACCGCGGCCTCTTACGCGCCCTCCAGTGCTCTACGCGGGAAGTATCTGCTGACCTCCTGCCCTAGATGGGCAATCCCTCCTGATGTGGCCTGGCTGGCCACACTGGTAACAGAGGGGAACCCGACTCCCACCCTCGTGGATCCGGTGCTGGCGACTGGCCCCTGTCGAGGGCCCCCAAAGGCCACTGATGGCCCTGTAAAACGTGACGGCTCTCCTGCGGACGCCACGTGTCTCCTTTGAGTTCTCCTAACACGCCTAGTGTGACAGCGGAAATCTCGTTCCACCACCAACTCCCCTGTCGTACGCTCGGGAGGGGGAGGACTGGGTGGTGATGTGGGTGGAAGCTGAAATTCTTCACTAACCACCTCTCGAATTAATTGGACGAGGTCCGGAGACGGTATGCTCAAGAGAAGAGGAGGGGTAGTATGTACTCCAAGCCTGACACATCTGTCCCTCTGGCCCCGACCTCGGCCGCGCCCGCGGCCCACCCTCCTAGTTCCACGATGAGGCATCTCCTACAAGGAGATGCGAAACAAAACGGAACACGTCACTACAGAACGATACCGAACGGAAACATCTAAGAGCTCATGTCAAAAGATATGTTGTGGTGGCTACTCTAGTTATAGACATGTGAATTGGTTATTTTTCAGTCAGTTGATTCACTTCTCAGGACAACCTTGCTCTCATACCATCTTGTAACGACCTGATTCCCGAGTTCCTACGAGACACGAGAACCGGACCGACTCGACTAACCCCGAGACCTGGTCGTCCAACGAGGAAGTAACCAAAAGAGCAGTAAAATAAACCACATTCAGCATGAATATAACTAACAGTAAGAAAATACAACAATAAGGAAAGAAACCACTACAGTATATACCACCACAACAGCAGAACAACATTCATAACATAATATAAACTGCAGGTAAAGAAAATTACAGCGGAAACAAGAACTACTCACTACAGTGGAACCAAAAAGAGGTACAAGAGAACAGTGGTAACTCTACTGGACCCTACTCAGCCCAGCGTCCTCCGCAGCCGCTGACCCTGGCTGCTCAACACCTGATCCTGAAAGGTAACGAGTGTAACACGTCAGCAAAACGCTGAGTAGAGTGGCAGCTAAACTAAAGAAACAGTAAAGTGTACAGTAGCTATTTTAATTTTCTTTCTTCCTTTATTTACGCCTTTCTATTATTTCACAATTTATCTATTTCTCAGATCCTTCACTTGATCTCGAATGTTCCTCGTGGGAACGATCTTGATTGCAGTCTTTTCCGAACAGTAGAAGTAGCACGTGGTGCTCTCCTGGCCGGGAGAGTCCCCTGTGGTGATCCTACTCTCAGTCAACCACTCGAAGGTCATTGACAGACGTAACGGTGACTACGGCACGCACGGTAAATGCACGGGTAGCTAACCCGCACTGGCACGCGATCAGTCGTTTCTGTTAACGGGTGTGCCCAAAGCACAGCACGGAACCAGTACAGGGCAGTGCCCTCTCAGTAACAGGGGTCCAACCCCTCCACAATAACCAAACAGGGGCCTTGCCCCTCCACAGTCCGCGCACCCTCGCTTGACTACCCTGGTTTGCCCCAGTGGGCCTAACAAGTCGGTGTAGGAGGCTAGCAGAACCCCGGGGCCCGTGGGGTAGCTAGTACCTCCCTACACTAGTAGCTCTCCTCGGTACTACGTACACGAGGGCCAGCAAGTCGGTACAGAGTGGCCAGTCCTAACCCCGGGTCCCTGGGGCGGCTGGCTCCGCTCTGCACTAAATAGGGGGACAGTCGCTCTCCTTGGTACTCCGTACTCAAGGGCCAGCTCACTTCTCCAATTCTATTCCATTCACTTTCTAGGAGTTCTACTCCTAATTCCCCGTAGGGTTCCACCTTTTTTAACTCAGAACATCCAGGTTTCACTTTCCAGTTTCACGTTCTTACAATCCATGTTCTCAATCACGTTTATTTATTCATAGCAGGCAGCTGTTAATTCAATTCACAGGCAGCTATTATTTCCTTTCCACATTTTTCAAGACTGCAGTATTCATACATTCCACTAGTTTTCCCATCCTAGGATTCATGCCATATCCTAGGATCTATCATACAATCTAGTTTTCCAGCCCTAGGACTCATGCAACACCCTAGGATCTACCATTCAATCTATTTCTCATTCCTACGATTCATGCAATGTCCTAGGTTCTATTTATGGTTTCATAATTTAACAGATTATACTTAAAGCCACTCTACCGGTTACAACAGGCGAACTGGGGGCGTGGTCGGGAATCCCACGTGCCTCCGCAACCCCCGAGACTACAACGGAATGGTGTCCTATCACAAGGATCAAACACAAGGAATTTCTCAAAACAGTATACAGCTGCTGTAGACAGGTAGAGGATTTAATTCCGAAAAGAACGCAACTCGAAATGCGGAAAACGAAACCTGAACGGGCCCTAAACGGGTCGAAAATGATGAAACAGTACAAAATCAGACGTCTGGAACTTATTCCAGACGTCTTAAAAAGTGGATTAGGGATTACCTTGCTCTACGTGGTCTCTCAGACGTCCAGAAACCTGCGGGGGCATCTGGCCTAGTTTCCAGACGTCCGATGGTCACCCCAGACGTCTGGAAGTCGCTCAAGTCGTCTGGCACTGCAGCCAGACATCTGATTCGCGTTGGATGCGAATCTCAGACCCTACGCGTACCCATTTCCTCTCTCTCTTAGTACGGTCAATCAAAGAAAACGAAGAAGACGGAATAACTCACCTTTCAGACGTCTGGACAATCTTCCAGACGTCGTTCCCGTCGTATGGCTAGAATCCCAGACATTTGATTCTGGAAAAGTTTCCAGAACCAGGGTGTGACTCGCCCTCCGCTCGCGACGCCTGGCCGCACCGCGCCTCGTCCGCCTGCTGCTCGAGCCGCAGCAGTCCTCCCGCATCGCTCCGCGCCCACTGCGCCCCCCGCCGGCCGGCCCTAGCAGCCCCGGCGAGCTCGCCCTCACGGCCGAGCGCTTCTTCCTACAGGCAGCACCTCCTCCCACGCTCACCGCGGCTGTCGCTGCCGCCGCCTCACTCGCGCTCGCTCTCGCGCACCGACTGGAAGGAGAAGAGGAAGGGAATGGAGATGATGGGAGTGAGGGAGAGGGCATGTCCTTTTAAGGCCGCGCGAGGAGGAGAGAGAGAGGACTGAGGGCGCAGCCTGCAGCTGCAAGAGAGAGGGAAAAAGCGAGAGAGAGAGAGAGATGCGCTCGCAGGTCTACGCGCTCAAGCGCTCAGACGAAACCGTTGTGTCGAAAAAACTGAATCCCAGACGTCTGGAATGGGTTCCAGACGTCTGGTCAGACATCTGGGCCACCTCCCAGACGTCTTAAAGGACGTCTGAAGCCGCGCGTTCGTAACAAAGCTCGTCCAGCTTCTTGTGCACGATGGAGACTTCATCCAATTTCTGTGCGATAAGGCTAAGATCAGTGGATGATGGGAGGGTCCCGTGTCAACTTCGTGGACATTACAGGGCAAGCTGGTATGATTAAAGGTGACAATGGAAGCATTGTTCATTGAGTTTTCACTCATATTTTCAGATAATTCAAATGCTCCATTCTCATCTTTATTCATGAAATTCCCTCCGTAAGAAGTGTCTGCAATCTGCTTCAAAGTCTCATTTAGCCCATAGTAGAAAATCTAGGCTATATGCCACTTAGGCAGACCGTGGTGCGGACACTTCCTGAGGAGGTCATTATATCTCTCCCATGCCTCATGAAATTATTCGCCGTTTTGTTGCGTAAATGAAGTGATAGCACGGTGAAGCACATTGGTTCGCCTGATTGGGAAGAACTTCTTGAGAAACATTGTTCGCATCTCTTGCCAAGAGTGGATGGTTCTCCCAAGGGTGTGTAACCACTGCAACGCTTTATCCCGCATTGAAAACGAGAACATTTTCGTGAGGACTATAGGTAACCCGATATTTCTTGGTTTAACTCTTTCGGCTAATCGAGTTAGGTCTTCCAAGTGGAGAAAATGATCTTCACTTGCAAGACCATGGAAGTGAAAATTTATCAGGCCAATTATGTTAGGTTTCAGTTCAAAGTCATCCCCACCCATGGGGACTCGAATTTGTCCTATGGTCTCTGTAGCAGCGGGATTCTAATAGGAGCTAAGAGACCTAGGCTCCTCCCGTTCGGGAGGGTTCTGCATTTCCTCCAATGTTTCCCTCATGGCTTCAATTTGCTCATTATACATTTCCATTTGGGCTTGGAGGCGGGTTATGGGATCTAAGGCTCCACCACCTGGTGGGTTTTGAGGGCGGTTTCCTCCCTCGGGATTTGGGGGTGGGCGTGCAGCCATGTTTGTGGAGGAGGAGGACGATGCAGCTTCCTTTCTAAAATTATCAGGCAATTCACATAGTTCAGGGTTTTGTGACCTCCTCCCTAACATGAACTACCGCAGGAAGAATTGGGGAGATAAGAAGAGAAAAGGAGATGAGAGAAATGACGCCGCAAAGGTACTCTTGATGACAAATCAATTCAATCAAATTCCAAATCTCCACAGTGTGCCCTTAGACCTAAAGATCTAAGTTACCTACTATCACGACCTACGGAATCGAATGTGAGCACCGTGGAACCACCGGGTCAGATTGAAAGGTCGTTTGCCCCAGTCTTAGACACCCGATAGCACGCAGGAACCCTCACCCGCACGTAGGCACTACACACAGGTAGTTAGACCTCCAATCCTTAATAAAGGTCAAATTGCTACCAATTTTTATTAAAGGCTTAGGATCAAGTGCTTCTAAAATGTGAAGGGCGTTATTTATGGGTAATGCCCAAGTGATTGATTTTACAAAGTGTGTAAACCAAGCATGCAATAGGGAAATCTCCTCGAATTGAAGTTTTAATTGATGAATGATTTTTAGAATTCAGCCTTAAGTAGTATGGATTTTAGGATTTCTCTGAATTACCAATTCAACCAATCTTCGGGTTTTGAGAGAATACAAGTTTTCTTCTAAGCCCAACAAACCCTTCTTCAATGTTAGTTGGTTAATGCATGATAAAATGCACTGGGCTTCCCTAGATGGAAATTTCTATGTGTAGATGCACGAATCAATTTTAGATTAGTGTGAAAGGGAGCCAAAGCACTTCAATTCAAGTACTCCCAATCACCAAAATGATTTCCACACACAAGGCTCAACCAAAAGATAAAGAAAATCAAATTATTGGAGTTGAAGTATTCGGGATCGAATCTTAGGCATGTGAAAGGTCGTGTGGGGTTGGAATTAACTCAATTCTAAATATTCCCACCAAAAAGGTGATCCCGAATTGCAGATAAATGAGGAAAAGGGGGATGGCAATCAATCTTTTTATTTTTCCCTCAAAGAGTACTTCACACGGTGAAAGATTCAAGAATCAAGATTCTTGGATTTTTGCTATGCGAAGTTTGGCGGAAAATCTTGGGGTGGTGGGAGTGATGACAAACAAGCAAACACGTGATTTTTAATCCACTTGCCCCAAGAGATCCCAAGAAGTGGTTTTAGTTTCTTTGTAGTTTTTTTTCTTTTTTATTAAGGTTACAAGTTAACCTAGGTTGCTAAGAAAGAAAGACCTACTTGTGCAGCAACATGTGCGAAGCTCCAGTTCGGTGTCGGCGACTTCACGCTCTCGTTCCCGCATTGGATCTGCCCACGTCTCCGACTTCGTTTTCCTGTCTTCTCCTTACAACAGGTTCACCTGCACATAACAAACAAAAACACCCGTGAAGAGAAGGGTGTGAGAAGAGAAAAATTAAAGGAATAGAGTAGAAACTTACTTACATGCGCACTTCCCCAGCAATGGCGCCATGAAAAGATGTATGGTCGGGCCCAGATAGGTTGTGTTAATATGGTGATTTTATCATTGAAATGAGTATAGTGGTTAACCTAAATCGAGCCTAACCATCTCTTTACAAAATTTTTAACCTGGCCTACTTGATTTTATCTTGGTCACTTTTAGGCCCAGGGTCGAACTCAGGGAAGTGGGATTAGAAGTGAATAAGTTTCTACGCCTTTCCTACAATGAATCTCTTCCGTTCGCTTATTATGTTTTTGGTGTTTTTCTATCTAAGATTTTTTTCTGATAATTTTTGTCCTTGAGGTGCACCCTCAAAATCAGGTTCTTGGCTATAAGCCAAATTAGGGTTCAAAACTGGTCTTGCTATTTGCAAGACTGAGTACCTGCAAGTCAAGGATTATCTTTTCTCTTTTATATATTTTTTTATCTTTTTAATTGCATAAAAGAGAAATAGAAATAAGATAAATATAGTGTATATATATGTATATAGAGGTGGGGGTGGAGGTGGAGATGGTGTGTAGCACGATGTCGAGTCAGTCGTCATCTAGGAAGACTCAACCAACAGGACGAAGTGCCGCGTGGAGTGTAAGGTGGATTGGTGGAAGATGAATGCGAACACACTTTCTGTACGCGTGTATCAGGAAATATCAACAACTGGTGCAGATATTCGCGCGATACAACGTATGGTAGGTGATATGAAAATATATATATATGTATGTATATATGTAAATATATATCTATATGTATATATATATATGGTTATAATTATATAGGTGTATGTGAACTTATATATGTATATATGTATATATATACATGTATATATATATAGGTATGTAAATATATGTATTGATAGATGTATGTATATGTATATATATATATATATATATTTATAATTGTATATATATGTATGTATATATAACTATGTATATAGATATATATATATATATGTATATATATAGTAATATATATAGTTATATATATGTGTATATGTATATATATATATATATTAGTATAAGTATCTATAGATATATGTATATATATATATATATATGTATTTATAGTTATAGATATATATATGTATAAATATATGTGTATATATATATATATATATATGTATATATATATATATGTATATATACATATACTTAGTTATATAAGTACTAATATATGTATAGATATATGTATATATTTGTATATATATATGTATATAAATATATGTATATATGTAAATATATGTGTATATATATATAAGTATATAGATATATATATGTATGTATGTATGTATATATACTTATATATAATTGTATAGGTACTAATATATATATATATGTATGTATGTATATATATAAATATATATAGGTATATATATATAAGTGTGTATGTGTGCGTGTACAAGTGAGAGTGTGTGTGTACGAGAGTGTGTGTGTGTGTATGTGTCTGCAGTGAGAGTGAGAGAGTGTTGTGAGAGAGAGAGAGAGAGAGAGAGAGAGACTGCTGGAGTGAAGAAGGCGGGGAGTTAAGTCATCTGACGCAGCGGCCGACATCTGGCGCCACACGTAGGCACGTGCGCACACAGCAGGCGTGGGAGGAACTGTAGCGCACTGCACTGCATGGTGAGGCGGGTGCGGGCGCGAAGAAGCAGGCGAAGATGCAGGCACTGAAGCGGCGAAGACGCGGGTGGGTGCGAGCGCAGGCGCTGAAGCGGGCGCAGGGAGAGACACGGGCACAGGCTGGGGCCTGTAGCAGTGCGCCGGGTGACCGGATAAGTGAGAAACTTACCGGTCACTGCACTGTAGCCACAGTGTTCCTTTGACTAGCGTGAACAGTGGCTACAGTGTGTGGTCGGCTCGCGCAACCGCCTGTGCCCGGTGCTGTGAGTGCGAGAGCCGCTGCGCGAGCTGGCACACGCATGGAAGGTCTGCGCCAGCTGGGCTTGCGCAGAGAGGCGGGTGCAGGCACGGAGAAGCGAGAGGTGAGGGCGGCCTACAGGCGCGCGCTGGAGGCGAGGGTTGCCTACAAGCATGCGCTGGAGGGCCTTGCTGCTGCTACCGCGAAGCTTCAGACCTTAAATCCTACGGTAATGGCAGAAGTGGCTAAACGTCGAAACAGAGAGAGAACCACCACACCCACCGGCTCTTTGATGAGCTGGGCGATGGTGGGACTCACAGTGGTGGTTGTGCACCACTGTGAGCGGCTCCTGCTCGCAGAGTAGCTCCTCAGAAGGAGGAGAGGCTACGTATGGAGGGGAGAGGGGAGGAGACGGCCTGGAGAAGAAGGTGTTGTTCGTGTGGGTGGACCAGGCTCCCTTTGCAAAGAAGAAGCCGTGCTCTTTTTAAAGAGGAAGAAGGCATGCACAGCCATGCCCTGGCTGTGCATGGCTGTGCATGCGGCTGGTAGGGACAGCTATTGCAGAGCATGGTCCACCCGAAGAAGAGGCCATGCCTTGCAGCCGCGGAGAAGAAGAAATTCAAAGTTAAATAAAAAATGAGGATGGTGCTTTTGCGAGGCAACACTTGAGGAAAACATTATTTTCAAGGCAATTTTATTCACTCTCCTCCCCTCTCAAATAAATGCATGCATGCGTGTATTTTCACAAATGCGACTATGGTTGCCTATTATGCACTGGTAATGCTAGGAAATAGCACAAGTTGGCACAATTGTTGGTGTACTTTTGCTGTGCAATCACCCCTACCCCTCCCATTTTTCTTCTTCTCTTCCTCTCTTCCTCTCATCACCTCCAAGGCTCTAGAGAGAGCTTGTCCCAAGCCCGGGATGCTCCTCTAGAGTAGAAAATCAAATAGTTTTCTCTCCCCTCATCCCCATTCATGGAGCATCCCGTGGTCATCCTCTCACCGCCCTTCGAGAAGAAGATCCTCACCACGATGTCGTCCTACCCCATCCTTCAGCTACATCCTCCTTCATCCTGCTCTTCGCCACCTTCCTCCAAGCAACGTCAGAGCGAGTCATCCTCGGAGCGACCAACGAGAGGGACTTCTCTCACCTCTTTCTATCTTCTTCACTTTCGTAGTATATATTTTTCCACTTTCGTAGTTGTAACAAACACTTGCTTATGAATAGATGATTGTTTCTCTCTCTCTTTCTCCCTCTCTCTCTTATATTTTTGCAAGTAGATTAGCTAGAATTCATTGACCTGATCTCTTGCCCTATTAAAATGGCAAAAAAATTAGAAAAGATAAAACGACAAAAAGAAATAAAGCGAAGCGTAAATTTTTATAAAACCAAATGTTCACTTCCCAGTGTTTGACCCGAGACTCACTTTTCGAGTTTCGGTTATAAATTTTATCTGATAGATGCATTTTGCGAGCTACGATGACGGGTCCTCCAAACCTCGATTTCAATTCGCGAAATGCGCCCTCATCAGTTATCTATTGAGTGTAAGTTGTAGAAGTTGGTACTACAGGGTGTATAAAAATCTCAAGTCCACTAGTTGAATAAATATCCAATGCAGACATTAACAAGGGACATGAGATATTTATTGAAAAATGAAGGTGATTTTTTTTTGGAAGGGAAAGAAAGAAAGGTAGCAAGGTGATTTTACACAAAGCCTTTATAATCTTTTTTTTGTTGAATATTCGCCAATGATATTGAGTGGACTAATAAGGGTCATTAGCTTTTAGTATCCAAGGGAATAAGAATTTAGGAGGATGGAGGAGCAAGTGAGAGAGGGTGAAGGTTGGAGGTTGGAATAATGTTGAAAAGATTTTTATACACAACCTTCTATTGAGTATCATGCAATAAGAGCACCACTTTTTTGACCACATTATAGCATTGTACTTCTGATAGAGAAAACTACTTTAAGTTTGGCCTCAAGATATATGCTTAAACAAATTGGTTTGGCTTTTATGGCTATACTATTTTTTGCGAATTTCAAGCATCTTGTATAGGTCTTACATTAAAGGAGTTTCACTTTCCAAAGAATGCTCATAGGAGTTGATTCATCGAATAGTGTGTTCTCAAGAGGTAACACTCTTTTGCTAGTTGTTTCATGCTTATTATCTCTTGCTCTTTATCTTATTAATTTGTGGTGATTTCGGTTGGGTTTGCCTACATTTTGCTTTTTCTTTTTTTTTGGAACTCCATGAGGTGGGGTGTACCTATCAAATTGTATATATATATTGAGCAGGTCATTTTAATATAAGTACATGTTTTTGGAAAAAAATTGTTGGATTTTTTATATGAATCCATCCCTTGATAATATACAATTTTCTTGAATCTATCATCATGTCAATTAAACACGATGTAGTAGATGGTTAAATATTATCTAATTTGGATCTATATATATGCTAAATTTATGTATAAATATGGAAAATTCGAGAGCAACAAATTAGGAGGCTAATGTGCTTATTTGTTTCCTCAGCTTGTTCTTTTTGTTCTTTATCGATCTAGGCAAGGTAGCCTTGAATATAACCTTCACAATGATGATCTCCATTTAATCTATTCCAATTGTCTTTCAGAATGTAAAGCTGATCATTGTCTTTTACTATAAATATAGATGTTGTAATTGAAACTTTATTGTTCTTTCACAGGTCATTGTCAATTGAGTAAAAGTTCACCTATTGCACAGTAATGTGAAGAGTGGAGAGGAAAATTCTAGCATGATTTTCACAAGAAGAGTAGGAGTAGCCATGTACTTGCCTGCTTCTTGGGAACAATAATCTTACTTCTGCTTGGGCAGGAACATTAATATTATTCCTTGGGAGCATTACCTTTTTATTAATATTATATCCAAACCATGTACCCTCTATAAAAAAACATTCATGCACTGCTAGGCATCAATCATTCAAGGTCTTACGTGGTGTTGTGTCGGAAAATCGTGGCAAAAAGATTGAGTTTGGAAAACCCGTCGTCATAGCATAATTTGTGAGAAAAATCCTCCAACTGATAATTTTAACCGAAACTCGAAAGAAATTCCAGGTCGAACACAAGGAGGCAGACGTTTGATTTGTTTTCATGAAGTAGATTGGCTAGTTGAATTGAATATATACTAGCTATCTACTTAAAAAATAATTAATAAAAGAGAGAGAGAATGATACAAATAAAGGGAAAATAGAGAGAAAATGAACAAATATTTCATAACCATAGAATTAGGTTCATTACAACTACTTGTTACACTAAAAAGTAGGAAATCTATGCTAGAAAGCAATAAAAGAGAAGGTAGAGAGAAGTTATCCACCTCGATGGCTGCTTGGAGGATGAACCGCATTGACGGAGTGCTCGGATGAAGGTGGTGAGATGCGAGACGAAGGAGAATGAAGACGGACAACAGAGGATGGGGTAGGGTGACGTTGCACCGGGATCCGCTTCCTAAACGGTGATAAGAAGACAACCACAAGTGCTCCACGAATAGGGATGAGAAGGTAGAAAAATTCTAATTTAAACTCTAATAGAGCATCCTGGGTTTTAGACAAGCTCTTAGAGCTTTGGAGGGGTTGAGAGAAGAGAGGAAGGGATAGTGGATATGTGGGGGTCATAGGGCTATTTATAGGTAAGGTTTGAAGGGGCAAAAAGGTCATTTTATCTTTTAAAATTTAATGTACAGGTCTTTAGTGACGGATTTATTCGTCACTAAAGACCTAAACTTGGGCTTAGGTTGCACTCGCACACCTCCTCTCCTTCCTCTACTGTTCAACGCCTTCATCGCACACGTAAGCTCTTATCCATCCATCTCACATCTGATGGCTCAAATAACATTTTGCCCGCACCTTTATCTTCTCTTCTTCAATGCCTAAGCCCACGATTTCACGATCTCACGATCGAATGGCTTAAGATGCATTCACACCTCATCACTGCCTCCGTCTGATCGAGCGTTTGAATGCATGTCATCACGTGCATGCGCAATCCACGCCCATCCATGCTGCCACATCATGCCTCCATCAAGTGTCTGCCATCCATCCAACGGCTGAATTTAGCCCGCGCCAGCGCTCGCGCTCAATTTGAGCACCCGAAGAGTCGAATGCTCGCTGTTGGCTTTGCGAATGGGCACGAGACCAATGCGTTAAGTGGCCGCTTTGGTTGCATTTTCAACTCCTCCACGTGCTCTCTTGACCGTTGAATTTTAATCAACAGTCAATATCTTCCCTTGAGTTTTCTCTTTAGAGATGAAGAGGCATGGCTAGAGAGGATCCTAGCCATTGGATTGAGATCCAACGGCCTACGATTGATCGTTCGTTTGAGGAGAGAGTGCAGCGGCAAGCCTTGTCTAGTATGGGCAGCTGAGATGGGCCCACATGGGGCCATCTTGGCCATCCATCATCTTTATTGTAGATGGTGCCACAGATGTCGGATTGGATTGATTTTCGCGTCGTTAGGCTACGATCATCAATTCGAACCCATCTGTGTGATTAGATTTTTCATTTGAAGCATGGATTTACACCACCTAGCCTCTTGACCTCCGATCTCTCTTAGACTGCATCTGATATTACGAAAGTCCAATTGGGACAATCTTGGAGATGTTGAACTTCAATAATTGCCATGATCAAATCCATACAATTGGATCTTCAATCCAAGGCCCCAATTAAATATCACCCTATACCCTGACAAAAAAAAGAGAAAATTAATGTAAACTTTATACAATTTAAACTAAATGCAAGATGATGCATGTTATGCAATATTTATAATATATGATACAACTATATGCCTAAGAACATGCATAAATAGACGATTTATGTGATATAAACATGTTTATATCACACCCGCATGCCTAGCTTTTGCTGGTCCCTAGCAAAACTACACTCTATTTATAAGAGAATTAAAATAAGATTTCTCGGGCAAAAGTTATTTTTCAACACTTAGGGATTTCAACTAAGATCTGAACTACAGAGACACAACAGTGCCTGGGTGTCTGCCAAAATGCAGATCGCCTCAAGCCCTCGCCTTATTCCAAGAAGGGTCTTTTTCCTTTTCTTTTTTTCTAATTTTTTTGGATTTTTGAGTTTAGGGTTTCGGAGCATCTTTCTACGACCACTCAACCCACCTAAGACTCAAAGAGAACTCTAAGTTCTAAGCATGACCGCATCAATCCCACAAAAATGAGAGCGAGAGGAAGAGAGGGTGGATGGCGTCGGGCGGTAGGCGGCGGCGACGTGGAGGTGGCTAGGGTTGAGGAAGGGGGTGAATGGAAGACTTAGAGGTCGAGGAACTGGAGGAGAAGGGAGAAGGCCTGGCAGGAGCGTGTTGGTAGGACGACCGAGAACTACCCAAGAAGGCCTTGGAGGAAAGCTAATGGCGACGTCTTGTGCTTCAGATGTCGACAAAAGGGCACTTGGCTGCGATCTGCAGAAACCCTCTAATCTGCTTGGCGTGCAGGGGTGAAGGACACAAACATGACTCCTGCCCTAGGTTGAAGCCACCACATACAAAGATGGCCTCTCTACGCCCCGGCTGGGTAACGAGAAAGGAGCCCCGACTGCCACCACCGTCGGCGCTTGGCAGACATTCAATTGAACTGGAGATCCTACTATCTGAGGAGATCTCTTCGCGGAGATCATGTTGAGGGGTGCTCTGATTGGTGAGATTATGGTAGCCAAACCCTAGATTGAAAGATTTCAAAATCTGGTATGTTCCCTACAACCTTTGTCTGTGGGCTAGAAGGTTGCAATGCTGCCTCAATCTCGCTTTCTAGTCTTTGGTTTGGGGATGATGGATGTGGAAAGGCTGAGATTTAGATCGAGTTCTTTTGAAGATATTAATGTGGTTTGGAGAATGGTGTCCCCCTTCAACGGGGCTCTCCCTGATCGACCTCCTCAAAGAATGGGTTCTAGGAGGGTGATTCTTGAGATCAAAGGACTGCCATTGCACTTAAGATCTAGAGGAGTTGTTGCCAAGATGGTTGCAGGCTTTGCTTCCATCTGTGAAGGATCTAAAGTCATGATTGAAGAATGGGACATCTAATCACTTAGAATTGAGGCTGATGTCTTCAAGTTTAGCTCGGTTCCTGATAGGGTTACGAACAGATGTGGGTGCTCCTCATGACTTATTCGCCTAGCAGTGGCTGGACAAGTGTCTGTGCATCCAAAGCATGGGCAGGTTAAGACATCTGTGGCTAGCTCTGAGGAGATGCAACAGGATGAAAGGGTGGGCCGCATTTCACTAAATGAAGCCCCTGAGTCCAAAAAGAGGAAGGACGGTCATCAGGGCTATGCAGAGAAGGACTTGATGCATATGGAAGATGTTAGTGCCTTAGGAGGTTGCAGCCAAGTCTTGGTAGCCAAAGGTGTTGGTTCTATGGATGATGCTGAAGATTTTGAGGAAGACTCAAAGGTTCCTAGCAATATAGAGGAGGGGAAGATAGGCATGGAAATTGTGCTCAGCAGTAACAGCAGAGCCCTCAAGGAGGTGAATCAGGTGCAATTCACTACCCCAGCTGATCTGAAGTTTGGTAGTGGATCTCATCAGAAAAGGGGGGTGGGTCAATCGCCTTACATGCTCAGAAGGAGAAGGAAGGAGAACCTGACCCCCATTGTGGAGCAGACCATTGCAAATTCGATCATGGTTGAGTATGTGGGCAGTTTGGCTCAAGGGGATCAACCAGGCAAGGAATGAGAGTGTTAACTTGGAATGTGTGTGGGCTGCACAATAAGGTAAGAAGGGCTTCTTTGTGTAGATACCTTTCTGAATGGGAAATTGATTGTGCTCTCATCCAAGAGACACATGTGGAGGAGGAGAATGGTCTGATATGGGACTTTTTTAGGCAGTCTAGACATGCAGATGTTGTAGTGAAGGGTGCAGCTGGAAGGTCTGGTGGAATGGCTATTTGGTGGAGAAAATCCTGTCTCGTGGTAACTGAAGTCTTTCATGATAGGCATGTGCTTACTTGCAGATGCCAATCCCCTTAAGGAGACTTGGAATGGTATGTCTCATGCATTTATGGCCCATGTGCTGTTGCAAACAAGGCAAGCCTATGGGAGGAATTATCTGCAGTGCATCAAAGGGTGCATGAGATACCTTGGCTTATAGGAGGTGACTTCAATTGTCACCTATCAAGTGAGGATAGACCTGGGGGTAGCATGGACAGTTCAATGGCTGGCTTCCAGATGGCTGTGCAGAGTCTGGGTGTCACAGAGTATATTATCAGCGGAGTTGAATTCACTTGGAGAAATGGCAGTGGACAGTCATCTAGGTTGGACAGATTCTTTGGCAGTCCAAGCCTGCTGGTGAGGCATCAATTATCAGCAATTATGAGCCTTGATAGGCCCTTTTCTGACCACACTCCACTAGTGTGGGACAGTGGGACGAATTCTGACATTGGGTCGTATTTCAAGCTCAAGAAGTCCTGGTTTAGGGAAGAGGGCTTTGTGCAGATGGTAACTCATTGGTGGCAGAACAAGGCAGTGCAAGGATCTGCCACACAACAGCTGCCTTCAAAGCTGACAGGTCTGCGCTCCATGTTGAAAGAATATGGACAGGTAGTGGCACTGATCAGGGAACAAAGGAGGGTGGAGGCTTTGGCAGTGATCAGAGCTCTGGACTTGAAGGAGTGTAGGCAGCCTTTGAGTCCTCAAGAATAGCAGCAAAGACAGCAAATGCAATCAGCAGTTGGGGAGGAAGATCTGAAAAAAGAAGTGGACTGGCGTGAAAGATCTAGACAACTGTGGCTCAAAGAAGGTGATGCTAACACGAAGTTTTTTCATCTCACGGCCAATGCTAGGAGAAGATCCAATCTAATCTCATCAATTAAAGTAGGTGAGAGAACTATTACGTCTACTAATGAAATCAAAAGTGAAGCTGGCAAGTATTTCAAAGAACTTGCCAAGGCTACACCAAGGGGCTCTTGGAGGATGACATCGGCTGATTTCCCAAGTGTCAATAGTGATCAGAGGGCCATGCTAGTTGCTCCTATTTCTGAATAAGAAACATTGAAAGCAATTAAAGACTTAAATAATGAGGGGGCTCCAGGACCAGATGGGATTCAGGTATTCTTCTACAGAGAAATGTGGAGTGTTGTCAAAATGGATGTAATGAAGGTTATTCATGAATTTGAATTGGGCAACTCTGGGTTTGAGAGATTGAATAAGTCCTATTTGTTCCTGTTACCAAACAAATCAAGTGCGGAGAATTTCTCTGATTATAGACCCATTGCCTTATCAAATTCTATTTATCTTATTGTCAGTAAGATTATAGCCAACAGAATGCAGGAGGTACTAAAGGATTTGATAATGCCGGTCCAATCTGCCTTTCTTCTTGGGAGGTCGCTACAGGAATCCTTCATTATGGCACAAGAGATGGTAATGGGATGGCACAAGCGAAAGACCAAGGCCTTTCTATGGAAAGTCGATTTCTCCAAAGCTTATGATTTAGTCTCCTGGCCATACCTGTGGGAAATCCTCAAAAGGAGAAAATTTCCAGCTCAGTTGATACAGTGGGTAAAGAGGTGTATCACGACTGCCTCCTTTTCCCCATTGATAAATGGGAAACCATGCCGAACATGGATCCAACCCCAATGTGGGGTTAGGCAAGGGTGCCCACTTGCCCCTTTGATATTCAATCTTGCAGTGGATACATTGGCAAGATATGCATGCAAACTAGCAGCTGATGGACTTATAGGGGGGTATTCAATGTCTAATAATAGGGCCTTAGCTCCCATTCTCCAATATGCAGATGACACTATTTTTTTTGTGGAAGGGGGGAAGAGGGAAGCGCAAGTGCTATCTTATATGGTAAAGATTTTTGGTGAGATTTCTGGTCATAGACTTAATGGAAATAAGTCTTCCTTGGTCTGTTTTGGTATGAATGGAATGATCCAAAATGACATTTCTACCATCTTGGGCATGCCTGTGGTCACACTGCCTGTCCAATATCTGGGGTTGCCTCTGAAGTGCACTAAACTGAGGAAAGCAGATTGGTCCTTCCTATATGAAAAGGTGGCTACGAAATTAGAGGGTTAAAGTAGTCGCTATCTATCAAAAGGTGGGTGGTATATTTTACTGAACTCGGTCATTACATCGATTCTAGTTTTTTTTCTTTTCTGTTCTCAGAGCCCCAAAATCGATTTAGAAAAAGCTTGATGTGATGCGCAAAAGTTTCTTCCGGAAAGGGGCCTCTCACCAAGGGGCTTTCCTCCAACCAATAAAATGGGATTTGATCGATAGGCCAAAAAAGATTGGCAGCATGGGTATTAGATCCCTCAAAGAATTTAATGATGCTCTATTGTTGAAGTGGGTTGTTCGACTGCTGCAAGGGGAAAGAAAAATGTGGATAGAGATTGTTCAGGATAGCTATGGGGCTGCCAAGGATGAGAAGAACCGCCTAAATCCCCACAAACCCTCTCCATTTTGGTCTTCTGTGATGCGTGCCTTGGCGGATAATTGGATTTTGTTCAAATCTGTTTTAGTTGATGGGAAAAGCTTCAAATTCTGGCTGGAGAATTGGTTATCTGGGGGGGTGATTAAAGATAGGTACCCCCTTGCTTTTGCAGCTGCTTTTGATAAGAATGATGTGGTTTCTGATTATTGGGACGTGGCTTCTGAAAAGTAGTCTTTGAACAATGCAATGTGGAATAACCATGAAACAAGAACACGAGCAGAAAACGAGCGCCTCATGCAAGAACTTGCTGCCTTCAAACCCACACCCGATGAATATGACACATACAAGTGGGAGGGTAAGTTTTCTTCAGCAGCTTCCTTTGACAAGCTGATTAACTCATCTAGGATGGCAGAAGTTGATGAGGTGGGAAAAAAGTTATGGAAATTGAAGGTACCACTGAAGGTACAAAATTTTTTGTGGTTATGCAGAAGGGATGGTCTGATTACTAGAGATCTGAGGCACAGGAGAATGGGAACTCTTACCTAGTTTTACCATTTATGTGGGATGCATAACAATTCCAGCACTCATATTTTTTCTTCATGTGTGATCACAGATTATGCTTGGAGGAGAGTTTGTAGAGATTCTCTTCCCACATGGGAGAATCTTTGGAGTTCGACATATCACCAACCCATCACCACACTTGCACACAATGGCCACAGCCACAACAGCCCAACGTGCACTTGCCCTCGTGCTTCCTTGAATGCGCATGCACGTGCACACCCATAGCTACAAATCTGACCGTGACACCACCAGCCTCTACTCATCACCGTGAGCCCCCTGCCATAAATGCCTACCGCACCTTCCTCTTTTTCCTCTTCTCCTTCGTTTCCTTCTTCAAACTCCTCCTCTATTTCACCTCCACTTAACCCATCACCACCACACACCACCTCACCCATACCAGCCACTCTTGACCCTTACTGTTGACCTCGACCTGCCACCGATGACCTGCTGCCACGAACAACAGCTATAACAAACTCAAAGGAAGTTTCTTCCTCGAAACTTGCGCCAACTAGGGTGCGGGAAAAAGATGTCCAAATAACCATAACAAACTCAAAGAGGACCGAAGCCGGTCCGAAAAGACGTACCCGCGAAAAGCTCCGGGTACCGCTCCCGCATTGCCGCCTCAGGCTCCCAGGTAGCCTCCTCGCACCGCTGGCTCCTCCACAAAACCTTTACCAGGGGTACTTGCTTTCGTCTCAACCTGCGGACGGCTCGATCTAGGATCTGCACTGGCCGCTCGGGGTAGGTCAGGTCGTCGCTCACCTCGACGCTCCCGTGACTCAGTACGTGGCTGGGATCGGCTACGTACTTCCTGAGGTTGGACACGTGGAACACGTCGTGCACACCAGAAAGCTGCAGGGGAAGGGCAAGTCTGTAAGCAACGGGTCCAACTCGCTCCAGGACCTCAAAGGGCCCCACGAACCTCGGCGCGAGCTTCCCTCTCACCCCAAACCGCTGTAAGCCCTTCATGGGCGAAACACGAAGGAAGACGTGGTCCCCAACCTCGAACTGCACCTCTCTGCGTCTGCGATCCGCGTAGCTCTTCTGTCCGCTCCTGACAGTGCGGAGTCGTCTGTGGATCTGCTCAACTACCTCCTGACTCTGCCGGATCAACCTGGGGCCAACCTCCCACTTGGTCCCCACCTCAACCCAACTCAAGGGTGCCGTGCATTTCCGTCCGTACAGAGCCTCGTAGGGAGCCATGCCGATGCTCGAGTGATAACTGTTGTTGTATGCAAACTCCGCCAGGGGCAGGTGCTCCTCCCAAGAGCCCCTCCAGTCCAGTACACAGGCACGCAAAAGGTCCTCAAGTGTCTGTATCGTGCGTTCCGACTGTCCGTCCGTCTGGGGGTGGTAAGCCGTGCTAAACCTCAACCTCGTCCCCAAAGCCTGCTGAAACTCAGCCCAAAACTGGGACGTAAAGCGGGTATCCCGGTCGGATACGATCTCCCATGGAACTCCGTGTAGTCGCACCACATCACGGATATACCTCTCTGCCAGAACCATCTGCAAGTACTGTCCGTGCTGCGTCCGATCTCTAGAATAGATGTGTACATCATCTATGAAAACCACCACGAACTGGTCAAAGTACGGTCTAAACACCCGGTTCATCAGGTCCATGAAAGCAGCGGGGGCATTGGTCAGCCCAAACGGCATGACCAAAAACTTGTAGTGTCCGTACCGGGTGCGGAAAGCTGTCTTGGAGACGTCGGTCTCCCTGATCCTCAACTGGTGGTATCCAGACCTCAAGTCGATCTTGGAAAACACCGTGGCACCCCACAACTGGTCAAACAAATCGTCGATCCTCGGCAGCGGATATCTGTTCTTGATGGTGACCCTATTCAACTGTCGGTAGTCCACACAAAGGCGTAGGGTCCCATCCTTCTTCTTCACAAACAGTACCGGGGCTCCCCAGGGAGACGCACTGGGCCTCACGAAACCTTTCTCCAAAAGGTCCTGCAACTGGGACTTGAGCTCTCGCAGCTCAAGCGGTGCCATTCTGTATGGCGCGGTGGAGATGGGGCTAGTCCCTGGTACTAGTGAGATCTCAAACTCGATCTCACGCTCGGGCGGTAGTCCTGGTAACTCGTCTGGGAACACGTCGGAGAACTCTCTGACCACCGGGATGCTCTGGAAGTCTGCCACAGGGCTGGGCTCTGCCACCACACAGGCTAGGAAGCCCTCACACCCCTGGCTCAAAAGTCTCGCCGCCCGAAGTGCCGAAATGCACCTGAAACCTCCGTCCACTGGCTGCCCGTGAAACTCGAAAGAAGGAAACTCCAGAATGGAGAAGACAATCTTCCTCTAAAAATAGTCTACCAAGGCGTGGTAAGCGGACAGCCAATCCATCCCCAGAATCACTCCAAAGTCCTCCATCTGTATCATAATCAGGTCAGCTGGCAGGCTATGTCCCCCGATGCTGACCTCGCAACCCGTGTACACCTCCTCAGCTACAAACAACTGACCACTCGAACCTCTGATTACGAACGGATTCTCTAACAGTGTATAATCCTGGTCCAAACTAACTGCGAAACTGGCTGCGACAAACGAGTGCGTAGCGCCGGAATCGAAAAGCGTGTAAACGAGTCTGCCAGAAACTGAAACCATACCTGCTACCACGGATCCCGATGCTCTGGCGTCCCTGTGTGTTAGGGCGTTGATACGCCCCTCAGCCCTAGGTGCGGACGAAGCAGCCACACTCTGCGTCGGATGGGTAGGTGCTGGCCGGTACCCTCCTCGCGACTGCTGTCCTCCTCCTCGCGCCTGGGAACCGCAGCCTCCTACGCGCCCTCCAGTGCTCTGCGCGGGAAGTATCTGCTGACCTCCTGCCCTAGACGGGCAGTCCCTCCTGACGTGGCCCGGCTGGCCACACTAGTAGCAGAGGGGAACCCGACTCCCGCCCTCAGTGAGTCCCTGCTGTCGGCTAGGCGGGGGTCCGGTGCTGGCGACTGGCCCCTGTCGAGGGCCCCCAAAGGCCACTGATGGCCCTGCACAACGTGACGGCTCTCCTGCGGACGCCACGTGTCTCCGTTGAGTTCTAACACGCCTGGTGTGGCGACGGAAATCTCGTTCCACCATTAACTCCCCTGTCGTACGCTCGGAAGGGGGAGGGGGTGGCGACGTGGGTGGAAGCTGAAATTCTTCTCGAACCACCTCTCGAATCAGTTGGACGAGGTCCCGAGACGGTATACTCAGGAGAAGAGGAGGGGTAGTATGTATTCCAAGCCCGACACATCTGTCCCCCGGGCCCTGACCTCGGCCGCGCCTGCGGCCCACCCTCCTAGCTCCACGACGCGGCATCTCCTACAATGGAGGCGCGAAACAAAATGAAAAGCATTAAAACAAACGGTACCTAACAAAACTTCTAAGAGCTCATGTCAAGAGACATGTTGTGGTGGCTACTCTAGCTATAAACATGTGAATTGGTTATTTTCCAATCAGTTGATTCACTTCTCGGGACAACCTTGCTCTGATACCATCTTGTAACGACCCGGTTCCCGAGTCCCTACGAGACACGAGAACCGGACCGACTCGACTAATCCCAAGACCTAGTCGTCCAACGAGGAAGTAACCAAAAGACAGTAAAATAAACCACATTCAGCATGAATATAACTAACAGTAAGAAAATACAGCAGTAAGGAAAGAAACTACTACAGTAGGTACCACCACAACAGTAAAACAACATTTATCATATAACAAGAACTGCAGGTAAAGAAAGTACAGCGGAAACAAAAAAAACTACTCACTAAAATAGAAACAAAAGAGGTACAAGGACTGTGGTAAACTCTACTGGACCCTACTTGGCCCAGCGTCCTCTGCAGCCGCCGACCCTGCCTGCTCAACACCTGGTCCTGAAAAAGGTAACGAGTGTAACACGTCAGCAAAACGCTGAGTAGAGTGGCAAACTAACTAAAGGCAATAGTAGAGTGTACAGTAGCTGTTATGTTCTATTACTTCCTTTATTCACATCTTTCAATTTTTCTCACTATTTCATTTATTTCTCAAATCCTTTACTTGATCTCGAATGTCCTCATGGGAACGATCTTGATTGCAGTCTTTTCCAAAAGTAGAAGTAGCACATGGTGCTCTCCTGGCCGGGAGAGTCCCCCGTGGTGATCCTACCCTCAGTCAACCACCCCAAGGCCTCTAACAGACGTAACGGTGACTACGGCACGCGCGATAAACGCACAGGTAGCTAGCCCGCACTGGCACGCGATCAGTCGTTTCCGTTAACGGGTGCGCCCAAAGCACAGCACGGAACCAGGGCAGAGCCCTCTCAGTAACAGGGGTCCAACCCCTCCACAGTAACCAAACCGGGGCCATGCCCCTCCACAGTCCGCGCACCCTCGCCTGACTACCCTGGTTTGCCCTAGTGGGCCTAACAAGTCGGTGAAGGAGGCTAGCAGAACCCCGGGGCCCGTGGGGTAGCTAGTACTCTCCTAACACTACTAGCTCTCCTCGGTACTACGTACACGAGGGCCAACAAGTCGGTACAAAGCGGCCAATCCTAACCCCGGGTCCCTGGGGCGGCTGGCCCCACTTTGCACTAAACAGGTACAGGTACTTCCCTTGGTACTGCGTACCCAAGAGACAGTACAAACTACATCTCAGTTTCCATTCCTTTTTTCTTTCCAGGAGTTCCACTCCTAATTCCCCGTAGGGTTCCAGCTCTTTATCTCAGAACATCATATGTTTCACTTTCCAGATTCACGTTCTCAAAATCCATGATCTCAATCATGTTTCTTTATTCATAACAGGCAGCTGTGAATTCAATTTACAGGCAGCTTCATATATTCCTTTCCATTTTTCCAAGACTGCATTATTATATATTCCACTAGTTTTTCCATCCTAGGATTCATGCCATATCCTAGGGTCTATCATACAATCTAGTTTTCCGGCCCTAGGATTCATGCAACACCTAGGAACTATCATTCCATATATTTCTCATTCCTAGGATTCATGCAATGTCCTAGGTTCTAGTTATGGTTCCATACTTTAACAAATTTTATTAATACTTAAAGCCACTCTACCAGGTACAACGGGAGTAATGGGGGCGTGATCGGGAATCCCGCGTGCCTCTGCGACTCTCAAGACTACAACCGAACGAGGTCCTATCACAAGGATCAAACACAAGGAGTGTCTCAAAATAGTGTATAGCTACTGTAGACGGGTAGAGGAATTAATTCCGAAAAGAACGCAACTCGAATCGCGGAAAACGGAGCCCGAACGGGCCCTAAACGGGTCGAAAAAGACGATACTGTGCAAAATCAGACGTCTGGAACTCCTTCCAGACGTCTTAAAAGGTGGATCAGAGAATTATCTGTTCAGCGTGGTTTCCCAGACGTCCAGAAATCTGTGGGGACGTCTGCCCTAGATCCCAGACGTCCGATGGTCCCTCCGGACGTCTGGAGGTCACTCCCGCCGTCTGGTACAACTTCCAGACGTCTGATTCGCAAAGGATAGCGAATCAGCGAACCTGCGCACAGCCAACCCCCTCCCTCAGTACGGTCAGTCGACAAGAAGGAACAAGAAGGCGGAAAACTCACCTTTCAGACGTCTATATGATCTTACAGACGTCGACCTTGCCGTCTGGCTATAAACCCAGACGTCTGATTCTGGAAATTTTTCCAGAATCAGGACCCTGCTCGGCCTCCGCTAGCGACGCCGCCCGCGTCGCACCTCGCGCTCCTGCTGCTCAGACCGCAGCAGGTCCCTCTCCGCGTCGCTCCGCGCCCCCTGCGCCCTCCGCCGGCCGGCCAAGCTGCTCCGGCGAGCTCGCCCTCACGGCAGAGCTCCGCCCTCGCACGCCGCACCTCCGCGCTCACTGCGGCTGCCGCTGCCGCCCTCACGTCCGCTCGCTCTCGCGCATAGGAAGGAGAAGAAGGAGGAGACGGTGGAGGCGGGAGGGGAGGCGTGGCCCTTTTAAGGCCGCGCGAGGAGGAGAGAGGAGGTGGCAGGCCGCCTGCAGCCACAGAGAGAAAAAGAGGGAATATGCGGTCGGCGCGCTCAGGCGCGCAGGCGACTCGCATGTGTCGAAAATAATGGATTTCCAGACGTCTGGAAACGATCCCAGACGTCTGTTCAGACGTCTGGATGTGATCCCAGACGTCTGGACCGACGTCTGGGCCTCCTCCCAGACGTCTTAAAAGACGTCTGGGGCACGCGTTCGTTACAACGATTAAGTATGACTCCACCCGTGGCCATGCGCAGCATGTTGGTGCTAATGCACCACGATCATTTGTTTTGATGATAACAAAACACGTGTTATTTAACATTTGCAATTTGAGTCCTAGATTTCAGGTCAATTGCAAATGTGGACATGTTTAGACGGAGTTCGAGCTCGCATCCAGGACGGATTGGAGGAGCTTGACGGAAAACAGAGGAGGTTCGCGTGGAGCGAAAGATTGAAGATGGAAAGAAATGAAGAATAGGATAGATTTCCTTCTTTTGTACTTGTTGTATTTTTTCGTTTCTTTTGTTGCTCTTTATTTCCTTAGATATTTCATGTTAAAGAGCCTCAAAGAACCCTAATAGTAGTCCTAGGAACACCGGCACAACCCTAGGATACTTAGGTTTTCTGTAGAATACTTAGAAAACCAATGTAGGGTTCAAACAGCACTTCCAGACGTCTAATTCCCAAATCAGACGTCTGATAAAGTATTGTAAGACGTCTGACTGTTGTTTCAGACGTCTGATAACGGTTAGGCTGGACATAGCTAGTTCTGTCTGATGAAATCAGACGTCCAGACCTTAGTCCAGACGTCTTAGAAGATGTCTGATGGACTTGCCAGACGTCCAGATAGTGGACCGTTGGCTGGCTTAGCAAACAGTCAAGAATATGACCGTTAGGGCCTTATCAGACGTCCTTAGGTCTTTCCAGACGTCTGATAAATGACCGTTTTGCCTCGGCTGACCCAAAATCTCTTCTCAGAGATTTTCTAGCCGTTGCAACGTTTGGAAATCAATTCCCACAGTAAAAGTAGGTTTCCAGACGTCCAGACATAGTGCCAGACGTCCTGTATGTCATCTGATGGACTTGCACAAAAACCCTGTTTAGATCTGATTCAAGTCATGGAGAGACCCGCCCAAAATCAGACGTCTGACCTTGGAATCAGACGTCTTAAAGTGAAGTTCCAGACGTCTGATGCCAGAATTAGACGTCTGATAAGCCTGTCAGAACAATGATTGTTCCTGATTTCGGGCTGATTCTCTTGGGCTTTGCACCCAACAGCTATAGAACCTTTCCTAAGCCTTCCAAAGCTTTCCTAAGGCCTCTATAAATAGAGGGGAGCCTTTGACACACCAAGTCACAACAAGAGAAACACAAGACACACTTAAGCAACATAGTTCCACTCTCTTGTGTCCTAGCTAACTCTTGCACTCCAAGCTCAAGCTCCATTCTCTTGAGAGCATCAAACCGTTGCGCACCTGCTCTCCCGCCGTTGTCTACGAGAGCGAAGTTGCGCCGTTGCGTGGCTCACGCACCCGCGTCATCGTCGACGTACTCCTTGCAAAGGGGAGTTTCCTTATTCCTATAGAAGCTAGGTTTATAATTACTTTGTTGGCTCTATAGGACTTGTTGTTTCTTTTATCTTTGTTATTTTGGTTGGGTATTCGCTTTGCGACTTCCCGTCTCCTTCGTGGGACAAAATCCTTCTCGTGGAGAGAAGGGGTTGAGGAATGCTACCCTCGTACTTGTAGCATTGTTGTACTGAGGTTGAATCACCTTCGTTTTAAAGTGATTCGGTTAGTGGATTTGATCAACTAGGTTGATCGGAAAATCCTAACTCGAGAGGGTTAGGTGGTGGTTTTCACCCGATTTGGGTTTCCACCTTAAAATTACTTGTGTACTTGTGCGATTGATTTTTGTGAGATTGTTTATATTTCAATTCCGCATTTTTTTTGTTACGCTAATCTCACCCCCTCCAAGTAGGAAATTTCACAGCAGCCACACAATTGTTGCTCTTTCACACCGCCGGTTACCTCCTCACTGCCAGTTGATCACCTCCAGCCACCGTTGGCCACCTCTTTACCACTGTCGGGTGTGGCCCACCTCCAGCAACCACTAGCCGGAGCCTCACTGTCGACTATCTCGCCTCCCATCCACACAGCCAAGAGAAATCCCCTCCCCTGTTTTGCTACAGGAGGGGGGTATTAAGTTAAATGAGATCCATTGAAGGGAGGGATTTTTGATATTGAATTTTTTATTGGGTAATTGCTTCTTAGACCCCCTCGACTCTTTATATTTGTTGTTAATGTTTATTCAAGTCATATTTTGATCTCATTTGATGCTACAAATAATTGGCAAAGTAACTTTGCATCATATTAGCCTCGTACAACATACTTGGATAATGCACTAGAAACATAGGTGAATTTATTACAGTCGTTCCTCCCTGTGGATATGACCTACACTCTTGTGAGTGGTTTATTTTAATTATTGACGATTGATTTTTGACTGCTCAATTTCTACATCGATAACTTATTTTCTTAAGCGAAAATCGATCGTTCACATGCCCACCCTTGGAGGAGCAACAAAGATGGAAGCTTCCACCTTGGAGGAGCATAGGGCACACCCCCTCTTTTCTTGGCTTGCCTGGGAAGACAACACCACCTTGGAGGAGCTGTTGAAGGAAGGAGTTGGAGAGGCCCTTTTCAAGCCTAGGAGCCACTGAGTTTGGAGCAAGGATCCTCCCTTCTTCACCATCATTATAGGAGGATTAGTGTTTTTGTTATTTGTTGTATTTTTTTCTAGTAGTAGAAGCATTCCACTACTAGGGTTTCTTGTGTAAAATAATCTTCCTTTTCAAATCAAGTTGCCTTCTTTCCAAATTTTTGTCGCAATTGCTTTCCTTGTTTGTAGCACTTTTTCACTCCCTCCCCCTAATTACTCTAGGCTTCCACATGCCTAGAGTGAGCTTAGAGAGAGGTAATTCTTGTCACTCTAGGGTTAGCTTGTAGGTGTTAGTCTCTTTCCCGTCAATAATTCTCAAGTGGTCGTTATTTCAAAACATAAAAATTGTATAATCAAAAACAAAAAAAGAAAGGTGATTTCCCATGTTCAAGTAAGAGAATTGATTTTGCAAAAGTTGCCTCCTTGGAAGACCCTACATACTCCACTATCTAGGTTTAAAAATTTAAAAGCGAATCGATTTTTGTGCATTACAATGATCTTAAAAACCCTAATTACAAATCTCATAAAAACTCGATTAGTCCCACATCGTTGGGGACAAAGCTCGCGCAGTGTATAAAATGCCATTGTGATGTTGTTTTATCGCCTCAAACGCATGGGGGTGAGGTCCCCTACGCACGCCCCTATGCACACTCTCGCCCGTGCTCACACGAATGCGGGTTTGGGCTTAGATCTGTTAACCCATTACTATTCATACCTGTTTACTCAATTAGGAAGAAGAAATTTTGAGGGTGTGGTGGTTTTACATCGAGTTTCATGCACACGTGTGCCTCAGTATTCGTGCCCACACATGCCAACACTTAGGCTTTTCAAGAGGCTTGTTTCCGAGTTGGCTTTATGCTCTGTGGCTTGTGCTGAGGCTCTGGGTGTTTAAGGCGTCTGACCTTAGGGTCGGATGTCTGATTGAAAGGCACTGTGGACTTATTGAGAGATTATCTGACGTGGTCATCTTGGTGTTGACGAGGCAAGTGGTTCAAGACCATTGTTGAGAAATTGAATTGGTTAATTACATTGGGATATGTGCTTGAATGTGGGAATTAAGTAGTGATTCAAATCACCATTTTTGGGGTTTTATCATTCTTTTTATCCCATTATTTTATCAGATACAATTGCTACTATTGAATACCATCTTGAGTAGATTTCATTCATTGAATATCTTTATTGTGATTTATCATTGTGCTCATTTATTCCATATATTCTTACTAATGTTGTGTATTCCAAATTTGCTCCCTGTAAATGACCTCGGACTCATATTCTGTTTCAAGCACTTATAAATTTTAAATGTTGATTTGCTTTTGTTGACTATACTATGACGTGTATTTTAAACTCAATAAAAGCTGATTAACATTTTAGCATCGTTGCTGGGGAGTAACGTGCAATTTACCACTTGTCTTATCTTTCTTGATTATTGAGATGATTGCTAACTTGCCCTATCTGCTTTGTTGTGTTTTTGTGAGGTACATTACGAAGAGATCTTCTACGCAATCAACCACTCCAAGGGCTGGTAAAATTTTTCTTCTTCCTTAATCATCTCTTAATCTTGGGAAGAGAAAAAGGAAACAAAATTAATTAGGATTCACTTACTTTATTTTCCTAGTAATATCACTTAAAGGCAAAGAATTTCCTAATTCGCGAAATTGATATCAGATTGAAGTTTAGACTATTTGATTAGAGATTTTCTATCCTGATCTCCTGTACCTATTAGGGATTTGTGCTAAAATTTCTCAACATCTTGGACTACCCACTTTCCTGTTTGAGTCCAAGGTGTTATATTCGAAATCAAATTGGACTTGAAATAGAGCCAATTATGGTTTCCACAATAGGGTTTTGAAGTGTTAGTACACATTTTCCTACAATAAAGGAAATTGATCTCCATGCATTTGTGTGCCACCCATGCCCTTGTTTGAACCGATTTATTCAAGTGAACCCTAAAATCAAGGCTCTAAATTCACTTGAACTCTAAAATTTGGGACCTAATAACCTGAGAATCAATTCAGAGAGATTTGGATCTTGACCCAAATTTCATCCTCAACCTTAGGGCAGGACAGGTGAAGTTGGTCCACTTTATGGGTCAACCAACCTACAAATTAGGTCACTAATTGAAATAACCTCTAAATCAAGTGAAATCCAAGGCACAAATTAGGGCCAAAATTGGTAGACTTAGGTCTCAATTCATACATTCTGGTCTACTTGGAATCTCAGTGACAAGGAAGGTCGGGTAGGGGAAACCCTATAACCCGTGGGGACGCTCTACCATGTAGGGGTCTTTGCGAGACTCTCCCTTCCTGGTTGCCCAAGTAATTCTCGGGTGTGTGGATTTTTTATCAAAGAGCTCCATTTGCCTCAAAAAGCCTTAATCATCCAAAATTTTTTGGGTGCCTCAATTGGGTCCAATACACATCTAGTTCCTTTTCTATATTCTATAATGCACATATACAGGAGAGGTCTCTAAGTCTAACCTAGAGGCCTCCATTAGTGTTGATCTTTTAGGGAAAATTTGATATGATCTGATCAATTCGATCTGGACCTAAATTTGATTCTACATCCTAATCCACTACCTGATTTGGAAATACAACCTGACAACATAGGAAAAAATGTTCAAGAAACCTGAATCTCATATGAGCATCAAGGAAAAAATGATTGAGGCTGCTCATAGACATCATGGTGAGTATTACAAAACCTCAGATCCCTTTAGAAGCATCCAGGTTAATGTGTCAGAAGCAACAACCCTTACTGTGAACCGTGCCCATTTGATGTTGACAAAAATGATAAGTGGTACAACCTGGGTTGTGCTCATGTTAGAATACATTGAATTGGAGAGAATACATAATACTGAGTATATACAATGTCTGACAAATCCACCACTATGGAAAATTCACCAAGATGACATTGAGAAATGTGGGACTATGCTAAATCTAGTAAAACAAGCCATTGATAAAAAATACCCATATCTCCACTCAAAAACTGATGATGAATCTTGGAGTAATATTGAGGATCAATGTAATTTTCCAAAGCCCGGGTTCAAAAATGGTGGTCATTGTTATGGACCCCCAACCCAAATGGAACCAGATTCGGGTTTTGTGTAGAATGACATACCTGATCAAAATGTGGGTTGGGTGGATCCATCTACAGGTGTTCACGATTTTGAGCCAGCCATAGGTAGCTTTGAAGCTACTCCATTTTGCCTAAATTGTCCTAACACCTGTAATGAATCAGACTCAGAATCTCTCGAGGATGTAACTCTTGCACCTTATCCTGCTAAGGTAGTTCTCGAGAATGATTTTAACATCCCAATAGAACCAAGTTCAGATTCTAGTGACCCAATCCCTACACCAAACCTAGAATCTTGATCTGAGCTTATTTGGGATGATCATGAGGCCCAATGTGATGAGAACTAGATTTTAGATTTGAATTATGATTTTAGGCCTATATTTGATAATTATGTCTCTCCAGACTACTCAGAAGAACGAATTGATTTTTCAGAAGTCACACCGATTTATGATACAGAATCAGAGGAGTTGGAAGAGTTGAGTTTTGATTGGATCTACCCTAGGTGCCTAGAACTTGAGCCTATGCCTAATAAGGACACCTTTTTGAGCATGAAATTAGAGACTAGGTTAGACCAAAGTCAGGTTGATAACTCTATGAATCATGATTTGTTCAATGGTGGAAATCTTGATCTTGAATTAGGTTAAGAAGCTAATTGTCGCAAATTCTCTGATGATTTTGAATCATACTCTAATTTCAGAGAACCATTGTTTCTGGATGATTATGAGCCAGCTTATGACCTCAGTATCCATGACCCATTCTTGGATTCTGACTCCGAGGTCCATGATCTCAATATTATTGATTCAAAATCATATTCCATTGATTTAGAAACATTCTACTTTGATCTACAAGAATCAAACACAATAAGTGCCCAGAGTGTCTATAATGCAAAGTTCAAATCCTTCACCAAGATAGATTTCCACGATCCTATATGCACTCTCTAGGCATTTACATTTGATTGGAATGAACATAATGAGAAAGACTCTGTGGATGAATCGATCTTTGAATCATTTCTTGAGTTCATATCGCACCTAGATATCAAAGTAACCATACCTACTACAAAGCCTTTCAAAATCCGAGCCCATCCCCAACTCGCCACCAAAATCAATTTCTATTCTGACTCACCTCTTTCTGATTCATTTGCATATGATTCACCACCACAATTCTACTGGGAATCGGACATTGATTAGACCAACAACCACATCTTGTCCTTCTCTGATCCCACCAATAGGGTTCCTACATTTTCCATAGATCCATTATCATTTGAAGACCCCTACTCTAACCAGGCTGATTCGATTCAGCCAAACCCTATATTAGTCTTTCCACATCTATTCAAGCCATAACGCATCTGGTGGGCTCCACACTTAGTGATTCATACCCGTCAACCCACCAGATTAATAGGGTTTGGTTTGCATCATTAGCCTATTGATTTGAACAAGCACTTGGTTGGACCATTTAGACTACTCATCAAGGTGCTTATTCTACAAAATTCCTCTAATCTGACCACCCCTTCTCCTTGATCACCTTCTGCTCGGCTGAAGGCATTGAATTTAGCACTTAACGGGAGGCAACCCATCATTCCAAAAACTCGAGACCCTCCCAATCATCCTTTTGAGCTACACTCCTATTACACTTTAGGGTTCAACTTTAAAACAATCAACTCCACCTTTGATACTTACAATGAGGACATTGCAAAACTTAGGCACGGGGGGGTGTTAAAGTGCAAAACAAATTAAAGTTCAATTCTCTAAGGGGTTCTCACAAAAACATACATATTCAAAAAAATGGAGAAAGGGGAGAAAAATTTTGTGACATGATTGAAAAATCTTTCATGAGGAAATACAACATGTCAAAAGGAGAAAAATCAAGAAAAGAATCGATAGTCCTAGCAATTGATTATGGGATCTACTTAAGTTCTAAACTAAATCAAAATCAGGATTAAGTCCTAAACTGCTAGAGACAAGGAGATTAGTGAGAATACTAACCTTAGGCCTCTTAGGCCTGTTTTAGGGCTTAAACACTCACATATTTGTTAAGATCCGGATTAATTCTTAAGAGGTTGAGGAAAGTGCGAGGCTGATAAATTAAGTATAAGGCTTAGGGATTATTCAGCCCTGTTGCCTACCCTTTGGTTTGTGGGACTTAGTAACCTAAGCACCCAATATTCACACACTAGTTTAGTTCAGTGCGCTTAATGAACAAATAATGCCAAAAGTGTTCTGTTCTGAAAAAGGTTTTCTCGAAAATATGGCTTAGGAGCAGCTTGAAGACACAAGTTGATTGGATGAGTTCCTGGTGCAGAGAGGTGGAATGAAAATTACTCCCCTCGAATATGCATAATAACATATCATATCCTCGGTGCTTGTCTCCTAGGATATCTAAATATCCTACTGGGGGCATGTAAGTACCTTGTGCTGATTCAAGTGCCATGGATGGGATTATCCAGAAATGTTGATAGCCACGGCTTGAATTTAGCTATAGAATGCCATGGGTGGCACTATCTTGAAGTGTCGAAAGCCAAAGTTCCAGAGGTTTCCATGGCGGTGCTATCCTGAAGCATCGAAAGCTAGGGACCCTTCGAGGATTGATGGTGGGGACAAGGAATCCGATACAGATTGTGTTTAGGGTTAATTCAATGTTGGATTTAGGGGAATATAAAAGAAAAAAGAGAAAACTCTCAGAATAAAAATCCCTCTCTATCTCTCTTACAAAAAATGCACTGGCAAGATAAACTTGGACCAAATACTTATACGCATAGGTGCTTTAATTGTTGGGGTCAACAAACCTCTAGGTAGTCTTTGTGGGCCTTAGAAACCTTCGCAGCAGACCCAAGGCTGAGGCTGGTCAAGTCTGGATCTTGGCTGGTACTTGAGTACCTCTAATCCTATTATGGGTATTCTGATCTAAATTCTAGAAAAGCGGCATAAATCAGGCATATGAACATCAAAAACATGGTCTGGAGATCTAATTCTTTCCATAGGATTTATTAAGGACTAGCAAAAGTTAAGCATGGGAGTATGATGGTAACACCATCATTTTTCATAACTAACTTAAATTAGTTGGAATCAAAAGATAAATGCTCCGAAATGATCGCCTAAGAACCATAATTCCACTCTAATCTGTTCTGAGAAGAAGACAGAAGAATAGGGTCAATTCTGCAGTTTTATCATCACATCACAAGTGAAGAGTAACCACGGGATTACCCAAGGGTTAATTAGAGGTCAATTGAGCATTAAGGACCAAGAAGTGGGTTTACACTAATAGAAACCAGGTTTTACGCATTTCAAGAACTAAATACTACACAAAGCCCTAATTATCAACCCCACTTAAATTAAAGAGGTTCTAGTCAAGATAAAATCATTCTAAACCTCCTAAAATTCATATAAAAATATTGTAAGAAGTTTGGTACCTTTTTTTTGACCAGTTGAACCCATTTTGACCTAGAACAGAGATTCAGACAGAAATTTGCCTTGATTTGGGCTTCCCTACAATTTACCCAGTCAAACATAGTTAAAGATAAAATCCAAGTTTACCATCAGATTTCTTAGGTTCAAATTAGGTTAACACCAAAATTTGGGCCCAATCAGAGTCCATCTTGACCTAGTTTGCAATTTAGTCCCTAAATCTCTATTTCTCACATCCAACCCCCTAACTATCAAGGTTCTTGCAACCAGGTGCCTAACTTTCTCGCCATTCTTGCATTTACACTCTTGCTACCACTAGAGGTGTGAACCCAAACTTGCTGACCTTTAAACTTGGAAATCTCCTTGATTCCTCAACTAAACTCCCAAATTTGGAAGGAACAATCATCAGTAGGTCCCCTATCGTTTGAATGTAATTTTAGATCCCAATCTGAAGCTAAGAGCTCGAGTGAACTCTTGAAATTCAATGGGTTTTCCTTGCTATTTTCATGGGGATTTCACATTGATTTCATGCGAATTGAGACCAGATCCTCTTCTATATAAACTCCTCATGGTCCCAGCTCTATCGGGAGCTCGATTCCAGGCCAAAACCACCTACTTCCTCTCTTCTCCAACCACCTCCATTGTAGCTCCGACAACCTCCTTCCCCCATCGTCCTATGACCGGTCAACAGCCAAATTGGCTAGCACACATCCTTCTCCTTCCCTTGCCTATCACCGACCAACGCGGAGGCTGCCTCCCCCTCTCCTTGTCGCCCTACCTCTCACTGGAGGCACCTTTGTTCTCGGCACCGACCAATCAAAGAAGGCACGAATCCTTGCCCTATTCATCCAATAATTAGCTCCTCTATCTCCCTTCTCTTCCTAGCTTAGGTTTAGCCCTATAGCTCCTCGATTCTGCAGCTATTCACCTGCCTCCCCCCATCGTCTTCTCCAACGATGGCCAAGACTCTGGTGAGGCCACCATGTCACTCCACTCCACCAAACCATCTGCTTCGACGTCCAGAAGCTTCCTCGCATCACACTCATCAAAACCCCCAACCTAATTTCACAAAATCATTACTGTTCCACTCTGCTGGACACACCCACAGTTCGTCGCCCTAATAGACATCGTCCGGCCACCCTAAGTCGCCAATCACCTAACCGCACCCACCATTGAGTTCCTCACATCACAGCGACTGTCCTGAGCTGGTTTAATTGGTCTAAGAGGCTGTATTCTTGTCGTCAAGTACCCTCACTGAGGAACTTCATCATCGCCACTATCCTATGCTTATCGTACACAGCCAACATTAATTGCACCCTCAACAAGTGCAGACTGACACCACGAAGCCACTTGGGCTTGTGATTGAAGAACAAAGCCATAGCAGCATGCCCAATTGAGATGACTCCTCAACAGCTCATGCGAAGAAGGCCAAGTTGATAGTCCCACATCATTGTGGACAAAGCTCGCGTAGCGCATAAAACGCAATTGTGACATCATTTTATCGCCTCGAACACACGAGGGGTGAGGTCCCCCACAAACGCCCCTACGCACACCCTCGCCCATGCTCATGTGCATGTGGGTCAGGGCTTGGATCTGTGAATTCGTTATTGTTCATACCCGTTTACTCGGTTAAGAAGAGGAAATTCTGAGGATGGTGAGGGGTGGTTTTGCATTGGGTTTCCTACACACGTGTGCCTCAGTATTCGTGCCTAGACACACCCACACTTAGGCATTTTGAGAAGCTTATTTCTAAGTTGTCTTTATGCTCTGTGGCTTATGCTGAAGCTTTGGGTGTTTAAGGAGTCTAACCTTAGGGTCTAATGTATGATTGAAAGGCATTGTCGACTTATTGAGAGATTATCTGATATGGATATCTTGGTGCTAACATGGCTAGTGGTTCAAAACCACTATTGAGAAATTGAATTAGTTAATTACATTGGGATATGTGCTTGAATGTGGGAATTAAGTGGTGATTCAAATCACCATTTTTAGGGTTTTATCATTCTTTTTATCCCATGATTTTATGAGATACAATTGCTACTATTGAATACCATTTTGAGTAGATTTCATTCATTGAATATCTTTATTGTGAATGATCATTGTGCTCGTTTATTTCGTATATTCTAACTAGTGCTCTGAATTCCATCTTTGCTCACTGCGAATGACCTCAGACTCAAATTATATTTTCGAGCACTTATAAATTTTAAATGTTGATTCGCTTTTGTTGACTGTACTACGACGTGAATTTTAAACTCAATGAAAGCTAATTAACCCAGCATCACCTCAATATCCAGACAAATGCTCGGGCAGTGAATAAGCTCGTAGCCACAAGTCAACCGAATAGTGGCAAGCAACTGAAGCAGAAGCTAAAAAGCCCCTGGAGGCTGGATTCATTGAGAAGTCCCTATACTCAACATGGCTATGCAATGTAGTCATGGTGAAGAAGGTGAACTGCAAGTGGCGGATGTGTGTCGACTTTACCAACTTGAATGAAGCCTACCTTAAAGACGAATTCCCCTTGCCTATGGTCAACGTGTTGGTGGACTCATGCAATGGTCAGTCCCACATGTCCTTCTTGGACACCTACAATGGATACCACCAGATAAGCCTTGCTCCAGTAGATAGACCTCACACCTCCTTAATAAAAGATAGGGGTCTATTTCAATATAGAGTCAAGCCTTTTGGCTTGAAGAATGCTGGAGCAACTTACCAGCATCTTGTAAACATGATTTTTTCCCATTTAATATGAAAATCATTTGAGGTGTATATTGATGTAAACATGTTCATATTACATAAAATATCTATTTATGCATGTTCTTAAGCATAGAATTGCATTACATACTATAAATATTGCATAGCATGCATCATCTTGCATTTAGATTAGTTTGAATAAAAGGGAGGTTAATTGTCACTTTTTATGTGTAGGGACAAGGAAAATTTTATCGGGGCCTCAGATCAAAGATCCAACAAAATAGATTTGATCAGGGTGACGATTGGAGTTCAACGACTCCAAGATCGCCCTAATCAGACATCTGTAGCATCAGATAGAGACCGAGGAACCCTAGAAGATCAAGGGCCAAGATGGTGTGAATCTGCACTTTAGATGATAAATCCAACCTCAAGGATGGATTCGGATCGATGATCGTAGCCTAACGACGCAAAAATCGACTCAATCAGACACCCGTGACACCATCTACATCATCTAGAAGATGGACGGCCAAGATGGCACCACGTGGCACCATCTCGGCCGCCCAACCGGCCACCCTCAACTTCTGAAGCCGCTAGCGTCCATGCATCTCTGCCTGCATCCCAACCGACGCGCCCATTCTCTAAAGCATCAACTGAAGAGCTGCCTCGACCGTTGGATCTCAATCCAACGGTCCTGATCGCGTGTGCATAAGTCAGCCCGCCTGCCCATCCACGCACGTAGCGCAGTGGGTAGAGCGCTCACTCGCGATTGGGCGTGCATTTGAGTCGCAAGGAGCAAGCGCTGAGGCGTGGAGGTGCGAGCGCAATTGATCGCTCGATGGTGATCCAGCGGTCGTGACCGCTCAATCCAAATCACGTGCCCACACATGCTCGCGTGTAACGTAAGATCGCACACACTAGGTGCGTGTTGCGGCGCGACGGTTATCAAATTTTAGCCGTTCGATCTCACGATCAAATGGCCGAGACTTGATGAACGTAGGCGGTATGGGAGGTGAGTGGGCAGCACATGTCACCCATGACTGGGGCCTTAGTGACGCTTAATTTCATCACTAAAGACCCCTTATTTAATATTTTGAAATTGTAAAGACCAAATTGCCCTCACTCCTTGCAACTATAAAAGGAGACCCCCTCCATACGAAATGGGCATCCCTTCCTTCTCTTCTCTCCCTCTCCAAAGCTCAAGAGAAGCTTGTCCCACACCCGGGATGCTCCTCGAGAGATAAAGTCAAATTTTTTCCCTCATTTCTGAAGCGGATCCCGCGACGACGACGACGTGCTACCCCGTTCTCATTCCTCCTGCCTCAACCTCCTTCTTCCCGCTTTGTCCTTCGTCTTCCAAGCGACGTCTCATCCGGCTCATCCTCCAAGCGATCGTTGAGGAGGATAACTTCTCCCTCCCATTCTTCTTTTTCAGCTTTCTAGAATAGAATTTTCTTACTTTCTAGTGTAGTTGATTCCTGCTTTCTAGTGTAATTCTTCTCTGATTTTATTGTATAAATATTTTGAAATATTAAGTGCATGTTTTCTCTCTCTCTCTCTCTTGTTTATTCTGATTGTTAATATTGCTTCATTATAATTACATCGCTTCGCTTTTCAACGAAAAGTTCAAAAAAAATAATTGTGAATATAGATCAACGTAGCCTCCCTGAGTTTGACTTGGGATTTCTATTCCGGTACAAATTTTATTTGTTGAACACTAGTTCTTCACTTTCAAACTATGATGAAAGGTTTTTCAAAACCAAATATGTTAGCGTAGTAACTCGTAGCTTCAACATATATTAATGATATGTTAGTGAAGTGATCAAATTTCCCGCAACATCTAGAGTACTTGGCGGAGGTGTTCCATGTCTTAAGGGACACCCGCCTCTACTTCAACCCTAACAAATGCGTCTTTGGAGTTTCAACGGGAAAATTCCTAGGGTTTCTAGTTTTTAACCAGGGAATAGAAGCCAACCTTGACAAAATCTAGGCGATCATGGCTTTAGAGTCGCTAAGCACTCTGAAAGGGATACAACCGCTAGTTAGCAAGATTGCCTCTTTAGGTCGATTCCTGTCTCGATCTTCCAATAAATGTCTCCCCTTCTTTGAGGGTATAAAACAAGGAAAAGGCTTTATCATCGCCCATTGGACTGCTCACTACTAGAAGGTTCTAGAGGAGGTAAAGGAAGCTCTTAAAAGTCCTCCCATTCTGATGGCTCCTAAGGTCGGGGAATCCTTATTCCTTTACTTGGTGTTATCCATGTCTGCTGTCAGCGCTGTTCTAGTGGGCGAATGAGAAGGAGGGCAATGGCTAGTATACTTCATTAACAAGACCTATCAAGGTGTAGAAGCTAAGTATACTGTGATCAAGAAACTCAAGCTAGCCTTGGTGACTACTGCCAGAAAGCTACACCCGTACTTCCAATCCCATTTAATAGTAGTCTTATCTGACTACCCTTTGTGCCAAATGCTGCATAAACTCACAGGGTCGACATGGCAGATAAATAGGCCATGGAGCTGGTGGAATTTAACATTCAATACCAGCCAAGGAGATCAATCAAAGGTCAAGTTCTGGTGGATTTCGTAGCGGAATTCACAGACCTGGATGCTTCCCTCTCTCTACCTTGGAGGTTGTATGTAGATGGCTCTTCCATGGCAGCCAGGTTTAGGGCAAGCATAGCCTTAACCACCCCAGAGGGCACTACTCATAAGTATGCCATCAATCTTATCTTTCCCGACTCCAACTATGTAGCAGAATACAAGGCCATGTTAGTCAGCATTTGGGTGGCCAAGTCAAGAGGCATCTCATCGCTGGAGATTTATACGGACTCCTAGTTGGTTTCCAACCAAGTTAACGGCGAATACCAAGCTAGGGATTCGAATATGATTCTATATGCCGACAAGGTCAAGGAAAAGTTGTCGTATTTCAAGACCGTCTTGGTCAGTTGGGTACGTCAATCCGACAAACCCCTGGTGAACTCTCTAACCCACCTAGCATCAGCAATCTCACTTGAACATGAAGAGGACATATGCCTCCAAACATTAAAAGAGGCAACAATATTCATTCTCAGAACATTCATGATAGAACAATCCACATTTTGGATGACGCCTATCATCAGATACTTGAACACTAGCGATCTACCCCAGAGGGAACCGTGGCCCAAGGCATTCTGCCTAAAAGACTCTAGGTATACCTTGATAGAGGGGCAAATGTACAAGCAAGGATATTCCACCCCCTTGTTATGCTGCCTTGCATAGGAGGAGGCATTGTAAGCCCTCCAGGAAGCCCATGGAAGCATATGTGGGAATCATGAAAGGTATAAGGCACTACTGGCCCAGTTGTTTTAGGCAAGGTACTTCTGGCCCTAGATGAAACAACATTGTAAGGAGTTTGTGCGTAAGTATGATAAGTGTCGGTGGTTTGCTTCGCTGCACCACTTACTACCTGGAAAATTAATGCCTATCATGTCACCCATCCCTTTTGTAAAATGGGGAATGGATTTCATTGGCCCTTTTCCGCTAGTGCTAGCTCAAAAATGCTTCATCTTGGTGGTAGTGGATTACTTCTCCAAGTGGGTAGAAGCCAAGGCCATGGCTAGCCCAACAGCCAATAAGGTCGTGTCATTTGTTAGGAAAAATATCATAGCCCGGTACAGTATACCACAAACCATTGTCACAGACAGTGGTACCTAGTTTGCTTGCAAGAAGTTTGAAGAATTTTGCGCAAGCTGGGGAATCTACCTATGCTTCACGTCTATGGGAGACCCCCAAGAAAACGGATAGGCGGCGGTAACCAACGTACCATCATCTTAGCGTTAAAGCGACAGCTAGACTCTTCAAAGGGAAGATGGGTCTAAGAACTACCAGATGTATTGTGGGGCTACAAGACTTGCTATAGGACTTCCACAAGTCACACACCTTTTAGCTTGGTGTACGGCATGAAAGCCCAACTACCTATAGAAACATTCCTTCCCACATATCGCATGCAACTATACGACCCTGATACTAGCGATGATCAAGTTTGCCTGGCCTTGGACTTGGTGGATGAGCTAAGGGAGAAGGTATCTGAGTCAACGCTACAGTACAAGGAAGTGACCGCGGTCGCCTACAATAGGCAGGTCCGCAAGCACAAGTTTGCTGAAGGAGATCTGATCTTGCGGAAGGGTGAAGTCTCCATGCCAAGCAAATCGAGTGAAAAGTTGGACGCCCATTGGAGAGGCCTTACAAAATTTGCAAGGATAGTCTAGGTGACTTCTATGAGTTACAAACTCTACGCAGCAAACCAATTCCTCGAACTTGGCTTGCAAGCAACTTAAGATTGTACCATGTATAAAAAAGGGAAAATAGGAGAGAAGACAAAAAGTTTTCTTTCATTTCTTTTCATCGAGTGTCTTATATTCTCCAATGAGAGCCATTCCTATCAAATGGCCCATAAAAAAAGAAAAAAAAGTGAAAAAAGGGAGAAAAACAACGACACTAAGGATGGCAAAGCGCTTCACTTGAAGTCCTTGGGGATATCAACCCAAGGAATTGAAGGGGGTGAAGAGAATTCATAAGATGGTCTCACTAGATGGGAAGGTTGCTCCAAGGCTCCTAATAGACCTAGCTTGTTCGCCTCTTCAGAAGTCGGGCTTCTCAGCTGGTCCTTAGGCGACAGAATTGGAGCCTTGTCCATGATAAGACCTTCAACTTTCTATTGGTCGAACTCGGATATAAGTTGACCCATAGACCAACCACGCAACTCCTCTACAGTAGTGTGCATGCCCTCCAAAAGAGCCTGCACCACCTTCAGTGTATACTTGCCAACCTCCTTCAAGATGAGGTCCCGACTTTCCTCTTTAGATGAGTCAAAGGCAAAGAACTCCATCACTGTCTCGGGGTCCATCTCTAGTTGAGCATTATTCTCCAGCTCTAGCACCCTTTTGGCCCTATCCTTCGCGATCTGGTGGACCTTGGAAAGGTCATCCCTTAGGCTTTCCAAGACTGTCTCCACCTTTTCATGACCTACCTTCAAACTGGCAAGCTTGTCTATAGTTGTGTTAGGTGAAGGCACTCCTCTTTCAAAGATGCCTCTTACCCTTCCACAGCTGAGGAATGGGCGACCTTCAATACCTACACCTCTTCCTTCAACCAGAGTACATTGTTTTAGGAAGTGTGTAGCCGGTCGGTCATGTCTTGCAACTTCACAAGATCTCACTTGTGAATGTTGATAAGATGCTCCTCAAGCTTCCCAGCCAAGGACTCGGCTCTCTTCAGCCCTAGACGGGCCTCCTTTAGATCTTGTTGCAAGCGAGACACCTAGCTGATCGCTTGTTGCTGCAATCGGAGCTTCTTGGTAGAATTGTTAGTAACCTTCCCTACCTTTTCTTTGGCGGCAGTAGCTTCTTCGAGTAGGTGAGTGAAGGTCCATTGCTCTGCCTTAGTGGTCACTGCCCACTTTGTGGCCATGTTAGCTACCTCGCAAGAGACATTGGGGTCGGCGATATCAAATGACACATCATCGACAAGAACAAAGAAAGACCCAGGGTCTCAACCTATCAAGAAGGAGATTGGAATTTCAAAAACTAGTATCCTACAGAAGCGGGGATAAAAAACACAGCAAGGAAAAGGACTCACCACACGAAGGTAGTAGAAGAAAACATGTTTGAAGTTCATCCCTCCTTGACAAGAGGTAGCCCAAACAGCGGCATCTTGTAGATATCGTAGCACCTGCGTTTCTAGCTAAGGGGCATTGCTGGAGAAGCTCGCCTAGGCTGGGGTCCCCCAGCTAGGCACATGGCCCTCATGGGTCCCCTTTAGAATGGATCCCCTCACAGACCCGACCATCTAGCCTATGATCCCAAAACCCTCCCACCCACTGGGGTCCACCATCATTTGTGCCCCTGTTGCACTCCACCTAAAGTACGTCTAATCAAAATTGTTATCACCCAAACACCTCCTGACATCACCACCTCTTGTGCCACCTTCGCAAAGGTGTTCTAAGGATTAGTTGGTGGGGTGCGTAGACCAAAGCTTCCCCTTTCAGCCACCTTACTAAGAGTGATGCGAGGAGTCACCTAGAACAATAAGCTCAGGCGAGGCAGACGGGTGAGGCGAATCTATGAGGGCACCCGCTATTTTAACTCCACCAGGGCTTGAGGAGAAAGGCATCATCGACTCTCGTATTGGAGAAGTTGTGGCACTCTACCTCTTGATTTTGTAGCAATCATAGGTCCTAATATACCTGAATTAAGTTAGATCCTAGCTTATCATAGGCATACTGCATACATTTGCATCATACTTTGCATCATAGTTGATTTATTAGTTTTGTAAATAATAATGTCATATTATGTTCTAATTGAGAGGTATTAACAATCACAGGTAATTTGGGGCTACTGATGATTGATCCAATCATATGGATCTGCTCAGAACGACGACGGGAGTCCAACTCCTCCGAGATCGCATCGATCAGATTCCCGTAGCATCCTATGGAGTCCGTAGAAGAGCAAGGGCTAAGAGTAAATAGGGGGAAATCCAAACCATAGATGTCAAATCCAATCGCATGGATGGATTTAGATCAACAATCGCAGTCCAACGACGTAAAAGTCATTTCGATCGGAGACCTACAGCACCATTTACAAAGAAGAGAAGATGGATGACCACGATGGCGCCATGTGGTGCCATCATAGCCGCCCAATGATGCTGCCCCAACCTATGAAGGCACTTCCCTCGTGAGTTGTGGGCAATTGGATTATCATCCAACTGCCACAACGTGCCCACTAGACCACACCAGCACGCCTCATCAAGGAAGGAAGATCCTCAACTGTTGGATCTCCATCCAACAGCTGAGAGCAGCTGCGCACAGAAATGGACATGGAGCAATCCACGTGCCTAGTGCAGCGGTTAGCGTGCTGGACAGAAGGGTGAGATGAGCGATCGAAGCGTGATCCGCATGAAACAAAGGCGACAGTGAGCACAAGCAGAATCACACCGTTGGATCTCCAATCAACGTCGATGGCGCTTACGCATGGCGAGCAGAGGAGTGTCAGATGGTCACGTGTGCGATGACACACAAAGAAACGCCTGCGCACACATTTGAAATCCAAAGGCGGTGGCTGTGAGGCATTTAAGTCATCTAATCGAGAGATCGAATAGCTGAGAGGCGATACGCGTGTGCTCACGAGGATTGAGCGCAAATTATGCGCTTGCGGTTGAGGCACGGGTGTGAAGTGAGCGCAAGGCCGTGCGATGGTGGATCAACGACTATGAGAGTGCCACATGTCAGCTCCAGAGATGATCCACGCATAGAGGATGTTTTGGAAGGTCTTTTGAAGCACAATCTAATCCGTTGATCTGCTGATCGACAGATCTGATCAATCTGAGGTTGTTGCATGAGTTGGAGGGCTCAAATGCCCACTTTGCCCCTCAATGAAGTTATAACAAGAGTCCCAGGGCCCCCAGTTGAAGAACAACTCTCTCCAAACCTTTTTTTTCTGGCTCTCTCCCTCTGAAGCACCCACCAAGCCACCTTGGTGCACCGTTGTTGCTCTCCCCAACCTCTCCAGAAGGCCACCATGGACCACCCGTGGTGCCCTTATTCTACTAGATTAGTTAGTGATTTTATTCATGTTCTAGTTTAGTTCTGCAACTCTATTAGTCATAAACTCTAGTTCTATTTGGCACTTCATGATCAACCAGCTTACCTGATTTGCTTTATATATTAATTAGTTTGCAAGTAGTAGCATGCAATTCTAATCCACTTTATGAAATCAGAAGAGTTATCTGCCTCCCTGAGTTCAACTGGGACTCACCTCTCATTAAAATTATATTTGTTTCGACGTATTTCTCACTATACTACAACATATTCATTCTTTTAACGTAATCTTTGAGACAAACACCTCTTCACGTGCTTAAGGGGGACCCCCTCCTTTTCAACACCTGCCACTTCCTTCCTTTTTCACTCCTTAGGGTGGGAAGATCCTCTCCCCTCCACCCTCTTTAAGGACCTGTCCCTCACCTCTCCCTGCCTTGAAGTGTCTGGACAGACAAACCATCCAAAAGTTAGGAAAAGGAAAAATAAAAGTTATTTAGATGGTGGAGGCGATAAGCTATCTAAAGCTACTACCCCTTAACTTACATGGCATGGGTTAGGAATCTACAACCCACATCAACACCACCCAAACATCTCTTCGCCTCAGCTTTGATCGATAATTGGCCCAAAGCTCATTATCCTATCCCCGTCCGCCTGAGTAGACGAATCAATTTCCTTAGAGATAGGTAGCAGGTCTCTTTCAGGCGAGCCTTGCCACTTATAGGGGACTACTAAAGTCCTGACATTGTGGAGGAAGAAAAAGTGGTGACCTTGCCCCTTCAAACTATCAGGAAGATCAACTATTCTGTATTTGGTGTGCCGGCTATACAAGGTGTATGTACTAGAGGGGGGCCTACCCCTTTTTACCTTAAGGGACATGAACCCAAAAATTAGGCGGAATATGCCTAACTAGGGAACGATTCCCAAGTGGAAACAGATGACAGTAAAGGCATTGAGAAGGGGCCAACAGTTCAAGCTAAGTTAAGAGGGGGCAAGATTGTAATGACAAAGAAACAAAACCAAAAAAAGGTTCAACACCACCCGTAGGCCATTCTCTATGGCATATTTACAAATAATAAACATATTCACCCCCCCATCAGAATAGAGGCAAGTCATGGACCTGCAAGGGTGGAACTGGGCTCCATTGAGTCCATGTGTCACCAGGAATTCCTTAATAGCGAACTGACTACGAAAGTCAGAAGTAAAATTGTACAACTCCTTCGTCTCGAGTGTAATGCCTGAGGAGGAAGATCCGAACTTACCCTTTCCTACAAGTTTGGACATTGTCAAGCTTTTGCTACTCCTCCTGACGTAGTGCCTTTGGATGAACAAAACCTTCCATGATTCACTAGAGAAGAAGGAACGGAGTCAGGCTTGTAAGGTGGGTCCGTGATTGCCCCTCTGGATCACTAGTTAATTAGGTGTCGTTATTGTAGTATAGTATCGTAATCCAGATGGATGTTCAATCATTTTATTTATTTATATAATTTTTACTGGTTTATTATAGGTCATTCACTGGGAGGCAGTTATTGATATACATCACTCTTTATTATCAAACAATGCTCTTTTATTCCAAAAATATCAAGTTTATTTACAAATGAATAAATGAATCAAAGAATTAATGAATTTGGGTTGATTATATATAAAATGAATCAATTAATTCTAATTATAATGCCTCAAACATATTTATACTAAAGTGTAGGTATTAAACACTTTAGTATAAATAGGCATAAAAAACTAATTAATCTACTCTATGTTAGTTATTATAAATATACTAGTTGATACCTAAGTGTAGGTAAAAAAATACTAAACAAATATACTAATATATGCTTTACTATCATTTATATAAACCTATACTAACAGATAATGTACATATAGTGATCGTTATAATCGTTACTAAAACCATACAAAAACTATACACAAATAAGGTAAAACATATACATACTCTTATTTATACACAAATACTTATACTCTATACTTATATACTACATATATACATATATTATACATACATATACATATATACACACACACACACTTATAACACTTGACTTACACACAACACATACACTTAGCTTATTTACAACACACACAACTCACTCACATAACTTAGTTATTTTACACAACGCTCACTCAACGCTTGCTCACTCACACAACACCACACTTAGTCATTCAAACAATTAGTTTCCTTTTAACTCTTAACTTAAGTGTAAGCTAGTGTAAAATTGTTAGGTTGGCGGATCCGATTCGATTTGTAGGATCAACAACCCCTCTCATGGATGGATCAACCACTACTATGAACCAATTCCTAGTTTAATACTATGTGTATTTTTGTGCAAAATAGGGCCATTCAGGCCCACAATGGCTCTCTGCCCACGCGACTACACACACCCACACACATACATGCTCGCAGGCATGCACATGTATGTGCACCATTCAATACTCAAGAGGGAATATGTACCCTCATATATGGGGATACTCATTTCAACGTGCCAAGGCATTAGCGCTAAAACCTCATATACTGCAATGGGAGGACTTACACCACCGATGTGGCATTAAAAGCACTGAGGAAAGGCACTGGAATCGTGTTAGAACATGTCTCGTCGAGGCCACTTCGCACCTCGAATTGCAAGATTAAATGAGGTATGTTCCCCAAATAAATTATATCATTGGAAAACCCTTACATAGGGCTACATAATTATGTAGTTAATTTAGAATAATAACTTGTTTAAATATATTTAAAAATTACTTAGATTTAGTGATTTTTACAAGTTAAATTAGAACTTAGTTACTTAATTAATGTACAAATTAATAAATTGATGAGTCAATTGACCTATAAATTAGTTAATATACATAATAAAGTATTTATTACATATTTTAATATATTTTTAGTCATTTATTTTATTTTATATATAATTATATACACGTATTTGATATATAAATACTAATATACAGTATAAATACATATTAAATAGGTTGAAAATACTTAAAACTAGTATATACAAATATACAACATAAGTTACTTCAGTAATAACGTAAATTACTAATTTAATTTATTTTAACTTAATAACTTCACTAATTAACTTAATAACATAAATATATACAATAATACATAAATAAATAAATATACGGATATAGTACAATATATTATAAGTACTTAAATCTATATGTACAGTAATAAATACAGTTCTAGGTATGTACAAAGTTATTTATAATTACTTAGTATTATATGCATATAATGTAATTAAATAGATAGATAATTATATAATTACAGTATATATAGTTTAACTTAACATAAATACTCATTTAAATATATAAGTTACTTGTATACATTTAAGTTATATAATTTACTATTTACATTTAGGTTAGTATTAAATAGATATTTACAAGTATAAATATTATATACAAGGTATTTTAATGAAATTTTTGGCTTTTTTAGATTTTTATGGTGTTTTTGTGTTTTATAGAAGTAGCAGGAGAGAGAGCGAAGGTGAGAAGATACAAGAAACATTTCTTTTTGTGTTTTTCAACTTGATTTCTTTTATTAAGTTTCAGAGTAGACTGAACCATCTACTGGTATGTTCTACCAGCTAGAGAGTTCAGAATATTTTGAAACTTTGAATACACCTAAAGAAATACCTAATCCTACTCAGGATGTTATTTATTTATTTATAATTTTTAATATTTTTCTGGGTATTTACAATATGGACAGAATGTGGCTTAATAGAATGTTGGAAAGTGAAACCAAAGCCTTGATTTGGAGGTTGGGATGTTGGAAATGCAGTTTAAGGCCATAGAAATATTCAGTTAACATCATTCAACACCTTTGAGCAATAAACATGATTTTCAATCTTCAATTTCATCAAATCTACATATTAGACAATTAATGCAAAGTTCATGCTGCTGACAGAGAATTTAAAACATGAATTGCATTCTAATTTTCAGATTAAATTTGAACTATAACAGTATATGAATGCTTAATACATGAATTCTTAACACTATAATACACCAGCAGATCAATTAAAACCAAAAATCAGTTCAAATCACTTCCTGAAACTCCACCAGTTCAGTGTTGCTTATCTGTTGCAAATCCATGCAGCTGGAAGATCAATAAGGTATGATTTGGGGCTTACAAAGTCCTCTTCAAGTCTGATAATTTAGATCAAAGTGCCATTCAACCACGAAACCATTTCATCCCAAAATTGATGATCAAATCCAGTTTAGATCACAAAAAAGAAATAGTTATTGCTACTACTGATCAAATCTTTCAGCGACTCAAAAGAATTCAATCAGACATTCTCATGTCTAATTTCAATCAAAATCAAAGCAACTTCCAATCTAGAAAACTAAATCCTCCAAGAATGACTCAGACCTGGAATCAAAATCCACAGAAAAGTCATGCAAACAGAGCAGCTAATCAGCTGCTGCACAGATCTACTCAAATCTGATTCAAGCTTTGAAAAATCAAACTTCATCAGTTGTAAAACATCCAACTAAGATCTGGAAGTCATTTGAAACCAATTTACAAGTCGGTAAACCCTAGAACTCTAGTTTAACCATTCCTTTTTGTCATAGATAACACAAGAGGAATGAATCAAACTAGCCTTTAATTCCACTTGCAATTCAACTCAGATCTTCTATTAAGACCTTCTAAATCTCAATCAAACCTCAAATATCAGATTAAAACCTTTTTAAATCAGGAACTAATGTTTCCCACCTGGGCATTGAATGTGAGATCGCCACTGTGAATTGGTCACTTGGGTAATCTACACACCATTGATTGGTGTTCATAACACCCTTGCAATCCTTTAGAAGTGATTAGGTCATTGTGAGAACCTCAAATCCGTGCATCGTATTTTCCTTGGTTTCTTACTACTTAACGATGAACTAAACATGATCCAAATAAGAAACTTTTAGGACAATAAAAGTTTGAAGCATGTTAAGCTTGTTTATAATAGCCTTTGAAAATTCAAGAGTTTTCTTGCATCCAATAGCTTGTGAACAAAATCAAAAGTCTTTGATAGTATAAGGAGACAAAATAACATCATCAACTCTCAAAAACTAAGTAAAACCAAATAGCTCTAGTAAAGGTACTTCTATAGCATAGGTGTGCATTTGATTATGAGGCCTCATTATAGAATGGACAAAGTGGGAAATAATGATGTGTCTTATTTAACCAAAAGAGTCTTACACCTCTTTATATAAGAAGAGGTGTAGGTAAATAGTAATACAAGATCAAACATAAAATAAAAATAACAAGGGAGGAGTCCTATAGCAAAGTAGAATGAGATAAGGGTTGAGTAAAAATATATGTTGTTTGGTCTTCAGAAACAATCGAAGATGTGAAAATAATACCCCTCTGGATCAGATCTCATGTGTAGTAATAATCCACCTCAACATGCTTTTGTATGCGTTTTGCATTGACTTTTAGGAAATGCATGTTATAGTATAGTCGACAAAATCACTTTACAACATTTAAATTTATAAAGTGCTCGAAAATAAAAAATGTGAGTCCAAGGTCATTCACAAGGAGCAAATATGAAATTCACAGCACTAATCGCATTCAGAAATAATGAACACAATCAATTAAGTACAAGAAAGATATTCGATGAATATTATACGTAGAAATATATTCATGATTAGCCCAAATTGTATCTCAAGATATCATGGGATAAAAAGAATAAAAGCTCAAAATAATGATGATTTGAATCACCACTTAAATCCCCACATTAAGCACATAAGCAATTAACTCAAATTTCTCAACAATGGTCTTGAACCACTAATCTCAAATTCCATGTCAAATCAGATGCCAAGTATCAACTCAAATATAGTCATAGTACTCACCATCAGACATCGCAATGGGTCATTAGACGCCTTAAAGTTATTAAGCCTCAAGAGCACAAGGCACTAGGCCTTAGCATAGAGCACCAACATAAAGGCACGAAGCCTCAGTAGAGACCTCAGAGATGTTAAATATAGAACACATAGGCATGCATCTCAAGGCAAAGGACACGTGTTCTAAAGCAAAACCCTCCCCCCTCCTCCTCAGTATTTCTCCTCTCAATTCTTAGAACTAGATATTCGGGTATTCAGGCAGGTAATCGGGCCATGGGTCTAGGCTCACCAGTGTAGGTAGTGAGCGAGGAGTGCATTGGAGAGTGAGAGGGACCTCACACCATGTCTGAGGCAATAAGCCTTGGACACGATTTCAACTTATATGTGGTGGAGGTTTTGGAAATGCATGAGGTGGGACTAATGCGTGCCCTCTCCTCCGTTTCCTCCGTGCTGCAGTAGATGGTAAGGGCTTGAATCAAGTTGCTATGCCTGCTATTGCTGATCAATTGGAGGCTTGGAATCCTTCATGGAGTTTGCCTATAGAACTTAGGGGTTGAATGGGAGCTGGAGATGGTCGAATGTCGTTGGTCAATGATAGATGACTTTTCGCTTTGCGTTATAGTATTTAAGTGGTGGAAAAATCGATTAATCAAAAGTTATGAAAATAACCACTCGTAGAAGAGCGGGTCGTGTCCACAGGGAGGCAATTATGTAATCAAACTTAATTATTTAATGTTATTTCGGATAGTGCGAAATCCCTATTCAAATCTAACTTAAAATGTGAAGGAAAATAGATTTGCAATAACTCAAAAAGATAAGGGCATATGTGTAGTTTTCCCTCACAGAAATCTTCAATAAATTTATGATGAATTTATGCAATTTTCATGTGATGTGTACTATAGACAATTAGTACTTAAGTTAAGCCCAAAATCAATCTTTAAACTAGTTAATATCAATACCATTCAATTATAAAGAACTATGAGTGTTCGAACGCAATTCTGCCATAATATAATAATAATAATAATAATCAAATTGGTGGAAATGGCATTGAATGTAAATTTTAATTGGTGGGAAAATAGGGCTTTCTTCCTCTCTCCTCCTCGCGAGAGAGAGAGAGAACCATAGGGCTGTCACAAGGCTCAGGAGGACGGCGAGGTCGAGAGCTCTCCGATGGTGGCAGCGGCTGCGACGGAGGTGGCTGGAGGCGGCCGGAGCTCTGACCTGATGAACAAGAAGGCGGAGCTGCTACAGTGCCTGCGGCTGGTGGCGTGTGGGCGTGCGCGCTGGTGTGCGGGTAGGCGCTTGCAGGCGTGCAGTCTGCAAGAAGGTGGAGTGGAGTGCATTGGTTGCGTCTGTAGTGGCTGGAGGGAGAGGCACGCGGGCAGAGGCGTGCGCGCTGGGTGCGTGAGCGGATGAGAGGGTGGGGAGCGGTGCAGCGCGCTAGCAGGCAGTGGGGCACGCGGTGAAGGCAGATGGCGCTGAAGGTAGGAAGCGGCAGGGCATGCTAGCACGATGAGCAGGGGGCTGCTTGCAGGCGATGCGGGCGCCTGCTGTGTTGTGCGGGCAGCTACTTCAACGCCTGCAGCAGGGGAGAGGTGCGTGGTTGGGTGGATGCACCTGCTGTGGCATGGGCGGAAGGTGATGAGGGGTGCGGTTTGGTGCGCGTGAGCAGGCAGATGGCGCTTGAAGGCAGGAAGCGGCCTGCAGGCGTGGTGCAGGTGTACGCGCGCTGGTGAGGGTGCGCTGAACTGCAAGAAGGAGGAGGCGCGCAAGGAGGGTGCGCAGGCAAATGGCAGAGGTTTTTCCCCATAAGGGGGAAGAGGGCACAGTGCACGCTTCCCTTCCTGGAACCACAGTGTCCACTGAGTAGTTCCCCGCCAGGAGGAAGATGAAGCTGCATCCCCAGTGCACCTCCTCTCTTTTTAATTCCTCTCTCTCCCCGCGTGCGTGAGTTAAGGGATTTTCAAATCCCTTAACTATTTTTGGCCTCGTCAGTTGAAGGGCGGCGGAAGATTAACCCCATGTGCAGCAGGGGAGGAGGGAAAGAGTTGTGGTTGTTTGGGGAAATTTATCCCCCCACCCTTGTTCTTTCTGCATTTTATTACCTGCACATAAAAACAATAAAATCATTAAGTTATAGAATGTTATAAACTTAAATCATGAGGTGTACAAATATTCTACAACTTAATTGCCATTATTAACACACCTAAATTATACAATTAAAGATACTTAGGCTTAATATTAGTCCATTTTAATGGACTCATCAGTCAACACCGGAGGAGACGACGATGACGGTGAAGGTGCCTACACAGAAAACACGGCCTTAGGGCCAAGTTAAGCACATGGAAAGCTTCACCGAAGTGAGGCAAAGCTAATGGTGTGGGTGATGGAGTGATTAGAGGTCTGTGGAGGATGGTCAAAGTCAGATTTGGCGTGACTGTGGTGGGTTGTTCGATGGGGTGATGGAGGAAGAAAAGCTCTTAATTAGGTTAGGGCTTTTGCTCGTGGAGTCACAGCAAAGCTAATGGAGGTGGTGGCATGGAGTTTGGAGCAGTGTGGAGGCATAGCAGCCTCACTAGAGGTGTGCCAGTCGTGGAGAAGACGAGAGGGAACAACGTGATTCAGTGGTCAATGTAGAAGGATGGAAGGTTAGAGAGACACTAGAGAGAGAGAGAAGGACAGATTGTCTACGAATGAAGATAGAGAGAGGATTTAGCACTGGCTGTGATTGGCCTACGTTGGAGGAGACAAAGGCTCTGGAGATGAGGATGGCGAGGAAGAAGGGGACTAGAGGCCTCTACTTGGTGAAACGAGAAGCAGACGAAGTAGAGGAAGAGGGCAACGAAGAGGGATTGAGAAGCTCGTCGGAGCTTGGTCTTAGCAGGCCAAAGGAAGGGAAGGAAGAGGTGTTTTGGCCTTAAACCTTGCAAGTTTTGACCGCTGAACGGTCTAGAGCTTATATAGAGCTTAGATTTGAACTCAATTAGGAAGAAATAGGATTTTAGGGAGCTCTTTTTTGGAGAAAAACTTGAGTTCTCCTTACTTGTAGGGTTGATTTTAGCCCTCAAAATATGGTTGAGTGGATTTTCCATGATGCGATTACTAATCCCTCCAAATTTGGAGGGATTTGGTGCAGATTCAAGAGAGATTTCCTCTCTTGAATTTTGGTTTGTTTGGGTTCTGGGATTCCATTCAGATGAGAGGCAATAGGGGGCATATGGTGAAGAAGATGATAAAGTTGAGGGGCTTCCTATAAATAACTCGAAAGTTAGGGGTTAGGATGTGAAGAATAAAGCTTTAAGGGACTAAATTGCAAACTAGGTCAAGATGAACTCTGATTGAGCCCAAATATTGGCCTTAACCTAATTTGGATCCAAAGAATCTAATAATGAAGTTGGATTTCAGTTTTGACCATGTTTGACTATGCAATTTGCACAAAAGCTCAAATTATGGCAAAATCCCATCTAAAACTCTATTTAAGGTCAAAATGGGTTTAGATGGTCAAATCAAGGGTGCCAAACCACTTAGAATATTTTTTAATGAATTTTAGGAGGTTTATATGAATTTTATCCTAACCAAAACCTCTTCAATTTAAGCAGGTTTGAAATTAGGGTTTTGGTGTGCTATTTGGATCTCGAAACGCGTGAAACCCTATTTCTGTCTATGTAGACCCACTCTTCGGATTTTAATGCTCACTAGACATTCAATTAACCTTTAGGAAACCCCATGGTTACTCTACAATTATGATGTGATGTTAAAATTGCAGAATTAACCCTTATTTGTTCTCTCTTCAAAATGGATTTGAATGGAATTATGGCTCTCAGGCGATCATCCAGGAGCATTTGTCTTTGGATTTCCACTAATTAAAGTTAGTTATGGCTAATGATGGTGTTACCATCACATGCTTTCATGGAACATTAGATTATCAGCAATATAAGTAACTACTCAATTACCACATCTCATCTCCATGGGTGCCTCTATCTGGACATGCAAATAGAATCCTACAAAATAGGCCTCACCCAGATCACCTCTACAGTTGTCTATTGATGTAAACACATTTATTGAAGGTAAAATGCCTATTCATGCATGTTCCTAGGCTTAGATTTGCATTTCATGTTATAAATATTGCATAGCATGCATCATTCCATATTTAAAGTAGTATATAATTTAGGTTAATTGCATCCATTTTATGCTTAGGAGAGAAGAATATTTATTTTGGAGCCTTGGATTGACAATTCGACCATACGGATCTGATCAAGGCGACGATCGGAGTCCAACGCCTCTGAAATTGCCTCAATTGGAGTCCCATAGTACCATATGCAGTCCGAGGAAGATCAATGGCCAAGGGACTAGGATACATAATTCGAAGCTTCAAATGACAAATCCGACCACACGGATGGATTCAAGTCGACGATTGCAGCCTAATGGTGCAAAAATCAACTCATTTCGACCTTTGTAGTAGCCCCTACAATAAGAAGAAGATGGACGGCCCAGACTGCACCACGTGGTGCAGCCCAAGCTGCCCAGTGCATGCACGCGCCACCGCACGCACGTAGCAGCGTGGGTGCGCACTCACGCGCATGCGCACAATGCAGCACAGTGCAGCGCTAGCTATGCATGAGCTGGACCTACAGCGACGCATGAGTTGGACTTACAGTGACGCTTACAGCCATCGCTAATTCATTGCATCTCAGTAAAGCCAGCTGTGAGCGCTAGCGAGCACGAGTTGCCTACAGCGATGTTTCCAGCGATGGTCTGGATGTCACTAATGGTCTCATACCTATTTTTTGCCTCTTCTCCTCGATTATAAAAGGACCTACACCCCTTCCCTTCCAAGCCATCTCTACTTACTCTACTCCCACCTACTCCCAAGCTCTAGTAAGCCTACCAACTCTCCATTAGAGCTTGTTCTCAAGCTCCCAAGGCTCCTATTAGTGTAGCAAACCTCTGCCCCACAAAATATTCGTCCATCTTCCCATTCTCATTCATAGGTCACCTTGGAGCCGTCCTCCCACCTCCATTCCGGTAGCAGATCATCTCTGCCTTCTCACCTCCATTTCGGAGCTACGTAGGAAGCTTTCCTCAACCCGACATCCTCCTACATCTCACCTCCATCATCCCGCTCCTCACCTCCTTCGTCCGAGCTTCCGCCAGGTGCCTTCATCTCGCAGAATAGCCGATTCGGGAGATTTCCTCTCACCCTCCTCTCTTTTTATGCTTTCATAGCTGATTGTAATAGACATTAATGCAATACATCACATTTGATTCCATCTCTATCTTGTGATTGCTTGTCTTTTATTCCAAAAACACAAAAAAAACAAGACCCTAAAATACCAAAAAGAAACGAATCGAAGTGTTATTTTCAACTAAAGTAAACGCCGCCTCCTTGTGTTTGACCCGAGACTCCCTTCGAGTTTCGGTATAAATTTTATCTGATCGACGTGTTTTGCAACTACAATGACGGGTTACTTGTAACCCTGATTTCTAACACGCGAAACTCACTCGACCATCTGTGCTATAGCACAATATTCAGACTCGACACTAGAGCGAGAAACAACACTCTGGTTTTTGCTACAACAGGTAACAAGGTTCCCAGCAACATAAGTGCAAAACTTAGTGGTAGACTTCCTATCAGTTTTGCATCCTACATAATCTGCATCAAAATACCCAATCATATGCATGGAAGTGCCTTTGGAAAATAGTGGACCACGGCTAGGTGCTTTCTTCAGGTATCCAAGCACCTACATAGTTGCTTCTCAATGTTGATTTATAGGTCTATCCATAAATTGGTTCAATTTTCTCATAGTTAGGGAAATATCTAGTCTGATAATAGTAAGATAAAAAAGCTTGCCCACAAGCTATTGATAAGATCTGCTATCAACTAGAGAGGACTCAGCATCATATAGGTGTCCTTTAGTATCTATAGGAATATTGGCAAACTTAGCACTCAACATTCCTATCTCTTGAAAAACATCAATGGCATACTTGCACTAAGAAATAATAATACTTTCCTTGCCTCATGCCACCTCAATGCCCAAGAAATATCTCAGATGTCCCAAATTGGTCATCATAAGTTTTTCTGTTAGAGTTTTCTTCACTTCCTTTATTCATCCCTCATCATTTCTAGTAATATTAAAATCATCTACATATACCAGGAGGACAACAACTCCTTTGTCACTCTTTTTCACAAATAAGGAATGATCTATCGATGATCTCTGAAGGACAATGTCCTTACCAATTTTGATAGCTTTTGGAATCATGCATGAAGACTCTTCTTAAGGCCATAGCTGACTTGCCAAGTCTAAATACATGATCTCCTTGAGTCCCAAATTAAAACCTAGAGGCTGTTGTATAGAGACTTCTTCTTGGAGATCACCATATAAAAAGGCATTTTTCACATCCAATTGAAATAATGGCCAATAAAGATGAGCACCTACAAATAGCAAATTCCGCATAGTAGGACATCACGCCACAAGAGAAAATGTGTCAAAGAAGTCCACCCCATAGGTCTGGATGAACCCCCTTGCAACAAGATGAGCCTTATGTCGTGAAATAAATCCATCTGGATTATATTTTAGGGTAAGGACCTAGCATCAACCCACTAAATGAGCACCTCGTGGCACGTGGTCAGCTCCCATGTCTCCCTGGAATGTAGTGAAGCCCTCTTATCCTCCATGGCTTGACGTCACTTGGATCAAGCATAGCTTGTTCATATGTGGATGGAATAGTAGAAGCCGTCAGTGCTGAATAGAAAGGGCTAAAAGACTTTCACAAATTACCCTGTGGAAGAACATCAGGAGTCCTATATTGAGCACAAGAATGTGGAGCCTTCCAAATAGCAATTGAAAGATCGATAGTAGGATCAAGCACATCAGACCTAGGAAGCTCCCCAACAGTAGAAGACAAATAAGAAGAACTTGCAAAAACACCACTAGAAGAAGAGCCATCAGTACCATAATATGTACTTGATCTAGGGGAGATGGTGGTGTGTGGCAACGGGGGTGTCTCGGTGCATATGATACTGACAATTTGTATACTTTAATTAGATCATGAAATCTATCTATGTTGTGCTTTGACTCAAATTCAATTGTGCTAGAACTGATAGGAATATGCTCTAAAGGAATAGGAGATACTGGCATAGGACCTATCTTTGTCTCAAAAAACAACTGATGCTTCGTGATAGAGAAATATGGCACTGCCTCATAAAAAGTAACATCTACACTAACATAATATTTTCTGGCCAAAGGATGATAGCACCGATACCCTTTTTGAGTACTACCGTAACCCAAAAAGGTACATTTTGTATATCGTGGTGTAAGCTTATCACATCCTAAATCGAGTAAGTGTACAAATGCTATGCAATCGAAAATCTTGGGTGGCACACGCAACAAATTTATGTCAGGATAAAGGATCTGCCAAGGTATTTGCTCCTAAATAGCTGAGTTGGACATTCTATTAATCAAATAACATGTAGTAAGAATTGCATCCCACCAACACAAAAATGGTACATTATGGTGGATTAGCAATGTTCTAGCTACATCCAAAAGATGGTAGTGTTTTCCTTCTGTAATCCCATTTTGTTGCAAAATATAGGGACAAGTGGTCTAGTGTACAATCCCATGTATGTGATAGAAACCATCCAATTTAACAATACAAAACTCAAGTGCATTATCATATCAGACAATCTTAATCACTGTAGAAAATTGGGACTTTATTTGCACAATAAATGTCTCAATTACATCACCAACTTCTGACTTATTCTTGAGCAAAAATAACCAAGATAATATGGAAAAATCATCAACTATCACTAAATAATAATGATAGCCTAGTCTATTAGGAGTACGACTAGGACCCCATACATTCATGTGAACTAAATCAAAACAAGCAGTACAACTCAAGGAAGAACTAGTAGAATGTGTAGATTGGTGATGTTTTCCCGTCTAACACACATCACAAAGGAGCTTAGTAGCAGGGGAGATGTGCATATCACTCAGCGTAGCTTGTCCAAAGAAAGATGTCCTAGTCATCAATGCCATTGTAATGTTGTACCAGCACTAAAGGCAACGTCCTCCCCCTTGCAAGAAGCTGCAATAGGAATTTGGATCAAGAGATAGACACCACCATCCTCATGTCCTCCACTAATTGTCCTCCCCGTGAGTTCGTCCTAAAATGTACATCTGACATCAGGAGATCCTTTGTAATTCTCCTGACAGATAATAGGCTACTTGGAAAATCAGGAATAAGCAAAACATTAGGCAATCTAAGAGTGGGGGTAGCTGCAACATCCTCCTATCCATCTACCCGAGAGTGACGGCCATGTCCAACCTGTATTGTCTGACCTGGGGGAATAGATTGCATCTTCTTGAAAGAAGAATGATCCCTACTCAGGTGTTTGGATGCACTTGAGTCAACCAGCCACATGGTACCATTTGAAGATCCACTGTATAAACTAAAAGACAAAGGAACTACCTGAGGAGGCAAAGGTTGTGATATCTGTAGTACGAGTAGAATCCTTTGTCAATTGAGAAAGTCTCTGCACAACAGCATCATACTCTGCATGAGAAACCATGCCTGATTGATTGTCAAAAGAAGTAGTGGCCTAGTTAGCCATAAGAGGTCTACCATGTTTGATCCAATATGTAGCCTCAACATGAACAACTCTACCACAAAAGATACACGTAGTTCGGGGCCTACTAGGCCGACCCTGTCCACATCCTTTGCCATGAATGGAGGGAGCTCCACACCCTCCATGGCCTTTAAAAGCTACCAAAGCTATTATCTACCCAAGAGAATCAGTAGTGGATCGTTTCACCACAATCCTGCTAAGTCAACTAGAAGCATTCTCTAGTGAAGGAAGCTAAAAAAAAGCCAAGATATGAGAACGTGCTCCATCATACTCTGGTCCAAGGCCATCTAAAATCTGAAGTATTGCATACTTTGTCTATACTCCCTCTGACCGGCACAAGTACACATAGGACAATAAGCATTATACTTCTCAAGGAGTCCCTTAAGAGAAGTATAATACTAAACAAGTGATTGTTAGTCATGTTTAAGGCTTCCTAGATCATGGTGAATTTGGAAAACCTTACTAAAATTCTTCTTAGGAATATGTGTCATGTAACAAATCCCACTTCTCTTTGGCCATTTTATAATATAGGATTCCATCTTCAATCTAGCGTTTTACTGTAGGTTGGTGCAAGGGCACCATAATCGTTACTTTTGATAATAACAAAACACTTCGTATTTAACATTTGCATTAAGTTTAAGATTTTAGGATAAATGCAAATGGATTTAAGTGTTAAGGAGCTCAAGCTCGCATCCATGGCGGATTGGAGGAGCTTGATGGAGAAGAGAAGATGGAGCCTCGTATGGAGCAAGATCTTGAAGATTCATGGAGTCGAAAAATAGGATAGAAGTTTATTCTGTTCATGTATTTTGTAGTTGTTTTTATGTTCTTTGCTCTTCTATTTTCTTAGATACTTGTTAAAAAGCCCAAAGTAACATACCTTAGTCTTAGGAACATTATTTCTATGCTAGGACTCTTAGACAAACACTTAGGCATTTCATAGAGAACTTATTAAACCAAAATAGGATTCAGACAACCTTACCAAATGTCTAACATGATCATTAGATGTCTGATTATGGACTTTAAGATGTTTGATAATTTGTACAGATGTTCAAACACTTAGGTTGGACTTAGTGTATTTGATCATTGCTTTCAGATGACCGACCCATAATCCAAACGTCTTAGAAGACATCTGATGACCTTAACAGACGTCCAATAAGAGGATCGTTGTCTTGTCAAAATAATATCTTCAAGGATTTCCTTTTCATCACTTTAATACCATTTCCAGACATCCGTAGATGTGACCAGGCATCTGATAAATAGATGTTGGATCGATATCCGAGGATGTCAGACCCATATTGACGTCCGTTAGCTTCCAGACGTCTAGACTTTATGATAGATGCCTAGTCTGTCTTCTAATCCTTAAGATCTAGAACCCTATTTGGATCTGGTCAAAATAGGAGTGAACTTGCCTATTATTAGATGTCCAATTGTAGTGTCAGACGTCTTATAATGGCATATCAGACGTCCGCTCAGATCCCTATTTAGATTCAATAGAATCAAGGACTTTGATCTTTTAAAGAAGATGCCCAAAATATGCATCAAACATCTGACTAAAATATTAGGCGTCTAATAACTCTGTCATTGTCATAATGACCCTGATTTTGTTGGGATTTTGGCCCAATCTCTTGAGGCTTGTTCCCAACGACTACAAGAGGCTTCCTAAGCCTTCCAAGCACTTATTAGGACCTCTATAAATAGGAGATGATCTTTTTTAAGCTAAACACACCAAAGTAATACTACTTCCACATCTATTGTCTAAGAAGAGAGAAATCATCTAGAAGAAGTTGCTGCTCTCCAAGATCTTCACTACACATTTGAGAGCATCGTCTTTGCTGCACACCTGCTCTCGTACCTTTGCATATTTGAGAGAGTCCTTGTGCCTTGTGTGGTTCACACACATCGACTTCCACCTTAAGGAAGTACCTTTTGCCTAAAGGACCTAGTTAGATTTCTACCTATTTAGGCTTTATAGGATATTTTGTAACTTGTTTTTGTTGGGAATTCGCTTTGCGAATCCCGATCTCCCTTGTGAGACAAAATACTCCTCATGAAGGGAGGGGTTTGAGGTACGCTACCCTCGATTGTAAAATAGTATGGTTGTAAGAGGTTGAACTACCCTCGTTTAAATAGTTTGGTCAGTGGATTTGATCTACTGGGTAGATCGGGAATCCTAAACTGAGAGGTTTAGTTTGTGGTTTTTACCCGGGTTTGGGTTTCCACCTAAAAATCCTTTGTCTTTGTGAGATGCAACCATATAAATAAGGCTTGATGCAATAGACATCATTCCAAAATTTAGAGTGATGGGGCTTACAATTGGGTGACAAGAAATTCAAATTAGAAAATCAGATGCTTTTCATGATCTAAAATGGCAAAGAATCATCTCCATCTAGTAGCCTCCATTTTAGCATGGTGTAGGTGTCACTTTGCATGTATATGTCGCAAACTTTCAACCATTTCGAGGAAATTTCGACCGTACTAGTGAAATTTCCATGAATGGTTCTCCTCGTGAATTTGATACAATAGCATGTGAATTTCATCAAATTTTTGAGGTCTAGATTTGTTGAATTGGGTGTCATGTTGTTAGGTTTTGCGGAGGCTGATAGGATGCTTGTTTAGATTGGGTCTGTAGATTCAAGTAGTTGTCATTGGTAGATCCTTTGATTGCTGGAGATTTTCAAGCAATTGAATTGCTTCTATAGTTCTAGGTCAGTAACGATTACAGATATAAGTAAGCCATGTTTAAGGCTCATCATGGAAGGATATGACATATTGAGCAACATGGAAACTATTTAGTCATCCATGCATAAATAAAAGAAATGTCACACATTTTCAACACATGATCCATTTAGACTATATATGATTGGAATTATTTACTATTGTGTATGATGCCTAGATCCTAGGATGCGAGGGCAAGACTTCAAAGTAGACAATAATTGAATTATGGCATCACTACATAAGAATCTGACAATAGAAATGATCATGTGAACTTTACAAACTTTTATATTTGTATTTTTTATCTTTGCATGCTTCAATTCAATTTGGATTGCAATTATTTGATATTTGATTCTTAAACTTAAATGTAGTAGACTATATGTTGCATATGATATTAGGATATAACATTCTTATTTCTATATAAACCTATTTAAATTTATGATTTTCTTGAAATTATAATCATTCATTTTAACTACTTCAATCATTTTTGTTGGAATGTCTTTAGCGTGCCCTCAAAATAGACTATTTTGATGGTACCAAAATCATCGAAATCTGACATTGAAATACAAGCATTTTCACATCATGCCTTTGGCATGTCTCCAAAATGTACACTTGGAAATTTTGCAATAACATCAAAATCAACACTTAAAAGCTTGTTGAGGAGGAAGGAGGAGGAGCTATGACTGGGGAAGAGGGAGCACGAGGGTTAGGGAGGAGGATGGTGGAGGCTGGGCAGCGGTTGGAGAGGAGAAGCTACGATGGTTAGGCAGGAGGGAGGAGGTGGGGTGGTGGTGGCTGAAGGGAGGAGGGAGGAGGAGGAAGGAAGAGGGTGACCTTCGGTAATGATTTTAATGTCACCACCACTATTGTTGCCTCCAGTGAGGTGTGAATCAAACTTGAGGAGGAAGAAGGGGAGGAGAGGAGGAAGAAAAAAACAAGAGGGGAAAAAAAGCATGGATAGAGGTATTGAAGTAATTTTGAATAGCTAAAATTTAAAGAAATATGATGCTTTTTGTAATGCGAACATGTGGAGGCATTAAAAAGGTAAATTTAGACATGGCGATAACATCATGTGTCTCCCCGTTATATAAACTGTAATGCCAGTATTGACATGTGGTGGGGTCTACCATTATTCAAAAAATCTAGCACCACTTCTGAATCAACGGAACCATTTTTCACCACCAAAATCAGCTTCATAACCATTTTGCACCAATGTAAAAAGCATTTTCACAACAGTTTTTACCTACACTGACGGTTAGTAACCGTCGGTGTAGATCCAAAGTACCATCGCTGTTGATCTTGAAACCTATTCTGATGGTCAAACTTGGTGACTTCTTAAAACACGTCGCTATAGGGTACACCAACGGTTTCTACCGTCAGTGTTGTACCACAAGGTATAGCAACGGTCAGCTTGAAGAGGACAAGCTGTTTTAATTATTGTAGAAATAACAACATTTTTATGCGTCGGTGAAAGTAATAATGTCCTTTGGTATAAAATATTCTTGACGTGTATATCTACCAATAGTTGTTTAATATAGCGACAAATAAAGTCATCGATGAAGCTAGATTTTAGTTTTTCTAAAATGTACACCAACATAAGTTTATATCCATCAACGTAGATATAAACATTTCACAAAATAAAAGTATAATACATTAAAGTTTAGATTTCATGGAATGAACTAATCTCACATAATTTTATAATATGATAATCACATAGAGAACATAAAAATAATATCAAAAACATATAACAAATTAGTTGCTTTCCCTCCTTTCTCAATCAGGCTGGGAACCGACAATGGCGTAGTTAACAACAAATGTTAAACAAAAGCAAACCTTTAACCAAATGAGTAAATCAATAAAGTAATGTCTCAACAAGAACATCATTTGTGATTTTCAAGAAAGTTTATTATATTAAATAGGAATATTCTTTAAACTAAAGCCAAAATTAAAAATGAATCATTCATAGATAATGCAAAATGAGGGATTGCAATAATACAAAATGCATCATCCTAATCGAAAGAACTTCCAAAAAAGCAATATCATGGAATCTGATTTATCCCCAAGCATTCACAACATCATCGAAATATAAGAATTCTTATATCAACTAATTACTATTTCAAAATAGCAAAACATCTAAACAGATCTGCATCTTCCAATATATGACATGCCTCAAATAGATGACACGGCCAAAGTGCTTGATGTAAGTTGTGTGCCAGCCAGTTCAAGTAGGAAATACTAGGTTGCAATCTGTAGATATAAGCAAAAATATTAGTTAAGGCCAAATGAATTGCATCATTATGATCTTTATTCAAAATCATCCAACTCTATCACAACATCAGCTAGCACCAAAGACATGTGAAAACAACTTTTATATTGGCTCTTCTTTTTAAAAAGAGTCAATTGAATCTGGTCATAGGAGATACAAATTCAGGTCAAAATTTCAAAAACTTTCTAGGAGTATAATATGATCTTTTAAATACAATTGCAGGTCAAAAGTGTATAGATTGATCACCTGCAGCAACAAAGGTAGTCTCTGCAGAATGAACTATAAATCACAAAGAACACATTGCATGATGCTTCAGAATGAACTATAAATCAAAAAGAACATGTTGCACAATGCTTCAGAATGAATTGTAAAATAATTTGAGAAGAATCCTACATGTAGTTTACATCTAGATCCGCATGTAACTTACCAACAATCAGCCATAAGCAACCAATTTTCACATAATGCCAAAGTGTGTAGAAGAATCTATTTATTTCTACTAAACTACATCAAAAATAGTAAGTAGTAATATTATTGCAACTTAGGTGATGTTTAGGGCGAATTCATTGTCGTTAAGATATGTGTTGCAGTATAGGACAAATGCGCTCAAACAAATAAAATTTATAACTCGAATTGAAGTCCGAGGTGGAACACCGAGAGCAAATAAGGAATTCACGTGCTAATCAAAATGAATGTATACATGAGCACAAGAAATAAGCCAAGAATGATATTTAATACAAAGCAAGAGTATATCAAGAATTCTGTGAGACAAAAAGAATGGAAATGATCTTAAAAATTGGTAATTTAAATCACCTTTAGATCCACATTTAAGCATGTATCTCAATTTATTCAAATAACCCAAATAATGCTACAGTATCCTCAAGCATACCACTTAGGTACTTAAATGTTCTAACATTACCATCATTAACCCACACCAGATGTCCTAATAGAAGGCAAGCACAAGCCTTCTCTTCTTCTTCAAAACCTCTACTCCTTCTCGTACAAGGGCTACGCACCCTTCCAATTTGGCTAAGTGTTAGCCACTCTACAGAGCAAAACCCCCCTCTCCCTCCTCACAATTCCTCCTCTATTTCTCTTCTCTTCTTTCTCTCAAATCTGGGTATATAAGCGGGTATAGGAATCCGGGTAATCGGGTTTAGCCAAACCCATGTGCATGTGTGCACAGGAGAGGCGTGAAGGCGTGAGGAGGCACATGCATGGGGGACCTCACCCCCCGTGTGCTTGAGGCAATAAGGCCCAAGTGCTAAAATTCAATTTATATGCTATTTCTGCCTCTTCTCCTCACGAGATGGGACTAAGTCCCACCCTCTTCTTCGCACATCAGCAGTAGAGGAGGCTTTTGCTCAATGGGTGTTGCAGCTGATGGAGGCCTTAATTGAAGGCCTAGAGATGAACTTGGAATACACCCGCATGACTTGGAGGGGTTCTTGGTGAAGAACAGGGCCGCACGGTGAAGAATAAGCCGGAGATGGTGATGCGATAGCGGAGCTCCGACCTAATACCTCAAACAACCAACACGGGTGCTAAGGCCCCAATCAAAAGGTTCTGGAGTGTCGCCGGACCACGTGGAGTGCGGTGGTGGTGGTGATGTGGCGTGAGAGTGCGTGAGGTGGTGCATCAAGGTCGATGAAGGTGAACGACAATGGGATTATTCGGTGGAGAGCTAGGGCGAGCGATGGAGCGAAATAGGAGAGGGCTTTCGATGGAAGGAGTATGGTGGTGATTTTGGGAGTTGTGGAGAGGTGGATGGCAGTCTATGGTAGTGGCCGAGCTCGCCGAAGCTCACACCGGAGTGGGAGAAGACGACGGCGTGGAAGGCGGAGCGGTGTTCGAATTAGGTTAAGAAGGGGTTGAATGAAGTCTAGAGAGAAAGGAGAGGAAGTTGAGATAATTAATGGACAAAGCGAGGAAAGGTAGTGTCGGCTGTGGTTGGTTGACGCTAAGGACAAAACTTTCTCCAGTGAGGTGAACGGCGACGAGGAAAGGGAGAGGATGCCCTCGCTGTGGCTGGCGAGGCACGGACGAATGTGGTGAAGATGATGGATGGGCTAATTTGGTCGTTGGTTGTCCCTTGAAAGACAGGGAAGAAGGGCTATTGGAGCTAGGTTGGAGAAGGGCCGAAGGTAGGGATTTGAAGAAGATTTTGGCCCAAAACCTAGCTAAGGAGCACGACCTTGCATTGGGCGTGCTTTTATAGGGCTTAGGATGGAGTTCCAAGCTTGGAGACAAGCTTGGAAACTTAAGCTTCTTGCACATGAGGGATACCCACATCTCCCATGCGTTCGCATGGGAGATTGGGAAAGAGTTAGAGTCCAAGGCTGGGTTTGATTGAAAGAGAATTCCTCAAGGAATCTCTAGTTCAAATCTAGGGCTGATGATTGACAATCTCGCTCAAAACTTGATGGTGAAGATCTAACCTTCCAAAAATGGCGAGAGGACCTTTTTACAAAGAATGATGATAAAGTTAGGGACCCATTTGCAATTATTTCGAAAGTTAGGAGTATATGTGTGGGAGAAAAGAGTCAGACAGAAATGAAATGTAAATTAGGTCAAGGTAATCTCTTATTGGGCCTAAATTTTGGTAAAAATCTAATTTGGACATAAGGAATCTAATGGTGAAGTCGGATTTAGGTTTTGACCAAGTTTGATTGGGTAAATTGCGTAGAAACCTAAATTAGGGCAACTGTCTGTCTAAGACTATTTTAGGTCAAAATGGATTCCAATCGTCAAATCAAGCATACCAAACCTTAAAGAATATTTTTCTATGATTTTTAGAAGGTTTAGGTGAATTTCATCCTAACCAGAACATCAGTGAATTAAGCGGGTCTATTTTTAGGGTTTCAAATGTCATTTAATTCTCATAACATGTGAAAACCCATTTCTGTTTAAACGGACCCTCTTGTTAGACTTTAATGCATATTTAACCTTTAATAAATCCTTGAGAAAACCCACGATTGTTCTGCATTCATGATATAATGGTAAAATTACAGTTTTAACCTTGGTTTCATGTTAAACTCATAAAGCATGTGCAGCGAATTACGGACCTTTGGCGATTTTGTAGGAGAATTTATTAATGGATTTTTGCTAATTAAAGCTAGATATGGCTTATGATGATGTTATCATCATACCCCCATGGCTAACTTTTGCTAGTCCCTTAGAAAAATCTTTTGAAAAAAACTAGAATTCTAGACCATGCCTTGATGCTTAAAGTCCTGAATTTTTTCCTCTTTTTAGAAATTAGGTCAGAATGCCAATAGTAGGCCTAAGGTACTCAAGTATGTAGGATCTGTAAATCACAAGCACACTAGAAGAGGGGATGAATAGTGTGGTAAAAAAAATTGCAAGAAAAAACAAACCACAAAAATACACAAGATATATAGTGGTTCCCCTCACTTGGGTACTCCACTACCTAAGTCTCCCGACTTAGGATTTTTAAATCGATTCCCTTAATCCGAAGGGAATCAATTTACTAAAGCCTGAGGTAATTAACAGGTTACCTCAACCCAATTACAAGATATTGAAAAGAGTAAAGATACAGGTGTAAGCAAAATACAAATAAAAGCTTACAACTAATCCCTAAGTCTCCAACAATTATATAGCTTAATTTGAGTACATAAATTGATCTAACAAGAAAATTAAGGCATAAAATAAATGATTTTTCAGAGAAGAACATGATCGCCTTGAAGACTTGTTGCAAGTGGAGAATGGCCTTGAGAGAATTGCAACAAGACAAGCTCTTTTACACCTAGTAATTTGAGAAATGAAGGTGTATGTAAGGATAGAATTTTTTCTTCTGGGTTGTATGCAAAAGACACTCAAGGACTGCTTATATAACCCACTAAGCACCTTCCCTACATTTACTAGCCGTTAAGGGTAATTTGGGAAGTTTAAGGATAGGTTTAATAGCAAAATAGCCGTTCAGATTGGTCACAACGGTTAGTTGGTACCGATACTAAACTTTTGGTACTGGTACTGACTGCTTACAGTTAGTCCAACTAAGTCATCAGGTACCGGTACTCATGATGAGTACCGGTACTTGTGACTCACAGATTTGGGTTAAGTGACTTACATGTACCGGTACTAGCGATTAGTACCGGTACTTGTAAGGTCCAGGAAAAAACCAAGTGCATAAACTGTGACAACTTGGTATCGGTACTCATGATGAATATCAGTACTTGTTGTTTACAGTTTGGAATTTAAGCCCAAACCTATGCCTAGCATGTACCGGTACTTATGACCAATACCAGTACTTGCTACAAGTACCACATTTTGTAAGTTTAAGTAAATTTTTAGAGAAATCCAACTTACTCTAAATGACTTGATTTTCAAAAAATCGATTTTGAGTTTTGAAATGAGTGAATGAACAATTTTTTGAACCCTAATTATCTCTACTTTATTTTTAACTTCTAGATTTTGTTTTACTTGTTAGGAGACGTATAAAGATTCTACAAAAATAATTAATACAACAAAAACTAGCCTTCAAATCTTCTTCCATATGCAATCTTGTTGCTTGCCTCCATAGGCTCTTTTGACCTATAATACTTCATAAACACATTAGATTTAAACATGGTTTTGTTAACACCAAAATACAGAAGAGAAATGGAACTAGGTTCCAACAATCTCCCCCTTTTTGGTGTTGACAAAACAAACAAGATAATACTCATATTAGGAATAAATAGAGACATAATAGGAAAGGAATAAAAAAAACTCCACAAGGGGTGAAAAACCTCCCCCTCAAACTAAGCTCTCCATATTTTAAATATGAATTATTAATCATTTCTCCCCCTTTTTGTCAAGCAAGCAAAAAGATGAGCAAATAATAAGAATGAAACATAACATGATACATGAATAAGCAACAATAAGCATGAATCATAACATGATAAAGTTCATAAAGATAAGTCTTGAAACAAACTTAACATATAATTGTCTGAAAAGTCATACAAATTTAACAAGCATCAAAATGAAAAAAAATTAAGCTAATTTCTAGGACATTTTCTAATTAGCTTTTGCACATGTCCGCCATCATCATCATCATCATCATCATCATTGTTGTCGTCATCATCATTGTCTTCATCATCATCGTTGTCGTCTTCAACTTCATCATCATCATTACTTTCTTCATAAAAAACTTCTTCTTCCATGTCTTCTTCTTCTTCATCATCATCATGAAGAGCAGGTTCTTCTTCCGCCATTGATACATGAGATGGATCTTGAAAATGCTTCTACCTTCTTTCACTGTACTCTTGAGGTGCTTTTGGTTGAGTCTGCTTCCTTTGTTTAGGTTGTTGAGTGGAAGAATTGACATGAGAGGACTCAATAGAAAGAGAAAGATCATGGAATTTGCGTTTCATGTGACGGAAGGCAAAATTTAGATTGGTTAAATTTTGACCAATGTAGTTGAAGGTGTTTATCAAATTAGGATCAGTTCCAGACACATTAGATAGATTTACCGAAAGTGTTTCTGCTTCTGGATTTGGGTAGGTTATAGGAATGAAGGTGGAGGATGATTCAGGAGGTAGATGAGAAGAAGATTGAGCATTTGGATCAACTTCTTCTTTGTCATCACTGGAGGATTCCTCTCTAGTAGGTTTCACTCCCATTTTTTGAAGAGTGGACCATTTAAAATAAACCACTTTTTTGAGAGGAGTAAAATTGGAGAGGTCAATTTTATTTTTATGAAGGATGTGTGACACCAAAATATCCAATGGTAAAGCTGATGCACGGTAATGGGGTCTAAGAAAGTGAATGAAAACTGTGTTCTAATTGACTAGAAAACTCGTAATGATAGCATAAATCAAGGGTAAAATATCAATAGGTATTCTGTGAAACCCTGAATTTTTAGCCCTTAAATTCCATGCTAAGATACGAAAAAGGACACAAGCAAAAAGGGTCATATTTGGGGCAACCAATGCTTTGCCCTTGCAGTTAGGGAGCAAAGAGTTTCATGGATTTTATGAGTAGGAAATTGCTCCTTAAGTGTGCTAAATGCATGACCTTCATTAGGACATTCAATGATGGTTGACAAGAATTTAGGTGTGATGGTGATTTTTTGACCGAAAACATTTGTTGTTAAGACAAGATGACATCGATTTTCTTGTTCTTGGATATTAGTAAAGAATAGATAATTAACATCATGATATACTCCAAGAACAACAGCAAAGAATGATTCATCAAAGAAATGCATAATTTTTTGTTCTGAAAAATGAGTGGTAAAACTAAAGAGTTGAAGAGAGAAATCTTTCCACTCAACTGGCCTATAATGATGGAGTTTTAATCCTTTATACCAATCAAATTTTGACTTAGCATCCTCATTAATGCAAAACTTGTGAAAAGCATCTTGAGGTGAGTTTCTTTTACTTTTTGATTTAGGTGCCATCTGTAAACATGTAATAACAAGGAATATGAAAACAATTAGAAATATAGACAATTTCCTTTCATGTGTTTGTATAAAGAAAAAGACATTTAAGCCTGCATGTACCGGTACTGATGATTAGTATCAGTACTAGTTGGTTTTTATTCCAACCAGAAATTTGGGCTAGTACCAGTACTCCTATTTAGTACCGGTACCTACTCACTGAAGCAGGCACTGCTGCACCAAGCTAGTACCGGTACCACCTAGTACTCAACATGAATGGAGTGCAACAACAGAAAAGGTTTTGAGAGAAAGAAAAACAAGATGCAAGATGACTCAAAGAAGCACGAAATGATAAGATAAGAGTACCTAGAGTTGAGGCTTGGAGATGATCTATCTCTTCTTGACTAGGGCTTGGAGAGGCTCTTGTGAAGAGGGCTAGGGTTTGCAAGTGAAAAAATGAGGCAAGTGTTTGCACTTGGCCTCTTTTATATGGGATGGGTCTTGTGCTAGTCACATGACCACTTAAGTGGTTTAAAGAAATGAAATTGACAACTTAGGTGTTGAAAAATAATGTAGTCAACAACCTAAGTTAAGCAACCATATTGCAAACAACACCTTGATATTTCCAGACATATGGAAATATTACAATTTACCCCTTTTTCTTTTTAAAAAAATGCAGGTAAATTACAGTGAGTTCCTCAGAGATTTTTATAAATACAAACAAGTTCCATAACAATCAACTTAGTAATTTTGAATCTCTTTTATTGTACAAAGCCATAATTTTCTTCTTATAAAGCAGAATCTTTTTACTGTAAGAGGTTTTGTAAAGATTTCTGCCAATTGGTTTTGTGTGTCAATGAATTCTAATTGAATTGATCCTTGAAGCAATTATCTCTAAGGAAATGATGTGTAACATCTATGTGCTTGGTACGTGAATGATGAACCAGATTTCTAGATAAATTTATTACGCTTGTATTATCACATAAAATTTTGGATTACACAAAAATCAATCCAAAGTCGGACAAAGTCTGTCTCATCCAAATGACCTGAGAGCAAGCAAGTAAAGCAGCAATATATTCTACTTCAGTCGTAGAAAGTGAAACACAAGTCTGTTTCTTAGAGAACCATGAGACTAGAGATTCTCCAATAAAATCACATGTGCTGCTAGTGCCCTTTTGGTCTATCCGACTCCTTGCATAGTCAGTATCACTATAGGATAATAGATCTAAGGATTGTGCTTTAGGATAGAAAAGACCATGGCCTTTTGTCCTGTTTAGGTATCTAAATATTCTTTTTCTGCATTAAAATTAGATTCCTTAGGTTCGGATTGAAATTTTGCACATAAACATCTAGCAAAAAGAATATCAGGTCTATAAGTTGTAAGATACAGCAGTGAACCTGTCATGCCCCGGTATTTCTTTTCATCTACTCTCTTGTTGGATAAATCTTCACCAAGAGAAGTAGATAGAGCAATCAGAGTCTCTTTGCCATTTACATTTTCAAAATCAAATTTCTTGAGAATTTCAAGAACATATTTTGTTTGACTAATGTAAATTCATGTGTCTAATTGTTGAATTTGGAGTCCTAAAAAGAATCTGAGTTCACCCATCATACTCATTTCAAACTCAGTCTTCATAGTCTCATAGAAATGTTGACACATGGACTCCTTAGTTTATCCAAATATAATATCGTCAACATATATTTGAACCAGTAGGATGTCATCTCCTTCCTCTTTTACAAAAAGAGTTGAATCAAAAACTCCAATCCTATATCCATGCTGAAGAAGAAAGGTCCTAAGCCTATCATACCAGGCCCTAGGAGATTGTTTAAGTCCATATAAAGCCTTATTGAGCATGTATATGTGGTCTGGGTTTGCTGGGTCCTCGAACCCGGGATGCTGATGAACATAAACTTCTTCCTTAATATAACCATTAAGAAAGGAACTCTTAACATCCATTTGACATAGCTTGAAGTCCTTTGCACTTGCAAAAGCAAGTAGCATCCGTGTGGACTCCAAGAGAGCAATAGGAGCATATGTTTCATCAAAGTCAATACCCTCCTGTTGGTTATAGCCTTGAGCTACAAGTCTGGCTTTATTCTTGATTACTGAACCAAATTCATCCAATTTATTTTGGAATACCTACTTGGTTCCAATGATGGAATTACCCTCAGCGGCGGGTACCAAGTTCCATACATTATTCCTAGTAAATTGGAGTAGCTCCTCTTGCATAGTTATAACCTATGATTCATCCTTTAATGCCTCATCAACTTTCTTGGGTTCAAGTTGTGAAACAAAGGCATTAAGGACAAAATCAACTCTAAAGTGAGATCAGGTTTTTACACCTTGTTCAATATCACCTATGATTTGTTCTTGAGGGTGATCTTTATGGTGTACCCATTCTTTTGGAAGATCATATACATTTCGTGTATCTTCCATTTTTGGTATATCGATGAAGGGGGTATCTTCATCATCAGAATCTAAATGATTTGGTTTAGGTTCACCTAAGTTTGTTTCATCAAATAAAACATGCAGGGATTCTTCTATAACAAAAGTTCTTTTATTAAAGACTCGATAAGCTTTGCTTCTTATTGAATAGCCAATAAAAATGCCTTCATCACCTTTAGCATCAAACTTATCAAGCCGATCACGGGTGTTTAATAAATAACATCGACTTCCAAACACCCTAAAATATGAAATCCTAGGAGACTTCTTATAATGAAGCTCATATGGAGTTTTCTTAATAATAGGCCTTAAAAGAGTTCCATTAAGAATATAACATGCCGTATTAATGGCTTCTGCCCAGAAATATTTTTGAAGCCCAAACTCCAAGAGTAAGGTTCGGGCGCATTCTTCTAGAGTGCGATTCTTGCACCCTACAACACCATTTTGAGATGGTGCCTAAGGAAATGAAAATTCGTGGGTTATGCTAGAATTGGCACAAAAACTTGAAAATTCTTCATTTTCAAATTCATCCCCATGATCAGTCCTAAGTCTAAGAATAGAGGATGATTTTTCCTTTTGAAGTCTTTGAACAAGACTTAGGAAGGAATCAAATGAGTCATCCTTATGTTTCAAAAAGATGACCCAAGTGAACCTAGAGAAGTCATCAACAATAACTAGGCAAAATCTTGATCCATTTAGACTCTCAAATCGTGTTGGTCCAAATGAATCAAGATGTAACAATTCTAAAGGTCATCCCCATGATCAGTCCTAAGTCTAAGAATAGAGGATGATTTTTCCTTTTGAAGTCTTCGAACAAGACTTAGGAAGGAATCAAATGAGTCATCCTTATGTTTCAAAAAGATGACCCAAGTGAACCTAGAGAAGTCATCAACAATAACTAGGCAAAATCTTGATCCATTTAGACTCTCAAATCGTGTTGGTCCAAATGAATCAAGATGTAACAATTCTAAAGGTCGTGTTGTTGAAACTAAGTCTTTAGGTTTAAAAGAAGCTTTGTGCATTTTTCCGAGTTCACAAGATTTGCACAAAACATCCTTTTTATAAGTTAGTTTGGGTAGGCCCCTTACTAACTCATTTTTGACTAACCTGTTAAGATGTTTGTGATTAATGTAACCTAACCCACGATGCTAAAGATCTACTTCAACATGGGAGGCAAGCAGACATTTTACAAATTTCTCTTGTGAAAAATGAAGGGCATAGATATTTTCATATCTAAAGCCTTCAATTAAAATCGTATTTGTTCATTCTTTTAATATTTGAAATCCAATTTTAGTAAACAAAACATCACATCCATTATCACATATTTGACTAACACTAAGCAAGTTATGTTTTAAATTTTCTACTAACAGAACATTACGTACCTGCTTAGAAGAATTACCTATTGTACCTTCACCAATAATGCGACAACGTTTGTTGACGCCCAACTCGACGTGTCCTCCATATTCGATTCTGGTCCATTTGATAAAGAGGTTGGAGTGTCTCATCATGTTCTTGGAACACCCACTATCTAGGATCCATTTGTCCTTCTTGACTTGCAAAATAATTTATTAAATCTATTTTAGGTACCTATTTTCTTTTGGGTCCTTGATGGTTAGTACCCTTCAAATTCTTAGGTTTATAGATCACTTTAGTGTTAGATCTATAATTCTTAGGATTCTTAACCTTTTGATAAATCTATGTATGTCTAGGTGCATGTGACTTATTTTGTGTGTTCTTTTTATTATTGAACTTGACTTTTAAATTATTACAAAATTCTGTATTCAGCCTAGTTGTTTTTAGACTATTCAAAGTGCCCTCAAAATATTCATAAATATCTTCTAATTCTACTATTTTAGTATGCAATTGATTATTAGTTTCTTTTAACATTTCTAGCTCTATTTCTAAACAAGATTTCTCTATTTCTAAGGTTTTATAACTATCATGGAAGACCTTATTTTCCTTTTTAATTAACCTAGCTTTATGATACAAATCTTCATATGCTTGTAATAACTCATTAAAAGTAACTTCAGATTCTACTTCATTTTCTGAACTATCGTTGTTCGCCATTAAACAGAGATGTGCAACTTCTATTTCTTCGGATTCCTCAGAAGATGATTCCGTGTCGAAATCACTATCATCCCAAGTCGCCTTGGACGCCTTTCTTGAAATCTTCTTCTTCTGATCGAGTTCTTTGTCTTTCTTCTTTTCTTCCTTCTTAGTTTTGATCATTAGACAATCCTTTCGTACGTGTCCCTTCTTGTTGCACTCAAAACAAATAATATCATTTGTAAATTTATTTACTTTCTTACCTTATTTTCAAATGAATCTTCTGAATCTTCTCGTTAGAAGAGCAAGCTCCTCTTCTTCATCGGAGTTGGAATCATTGAGGTCTGACTCCTTTAAAGCTTTAAAAGTAAGTTCCTTTTTCTTGCTGATGGATTTTTCTTCAATCTTCTTCATATTTCCAATTGGACTTCATATGCTATGAGACTTCCAATCAAGTCATCCAAGGAGAGAGTAGAAAGGTCTTTCGCCTCTTGGATGGCTGTGGTCTTTGGAGACCAATCACTTGTAAGGGATCTCAAGATCTTCCTTACAAGTTGTTCCTCCTTCAGCTTGACTCCAAGGTTCTTCATTGGATTTATGATTTATCCAAATCTTGTGCACATTCCTTTGATTGTTTCACCTTTCTGCATCCTGAAACACTCATAATTTTCTGTTAGAATAGAAATATGTGTTTCTTTTACCTTACTTGTACCTTCGTAAGTGACTTGCAACGTGTTACATATCTCATATGTGGACTCGCATGCAGAGATACGGTTAAATTCTTCCCTTAATAATGCATAATAGAGTGCATTCATCGCTTTTGCATTTCCCGCGATCCTTTTCTTTTGTTCTATAGTCCAGACAACACCTTCTTGCAGCTCCTAATCCATGCACTTCTCTTGGATAAGAGTCCATGAGTCCTCATCCATGGCCTTTAGGAAGATTTGCATCCTCCTCTTCCAGTATCCATAGTCTGTCCTATCAAAGTAGGGAGGACGTGTGGATGGCTATCCTTCGGTACGCTTGACTGGAGATGTCATTGCGAAAGAGAATTGTTACTTCTTCTATTTGCAACTTACTCTGATACCACCTGTAGGATTTATAAATCACAAGCACACTAGATGGGGGGATAGTGTGGTAAAAAAAATTTGCAAGACAAAACAAACCATAAAAATACACAAGATATATAGCAGTTCCCCTCACTTGGGTACTCTACTACTTAGGTCTCCCGAATTAGGATTTTTAACTCGATTCCCTCAATCCGAAGAGAATCAATTTACTAAAACCTAAATTAATTAACGGGTTACCTCAACCCAATTACAAGATATTGAAAAGAGTAAAGATACAGGTGTAAGCAAAATACAAATAAAAGCTTACAACTAATCCCTAAGTCTCCAACAATTATATAGCTTAATTTGAGTAGTCTCCAACAATTATATAGCTTAATTTGAGTATTTAAATTGACCTAATGAGAAAATTAAGGCGTAAAACAAACATATTTTTCAAAGAAGAACACGATCGCCTTGAAGACTTGTTGCAAGTGGAGAATGGCCTTGAGAGAATTGCAACAAGACAAGCTCTTTTGCACCTAGTAATTTGAGAAATGAAGGTGTATGTAAGGATAGAATTTTTTCTTCTTGGTTGTATGCAAAAGACACCCAAGGACTGCTTATATAACCCACTAAGCACCTTCCCTATGTTTACTAGCCGTTAGGGGTAATTTGGGAAGTTTAAGGATAGGTTTAATAGCAAAATAGCCATTCAGATTGGTCACAACGGTTATTTGGTACAGGTACTGACTGCTTACAGTTAGTCCAACTAAGTCACCAGGTACTGGTACTCATGATGAGTACCGGTACTTGTGACATTGATTTGGGTTCAATGACCTACATGTACCGGTACTAGTGATTAGTACTGGTACTTGTAAGGTCCAGGCAAAAACTAAGTGCACAAACTATGACCACTTGGTACCGGTACTCATGATGAGTACCTGTACTTGTTCACAGTTTGGAACTTAGGCCCAAACCTGTGCCTAGCATGTACCGGTACTTATGACCAGTACCGGTACTTGCTGCAAGTACCACATTTTGTAAGTTTAAGTCGATTTTTAGAGAAATCCAACTTACTCTAAACGACTTGTTTTTCAAAAAATTGATTTTGAGTTTTGAAATGAGTGAATGAACGATTTTATGAACCCTAATTATCTCTACTTTGTTTTTAACTTCTAGATTTTGTTTTACTTGTTAGGAGATGTACAAAGATTCTACAAAAATAATTAATACAACAAAAACTAGTCTTCTAATCTTCTTCCACACGCAATCTTGTTGCTTGCCTCCATAGGTTCTTTTGACCTGTAATACTTATTAAACAGATTTAAACATTGTTTTGTTAACACCAAAACACAGAAGTGAAATGGAACTAGGTTCCAACAAAGTACCAACCAAGATCTAGACTTGACCAGCTGTAGCCTCAATCTGCCATGAAGGTTTCAAAGGCCCACAGAAACTATCCAAAGGTTTGTTGAACCTAGTGGTTAAAGCACTCATGCTTGTAACATGGTTAGTCCCGATTCAGTTTGCAGTGCATTTTTGTAAGAGAGAGGGATAAAAGAATTTTTTTCATTTTTGGAGACCTTTCTCTCTCTTTTTCTTGATTATTTCTAACTTTAGATTGGCTCAAAAACATGGTATGTATTAGATTCCTTGTTCCTACCATCAATCCTCATAGGATCCCTGGCAATCGATGCTTCGAGATAGCACCGCCCATGGCAACCCCCAGAACCCTGGCTTTCGACACTTCAAGATAGTGCTACCTATGGAGTTTTGTAGCTAAATTCAGGCCTTGGCAATCAACAATTCAGGACAATCCCTCTCATGGCACTTGAATCAGCATAAGGTGCTTATGTGCCCCCAGTGGATATTTAAATATCCTAGAAGACATGCACCGAGGAGATGGCATGTTATTGAGCATCTTTGAGGGGAATTTCCTGCCTCTCCCCACCGGGAACTCGTCCAAATCAACTTGTGTTGATAAGCCACTCCTAATCTAGGTAGCTTTGTCATAACAGAATTAAACACTTTTGCGTGATCTTGATTATTAAGTACACTGAGCCAGACTTGTGTGTGGATTAGGGTGCTTAGGTTACCGAGTCCCGCAAATCAGAGGTCAGTTAACGAGGTTGAATAATCCCTAAGCCTTAGACCTAATACGTAAGCTCGCATTTTCCTCAACCTCTTGAGGATTATCCAATTCTTAATGGATACGTAAATTTTTAAGCCTTAAAACAAGCCCAAGAGGCCTAAGATCAGCACTCATACTAACCTCTTTGTCTCTCTGTCATTCTAGGACTTAATTTATTTTCTTTAGATTTGGTCTAGAACTTAAGTAGATTCCATAACTATTTACTTATGACTATCACCTTTTTGTTTCCACTTGTAGCACCGTTTTAACATTTAAATCACCTCCGCTCTTCCTCCTCAAGAATGATATGCAATTAATCTCACAAAATTTCCTCCCCTTTCTCCATTTTTTGTTTTTTCAATTTTTTCAATTTTTTTGGAATATGTAATTTTTTGTGAGAACCCTTCAGAAACTCGAATTTTTATGTGTTTGCACTTTAACACCCCCCCCCCATGCCTAAGTTTTGCAATGTCCTCATTGTAAAGTTGAGGGTATGAAATCATCATGGTTCATGGGTTAGAACAGTGTAAAAGGGTGGGTGAATGGGTCAAGATGATTATTGCAGACGATTTCAAGCTTTGGTATAGGTATCAGAGGTGGGGTTGGTTGTTCTAACTCTGAACTCAAAGTACAGTAGACGTGAAGCTGAAAAGGATAATCAGAAGGGTCTCAGGTTTTTGGAATGACGGGTTGCCTCCCGTTAAGCGCTAAATTCAATGCCTTCAGCTGAGTAGAAAATGGTCATGGAGAAGGAGTGGTCAAATCAGATGAATTTTGTAGAACAAGTACCTTGATCAAGAGCCAACCAGGTGCTTGTTTAGATCAACAAGCTGATGATGCAGCCCAAACCCAATCAGTTTGGTGGGTTGATGGATGAGGATCAAGAGATATGGTGACCACCAGATACTCTGTGACTCAAAAGGATGTGGAAATAAAGATCCAGGGTTTGGCTGAGTCTAATTAGCCTGGTCAGAGTAGGGATCCTCGAATGCAAAAGAGTCTGTGGAGGATGTAGGAACCCTACGAAAGTGATTAGAGAAAGATGGGGTGTGATTTGTAGTCTGATTGATATCCGAATCCCGATCAAAAGATGGATAAGAATCATGTGTGGCTAGATCATCGAGAAGAGATTCAGAGTAGAAGTTAATTCCGATTGCAAATTGGGGGTGGGATTGGATTTGAGCAGGTTCCGTATGTGCTATTGAAGAGGTGGCTTCCAAGAGAACTATGTATAAGGGCTCCTCTAGAAAAGGTTCAAAGGTAGGTGTATCTAGAGAGTCCTCATAGAGCCCATCAAAATCAAATGTAAATGCTTGGAGAGTGCTTATAGGATCATGAAAATCAGAGTCATGAAAGGATTCAAACACTAGATTGCACACTAGTTTCTGAATCCCGTAGATCATAACGAAATGATTCCAAGTCAATGGAACTTGATTTTGAATCGATGATCTCAGGATCAGGGACCTCAGAGTCAGAGTCGAAGAATGGGTCGTGAATGCTGAGGTCGTAAATTGGCTCGTAGTTGTCAGGAAATAAAGATTCTCTGAAATTAGAGTAAGATTCAAAATCGTCGGAGAATTTGTGAAGATCGTGTTCTTAACTCGATTCCAGATTAGGGATTCCATCATGGAAAGGATCAAGTTATGTAGAATTAGCAACCTGACTTGGATTTAATCTAAACTCAGAATCCGAACTCAAAAAGGTGTCCCTATTAGGCATGGGCTCGGATTCTTGTCTCTTAGGAGAGACCCAATCAAATCCCAACTCTTCCAGCTCCTTGATTTCTATGTCATAAATTGGCATGATTTTCGACAAATTGATTTGTATCTCAGAGGAGTCTGGAGAGGTGTAGTCATCAAACATAGGCCCAGAATTGTAGTTCAACTAGAAAATCTGAGTCTCATCACATGGGGCCTCATAATTATCCCAAATAGGCTCAAATCCATATTCTAGGTTTAGGGTAGGGATTGGTCACTAAAATCTAGGCTGGTCTCTATTGGGATGTTAGAATCATCCTCGAGAATTACCTTAATAAGATAAGGCTCAGGATTTACATTCTCGAGGAGTTCTATTTTAAGCTCATCATTGCAGGTGTCTGGGAATTCAAAGCTAGGCAAACCAAGTTCTCATATCTCTAGGGCTGGCTCGAAATCGAGAACACCTGCAATTGGATCTTCCCAACCCAACTCATGATCAGGAGTATCAGTCTGCACATAAGTTGGATCATATTCCATCTAAGTTGGGGATCCACAACAACCTTGATTCTCAAACATGGGATTTGGGAAATTGTACTGATCCTCACTATTGTTCCAAGGTGTCTCATCAATTTCTGAAGGTATGTACGGGTAATTTTGATCAATTGTTTGTTGTAATGTGTTCAACATACAGCCACGTTTTTCCATGAGACCTTGGTACATCTCCCAAAGGTGTGGATTGGACAAACAATGTATATACTCGGTATTGTGCAGTCTCCACAATTCACTGTATTCATTTAAAAGATCATCTCGGGTTGAACTGTGTATCATTTGTGTAAATAGAAATCCAACAAGGCTCATGATATGGGTTGTTGTTTCTGGGTTATTAACCTGAATCCTGCTAACAAGATTTAAGGTCCTGAAATAATCATCATGGTGTTTAAGAGCAACCTCAATCATCTTCTCTTTCATGCTCATTTGGGACTCAGGTTTCCTAAATAGTTTTCCTAAAATGCCAAGCTACATCTTTAAATTAGGTGGTGGATCAAAATGTAGAATCAAATTTAGGTTCAGATCGAAGTGATCCGATCAGATCAGAAATCCCGTAGAAGAACTAATGAGGTCTCTTAGGTTAAAAACCCAAGGACCTTCCAGTGTGTGCTCTAAAGAATAGATGAGGGACTGGATATGAATTGGACCCAATCAAGGCACCCAAAGATTTTTGGATGACTATAGAGGTTCGGGGCAGATGATACCCTTGGATCAAAAAGTTGTCCACCTAAGAATTACTTAGGCAGCTAGGAAGGGAGAGTCCTGCAAAGACCCCTACACAGTAGAGTGTCCCCACGGGTTATAGGGTTTCTCCCACATGACCTTCCTTGTCACCGTGGATCCAAGTAGACCAGAATGGATAACTTGACCTCTTAAGTCTATCAGTTTTAAGTCCTAATTTATGCCTTTAATTCCACTTGATTTAGAAATTAATTTGACTCGTGACCTAATTTGGAGGTTGGTTGGCCCACAAAGTAGATCAATTTCACCTGACCTGCCCTAAAGATGGCAGAATGAAATCTAGGTCAAGACCTAGAAATCACCCTGAATGACTCTCAATTTATTAGGTCCAAGATTTTAGGGTTCAAGTGATTTTAGACCCTAATTTTTAGGGTTTTTCTTGATTAGACTTTTCAAATAGGGGTTTGAGTAGCACATAAATGTGGGAGGGTTTAGTCTCTTTATGTAGGCAAATGTGTTCTAGCACTTCAAACCCTAATTATTGAAACCCTAATTGGCTTTATTTCAAGTCCAATTAAATCTCAAAATGTTCACCTTGTCCTTTAAGCAAGAAGTGTGTTAGCCTAAGGTGATCTAGAAATCAAGCGTAGTCCCTAGTAGGTACAGGAAATCAGGATGGGGAATAGCTAATCAGAATCGCCTCAAGCTTCAATCAGATATGAAGAATTTTTTTCATAAATCAGGGAACTTGCCTTTTTAATGAAAATTACTATAAAAGTAAGGTAGGTAGTTCCTAATTGATTGTTTCCTTTTTATCTTCCCAAGATTAGGAGGTTGATTAGGCAAGAATCAGAAATTACTTGCCCTGAGAGTGGCTATTTTGCGTGGAAGATCGCCTCGTGAAGTATCTCGTAAAATCACAAGTAAATAGATAGGGCAAGTTAGTGCTCAAATATAATCAATTAAAATAAAGAATAGCAGTGAATTATGTGTTGCTTCCCGACAATGGTGCCAAAATGTTTAGGGCGAATTCGTCGTTGTTAAGATATACGTTGCAGTATGGGACAAATGCGCTCAAACAAATAAAATTTATAACTCGAATTGAAGTCCAAGGTCGAACATAGGGAGCAAATATGGAATTCACATGCTAAAAGAAATGAATGTATACATGAGCACAAGAAATAAGCCAAGAATGATATTCAATGAAGAATAACTGCTCAAATGATATTTAATACTAAGCAAGAGTATATCAAAAATTTTGTGAGACAAAAAGAATGGAAATGATCCTAAAAAGTGGTGATTTAAATCACTGTTAGATCTACATTTAAGCATGCATCTCAATTTATTCAAATAACCCAAATAACGCTACAGTATCCTCAACCATACCACTTAGGTATTTAAATGTTCCAATAGTACCATCATTAACCCAAATCAGATGTCTTAATAGAAGGGAAGCACAAGCTTTCTCTTCTTCTTCAAAACCTCTTCTACTTTTCGCACAAGGGCTATGCACCCTTCCAAGTGGCTAAGTGTTAGCCACTCTATAGAGCAAAACCCCATCTCTCTCCTCACAATTCCTCCTCTATTTCTCTTCTCTTCTTTCTCTCAAACCTTGGTATATAAGCGGGTATAGGAATCCAGGTAATCGAGTTTGGCCAGACCTACGTGCATGTGTGCACGGGCAAGGCATGAGGGCACGAGGAGGTGTGTGCATGGGGGGCCTCACCCCTCGTGTGCTTAAGGCAGTAAGGCACAAGTGATAAATTCAATTTCTCTGCTATTTTTGTCTCTTCTCTTTACGAGGTGGGACTAAGTCCCACCCTCTTCTTCGCACATCTGCAGCAGAGGAGGCTTCCACTCAATTGGGTGTTGTAGCTGATGGAGGCCTTAATCGAAGGCCCGGAGGTGAACCTGGGATACACCTGCATGGCCTGGAGGAATTCTTGGTGAAGAACAGGGTCGCACGACGAAGAACAAGCTGGAGACAGTGACGCGGTGATGGAGCTTCGACCTAATACCTGAAACAACCAACACGGGCGCTAAGGCCCTAATCAAAAGGTTCTGGAGTGTCCTCGAACCACGTGGAGTGCAGTGGTTGTGGTCTTGTGGTGTGAGAGTGCGTGAGGTGGTGCATCGAGGTCAGTGAAGGTGGACGGCAATGGGTTTGTTTGGTGGAGAGCTAAGGCGAGCGATGGAGCGAAATAGGAGAGGGATTTTGATAGAGGGAGTACGATGGTGCTTTTGGGAGTTGTGGTAAGGTGGATGGCAGTCCGTGGTAGTGGCGCAGGGTCGCTGGAGCTCGCGTCAGAGTGGGAGAAGACAATGACATGGAAGGTGGAGTGGTGTTTGAATTTGGTTAAGAAGGGGTTGAATGGAGTCTAGAGAGAAAGGAGAGGAAGTTGAGCTAATTAATAGATGAAGGGAGGAAGGGTGGCGTCAGCTGTGGTTGGCCGGCGTCGAGGACGAAGCTTGCTTCAGTGAGGTGAACGGTGGCAAGGAAAGGGAGAGGATGCCCTCACTGTGGCTGGCGAGGAATGGACGAATGTGGTGAAGATGATGGACAGGCCAATTTAGCTGTTGGCCGTCCCTAGGAAGACGGGGAAGAAGGGCCACCGGAGCTAGGTCGAAAAAGGGCCAGAGGTAGGGTTTTGAAGAGGGTTTTGGCACAAAACCAAGCTATGGAGCATGGCCTGGCATTGGGTGTGCTTTTATAGGGCTTAGGATGGAGTTCCAAGCTTGGAAACAAGCTTGGAAACTCTAAGCTTCTTGGGCATGTGGGATACCCACATCTCTTATGCGTTCGCATGCAAGATTGGGAAAGAATTAGAGTCGAAGGTCTGATTTGATTGAAAGAGAATTCCTCAAGGTATCTCTGGTTCAAACCTAGGGCTGATTGATTTAGAATCGAGTGAGAAAATCTCACTCGAAACTCGACGGTGAAGGTCTGACCTTCCAAAAATGGTGTGAGGACCTTTTTGCAATGAACAATGATAAAGTTAAGGACCCATTTGCAATTATTTTGAAAGTTAGGGTCAATGTTTGAGAGAAAAGAGTCAGACAAGACTGAAATGTAAACTAGGTCAAGGTGATCTCTGATTGGGCCCAAACCTAATTTGGACCCAAGGAATCAAATGGTGAAGCCGGATTTAGGTTTTGACTAGGTTTGCTTAGGTAAATTGTTTAGAAACCCAAATTAGGGCAATTGTCTATCTGAGACTTTATTTTAGGTCAAAATGATGTCCAATGGTTAAATCAAGCATACCAAACCTTAGAAAATATTTTTATATGATTTTTAGAAGGTTTAAGTGAATTTTATCCTAACCAGAACCTTAATGAATTAAGCGGGTCTATTTTTAGGGTTTCAGATGTCATTTAATTTTCGTAATGCGTGAAAACCCATTTCTGTCTGCACAAACCCTCTTGTTAGACTTTAATGCATATTTGACCTTTAATAAACCCCTGATAAAACCCACGGTTATTCTGCATTCATGATATGATGGTAAAATTATAGTTTTAACCCTGATTTCATGATAAACTCTCAGAAAGGATGTGCAATGAATTACGGTCCTTTGGCAGTTATGTAGGAGCATTTATTAATGGATTTTGACTAATTAAAGTTAGATATGGCTGATGATGATGTTATCATCAGGTGATGCTATATATCTTCAAATGTTTCATACCTCTCCATATTCAAGCAGCACTCAAGGACATGTTCGAGGAGATCCCCTATATAGATGTGCATCACCAGTAGGATTCGATACAAAAATGTTAAATTCATTTGACGTCTTCTCAAGCGACACAAAAATGATGCACTAGTTGGGAATCAAACCTGGTCTGTACCGTGGAAAGGTACTATTTTGCCACTAGACCACCAGTGCTACTCATGTTTTATAAACTTAAAATAACACAAACTAAGAGTGGCCAGAAGATGAATATTCTCGAAGTCATTCCTAATAATTTTGAAATAATAATGATATAAACCTTCAATATTGAATGAAATGGCAATAGTTATAATTGATGCTGATTAGTGTTTCATGAAATGGATGTTTATTGACCTTCAGAATCATCTTTTTTTATCTCAACAAGAAATGAAAGAAAAACACAATGTGTGTGTCTTTTTGACCATTTATCTTTTTTCCAAGCTAAACCATGTATCAATTATAGAAGGTGGATCTTACACAAGTATTTCCAACATATGATTCATAAGGAGAAGACATTTTTAAAGGGATTGATAAGGAAAGGATAAAATAAAACTAACATGAAATTTTGTAACTAACCCCACCTTATATCCTGATTACCAAACAATACCCAGTTCATATAACTAGATTGTACAATTGATATGACAAATAAAAAGATAAGCATATCTAAGATAGAGAGCCCAATCCTTGTGTTTGTATGTTATCTTCAATTGTTTCTCTAAGAAATGGCACCTCATAGTTTTGTTGGATGTCATAAGCCTCTTTTAAATTAAATGAGAAAAATTGATTTAGGCCTTCAAGCCAATGGTTCAATTGATACGATCAGTGATGCATACTAGAAGTGACCAACACAGACAACTAAATGGTTAGTGCAGATTTTGAGCCCAAATGCTCAAAACAACTGATCTCATGAGAACAAAAACTACAAACAAGTGTAGTGACAACTATGAAAAAACCAATTTACAAGCCAAGAACTTAACTAATCGAAAGAGTGGGCAAGTTAGGGGAGGTTTGCACATCACATGGCTCTAGAGATGTCTGGGAATGACCATGGCTCTGAACCAATCCAATATCTCCATAATTTTCCATAGTCTGTGAATTAACATTCTCCAAGGTTGGCTTCCCAGAATGAGAAGGTGATGTAGGAGACTCCTATCCATAATTCATGGATTGATCTTCAACCAACTCCACCCTATCTTCAACAAAAGCATCTCCATTTGATCCTTCAAGAGCAAATGGCACCATACTGCAACCAATCAAAAAAGTGTGAAGAGAGAAAAGAACTTTGGCAAAGCATGAGATAAAAATCACATATGTAATTATGTCTGGGGGAAACCATTTTGTTATAGCTATGGAGAATAGAGAAAAACATGGTGCTCATGCAAACAAGTAAGAACTTACATTTTTCCACAAAAGGAAAACTGAAAATACATAGTAAAGGTCCCTTTCCATCACCCATGTGGCCATGCCTAAACGGAAGTTATTAACAATCATTATTCAATAAAAAATAGATATCACTTCAGTTCCATGCAATTCATTGGTTGATAGTTCTTGAGTGCCTTGATTTTGGATCACCAGAGCTCTATTCAAAATAAGTTTCAATAAAACAACTAATCTTAGATGTAATGATCATAAGCTAATTAGACAAATTTACTTAATCTTCCAAATTTTTGAGGAAGTGAGCATAGTAGCAGCATCATTTGAGGAATCAGATGCACCTCCAAACTACCAAATGTCACATGCACCCTATCTTTCTTTGCGACTCAAAGATGATTGGGTATAATTACATGTTTATTCTCGTGAATGTTAATATCTGAAAGCTTATCTGGTAAAGTGCCTTCAACATTAGTTTGTGCGGTGCTGTCATTATGGGTTGAACAAGCTGTCAAAACCAGGCCATTAACCCCACTATCAATGCAGGAGGATTTCTTAACTGATTTTGGACTCCACTCCATGGTGGATTGTGTACTTGCATCAAAAGCATTCAAGAATGTATCAACTCAACAAGAATCTACATAAATCGATAATCAAATGACAATCGATAATCTACAATGAGTACAAGAAAAAATAGATACATACATACCTTTTCTCCATTTTTCTAGACCAATCTTAAACAGGGAGCTGCAAGACAGCAGTTAGATTGCCCATCCTATCCTTAGAAGTTAAATAAAAAAACTTAGATGTCAACATTTTCCCTCAAAGACAATGAATTAAAAGTTCCAACAAATAATATGTAGAAATCCATTTCAAGGCTATATATGCCAACACGATGTTCAAGCCCAAGTGATGTAAGCATGTTTATATCACATAAACCGTCTATTTATGCATGCTTTTAAGCGTATAGTTGCATCATATGTTATAAATATCACATAACATGCATCATCTTGCATTTAGTTTAGATTGTATAAAGTTTAGGTTAATTTTCTCTTTTTGTGGTCAGGGTACAGGGTAGTATTTAATCGAGGCCTTGGATTGAAGATCCAACTGTAAGGATCTAATTAGGGCAACGATCGGAGTTCAATGACTCCAAGATCTCCTTGATCAGACTTTCGTAATATCATATGCAGTCTGAGAAAGATCAAAGGTCAAGAGGCCAGGTGGTGTAAATCCACACTTCAGATGACAAATCCAACCCCATGGATGGGTTCGAATCAATGATTGCAGCCCAACAATGCAAAAATCAATCCAATCCGACATCCGTGGCACCATCTATAAGACAAAGAAGATGGACGGCTAAGATGGCACCATGTGGCACCATCTCAGCCACCCATACTAGCCAAGGCCCACTGCTGCCCTCTCTCTCCTCAAACGAATGATCAATCACAGCCATTGGATTTAAATCCAATGGTTAGGATCCTCTCTAGCCGTGCCTCTTCATCTCTAAAGAGAAAACTCAAGGGAAGATCTTGACCATTGGATTAAAATCCAACGGTCAAGAGAGCACGCGGAGGAGTGGAAAATGTGACCAAAGTGGCCACTTAGTGCGTTGGTCTCGTGCCCATTCACGAAGCCAGTGATGAGCGTTTGACTCTTTGAGCTCTCAAATTGAGCGTGAGCATTGGCGCGGGCTACATTCAGTCGTTGGATGCACGGTGGACGCTTGATGGAGGTGCGACGTGGTAGCACGGATGGGCACGGATCGCGGATGCGCGTGATGACGCGCATTCGAATGCTCGATCAGACACAGGCACACGATGAGGTGCATATGCATCTTAAGCCATCCAATCGCAAGATCGTGGGCTTAAGCGTTGAAGAAGAGAAGATGAAGGCACGGGTGCGATGCAATCTAAGCCATCGGATGAGATATGGACGATTGAGAGCTTATGCGTGCGACGAAGGTGTTGAAAAGTCGAGGAAGGAGAGGAGGTGGGCAAGCACGACCTAAGCCCATGTTCAGGTCTTTAGTGACGAATAAATCCATCACTAAAGATCTATTCATTAAATTTTAAAGGATAAAATGACCTTTTTGCCCCTTCAAACCTCACCTATAAATGCCCTATGACCCCCACATATCCATCATCCCTTCCTCTCTTCTCTCACCCCCTCCAAAGGTCTAAGATCTTGTCCCAAAGTATAGATGCTCCATTAGAGTTTAAAATAGAATTTCTCCACCTTCTCATCCCCGTTCGTGGAGCGCCCACGGTTGTCTTCTCACTACTGTTTGGGAAGCGGATCTCGCTGCGACATCGCCTTGCCCCATCCTTTGTAGTCCGTCTTCGTTCCCCTTCGTCTCTCATCTCACCACTTTTGTCCGAGCACTTCATTAACGCAGCTCGTCCTCCAAGTAGCCGTTGAGGAGGATAAGTTCTCTCCACCTTCTCTTTTATTGCTTTCTGGTGTAGATTTCCTGCTTTCTAGTGTAACGAGTAGTTGTAACAAACCTAATTCTGTGATTATGAAATATTTGTTCATTCTCTCTCTATTGTCTCTTTATTTGTATCATTCTCTCTCTCTTCTATTAATTAATCTTTAAGTAGATAGTTAGCATAGATTCAATTCAATTAGCTAATCTGCTTCATGACAACAAATCAAATGCGATTTTTGATCAAGCGTCCGCCTCCCTATGTTTGACTTGGAATTCCTTTTGGGTTTCGGTTAAAATTATCTGTTGATGGATTTTTCTTGCAAATTACGCTACTACGACGGGTTTCCAAACTCAATCTTTTTGCGATGATTTTCCAACAAAATATTTTGGCACCATTGTCGGGGAGGCATGCTCTTTGATTTTTCATGTTTTCCAGCTTACTGATTGTTTACCTCACTTCTCTCCTTCTTATTGTGATTGTAGGTACTCTCACAAGGCGAGCACAAGCAGTAGATTGGAGCAAAGTACTACTGAAGGGTTTGTAAGTAATCCCACCTACCCACCCACTAGATTTCATTCTACCACCTAATAACACAAACACTAATTAACCTAGGAGCTTACATAAACTATAAGGTTAGTTTTGATTGTTTGTTTGACACTTTCACCTGCCTCACCTTTCACATATAAAGAAAAAAATTTAAAAAAATCTCACAGAGATACACAACCTCTTCTGATTTTCATATCCAATCGGTAACCCGACCTTTGGGATCGATTCACTCATCAACACATAATTGAGTAGAAATTAGATTAGGTAATCACTTGTGTGCCTAATTAAGTTGTGCATCAGGTTAATTGTTTGAGTTGTTTGAGCTGCCCCACTTCAACTAGAAAACATTCATCAAGTAGCTACCAAATAGGTTCAACTTTTAGGATTAACCAGGCACTCCACATTCTTTTAAGTTTTAAAGGAAGTCGTCTTCACCTGTGCTTTCAAAACTTGGAGTTCCAACTAAACTTGATTGAATATACCTAAAGTTGAATCCTAAAGGCTACTAAGCAATATTTAAATCCTAAAATTCACCACATCCAAAAATAATCTTGCTTGAAAACCATTGGTTGTGCATGCACACACATATCAATCGATCATTAAGGGCAACCCAGATAAAGGGCCCATCACATTTCAAAGTACATTCAAATCTAACCCTGTTTAAAATAGAGTAGATGTTGGCCTTAAGGATTGGACTCGCTCTTCGGAGCCCGGATTGAGATTCTTTTCGATTAGTTTGCTTCTACCATTCAATCTGATGTCGAGCTAAGGGAGCAGAATCAAATGATTGCGGTTGGGGGGTATCAAAGGAACCTGAGGCGAAAGCCAAAGGAAGAACCTTCTCCCCAACCCCTCCCTCTAATTGGTTGGATTGACTGGAAAGAAGTAGATCAAATTGTTTCTTCATCTCAAGACGGGTTGTGGGAGTCTGTAGGTCTTTAGACTAGCCCACTTAAGGACAGGTTTGATTGTTTGTATTGCAGGGAACCTTTCTTCCTCCCGTTCTGTCATGGATCCTTCCACATCTTATTCGCACTTCCACTCCTACCCTCATACCACTACTTATTCCCAAAATGATTATTATTCCAACCAGACTTATTATCATCCATTTTCTAGTTGGGATAATCCTGATTGGGGATACAATTTCGGACCTCCATGTTCAGGGTCTAACCCTGGATACCATGATCATGATTCTTATCCTTCTCCAAACTACATCGATTATAGATCACTGCCCTTTTATGGACAACCTAATACGATCTACAATCAAGAAGATACGCTGATCCCTATCTTTCCCCAGATTACATTGCATATAGGTCATCACCCCCTTATGGACAACCCAAAATGACCTATTATCAGGGAGGGTATCAAGAACCTTAATTTGTTGACTCCCCTACACTGAACCCAAACCCGCCCAACCCTAAACCAGACCATTTGGTTCAGGTTAACTAGGTCCAAGATAAGGTGTTGGCTAACTTAAGGAATACCATACAATCTTTAGAAACTCAGTCAACACCTTGCCTTGAAGAATTGGAGCCTCTAATTGAAATGATTGACGATCTTAACAAGTATTTATTGGATTGGCTCCAAGATGTTACGGATAAGGACCCTGGAGAGCTTTTACTTGGGAAGTTATCGAAATTGTGGATGAGATTTGTGATTGCTCTAGTCCAATCTTAAGATGATTCCGAGGATGAACCCCTGTCAGGAGAGCTAATGTCAAAATCCTCTTAGGCACCCATAGGGGGGACATGTTTTACGAGACCAGGGTTGACCAGGTTATTTTAGAGTAATTAAATAAGGATGAATTGAATTCTTCACCTAAGATCCCTGAGCTAGGGAACAAGGAAACGTATGTCTCCATGGATCAGAAAGTGATTGATGATTTTGAGACATACATTTATGCGGATTTAGAATTCTTTGATTCTGAAGGTAAAGAATCATTATGGGAAGTCTCACCTGAGTTTACAGCACACAAATTCAGTGAGACGACTGGGCTTGAAGAATTCGATGAATCATGTGATGACCTTAAAATTGAAGAACTTCAACTTGTTGGGGCTCACAAGGCGGATTCAAATCCTTTTATTAAGGATTCAATTCAAAGCCCCATTCCTCAATCACACCCCGTTAAGCATTATGATGATTATGTTCTTGAGATCATTCAATCCAAGTCAATTCTGATTCAGTCAGAACTCTTAGACTTGGAAATTTCAGATGGGGTGATTAATATGCAGGAGATCCCATAATTTGAAATCCTGATTGCAGAGGATAGGAAGTGGGAAATGATGATATAGGAAGCCAATTTCGGAGGAAGTAGAAGACAGAGTCAAAGGATTCCGATTTGTTTGAAACCCCCAACCATCTACTAGGACCCTTATGACATTTTTTCTAAGGATGTGCAACCCACGTGCAAATTCATTGATTATCCTTTTGAGATTGATTTCTCTGTAACCCAACTTTTTTGTCTTGGGTTGCATCCTCACAAATTGTAGGTCCGACCCCGCTTGCATGCTGATCTTCGATTTTGGATAATTTTTATCCAGAACCTTAGATATACTCGACCATGGGGCATGGGTTTGCACTACAATCTGGTCCATGTTTGTGGACATCTACTTCCAGGTCCTAAGGTGAATCTTTTTATTATGATTCTGACCTGCACCTATGAATCCTTTATTTCTTCTTTGTTTGTATAGTGTGCCTAATTGAAGTCACTAAATTCAGCACATATATAGTTTGTTTTCTTCTTGGAGCTGACTGGGTAATCATGAAATTCAAGTGCTTTCTACTCTACTCCACTCTGTTTCATGTCTTTTTAATACAATGAGGACATTGCATTATATAGGCATGGGGGGGTGGATATTCATCTCTGAATCACCTTGTTAGTTCCATAGATTCTTTTTATTTTCTCTTTATTTTTGGAAAAAAAAATTGAATCAGGAAAAGAGAACTTGAGCTTTAGAAATTTGTCAACCATAGGAATGATACGATATGACCTTAACAGTTAGACCCTTCAAGTCTTTGGGCTTAATCAGCCCAGGTGTCTACTAAACTGTGGATTTGTTTATCAAGTCCTCGCCATTTGAAAATTTATTTTAAATTTGTTAAATAAGTTGGGGTGTGATGAGAACCTCATCATGAGCCCTAACTAGCACATTTTGACCTAAGAGAATAAGAGCTCCTACATAACCTAAAGGACCTAATTCAAGGAATTAATGTTCTGAGAAGAAAACACAAGACAAAAGTTAAAACTGTAATTTTACCATTGCAGTACATAAATGGAATTTCTCAGAGGCAAAACATAGGTCAAATGGTCTTAAGAAGATGAAAAGTGGGTTGGTTCAATCAGAAATGGGTTCATGTGAGAGCTAGAAATTAAATGACATCTTGTAACCCTAAAATAGACCTGCTTAATTCAACAAGTTTCTGGTCAGGATAAAAATCAAATAAATCCTCTAAAATTCATGGAAAAATATCCTCTAGGGTTTAGAGCCTTCAATTTGACCTTTGGAACCTATTTTGACCTAGATTGGTGTCTTAGCTCATTATTTGACCTAATTTGGGTTTTTATGTAAAATATTTATTCAAACATGGTCAAACCTAAAATCCAACTTCACCATTGAATTCCTTAGGTCCAAATTAGGTTTGTACCAAAATTTAAACCTAAGGGGAGGTCATCTTGACCTACTTTGCAAAATAGTCCACCTAATTATATTCTGGCCCCTATCTTTTGAAAACCATTGCACAGACCCCCCCAACTTCCTCGCCACTCTTACAATCAAGTCCCTCCACCATTAAAGCAGAGGAATCCTACTCCGGTAACGGATGGAGGGGGATTACTCCCTGATTCCTCAGAGATCTCCCAAATTTGGAAGGGAGATTCTCTGAGGAATTCCCTTCCATCTGAGCATGGTCCTAATCTCTGATTCGCACCCAATCTCTCGTGCGAATGCACGAGAGATTTGGGTCTCCAACTGTTTTCATCTCCGGCAAGATTTCTTGTTCTTGGAAGCTTATCTTCCAAGCATAAGAGCCCCTGCCAGTGCCTATAAAAGATCAACCACCTTCGGCTGCACCTATTTAGCTTGACTTGGCAGGAGAAATACCCCTAATTTTGTCTCCTCTCCTCCGGCCAAGGGTCCAGTGAGCTCCGGCGAGCCCTCCTCTTTCTCATCGCTTTGCCATAACACCAGTGACAGAGCAGCCTTCACCACCTTCCTTCACGTCGTGCAACACCCGCGCGCGTGTCTCCAGCCCCGTCATCGTCATCACTCTCCCTCCACTAGACATCTTCTTCTCCGGCAGCGGCAGGTACGGCCAGCCGCCTCCTCTCCCCTTCATCCACTCAGCCAAGTTAGAATTATTCCCCTCTCTCCCCTCTTCATTTCCCTTCCTTCTATTTCCACTTTCTACCCTTCGCAGCCACATACCACTTCCACCTTCTCCATCTCCGGCCGACCACTGGCGAGGCGCATCCACCACTCCACACTTCCACATGCTTCGCTAGACACCTCATCACCTCCGCCATCACCCACTAATCACCATCCGCCATTCCACTGACCGCCATCACCTCCCTAAACATCCACCGAACACACCCATAAACACGACCACAGAGTGACCTAAGCATGCACGCCTAGGCTGCCTTGCAGCCTGCCACCCACCGCCTCACCTTCGCCTTGACACGGCGAAGCTTCCCATGTGCTCTAATGAGGCTACAAGGCCGTGTTGAGTAATTTCAGGTCAGGGCACCCTATCGCCATTGACGAACAAGCAAGCTTGCTTGCGAGCTTCGCCCCAGGTTGCTGCGCCCAGGCAAACAAGCCCAGGTGATGCGCGATGAGTGCGCGCACATCTCCAGCCAAGTGAGCGGCTATGTAAGGAGCCTTGTTGCCCCAATTGAGCAGAACACTTCACCTGCGGGCGTGAAGACGTGGGTGGGACACTTTAGTCCCACCTCGTAAACTCAAGAGTAAGGCACGTCGTTTATATTATTTTCGTGTTTTAAGCTTATCGCCTCAGTACACGGGGTGAGGTCCCTTACCCACGTACACCCGCCTCGTCCGCGACCTATGCCCCGCGGATCTGGCTGACCAACCCGATTATCCCTCACACTCCTCGCGCATTACACCACGTTCGTGCGCCTGGACCCGGGCACGCGAAACCCGGCCCAATTACCCAGCTTTGGGAGAGCGTACCGAAGAGAGAAATAGAGAGAGTGTGACGTGGGGGAGGGTAGGGGATAGGTTTTGCTCTTCAGTGTGTGCAGGGAAGAGAAGAAGGAAGAAGCTAAGGTAGAAGCTGCGGCCGCAGAGAAGCAAAGGGAGGAAGAAAGGAAGCTGAGGTAGAAGCAAGTCAAGGCAAAGAGGCTAAGGAAAAGGAGAAAGGAAGGGGAAGGCGCAGCAGAAGCCAAGAAGGGAAAGAAGAAGCACTGTAGCCGCAGAGGAGAGCTAAGGAAGAAGCACTGTAGTAGAGATGCAGCTGAAGAAGAGAAGGAAAGGTAAGCCAAGGAAGAAGGTAGAAGAAGAAGACAAGAAAGAAGAACTTGAAGGTAGAAGAAGAAGACCAAGAGGCAAGCATGCAGAGAAAGTCAAAGAAAGAAAGAAGACATCAGAGAAAGAAGAAAGAGAAGAACCAAAGAGAAAGGAAAAGAAGAAGAAGAAAGAAGAAAGCTAAAGAAGAAGAAGAAGAGAGACACGAAAAATTAGACTTTTTGCCCTATTCATTTCATTCTCTCTATATTTTTGCTACATTTTAATTCATAAACTATTGCCTGATATTCTGAATTAGATTTTGAGTAGATTTAAGTGTTCAATTACATTGATTGAGATTAGTGAATAAATTCCATTTGCTCCCTGTGTTCGACCTCGGATACTTAGGTTTTCGAGTAATAAATTTTTATTTGTTTTCGAGGTGATTTCATCTATACTGCAACACACATTTTTTAAAACCAATTTTGCCCTGTTAATAGGGTGGTAGGTACACGACTTATTAACCTATCCTCTGATTTGAGGGAACTTTAAGTCTAAGCATCTACACACTATTTGCACAGACTCCCTTTCCGGCAGTTTTAACGAAAATTAGGTAGCTAATGAACCTTCTAGGGTGGCATGGCTGGCAAGTTATCATGGGTAACAGCCCATTGGTCGGTTGTCCAGAGCCCAGCCACATGACCATTCTCTTCCTGCTACCTTTAGGTAAATCTTATATTAGGGAAGCCACCTACTTAAAAAAAAAGAAACAAAATAGAAAAATATCGCAAAAGAAAAGAAAAAGAAATAGAAATGGATAAAAGAAAAAAAAAAAAGAAATAAGTCACACTTCACTGCACGAGTATGGCTGGCAAGTTATCTGTGGTAACAGCTCATCGGCCAGTTGACCAGATCCCAGCTTAAGAAATGCACGTATAATTCCTAAACACTTAGGAAGAAGCAGAGAAGTAGAATATACCAGGCAGATATACACTGGGTTCACCCTTGCGTTGACCCCATAAAAATAAAAGTAGGGAGAAATCTACCGGTCGGATAGATGCACCTTTAGGCAGAAATTCTTTTAAGGTCGCCTAGGGACGTAGAAACCTAAAGTTCATTCTGATTCCCAATCGGTGAGTCTAACACATCACACAAAAAGATGCTTAGAACTTTCTTTTTTGAGAAGGAAAGGAATGCTATCGAATCACCGATAGCAAACTAGGAGAGCTTTTATTAATAAAGAATAATGAAACAATTACATGGTCGAACCCCATTAATGTATGAGATTCCAGCAACTATTGACAATCTTATCCACATTCACTGGACTCTCTTGAAAAACACATTCATTCCTAGCCCTCCAGATAGACCATAAAACAGCCACCATAGATAAACATGGCTTATTCACCCTCACAAGAGAGCTCTGTCACCGCATGACAGTAGCAAGAGGAGATGTCGTGCACACTTAAACCAAAGTGTTGGCTCCTTCCATGGTGTGAGCTCTATGCACGGTGAAGGTTTTATAGATCCCCCATCCTCCGTCCATCCTCCTCTTTTTAAATGCCTCTCAAGTTTTGTTTCCTCCTCGAGATTGTCTCCAACAATATTGGCGATGAGGCAATGCCACAAGTTGTGTGAGATTCGGCTGATTTGGGTGGTCGATCTGTTGAGGCCGGCTGATAAGATGGTTTTCGCTTTCAAATAATGTGATTAAGTTGATTTGTCGTTTTAGTAACAAAGTGGTGGAAAATCGCTTAACAAAATAATTACAATAAAAATTAACCACTCACAGAAGAGTGGGTCATGTCCACAGGGAGGCAATGATGCAATAAAATCATGAATATTTTTTCTCATATTCATTTAATCAAGTGCGAAATCCTGAGTCAAATCTAACATGAAATGCAATGAAAAGAAGATACACAATAACTCAAAAATGTAAGGGTATATGTGTAATTTTTCCTCACTAAAATATTCAATAAATATGTGATGATTCTATGTAATTTCCCATTGACATGCATTAGAGAAAATTTGTGCACATTTTAATCCAAAACCAATGTTAAAACATGTGAATAACAATAGCCACACAATTATCAGAAAGCATGAGTATGAAGTCACAATTTCACCATAATAAAATAATCATAAATTAAAATTCATTTTCATGGAAATGGCATTCAAATGTAAATATTAATTAAAGTAAAAGCAGAGGATTCTACCTCTCTCCTCCTTGCGCATGGGAGAGAGGTTCATTCGAGGAGCTACTCCTACAAGAGGTTGGCTGAAGCGAGGCCTTCACGATGGTGGCAGTGGTGAGTCGTGAGATGGCTGGAGCTAGCCTAGCAGAGGAGAGGAGTGGCGGTGGTGGAGGAGCCTGCTGCTGGCCACGTGTACTGCAGGTGCAAGGAGAGTAGCACGCAGGCACTGCAGGCAATGCAGACGCACACGGCGCGTGGGCGCGTGGAGGCACGGCTCTGCAGCCCCTCAAGGGGTGCGTGGGCATGGGTGCTGGAGCGTGGGCTACTGGCACGCAGGCGTGATGGCACGTGGAGCGCGTGATGTGGGCGAGCGGAGGTGTGGAAGTGGAGGGACGTTGGAGGTTCTGGAGAAGGCGACGAGGCATGGGTGTGCTGGGTGGGCTGGAGGCGCGTGGTGGGTTTGATGGAGCAGGGGGGCTGTTAGCGCGTGCGCTTGCTGAGGTGAGCATGTTGGTGCAAGTGCTGGAGGTGGGTTGGAGCAGCTGGTGAAGGTGAGGGCGCAAGCGTGTGCTGGCTGAGTTGAGGGCACGGTGGCAGATGGCGCGTGCGCTGAAGATGGGTGCGCAGAGGCTGGCGTGAGTTGGCTGAGGTGAGGAGTTGCAAAGACTCTTTGGCGGTGTGGGCTGTCACCCCACATGCCCATAGTGGTGAGTCGTTCTGCCGCGGTGGGAGACCAGTGGTATGGATGGAAGAGAAGCAATGTTCTCTGAGCACAGTGAGGAACAAGGGTGGAGACCTCCCCTTAACAGCAGCTCTACCTTCTCCTTTTGTAGCCACGACCACACTAATTTGAAATTCAAAATGTCGTAGCATAAATGTGATGTGCTGGAGGAGGAGGCGGAGCCAGAGGAGTTACCTGTGCAAAGGAGAAAAAGAATAAAACAACAAAATAATTAGGGTTATTTATACATAACTCCTTAACTTCTATGTTAATTAAAATAGGGCACCTAATTAATTAACTAATTAAATGTATGCAACCCTAAGTTAATTCTAAATGCATGAATTATGTACTTAAGCAAAAAATATGAATAAATTTATTTACATCCTAATGTAAGCTATCTAAATGTTAAAATTAATTTAATGTCTAAACATTTAGATACTTAAATAGCCCACGAATATGGGCTAATCACCGACGAGAAGGAGGCGGTCTGTTGAGGCAGTCAGATGAGGCCTACAAGAGCAAACGCACTGCTGGTGATGGAGATGATGGTTGACTTTTGAACATTTGCATACATTACCCTGCATAAACATATATGTATGAAATTTTTAACAACATCTTCTAACTAAGATAAACTATTACTTAAATATTTTTGCAATCTAATGATGCATGATTTAAATGTACTTAAGCTAATTAAGTGTCCAATAAATTGGACTCATCAAATACCCCCATGCCTAAGTTTTGCCAGTCCCAAGCAAAAGTGAAAAATAATGGAAGTAACCAAAAGATTTCTTCTTTCCTTATTCCAAAAATTTAGAGATCCAGACAAATGTGAAGTGATTGTAGCCTAGGTAAATGAATTCAAGTGAAAAATCAACTTACATTTGAATTTCGTACTTAACCCTTAATAAAATTCTATCGGGATAGGCAACTACTTCCCTCGAGGATAAAGTAGAAAATAATTTTAGATTTGACCCCAGCTTTCAGGCTTAGGTAGGAGATACAGAGTAAAATGGATTTATATTTGGTGGCTCACACTCATCTAGTGCTACATGTAGTCTAGTACTGCAGACTCTCACTCTCTAGACTATCAATCGAGTCAACCTAGAGAAAGGCGAAATACTGTGCTCTCTTTGTGTTCCTTTGCACTACTCCCTCTCTCTTTTCCTTTTCTTCTTTCTTTTCTATGATCACATATCTTACCAGATTTTGTATATGTATTCACTGTTTAGTGGCCTCATATGCCTGCCACACTTCAAGTCCTAATAACCCTATAACTAAGTTAGAAGTCCTCAGCCAGTATTCGAGAGATCAGAAATACTGAAAAGTAGGTATGGGTCATATTTAGTAGATCTCAATGGGTGTTATTGTTGTTGCCTCAAAAACAATAGACTTATTTTTAAAAAATGACATGAAGATAAAAACTCCACACTTGGACCTTTTTTTTCATATTTTTTTAAATATTTCTCTCTTTCTTTTTTCTTTACTACTAACACAAAAGGATGCATACATTTATTCATGAGGCATTATTAGGGATGATGATGATCAAGAGGATATTGTGTGGCTTATTTAGTGGAAGTGACTACTCTCCGCACAGGGAAAGAATGGATAGGACAATCGTATTTCTGACCTTTGGCATTATTACCCTCCTTCAGCCGAGGACTCTTGTTACGACCTGGTACCCGAATCCCTACAGGACCCGAGACTGGCTCAACTCGACTAATCCCAAGGCCCAGTCGTCCAACAAAAAATAACCAAAAAGTACGAAAGTAAACCACGTTCACTATGCTAAGTAACTAATGGTAAAAGAGTACAAGCAGTAAAGGAAGTAAAGGCTGCTAATAGTACATATCACCACCACAATAGTAAAGTAGAACAAAGTATAGAACAAAAACGGTAACAACAGTGTAAACTCACTAGCAAAAGGAAGTACAACAAAAATAGGAACGACAGCTGGGCTCGACTGGGCCCAGCACCCTCTGCAGCCAGTCACTCGAGCTGCTCAACTCCTGGACCTGAAAAGGGTTATGAGTAAACGGAGTCAGTGAACGCTGAGTAGAGTGGTAACGAACTAACTAAAGCAGTAAAGGCTAACAGGTAATTTATCTTTTCCAATTATTTTATTTTACTAGTCATTTCCTTTTACCCATTGGTTTACTTTCAGATCTCTTTCTTGATCTCACATGTTCCTCATGGGAACGATCTTGATTGTAGTCTTTTCCGAAAAGTAGAAGGCACACGTGGTGCTCTCCTGGCCGGGAGTTCCCCGTGGTGATCCTACACCCAGTCACCCACCCCGAGGTCATGGATAGACGTAGCGGTGACTGCGGCACGCGCGATAAGCGCACAGGTAGCTACCCCACACTAGCACGTGGTCAATCATTTCCGCTAGCAGGTACGCCTAAAGTACAGCACGGAACAGTATAGGGCTTAGCCCTCTCAGTAACAAGGGTCTAGCCCCTCAGAACCAAACAGGGGTCTCGCCCCTCCACAGTCCGCACACCTTCATCTGACTACCCCGGTTTGCCCAGTGGGCCTAACAAGTTGGTGTAGGGTGGCTAGCTGAACCCCAGGCCCCATGGGGTAACTAGTTCTCTCCCTACACTAGTAGCTCTCCCCAATACAGTGTACACGAGGGCCAACAGAAGTTGGTTTAGAGTGGCCAATCCTAACCCCAGGTCCCAACCCAAAGGCGGCTAGTTCCGCTCTACACTAAATAGGGGACGGTCTCTCTCCTTGGTACCATGTACTCAAGGGCCAGCACACTTCCCACTCACATTTCCAGATCCATTCCATTTGTCTACAGGAGCTCTACTCCTAATTCCTCGTAGGATTCATGCTCGTATTCACCATGTTGTTCCATACCAGGTTTCATCATTCACATTTCCATTCTCATAGTATACACATGCAACTCGTATTTCCACAATTTAACATATACAACAAGTAACATCACAGGTAACTATATAACTAGCACAGGCATTTCATATTTCACAAGCAGTTGTTTTACATTTCTATTCATTCAGTTACGACTGCAATCTCAAACACGCATATAAACAGTGCAAGTACTTCTTATCCTAGGATTCATGCCACATCCTAGGTTTCTAATTATCCAATTTCACATATGCATTCATGTTTTATAATTAAAATAGGGGAAACCACTCTACAAGACAATCCGGGAGTACTGGGGGCTCAGATGGCAGACTCACGTGCCTCTGCAAGCCCCGAACATGCAATAGGTCAAAGTCCTATACCAAGGAACATAACACAACAGAATGTTCAGAACAGTATATAAGGCATTCTAACATGTAGAGGAACTCATAATGAAACCACAGATATCTTGTTTACGTAAAACGGACCTCAAACGAACCCTAAATGGGTCAAAAATAGAACTACAGACCTAAATCAGACATCTGCAACAAGGTCCAGACATCTTAAAAGTCACCAGGGTCTCACCTCAGGTTTCTGCGTCGACTTCAGACGTCCAGAACCCCTATTTGACCATCTGGACCCAACTCCAGACATCCGACCTCTCCTCCAGTTGTCTGGGAGTGCTTCCGGTAATCTGGTAAGTTGTCCAAACGTCTGAAATGCGTGGGAGGACATGCCCCGCGCCTTCCCGAAGCTATCCCTATGTGAGACAAACAATATCTTCCTCTTTTAGCCACACAGATCGAAGCTGCGGTGCGGCCTACATGGTCGTAATCGCAAGAGGAACGTACCTTCGCGAAGCTCTTCTTTCAAACATCCGGTGTTGTCACCAAATGTCTAACCCATCGTCTGGACGACATGCTAGATGTCTGATTCTGGGAAGAGCCCAGAACCAGACCAACCTCCTGCTCTCGCCGCACGTAGCCATGGCCTCTCCTCCTCATCTGCAGCTCCAGCTGCAGCAGAGTGTTGGGGATGTCTCCCCCGACATGCTCCTCCTCTCATACGCACTGCTCCGGCCATGCGTCCTCCAGTGAGCTCCCACGAGCTTGCAAGTTCAAGCTCTACCTCCTCTCTTCACGCCACCTCTCCTCCTTGCTCCTCGCTCTCGCGCCCTCTCTCATGCTCATCCCTCTCGCTGTAGTGGAGAGGAAGAAGGAAGGTGGTGGTGGTGGAGTGGAGAAGAGAGGAAGGGGGCAGAGGAGTTATATATAAGGGAGTAGCTAGGGTTTGGTGGAGGAGAAAGAAGAGTGAGAGAAGAGAGAAAAGTTGTCTGCACGCAGCCAGCGTGTAGACCCGACCCTGGGTACAAAATTTTCAATTTCCAGACGTTTGGGAAGGGGTCTAGACGTCTGACTGACAGTCCAGATGTCTTAAAAGGCTCAGAACAGAATGGGTCTTTACAACTCTATGAAGGATGGTGGTAACCATCCACCATAGTCACAATTTTATTAGGATTCACTCTTTGTATCTACCTTATTTGATGACTCTCAGGAATTCACACACTATTTGCACACAGGAATAAAGAGCGAAAACTATGCCTAACTCTGAGGTATCATCATTTAATTATCCAGAACTTAAGAGTCCTTACACTAGACTTAACGCACGAGTAATCTCTCTACTTTCTTCTCACAAATATTAGGTGGATCTAATAGAAGATAGTTTGCCTATCTCCCTATTAACTGTCCAAGGATTCAATAGACTAAAAATGTTTATCGATTTTCTTAAAAAGATCTATTACCCAGTCTACATGCAAGTGAAATAAATGTACTAGATTCTAAACTTAAGAAACAATTTAAAAAGAAAAACGTTAATGACACCTCCTTAATAAAAAGTTTTCTGCTAGGGACTAACCAATTCATCTCAAGAGAATTTTTTTTTTTTTTAGTTAATGCACCTATCCTAAATGCATGTAAATATTTATAAATGCTATAAACTTCCTCAGGTTATACCCTCCCATGCTTAAGATTGACAATGTCCTCATTGGAAAAGTAAAGACATAGAAGAATATCACCTGAGGAGGAGAGTGGGAGGAGCTAAGGTCCCTCAAGCCGAAGTGTATCCAAAGCCTGGCCATCTGAAAGAGTAACATAAGATTTAAGTCGTTGGCCATTTACCTTAAAGCTCGCACCAGAAGTAGGGTTCCGAATTTCTACAGCTCCATGAGGGAAGGTATTGATAACAACGTATGGCCCATCCCAGCGGGACTTAAGCTTTCCTGGAAATAATTTGAGTCTGGAATTGAAAAGCCAAACCCACTGGTTGGGCTCAAAGGTCTTTCTAATGATGTGCTTATCATGGAAGACCTTTGTACGTTGCTTGTAAGCTTGAGAAGTTTCATAGGCTTCATTACGAAGCTCCTCAAGCTCACTTAACTCGAGCATATGTGCCTTTCCCACTTTATCCAAATTTAAGTTAACATTTTTAATAGCCCAATAGGCTTTGTGTTGGATTTCAACGAGAAGATGGCATGCTTTTCCGTAGACAAGACAGAAAAGAGACATGCCTAAGGGAGTCTTATACATTATTCTGTAGGCCTAAAGAGCATCATTTAGTTTTTTAGATCAATTCTTACAGTCGAACCTGACAGTTTTTTCTAAAATTCGCTTAATCTCCCTATTAGACACTTCAACTTGTCCACTTGTTTAGGGATGGTAAGGTGTGGCTATCATGTGGCTGACTCGCAAATTTTGGAGTAGTCTTATGAAGTGTACGTTCTTGAAGTGAGGTCCTCCATCACTTATGATCGTCCTTGGGAACCCGTACCGGAAAATGATATTAGCCTTAATAAAATCCAAGACCATGGAATGGTCATTGGTTCACGTGGGTATGGCTTCTATCCATTTCGATACATAGTTCATTGCCACAAGGATGTACTCATATCTGAAGGACATAGGAAAGGGACCCATGAAGTTGATGCCCCAAATGTCAAAGATCTCAATGGGGAGAATAGGTTGCTGGGGCATCTCATCCCTTTTTCCGATGGTTCTCGTCTACTGGCAACATAGACATGCGCCCACATATGTATGTGCATCTCAGAATAATGTGGGCCACCAAAAGCTAGACTGAAGAACCTTATGGCCAGTCTATTTTCCACTAAAATGCCTTCCACAGTGGAGGTCCTGGAAGAAACTTAGAACACACCTTTGTTCTTCATCAGGGACGCAACGACGGAAAAGCTGGTCAGGGCCTATTCTAAATAGCTCAGGTTCTTCCCAATGATAAAATTTAGTGCCAGCAAGAAACCTGTCTCGCTTCTATATGCTTATCCCAAGTACTAGGGGTAATGTCCATGACCAAATAGTTCACTATGTCAACGAACCACAGAGTTTTGACCTCCACGACCATCAGAGACTCATCAGGAGAATTCTCTTGACTAACGCTAGCCGAGGTTGATGCCTCAGTGGGGATCCTAGATAGATGATCTGCTACCACATTCTCAACTCCTTTCTTATCTTTAATTTCCAAGTCAAACTCCTAAAGTAGCAGAATCCAACGGATTAAGCGACGTTTGGTGTCCTTTTTAGCAAGAAGATGCTTTAAGGCAGAATGATCAGTGAACACCACAACCTTGGATCCCAAAAGATAAGACTAAAACTTTTCCAAAGCAAATACTACAGCAAGAAGTTCCTTTTTAGTGACTATGTAGTTTTGCCGAGAATCCGTAAGGGTCTTGCTGGCATAACGCAACACATGAGGTTTGCCATCAACCCTTTGACCTAAGATCGCTCCCACTGTAAAATCAGAAGCATCGCACATTAGTTCAAACGGGAGGGTCCAATCTGGTGCTTGGAGAATTGGCGCGGTAATAAGGGCTTTCTTCAAGACTTGGAAAGTCTCACCACATCTGTCATCAAAATCAAAGGAAACATCCTTCGCTAACAGGTCACAGAGTGGCTTAAAGATTTCACTGAAATCTCTAATGAAGCGCCTATAGAACCCAGCATGGCCAAGGAAAGATCTAACCTGATGAACATTGGTGGGCAATGGAAGCTTAGAGATGGAATCAATTTTTGTGATATCCACCTTTAATCCTCTCTCGAAAACTACATGCCCTAACACAATGCTTTGCTAGACCATAAAGTGGCTTTTCTCTCAGCTAAGCACCAGCTTTGCCTCTTCGCAACGGGTTAAGACTTTATCAAGGTGCGAAAGGCATAAGTCAAACAACGAGCTGTAAATGGAGAAATCATCCATGAAAATCTCAACAAACTCGTCGATCATATCAGAAAAGATAGCCATCATACAATGTTAGAAAGTGGCAGGAGCATTACATAACCCGAATGGCATTCGATGGAACGCAAAAGTGTCATACGGACTTGTGAAGGTGGTACGCTCCTGATCATCAGGAAAGATGGCTATCTGATTATACACAAAGTACCCGTCAAGGAAACAAAAGTACTTGTTCCCTGCTAGTCGTTTGAAAATCTGATCAATAAACGATAAGGGGAAATGGTCTTTCTAGGTTGCCGTATTCAAACGGCGGTAATCAATGCAGACCCTCCAACCAGTTGAGGGTCTAGTGGTTATCAACTCTCCTTGGTCATCCTCTTCCACGGTGATTCCTACCTTTTTGGGCACCACATGTATAAGTCTGACCCATTTACTGTCTGAAATGGGATAGATAATTCCTGCATCCAGCCATTTCAGAATCTCCTTTTTGACAACCTCCTGCATATTGGGGTTGAGCCTTCTCTACATGTCTTGGAAGGGTTTCACAGACTCGTCCATGTATATATGATGCATGCCAAGGGAGGGATCAACACCCTTAATATCAACTATCGACCAAGAAATTGCTTCCTTGTGCCTTTGTAAACACTCAAGTAGAGCTCCCTCCTGCGATTCAGATAATGCAGATGCGATAATAATGGGGAGCGTGTCATTAGGGCCAAGGAAAGCATACTTTAATGTGCTCGAGAGGGGTTTCAACTCCAACTTAGGAGCCTTTTGGATTGAGGGTTTAAGTTGAGATGTCCCTGCCTCAGGTAGCGGATCTACCTTCATGGTCCAGGGAGGAGATAGAGACTCTATGTGTACCCCTAGCAACTCTTCTAATTCAGGTATATCCCCTTCAGTTTCTTCAATAGTCAGAGGATGGTCCTTAGATATGACCTTTTGAAGGGGATCTCTACATAAGAGTACTGGAGTAGTCTCTTCAATGATTTTATCAACTACCTCAATCTGGGAACAATCTTCCAATCCAGATTGCTTGTAGGTATCAAAAACATTCAGTCAGATCTTCTTGTTCCCAAAGCCCACTTTAAGTGCCCCTGATCTATAATTGATAGAGGCATGGGCTGTGGCCAAGAAGGGGCATACCAGAATAATGGACAGCTTGGGGGGCTTATTAGATGGGTCAGTATCTAGCACAAGAAAGTCATCAGGGAAGAAGAAGTCCTCCAGTCTCACCAGGACATCTTCCAGTAATCCCCCTGGTGTCTTAAGCGATCTGTCTGTGACCTGGAGGATGACTAGACTAGGCTTTAAATCACCTCCTCCCAAAAGGTCATGGACAGAGCTCGGTAAAATGTTCACCCCCACGCCCAGATAGAGTATAGCTTTGCCAATGTGTTGGTTACCTATAACCACTGAAATATACGGGGCACTTGGGTCTTTCATTTTGGGGGGTGTTTCCTGTTGGAGCACTAAGCTAACATGGTTAGGCAGGATGACCTTGGCTTGGACCTGTCTCCTAGATCGACGTTTCTGGGTGCATAAGTCCTTTAGAAACTTGGCATAGGACGGGATCTGTTTGATAGCTTCCAACAAAGGCAAGTTGATATGGACTTACCTAAAAGTGTCCATAATTTCATCTGTCCCATCCTTGGCTCCAAACGAGCCAACAGAAGATTCCCCGGGAGCAAATAGGTGCTCTGGATAAAGCTCCCTCGACTTCTAGGTAGACGGGTTGTCATGGCAGGAAAGGGGTGGTGGAATGACGACATCCTCAGGGTGGGTGATTTCTAGCGAGGGAGAGCAATGTGGCTCTTCTGCGGTGGAGATGGAAGTCGGGCTTGATGTAGGAGGGGAATCCTGAGAGGTGACCAAAGGAGTGCTATTAGGCTTGTCGATTTTCTTTCCACTCCTCAGCACAATCACAGCTTAGGTGTGCTCCCTAAATATGACCCCCTTGCCTTTCGGGTTCTCCTCAGAAGAGCTAGGCAACTTCCCAGGATCTTGCTGCCTAACTGCCTCAGTAAGATGACCAATTTGAGATTGCATATCAGTAATCATCTTATTCTGAGATTGGATGACCATATTTTGATGCTATTGCATCGCTTTCATCATGGCTTTAAGTTCATCCATCTCAAAAGGCTTATACTGAGGAGGGTTTGCATAGGATGGCTGGTAGATGGGTTGGGGAGGTAGGGGTCTTGTATTCCTTGAGTTAGAAGCATCATCTTGCTTCCATGAGAAGTTTGAATGGTTCTGCCACCCCACATTATAGGTATTGGAATAAGGGTTATTGTGAGGAGGTGGGCGGAAACCTTGGGCCGCATTCAGGTCGACCTAAATCAACTCAAGGAATTGATTTGCCTGGTGTCACTCTGCAGAGGCATGAGTTGTGCTTTGGCAAATGGAGCATTCACTTGAAGCCTGAAAGATAGAGCTTGCTTGCGAGTTCATACCGGGGTTTGCTAAAAGTTTATCAAAGTTTTTGTTCAACAATTGAATCTAATAAGCTAAATCCTGAGTAGCCCCTGCTTCATGGGTCTCTATATTCCTCTACAAGATTGATGGTTTTCTTTCTTGATAGGCAGAAGACATATGTATGGAATTGTCACTTAATGTTTCAAATAATGCCCAGGCTTCATCCTCAGTTTTTGTCATGAAGGTTCCTACACAGGCTGCATCAATGGTTTGCCTATACCTTTCAGATAATCTGTTATAGAACCTTTCGAACAACTTCCATCCTGGCACCTAATGGTGGGGGCATAACCTAAGAAGGTCATTAAAGTGCTCCCAAGTCTCATGAAATTGCTCCTCTTCCTGTTGAGTAAAACCCATAATCTCTCTTCTGTAATGGTTGGTCTTACTCATAGGAAAATACTTTTTCAAGAATTCTCCCTTAAGGGTGGCCCAATCATTTACCCTTGCATCGAGGGTATGATACCAGTGCTTGGCCTTATCCTTAAGGGAGAATGGAAATAGAGTCCTCATCAGGGCTTCATCAGTAAAGCCCTAGAGCTTCACCGTGGAACAAACCTCAGTGAATTCCTCAAGATGCCTATAGGGATCCTCCCTAGCAGTACCATAAAAAGAGAGGAGCAAAGATATGGTGCTGCTCTTGATTTCATATGAATTATCCACTCCAGATCTTCGGATATGTAGGGCTTGGTGGGTTGTAGGGAGGAAATAGTCTCTCAAGGTTCTCTGATTTTCACCAACCCTAATCTCTTCTTCAGGTCTTTCTTCAGCCGTGTTTCTTCTTTCTTCGTTGGCTTTCCTAATAATTCTCTCAGGCTCAGGGATGAAAAGAAGACTATTTCTAAGAGAGTGCCTACCAAGCATACACCAAGCAAGCACAAGGAAAGAGGTCTTTTGTTGAGTTAAAGCACTTTAAGCCCTCTTCCAACCTTTCTAGTTTGGCCAAATAGAGTCAAGGCAATATTTCTCCATTCCCACGTGAGTGGTATAAGAGAAGTGAGGCACTTGAGATTCCTGGTCAAAGGCTATTAAGGAGGTTGAGGTTACCTTTAGTTCTTTTGGGTGACCAATCAAGTTGTCAATCAATTATGCACCCTAAAATAGACCTTCAAGTGCCCTAGAGACGTACACTTTGCTGCAATGATATTCTCAGATACTCAAGCAAAAAGGTTCTCCAAGGATGGAATCGAGGGATGCAAGTAGGGCGAACCCTTCCTTTGAGGCGATGTGTTACCGATGCCTCTTAACTACCCTTGAATTCCTTTAAGGGGTGTCCCCCTCCTTAGAGTATCAAATCACTCGGGCAAACGTTAATACCACTATTTCAAAGTGAGATAGGAGGGTTTGCACCGATAAAGAGATCAATTCCTATAGCCTTAAGGGTCCAAATCCTAGTGCAGTGCCTATAGTGCGTGCTCAGTGCAGGAAGTGTGCATCATACCACGAAAAGTGATTATTCTTTTGAAAACCGCAATCAAGTTATTCAAACACTTCCTATACATTTTACTTTCTTTTCGAGAAGCAACGTGACCACTTGATTAATCTTTTTAAGTCAACTTAAGTGGTCTTCTTTAATTATATCCAAATTCAATGTGTATGCAAATAATTGATGCAAAAAGATAGGAAGTACGTACCTTGCTCCAACACTCTTCGATGCAGAAATGCACACAATGCAATAAGAAAATCTAGATGTTGCTCAAGCAATCCTAGATGGTCGTCTTAAAGATATGCAGATTCTAGCAGGCAATTAGAATTTTTTTTTTTAATAATAAATGCACAATCAAAAGAACTAACTAAAAATAAACCTAGAGTCTAAAGAATCTGGGACACTCTCCCAAAAACTAGCCCTAGAGTACAAGGGTAAGAAAATAAATAACTAGACTAAACCTAAAGAGTCTTCTCTAAAATGCTGATCAGAAGTCTAAGAGGAGGAATCCTCCTAGATGGTCCTCTGCACATCTCCACACATGTGAGATCAAGGCCCACAAGCTCCTATGATTATATCCACGTGTGGACGTCACTCAAGGTCGACGTCGTCTCTAAGCTACACATGTCGTCTCGTCAGATTCCTCGCACAGAAAAGATAAAGAATGATCAAATAAATGTGTAATTTAGAATAATCAGAAATAAAGTCAGGTGAATTTATTGCGTCGATTGCCTCCCCGGCAACGGTGCCATTTGAACGATCGATTTTCGCTTAAGAAAATAAGTTATCGACGTAGAAATTGAGCAGTGAAAAATCAATCGTCAATAATTAAAATAAACCACTCACAGGAGAGTAGGTTGTATCCACAGGGAGGAACGACTATAATAAATTCACCAATGTTTCTAGTGCATTATCCAAGTATGTTGTACAAGGCTAATATGATGCAAATTTACTTTTCCAATTAGTTGTAGCATCAAATGAGATCAAAACATGACTTGAATAAAGATTAACACCAAATATAAAGAGTCAGGGGGGTCTGAGAAGCAATTACCCAATAAAAAATTCAATATCAAAAATCCCTCTCTTCAACCGATCTCATTTAACTTAATACCCCCCCTCCTATAGCAAAACAGGGGAGGGGATTTCTCTTAGCCGTGTGCACGGGAGGCGAGATGGCTGGGGGTAAGGCTCCAATAGGCGATTGCTGGAGGTGGGCCGCAGTCGGCAACAGTGAGGAGGCAGCCGACGGTGGTCAGAGGTGATCGGCTGGCGACGAGGAGGAAACCAGCGACGTGAAAGAGCAGCAATGGTGTGGCTACTGCATGTGGCACGTACTCAGTCGTGCTGTTGTTTGTGGCGGTAGGTCATTAGTGGCAGGTCGGGGTCAACAGTAAGGGTCAAGAGTGGCTGGTATGGGTGCGGTGGTGTGTAGTGGTGATGGGTTAAGTGGAGGTGATACAAAGGCGGAGGTTGAAGAAGGAAATGAAGGAGAAGAGGAAAAAGAGGAAGGTGTGGTAGGCGTTTATGGCAAGGGGCTCATGGTGATAACAAAGGCTGGTGGTGTCGCGGTCAAATTTGCTGCTATGGGTGCACGCGTGCATGAGCATGCAAGGAAGCGCAAGGGTGAGTGCATGCTAGGCTGTTGTGGCTGTGGCTGCTGTTACGACCCGGTTCCCGAATCCCTACAAGACCCGAGACCAGCTCGACTCGACTAATCCCAAGACCCAGTCATCCAACAAGAAATAACCGAAAAGTAGGAAAATAAACCACATTCAATTTGCAAAGTAATTAATAGTAAAAGCGTACAAGCAGTAAAGGAAGTAAAAGCTGCCGAGCAGTACATACCACCGCAACAACAAGAAAGTAGAATAAAAGTATAGTAACAGGAACAGTAAACAAAGTCTAAAACTCACTAACAAAAAGGAAATACAACAACAGTAAGAACTACTGCTGGGCTCGACTAGGCCCAACACCCTCTGCAGCCGGTAACTCGGGCGGCTCAACTCCTGGACATGTAAAGGGTTATGAGAAAACAGAGTCAGCGAACGCTAAGTAGAATGGTAACCAGACTATCTAAAGCAGTAAAAGCTAACAGGTAAATTTATCTTTTTCAATTATTTTATTTTACAAGTAATTCATTTTCATCCATTGGTTTACTTTCATATTTCTTTCTTGATCTCGCATATTCCTCGTGGGAACGATCTTGATTACAGTCTTTTCCGAAGAGTAGAATGCACACATGGTGCTCTCCTGGCCGGGAGAGTCTCCCATGGTAATCCTACACCCAGTCAACCACCCTGAGGTCACAGACAGACGTAGCGGTGACTACGGCACGCGCAATAAGCGCACAGATAGCTACCCTGCACTGGCACGCGGTCAGTCGTTTCTGCTAGCGGGTACGCCCAAGGTACAGCACGGAACAGTATAGGGCCTAGCCCTCTCAGAAACAGGGGTCTAGCCCCTCAGAACCAAACAAGGGTCTCACCCCTCTACAGTCCGCACACCCTCGTCTGACTACCCCGATTTGCCCAATGGGCCTAACAAGTCTGTGTAGGGTGGCTAGCTGAACCTCGAGCCTCGTGGGGTGGCTAGCTCCCACTCTACACTAGTAGCTCTCCCCGGTACAGTGTACACAAGGGCCAACAGAAGTTAGTGTAAAGTGGCCAATCCTAACCCCGAGTCCCAACCCAAAGGCGGCTAGCTCCGCTCTACACTAAAGAGGGGATAGTCGCTCTCCTTGGTACCACGTACTAAAGGGCCAGCACACTTCCCACTCACATTTTTAGATCTTTCCATTCATCCATAGGAGCTCTACTCCTAATTCCCTGTAGGGTTCATGCTCATATTCACCATATTATTCCATACCAGGTTTCATCATTCACAATTCCATTCTCGTATTATACACATGCAGCTTGTATTTCCACAAATTAACATATGCAACAAGTGATATCACAGGTAACTATTCAGTTATCTCAGGCATTTCATATTCTAACAGCTCGAACTACAGACTCACGTGTCTCTGCAAGCCCCAGACACGCGACAAGTCGAAATCCTATACCAAGGAACATATCACAAAGGAACATTCAGAACAGTATATAAAGGTTTCTAACATGTAGAGGAACTCATACGGAAACCACAGAAATTTTGTTTGCATAAAACGGACCCCAATCGAACTCTAAATGGGTCAAAAACAAGTTTGCAGACTCAAATCAGACGTCTGGAGCCCAAGTCCAAATGACTTAAAAGTCACCAGAGTCTCACCTCAAGTCCCTGTGTCAACCTCAGATGTCCAGGACTCCTATCCGACCGTCTGGACTCAACTCCAGACATCCGACTTATCCTCCAGTCATTTGGGAATGACTCTGGTCGTCTGGTAAACTATCCAGATGTCCGAAAAGCATGGCAGGGTGTGCCACGCCCTTCCCAAAGCTGCTCCTGTGCACGATAGAGTAGCACATCCCCTTTTAGCCTAATAAATCGCCTCTGCGGTGTGGCCTGCATGGCCGTAACCGCAAGAAGGACATACCTACGCGAAAACCCACTTTCAGACGTCCGGTGTCATCACCAAACGTCCAGCCCGTCGTCTGGAAGGCACTCCGGACATCTGATATTGGAAAAACTCCAGTATCAGAACGTGCTCCCACTCCTCTCGTCGCACTCCACCGTGACTCCTCCCTCTCGGCTACAACTCCGGCCGCCGCAGGAAGTCGGGGATGACGCCCCGGAGCTCTCCTCCTCCCACACGTGCCGCGGTGGCCGTGCAACGCTCCAGCGAGCTTCCACGAGCTCGCGACCTCGACCACCTCCTCTTCACGCCGCTCTTCCTTGCTCTTGCTCCCTCTCTCTTGCGCGTCTCTCTCATGGCTGTGGAGGGGGAAGGAAGGTGGTGGAGTGGAGAGGAGAGGAAGGGGGATCCATATATAGCCAGTGGGTTAGGGTTCGGCGAGGGGGAGAAAGAGAAGAAGAGAGAGAAGGAAAAGAGTCTGCACGATGGCTGCGCGTAGAACCAACTTTGCGTACAGATTTTTTAATTTCCAGACGTCTGACTAACAGTCCAGACGTCTTAAAAGGCTCAAAACAGAATGAGTCTTTGCAGTCGCTATGCGCCAGCGTGGTGATGGGTTGGTGATGTGCCGTGCTCTATCACCGCACGACAGTAGCAAGAGGACATGTCACACACACTTAAACCAAAGTGTTGGCTCCTTCCATGGTGTGAGCTCTATGCACGGTGAAGGTTTTGTAGATCCCCCATCCTCCATCCATCCTCCTCTTTTTAAATGCCTCTCAAGTTTTATTTCCTCCCCGAGATCGTCTCCAACAATATTGGCGATGAGGCAGTGCCACAAGTTGTTGCGTGAGATTCGGCTAATTTTGGTGGCCAATCTGTTGAGGCCGACAAGGAGGCGGTCTGTTGAGGTAGTCAAATGAGGCCAGTGAGAGCCAATGCACTGCTGGAGATGGAGATGATGGTTGACTTTTGGACATTTGCATACATAACCCTACATAAACATATATGTATAAAGTTTTTAACAACATATCTTCTAATTAAGATAAACTATTACTTAATTCTTTTTGCAATCTAATGATGCATGATTTAAATGTACTTAAGCTAATTAAGTGTCCAATAAATTAGACTCATCAGCATGCACCATCCGAATCTCTCTAATTCCTGGCCATCCTCCTAATGTAGAGAGTCTCCTCCTTGGCGAAGCACAAGGAAGAAGAGAGAAGAGAAAGAAGGCACCAAGGGGGCGGGTAGGATGCCCCCGTAATCTTCTTTTCTTCTTCTCCTTCCTTGGCCATGGGTTATGGTGGGTGTAAGGTAGAAATTAACTAAATTGAGGATGGGTTTTAGTGGTGGTTGAGAGGGTTTTTATAGAGGTGGAGAGGGAGGTAGTTGGCGTGGGTTAGGTTGATGGCTAGGATGCATTTAGGTCGTGGTTATGGGTGGTTATGTTGATCCTAGGGTTAAGATTAGTTGGCGCCAACCATAGGGGTGCCATGGGGGTGGTTAAGGGCATGGAGGGGTACCATAGTTTGGCGCCAACCATGGAGAGGTGCCATGGTTTTGGCGGCAACTATGGGAGCTTCTAGAAAGTGGGTATGTGGATGGTGGATAAGGTTGTAGGGGTAGGTGTAGGGTGGAGATTGATGGGTTTTTGGAGGGAAAAAGGTGGTGCCAAAAGGAGGTAGTTATGGTGGTTTTCGCACCACCTTGTTGGTGCCCTTTGGTGGTAGTTGAGGGGTGAAGGGTGGTGATGGTGGTGGCGCCAACTTGGAGTAGGAGTAGGTAGCTAGCTTAGGTGGACTAGTTAGGTGGTGAGGTGGAGTTAAGTTGTAGGTGGCGGATGGATGGTGGATGGCCATGGGAGTTGGAGCATAGCGAGTAGGTGAGTTGAGGAGGAGGTATCTGGAGCTAGGGTTTTGAGGAAAGGAGCTGAGAAGGTGATGTTTGGATATGCACTGGAGCTGGTAGCTGCTGAAGAAGATGGCAAAGAGCTACTTTAACTAGCTTAGCTTACTAGTTCTTTGCTAGATGCTAAGCCAAGCTAAAGTAAGCTAGCTTCTGCTAAGGTATGCTGAGGTGAGCTAGGTCTGATTTTCCCGGGGAGGACCTAGTTAGCTAGAGTAGCTAAGGTAGCTTAGCTCAACTAAGTTGAGCTAAGAAGAGTCCCCAGGAGCTGGACTTGAGTTGGCCTGAGCTAGGTGAAGTCATCTTCAGCTAGCTAGAGTTGAGTAGAGCTGGAGGTAGCTGGACCTCAGTTGAGGTGGACTCCAGTCAACTCAACTAAGCTAGCTAGAGCTCCCAGTGAACTGATAGGAGTTGAGATGAGCTAGACTCAACTGAGTTAAGCTGGATCTGAGTTGACTTGAGCTAGGGTGAGCTGAGATGAGCTATCTTGAGCTACCATTCAATTGAAATGAGATAAATGGAGCTGGATGAGCTAACCCTAGTTCAAGTGAGTTGGTATCCAGCTATGATGAGCTGGATTAGGCTGAGTCCCTGTTGATTTGAGCTTCCCCTTCACCAGTTGCCTCCTAAGTGCTAGGGTTCTGGGGATCTGATTATCTTGTTTAATCCTAACACTCAAACAAACATATCAAAAAGATAATAAAATGTAAAATGCATGTCTAACCTAATTTATGCCTAATGCAGCCCAAAAACCCATTTGCTGAGTTAAAATCGTAAGTGCTAAGTTTGTTTTAATGTATAAGAATGATGATAAACTAGCATTTATCAGGGACTATTAACCAGGCCTTCTTCTTCATGTGAGTTGCTAAGGAGTCGATCTCAATTAGGCATGGTGTTGCGGCTCTGTTCTTCAATCACAAGCCCAGGTGGCTTCTTGGTGTCTGTCCACACTTGCTGAGGGTGCAATTGATGTAGGCCGTGTACGATAGGCGGAGGACGGTAGAGACGATGAAGCTCGTCAGCAAGCGTACCTGATGATAAGAATAAGGCCACAAGGCCCAATTAGACCAATGCAGGATAGTCACCATGATGTGAGGAACTCAATGGTGGGTGCGGTTTGGTGATTGGCGACTTAGGGTGGCTGGACAATGTTTGTTAGGGTGATGAACTGTGGGTGTGTCCGACAGAGTGGAACAGCAGTGATTTTATGAAATTAGGTTGGGGGTTTTAATGAGGGTGATGCAGGGATGTTTCTGGACGTGGAAGCAGGCAATTTGGTGGAGTGGAGTGGAGTAGTAGCCTCATTAGAGACTTGGCCATTGTTAGAGAAGACGATGGAGGAGGCAGGTGAACGGTGGCAGAATCAAGGAGCTATAGGGCTAAACCTAAGCTAGGCAGAGAGAAGGAGATAGAGGACCTAATTATTGTAAGGCGAGGATTTGTGTCAGCTTTGATTGGCCGACACCGAGGATGAAGGTGCATCCGATGAGAGGTAGGGCAACGAGGAGAGGGGGAGATGGCCTCCGCATTGGTCGGCAAGAGGTGGAGGAAGGAGAGGAAGGACGTGGGCTGGCCAATTTGACTGTTGGCCAGCCAGAGGATGATGGGGGAAGGAGGTCACCCGAGCAACGACAAAGGCTGCCAGAGAAGAAAGGAAGTAGGTGGTTTTGGCATGGAACCGAGCTCCCGAGAGAGCTGAGACCGTGAGGAGCTTACGTGGAAGAGGATCAGGTCTCAATTCGCACAAAATCAGTTTGAAATCCCCTCTAAAATCTCAAGGGAAACCCACTGAATTTTGAAATGTCACCTGAGCTCTTGGCTTAAGATTAGGATCTGAAATTGCATTCAAATGGTAGGGGACCTTCTGATGATTATTCCTTTCAAATTTGGGAGAGTTTAACTGAGGAATCAAGGAGATTTCCAAGTTTGAAGGTTGGTAGGTTTGGGCTCACACCTCTAATGGCAGCAGGGGTATAAATGCAAGAATGATGAGAAAGTTAGGGACCTGGTTGCAAGAATCTTGAAAGTAGGGGTTGGATGTGAGAAATAGAGATTTTAGGGACTAAATTGCAAACTAGGTTAAGAAGGACTCTAATTGGGCCTAAATTTTGGTGTTAACCTAATTTGGACCCAAGGAATCTGATGGTGAACTTGGATTTGAGTTTTGACAACGTTTGTCTAAGTAAATTGCAGGGAAGCCCAAATCAAGGTAAATTCCCGTCTGAATCTCTGTTCTAGGTCAAAATGGGTTCAGATGGTCAAACCAAAGGTACCAAACCTCTTATAATATTTTAATATGAATTTTTAGAGATTTATAATAATTTTATTATGACCAGAACCTCTTCAATTTAAGTAGGACTAATAATTAGGGTTTTATGTATTGTTTTGGTTCTCGAAATGCGTGAAACCCTGTTTCTGTCAATGTAAGCCTACTTCTTGGTCTTTAATGCTCACTTAACATCTAATTAACCCTTGGGTGTGATAAATGCTAGTTTATCATCATTCTTACACATTAAAATAAAGTTAACTCTTAGGATTTTGCTCCGCAAATGGATTTTTGGGCTGCATTTAGGCATCAATTGGGTTAGGCATGCATTGCACTTTTTATTATCTTTTTAATGTGTTTTTGTGAATGTTAGGGATTTATAGATTTTCAGAACTCCAAAACCCTAGCACTCAGGAAGGAAACTGGTGAAGAAGAAGCTCAGACTAGGTGGAACTCAACTTGATCCAGCTCACCATAATTGAATTCCAACTCACTTGAACTAGAGTTACCTCATACTAGCTCTGTTCAACTCATCTCAGTTGAATGGCAGCTCAAGAGAGCTCATCTTAGCTCACCCTAGCTCAGGTCAGCTCAAATCCAACTCAACTTAACTAAATCTAGCTCATCTCAGCTCCCATTAGTTCAAAGGGAGCTCTAGCTAGCTCAGCTGAGTTAATTAGAGTTCACCTCAACTCGGGACCAGCTACATCCAGCTCCACTCAACTCCAACCAACTAAAGATGACTTCATCTTAGCTCAGGAAACTCAAGTCTAGCTCCCGGGGACTCAGCTTAGCTCAACTTAGTTGAGCTAAGCTACCTTAGCTACCTCAACTAGCTAGGTCCTCCCCGACAGCATCAGACCCAGCTCATCTCAACTCCTTTTAGCAGAAGCCAGCTTGCTTTAGCTTGGCTTAGCAGTTAGCAAAGAACTAGCAACCTAAGCCAGCTATGGTAGCTTCTTGCAGCTCTCTTTAGCAGCCACCAGCGCAAGTACAGCTCAAGATGAGTACCTGTAGCTCTTCTCCCTCAAAACCCTAGCTCCAAATGCCTCTAACCCTACTTCCTACTAGCTAAGCTAGCTTAGCTTAGCTAGTCCACCTCCATGGCACCAAAACCTACTACCCTACTACCTAAGCTTCAGCAAAAAGACCACCTACTCCTACTTTTTTTTGTTGCCAACTATCCTTTCCATCACCACCCTACATCATCCATTAAAACCCATCTCCACCCTCCATTTTTTCCCTCCAAAATCAATGCCTTCTAGAAGGTATTTTTGGAGGGAAAACCAAGGCACCTCTTCATTTCCCTCTCATTTTTCCCTCCAAAAATATCCAAGCACCCCTTCATTTCCCTCCAAAAAAAACCATAACCACCCCCTTCCTATCCTATAAATACCCTACCCTACCACCACATAATTCCCATCCTCCATTTTAGTTTAGTCTACCATATACCCACCATAATTCAAGGCTAAGGAAGAAGAAGAAAAGAAGATTAAGGGGGCACATCACCCGCCCCTTTGGTGCCTTCTTCTCCCCATTCCTTCACCTTGTGCCACGCTAAGGAGGAGTGATGGTCGTTTTGGGACAACCGGTTTTATTGTTATAGCATTGTAGTATAGCCAGTTATTACCAACATTTCAAATATATAAATTTTTTACTCGGAAAATAAAAGAGTTCCCGAGGTCGAACTCAGGGAGCAAGTTGTATTCTAGAGATATACATGTTTCTTTTACAAAAATAAAGAAAGAGAGAGAAAGAATTTGTTGTCTTCTTTTCTCTTTGCTTCTCCTCGTCTCAGATCTTCTGTTATCTTCTTCTTCTTTGTCTGCAGTGGTGATGTTCTTCTTCTTTCAGCTGTTCCTGCTCTTCCTTTTTCTTCTGCAGAGCGGTCCTGCTCTTCTTCTTTTCCTTTCTTTAGATCTTCTTCTTCCTTCTGTTCTTCCCTTGTTCTTTTGTGTTCTCCTCTGCCTCGCCTTCTTATGTTGTTCTTCAGATCTCGTTCTTTCTTCTTTTCTTTTTCCAGTCAGGACGTCGTCCCTCCTTCTTTCTTCTTTTCCCTTCAGGACGTCGTCTGATTTTCAAATCAGACGACTTAAACTGCTTGTTGCTACAGTGACTCCCTCAGCTTCCTTCTTCTTCCGCGGTCCTTCTTCTTCACCTGTGCCTGCACACTTCAGAGTTTACATCAGAGGACAAAACCTACTCTACCCTCTCCCCCCCCCCCGCGTCTCTCTCTCTCTGAAACCACTCTTGGGAAAGCTCTCCCAGAGCTGCCGGGTAGTCGGGTACGGGTCGCGCCTGGGTCCTGACCCACCGGCGTGCGTGGTGGGCGAGGAGTGCAGGTCAGTCTAAGTCGGGTCGGGTCAGGTCCGCGGGGCGTGAGCGCGGACGAGACCGGGTAACCGGGCGGGTGAAGGGGACCTCACCCCGTGTGCTGAGGCAGTAAGCCTCCAGCACTTTTTCGCTTTAAACCTCTGCGCCTCTTCAGACTTTTCCGAGGTGGGACTAAATGTCCCACCTCAATTGAGCGCCCGCAGCGGAGAAAGCAGCGGGCGATCGCGGTTTCACGCGAAGCCTTCGCCCCAGCTGCGAGCCTGATGTTTTGTCGAAATGCTTCGCAAGGCCTGGGAGTCGAATCTGGGCGTGGCGCTGGGCGTGGCGCGCCTGCAGCTGCAGGCGGAAGCAGCTCCTTCTGCACGGCAATGGCGGCGGAGGTCGGGTGGCCTGTTCACAGCAAAACGGCCTCTCGGCCTAATCAGAAGATGCCGGGAGCTTCGCCAGAGTGCGGCGAAGCTCGTGTGGGTGGTGGCGAGGCGTGGGGCGGCGTGCAAGGGCTGCCCTAGGTCGGACTGTGGGTCGGAGGATGGGTTTGTTCGGTGGGGTTGCAGAGGGTGATGTGGGGGAAGTGGAAGGGCGGAGGTTGATCAGGGTGAGGAGGCGGAGGTTCTGCGGTGGTCGGCGAGTCGTGTGGGATGCTGGGGTGATGGGAGCGGCTCGCCGGAGGATGGCCGGAGACGAAGGGGGTGACGGTGGACAGGAGCGATCGAGGGTTTAATCAAATAAAAGACAGTGAGGAAAAGAAAGAGGGGGAGATGGGGAGGAGTTCTGACCTAGCTATGGAGACGAAAGGGGTCGGGGCAGGGCGACAGTCGTATCGACTGTCGCCGGAGAAGAAGATGCCCAGGGAAGGGGCGGCGGCGAGCAGAGAGCCGGAGATGCGCCAGCTGGGTACGGCGTGGCGCGGGAAGAGCAGGGGAGGAAGTCTCTGCTGCTGGTATTGCGGCAGAGCGAAGAGGAGGAGGAGGAAGAACCGCCGGAGCTGGTGGGCGTCTGCCGGAGTGAGAGGAGAGGAAGGTTGGGGGTTTTCTCCGTCAGATCCGAGCTGCCGAGGTCGGTGGAGCGACGGGGGTATTTATAGGGATCAAAACAGGGAAGAAGGCGGAGGGAGACGACGTGTCTCCCTCACCGGAGGACGCCGGAGATGGTGACCCATACCGTCCGTGCGTTCGCACGGCCGGTATGGTGGGTTACAGCGACCAGGGGGGTGTCCCTGCGACGGCTGACGACGCAGGGCACCCCCGGTTTACTTGCCAGGCTCTCCCCCTCACCCTACGCGGCGCCATGCTCCGCGCAAGGTCGCCGGAGCATGGTGCTGGCAGGTTTTGCAGGGGGGACCTGAACGCAAAGAACGAAGGAGAGTTAGGGGCCAAAATGCGAGGGTTCAAAAGTTGAGGGCCAAAAAGTAAATATATGAGGACCAAAGTGTAAAGTTGGTCAAGAAGGTTTCTTCTTAGGCTCAAGTTTTTATACATGACTAATTAGGACCTAAGGAATCTGATGGTGAATTTTATTTCTAGATTAACCTTGTTTGACTGGTCAATTTACGCAAAAATCCAAATTAAGTTATTAATTGGGTATGATTCTCAATGTAGGTCAAGATGGGTTCCTAAGGTCAAATTGAAGGTTCTAAACCCTAGAGATTATTTTTCTATGAATTTTAGAGGGTTTATTCCATTTTTTCTTTGCCTTGAACCTCGTGAATTGAAGTGGGTTTGTTTTAGGGTTACAGATTATCATTTAGTTCCTTGGAATTGCTGTAGCCCTTGCTAGATCATCTCATCCCACTTTTATTCTTATTAAGTTGCTTTGACCTATGTTTGGACCCTGAATTACCCTGTATGCAGATTATACTGGTAAAATTGCATTTTTACCCCTTATGACTTGTTTTCTCCTTAAACTCAGAATTCTCTGAGTTAAGCCTTTCCTTGAGTTATGTAGGAGCTTTTATCCTTTGTATTAGGCCAAAATGAGCTAGTTATGGCTCATGATGAGGTTCTCATCAAGGAGCATTCCACATCAAGGAGGACAGCCAGGCATTAAAGGTGAAGGGTGGTGCACGCCCACCGTTAGAGGAGATCATTGAAGGTGGTAGCTTCCACCTTGGAGGACACCATTTTCAGGGAAGGAGGAGGAGCCCCTTTTTAAGCTTAGGAGCCACTAAACTTGGAGCAAGGAGTTCCCTTTCTTCACTAGATTTTGCAAGAAGATTTGTATTTTTATTGCTTTAATATTTTCCATTTCAAGTAGAAGCATTCCTCTACATGTTTTTGTAAAACACAAATTCTATCAAATCAATTTGCTTTCTTTTCATTTTTTTTTGTTGCAATTGTTTTATCTTTGTTCTAGCACTTTTTCACACCCTCTACCTAATTACTCTAGGCCTCCACGTGCCTAGAGTGGGCTTAGGGAGAGGCTCTACTTGTCAATATAGTAGTAGTGTAGTGAGTTAAGTGTTAGTTGTTTTCCATCAACAATTCATATATTGCCTTCGTTATTTCAAAATCCTAAAAAAAATGAAATAGTTGAAAAGACCAAAAAGAAAGGTGATTTCTATTTCCAAGCAAGAGACCTGAATTTTGCAAACATATTACCTCATTGGATGATCCTAGATACTCCCCTATCTAGGTTACAAATTTTAAAAGCGTATGCAATTTCGCATGTTACAACGACCCTACAAAACCCTAATTACAAATCACGCTAAATCTCGTATCAAGGTGATCCCATTGTTACTCTGCACTTGTGATATGATATTAAAACTGGAGAATTAACTCTAGTCTTTGGTCTTCTTCTCAGGACATATTAGAGTGGAATTATGGTCCTCAAGTGACCATTTAGGAGCATTTATCTCTTGATTCTAAATCATTTAAGTTAGTTATGACGAATGATGGTGTTACCATCATGCTGTATCAGGGATGGGTCCACACCTGGTAAGTCATTGGCGGAGCAAGCGAATACATCCACGTTGGCCCTTAACAAAAGCAGCAGCTCCTGGACTTCGAAGGGATCAAGGTCCTCCTTAACTCTAATGAGCTTAGTCACATCGTCAGGATATAACTAAATAGCCATGGTTGAAGAGCCTGGCTGAAGCTCTGTCATTGCTGGAGGATCAACTAAGTTTCTTTCCTATTGAATCTCCTAGACCTAGCTTCTTTTCTTTCCCCACTTTTATGGCTTTGGCAACCTTCGTTCCATGGATCGCTTCAACTCGATCCGAAGGAGTTCGTACCCAGCTAACTAATCCATGCACTATCCCTACTCCTTGAGGAGTTTGGAAGAGCATGAACTAGAAATAATAGGAGGGGATCACTTGGAAAGCATGTGTCTTTAGGCAGCCGATGATGCCATCAAACACCGTCGTCAACTCGACCACGATGAATGTGGCCGTTTTGTTCAAGTGCTTCTCCACATCATAGATAGATAGGGGTAAACTTATCTCTCCTTTCGACATTAGCTTGTGATTTCCAAATCCCACAACTGGGTGAGTTGATAGGGAAAGGTATGCTCGTGCAAGGGCACCACAATCGTTAATTTTAATGATAACAAAACACTTATTATTTAACATTTGCAATTTGAGTTTATGAGTTTTAGGATAGTTGCAAATATATACAAGTGTGAAAGAGCTCAAGCTCACATCCATGGTAGAGTGGAGGAGCTTGAAGGAGAAGGAGTTTCACTTGGAGCAAGAGCTTGAAGAAAGGAGAAGAAGAATAGGATAGATGTTTTTCTTGTCTTGTATTTTTGTCTTTATATTCTTTATTCTTTGTTTTGTCTAGATGATTATTAAAGAGCCTCAAAGTTACCAAATAGTAGTCCTAGGAACACATACACAACCCTAGGATACTTAGGCTTTTCGTAGAGAACTTAGAAAGCCAAAATAGGCATCAGACAGACTGATCAAACGTCCAATCTGGAAATTAAATGTCTGATCTTTGACTTTAAGACATCTAACTGTTTGATCAGATGTCTAAAACACTTAGGCTGGAGAACCACTCTCTGTCTGCCAGTTTCAGACATCCAACCCTTAGTCCAGATATCTTAGAAGATGTCTAATGACCTTGCTAGATGTCCAACTAGAGGATCGTTGGCTTTATCAGACTAATCGTTGAGGATTAACCTTTTATCTGACCTACATTCACTTTCAAATGTCCGTAGAGATCCCTAAACATCTGATATATAGACGTTAGGCTCAATCCATCCCTAAATCACTTTTGTCAGTGATTATAGTCGTTTGAGCCTCGGGAAATCAATTCCTGCAGTAAAACCTATTTCCAAACGTCCAGACTTTGTGCCAGACAACTGACTTGTCATCTGACCAACAAGACCTAAAACCTTGTTTAGGTCTGGACAAAAACATGAAGGAAACCTGTGTAGAATTAGATGCCTGATTAGTTTCCTAGACGCCTTAAAACACTTCTTTAGACATCTATCTTGATCTAACCCAGTTTAGATCTTCCGCCCTTCTAGTTCAGACGACCGATCATAGAATCAGACGATGACCCAAATGTCTGATAATAGATTCAGATGTTTAATAACCTTGTCAGAATCACTAATAGTGCTGATTCCTGCCTAATTTGCCTTGGATTTGTTTCCAACGGCTACCTAAGGCTTCCACAACTTTCCTAAGGGTTCCTAAGCGACTTATAAATAGAGGAGGATCCTTCCTTTGTTTCACACACACTAAGCAATACCACTTTCCACTCATTTTGTGTCCAAGAGAGATTAGAATCAAAGAAGATAGTGCCATTACTCTCCAAGCCCTCTAGCATCCATCTGAGAGCACCGTCACACTGTCGACTTCACGTCGCACCACTTCCATCTAAGGGAAGTTCTTTTTGCCTATAGAAGCTAGGTTGATTTACATAAATTCTTTGTGGCTCTATAGGACAATTGTAATTTTTGTTCTTGGTTGCGTATTCGCTTTGCGAATTCCTGTCTCCTTCGTGGAAGAAAATACTCCTCGTGAAGTGGAGGGGTTTGAGGTACACTACCCTCGTATAAAGTAGTGTGGTTGTAAGAGGTTGAACTACCCTCATTTGAAGTAGTTTGTTAATGGATTTGATCGACTCAATCAATTGGGAAATCCTAAACCAAGAGGTTTAGGTGGTGATTTTTACCCGGGTTTAGGTTTTCACCCAAAAATGTTGTGTACTGTGTGATTGCTTTTTGTGAGATTTATTATCTTTTATTTCCACATTATTTCTTTTATTACGCAAATCTCACCCCCTCTATTAGAATCTTCAAGGTGTTCTTCTTTGAACCCTAGCCTTAGTAGTGTTTTCCAGAATAGAACGTCCACTGCACTACCTTCATCGACTAGGAGCCTAGGCTGGAGTATCCCTACCAATAAGAGAGTCACCAGGAGTGTCAGTGTGGTCTACCATGTTCGGCAATGCAGAGAACAGCTTTGAGGATGCCTGCTTGACGGATCCTCTCTTACCCCATTGAAGGGTATGGAACTCACTGGGAGGCATTTGCATGGGAGGAGCAGTTTGTTGTCTTGGGGCAACGTTGACCCGGAAAATGACCTCAACCTCCGCACCCATTGACTCAAGCGATGAGAGGTGAGTGTTCTGGGGTAGCACTGCCTTCACCTCCAGGACTTGATGGTGATATTCTGCAGGGGGAACCATGGAGACACCACTTGCTCAATTTGATGACCTTCAGACCCCTCTATTGAAGCTTCTCCTTATGGTACTCCTCTAGACCCTCCATAGGTCTCTTGCCCTTATCTGGCCTTCATTCTACTTGACGAAATGGGCCAAGTTTCTATGCTTGATTTGGGACTCAATCTGGTCACACAGATCCCAACAGTCATCCATAACGTGTCCTAAGGACCGATGATACTTGCAGTAGGGCTCGGTGTCACCTTCTTGAGAGGCTTTGGAAGGGTATAAGATCCTTGTCAGTAGACCATACCTCTAGCAACACATTTGCCTGATTCACAATCAGGGGAGTGTATTCTTCAAAGAACTCCTGCCTGGGCTAACGAGGTCCGTTATTTCGTCCCTTGCTGGGCCTTTTGCTCCTCTAATCTTGGAAGTTTGCCTTCCGTTTCTTGAAACGGCTGCCTCTGCAGATGGATATACGAGCTGGTTCTCCTGAGACTCTTTTCTTCTGTGGGACTGAAGTCGTCTCCATATCCATCCACCAGCCTACTATAGGAGCGAAACAAGTCATCCTACTCTGCAAACCTCATAGCCCGGTCCTATAATTCCACTGTCTCTAGGCAGAAAATCATCAATATTGTACCAGAACCTCTAAGTTAGGAGGCCTGACCTGAAGTACTGGATGGCGATGGCATCGTGGGACCTTTTGCACTTGAAGTACTGAGACTTAAACTGGTCCAAATATGATTGGAAAGACTCATTTTCTTTCTATCGAATCTCCGACAACCTTTTTGGGTTATCCCTAACCAGTTGTTGTCCTAGGAAATATTGGTAGAATTTATCTGCTAGTTCTTGGAAGCAAGTAATCTATCCTACTGGCAACTTATTGAACCATTCATGAGCCATGTCAAAGAGATATGATGGGAATACTAGATAGAGCACCTCATCAGGACAACCATAAACAAGCATCATCTAGCAGTAGCTCCCCACGAAGCTGTTAGGGATCATCGTTCCATCATATTGGGCCATTACAGGCATCTTGAATTTCTTCGGCAGAGGTACCGTCATTACCTCCTTCGTGAAGGGTAGGTAGTGACATATGCCCAAGGGCGTATGCCTCTCATTTCCTGGGTGACATGGGGGATGATCTCGAGTAGCGAGTCCCCTCTACTGGTCACCACAGGCTGAGCCTCGAATTACTCCTCTGACGAAGGTGGACGAGGAGCTTAACTAGCTTTAGTTAATCAGAATCAATTGACAACTTCTCCCACATAACCGCCAAAGAGCCATAATTCATTGATATCCTTTCTAAGAAGAATGCATTAAAACAGGGTTAAAATCTATAATTTTAACAACAGATCATAAATGTAGAGTAATAATGGGGTTTCCCAGGGGTTAATTAATGGTCAAAAGGTCATAAATGTCTAATAAGAGGGTCCGTGTAGACAGAAATGGGTTTTTCACGTATTTCGAGAATTAATAGACATCTGAAATCCTAATTTCAAACTCGCTTAATTAACAGAGGTTCTGGCCAGGATAAAATTTACCTAAACTTTCTAAAATTAATATAAAAATATTCTATAAGGTTTGGTACCCCTGTTTTTACCATCTGAACCTATTTTGACCTAAAATAGAGTCTCAGACAAAAAGTTGCCCAAATTTAGGTTTCTACGTAATTACCTAGTCAAACATGGTCAAAACCAAAATCCAACTTTACCATCAAATTCCTTGAGTCCACGTTAGTTTTGTACCAAAATTTGGGCCCAATCAGAGTTCATCTTAACATAGTTTGCATTTTGGTCCAATCTGACTCTTTTTCTCTCAAATAGCCCCTCAACTTTTGAATCTATTACAATTACCCCCCTAACTTCATTGCCTTCTTTACCAACAGGTCCCTACCACCATGGCCGTGTGAATGCACCTACAGCCGACTTCAATCAAGGAGTTCTTCCTGATTTCACGCTCAATCTCTTCTGAAATCTGAAGGGGAACTCCTGAAATCATCTTCAATCTAAGCCACATCTTGGGCTCTGATTTGTACCCAAATCCTCATGCGAACCATTCAAATATCCGGGTTTCTACTTCGCGAAGGTTCCGAGCTTCCAAGCTTGGAACTCCTTCCTAATGCCCTATAAAAGACCCCTGGTGCACGGTCATTCACTTTAGCTTGGTTTGGAGGTCGAAATCCCCTTCTTCTCTTCTCCCCAACCTCCCTCTCCACCAACTCCAGCGACCCTCTTCGACTACCTTCTTCACTTGCCGTCACAGACAATAGTCGACGGGATCATCTTCCTCTCATTCCTCCGTGGGTCGTAATACCAACGAGCATCTTCTATCTCCCCTCGTCGTCGCCGCTTCTCCAATCGAAGGCTTCACCTTCTCCGACGTTGGCCATACCATAGCCAACTCCTTCCGCTCCTTTCATCCAAATAGTTTAGGTTAGTTAGGTTGCTATCTTCCTCTACTTCACATTCCTCTCCCTTAAACTTAGTTTCAACCACCTACATGTCCTCACGCCCTCCATCTTCCCCACGCACGATCAAGCTCCAGCAAAGCCTCCACACCTCCACAGGACACCAAACACCTTGCCATCAAGCCCAAAAGCATCACCACACCTCCGTGAACCAAACCCTCTTCCCATTTCATCTTCCACCCATTTTCGCAACCCACCAATCAACCCACCTTCAAATGACCTCCTCCGACTTCACCAGACCTCCATACACACTCCTACGCCATGAGGGCACAACCATCACTTTCGTTGTCCTCCAACGACCATCCTAAGATAATTTAATGTGGCTATGAGGCCATCCTTCGTGTTTCAGGTATACGCCATTCGTCACCACCACCGCCTCCATCTCCGACAACGTACGCAGTCCTCCGACCGTGTTGTTCATCAGAATCACCCCCAGGTCATGCAGATACATTCTAGTTACACGCTTAGGTCTTCAATTGGAAGCCTTCTCCTCAGCTGCTGTGCCAAATTAAGCGAAGCATCCAAAGCAACCACGCATGAAGAAGATGTAGGAAAGATAGTCCCACATCATGGGATTCCAAAGCAATAACTGCGGATATATTATTTTTGTGAAATGAGCTATTCGCCCAAGTCACAGGGGTCGGGTCCCCTTTACCCGCACATCCGCTTAACCTGCCTATGCCACTCCTCGCCTGCGACCCACACACGCAAGCCTAGATACTATGCATGATCCAATAACCCGATTGAGATTTGATTATACGCTGGGCTCGAGAGAGAAGGAAGAGCGGAAATTGTGGGAGAGCAGGGGAGAGTTTTGCTCTCTTGTGCTCTATACAGACACTTCATGGCTGAGGAACTTAGTCCCCTGTGCTTATGGAAGAAGAAAAAGTAGAAGAAAGAGAAGGCTCATGCAAAAGTAAAGAAAGAAGAGAGAGAGAAGCTGAAGTGAAGAAGGAAAGCAGGAGAAGAAGAAGGAAAGCAGAAGGTCTGAAGAGAAGAAGGAAAGAAGAGCACTGTAGCAGAGTTGCATTTAAGTTGTTAGATGGAATGCTATGTCATCTGAAGATACCATGGCCACTTATCTTGCGTGGCATTTTTAATTGATGATACTGTTCAAATATTTGAGTAGTTAATATATGCTTAATTAAGGCTAATAATTGGTGATCTAAATCACCATTATTTTGTCTTAGATTTTTTTTTATCATTGTGATCTATTGAAATAATCATGCTTATAATCGAATATCAATTTGAGTAGATGTTATTCATTGAATATCTCTTTTGTGCTTCGATTACGGTGCTCATTTATATGCAATTAAAGATTAGCACGTGAATTCCATATTTGCTCCCTGTGTTCAACCTTGGACTTCAATTTTAAGTAATAAATTTTATATGTTTGAGAGCTATTTGTCAACTGTACTACAACGTAATTTTCCTAAACTCAACGAAAAGCTTGACAAACAGGAGCTTTAGGAGAGCTAGAAGGAACTTCCCCTTTTTGGCTACTACGCTCGTGTTTTAGCTTCTCAATCTATTCGCGTAGGCAGACGTTCCCCACTTCTATCGTATGATGCCATTTCATTTGGTCATCAGTAGGACTAGAGTTTTAGGGATCCTCTGGCTGAATCTTGTGGTTGTCCTCGATCAGCTTGATTTCAAGGAGTTGATCTGCAATCAACTGTTGTTCAGCCTTCAAAGATGCCAACCTGGCTTCGTACTGCTTTTCCTTTGCCTGCATCTCAAGGAGAGAGTCTTGTTGAGGATTCTCAGGACGAGAAGGCTCAAGTTGCCAACTAGGCTGTGCAAGCTTCTCCCTGCTAGGTTCGACATGTAGATGGCGTTCCTTTGACACCAAAATGCTGGACTCTGCCGAGGTAGGCTTCTCGACGTTAGCACGAGAGGAATTCTGAGTTGTGGGAGCCATTACTTCAATTCAGAGTAAGGAAATGATATCAAACAATAGTCGTTTCCCACAAATGAAGCCAATTGATCGAGGCCCTGATCGGCAGGGGACTTGAATCAACGAATATCACAAGCAATTGTAAAGATAGAGGCACAAGAAATTGGTGACCCAGTTCCATCCAAAGGGGTGTACATCTGGGGGGAGGGCGATGCTCTCAAGATTCTATTATGATGGTTGCTAGTACGATCACTCCTTGTTCTCTCTTTCCGAAAATGCCTGAAGAAACTCCCTAAAGGCCTCTCTTCTCTATTTACAATAGAAAAAATATTGCGGCCTCTTGTGGCCAGTACTAGAAGGAGACTTAACCTCATTTCTACTATCAAAATTGGTGAGAGAAACATTTCCTGCACTCGTGAAATAAGGAAGGAAGCTATACATTACTTTAAAGAAATATCAAAGGCTACACCAAGAGGCATGTGGAGGATGGTTGCAACTACATTCCCATGTGTCAGTGATGAACAAGTTGCAATGTTGGTTGCCCCTACTACTGAATAGGAGGTTGTGGATGCTATCAAAGACTTAAATAATGAGTGAGCTTCAAGACCGGATGGGGTTCAAGTCTTATTTTATAAAGAAATGTGGAGCGTTCTTAAAGAGGAAGTGATTGGGGTTATACATGAGTTTGAAAAGGGAAACTCTGGTTTTGAAAGGCTAAACAAATCATACCTTTTCTTGTTACCAAAGAAATTGGGAGCGGAATGTTTCTCTGATTATAGGGCCTATTGCGCTGTCGAACTCCATATATCTAATTATTAGCAAAATCCTCACCAATAGAATTCTTGGAGTTCTACAAGGCCTGATTATGCCTATTCAATCCACTTTTTTACCTGGGAGGTCTTTGCAAGAATCATTTATTATGGCTCAAGAGATGGTGGTGGGTTGGCACAGGAGAAAGTCCAAGGCCTTCCTATGGAAGGTAGATTTCTCTAAAGCATATGATTCAATCTTGTGGTCATACTTATGGGAAATTCTTAAAAGAAGAAAGTTACCCCCCCTGGATCCAATGGATGCAACGATGCATCACGAATGCTTCCTACTCCCCCTTGATAAATGGGAAACCTTGTAAAGCTTGGATACAGCCTCAATGTGGGGTGCGCCAAGGTTGCCCCTTGGCCCCTTGCTTTTAAAGTGGGTAGTTAGGCTGCTGCAAGGGGAACAGAGGCCTTAGACAAAGATTGTGCATGATAGTTATGGGGTGGCAAATGATGAGAAGAGTCGTCTGAATCCCATCAAGCCTTCTCCTTTCTGGGCCTCTGTGGTGCATGCTATGGCTGATAATTGGAACTTGTTCAAATCAGTCTTGGGTGATGAAAGAAGCTTCATATTTTGGATTAAAAAGTGAGCACCAGATGGGGTGTTAAAGGATAGATATCCTCTTGCCTATTTAGCTACTCCTGATAAAAATGCGGTGGTGTATGATTATTGGGACATGGAATCAAAAAAGTGGAAGATAAACAATGACGAGGGGAATGGCTACGGAACCAGAACATGGATGGAGAATGAACACCTCCTGCAAGAATTAAATGCCTTCAGACCTAAACCAGAGAAGTGCGATACATACAAATGGGAGAGGATTTTCTCTCCAGCGGTTGCTTATGAAAGACTTATCATATCGTCCAGGTCGATAGAGGTGGATGAGATTGGGAGGAAGTTATGGAAGTTGAAAGTCCCATTAAAGGTGAAGGTTATGTAGAAGAGATGGTATGATTACGAGTGACATGCAGCATTGGAGGATGGGCACCCCTGCTCAATTCTACCAACTATGTGGGTTACATAATGACTGCAGTAGTCATATCTTCTCTTCTTGCATGGTAACAGATTGTGTCTGGAGAAAGGTTTACAGGGGTTCAATTCCCACATGGGAGAACTTATGGAGTTCCTTCTTGGCTACAAATAAGCCCCATGTGCCCATGGTGGCAGGGCTATGGTCGGTTTGGAGAGCTAGAAATGAGAAATTATTTCAAGAGAGACCAGTGAGTGTGGATAATATTGTAAATAATTGCTGAACTCTGATACATATGTAGGGTTCGATCCTGTAATCCTCTTTTTTATATAGTCAATAAAAGCTCTCCTGGATTACTATCGGCGATTCGATAGCTTTCCTTTCTATTTTAAAAAATAATATACAAAAAATATTACAATAACTTTTCGTTCCACAATGGACTTCGCGAATTCCCCGGCTCGTCCGTTACTTGGTTATAAATAGCCATTACAATGCAAACCGTTAGCACTAATGTGGATGTTGCCGCCTCTTCCACTTCGGTCAACCAAATCCTTTGGTGGGTCGGGTCCACCCAGATTCGCTTGGATTTTGGATAGTCCGATAACTAGATTCATCGAACCATCAAAGAAATGGATCCGTTGGGCTTTGTGCGAAGTTTTAATTCTGAGGGTACTTTTTGCCCCTTATCACCTGTAGAAGTTTTAGACTTTTTTGGGTTTAGGAAAAAAAAGTTAAACAAAAAAATACCAAAGAGTCTTCCTCCCCCATTCTTTAGATTTCCCTCCTTTAGTTTTCCCTATCAAACTCAGAAACAAAAGAAAAATTTGAAAATTACCCAAAATTCCTAAAAATTCCTTTTGTATATAGTATGTATATATGCATATATTCATAATGTAGCAGTATAAGTTATATGTGTATAAAGTGTGTGTGTGTGTGTATATAATGTTTATATGTAACTAAGCTATAGTGTACATTTATATTATGTATTCTAATGTAAAATTAACCTAAGTATAGTTTAATTTATAGTGTATAGTATTATACATATTATGTAAACTAAATTATATACATGTATATATTGTACATAACTTATATATAAATTATTGGAGAATACTATTATATGGGTAACTAACTTAAAGGTCTAATTAGAGTATTTATTATGTAAATTAACATATCTATAATCTATTTACCTAAAGTATGCATATGTATATATAGTAATCTAAATTATTAAATGTACCTTAGTAAATTAATCTAACTTAATTAGTAATTTAACTAATTAATAAGATAAGTTATAGTATATATTTATAACTTATACCTTAGCTTATTTTAAACATATTTATATCCATATTTATATTGTATAACATTAATCTTATAACATGTAATATATATATATGTATGTATGTACGTATGTAGACTAAGTATATAAAGTATATAAATGGATATAACGTGTATATATATACGAATAAATCTAATTAATTAACTTAAAATCTCTAATTAAATGTGTCAGTATGTATACTAGCTCAATTATATCTTAATTATATAATAGACATAGGTTTATGTATTATATGTAAGTCAATATAAGCTATATAGTAAGTATTTAACACCTTATGTAAATATGTAGCAATAAATGTAATTAAATCAAATGAAATTATGGAATATAGTCTTATATGGTAATTAAATACTTATGACCCCAATTTGTAATTTACATCATTAATTGAACCCTAATTAAAAGTCTAAACTTCTAAATAAATCATTGCGAGTAGAACAGTGCAACACAGAACACTACTCCTAATAGTGCCACATTGGGCACATAGAAAGCGCCACTGTGATATTTAAAGAATTCCATCCCATAGTTGTTTGCTCGAGAATGGGGGTGAACTCCTTATAAATGCCAATTTATCATCATTCTTATGCATAAAAACAAACCTAGTTCTCAGGATTTTGCTTCGCAAATAGGTTTTTGGGTTGCATTTAGGCATCAATTAGGTTAGGCATGCATTGCATTTTTTTATTGCCTTTTTTATGTGTTTTTGTGAGTGTTAGGGATATACAAATTGACAGATCCCTAAAATCCTAGCACTCAAGAAGGCAACTGGTGAAGGAGAAACCCAAACCAGCTGGAACTCAGCTTTATCCAGCTCACCGTAGTTGGAATCCAGCTCACTTAAACTAAGGTTAGCTCATCCTACCTCCATTTAGATCATCTCAGCTAAATGGCAGCTCAAGAGAGCTCATCTTAGCTCACCTTAGCATAAGTCTTCTCAGATCCAGCTGAACTTAGCTGAGTCTAGCTCATCTCAGCTCCCATCAGTTCACCGGGAGCTTTAGCTAGCTCAGCTGAGTTTACTGGAGTTCACCTCAACTGGGGACCAGCTACATCCAGCTCCACTCAACTCTAACAAGCTAAAGATGACTTCATTTTAGCTTAGGAAGCTCAAGTCCAACCCCTAGGGACTCAGCTTAGCTCAACTTAGTTTATCTAAGCTACCTTAGCTTCCTCAACTAACTAGGTCCTCCTCGGGAGCATCAGACTCAGCTCACCTCAGCTCATTTTAGTAGAAGCCAACTTGCTTTAACTTGGCTTAGCAGCTAGTAAATAACTAGCAAGCTAAGCCAGCTAAAGTAGCTCCATGCCACCCTCTTCAGTAGCTGCCAACTCCAGTTCAGCTCCAGACTTCTTTTATCCAACTCCTCCCCACAAACCCTAGCTCCAATTGCCTCCTCCTATACTATACAACTAGCTAAGCTAGCTAAGCTCCAGCTCCCTTGGCCATCCACCACCCTAGTACCCTACCTAACTAGCTCCACCAACTAAGCTCTACCTAAGCCCACCAAAGGTAGCTCCACCCTACTCCATTTGGCACCACCACCTAGCCACCTTTTCACCCCACCACCACCACCAGAAGGCACCAATTTTGGTGCCAAAAACTACCCTAACCACCCCTCCCTTTTGGCACCAAAATACCCTCACATCGTGGCCCTATACCTATCCCCTCCAAGCCACATCCACCATCCACATACCCCCTTCTAGAACCCTACCTTGGTGCCACCTAATCCCCATTCTAGAAGGCCATTTTGGTGCCAACTTCAAGGGGCACAACCACCCATAACTGCAACCTATGTGACCCTTGGGTTGGCACCAGTCATCCTTAGCTCTTGGATCTATTAACTACCCTAGAATCCTATCCTAGCCATCCATTCCAAAAGCCACCTATACCCACCCCCACCCCCCCATTTTACTCTATAAAAAGACCCTTAACCATCACCATTTTTCCCATCCTCCATTAGTGTAAATTCTACCCTATACCCACCTAAACCTACGGCCAAGGAAGGAGAAGAAAGGAAGAAGATTAAGGGGGCATCCTACCTGCCCCCTTGGTGCCCTCTTCCCCCTTCTCCCTTCTCCCTTGTGCCACGCCAAGGAGGAGACTCTCTTCATATTAGAGGACGGCCAGGTGTTGGAGGAGATAAGGGAGATGCACGTCCACCCTTGCAGAGCATAGGGCACGCCCCCTTTGTGGGCTTGTCTTGGAAGACTTCACCTTGAAGGAGCTTTACAAGGAAGGAGTTAGAGGACTTCTTTTCAAGCCTAAGAGCTACTAAGCCTGGAGCAAGAAGCCTCTATCTCTTCTTCACCATCATCATCATCAGGAGGACTAGTGTTTTTACTTCTTGTATTTTTGATTTCTAGTAGTAGAAGCATTCCTCTACTAGGGTCTTGTAAAACATTTTGCTCCTCTAGTAAAGTTGCCTTTTTCTTAATTATTTTTCTTGCAATTTTACTTTTACCTTAGTGTAATCACCCCCTCTCTCTAATTACTCTAGGTTTCCACCTACCTAGGGTGAGCTTAGAGAGAGGAATTACTTGTCACTTAGTGTTTTGGAATGCTGAATTGGGTTTTAAAAGTATTGCGTTGTAATATAGCCGAAAAAACGTTCAAAATAGATATAATTTTATTACTCGAATTTGAAGTCCGAGTTCGAACACAGGGAGCAAATTGGTATTTAGAAATTAAGATCACAATTCAGAATTTAAAAGAATATGCAATAATATCAGTATCAAAGTGCAAAAATATGGGAGTAAATGGTGATGTAGATCACCAAATACTCCTACAATATCAACCAAGGAACTCAATGTATATGAATATGAATTAAACTCAAATTGTACGTCTGATTTGTAAATCAGATGACTTAAATGTTTGATGCTACAATGCTCTTCTCTTCGGATTTCTTCTTTCTCTACTTCTGTGGCTCCTCTTTTTCTTCCTTCTCAATCTTCCACTTTCTCTCCTTTCAGCCCTTTTGCTTTCCTTCATCCTTAGCTTCTCCTTCTTCTTCCTTCAACTTCTGACTTAGCTTCTCCTTCTCTTAAACTTGCAACAAAACCTATCCCTACCCGCGCGTAGCTCTCCTCTCTTTCTCTCTTAGGTTCCGCTCTCCCAGAGCCACACAAACAATTGGGTTATCAGGTCGGGTGCGTACCCGGGACCAGGCCCATCGGCGTGTGGTGGCGAGCAAGGAGTGTAGGTCAGATCGAGTCAGCTGAGTCTGCGTGGGCAGTGCTGCGGATGAGACCAGGTCAGGTGAGAGGGACCTCACCCCATGGATCTGAGGTGAACAAAATCAACTTATGAGGGTGGTGTAGACTTGGATAGGTTGTGTTAATATGGTGATTTAATCATTGAAATGAGTATAGTGGTTAACCTAAATCGAGCCTAATCATCTTTTTACAAAATTTTTAACCTGGTCTACTTGATTTTATCTTGATCACTTTTAGTCCCAGGGTCAAACTCAGGGAAGTGGGATTAGAGGTGAATAAGTTTCTACGCCTTTCCCACAACGAATCTCTTCCATTCGTTTATTATGTTTTTGGTGTTTTTTCTATTTAATATTTTTTTCTGATAATTTTTATCCTTGAGGTACACCCTCAAAATCATGTTCTTAGCTTTGAGCCAAATTAGGGTTTTAAAACTGATCTTGCTATTCGTAAGACTGAGTACCTGCAAGTTAAGGATTATGTTTTCTCTTTTGTATATTTTTTATCTTTTTAATGGCAGGAAAGAGGAATAGAAATAAGATAAATATAGTACGTATATATATAGATATATATATAAGGGTGGGGGTGAGGTGGAAATGGCGTGTAGCACGGTGTTGAGTTGATCGTCGTCTAAGAAGACGCAACCAACAGGATGAAGTGCCGCGTGGAGTGTAGGATGGATGGGTGGAAGATGTGTGCGAAGACGCTTTCTGTATGCGCATATCGGGGAATATCAGCAACTGGTGCAGATATTCCCGCGATACAATGTGTGGTAGGTGATATGAAAATATATATATGTATATATGTATATATGTAAATATATATCTATATGTATATATACATATGGTTATACTTATATATGTGTGTATGTAGTTATATATGTATATATATATATATATAGATATGTAAATATTTGTATGTAGATATAACTATATATAGATATATATACATATATATATATAGTTATATATATGTGTATATGTATATATGTATAAATATATGTGAATATATATGTATATATACTTATACTTAGTTGTATGGGTAATAATATATGTATATATATATATATATATATACGTATATAAATATATGTATATATGTAAATAAATATGTGTTTATATATATAGATATATATATATATGTATGTATGTATGCATGTATATATACTTATATATAATTGTATAGGTACTAATATATATATATATGTATATATATATAAATATAAATATATATAGTTATATATATATATAAGTGTGTATATAGGCGTGTACAAGTGAGAGTGTGTGTGTGTGTATGTGTCTACGGGAGGGAGTGAGAGAGTGCTGTGAGAGAGAGAGAGAGAGAGAGATCGTCTGCTGGAAGAAGAGGCGCAGTGAGTTAAGCAGCCTGGATGCAACGGCTGACGTCTGGTGGTCCACGCACAGGCGCGTAGGCGCACGAAGCGTGCATGCACGCTAGAGGGAGCGATCGCGAGGGAGGGACTACAACGAAGAGCGCTGCGGACCGCAACGCACCCCGCTGCGCGTTGAGGGGAAACGTGGGCGAAGAAGCGGGCGCTGGGAGATATGCGGGCGCAGGTGCTGGAGCGGGCATGGGGAGAGACGCGGGCACGCGGATGGGCTGGCAACGGTTGCGGCGTGGGGAGAGGTGCCGGCGACTTCACGCTCTCGTTCTCGCCATGGATCTGCCCACGTCTGCTACTTTGTCTGCCTGCCTTCTCCTTGCAACTGGTTCACCTGCACACCAACAAACAAAAACACCCGTGAAGAGAAGGGTGTGAGAAGAGAGAAATTAAAGGAATGGAGTAGAAACTTACCTGAATGCGTACTTCCCCAGCAACGGTGCCAGAAAAAGAGTGGTGTAGACCTGGATAGGTTGTGTTAATATGGTGATTTAATCATTGAAATGAGTATAGTGGTTAACCTAAATCGAGCCTAACCATCTTTTTACAAAATTTTTAACCTAGCCTACTTGATTTTATCTTGGTCACTTTTAGGCCCAGGGTCGAACTCAGGGAAGTGGGATTAGAGGTGAATAAGTTTCTACGCCTTTCCTACAACGAATCTCTTCCGTTAGTTTATTATGTTTTTGGTGTTTTTTCTATTTAAGATTTTTTTCTGATAATTTTTGTCCTTGAGGTACACCCTCAAAATTAGGTTCTTGGCTTTGAGCCAAATTAGGATTTCAAAATTGGTCTTGTTATTCGCAAGACTGAGTACCTACAAGTCAAGGATTATCTTCTCTCTTTTGTATATTTTTTTATCTTTTTAATGGCAGGAAAGAGGAATAGAAATAATATAAATATAGTATGTATATATATAGATATATATATATTATATATATATGGGTGGGGGTGAGGTGGAAATGGCATGTAGCACGGTGTCGAATTGATCGTCGTCTAGGAAGATGCAACCAACAGGTCGAAGTACTGCGTGGAGTGTAGGATGGATAGGTGGAAGATGTGTGCGAAGACGCTTTCTGTATGAGTGTATCGGGGAATATCAGCAACTGGTGCAGATATTCCCGCAATACAACGTGTGGTAGGTGATATGAAAATATATATATATATATGTATATATGTAAATATATATCTATATGTATATATAAAGATATGGTTATACTTATATAGGTGTGTATGTAGTTATATATGTATATATATATAGATATGTAAATATATGTAGATATAGCTATATATAGATATATATATATATAGTTATAGATATATATGTATATATGTATGTATATTTGTATATATGTATATATGTATAAATATATGTGTATATATATGTATATATACTTATACTTAGTTGTATGGGTGATTGCACAGCAATCATGGGTCCTAATCAACCTAAATAATGTCTGAACCTATCTTAAATTGTGGATATTGCACTCATATCTTGCATATCATGTATTGCATCAGTCTATTTAGAATAAGATGAGATATCCTGCTAGTTAATGATTTTTATTGCTATTTACAGATAATAAAGTGATCCAGGATGGAGATAGAGGAATAAAGCAATAAAGGAAGAAGAAGACTGATCCAGATAAGAGTGAGGAGGATAGCCTTATCCCTACCCTTAGAAACCCTAGGACAGCCTTCCCAAACCCAAAACAACCTCCATTAGGGCACCTTAGCCTCAAAACCCAAACATGGATGGCACTATCCATGTTCCTATCCCTCTCCCAAACACTTAGGAACCAAAACCAACCTTAGAAAACATAAAACCCACTCTCCAGCACCTTTTAGGACATCCAGACATCTGGCTGACATCTGGCTGGACGTCTGATTTCTACAGAATAACAATCCAAGAAGCCAAAACTCATACTGACACAGAATTTGACGTCTAATTTAGTGTCCAGACGTCCAATTTTGTAGTATAAGACGACTGACCACTATCCTGGATGTCTGATACTGCTTTCTGGTTCCTGATTTTGGTGTTGGAAGCCCTAGCTTGCCTATTTTGACCTAGGAACCCCACTGGACACCCTAGGAAACCTAAGTAGAGACCTCCTAAGCCTAGTCCACTATCCATAGCCCTACTTGTCCTATCCCTAACCCAATTCAACCATCCCATACCTAATTGGGTGCATCTACAGTTGATTGGGTGCACTCAAGCCCAATTAGATCCACCCAGGATCTAATTAACTCATACCTATTAGGGTTACCCTAGCTTAATCACATGCACACATCTAATTAGACTTGACCTAGACCTAATTAGGTTCACTCCTACCTAATTAGACTTTCCTAAGCCTAATTAGGTCCACACCCACTTAATCTAGATTGACCCAACCTATTTAGCACCTAATCCTACCAAAACCCACAACCTAGCCCTACAAAAAACACACACCCACACACACACGCACACCTTCCCATTTTACTCCCACCAAACCCATGCACACTCTCTTGGAAACCCTAAAAAGTTGTGTCAAACCTAGATCCAAAAATTGTGGCATTTGCTATTTTTGGAGCCACCAAAAGTGGCAACCAAATGGAGCCTTCCATAAGGGCAAAGAGAGAGCTACGAAATTGAACCAGCTCTCCATACACTCTCCCATCCATACTCTCCACTCTAAACTTGCTTCCACCCTCCAAAACCTTAAGGCCGTCCTCCTCATCCTCATCCAAGGCTCCATGGACGGCTAGCTAGAGAAGCTTCTCTCCAAAGCTTCAAGGACGGTCACTGGTAGAGAAAGGGAGCAACACCCTCCTCTCTCCACTTGGGTGCACTAGCCCTCATCTTCTTCTTCTTGGACGGCCATGAAGGCTCACCCATAGCCTCTTGTGGCCGGCCATCTCTTTTGGTAGGCGTGTAGACGGGTTTGCATACCCAAGGTCTAGCCTACACCCTCACACAAGACCGATGGCCCTCGTGGCAACTTTCCGGCGTGAGGGATTTTCTTCTATTTATATGCTTTCTAGTGTAGATGATGTGTGATAATTTTTTATACATAAATAATTTCATGATGTTTCTGTGATTGATTGTCCTCATGTTTGCTTGCCTATATACACTTTGGTTTGTTCACACCATGCACGGCCACCATGGCCTCATTTAGATGCACATAGTCACTTAGGTTTTTGCTAGTTTATCTAGATCTAGGTTTCAATTCGCTTTTCGAAATAAAAAATCAAAAACACAAAAAGACAAAAATAGTAGCTTAGGTTAGATTTAGGTCATAAAAGCCGATCCAAATCTCGATTCGTTTTCACGCCTCCCAGAGACGAACGACCGGGACTCAAGTTCTAAAAAGAATAAAGATCTATGAGAGTTTCGTTATCATAAATATCTTTGATGAGTGGTTTTTGCGACTATACTACGATTTCCAACGATTTCAAAATACGCGATTTCCACGTCCGTCAATGGGTAATAATATATATATATATATATGTATGTATGTATGTATGTATGTATACTTATATATAATTGTATAGGTACTAATATGTATAAATATATATATATAAATATATATAGGTATATATATAAGTGTGTATATAGGCGTGTACAAGTGAGAGTGTGTGTGTGTGTGTATGTGTCTACAAGAGGGAGTGAGAGAGTGCTATGAGAGAGAGAGAGAGAGAGATCGTCTGCTGGAAGAAGAGGCACAGTGAGTTAAGTCATCTGGATGCAGCGGTCGACGTCTGGTGGTCCACGTGCAAGCATAGGCACGTAGGTGCACAAAGACACGCGCGCACGCTGGAGGGAGCGGCCGCTAGGGAGGGACTGCAGCGAAGTGCGCTACGGACCGCAGCGCACCCCGCTGCGTGCTGAGGGGAAACGCAAGCGAAGAAGCAGGCACTGGGAGAGACGCAAGAGCGGGCACTGGAGCAAGCGCGGGGAGAGACGCGGGCGCGCGGGCAAGCTGGCAACGGTTGCGGCGCGGAGAGAGAGCGCGCGGTTACCGGATAAGTGAGAAACTTTTCGGTCACCGCACTATAGCCACAGTGTCGTGCTCTCTAGCGTGAACAGTGGCTACAGTGTGCGCTCAGCTCGCACGACCAGGTGATAGCGGTTTTGCATGTACGGGTGCTGTGGAGCGAGCCCATGGGCACGGAAAGAGCTGCGCTGGCTACTACAGGGGCACGCGGTGGCCTGCATGCAGGTGAGAGGTGGCCGCCGCCTTGCTACAGCTGCGGTTAAGCTTCAAAGCTTGACTCTGTGGCAATGGTGGAAATGGATGGAATGACAAAAACAGAGAGAACCACCACGCCCACCGGCTCTTTGATGAGCTAGGCGGTGGTGGGACTCACAGTGGTAGTCGTGTACCACTGTGAGTTCTCCTGGCCGCAGCGTAGCTCCTCAGGAGGAAGAGAGGCTGCGTATGGAGGGGAGAGGGGAGGAGATGGCCTGGAAGAAGATGTTGTCTGTGTGTGTTGGACCAGGCTCCCCGCAAAGAAGATAGCCGTGCCCTTTTTAAAGAGGATGGAGGCAAGCACAACCATGCCCTGGGCTATGCATGGCTGTGCATGGTGTGCAGGGCAAGCTGGTGCAAAGAGTGGCGCGAAGAGCACGCCATGCCCTGCAGCCGCGGAGAAGAAATTCAAAGCCAAAATGAAAATAAAAATAAAGATGGTGAATTTGTGAGGCAGCACTTGAGGAATACATAAATTTCAAGGCCATTTTATTCACTCTCCTCCCCTCTCAAATAAATGCATGCATGCGTTTATTTTTACAAATGCGACTATGGCTACCTAATATGCACTGCAATGCTAGGAAATAGCACAAGATGTCACAATTGTAGGTGTATTTTTGCTGTACAATCAGTGGGTGCGACCTCAGGACTTTCCGAGGTGGGACTATCCACGCACCCTTCTTCTCACGCCCCTGCAGCAAAGGTGGTCTTCCAATTGTAGCAGCTGCTATGGCCTTCGACTGGAATTGAGAACCTGGATTCGTGCGCAAAAGTCTTCCGCGTAACCTGGGATAGGGGCCTAGAACTGGCAAGGCCTGGAGCGACCTCAAGCAAGCTTCAAGCTCGCTCGCCAATGGCAGATGATGCCTGAACCTAAAATCACAAGAGCGGCCTTGCAGCCACGTCAAATCACTCAGGAAGCATCACTGAGGCACGGCGAATGTGCTGGGGTGGTTGGCGTGGCGTGGGGACGTCTGTGCGAGCATGCCTAGGGCACACTGTGTGTGAAGGTGTGGGTGTGTTTGGGGGTGCGTTTGGGTGAGTGGCACAGTGGTATGAGTGAGGGGAAGTGTTCATTGGAGTGAGGGGAAGCTTATGGGCTTGTCGGCGAGGGATGGGATGGCCTGTGGAGGTGGAGCGACCACGCCGGAGGTGGTGGCCGGAGATGAAGAAGATGAGGGTGATGGAGGTCGGCAGTGGTCGATTTTGGGAAATAGAGAGTGGAGAAGTAGAGGGGGAAGGGAGATTCTCTGGGAGGTGAAGAGATGACAGGGCGAGTGAAGGTGTCAAGTCTGGTATGGCCGACGCCGGAGACGAAGATGCTCAGAGAGAGACGGTCGACGAGGATGAAGGGGGCAAGAGCGTCAGCGGGTGCTGTGTGACGTGGACGAAAGCAAGGAGGAAGAGTCTACCACTGGTATTGTGGTCAGACGACGGGGGAGAGTAGGGAAGGTCACTGGAGCTTGAAGAGCGAATCGGCTAGAGGAGGAGAGAAGAATTTGAGAGGGTCTCCGGTCGAATTCAAGCCTGGAGGAGTCGAGGCGAACTGGGCTTCTTTAAATAGAGCCCTGGAGGTCGATTAGGGCTTGGGAAGCAAGCTTCCCAAGCAAGGAAAGCTCACCGGAGAAGGAATCCGTTAGGACACCCATGTCTCTCATGCGTTCACATGAGAGATTGGGAAAGAATCTGGGATCAAAAATGGGTTCAGATTGAAGGGATTTTCTCAGAGAATCTCCCTTCCAATTTTGGGAGGGATTCTCAGAGCAATAAAGGAGAAACCTCCTTCCAAAGCTCCCTGGAGTAGGATTCCTCCGCTATAATGGTGGAGGGACCTAATTTCAAAGATGATGAAGAAGCTAGGGGGCCATTTGTAAGGGTTTTTGAAAGATAGGGGTATAAATGTAATCAAGCTGGGCCTTTTTGCAAACTAGGTCAAGGAAAATTCATCTTGGGTCCAATTTTGATACAAACCTAATTTGGACCTAAGGAATCCAATCGTGAAGTTGGATTTTGGGTTTGACCACGTTTGACTAGGAAGTTTATGCAAAAACCCAATTTAGGGTAAATATCTGTCTGAGACCCCATTCTAGGTCAAGATGGGTTCCAATGGACAAATTGAAGGTTTTAAACCCTAGAGAATATTTTTTTATGATTTTTAGAGGATTTAGGTGAATTTTATCCTGACCATAACCTTAGTTAATTAAGTGGGTCTGTTTCAGGGTTTCAAGAAGGCATTTAATTCACAGAACTCACACAAACCCTTTTCTCTTTGATCCAACCCACTTATTATCTTATTATGACCCTTTGACCTTTGTTTAGCCCTTGAGAGAACCCATTGTTGTACTACATTGGTAAAATTACAGTCTTACCCCTAGTTTCTTATTTTTCTCTCAAAAAGGTTATTCAGTGAATTATGACCTTCAGTTGGTTATATAGGATCATTTATTCTCTTCATTGGGTCAAAAATGAGCTACTTAGGTCTCATGATGGTGTTCGCATCACTTAGGTTTTAGTTTAGTAATTTTAGGTGTTAGTCTTCTTCCCACCATCAAATCCACGTTGTTTTAGTTATTTCAAACTATAAAAATGGCATATTTGAAAACAACAAAAAAAATTTTGATTTCCATTTCCGAGCAAGAGATTTGATTTTGCAACATATTGCCTCCTTGGACGACCCTAGAAACTTCCCTATCTAGGTTTTATAAATTTAAGAGTTGATCATATTTATGCGTTACAACGACGTATTTTAAAAACTGCGTAAAACTCGTATCAATTTTTGGCACCGTTGACGAGGAGGCACGGCTTTGCATTCATTTAGTCTCTTGCATGATAAGTGGATCTCATCCCCTTATCTTTCTCTCTTGTGTGTGTGTATAGGTATTGCGGGAAGAAGGTGGGATTTTGGAAGCGAGAGCTAAAAGTCCCTTTTCTTCCCTAAGATTTCAGGTTGGTTTCTCTTTCCTTGTCACATAAACCTTTAAAAAACTATCAAAAATACATTAAACTTGGCTTTCAAGATCTTAAACATTAAATTTAGGTAGAGTGGTGCCATTTAAAATTTATTTTTGCTTGATTGTTCCATTAAACACCACTTCACATTAGGTATGGGTGTTCTAATTTTCGAGTCCAAACTTCTATCCGAACTTCAAAAATCAATTCCCAACACCATAGGCCTCTAAAAATATTAAAATTTCACCCAGTGATTCCAAATCAAGTACGAAACATCTATTCCAAATTCTATACTAATTAAATTTGTATTTAATTTTTACAAATTCTTGGACTGCAGAGGGGTCATCTCCTCTAATCTTCCTATTTTGCTACTGTTCGTGAATTTTAGGAATTTTATACTGATCCAATTTTTGTGGAATTTAGCTTTTTCGAATCCTTGTGAAATTCTACACATCATATAAAATCACAAAAATTTTCTAAGGGCGGTGGTGATACTAAAAAGTCCAAACTACCCTTGGGTATCATTTCTAGACTCACTAGCACAAAGAAAAATTCTAAAAAAATATCAAAAAAATTCTTAAAATCACAAAAAGATATTTTTTAGAATCCTTGTTTGATTTTCCTTACAGTAGTGATGTTTCTTACATTGTTTGGACCACTACTTAAACTAAAAGCCTAAAAATAAATTCATTGGTAGTAAAATTTCTGTATTTAAGATACAAGTGAGTAGGGTTTCCTTTTCATTTCTAGAGACCAACAACTAAAAGGAAATTGACCTTCACCAACACAACCTATTTTTCCTTTGTTGAATCTCAAACTTGCTTGAAGCCTTAAAAAGGAAACCCTAAAACACATTAACCTAAATTAAATCCTAAAATACAGAAATTCATTCAAAATTGTGTGAAAACCTGTTTGCTATTGGAATCACTTTCCAATCTTGCACGCACTAAAAATTGACATAATAGGGCAATACCCCAATCAACGTCCTCCACATTCCGTGTGCACTATAGTTGCCTAGACCTAATTAAAAATTGTACCAATTTGACCCGTGTGGTTTCATCAACTTAGGCTTGCTATCTAGGTCTTAAGTTTTCATTGGTTAATATCAATTTTGTCATCTATATCTGGTGTCAGGCTAAGGGGCCGTGTCAAACGACCAAGCGCAGGTTTACACAAGCCCCTGAGGATTTTCCTAGGAAATGCTTGGGCCCAACCCTTCCCTTATGCAATGATGAGAACCTCATCATGAACCTAACTAGCACAATCTAACCTAGGTATGCAAGAAAAAGTTCCAACATAACTCAAAGAAAGGCTTAACTCAGAGAATTATGAGTTTAAGAAGAAAATAAGTCATAAGGGGTAAAAATGCAATTTCACCAACACAATCTGCAAACAGGGTAACTCAGGATCCAAACACAGGTCAAACTAACCTAATAAGAAGGAAAGTGGGATGATCTGATCCAACAAGGGCTACAGCAACTCTAGGGAATTAAATGACATTCTGTAACCCTAAAACAAACCCACTTCAATTCACGAGGTTTGAGGTAAAGTAAAAATCGACTAAATCCTCTAAAATTCATAGAAAAATAATCTCTATGGTTTAGAACCTTCATTTTGGCCTTAAAAACCCATTTTGACCTACATTGAGAACCATGCCCAATTAATGATTTAATTTTGGTTTTTATGTAAATTGGCTGGTCAAACATGGTCTGAACTAGAAACAAAATTCACCATTAAAATCCTTAGGTCCAACTTAGTCATGTATAAAAACTTGAGCCTAAGAAGAGACCTCCTTGACCGACTTTGCAATTTGGTCCTCATCATTTACTTTTTGACCCTGAACTTTCGAAACCCTTGCATTTTGGCCCCTAATTTCCTCTTCGTTCTTTACATTTTGGTCCCTCCTGCAAGTCTCTACACAGCACCATGCTCCGCAACTTTGCGCAGAGCATGGCGCCGCGCAGGGTGAGGGGGGCGTCCTGCAAAGAGAACGCGGAGTTCCCTACGATGTATGCTATCGCAGGGACTCGGCCATGACACCTGACGACGCCCACACCTTCCGTGCGAATGCGCGGAAGGTATCGGTCTCGTCTCCGACCATACTCCGACGAGGGACGCACGTCGCCTCCCTGCGTCCGCCCCTCCGCCACCGCCTTTATAAAGACCAGCATCGCCAGCCGTTTCTCCTAGCTCAGTCTTAACGGAGAATCCCTCAACCCTTCCTCTCTCTCCACTCTGACAGGAACCCACCAGCTCCGGTGGCTCCTCCTCCTCCTCATCGCTTTGCTGCAATACCAGCAGCAAAGCCACCTTCGCCTGATCTCCCCGCGTCGCGCCGCACGAAGCATGCGCCTCCCTGCCCTCTTCCTCGCCGTCGCTCTCTCCCTCTGGGTGTTTCTTCTCCGGCGACAGTCGGTACGGCTGGCCGCCGCTTCGGCCCCACTTCGTCCCCGTAGGTAGGTTACAGTTACTTCCCTTCCTCCCCTCTTTCTTTTCCCCAACTTAATTTGCTTGATCGCCCTACGACCACGCCTAACCACCCTCATCTTCCCCACCTCTGGTCACTCTCTGGCGAGTCATCCCCGTCATCCCACAACCCCATACGAATCGCCAACTATCCCAAAAGCTCCACCTCACTTCACCAAACACCCTCCGCCCCTCCACTACCACTCCACACCTCCACAGCACACCCCCGATCAAACCCACTTTTCCGATTGCAGTCCGACCTAGGGCTGCCGCCATACACCGCCCTGCAACCTGCTGCACCCCGCACTACCATCGCCGTGCCACGGTGAAGGTTCCCCTGTGGTCTGATTAGGCCGAGAGGCCCTATTTGTGTTAGACAGACTTTCAGCTCTCGTCGCCATTGGCGACGACGCAAGGAGCTTCTAAGCGAGCTCCAGGCCTCGAAGCGTTAGGACTCCAGCTGAGGCAAATTGGGAAGACTCGGGTGAAGGCAGGCAGCTAGTTTGCGAAGGGAAACGAGGATGTAGCTGTTGAGGCGAGGTCGCGTCCTTCCTGCAGGCGCGCGCGAGAAGGGACAAAGTTTAGTCCCACATCGTGAGTCTTCAAATCGCCGCACCACTTTAAATTGTTTTTGTGTATACGGCTGGTTGCCTCCGAACACACCTGGGGTGAGGTCCCTTGCCCATCACCCGCCTCGTCCGCGGATTCATCTCGCGGACCTGGCGGATCCGACCCGACACTACCCTATACTCCTCGCGCACCACCCACGCCGGTGCGCCTGGTCCCGGTTACGCAACCCGACCCATTAACCCAGCTCTGGGAGAGCTTCCTGTGAGCGGTTTACAGAGAGAGAGAGACATGCGGGTAGAGGAAAGGGCTAGGTTTTGCTGTGCCCTGTGCAGGAACAAGGCGCGAAGGAGGCAGACTCAACACTTAGCCGCAGGAAGGAGAAGAGGAGCAGAAGAAGAAGAAGCAGTGAAGGAAGAAAAGGAAGCACTGTAGTAGACTGTCGTTTAAGTCATCTGATTGCGGTATCAGACAACGGATGAAGCTTCAGAGGAGATAAAGCAGAGAGGAAGAAGAAGAAAAGAGAAGGCTCCGCAACTGAAGAGAAAGAAAAGAAAAGAAGGAAGAAAGAAGCAGAAGAAGACTTCGCACAGGAAAAGAGAAAGAAGAAGAACTGAAGAAGAAAAGAAATAGAAGACAAGCAGAAGAAGAATTGAAGGCAACAGGAAGAAGACCCGTAGAGACACTGCAGCTGAAGAAAAGCCAAAGAAGAGAAGAAGAAGACAAGCAAAGAGAGAAAGAAGAGAAGAAGAAGAAGCCAAAAATTGAAATCTATCTCTCCCTCTCTCTCTCTTATTTTTGTAATAAAGAAAACTCTGTACTTCTAGAATTCTAGTAGCTCCCTGAGTTTGACCTCGGGAAACCAAACTATTTCTGAGTAAATTTTAATTGTAACGACAACCGTAGTTGTCTTATTTTACACTATAACGACATTACTGTAATAAGCACTAAAACGAACAAAGATTAGCCACGATTGAAAAACCCCTTACCATGCAACTTGACCAAATTTGTTGATAGAACGGGTATTCACTTTTGATTTCTTATTTCCTAGGTAGATCAAGTCTTAAGTTAAATTATTAGGGAGTCACATTTAAGTTAGGTCTAGAATTTTGTTTAATTGATTGCACACTTTCTCTCATCTCCATCTCTTCTCCTCCCCTCCCATTCTTCCCTTTTATGCACGGGCGATGGTCTCAAAATCTCAACTTGGAGGGCCCATTTGATTTTTCCCCCCGCACAAAAAGATTGCTTTTTCCATCTTCTACTAAAAAAATGGAAAATCAATGAAACAGGTCCACTAACCCTTCCACTTCCACCTCTAATCCCAATTCTATCCCTTCCACCCAAAATCCCCCCACCTTTGACTTCCTACATTTGGAGCTTCCTAATGCTGATTTGCCTCAATCACAACATCAAGCCCCCCTCCTGATCTCTACAACTTGATGGCAGAGCCGATTGTTCTACTTAATGCTAATCAACAAGTGTTGACTAGGAATATCCAAAATCTAGCCAACCAAAGGCCAAACCCACCACCTCATCAACAGCCTGTCATTCCTCTAAAAGATTTTTATGATCCTTCCTATTATGAGGAACGACCAGGGGTGGTCATACTCGAAGGGGACTTCGAGATCAAGCTGGTGGTTCTGAATTTAATTAAGCATTTCCATGGCCTCCCTAGGGAAGACCCTTTTAGCCACCTTAAAGAACTCACTCTTCTTATACAAACAACTCGATCCCGAAATGTGCAAGATTACCTTTGGCTAATGTGGCTATTCCCATTATCTCTTGAAGATAAGGCCGCTTATTGGTTCAGAACCATTAGCCGACCCATCACCACTTGGCCTCAGCTCAAGAGCACCTTCCTCAAGAAATTCTTTCTCATAGGTCATATTAATTCCTTGCGAAGATCTATTACGACCTTTCAACAAAAATTTGGCGAGACTTTTCATGATTCTTGGGAAAGATTTCAAGATCTCCTAAGAAGTTGCCCTCACCACGAGATTCCTTTATGGCAGCTCGTGCAAATCTTCTATCACGGATTAAAAGATCAAATCCGACATTTCGTCGACGCCTCGTGTGATGGCAACTTCTTCAATAAGGATGCTAAGAGTGCCTATAACCTTTTTAAAGAAATGAGTGAAAATTCATTTAATCAAGCTTCCATGAACACATTTTGCAGAACTCTTGACCCGCAGTTCAGTGTTCATGAAATAGGCACTCAATCTATCTATGGACACATTTTGCAGAACTCCAAACCTGCAGTTCAGTGTTCATGAAATAAGCACTCAATCTATCCCAGTCACCCAAGACGATCTTCAAATGATCGCCCAGAAAATCGACCAGATGCAAATAAATCAAAAGAAAATTGAGGAAAGACTTACCACACCAACCCAAGCTCCACATATTCCACATATAACCCACCCTAACACTCCTCGGAGAGAGAACTTGCACAATCTGAACACTATTTCTACTGATTATCATCAATACCCTGAGGCTTTTTATCATTCACTGGGAATTACAATTATCCAAACTCTAACCCCATTAAAAATAGTTCTACCCTCCAGGAGCAATACAAAATTCTTCCAATTGGAAGAATTACCCGAACCACTCTTGGAACAACCTGATTCCTCCCCAACCTTCAAATCAATTTAGTGGGTATGGGTCAAATCCAACCTTTCTTCCTGGGTCATCCCAACAAGACATCAATGCCAAGATGATAAAAACCCTACAGGACATGCAAACTAAGATAACGGAAGTAACCCGCACTATCACAAACCTGAATAGTTAGATTGGGGTTACTCCAACTCAAAGACCTGCTGGGCATTTGCCCTCCCAACCCATGCCCAACCCTAATCACCAAAGGAACTAATATCCGGGCAGAAATCCAAACTACTCAAATTAGCCTCCTACTAATCCACCACCTTAGTAGCCTACCAGGTTTCCACAACAATAGGCCCCCCACCTCCTCCAAACAATAATCCGACTGCACATGCAGTTACGTTGAGTGGGAAAGCCACCACTAATCCCGGGCCTTCACAAAAACCTGGTGAAATCCCTATCTCTGTGCAAATTGACTCTCCACTCCCACATCAGGAAGAAAAAGAAACACAAAAATCTCTGGACACGACTCCTATTCCTTTCCCATAAGCTCTCCACCCCACTACCAATCAAAAAAAGAAATCTAAGCCCACAACAGAAGAACTCATGGATTTATTTGGGCAAGTTCAAATCAATATCCCTCTCCTAAATGCAATCAAGTATATACCTGCCTATGCCAAATTTTTGAAGGGGATCCGTACTCCAAAAAGGCAGGCCAAAAATCTAGAACAGGTACATCTTTCGGAGATAGTAAGCTCTGTCATACAGAGAAAGCTACCTCCTAAGATGAAAGATCTAGGGGCGCCATTAATTTCAGTTATTATTGATGATACTACTTTTGATTGTGCCCTCCTTGATCTTGGTGTCTCAGTTAATATCATTCCCACCATTTTATTTGAAGAGTTTCAGATCGGTGAACTAAAACCTATTGAGGTTAACCTTCAATTAGCCGACTAATCTACAATCAAACCATGTGGGATTGTCGAGGATGTTTTAGTCAAGGTCTAGAATTGTGTCTTCCCCGTAGACTTTCTGGTCCTTGACATTGAGGTACCCAAATCTTTAATGAATGCCCCAATAATCCCTAGATGACCCTTTTTGACCACTGCAAAGGCAAATATCAATTGCCACACAGGCAAAATGGATATCACCTGCACAAGCAAACTATCACTCTTGATATTTTTAAATCCTCCAGGAGATTCCATGATGATAATTTCTTTAAGGACTCAGATACAGAAATTTCAAATTTGGTGGAGACTATGTTGGTGGATACCCTTCCTAACCAGAAATTTTTCAAGGAATCTGACTCAGAATCAGCGGTCGATGAAATCTTTAATTTGGAGACTTGTCTTCCACAATCTATTCCTAATAACCCCCTTGATCATTCCCCTAACCCACCCACTATTCTCTCCCCCCACCCTTCCACACTAACTTCACCCACCCTTCATCATTCTTTCCTTAAACCCTTTCTAATGGACCTACCACCAGACCCGCCCGAGTATGGAATTCTTCCTGAATTAAAACCTTGGCCTGACTCGGGCCACACTTATTATTTTCCATCAAATCTCGATCCCTATTTTTCTTCCATTCAACTTTCTAGGGATCCAGAAGAAACATTTTTTGTGGGCATCCAAGTGTCCAACTACTTACACAATTGTCCGTCTTCTGTGCATACCTTCACGCCTGGCTGAGTGGCGTAAAAGATAGCACTAGATGGGAGGTAACCCATCATTTTTTTCCTGCTTTCTTTTTCCATTCCTTTTTCAATTTGTGACCATCCTAAACCTAACCGCCTTTCACTAAGGTGATCTCTTTTCCCTCCTAATGCATGAGGACATTACATATCATAAGCATGGGAGGTGTTTTTAAAATTTTGACGATCTATTTAGGATTTTCAAAACCTAAAAACATACATTTTTCTTTAGTCATTTTATTTTTCTACTTACATAGCCAAAAAAATAAAATTTTGAAAATTTTTTGAGGAAAATTTTGAAATCGGGACTAATGTTGAAAACTCACTTTTGGTACAATGAGATTTAATCTTTAACAAACTAGGGATAAGGATATGGATCTGACCATTAGAATTTCAGAGTCTATCTTTAGATTAAATCAGATATCCTTCTCAAAAATTCCACCTAAACTCATGATAGTTCAGGTAACTTGACCATCGTTTGTACTATGGAAAGTATCTGACTTAGTTTCTGATTCAAAAACTTACATCTCATGCAAACTTTCTTGTGTCAAATTTCACACACAAGCCAACACCTAAAAACAACTAAAAATTAGAAAAACCCCATTGTTTGACCTTACTAAAAGTCTAAAATAGATCACTGGTTTGAGTTCCCACCGTTGAGGAGGAAAATGCCTCCTTTGAGGACACGATGTCAACATATTACCGCCTCGGTGCTGCTCTATATCTATATTACATATTTTTAGACGAAGCATTAAAGTGCATTTTTGCAGCTCAAGTGTCTTGGACGGTGCTCTACCTATAGTGTCGGAGCAAGAGCTTGAGTTTGCTTGGAGTGCCCCTTTGCACCGCATTGTGTTTTGGGGTTGTGAGATCCTGGGTGGTGTCATGGACAGTGCTATCTCGAAGTACTAGCGCCAGAGCCCCCTCGAGGATTGGTAACGGAATGATGATCCTGGCACATCTATTGTAAGACTAAGCTAAAAATAAGCATGGGGGAGAGAAAAAAAAGTTTTAAACCAAAAGCTCACCCTTATAAATGTTGCCTTTTCATGAGTACAGGCACAAGATTTTAAAGGATATTGCAAGTTGCAAATCAAATTCAAGAGCCAAAAAAATCCTAAATACAAAAATTTCGAGTCATCAAAATTAACAAGGGGTTAATCTGTGAATTTTTTGGAGGATATATTGAACCCATTTTCGTCTAATTTTTGGATCTGAAAATAAATCCTGATGTTTATCTTTAACAAATCTCGTACCTCCTGTGTTTAGATCAACCAATGTCCCATAATCTCTTTCTCCTAAAAAATTGAAAAAATTAGATTTCCCCAAAATTTCATTTTGTAAAAATTAAAGCTTTGCTAAGAGATTAGTAAAAGATAAGCATGGGAGTGTGATAAACCCAGTTTATCATCATTCTTATGCATTAAAACAAACCTAGCTCTTAGGATTTTGCTCTGCAAATGGATTTTTGGGTTACATTTAGGCATCAATTAGGTTAGGCATGCATTGCATTTTTTTATTATCTTTTTGATGTGTTTTTGTGAGTGGTAGGGACATACAGATTGATAGATACTTAAACCCTAGCACTCAAGAAGGTAACCGGTGAAAGAGAAGCCCAAACCTATTGGAACTTAGATTTATCCAGCTCACTATAGCTGGAATCCAGCTCAATTGAACTAGGGTTAGCTCATCCTAGCTCCATTCAGCTCATCTCAGCTGAAAGGCAGCTCAAGAGAGCTCATCTTAGCTCACCTTAGCTCAAGTCAGCTCAAATCCTGCTCAACTTAGCTAAGTCTAGCTCATCTCAGCTCCCATCAATTCACTAGGAGCTCTAGCTAGCTTAGCTGAGTTGACTGGAGTTCACCTCAGCTTAGGACCAGCTACATTCAGCTCCACTCAACTCCAGCCAGTTGAAGATGACTTCATTTTAGCTCAGGAAGCTTAAGTCCAGCTCCAGGGGACTCAGCTTAGCTCAACTTAGTTGAACTAAGCTACCTTAGCTTCCCCAACTAGCTAGGTCCTCCACGGGAGCATCAGACTCAGCTCACCTCAACGAATTTTAGCAGAAGCTAGTTTGCTTTAGGTTGGCTTAGAAGCTAGCAAAGAACTAACAAGCTAAGCTAGCTAAAGTAACTCCATCCACCTCTTCAACAGCTGCTAGCTCCAGTTCAGCTCCAGACTTCTGTCCAGTTCCTCCCCTCAAACCCTAGCTCCAATCACCTCCTTAGCTTAGCTAAGCTCTAGGTCCCTTGGCCATCCACCACCTTAATACCCTACCTAATTAGCTCCACCAACTAAACCCTACCTAAGCCCACCTAAGCTAGCTCAACCCTACTCCTTTTAGCGCCACCACCTAACCACCTTTTCACCCCATCACCACTACCAAAAGACACCAATTTTGGTGCCAAAAACTACCCTAACCACCCCTCCCTTTTGGCACCAAAATACCCTCACATCATGGCCCTATACCTATCCCCTCCAAGCCACATCCACCATCCACATACCCCCCTTCTAGAACCCTACCTTGGTGCCACCTAATCCCCCTTCTAGAAGGCCATTTTGGTGCCAACTTCAAGGGGCACAACCACCCATAACTACAACCTATGTGACCCTTGGGTTGGCACCAATCATCCTTAGCTCTTGGATCTATTAACTACCCTAGAATCCTATCCTAGCCATCCATTCCAAAAGCCACCTATACCCACCCCCCCCCCCATTTTACTCTATAAAAAGACCCTTAACCATCACCATTTTTCCCATCCTCCATTAGTGTAAATTCTACCCTATACCCACCTAAACCTACGGCCAAGGAAGGAGAAGAAAGGAAGAAGATTAAGGGGGCATCCTACCTGCCCCCTTGGTGCCCTCTTCCCCCTTCTCCCTTCTTCCTTGTGCCACGCCAAGGAGGAGACTCTCTTCATATTAGAGGACGGCCAGGTGTTGGAGGAGATAAGGGCGATGCACGTCCACCCTTGCAGAGCATAGGGCACGCCCCCTTTGTGGGCTTGTCTTGGAAGACTTCACCTTGAAGGAGCTTTACAAGGAAGGAGTTGGAGGACTTCTTTTCAAGCCTAAGAGCTACTAAGCCTGGAGCAAGAAGCCTCTATCTCTTCTTCACCATCATCATCATCAGGAGGACGAGTGTTTTTACTTCTTGTATTTTTGATTTCTAGTAGTAGAAGCATTCCTCTACTAGGGTTTTGTAAAACATTTTGCTCCTCTAGTAAAGTTGCCCTTTTCTTAATTATTTTTCTCGCAATTTTACTTTTACCTTGGTGTAATCACCCCCTCTCTCTAATTACTCTAGGTTTCCACCTACCTAGGGTGAGCTTAGAGAGAGGAATTACTTGCCACTCAAGTTTTATTTTAGTAATTTTAGGTGTTAGTCTTCTTCCCGCCATCAAATCCGTGTTGCTTTACTTATTTCAAACTATAAAAATTGCATATTTGAAAACAAAAAAAAGAAAGTTGATTTCCATTTCTGCGAAAGAGATCCAATTTTGCAACATATTGCCTCCTTGGATGACCCTAGATACTTCCTTATCTAGGTTTTATAAATTTAAGAGTTGATCGGATTACACGTTACAACAACGTATTTTACAAACTGCATAAAACCCGTATCAGCTCCCTGGCGAGGTGCGCACCACGCTTGTCTCGTCTAATCCAACTGTGTACTGTGCACGTGTGTGGGTAACTTATAGAGTGTTGGGTCTAAATCCTAGAGCCCATAAGCTAAGGCACATGAGGGGTGACCCACTAGGGGTGAGGCTTGCAAGCGGGTTGAGCATATTATGGGGCTACTTATGCAACTGTGGTTTGACCCCTATGGGGCTATTGATTCAGTCTGAGGTAGACCTTAATGGTAACACCATTATCCTTTATATTTAACTCAATTTGGCTAAATTTCAAGATTAAATTCACTTAATTAATCTTTAAAAAGCTATAATTTAATCTAGGCTGAATGAAGAAGAATTGTTATAACATAGGTTGATTCTGCTATTTTAATAGGCCAATCCAACTGCAGAGTAAGTAAGTGGTAAATCTATACCAAATTGAAGGCCAAATAAGCTAAAATTTCAAATACGTGGGCCTGCATTAACTGATTTAGAGTTTCTATTAAGATTGAAAGATAATTCTTAAATAAAAATCCTGATTTCAGCCTCGCTTAAATTCAAAGGGTTTTAATGGAAATAAATGTAATCTAAGCCTTCTAAAAATCATTGAAAAATATCCTTAAGGTTTAGAATAATCAATTTTGCAATATGAACTCATTTCGACCTAAAACAAAGACCTAGGTGAATATCTAATGCATTTTGGGTTAAATTACAAACTAACTAATCAAACTTCATCAAAACCTAAAATTGAAGTCATCATTATATTCCTTGGGTAAAAATTAGGCTAGCATAAAAAGTTGAGAACATTTAGAATCCATCTGACACACATTGCAGTTAGGTCCAATGCTGATGTCAGCATGACCTTCTTCCCAAGCTCTGCGAGATCTCTTGTGCTTGGCTGTGTTGAGACCAAGAATTTGGAGAAGATCTCCTAATCTACTCAAAGAAATCCCCTAAAACTCGGTCGTCTTTTTCCTCAATCATAGCCACACAAGTTTGCAGGATTCACAACTCAAATTTCCATCAATGGAGGTCATGATTCTTGCTCAAAGTTCTCATGAAACCACGTCGCAAATCAATTTAATCAAGGTGATTTCCTCCCTTATTTGCGAAGCCCTATAGTCTATAAAGCTCCGTCGACCTCCAGTGATTCAATCATGCAAAAATCGACATGAAACCACGTCTTTCTTCCTCAGCCATCGCCATTGCCACACCTCAGAGCTTCTCCACCTCCATCGTCTGTCGCTTTGCCATGGAAATTGGCAAAGGGCTTTGCTTTCCCGTCGTCCACTCAAGCTTCCCGTAAGTTCTGAGCTCCTCCCTCCCCTTCCCTTCTCCGAACTCCCTTGCCAGAGTCTTCATCTCCTCCAAGTCCAGCCAGCCAATACTAGGCATCTCCTCACATCTTTGTTCCCTCCTAGGTATCCTCTCTTCTTCCTCTTCTTATGTGGGGTAGTTTAGGCCCTTTAAATCTAGGAATCAACCTCCACAACCCCCCCTACCTCGTCGTCTTCTTTGTGTTTGGCAAAAGACTAGCATCAACTCTGGCGAGGGCCAATCGCCTCCATCAGCCCTCCTCGCTCACTTCCGACTACCTCCGAAGCTTTGCTACGTCACCATGAACAAAAGCCCCCAATTGATTTCAAGCTTCGACAGACCCACCTCTCCACTGGACTCCACCTACAACCACCACCTTCTCCAAGCTCGGTCGCCTCCTCCACCCTCGTCGCACCAAGTCAACACCACACCACCTCCACCAAGCCTAGGCGGAGCTCATCGACCCCTCGGTTTGGAGTTTCATCGTCTCTCACGCCAAACCACCATCGATCGCCTGCAGCCCCCATCTTCTCCAACCTCCACCGCTAGCCTATCACCTTCTTTGCGCTCGTAAGCTTGACAAGAAGCTTCGTGGAACCCTACTGAAGCTCCCCACCTTTGCCACACACCCTGAGGACCTCTAAAACTCATTAGAGTTCCTTGCTAGACCTCCTCCCTACGGCTGCCTCGATGAAGAAGAAGCTTGAGCACCTGCTTGTTGGCAGGGGGCTCATTGAAAGAAAAAAAGGGTCGCAGGGACCCATTTGCATGGCTACAAGGACCAAAACGTATAAAATGAATTTTTCACCGACTGATTTGTGGTGTTCAGTTGGTTTGATCTCATATTTGGTTCTAATCAGCTCTCAAAGTAATTTTCATTCAGACATTATTGATAGTGATTGTTTACTGCTTAGTTTCATTGACAATTGATTATTCTTGATTAAATTGAGTGTTAAATGATTGAAATAAAATTTTCTAAATTGAATTAATTGTGGGGTTAGTATTACATTTTTGAACTAGATTCAGAGTTTAGAGAATTAAACTAATCATATCTAGTCTCTATGCTTAAATTTTGAAAAGGCTAGGATAATGGTAGTCTCGCATTTGATTGCTCCCAGCAAACAACCTTGGAATACTTTCATATTTCGAGATTATAAATTTCAAATATTATTTTCTCTTTTAGTCAACTATACTACGACACAGTTCTAAACTTTGACACAAGTGATTTAACAAACGCAAACCATTTTTTTACTGAGTCTAGGCTCTTTGTGAAAATGTGTTAAAATAAATTAAGTGTAGAGTACTGAGAGCTTAATTTGGTTAAGTGTTGATATATAATTAGTGTTGACATATATATATATATAGAAACTAATTAAATCCTTTATTTTTGGCTTTATGTGTATAATGTTTGAGGCAAGATTTGTGCATAAGGTTTCTTCTTCTTTTTTAGTCATTTGTACATAGTTAGTTCATTTTGTAAGTAATTAGAGACTTGTGTATATATATATATATTCTTATATGTACATGATATAATTAATCTAACTTAAATTCATGTTTTTGATGTCTTTAAATTATGCATATTCTTTAGGCATTTCTTAAGTAAATAAATCACTAACATAATTCATTTGATCTGACTTGTACATGATTAACCCAGATTATGTATATACATTGTTTCTAACTCATTCATTTGTAAATAATCTTCATATTTTTGGAATAAAATATTATTTTGGATTATAGAGAGTGATGTATATCAATAAATACCTTCCAGTGAACATTCTAGAATAAAACTAGTAAAAATTATATATAAATAAAATGACATTCATCTAGATTGCAACACTATACTACTAATAGGACCGTGACATTAATAAACCATAATTAACTTGCATTCCAAATCTGCGATCACTAGCCATCACCGCACCTCCTCACCAGCCACTGCCCATCCTCCTCCCTTGTCCTCCCCAGCCCTTGTTCTTTCTCTTCCCTAGTCATAACACCTCCTCCTTCCTCCTCAACAAGGTTTTAAGTGTTGATTTCGATGTCATTTCAATAAACTTCTAAGTGCACATTTCGAAAGCACACCATGGAAATGCCTGTATTTCGATGTCAAATTTCAACAATTATGGTATCCTCAAAATAGTCCATTTCGAAGGCACGCTGAAGGCATGCCAACAAAAATGATAGAAATAGTCAAAATGATTATAATTTCAAGAAAATCACAAATTTAAATAGGTTTTTATAAGAATAGGAATGTTACATCCTGATGAGAACCTCATCATGAGCCATAACTAGCTCATTTTGACCCAATACAAAGGATAAAAGCTCCTACATAACTCAAGGAAAGGCTTAACTCAGAGAATTCTGAGTTTAAGAAGAAAACAAGTCATAAGGGGTAAAAATGCAATTTTACCAGTATAATCTGCATACAGGGTAATTCAGGGTCCAAACACAGGTCAAGCAAACCGAATAAGAAGGAAAGTGGGATGATCTGACAAGGGCTACAGCAATTCCAAGGAACTAAATGATAATCTGTAACCTTAAAACAAACCCACTTCAATTCACGAGGTTCGAGGTAAAGTAAAAATAGAATAAATCCTCTAAAATTCATAGAAAAATAATCTCCAGGGTTTAGAACCTTCAATTTGGCCTTCAGATCCCATTTTGACCTACATTGAAAACCATGCCCAATTAATAACTTAATTTGGGTTTTTGCATAAATTGACCGGTCAAACAAGGTTTAATCTAGAAATAAAATTCACCATCAAATTCCTTAGGTCCTAATTAGTCATGTATAAAAACTTGAGCCTAAGAAGAAACCTTCTTGACCAACTTTGCACTTTGGTCCTCATATATTTACTTTTTGGCCCTCAACTTTTGAACCCTCACATTTCTACCCCTAACTCTCCTTCGTTCTTTGCATTCAGGTCCCTCCTGCCAAAACCTGCCAGCACCATGCTCCGGCGACCTTGCGCGGAGCATGGCGCCGCGCAGGGTGAGGGGGAGGGGCTGGCAAGTCAACTGGGGGTGCCCTGCGTCGTCAGCCGTCGCAGGAACACCCCCCTGGTCGCTGCAACCCACCATACCGGCCGTGCGAACGCACGGACGGTATGGGTTTCCATCTCCGGCGTCCTCCGGTGAGGGAGACACGTCGTCTCCCTCCGCCCTCCTCTCTGATTCCGCCTCTATAAATACCCCCGTCGCTCCGCCGTTCTGGGAGCTCGGTCCTGACGGAGAAAGACCCCCACTTCCTCTCTTCCCACTCCGACAGGAAGCCCTCCAGCTCCGGCAGCCTCCCCTCTTCCTCCTCGTCGCTCTGCCGCACTACCAGCTGCAGGGTTGCTCTCCCTCGCTCTTCTCGCGCCACGCCGCACCCAACTGGCGCCTCTCCGGCCCTCTGCTCGCCGCCGCCCCTTCCCCCGGGCATCTTCTTCTCCGGCGACAGTCGATACGACTGTTGCCCGCTCCGTCCCCTCCTCCACCTGCTAAGTAGGTAGAACTCCTCCTCTTCCTCCCCTCTTCCTTTTCCTCATTTTACATCTTTACTGTTACCTCGATTCCGACCAATCACCCTCACCTTCTCCGCCTCCGGCCATCCTCCGGCGAGCCGCTCCCATCACTCTAGCAACCCACACGGCTCGCCGACCACCGCAGAACCTCCGCCTCCTCACCCTGATCAACCTCCGCCCTTCCACTTCCCCCACATCACCCTCTGCAACTCCACCGAACAAACCCATCTTCCGACCCACAATCCGACCTAGGGCAGCTCTTGGGCTTCGCCCCGCCGCCTGCACACCCCCCGACCACCTTCGCCGTGCCACCGCGAAGGTCCTCCGCGTTTCTGATTGGGCCGAGAGGCCGTTTTTCTGTGGGCAGGCACCTGCGCTCGTCGCGGCCATTGTTGAAGCGAAGCAGCTTCTTCACCTGCTGCCCCAGGTGCGCCGCGCCCAGGTCACCCTCCCAGGCTGTGCGGGGACACTTCGGCAAAGCGTTAGGCTGTAGTTGAGGCGAAGCTCTCGCGCGAAACCCCCACGCTTCGCCTCGACTGCCGCTGCTTCCTCCGCGCAGGCACCCAAATTGGGGTGGGACATTTAGTCCCACCTCGTAAACTTTCAGAGGAGAGCGCCCGCATAAAGGCAAAAAGCGCCTTATGCTCGTTGCCTCCTGAGCACGGGGTGAGGTCCCTCTCACTCACTCGCTCGCTCGACCCGGTCTCGTCCGCGCTCACGCCTCGCGGACCTGGCCCGACCCGACTTAGACTGACCTGCACTCCTCGCCCACCACTCACGCCGGTGGGCCTGGACCCGGGCGCGACCCGTACCCGGCAACCCGGCAGCCCTGGGAGAGCTTTCCTAAGAGCGGCTTCTGTGAGAGAGAGACGCGGGGGAGGGTAGAGATAGGTTTTGCCCCTCTGATCAAGCGGTGCAAGTTTGCAGGCACAGGTGAAGAAGAAGAACCGGAGAAGAAGACTGACGGAAGAAGAGCAGCCAGGACTGCTCGAAGCAAAGAGGAAAAGGCGAAGAAGAAGAAGACGAGCGAGGCAGAGAAGAAGGACGACGCTCTGAAGGCAGAAAAGAGGAAGAAGAACAGGACAAGGACCGCTCTGCAGAAAAAGAAAGAGACAAAGCAGAAACAAGAGCTGAAAGACGAAGAAGAACATCACCCACTGCTGCAGATAAAGAAGACAGAAAGAAGAAGAAGACCACAAGGAGATAAAGGAACCAAAAGCCAAAGAGAAGAGAAAAGAAAGAAGAAGACAGACGAGAAAGAAGAAGCCAACAAATTTTCATCTCTCTCTCTATCTATCTATATTTTTGTAAAAGAAACTTTGTACCCCTAGAATACAACTTGCTCCCTGAGTTCGACCTCGGGAACTCTTTTATTTTTCGAGTAAAAAATTATATATTTGAAATGATGGCAATAACTGGCTATACTACAACGACATAACAATAAAACCCGGTTATCTCTTCACGCCATCGCCGTATCACATCCTTAAACGTAGCTCAATTATATCTCTAACCATTACTAACCAGGAATTATAGAAGTACTTCAGTTTCTTGAAAATCTCTAGAAATCAAATGATCTACCAACAGGATTTAGAGTTTTGGGGCATGACACAAAGCACATAGATGTGAGGTATCATTCATACAGGATGTACTAGAAGAAAAATAAATTGCATTTGAAAAGATCCACAAGGATAACATCAGTGTGTTGATGTATGTATTATGTTCAAAACTTGTGATCATGTCATATAGACAATATGTTGATGTATATAATGTCACCTATATGTATGACACATTATTTTTATAACATGCCACAAGTCATGATTATCCTAAGTTTGGAAGAGGCCCTAACTTAGGAGGGTCCTCGAAGATTTGACTAGAATTTAGATGTTATTTGTTACATGTACCCTATATTTCGTAAAATTTTGATAGTATCTTCTTTCTCTTCTCTGATATACCAATTGATATTAATCTCTATTTCCTAAGTGCCCTTAAGTGACATTTGGGGAATTGAGTTAAAATCAATTTTGAGAGGGATATTAAAAAAGTGCAAGGAGTTGTCACCAAAATTTTCCAAACATGTCACATGTGATGGATAATTTTGTGATTAACTATTCAAGGACAGACTATCAAGCAAAAGTATTAATAGAAAAAAATTAGGTGGTGGTGGTTCAAGTTTGGATTACAATTTAAGTTCTACTCCACAAGGGGATTTGTTTGGATCTCAATTTGGTGCGTAGTCCCGCATATTTGTCTTTATCAAACTTGAATTCATTTCATGAGGGGGAATGGGAAGGAAAAAAAATGTCACTTCTTTTAATAGTTGCAAAAGTCTTTGATCATCTTGGGAAAGTATGATTTGTTAGATCAACTAATATTTATAGCCACTTATATAAGGTAGGGGTGGAGAAATTCATGAGACATGTACTAGAAAGTTAATTTGGTCGTGAAAGGATCATACATTGTTCATGTGTGATGTGTTTAAATGTGTGAGGTTTTGAATGCAACATTCGTCCAATGAATCCCATTTTCAGTTGGGGCATAAGGGAACTCTATAAAGGATTTTTCAAGGTATTTTCATGTCAATTCTATTGATGAAATGATTAATTTGAACAATTCCTAGGAATTCTTACATTGCCATGCCTATGGTTATGATATTACACTATATGCATTCATGAACTAGTATCTCATCTTTATAAATGATGGGCATGGGTTGGATTAAAGGCTTGAGGAGCCCATGTTACAAAAATGGGTATTGGATAAAACCCTAGAGAATAAATCTAGGCATTGTTTAAGAAGGAGGTATAAGAGGGAATCCAACAAACTAAAACATGTATCAAATTGAACTATTGGTTACATAGATGATAGGATGGTTTGTGTAAGTGTTCAAACACCAAATAGCAGTTAAATGGCTGTGGATAATTTAGTTAAAGAGATCAAACTTTAAACCTTTTACATCCCTAAACTTAACAGGGGTAGATAGAAGCCTTAGAGAGTGAAAAGGGGAATTGAAGCCAAACATTAAAATGATGGAACTTAAGGCCTTAGGATTGAGTTAAAAATCTTGGTATTAAGGAATTCTAACTAGTAATAAATAACTAAAATCTTAACCTTAATAGATGTAGGTTCTAAGGTGCCATAGGCACCTTATGGGACCAAGTTAGAGCCTAGGGGTTAAAGCTTAGGCTATGTAGTTACTTCTCTCTCACTCTATATATATATATATATATATATATATATATATATATAGGGATGGATCCTCTGAGCACAGTGCCTAAAATCCATTAAATGAGCACCATGTGATGACCATTAGATGGAAATCATACCATCCAAAGTAAAACCACCAAAAGAAACCAATTTTGTATTGTAATACATTGATATTAATGGAAAGTTCCTAAAAAAAGCATATGAAAGTCATTCAAAATATCAAATTTCCTACAAAGTAAGGCACAATTATAGCGAACACAATCGTAAATTCTATAAATAGATAAATAATTAATTGATAATGAGAAATGATTTCGAAAATGTCTACGTTGAATGGTTCAAAACAATTAGTAAACATGTTAGAAAAATGAAAAATGTTGTAACGACAAAGAATAAGCATTGTAATGAGAACTAAGTGCATTTGTAATGGATAAGCTTTGTAATTGTAACAAATGAGACATGTTCTGCAACGTAATAAAATGCATGATGTAACAACTAAAATAATTTGAAACATCATTATTAAGCATTAATTTGTGTTATACAAAAAGAAATTGTAATACAAAAGGGTCAAAATTTTAACGTGCATGAGAATTTAATAATTATCACTATTGCCATTCATTATAAATGATACTACATATGATTTTGTAATGTAAACATATTGTTGTATTACAGGTTATTGGAACATTGACTTGATCTTACGTGTTGTGCTATATAATTGTAACACCTCTTTTGTGTGTGGCATTATAACTCATTAAAGGTTGAATACGAATATTGTAATACAAATTTTAGGAATAAATGTTTGCTTATCATTTTGTAATACATATGAGTTTAAAATTATAATACGAATTTGCGTGACTGAATTGAATTTGTAATACAAAATGTAATCGCCAAAAAGTTGTAATGTTATAACGTGTTCTGGATATCATGAATTGTAATATAAAGTTAACCTATATAATAAAGTGAAAATAGATGCAACATACTTTTGTAATACAAAAAAGTAACATAAGTTCATGAATATAATGAGTGTTACAAAATGTGATATAAGTTACTGAATTTCATCTTGACATGCAATAATATTTAATAATATTAACGAATCAATATAATGTGATTAAATAAAAAACATTAACCTTCAAAAACATATGAGACAAATTGCAACTAGTATTAGGAATAAAGTGAAGACAATGAAAATGATAAAAATCAAAATAACAAATGATAAAAAAGGTGCATTGACGTTGCAAGGACATTCCATATCTACAATATCCATAAATATGATACTAAATGTAAATGATAATTACCATAAATAATTAGGTGGTTTTGATGATATTACTCAAAACCATTGACTAAACATGGAAATAGTTTCATCAAGACAAATGTCCATCCAACAGACATAATTTTGGGCTCAAATAGGTGTTTATGAGCACTGTGCTCACTACATATTTTCCTATATATAAAAATATAAATATGTATATATATCTTAATACAACTACATAAAGGGGTAGCAACCCTGTAATTAGTTGATTACTATAAAAGGGGTTAATAACACAAGAGAAGCTATTATATGAATAAATAGCTAGTTATGTCATAAGGGATGATCAACTAGGACTTACGGTGAATGGGTGGTTCACCAAGAAACCCATATGGGTTCAAGGAAATGTAGGTAGATGGATTCTACTAAAGTTGGACACAGAATTGGATCGTTGCTTATTAATTTATGCTCAACAGAATTGGACACAGAATTTAATTTAGAGTATGCATTGCATTAATAAAATTATTTATGCTCATGAATTATCATTCTTACATTTTTATTGAATGGAAGTGCGCCCATTATATTCATGTACTAATACATTTACATATATATGTTTTTGCAAGAATAAATTGGACATATCAATTTTGGCATCTTGGGTTTTTATCAAAAAAAGAAAGGAAGAAAGAGATTCTCAAATCTTCATTTTTGAAACCTAGGATTACCTCCCATGATTATTTCTTTCCATTAGAGATCTTCCTTATTTGAACCACAAATACCCACCACTCTCTCTTATTTCCACGTATGCACGTTCCCTTTCCTTGTTTTCCCCTCAAATGTCTAATTCTCTATTCTCTCTTTCTCTTTATAATAGGAGGAAGGACGAAAGGAGGGATCAGCTTCCTGCTCTTGTTCCAGCAAACAAGACTGAAGCCACCACCACCCGCAGACACATCTATCCCCCCTTCCCTGCACCCACCATCGATCTCCACCTTCCTGGGAACGCACCCCCTACTCCATCTCCTCCCCACGCATCAACCTACCGCAAGCCTACCTTCCATCTCCACCTACTCCATCCACCACCACGTGCCACCACCACAACAACAACCCATCGCGTGCCAACCACGCCTCTACTAACAGCGAAGACAGACGTCCTCACATATGCCATCGTGAGCCTTCATCCTCGACGTGACCCGACTGCGACCTCGACGTTCTTGTGCAACCGCGAGCGTCCTTCGCTTTGACGTTCATCACCGTGCTCCACCTTCTTCTTCAACCTCCAACCGTGGAACACAATCGCGAGTCACCTCCCTTACCCTCGTAGCACCTCTGTTTTCTCTTCCTCACCATCAACATTGAGACCAACACCACTGCCACACAGCCCATGCCCACAAGAGAGGACACCCTCTATGTCTCCTCAATGCAGTAGCAGTAGCTCTAATACGTGCCTCACGTAACCGCACCACGACCACCACTCGACGGCCGACATCACTCCTTCAACTGCACCCAACAGGGTTGGTCGGCCCCATCCACGATTGCCAACTTCCCCACTAAGCACTGTTCATCTTCTCCAATAGAGCCAAAGGAACCCATCAACAACCGTGACCACCATCGCATTGCCACCAAAATAAGCCACGATCCTCCATGCCGTTGACTCCACCGTGCTCACCTCAACTCCACGAGACCAGCCATGCCCTCGAATGCACCAACTACAACCCTGCACACGCATGAATTTTCCCCACTGCCGGTGACCACCGTTCCTCTGGCTGACCACCACCAACCACCATTGTCGACATTGCCACCACCATCGGGACCCCTCACTCTGGTCGACCTTCATCGAGCTTCTCGCCATCCATCGCGGTTGACGAAATGCGAGTAGGGTTATTTAATTAGATGGAATTAGCGTCAGAATGTCTATAGTGGAAGTAATTACCTACAGGCGAATCTACACCAGTTTATCAAAATTTATTAACCTAGACTAAATGAAATTTTGAACTTGTCAGTTTTAAGCCCAGGGTCGAACTCAGGGAGGCAAGTTTTGGATTTAATCGATTTCTACGCAATTCCTAAAATCGCACCAATTCCTTTCTCTTATTATATTTTTTATTTTTTTTAATTTAAGATTTTTTGGATAATCTTGCCCTTGAGGTACACCCTCAAAATGATCCTTGGCTACATGCCAAAATAGTTAGAAATGGTCTCGCCACACTCGAGACCGTGTACCTGCAGATCAAGAGTTATCTTTTCTATTTCAGATTTTTTTTTGTCTTTCCTTTGTCAACAAAATAAAAGAGAATATATAATAAAGAAAAGAAATGCGAAAAGGGAAGGAATTGAAATACTTAGCTTATTTATATGGATACATATATAAGATATAAATATATAGTATATATATTTGTACATATAACTATAGAGTATATAATAAGGGGGGAAATATTGAATCAAAGATTCAGTAGAAATGTAGCACCACGCTAGATTAACTTAGCTATGTGCCGCAGACATGTGGGAGTGTGTGTGGAACGCTTCGATGTGTTTGAATATTAGGGATATATGTGCAAATGGTGAGAATATACCTGCAATGTAATGCACGAAAATGGAAATGTGCAGTATCATGAATAGGACGATGTGTGTGTGTGTACGTATAGGAGGAATATACATGTATATATATAGGTGGATGTCGAAGTATATACGTATATGTATATATGAGTGTGGAATAGAAAATATATATTTATTTGTATATCTATATATGTATGTAAATATATATAAATATGTATACATGAATGTATATGTGTGTGTATGTGGGTGAGTGTGTGTGCGTATGAATATATATATATATGTATGTATATGTATATTCGTATGTGTCTGTATGTGTGATGTATGTATGTGTGTGTCTATGTTTGTGAGTGGGTGTGAGTGTATGTACATATGTGTGCACTGCTGAGTGAGTGAGGAGAGGTGTGAGGTGCACATGAAGGCTTACGTGAGGGAGTGTGGGTGTGAGGAGAGCGTGACCGAGTGAAGGCAACCAGCTGCATAAGTCACGTGGAGGAGAGAGAGCATGCACGCCACCAGCAAAAAGAGGAATGCCCAGTTGCTACCTTGTCATGCGAATGAACAATGCAGGGGCAAAGATTGACTGGCTGATGCAATTTTCCACTGCTAGCAAGTGTAGATGGAACCGGCTGGTGCGTGGAAGAGGGTGTGCATGGGGTGAGGTGATTGCACAGCAATCATAGGACCTAATCTACCTGAATTAAGTTAGATTTTAACATAACTTAGGAACAATGCATGCATGAGTATCACAATTTGCATTATAGTTAATTTGTTAGCTTTCTAGATAATAATGCTATTTTATTCTCTAAAAGAGAGATGATATTAATTGCAGATGATTCGGGGCCGTAGATGATAGATCAAACCGTACAGACCTGATCAGGACAACGACGGGAGTCCAACGCTTCCAAAATCATCTTGATCAGACATCCGTACATCACATACAGCCTGGAGAAGATCAGAGGCTAAGGAGCAAGATAATAGAGATCTAAACCTTAGATGTCAAACCCGACCACACAGATGGATCCGTATCAATGATCGCAGTCTAACAACGTAAAAATCGGCTCAATTGGAGCCCTATAGCATCAACTACAAAGGCAGGAAGATGAACGGTCAGGATGGTGCCATGTGGCACCATCCCAACGATCCACCGCCGCACCCCTAGCCAATGAAGGAAAAACAAGGGCCATTGGATAGTCATGCAATGGCCACAAGGAGTCCACACAGCCGCTACCATGCGCTTCATCAAAGGAGTCCATCTCAGTCATTGGATTTCCATCCAACGGTTGAGAGCGGCTGCTCTTGAAAATCAAAATCGCAACACAAAGGTGCGCGTAGTGCATTGGTCTCAACGCTCATACGCAAGCATGAGGCATGCATTCAAATCGTGCTGGGGCTGAAATTGGAGGCGATGGAGCACGAGAATAATTGGGTCGTTGGATCAGATCAAGCAGCGCGAGGGCGACCGCGTGGCATGCAGTGGTTCATCGAATGGAGCAGTGCGGATGGACGCTCGAACAAACACCCAACCTGATGAGCTGATAGGCACACAAAGAGAGGCAGTGCTATGATGAGTTTAAGCACGAGCTAGTTATATGAGTTTAACAACTCAAGAGAATCTATTATATGAATAAATAGCTAGTTATATCATAAGGGATGATCAACTAGGACTTATGGTGAACGGGTAGTTCACCAAGAAACCCAAATGGGTTCAAGGAAATTTGGGTAGATGGATTCAACTAAAGTTGGACACAGAATTGAATAGTTCCCGATTAAGGTGAAAGGTTATAAGCCAGTCACCAAAAATTAGGGTGCTTGGATTGACAGTTCGAATGACACTCATACATATAGATGATGTTGGGGTACCTGAACTCATGCTAGAGTACTTGGGCTAGTGATAGTACTCATCACAAAAGCCTCATAGGCTCCTGCAAAAGTGGATGACACTAAGGCATCATTACCATATGTGCTAATGACACTGGGGTACCTAAGGAAAAGGATAAGAGCATGTCAAAGACTAGACTAAAGCTAGCACACCTAGTTTTATTTTTCTCCAAGAGGGAACATTGGTGGCGCAAGTTATCCATCCTCTCCCAATCAATGAACATCAAGTGAAAATCAAGACCAAATTCTCTATTGAGCACAAATAGAATAACTCCACAAGATCTTTAGTAATTTAGCAAATGGACACTCTCTTAAAGTCCAACTCATTTGACAACCAATAAGAACATTCTAGTATATGGAATCAATATTTGTTACGACCCGAACCCGGCCCCTCATGGAACCCAGGGATGACCCACCTTGACTAATCCCAAGACTCAATCATCTATTGAGAAATAAACCAAATGCAAGAAATCATACAACAATTCACACGTGCAATGTAGCTAAGCATTAGAATAAAAAGGCAGCAACTGAAACATAACAATAGTTCGAAAGACAACACGCCACGGGCAAAAAGAAAGGTTTGCTAGCTACCCATCACAACAACCATAAGAAGACATAAAGTAACGGCATAAGTTCCAAAATACCAAATTACTCACTACAACGAACGTATCTCAAAAATGGAATGAGAAGGAAGTAGGCTACTGCTGGGCTTGACTAAGCCCAGCACCCTCTATAGCTGGTAGTAATGGCTGCTGAGCTCCATGACCTAAACATATACAGCTCTTGTCAGCTAAACACTACGTAGAGTGGCCACATAAGAACATCTAACGCAGTAAATAAAAGGAAAGCAGTAAACCATTCATACATTTTTCAGTTATTTAGATAGTTATCATCTGGTTCCATTCATAACCACCATGTGTTAAGATTCGATTATTCTAGTAAGGGTCCATATCATCACTTAATCCACACGTTCCCTAAGGGAACGATCATGATGCAGTTTTCCCGTGATATAGGATGCACACAGGGCACTCTCCTGGTTGGGAGAGTACCCCATGGTAGTCCAACACGTGGTCTACCACCTCGGGGTCATGGTCGCGACATAGCAATGACTACAGCACGTGTGATAAGTGAACGGGTAGCTACCCCGCACTGGCATGTGGTCAGTCCTTTTCACTAGCGGGTACGCTCTAACATACAGCACAAAACAAAACAAGAGCCACACCCCTCAACAGTCTGCATACCCTCTCCCGACTATCCCGGTTCACTCAGTGGGCTCAACAGGAGTCGGTGTAGGGAGGCCATTCCTAACTGTAACGACTCGATTCCCAAGTCCCTACAAGACACGAGAATCGGACCGACTCGACTAATCCCAAGACCTAGTCGTCCAACGAGGAAGTAACCAAACGAGCAGTAAAATAAACCACATTCAGTATGAATATAACTAGCAGTAACAAAATACAGCAATAAGAAAAAGAACTACTACAGTATACACCACCACAATAGTAGAACAACAAATATGTACATAACATGAAGCTTACAATAAAGAAGTACAAGGAGTAACAAGGAAACTACTCACTACAGTGGAAGAAAAGTACAAAAAGAACTGTAGGTAACTCTACTGGACCCTACTAGGCCCAGCGTCCTCTGCAGCCGCTGACCCTAGCTGCTCAACACCTGGTCCTGAAAAGTAACGAGTGTAACACGTCAGCGAAACGCTGAGTAGAGTGGCAACTAAAAGTTAAAGAAGCAGTAGAGTGTACAGTAGCTGTTATATTTTTACTTTATTTACGTCTTTCTATTATTTCACGATTTATTTATTTCTCAGATCCTTCACTTGATCTCGAATGTTCCTCGCGGGAACGATCTTGATTGCAGTCTTTTCAGAAAAGTAGAAGTAACACGTGGTGCTCTCCTGGTCGGGAGAGTCCCCCGTGGTGGTCCTACCCTCAGTCAACCACCCCAAGGTCGCTGACAGACGTAACGGTGACTACGGCACGTGCGATAAGCGCACGGGTAGCTACCCCGCACTGGCACGCGGTCAGTCATTTCCGTTAATGTGTGCGCTCAAAACACAGCACGAAACCAGTATAGGGAAAAGCCCTCTCAGTAACAAGGGTCCAACCCCTCCACAGTCCGCGCACCCTCGCCTGACTACCCTGGTTTGCCCAGTGGGCCTAACAAGTCGGTGTAGGAGGCTAGCAGAACCCCGGGGCCCGTGGGGTAGCTAGTGCTCTCCCTACACTAGTAGCTCTCCTCGGTACTGCGTACGGGAGGGCCAGCAAGTCGGTGTACAGTGGCCAAACCCACCCTAGTCTCAACCTGAGGGCGGCAAGCTCCCCTCTACACTAAGAGGTAATGTGTGCTCTCTTTGGTACCACGTACCCAAGAGATAACACACTTCCACGTTTCACTTTCTTAGTTCCATTCTATTCTCTTTCTAGGATTTCTACTCCTAATTCCCCGTAGGGTTCGTATTCCTTTTGTTTGGCCATTGTAGTTTCACTGTTCCAGTTTTACGTTCATACAACCCATATTCTCAATCATATTTATTCATTCATAACAGACAGCTATTATTTCCTTTCCACTTTTCCAAGACTGTAATATTTATATATTCCACTAGTTTTCTAGTCCAAAGATTCATGCTGTACCCTAGGTTCTATCATTCAATCTAGTTTTCCAGTCCTAGGATTCATGCAATACCCTAGGATCTATCATTCAATCTAGTTTCTCAGTCCTAGGGTTCATGCAATGCCCTAGACTCTATTAATTGTTTCACAATTGTAACAAATTATGCTAAATAATTTAAAAGCCACTCTACCAGCTACAACGGGAGTACTGGGGGCGTGGTCAGCAATCCCGTGCACCTCCGCAACCCCCAAGACTGCAATGGAATGGGGTCCTAACACAAGGATCAAACAGAAGGAGTTTCTCAGAACGGTATACAATTACTATAAACGGGTAGAGGATTTTATTCTGGAAAGAACGCAACTCGAAATGCGGAAAACGGACTCCGAACGGGCCCTAAACGGGTCAAAAACGACGAAACTATCCAAAATCAGGCATCTGGAACCTCTTCCAGATGTCTTAAAAGGTGGGTCAGATTGTACCTTAGCTCTGTGTAGTCCTTCAGACGTCCAAAAGCCTGCTGGGGCATCTGGCTTAGTTCCAAGGCGTCCGATTATTACCCCGGACGTCTGGAAGTCCTCTCCATCGTCTGGCACTGCGGCCAGACGTCTGATTTACGTGGGATGGTGAGCCCTCGCGCCCTCCCGAGTGGAACCTGTGCACACACACTCCTGCTCTCAGCACGATGAAGCACAGACGAAGTCGCGGCGGACGGCTGCATGGCCATACACGCGAAGAAGGAAGAAGGTAGAAATATCTTACCTGTCAGACGTCTGGACAATCCTCCAGATGTCTTCACCATCATCTAGTCGTAAGCCCAAACATCTGGTTCTGGAAAATTTTCCAGAACCAGAGCCCGACTCGCTCTTTGCCCACGACGCACGGCCGCGCCGCGCCCCGTCCACCTACTACCTGAGCTGCAGCAGCCCCTCCGCGACACCCTACGCCCGCCGCTCCCCCGCCGGCAGGCTCTAGCTGCCCCGGCAAGATCAAACCCTCGCGGTCGAGCTTCCCCCTTCCTCTCGCAACCCTCCTTCCCACACTCTCACCGCGGCCGCTGCTGCCGCCGTTCCCTCGCTCGCTCACGCTCTCGCACTGGCAGGGAGGACAAGAGAAAGGCGGAGGAGATGAGGTTGAGGGAGAGGGCGAGGGGTCCTTATAAGGCCGCGCGGAGAGAGAGAGAGAAGAGAGCTGCGTGCCTGCAGGAGGAGAGAGAGGAAAAGGAGGAATGAGAGCGGCGGGTGCAGTCTGCGCGCGCAGACGCAACCCCGTATGCCGCAAAAATTTATTACCAGACGTCTGGGAAGGGTTCCAGACGTCTGGTCAGACGTCTGGGCCACTTCCCAGATGTCTTAAAAACCCGTCTGATGCCACGTTCATAACACTAACCCTGGGTCCCAACCCAAGGGGAGGCTAGCTCTCTCCCTACACAAAAGTGAAGGTAGCTCTCCTCAGTACCACGTACACGAGGGCCAGCTCACTTTCTGTACCCAAGTCCAAAGTACCAACCAACATGCTTGTATAAGCGAGGTATTCCATCATACATCAAGTATCCATGTCACTGTACTTTTATTACTTTCCTAATTTCCCGTAGGGTTCATGCATGGTACTCATTTTATTCCAATACGTGGCATGTATCTCTATTCACATTCAGGTTTCTTAGTCATAGAATAGGTAGCTCGTGATTCAACAGGAAAAGCATTCAATTTCATCAATTTGGTTGCCAATTACTCACAATATGGAATTTATCATCATGTACACTTAAATTGTAACAAACGAGGTTCAAGTGCTTGAATGTAAACATACACCCTTCTCAACCCTTGGGTTCATATCATGTCCTAAGTTTCAAGCAAAGATTTCTAATTTGGCATGCAGTTAAAAATTTAATTTAACAAGAGTAGAGAGGACCACTCTACCAAAAGGTACATGTGATATGGGGGCACAAATGGCGGATTCTAATGTCTCCGCAGGTCCCGTGCGCACTACGGACTGGAGACCATGCATTCCTGCTTCTATTCTAGTCATTTGCTACCCCTCACAGCTGTCTGAGGGTGTTACCAGACGTCTGACACTACACCCAGTAGTCTGGGAGGGCAATCAAACATCTAACACCACCTCTAGATGTCCAAAAGTGCCTCAAATATCGCACCAGCACGCCTTCCCAATGCCTCTTGCACCTGCGCAGATGTACACACCTAAGACCATGCTTAACAACCATTAGGGCAGCGGAAACCTGGTTTTCGCGCCAGCACACATCATCGGCAAAGATTACCTCGGTACTATACGTGCTTCCAGACATCCTAAGCTCCCTCTGGATGAACAATGATCCCTCCAGACGTCCGCCAAATGTTGCAGACGTCTACCAAATGTTGCAGACGTTTGATAACCGTGAAAATTGCAACCAAACTCCACGTGCAGGACCTGCTCGCAGCGGCCCTCCTCGCCTTGTAGTAGCAGCTTCTCTTCCTACCACTCTCCCTCTTCCTCCCGCACACACTCCTCTGCCCCCATGCTCTCCCTCTCCCTGCTGCTCTCACTCTCCTTCTCACTCACTCATGGTTTGCAAGGGAAAGGAGGGAAGGAGATGGGTGGCCGCTCAAGGCAAAATGTGGAGGGGTGGGGTGTGGGTTTCAGGGAGGATTTTAAGGGTTTTATAGGGGAGGGGGGTTTGGTTTGGGAGGTCGGGTTGCATGGGGGGTGTTGTGTGAGATATGGTAGGGTTGGGAAAATTGCCTCCAGCCCTGCAGAATAATTTCTGGGGAGTTGGAATTGCACAAAACCCCTTCCCAAAAGCCAAAAACTCCGCACTGGGTCTTTTTGGTGTGCAAAATTTACAAAAAGGCCCCTAAATTTTCAGAAAAGCCCAAATGACCCTTAGGAACGGTCATTTCAACATAACAAACTTAAAGAAAGTTTCACCCCCGAAACTTGAGCTAAACTAAGATGCGAAAGGAAACAGACATACGCATAACAAACTTAAAGATGATCAAAGTAGGTCAGAAGTGACGTACCCTCAAAAAGCTCTAAGTACCGATCTCACATCGCTGCCTCGGGCTCCCAAGTTGCCTCCTCGTGCTGCTAGCTTCTTCACAAGACCTTCACCAATGGCACCTCCTTCCGTCTCAGGTTCTTGACGGCTCTATCCAGTATCTATATTGGTCTCTCATGGTAGGTCAGGTCATCTCCTACCTCGATACTATCATGACTTAAAATGTGGCTGGAATTGGCGATGTATATCTCCTGAGATTAGACACATGAAACATGTCGTGCACTCCAAATAGTTGGGGAGGAAGGGCAAGCCAATAAGCAATGGATCCTACCCACTCCAAGACCTCAAAAAGTCCCACACATCTCGATGTGAGCTTCTCTTTCACCCCAAAATGCTGCAAGCCCTTCATGGGCGAAACACGGAGAAAGACATGATCCCCAACCTCAAATTATACCTCTCGACGCTTCCTGTCAATATAGCTCTTCTGTCTGCTCCTGACGGTACGGAGTCATCTGTGAATCTACTCTATCACCTCCTAACTCTGATGGATCAACCTGGGACCAACTTCCCACTTGGTCCCTACCTCAACCCAACTCAGGGGAGCCGTACACTTCCTCCCGTACAATGCCTCATAAGGCACCATGCCAATGCTCTAGTGGTAGTTGTTTTTGTATGCAAACTCTGCCAGGAGCAAATGCTCCTCGAAGGAGCCTCTCCAATCTAGTACACAAGCGCATAGAAGGTCCTCAAGGGTCTGAATGGTGCACTTCGACTATCCGTCGATCTGGGGGTGGTAGGCAGTGCTGAACCTCAAGAGAGTCCCCAAGACCGCTAAAACTCCACCTAAAACTGCAAAGTGAAACGGGTATCTCTATCGGATATGATCTCACGAGAGACTCTATGAAGGCACACCACATCCTTGATGTAACGCTCTACTAACTATGCTGGCTCGAAGGTGACTCGGATAGGCAAGAACCACGCCGTCTTTGTCAATCTGTCCACTATCACCCAAACGGCATCATGTCCCCAGTGTGTAATTGGTAACCCTACTACCAGGTCCATAGTGACACTTTCCCACTTCCACTCTGGCATAGGAAGTGGCTGTAGCAACCCAGCAGGCCTCTGGTGCTCGGCCTTCACTTGCTGGCATACCAAACACTGCTACACAAACTCACCAACATCTCGTTTCATTCCCCTCCACCAGAAGTCACATCGTAAATCATGGTACATCTTGGTGTTCTCGGGATATATGGTGAACCTGGACCAATGCGCCTCAACCAGAAGCTCCCTCAACAGCTCCTTATCTCTAGGAATGCACAAACGTCCCCTCATACACAGAATCCCATCAGTAAAAGTGAAGTCTCCTAGGTCCCCTGTCAACACCCTGTCTCGCGGCGTCTACAGATACGGGTCAGCCATCTGTCCAGTAATGATACAATCTATAAGCTCTAGTCGTGCCTATCTTGTCACTATCACTACCCCGTAGTACCCTCATGACTCCTAAGGTCGCCAACTACCCATCTCCTCCATGAGTCTCCAACTCTGTGCCTATAAGCTAGCCAAGTGGGTGGGTGCCTTCTAGCTCAAGGCGTCAACCACCACATTGGCCTTCCCTAGGTGATAGGAGATGCTACAGTCGTAGTCCTTCAGAAGCTCTAACCAATGCCTCTACCTCATATTGAGCTCCTTCTGATCAAACAGGTACTTAAGGCTCTTATCATCCATGAAGATCTCAAAGGTCTCACCATACAGATTGTGCCTCCATGTCTTCAATGCAAAGACAACTGCTGCCACCTCTAAGTCATGAGTGGGGTAGTGATGCTCATGGGGCTTTAGTTGCCGCAAAGCATAAGTGACAACGTGACCCCGTTGCATGAGCAAACCACCCAACCCCTGCAATGAAGCGTCAATGTAAACCACAAACCTGCCACTACTGTTCGAAATGGTGAGTACAAGAGATGAAGTCAGCCTCTCCTTCAACTCCTGAAAGCACAACTCACACTCGTCTGTCCAAGTGAAGGGCATGTCCTTCCTAGTCAACTAAGTCATAAGACGCGCAATCTGGGAGAATCCGCTGATAAACCTCCAATAGTAGCCTACCAACCCTAAGAAGCTGCATATCTTTGTCACTGTACACGGCCTCTCCCACCTAAGCACGGCCTCAGCCTTAGCCGGATCCACAGCAATCCCGTCTCCCAAGACCACATGGCCTAAGAAAGTAACATATCTCAACCAGAACTCACACTTGTTGTACTTGGTGCACAGCTTGCACCATCTCAAAATGTCCAGTACCATGCATAGATGCTGTCCATGCTGTGACTGATCCCGAGAGTAAACTAGCACATCATCAATTAATACCACCACAAACTGGCCCATTATGGTCTGAAGTCGCGGTTCATCAGATCCATAAAAGCAGCAGGGGCGTTGGTCAGCCTAAACAGCATGACCAAAAACTCATAGTGTCCATACCGTGTACAGAAAGCTGTCTTGGAGACGTCAGTCTCCCTGATCCTCAGGTGATGGTAATTCAACCTCAGGTCTATCTTGGAGAACACCGTGGCATCTCTCAACTAGTCAAAGAGGTTGCCAATGCGGGGCAGCGAATACTTGTTTTTAATGATGACCCAATTCAGCTGTCTGTAGTCAACACAAAGCCAAAGGGTGCCATCATTTTCCTTTACAAACAACACAGGAGGCCCCCATGGGGATGCACTAGGCCTCACAAAGCCCTTCTCTAATAAATCCTGCAACTAAGACTTAAGCTCTCACAGCTCAAGTGGTTTCATCCTGTACGATGCAGTGGAGATGGGGCTGGTCCTCGGTACCAATGAGATCTCAAACTCGATCTCACGCTCAAGTGGTAATCCTGGTAGCTCCTCTAGGAAGATGTCAAGGTACTCGCAGACCACTAGAATACTCTGCAAGTCAGCTACAGGACTAGGCCCTGCTACAACGCACACTAAGAAGCCCTCACACCCCTGACTCAGTAGCTTTGCTGCCCGAAGTGCAGAGAAGCACCTAAAACCGCCATCCACTAGCTGGCCATGGAACTTAAAGGGAGGCAGCTCAGGTATTGGAGAAGATGATCTTCCTCCCAAAGCAATCCACCAAGGCATGATAGGCAAACAACCAGTCCATCCCTAGAATCACGTCGAAATCCTCCATCTGGATCACAATCAGGTTAGTGGGAAGACTGTGTCCCCCTATAGTGACCTCACAGTCCATGAAAACCTCCTCTGCGACAAACAACTATCCACTTGGGCCTCTAATCAGGAAAGAATCCTCTAATAGTGTACTGTTCGGCCCTAAACTGACGACACAACTCATGGAGACAAAGGAATGCGTGGCACTAGAATCAAAAAGCACGTAGACTAATCTGCTAGAAACTATAACCATACCTGCCACCACAAAACTTGAAGCTTTGGTGTCTCTGTGAGTCATGGCGTTGACACGCCTCTCAACCCTGGGTGTGAAAGAAGCAGCCATGCTCTGAATCGGGCAAGTAGCAACTGGCTGGTACCCTCCTCGAGACTACTGTCCTCCTCCTCGTTCATAGTAACTGTGGCCACCAAATCGGCCTCCAGTACTCGGTGCTAAGAGAATCTGGAATGCTCCAACCCTAGATGGGCAGTCCCTCCTCATGTGGACCAGCTGACCACATTGGTAGCAAATAGGGGCACGACCTCCTCTCTCAGCCTATCCCTACTGGTAACTAGGCAAGAGTCTAGTGTAGGTAGCTGGCCCCAGTCTGGGGCCCCCAAAGGCCACTGGCGGTCCCACAGAATGGCACGACTCCCCTGCGAGCACTGTATGCCTCCTCCCCTGGCAGCCCTGCGAGTGCTTAGGCTAGTAGGGCCTCTTCCGTCCTCCTCCGTCAATGTCTCGCACGGTCGGGTTGGTCTCCTCGTAGGTCATGGTCACCTCGACCATGAAAGAGAAGGTACTTAACTTTAGGGGCTTCACATACCCTCGAATAGTAGGCTGGAGGCCCTTAGTGAACCTCCACAGGCACTCCTCCTCTATAGATGCGGTCGACGAGGCGAAGCGTGATAACTCCAGAAAATGCGTACGGTACGCACTAACTGTCATCACCCCCTGGAGAGTGTGAAACTCACGCCTCCTCTGGTCCTGCCAAGTTTGTGGGAAGTACTGCTCGTAGAAGAGTGCCACGAACCAGTCTGACAATGGCTCTCTCCCCTCCTGGCCTCTAACTGCCCTCCACCACCTGTGGGCTACACTCTCCAACTGGTATGTGGCAAAGGCCACACGACACTCTATAGGAGGGTGAAGCGTGTCAATGATCTTCTCCATCTGCTCCAGCCAGTCTTCTACCTCAGATGGGCTCTCCTCCCCCTTGAAAGAGAGGGGCTTCAACTTCCGGAACTCGATGAAAAGCTTGTGGTGGAGCCGCAACAGGGAAACGAATGCACCCCCCAGCAGGGAGGACTCATTCTCAGTAGTGTCTAAGGGTAGTAGGGGTGGTGGAGGATCACCCCCTCCCCCTCCAGCTCATCCAGCGCTATGGTGACTCCCCTATCTTACAGAGGACTCCCCCTCCACATCCTCAGGGGGAGGTGGCTAAGGAGGAGGCTGCTGAAACTCCTCCTGCACTATATCCTGGATCAGCTGAGCGAGGTCCTTGGCTGGGATGCCCTGGAGGAGGGGTGGATCGACCTCTGCCTCGAGTCCAACACGTCCTCCCCTACGACTACACCCATGGCCACGCCTGCGGCCCGCCACACGAGCTCCCCGACAAGGCATATCCTACAAGGAGAAGGAAGAAAAGAACAAGGATTTTCAATGATACCAGGCTGAAAAAAATAGGACTCAGAAGTGGGGATCAAGATAACACGTTGTGATAGCTATCCTAACTATATGCACGTGAGTGGTTACTTCCAGACCATTTAGTTTATCTCTCGGGATGATCATGCTCTGATACCATCTTATTATGACCCAAACCCAACCCCTCATGGAACCTAGGGATGACCCGCCTTGACTAATCCCAAGACCCAGTCATCCATCAAGAAAAAAACCAAATGTGAGAAATCATACAACAATTCACATGTGCAATGTAGCTAAGCATTAGAATAAAAAGGCAGCAACAGAAACATAACAATAGTTCGAAAGATAACATGCCACGGGAAAAAAGGAAGGTTTGCTAGCAAGCCATCACAACAACTATAAGAAGACATAAAGTAACAACATAAGTTCCAAAATACCAAAAGTACTCACTACAATGAAAGTATCTCAAAAACGGAACGAGAAGGAAACAGGCTACTGCTGGGCTCGACTAGGCCCAGCACTCTCTGCAGCTAATAGTACTGGCTACTTAGCTCCCTAACCTGAACATATACAATTATTATTAACTAAATGCTGAGTAGAGTGGCCACATAAGAACATCTAAAGTAATAAATAAAAGGAAAGCAATAAACCATTCACATATTTTCCAATTATTTAGACAGTTATCATCTAGTTTCATTCATAATCACCACGTGTTAAGATTCAATTAATCTACTAAGGGTCCATATCATCACTTAATCCACATGTTCCCCAAGGGAACAATCTTGGTGCAGTTTTCCAGAGATGTAAGATGCGCATGTGGCACTCTCCTAGTTGGGAGAGTACCCCATGGTAGTCCTAAACCTAGTCTACCACCCTGGGGTCATGGTCGCGGTGTAGCAGTGACTACGACATGTGCGGTAAGAGCATGGGTAGCTACCCCGCACTCGCACACAGTCAGTCCTTTCCACTAGCGGGTACATTCTAACATACAGCATAGAAGAGAACAGGGACCACACCTATCAACAATCTGTGTACCCTCACCCAACTATCCGGGTTCGCCTAGTGGACCCAACAGGAATCAGTGTAAGGAGGTCATTCCTAGCCCTGCGTCCCAACCCAAGGGGAGGCTAGCCCTCTCCCTACACAAAAGTGAAGGTAGCTCTCCTCAATACCATGAACATGAGGGCCAGCTCACTTTCTGTACCCAAGTCCAAACTACCAACCAACGTGCCTGCATAAGCGAGGTATTCCATCATACATCAAGTATCCATGTCACTGTACTTTTATTACTTTCCTAATTCCCGATAGGGTTCATGCATAGTATTCATTTAATTCCAATGCATGGCATGTATCTCTATTCACATTCAGGTTTCTTAGTCATAGAACAGGCAACTCATGATTCAATAGGAAAAGCATTCAATTTCATCAATTTGGTTGCTAATTACTCACAATATGGAATTTATCAACATGTATACTTAAATTGTAACAAACGAGGTTCAAGTGCTTGATTGTAAACATACACCATTCTCAACCCTAGGGTTCATATCATGTCCTAAGTTTCAAGCAGAGATTTCTAATTTGGCATGCACTTAACAATTTAATTTAATAAGAGTAGAGAGGACTACTCTACCAAAAGGTACGGGTAATGAGGGGGCACGAACGGTGGATCCCAATATCTCCGCGAATCTCGTATGCACTACGGACTAGAGACCTTGCATTCCTACTTCTGTTCCAGTCGTCTGCTACCCCTCATAGCCGTCTGAGGGTGTTACTAGACGTTTGACACTACACCCGGTCGTCTGGGAGGGCAGTCAGACGTCTCACACCACCTCCAGATGTTCGAAAGTGCCTTAAATGTCGCACCAACGTGCCTTCCCAATGCCTCTTGCACTTGCGCAAATGTACGCACCAAAGACCATGCTTAACAACCAGTAGGGTAGTGGAAACTTGGTTTCCACGCCTGCACACACCATGGGTAGAGATTACCTCGATACTATGAGTGCTTCCAAACGTCCTGAGCTCCCTCTAGAGGTCCAACGATCCCCCCAGACGTCTACCAAACATTGCAGACGTCTAATAACTACAAAAATTGCGGCCAAACTCTATGCGTAGGACCTGCTCACAGCGACCCTCCTTTTCGCCTTGCAGAAGCAGCAGCTTCACTTCCTACCGCTCTCCCTCTTTCTCCTGCACACACTCCTCTCCCCCCATGCTCTCCCTCTCCTTGCTACTCTCACTTTTCTTCTCACTCACTCATGGTTTGCAAGGGAAAGGAGGGAAGGAGGTGGGTGGCCGCTCAAGGCAAAATGTGGACGGGGTGGGTGTGGGTTTCGGGGAGGATTTTAAGGGTTTTATAGGGGAGGGGGGTAGGGCTTGGGAGGTGGGGTTGCGTAGGAGGTGTTGTGTGAGATATGGTGGGGTCGGGAAAATTACACCCGGCCCAGCAGAATAATTTCTGGGCTATTGGAATTGTGCAAAACCCCCTCCCAAAAGCCAAAAACTTCGCACGGGGTCTTTTTGGTGCGTAGAATTTATGAAAATGCCCCTAAATTTTCATAGAAGCCCATATGACCCTTGGGAAGGGTCATTTCAATATTCCTTATTCAAAGGTCACTCATACATGTAATTTCCCCCTAGGTAAAGTAGAAGCTAAGTTTACAAGTGCAGGCACATGGGAAAGATATATGTTAATCTCCCTCAGTAGGAAGAGTTGATTAGTGTCTATGATGACTGGAGTTATGAGTGAGCAAATCATTTGATACTAATGACAAATAGAAAAAAGTGCTAGCTTTTACTAATAGAGTTGGGATACAAGCCTTAACCTATAGGCTTGGTTGGGGTTACACTTGGGAAATGTACCGGAATCGGGTAGCAAGTACTTAGCCATTTAGAGAACTTGTTACTACCATATTTCTTTAATAGTACTTCTATGTCTCTATTAAGCTGATTGGCTCATCTCTATGTTGTAACCTATTAGGAGTTATGGCAAATCAACATGTGATTACCTATGGAGCTTATCGTCAGTAATGATAACTTAGGGCAACGTGTACTTAATATTGGATTTTGTATGCCTTGAGCGAGTCATGTGGATTTTTGTAATAAGATTATATTTTATCTGAATAAAGAATTAGATTATTTTCTGGTTAATGAATTTGGGTCCCTTAGTATAATTCGAGTTACGTACTTAGCTTGATTGAATAACCCGATGTGTGTTTGATTTGGCGATCTAAATGGTTTAGAGGATCCGATAGCATATCAAGTAATCATCTGATTTGATCATATGTTTCCAATCAAAGTTGTGATGACAACCTTCTCCAAAGGTTATCGCCTGATTGATGTTCTTGAATGGAGATTCAAGATCTGTCACACGAATCGGGTTAAGGAGTTAACCTGATGAAAAGGGGATTGTGGAAGTCCTTCTCTAATGATTCCATGGAGAAGGTGGATCCTCAGACCTAGGACAAATATGTGTCCCTTTTCACAAACATATACATTTGGCAGATCAATAAGTTAATGCATCCATCTTGGTGTTGACATTGGAAAGTTGGCGTATATGGGAAGGGATAGGAGACACATGATCTCTCAAAAGGATTGCACAAATTTGTTGCATAGATATATGTAACAGATTGAATGCATGAGCTCACTCCGAGTATATTAGGAATGACAAATTGCACATGTGGTCGTAGAGTCTTGATCAAACTCAAGACATGAAGAGAGAAAATAGATCTTTGGGAAATGTTCTAATCCTCGTTCTTGTCTTAATGATACAAGGTGACATGAAGAATAATGTTGTCCAAAGAGGAATGACAGCTGTCTAATGGAATTAAACCTTGAGATAATATTTCCTCAAAGTGTGGAGGATTCAAGAGTATTCAGAATACTTGAGGGGGGTAAAGTACCAAAACTCCACATATCTTATGAGTCATTGTTAGAGTGATGAAACCAATAATGATATTGATGGGTTCCTAAGTAAAGAATAAATTAATTGTAACTTAAAGAATTAAGTTACATTTAATTTAGCAATTAATTACACCTAATTCACTAAGGTATAAAATTTAAGTGTTGAATTACAATTAATTTAAATTTGGATACCAGATTTCAACTTTTCAAATTTTATTTTGAACCAAAGGTGTGATTATCAATTAGGATTACATCATGTTCTTTGCATGGAAATCCAATGAATCTCATCAATTTTATGATTAGGAAAGAAATCATATAAATATCTCTCAAAGTAAAAAGCTTAACAACATTCCAATCAACTATCGAGAAATCCGTCAAATCTACCCTCAGTCAACCATCAAGAAGAAGACAAACTACAGGCCTTAAGTTATCCAACATTAAAAGCCAAGTCAGTCATCACATGCGCATAAAACAAGACACATGGTATAAAAGTGGCATGGCATATCTTAAGATTCCAAGTCCTACTTCCCCAATGATGCGTGGTCATTTTCCCTCCACGATGGGCTTCACTCGCAATCATTAATATGAGGCTATTGCGTAATCTATGTAATGACAATACCACAAAGTAGTCATGATTAAAACCAGTGGGCACCATTTAATTTCACGATGATAGGAGCTCACGTAATATGATAAGTAAGTAGAAGATGCCATCGATCAGTAGCGTACATCTCCGTACCACTTGTGCTAATTAATTTTTGTCACTATGACATTACGTATGGACATAACGTTTGATGCTGACCTTGTCTCTCCACTTTGATCAGAGTAATCATTATTTCTCTTGTGGAAATTATTTATTTATAAACACACAAATCACAAATATAATCAAGTTAATCCTACGAGATTTAAGGAATTAGCCACGACAAAAACATGGTAGGCACGGGCTTCCAACCACTTTGGTAGGAGGTTATTAGGTTCGCATAAAAAAAAAAAAAAAAAAAAAAATCCTTTTCACACCACGATTGAAAATATAACTTTTTAGTAATAATGTGACATATGAGTTATTTATGTTATTGGGTCTCTTTTATCATTTAATTGAATGCTAAGGTATTCATAGTGCGTAATTGACAAAAAATTAATTTAAAATAAGGATATGAACTTATTGAATATTTGGAAGGCTTAATGTGGGCATTTTGTTAAGTCTACACTCTGTCAGCTAAACAAGTTGAGGTACTAAACCTCTTTCCCATTTGCTCCATATATAAAGCACGGCCTCTTAATTAGCATGATTAGGTATATACGATATTTAATTTTTAGAAGTGCCAAGAAAAGCAAATTAATTTTTGTTTCAAACTTATCCTCTATAATTTCTATGATATTCTAAGGATTTATTAGTAATTAAGCACCAGTCTATTTCACATATTAAATTAACAACCTCTATTCCTATTAGAAAGATTATAAGCCAATTTGTATTACATAATGCCCAACTTCTTGCAAGAGTACTCCACTGATTCGATCCAAAAAGATAACTAAAGTGATTAGGTGATCCCCAGCCTATTCCATTTTATATTTCATTGATCATTCCATCGATTGAGTTTAATATTAGAACCAAACCAATAATAAAAGCATTCATGGTGGGATGTTCGTAATATTCCACTTATTGTTCCATCACACACCATCGATAGAGCCTTGTGGGATTACAAGTCTTGACCTTCAATTGAATGCAGAAGAATTTATGCAAATGTCCGTCAAATGTTTGTGCAAAACTATTATGAGATGATCTTTGAATTGAGCTACATTGTCACTGTTGCATCCCAAATGCACATAAGTGTTTTACGGTTTTACATGAGGAATGCACAACTAAACGTTGGGGCTTAAGTTTTGTGAGTGTTAGGAATTATTAAATATGGAGCACGTTGTTTGGTCGTGGAATGATTAGTCGATTAATTTAATATAATAGATTAATTGTAATAATTTAAGTAGAGAGAAATTGTAGTATTGTTTATGAAATTTTTATATTCATGCTTTTAGAAATATATCTAATTACATTCATATCCCTCTATACTTCATTATTATATCCATACTCTTACAAACTTATATCCCATGACAGCTATACCACTAGGTTAAATCTTCATTAGATTCGAGAGAATATTCCCTTAAATATTTTCTAATGAAGATTTACCCTAAATATTTTCAAATGAAAGTATGAATAATTAAGGGAATATTGACTATATTCGAGGATATTGACTATAAAGTTTGAAAACTACATCAATATCCCTATTTATTTGGAAGTGTGTAGGTACAAAAACGTAAAAGTTTATGCATTTTGCAATGCAAGGATGTGTGACTGGTTATCACTTGACAACTGATATTTAATGTAAAGAAATCGAAAAATGTAAGTTCTATCATGTGGTGGATCTTGCCCCATTTTAAAAAGCTACCATCACTTTGAATCAAAATACTTTTTACACTGGTGCAAAAAGGTTATAAAGTTGATTTTGGTGGTGTAAAATTATTTCGTTGATTCAGAAGTGGTGATAGATTTTTTTAATAATGGTAGACCCTACCACATGTCAGTACTTACATTACATTTTATATAATGGGGAGACACGTGACGTTATCGCCACGTCTAAATTTACCTTTTTAATGCCTCCGCATGCTTACATTACAAAATGCTTCACATTTCTTTAAATTTTAGCTATTCAAAATTACTACAACACCTCTATCCATGCTTTTTTCCCCTCTTTTTTTTTTTTCTTCCTCCTCTCCTCCCCTTCTTCCTCCTCAAGTTTGAATCACACCTCACCGGAGGCAACAAGAGTGGTGGTGACATTAAAATCATCACCGAAGGTCACCCTCTTCCTCCTCCTCCCTCCTCCCTTCGGCCACCACCACCCCACCTACTCCCTCCCGCCTAGCCATCGTGGCTTCTCCTCTCCAACTGCCGCCTAGCCTCTGCCATCCTCCTCCCTAACCCTTGCCCTCCCTCTTCCCCAATCATAGCTCCTCCTCCTTCCTCCTCAACAAGGTTTTTAGTGCTGATTTCGATGTAATTGCAAAATTTCCAAGTGCATATTTTGAAGACACGTTAAAGGCATGCTATGAAAATGACTATATTTCAATGTCAGATTTCGACGATTTTGGTGCCCTCAAAATAGTCCATTTCGAAAGCACGCTAAAGACATTCCAACAAAAATGACAGAAGTAGTTAAAATGCATGATTACAATTTTAAGAAAATCATAAATTTAAATAGGTTTATATAAAAATACGAATGTTATATCCTAATATTATATGCAACATATAGTCTACTATATTTAAGTTTAAGAATCAAATATCAAATAATTGCAATCCGAATTGAATTGAAGCATGCAAAGATAAAAAATACAAATATAAAAGTTTGTGAAGTTCACATGATCATTTCTATTGCCTGATTCCTATGCAGTGATATCATAATTCAATTATTGTCTACTTTGAAGTCTACTCCTCTCATCCTAGGATCTAGGCATCATGTACAATAGTAAATAATTCCAATCATACATAGTTTAAATGGATCATGTGTTGAAAATGTGTGACATTTCTTTGGTTTATGCATGGATGACTATATGGCACCTAAAACTACTTAATATAGTTTCCATGTTGCTCAATATCTCATGTCCTTCCATGATGAGCCTTAAACATGGCTTACTTATATCTATAATCATTACTGACCTAGAACTATAGAAGCAATTCAATTGCTTGAAAATCTCCAGCAATCAAAGGATTTACCAATGACAACTACCTAAATCCACAGACCCAATCTAAACAAGCATACATCCTATCAACCTCCACAAAACCTAACGACATGACACCCAATTCAACAAATCTAGATCTCAGAATTCCATGAAATTCACATGCTATTGCATGAAATTCATGAGAACCTTTCATGGAAATTTCACCAGCATGGTCGAAATTTCCTCGAAATGGTCAAAAGTTCGTCGACATATACATGCAAAGTGGCACCTACACCATGCCAAAATGGAGGCTACCAGATGGAGATGATTCTTTGCCATTTCAAATCATGAAAAGCATCTAATTCTCTAATTTGAACTTCTTGAAAGCCAATTGTAAGCCCCATCCTCTAAATTTTGGAAAGATGTCTATTGCATCAAGCCTTATTTATATGGTTGCATCTCACAAAGATAAAGGATTTTTAAGTGAAAATCCAAACTTAGGTAAAAATCACAAACTAAACCTCTCGGTTTAGGATTTCTGATCTACCTAGTAGATCAAATCCACTGACCAAACTACTTAAGCGAGGGTAGTTCAACCTCTTACAACCACACTACTTTACAACCGAAAGTAGTGTACCTCAAACCTCTCCTCTTCATGAGGAGTATTTTGTCTCGCGAGGGAAATGGGAATTCGTTTTGTGAATTCCCAACAAAAACAAGTTACAAAATATCTTATAGAGCCCAAATAGGTAGAAATCTAACTAGCTCCAATAGGCAAAAGGTACTTCCATAAGATGGAAGTCGATGTGCGTGAACCACACAAGGCACAAGGACTCTCTCGAATATGCGAAGGCAAGAGAGCGGGTGTGCAGCGAAGACAATGCTCTCAGATGTGTAGTGAAGATCATGGAGAGCAACAACTTCTAGATGATTTCTCTCTTCTTGGAAAAAATAGATGTGGAAGTAGAATAACTTTGGCGTGTTTAGCTTAGAAAGGGTCCTCTCCTATTTATAGAGGTCCTAAGAAGTGCTTGGAAGGCTTAGGAAGCCTCTGTTGGGAACAAGCCTCAAGAGATTGGGCCAAAATCCCAACGAAATCAAGGTCATTATGACTCTAACAGAGTTATCACACGTCTAATATTTTAGTCAGATGTCTAATGCATATTTTGGACCTCTACTCTAAAGAGTCAGAGTCCCTGATTCTATTGGATCTAAACAGGGATCTAAGAGGACGTTTGATATGCCATTGTAAGACGTCTGACACTACAATTGGACATCTAATAATAGGCAGGTTCGTTCCTGTTTCGACCATTTCCAAATAGGGTTCTAGATCGTGAGGATTAGACGACAGACTAGACGTCTATCACAAAGTTTGGACGTCTGAAAGCTAAGGGACGTCAATATGGGTCCGACATCGTCAGATATGGATCCAACGTCTATTTATCAGATGCTTGGACACATCTACAGATGTCTGGGAAAGGGATTAAAGTGATTAAAAGGTAATCCTCGAAGATATTGTTCTGATAGGCCAATGGTCCTCTTATTGGACGTCTGTTAAGGTCATCAGACGTCTTCTAAGATGTTTGGATTATGGGTCGGTCGTCTGAAAGTAATGATAAAAGAACACTAAGTTCAACCTAAGTGTTTGAATGTCTGTACAAACAATCAGACATCTTAAAGTCCATAATAAGATGTTTGATAATCATGTTAGACGTACGATAAGGTTGATCGAAGCCTATTTTAATTTTCTAAGTTCTCTACGAAATGTCTAAGTGTTTGTCTAAAAGTCCTAGTGTAGAAATAATGTTCCTGCGACTAAGGTATGTTACTTTGGACTTTTTAACATCTAAGAAAATAAAAGAGCAAAGAACATAAAAATAAGTACAAAATACATGAACAGAATAAACTTCTATCTTATTCTTTACCTCCATGAATCTTCAAGCTCTCGCTCCATATGAGGCTCCATCTTCTCTTCTCCTCCATCAAGCTCCTCCAATCCGCCATGGATGCAAGCTTGAGCTCCTTTACACTTGAATCCATTTACATTTATCCTGAAATCTTAAACTCAATATAAATGTTAAATACCAAGTATTTTTTTATCATTAAAATTAGCGATTATGGTGCCCTTGCACCAACATACAGTACAACCCTGGATTGGAGATGGGATCCTGTATTATAAAATGGCCAAAGAGATGTGGGATTTGTTACATGACACATTCCCAAGAAGAATTTTACTAAGGTTTTCCAAATTCACCATGATACAGGAAGCCTTAAACAGGACGAACAGTCACTTGCTTAGTATTATACTTCTCGTAAGGGACTCCTTAAGAAATATAATGCTTATTATCCTATATACTTATGACAGTCAGAGGGAGTATCGCCAAGAGTATGCAATACTTCAGTTTTTAGATGGCCTTAGACCAGAGTATGATGGAGCACGTTCTCATATCTTGGGTTTTTTGAGCTTCCTTTACTAGAGGATACTTATAGTTGACTTAGTAGGATTGTGGTGAAGCCATCCACTACACATTCTCTTAGGCAGACAATAGCTTTAACAGCTTCTGGAGGCCGTGGAGGATGTGGAGCTCCCTCCCTTCGTGGTAGAGGATGTGGACAGGGTCAGCCTAGTAGGCCCTGAACTACGTGTATCTTTTGTGGTAGAGTTATTCATGCTAAGGCTACATGTTGGATCAAACATGGTAGACCTCCTATGGCTAACTAGGCCACTACTTCTTTTGACAATCAGTCAGACATGGTCTATCATGTAGAGTATGATGTTGTGCAGAGACTTTCTCAGTTGACAATAGATTCTACTTGTACTACAAATATCACAACCTTGGACTCCTCCTTAGGTAGTACCATTGTCTTTAGTTTATACAGTGGACCTTCAGATGGAACCATGTGGTTGGTTGACTCAGGTCCATCCAAGCATGTTACAACCCAATTCCCGAATCCCTACAGGACCCAAGATTGACCCGCCTCGACTAATCCCAAGACCCAGTCGTCCAACAAGAATTAACCGAAAAGTAGGGAAATAAACCACATTCACATATGCAATGTAACTAAGCAATAAAAATGTACAAGCAGCAAAGGAAAGTAATAGCTACTAATTCAGTACATACCACCACAACAACAGGAAAAATGAAATGAATGCAACAGTAATAGAAACTATAGCAAAAATTCTAAAACTCACTATAGCAGTAAAGAGAGTACAACAAAAGTAGCGAAAATTACGGCTAGGCTCGACTGGGCGCAACACCCTCTGCAGCCGCTAGCTCGGGCTGCTCAACTCCTGGACCTGAACAGGGTTATGAAAAAGATAAAGTTAGCAAACGCTGAGTAGAGTGGTAACCATACTATCTAAAGCAGTAAAAGTAGCACGTATATTTATCTTTTCGAGTTATTTTATTTTACAAGTAATTCCTTTTCACCCCTATTTAGTTAACATTCAGATTTCTTTCTTGATCTTGCATGTTCCTTGTGGGAATGATCTTAATTGCAGTCTTTTCCAAAGAGTAGAAGGTACACGTGGTGCTCTCCTGGCTGAGAGAGTCCCCCGTGGTAGTCCTACACCCAGTCAACCACCCCGAGGTCACTGACAGATGTAACAGTAACTACAACACGCGCGATAAGCGCACGGGTAGCTACCCCACACTGACACGCAATCGATCATTTCCACAAACGGATATGCCCAAAGTACAGCACGGAACAGTATAGGGCCTAGCCCTCTCAGAAATAGGGGTCTAGCCCCTCAGAACCGAAATGGGGTCTCACCCCTCCACAATCAGTGCACCCTCATCTGACTACCCCAGTTTGCCTAGAGGGCCTAACAAGTCGGTGTAGGGTGGCTAGCTGAACCCCGGGTCCCGTGGGGTGGCTAGCTCCCTCCCTACACTAGTAGCTCACCTTGATACCATGTACGCGAGGGCCAACAGAAGTCGATGTAAAGTGGCCAATCCTAACCCCGGGTCCCAACCTAAGGGCGGCTACCTCTGCTCTACACTAAAAGGGGATAGTCGCACTCCTTGGTACCACGTACTCAAGGGCCAACACACTTCCCATCCACATTCCAGGCTTTTCCATCTACTCCTAACTCCCTGTAGGGTTCATGCTCATGTTCACCATATTATTCCAATCTAGGTTTCATCATTCACAATTCATTTCTCGTTATACACAAGCAGCTCGTTTTTCCACAATTTAACACATGCAACAAGTGATATCACAGGTAACTGCTTAGTTATCTCAGGCAACTCATATTCTAACAGGAAATTCGTATTTATTTACAAGTAGTGGCTAACAATTTAGCTCATTCATATATATACAATTTCAATTACGCATACAATTGGTTCAACCATTTCTTGTCCTAGGGTTCA